>OX382325.1:8550922-9836151 GCA_947507615.1 Hemithea aestivaria | reverse complement strand
ACATTCAAACTATATATCACGCTGCTGCCCTTATATGCCCAGTCCAAGGTAACCACAACAAATAAAATTAACATTTTGTTTCCAGCCAGACTATGTGTAGGTATTATTGCAATAAATACACCATATTAGAGTTTGATGATTGTATAAAAAGAACCGGCGACCGGATGAGCCTATCATTCTATTAATTGGGGTATCACAGATTACAGGAGCCATGAGAATCATATCGGTGAGTTTAGTGATTGAAATGTTGTGAAAGTGTTACAAAATTGTTGTGAGTGTGTGCCAATATGTGCAAATTGGAGGTACCCAATAGAAATATAATTTTGGTTGATGAGTCATTAGTCCACACTAAGTAAATTGTAATGTCAGAAATTAAATCAGATTACAATTCATTTTTCTATTTCCGGCTGATATTAAGTGAAAGTGTATTAAAATATAATAAAAATTGTAATCTAATTAGCCGATAAAATTTTAAACTTGTACATAAAAGCGCATACTTTTAAACCGGTGAAACTGCACTTGAAAAGTTACCTATTAGTATAATGTCATTGAAAATGAATTCTGATTTCTGAGGTTATTGGAAATACATTCATTCTGTGAACTGGCGAGAGTTCTCTGGAGTGGTTCTGTGAACTAATCACCAAAAACGTTTTGGTTTAGCAAAGAAAAAATGATTATTTTGTGGTGTAATCTGATCTGCAAATGATACAAACTTGTTCATTGACTTGTCATTCGATTTTTTGTTAACTTAAAGCCTACCTAAGTTTTTCAAAGGGTACCTAGTATTTCTTAAACGACATTGGTATGTTTTTAAAAAAGTAATTTCAAGTCAATTGTACCTAATCGTAAATAATAATTATTTTTCAGGTAGCCGTTCTTCTGTCGGTGGCGTTCGCCTTCAGTGCGGCTGAAGACGACGGTCAATACCATCCTGAACTGAACGGCGGAGACGATGGCCAGTACCACCCAGAAACCGACGCCCAATATCTAGTCGGCAAACGCGCGGCTATCTACTCGGCGTACCAACCCACAACTTACTCGCAGGCGCTACAAAGAGAACTTCTCGCGCCTTATGTCAAATACGGAGATAGGTAATCTAGTGTTTTTCTTACTTTGCTAACAAGTTGGGTCTTTCGTTCGCTGCCACTATGACTTTCATGATGTCTTCTCGTATGCCACCTACATTACCCGAAAGAAACTGAACTCGCCAGGAGAGTCGCCGGCACTCGAACAAAATTAACGTGAACTCGCATGGCGAGTCGGTGCCACCGAATGTGTTAACTAACGAAATATTTACCTTTTCTATTTCTGACAATATACTTAATAATAACAAGATATACTACTACAATAGTAAATAATAATGTTGAATTAGTAAAATATGGCTTAGAAACTAAATGTTGTGATAATCTTAACATAAGCTAATACCTATAAGTTATGTTTTTGCGATGAATAAAATCCTAGGCACAGTCGTACTATGAAATAGTACCTACTTTTTCGGCTTGATTATATTTGTATTATTTTGATAGAAAAAGCGTATTGCATAACTACAGCGTACTGGGATATATGCTTTTAAACAGAAATGAAAAACAGGAGTAAGGTTCCTAATTATTTGACTTAATAAGGCTTCGCTCCCGGTTAAATTGCTTTACTGTGGATTGTGGATGTCTTTAGTTTTTATAATAGCAATTTCTTATTGAAACTGTCGAATGTTCATAGTTGATAGATCAGACAGTCAGTCACTTAATTACTCTTATATTAAGAGTTTGTTCTATGAAAAAAAAAAGGAAAGAAAAATTAATAACATAAGTAAAGTAGCCTCAACACTTATAAAAATATAATCATTTTGATGTAGTTTTATGACGTTTGAGATCAGTTGTTTGACTGTTATTGGCACGTATATTTATTTTAATTAAATTTACAGTAATTAATAAATATTCTTAGTAAACATAGAACAACGTATGTTATATGAGTTTGACTTTTATGGTACGTAGGACTTTCTTTCAAGATTAAATTTAATTCTGCCCGAGCTTTGTAACTTTTAGATGTATTTTATAACAGACACATAATATAAGAGTATACACCAATTAATTTTAACCTAGCTTTTACTTAACTGTAATTTTTATTTTCTGTAAACTATCTCTCATCTAATTAATTATATATCTCACAATAGTAAGGACCATATATTTGAGATCTTCAAGGCAGGAGCCTCCTACGTAACCTTATAATTGCATCCTACATAAGTTAACAAAGAACCAAGTTAAAGGATTTCTCAAACGAGACAAATTATTATTTATATCAAGCTGCACGTTGTGTGGATCTTTTAGTTTACCAAATTAAATATAGCACTTGGTAAAATATGATGTTGTCGTGATTCTAGCATCTAAGCTACACATAAACCAAAACTCAATCAGTCAGCTGTTTAGGCGTGAAGATACACACACTCTCAAACTTTTACATTATCGTTTATCATTTTATTATAGCTTTCTATACCTAAAAGGTGGGATATTTATTTATTTATTCGATGCACATATAGTAAAGCTACTTTATTATTCAGGGGACTATGGTGGCCGTACTAGCAATAAAACAGTCTCACAACCACAAAGAATTATTTTTATTTTATTGTAATTACCTCTGAGTGATATCTTTTTGTAATTTGACATCATACAACATAATGTGTATTTCTCTGTTACAGCGTCGATCCCTTCCCGTCTTCTCCTTCTACCGTGACATACAGCCCTTTCTCGACTACTTACCGCCCAGTGGTATACACCACCCCAAGGCCAACAGTGTATTCCTCTCCTAGCCCAGTAGTGTATTCCACCCCTAGTCCATTGGTGTACTCTACCCCTAGCCCTGCGGTGTATTCCACTCCTAGTCCAGTGGTGTATTCCACTCCTAGCCCAATAGTGTACTCCTCCACGGCTCGTCCGATTGTGTACTCTTCCGGATCCCCTGCTGTGGTCTACAACAGTGGAAAGTCAGCCAATATCATTCGCCAAGACACCGATGTCGGACCCGACTCATTCCAGTATTTCTACGCGTCCGACGATGGTACTTCAGCGGGACAGAGAGGCGACTCCTCAAGCGGCGGCACTAGGGTCACAGGGTTCTACGAATACGTTGGACCTGATGGTGTCACCTACAGGGTAGACTATACCGCCGATGAAAACGGTTTCAGACCTGTTGGAAGGCATCTGCCCGTCGCCCCAGTAGCCAAATAAACATATCCTTAGTTGGTGAACGAAACTGAACAAGGAAATTTGGAAAACTCTCATAATGTATATATGTACTTTGTATAAAGAGATTTATTCCAAATTTCCTAAATGCCCAAATGAATAGAATGAAATGTTATAATGTACGTAAATTCGAGATTCGATGTTTGTTAAGTTTAAGATCGATAACATACATATATAAATAAAATATAATTATTGTCTCGTTTAAGACTAATTTCCTTACGCATTCCCCTGAGGTCAACGTTGTTTGAAGTTTATTGCGTTTTTATGTTATATTCGACACTTTTGGTGGAGATTATATTAATACTTAATACCTACCTGCTCGTACATCCTTTTATGAGTCATTAGGTATATTTGTGATTTGGAAGCGATTGATACATCTTTATCCGTACAAGGGTCTCTGTTATTCTGTCAACGCTTAACCAATATGTATATTTGACGTTCAAATTTATATTTACATGTGATACAATTATTCAATTTTGTCATAGAAAAGACATGTTCTGTGTGAAGTAAGCCTGCAGCCTGTAGAAAATTCTATTCATAACTGAAAAAATACAACCCACGGCTCGCAGCCTATTTTTATTAACCATGGCATGAGACAGGAGGAATGGCACAATCAAAAGGGGAAGTTTATGCCTTGATGTGGGCAATTAAAAACTGATTGTTATAATGATTATGATGAATGATGATGACGGCTATGTCCTCTAGATCATTCTATCACTCTCCAACTAGCTCTATTCGCCATATAGGTGCCTAGCCAGTCAAAATAATTGTTTGTAAGCAACAAAAGTACATAATCACAACATGAAAACACGAATTGCATTATTTTTCCAGTAGAAGGGAGTAACAAAAATTTCCCATGATATATATTCCCATAAATGTAGCGTCAGTGTGTGGTTAAATTTTCGACTATACGCTACCATGTTTCGGAAGGCATGTAAAACAGTGATTCACGGCTGTTTCCCAAAAGATAAGTAGGAGGCAGTCGTTAGATCATGTTGAAGGCCTTGAGTTAATCTTGGTGACCTGAAACTGCAACATGTAGGTTAGCCACACAACCTGTAACTTTGACTGTGATTTAATTTTGGCCGTGTTAGTAAGGGAACCTAATTTGTTGGGATATTAACACCAATAGGTATTTAATAGGTCTGTGTGCAACATCTTCGATCACGTCATCACTTACCAAAAGGTGAGACTGTGGTCAAACGCAGCACTATTCTTTAAAAAAAAAAGTATAATATTATCTATTTCACGATAGGTACAGCAGCGGAATACCCCAGGATGAAAATAAAAATAAATGAGATTAGATTAAAATATTAATAGGAAGTAAATCGTCGAAAAGATACTTCATGATTGCATATTTATTTTACATTTTTAGAGGTGTACGTTATACGACATATTTCATAATTCCTATCTGATGACCTCACCAAATTAAATTCTTAAACTAATCTTAACTATGTAGCCCCGGATTATCTATATTTAGGGAAGTTCAAATATCTGAATGACATCTTTACGATTTACATTTAAACCACGAATGGAAGACGACCTCTAAATAGTATGCCTAATTATAAACCATTTATATTCAAATTTTATGTGGTTTTACAACAGACGCGTCACCATATTATTAATTTTAAGTTTGTTTGTGACAAAAAATAAGCTCTCACCATTGTTAGTAAATGAGACATATTGAGAGCATTTTGCTTTCAAGTGACATTTGAAATAGCTCATCCGTTACGATCGAGTTAATTAATATACGAGATGCAAATATATGATGACAATATCAATGCCGAGTTGCGTAAAATTGATACGTGAAATAGTATAAAACTGTAAAAACTATCATCGGAGAGCATCAGTTGTGAGCCAATCAACGTTAGCAATGAAGTTCGCTGTTAGTAACATTTTTATAATAAATATATTTTCGTGCTTAAAAGATATAGATTTTTTTTATAAGGACCATAGATGGCTATCAAGTAAATGACCCGCCCGATTGTAAGCGGTTAATCACCGCCTATGGATACCTGCAATACCAAGGCTGTTGCCAGTACGTTGCCGACCCTTCAAGACTCTATTCAATCGCCTTTTGAAGAACATCATGTTATAATACAACGGAAGGACCGCAGGGGGTTTGCCCGTATGCGGCAGAAGATCGGGAGGAACGCACTGTGTGCTAAGTCCACGAGTTACTTATATCACGATGTGCTATTTTCAAAGTTAATAAAATATGTTGTGTTGTTAGATTGTAGTGGCTGCGTTCCTGGGTGTTGCCGCAGCGCAAACCATCACGCCCGACGGTCGGCTGGTGCCCACCGCCCTGCCCTTGCCCGTAGTCAACCGTGCTGTAGTCTCCAACGAAGCTAGTGCTAACACCGTCCGTTACGAAAATGACATCGCTCCTGACGGCAGCTTCGCTTACGGGTAAGTGCTGGTTAACATAATAATATCAACATTCCCAGCCCTATTCATGCTATTCCTAGGTAAAGACTTCCTTTTGCCTGCCTTCTCCGTCGTTTTCTTCTTAAAATAGATTAGAATTACTCATTATTACCAACATTTACAAGACTATAGAATAATACTGACATAAAATATACACACACTAATATACACTTATTAATAATATTATTAAAAATAAGACGGTGATAATGTTTGGCATAAAATGGGCGGTCTTATCGCCCCTTCTTTGGATAACATCCAGATCTTCCCTTCGATCTGAATAATATTATTTTATCTAAACTTATCGTAAAGTATATTTTAAAAAGCACAACTTTAATATAAAGATTAAGGATATTAGGTAGGTATGTTGCATCGAAATTCATTAAATAAAATGACTTTTTTAATAATTTATAAGAGCAATCGTGATTCTGACTCACCTATAAACCTAAATTGTTTGCAATAATTCATTATGTCATAGTTTATCAGTTGTGTCGATCTCGCCTGATATTAAGCGACGATGCGACCAAAGATGACAGATTAGCCTACGAGTAGAAGGTGGGATCAATCCCCCTTTGCTTATTATTTGCAATACATTTTGTTTTGGAATACTCTGGTGCTGACCGCTAAGCGAAACCGTTTTGTTCCGTAATAGTATGCATTATGTAACGTATTACAATTATATCATTCTATTACAATTTAGCTTAATAATAGAGGCTAAAATTCATTTTGAACTAATTCTAATTGCTACGTAATTAACTTATAGGATCAACAATGTGTCAGTTGGGAGTTATTTTTACTGTCTCTATTAATGCATTTTGTCAGTGTTCTCCATAGGTAGCACTACACTACACACATTACATTTCACTGCCAAATTATTATGTAACGTGAATATATTTTTATCATCAACATTATCCTATTTTTATCTACTGCTAGGCCAGGAGAGCCCATGGCACGCTACTGAACTCGTTACTATGTATTCCTTATAATCAGAATTATTTTAATAGAAAAGAAAACTGTACTTAAAACATTAGATAGATAGATAATGCTTTATTGCACACCGCACAAAAAGAAATACATTACAAGACCCACAGAAAAACACAGATAAACTTTTAACTAAAACACTTTTACTAAACTTTAACTTAACTTTACTGATAACTTTTTTTAATTAACTTTTTTATCTTTCAAGTTTTGAAACCGACAACGGCATCGTAACCCAGGCGCAGGGTGTACCCCGCGACTTCGGAGGCAATCCTCCTGTAATCCCTGTCGTTATCCAAGGGTCCAACGGCTACACCAGCCCTGAGGGCAAGGTTATCATTATCACTTACACCGCCGACGAGAACGGATACCATCCCCAGGTAAAATTTTCTTTTGACTATATGATTTACTTTCAAATGTATCTTTACCTTGTCACAACGAATTTTAATGAAAT
This sequence comes from Hemithea aestivaria, assembly GCA_947507615.1. Lineage (NCBI taxonomy): Eukaryota > Metazoa > Arthropoda > Insecta > Lepidoptera > Geometridae > Hemithea > Hemithea aestivaria. Next base: position 9,829,056 of record OX382325.1, on the reverse strand, counting down.
CATCATCAATGTGGGTCGCTAATTAAATATCTGAGAGTTATATTATCTACTGCAAAGCACCATATAAAAAAAACTAACAAGGCGCAGCAATTCAATCTAAGTCCTGGCCTTTTCACCTATCCTGCTCATTTGCCACGACACAGCTTGAGGTTTTATAGCAAAAGTTAATAGCAAAAATACTAATGAAATCGCTTGCGCTGTCTGTTGGCTGCAATCTTTTAAAAAACTCAACGGAATTGAATGCAGTTTTCAGCAATAAAAAAAGTGATTTAACTGGATGGTTTATATGTATAGCACATGCGAAGCCGAGGCGGGTCGCTGGTAGTTTATATAACTAATAATGAAAAAATCTTTCCAGGGTGATGCTATCCCCACTCCTCCCCCGATCCCGGACTACATCCTGAGATCTCTGGAGTACAACGCGAGAAACGCTCCCCCTCCCGGCGCCGCCAACTCTATCCAAAAGTAAATTTTAAGTAATCTTTAGCAAAATCAAAGATTATCATATTAAAATGAGCCTATTAAATATTATTTTATGTATAGAAATTTATGATTGTTAAATAAAAATGTTTAAAAATCCAGAAGGTTGTTTTCTTTGCTTGTTTATCTATTTGTGTATCATCCACATAAGTGTATTCACGGTATTTGCCTTTTATATGGAGCTCTTCTAATTTCAATGATTTCTAAAGATTGATAAGAGAGGAAAAAAGGAGATATATAATAAGTAACATATTGGCTGACTCGTAAGTAAAATTACACCCAAAATTCAACATGTTTTTAGAATTACATTATGTTTATAACAGTAAAAATTAATTATTTTTTAATAACCCTGCATAATTCGTTTATTTTGTGATAAAGACACCAAAGTGTAGATCGAATCGTAATTAGAGCATTTGGAGGTTGTACGTAATATGTAGTACCTACGCTGTGTGTACATAAGTAGTGCAAACTACGAAACATCATAAAAAGTATAAAATTTGACCAATGCTGTGCGGATTTGCTGAGGTGATGTTAGAGGTTTTTGCATTTTGTGATAAAAGTGCCAAAGTGCACACCAGATTTTGATGTGAAGCTATCGAAACCTAATGGGACAGGTCGATGTATCTGAGAAACGGTAAGGCGTAGAAGGGCATCCACATTCAAATTTGCTCATGGCATCGGTTTACACGTGTGCCAAGTATGGCACTTTTATTAAAATTTTATATTTTGGTAGTAAGTTTCGTCTTCTAAATATATAAAAGGAAAGAGTGACTGACTGACTGATCCATCAACGTACAGCATAAACCGCTGAACCGATAAGGTTGAAATTTGAAGAAGACGTATAAGCAAGGAAGGATTTGGCCACGTGGGCAAAGCCGTGAGCATAAGCTAGTTAATCAATAAAACAATATCAATTAAAGTAGAACTTCAAGTTTTGGGTTCCAGAAAGGGAATTACGAAGAAGATAATATCTAATAATAAAGACATAATAGAGATTTTATAGTTTTTAGACACAAAATGCGATGATTTAAGATTTTATTGAAGACACCAATCAATAAAATAATTTTAATAATAATGTTATCTCCTTATTAGCGTTATTGTAAGCGTAGGTGCTTTGTTTATTTTAATAATGTCATAAATATATCCAAATCGTGGGCACTTTATACGTAATTTTTTTACAGTAGAGGTGATATAGAATATGTCCTGAGTATGACTGAGCAATAAATCCATAATGATTTTACCTTGGTTTAAAACAAAAATATTATATTTAAGATCTAACACAATATTATCAAACAAAATACGAGTTATGACAATTTTTTTTTCTTTTTATCGCAATTAGATACGTGCGAAACCCATCTATTTATGAAAAAACTAGGCAAAGTTACTATGCGTCAATAGCATTCAAAAATTTCACAGGAAGACACTACTAGCGCAAAAAAGGAATAGTTAAAGCTTTAATCCCACGCGCTGATCTATTCTTATCTACTCTTTTAAAGTAAGTAATAAATTATTACATGTATGAAGAAAATACTCAAAATATCCTATACCTACGATATAGACTTTTTTTATTCAACGAAGTAAGAAGGCTAGCAAGACGCTCTCCTGATGGTAAGAGATAACACTGTCCATTATAATTAGTACAGTGCTACGCAGGATTTTACAACGGTAAAATTCTGCACCTAGAATTTTACCGTTGTAAAATACGCCAATGCTTCTTACTCGAGAGTCATACAAGTAAGATGTTAAGACTCTTTAGCCCAGTAATTTCACTAGCTACAGTGCCCCTCAAAGCACAGTATATTATTTGCACATCACTGCTAAGGCGGTAGTATAACTGGCACTGCTGGGGTACCCACCAATTCGACCTCCTGCAAAGGAAGTCTACTCCCGGTATGTTAACACGTAGTTTGAAAATTCGCCGAGCGATTGCCTTTTGTGGACGAGCGTCAAGATGACGGGAACAAGTCTTGGATTTGCATGAAACATATACCAATATTTAGTACCTATTTAGTACCTCCAATCAAAAAATTAGTACCTCAACAGAAAAGCTGCGGCACAGAAAAAACCTTGGTCCCGCCATCTTGACGTCAGGATGGCGGGACCAAATTGATCCGCTGCTTTCTGGAATTTCTGATGAATTAAAATATTTAGTACCTCTCAAATATCTTTTTACATTTTTCATAACTTTTACGGTTTTAAAGATATTTAGCAAAAACCTTGGTCCCGCCATCTTGACGTTGTTAAAAAAACTTTTCACAGCAGTTTTTGCTGTGCCGCAGCTTTTCTGTTGAGATACTAATTTTTTGATTGGAGGTACTAAATAATACTAAATAGGTACTAAATATTGGTATATGGTTCATGCAAATCCAAGACTTGGTCCCGTCATCTTGCCGCTCGTTTTTGTAGACGTACTACGTAGAGTATAAGACTGCTCAAAAGTAGAGAATGCTGGGTTTAATTTTAATTTTATGCACTGTATTTTCTTTTATTTTTTTTTCAAATAATTTACAGTAAGTAAGCCCTAAGGTGTAGATGTCGACAAGTCTCCTCTACGAGAAAACGCAGTGGCTTGCTACTTGTATATAAACTTATAAAATACATTGGCAAAATTTCAGCGAGTGAATCAGCTGGGTGCGGCTATTTAATACAATATTATGATACATTAAAAATTATATATTTCATCACAATGCCACCATTAAGTATAGATAATATAATATATTTTAAGGAGTGGCGTTGAGAGAATTCGTAGCACCTTGATCTTGCTGTTGAAATAATTGTTCTGAATATTTATGTTCATATTATAGAATTAGATCACATATTAAAAAATACATAAAAACTCTATATGATGGAATCTAAATTAGCACTAGAGATAATAAAAGATGGCTGTGAATATAAATAAATGGCAAGTAATTAAATGATCATAACTCGCACAGGACAGAATATAATGGAATAAAATGCAGAAAACCTCAGACACGCAGACGTGCTCAGATTTAGATAAAATTTTATTATACCATAATGACGAATTTAGAAATAAAATAGAACTTATTCTGATCAATTAAAATTTTTAAAATCTATCTATCACATTTTAAAATGATCGTGTAGTTATAATGATTTTTTTTAAATCAGACGATCGAAACAAACTTGGCTCGATGTATTTTAAGGTTCCAAGAATGCATATTTCTGTCGTATGTAACTTTATGTTCAATAGATTCGCAATACTAAGCAACTGTATCGTACACTCGCATCCAGAGACATTAAATGGTTCTTAGTAATTTCCATGGTATGGGTTAACCTTACTGTTTTAAGCGGAGCAAAACTTTTAGCATATAGTGTAAGGTAACACTACCCCCTTGGAGATCTGGAAGTTCTTAGAAGCTACGGGTTCAGGGAGTGAACTATAGCTCAAGTGGGCATCACAATAATAGATCAGCAATGGTCGAAGCGGCAATAACCCCTTAAACTAGATCACAATAATTATAACAATAAGATTACTAATCCCGGCGGGATCTCGTATTGAGAAACCACACTACCGTTCATTTTAAAATCTCAATGTTGAGGGCCTTTGATTCACATAGCCACTGATAAAAGAATACTAGTAACATAGCATAGATAAATATAACAATAAAATGTAAATGTTTCCAAAATGAAGGTGTTAATTTAATATTGTGTTTTAATAAGAAGTTGTAATCATAAAAATACTAATTAGTAATTAGTATGTTTATGTATTTTAGAATTCACACATTTTGGTTCATTTATGACGCCACCCACGAAGATGAGACCAATTTGAGGCAAATTTACAATTTTGCTTATTTATCTGTAATTTTCTTGAGAGTTAGTTTCTTATCTTCTAACTCCTAATAGTTCAGCTCCACTTGCAACACACTGTGTCACAATATAAATTTCTAAAACAAAACAAAATGCCAAAAGTCTTTTAAATGAGAATTTTACACTGCGCGTGAACGTTTGTGCGAAGCAGTGCGCTGGAATAAGAGGGATTGACACGACATTGCAACTTTTTCTTTCATAAGATCATAATGTTTAGTTTCTACACTTATATATACACGTATCAAGCTTTTATTAAAATTACCATAAAATATTGCACTATTATTGTCAAATACATATAAAAATACAGGACATAAAAATGGGCATCCAAATCTAGCTGGACTCAGTAAAATGTTTAAAAAATAATCGCAAAGCTCATCAGAAATGATTCGCTCAGCTTATCTGAAGAGAATTCTGATGCGTTCTCAGATATTAAGATCTATAGGTATTAGGCATATAGCTATGACCTAGATCTTCGAATGTCCTAGTGAGCACGGTAGCACGCAGTGGTAAATACCACAAAAAGATCACCCATCTGAGTCAGGGTCAAACGGACGTTGCTAAACTAATATCGTGTTATTAGCACTATAAATGTGATAGATAATATTATAGTGCTAAATATTAAATAGTAGTGTATTTAAAATCATTAACGATATGTATTTTAACAGCACATAACCTACCTTACCTTTTTTACCTTCATCTCAGCCATTGGACGTCCACTGCTGAACATAGTGGACGTCTTTTTTACCTTACCTTACCTTTTTTATATAGTCCTGATTACATACATATAATCACGCCTGGTTCCCGTTGGGGTAGTCCTGATATTGCATGTAGATGTGGACCTATTGGCAGTAGGCCGCTTGCTACCCGAGGCACAAAAAATATTGTTGACGAAAAGCTCTGTTTTGAATAGCCAGCTCTCTTCAGAATAATAACCCTTGAAATTATGTCTGATAAAGATCGCCTAAGCAACGTATTCGAAAAAAAGAAGCGCAAACTCAAACATTGGAGTCCTTCTAAGATCTAATATACTGGTTCATTGATATATCATCCAGCAGGCTTATGCTAATGATATAATCACTATATAGTGTAAAGTTGCTTGCCACGTCCGTCTGTGCCTATGTATGCTTACATCTTTAAAATTACGCAACGGATTTTGATGCGGTTTTCATGAATAGATAGAGTAATTCAAGAAAAAGGTTTATATGTAGAGAAAATCACTGATAATTTTCTATTAAGCGTGACAAAGTGCGCGCGGGTCAACTAGTTAATATATAAGGTGATATCACGGGGCATTCGATAATTAGTTTCTTACTGTTTCCTGAAATATTAGCCAGGGCAATTCCCGCACTAACCTCTGCACTCGTTTAACTAGTTCACTCATTATCATTTATATTTTTAACAATACGATAATATTATGGATTTCAAATGTCAATTGCGATACATTATGCAAAATGATGGTAGGTATAATAAATAACCATAACTAGAGCAAACTCTGTCTTTATCTGCCCCCAATTTGGACCTTAATTATTGTGTTTTTTTGATCAACTTTAATTTGATCCATTTTCGTAACTTGAATGTATTTTATTAAGAATAATATTGTACCTACTTGTATGATTTTTAGAGATATTAATATACTGTATACAAAAAAAAATCCCTTCCTTTTGATAGCAGATAACCAAAATCGCTTTACGCGCCAAAAACGTTAAAACTATTACAAAAGAAAACTAAAAGCTTTCATATTATATATAACATTATATAACTAACATGCGTGAATCGGGCAGTGTATTTTATTCGATATTGTCAGTCAGTCAGTCGCTTAATCACGATATAATTATTAATATTTTTGATTATTATGAACAAGTTTTAATAAATTTCACAGAATAATAATTATAATTAATCAATAAAAACACAGTAAAATGTTTGTGTTGTGAATATTTTTATGTTGATTTAATGACATTTCTTTAAAATATCGATAACTTTGATATGCAATGAATGGCAGTTTTAAACTGGATTAACCTGTATTTATATTATATTGATATATAAATTTATATTCATTATGTTACGGCAATATGTAACCTTAAAACTTAGAAGAGAACAATGAGACTACTATAAAAAGCGAGGTAATTTTAAAATTATGCATAATTTATTACAATATGCAAAACTTTTGAATCTAAAAGTGTACGAGCTGTTTCTAAGTTTACTCGTTATCCTTTTATATTTCCAGGTCAAAACATATAATATATTACTTGTTGACATACAATACTTCATCTTAATTTAAACAAAATCTACTTTACTTGAATCTCGACATGCCCTGTAATTTCACTAGTAATTTGCCCTTCACCTGGAACACAGTAGGTAAAGTCTGTACATTACTGCTTGGTGGAAGAATAACTGGTACTGGTATAGTACTTCTACAGGCGACACAAGACAAAATATACGCGGAATGTACAGGCAACTACAAAGAGATGTATCCATGTTAGTCTTACAAAATGAAGGAACTTTTAGTATGCAAAAATTATTTACCCTTACTTCGTGACATTTTCAGTATCCACCAAATCTTATACTATATTCGATTCATTTTAAATGCTATTATTATGTATCGCCTAAGGAAAAGTAGGGGGATTCATTATTGTTGCATATTAAACGAGTCGATGATAATATAAAGTTTGATTGCTACTAGAAATGCCACGAACCAAGGGTAGTTCATTGTGGCAAATGAAAATTTACTTCATTTTGTAAGCCTAACATGGATACATCTCTTTGTAGTTGACTGTACAATGTACACGCACAGAATATTAAAAATATTTCTTTTGAGCAACATCAACAACGTGACCAAGATGTTGTAGTATAGCCCAACTAACAAGTATTGCATTTCCAGGATGCTGAAAGCATCCTAGACGCTCTGCCATCTGAGATTGGTTTTGGAGCACTTGAATTTTCTGTAGATTGGCTTGTGACCGATGTGTGGTTGATAAAAGTGTTCTTTTCTGCTGCTGTAGTAGCTGTGGTATTGTTAGTTTGCTTTTCTCAATAAAGCCATTTGCCACCATTAAAAAAAAACATCAACATGGAGATTTTCAATAAGCGAGTAATATTCTGAAACTTTCTGGATAGTACTAGGATTGCAGATATAAGCTAACTTTAGCCCTTGTTGGAATAACATTAGGCAGTCATCCGCTAATTGGCATCTGTATAATAATTGATCTTTAGCTAGAAAAGTGCTTAAGCGATAGTGGCAAAAGGATTTAGTGGAATATACGAGAAAAACAATGATCAAATATTACCTCTATGTTATGCACGGTAATCTTATAATAATACAAATACTAGCTGCGCTCAACGGTTTAACACCCTGTACTGTAGCCTATGTGTTTTTTTCAGGGTCTAAGCTATCTCTATACCAAATTGAGCTCAATCTGTCCACCCGTTTAGGCGTGAAAGAGTTACAAACATATGTACATATGTAGGTTGTCTGGAAGAGATCGCTTTTAGCGATAAGACCGCCAATTGTTACACTTATGTCGTGATTTTGTGTTATAGTTTTAAGTTTTCTGTATGTTTGTAGTGTTTCAATAAAGAGTTTTCTATTCTATTCTACAGCCAGACATCCATGCATCCATACATTCTTACAAACTTTCACGTTTATAATATTAGTAAGACAGTAAGATTTTGATATCACTTTTTGCGAAAAGACCACGGATAATAAAGTAATGCAGTGTTTCAAACAAATTAACTTAATATAATAATAACCTACGACTACGGGTTCAGTAGAATGCGAGAGTTAATTTATCATATGAAAACCGCCCGACCGATATCAATAAAATTTAAACTGAACTAGGTACCTGTGAAATGTACTGTGTACTCTTTCAAAAAGAAAAATTAAAAATTAATAAGCTAAATAAAATTGGTTCAAGTGTCATAAATCAATATAATTATTATAGCGAATTGTGCACATTTCCTCATTAGTGAACATCGCTGCTTTTTAAGTCGATTTTTAAACAACAATCTACTCGTATTTTATTCTCAAGTAGCATTTCGGATTTAATGAAAATCTCACCTAGACTGAATACAGGTTTCATAGAGCAACTGTTTCTGATTATGAGTCATCTCTATTATCGACATATTATCACTGTTTATTTAAGCTCCATCCGGGTAATTTTGATGACATTATAATTAATTATAATATATATTGCAATACTAGCTGCGCCCGCGGTTTTACCCACTGTATTATATAGCCCATGTGTTATTCCATGGTCTAAGCTATCTCTATACCAAATATCAGCTCAATCAGTCCACCTGTTTAGGCGTGAAATAGTAACAAACATACATCTAGATATCTAGACATCCAATTCTTACAAACTTTCACGTTTATTATGTTAGTAACATAGGTATATCACTAAAATATCTCTCGTAACATAAGTTTGAAACAACCCGCTGGGCAAAGGTCGCTACAGAATGGGTACTAGTCTTGGCGTATGTCTTTGTCTTAATAACTATCTCTATGCAAAATTTAAACTCAATCCGTTCGAGGGTAAAAAAGCTGCCCGTTAAATAAATCTGTCAATCTCTTTTTACATTTATATTGACTAAAGATCGTTCAAAAACATTGAGTGATTTCGTATTTTAGCGAAATATCAGAATTGGCACCAGTTCGTATCTCATGCAGAAGTTTCCAAGTATCTTTGTCTTCTATAATGTATATTGACAATACTGTATAATAGGCTTTCTGTAGCGTTAACAAGACAATAATGAGTTTTCTTTTTGAGGAAAATTTACCCCTTAGAGTTTAAATAACGTGGACTTACTGTAATATCTAATCTAGCCAAAGAAATTAAATGCTAAATATCAAACTGCCCTTGAATTCATGAATTAGGAAACTATGTGAGACTATAAAATGTTCATCAATATTATAGAGCAAATGTCAGGTCATTATATTGTAAGTAGGTTTTTTGGAGTAACCTTTAATGGCTAAGCATGTACTCGTATAATTTAGTCTTATCCATGAATGTGTATGATATATTCAGTTCAATTTTAAAATACACCTATGCGTCGTGAAGATTAGGCTAGAATAGATTTTTTTTATGTAATAGGTGACAAACAAGCACACGGCCCACCTGATGGTGAGTGGCTACCGTCGCCTATGGATACTTGCAATACCAGGGGTACCGCTGGTACGTTGCCTACCTTTCAAGACTCTATTCACTTGCCTTTTGAAGAGTCCCATGTTGAGAAATACTTAAAATACTTTATTGCATACCAAATAATTACAAAGAAACATACTGAGCTCGATAAATTTAATGCTAGGTAAACAATCAGTGGTCTTATCGCACAAGGCAATTTAGGCATGGCAAAAATGGATCTAAGTTTTTTTATTCATTATCAGCCTTTAACGACGATCTTTTTTTTAAGCGACGATGCGGCCGTAGATGTGAGCAGATTAAACTTAGAAGGCGGAATAAATCCTTTCCTGGCTTCACTGAACATCATGCCGGAACACGTCCATAATAACCAATTGGCGACACAGTTTTGTTCGGTGGGTGGAAACTAGCCACGACCGCAGTACCACCAGTAAAGTAAAACCAGCAGTAGTAAGTAGTTTAGTGGTATGAGATGCATTTAATTACTGAATGATTACCACCATGTAAATACAAATTATATTTGATAAGTAATAAGTAGAAATTTCCCACACAAATAGATTTTATGATGTAGAAGTCCGTTTAGAAAGTTTTCATAGTAGTTGGCCACATAACCTTTAATTGTGATTTGACTCTGACAGTGTTAGTAAGATAACCTGTATTATTAGAGTAACCTAATTTCTTAAAGGGAGCGAAGCCACGAGTCTAAGCTAGTTTTAAATAAAAATACAAAACAGAGATATATTTATGAAAAAAATATATGTATAAAAGGTCGAAAACGTAATCGAAGGTTCATTTAGTTACGGTCGCCCATTAACCTCTTCAAAATGAGGGGTATTATTGTAACATCCTTTAAAGTATTTGTAGATACCCTTCTTAAAGGTAGAGGAAATTAAAAGATAAAAAAGTTTAATATATTGATCAATATAAAAATATAGCCTTTTTTACCCACCTACATTTAAACTTTCAATCATTCTCTGATTTTTTTTGTGCCTGCTGTGCGATTGAAAACAAATATTATATTAATATTAAAATTACTCCGAAAACGAGTCCGAATATTTATCATGTAGCTCATAAAATAATATTATGCACCTAAGTAGTTCGGGACCTATGTAATAATAATATATCCTTACCTAAATATCTTGCAACCACCGTTATCCGAGATTTATTTTCATTTCCCTGTTTGGTTGTTTGGAAGAGATCGCTGTTAATAAGATAAGATAAAAAAAATACTAGTGTAAAATTAGCGTGTTTCAATAAAGAGTTAATATAAAGCAAACAAAAAGCCATAAAATCTTAATGTAAAAGTGGTAAAAATATATCTAGTAGCAGTATGTTACATTATGGACGAGCGGAGCCAATCACAGCAGATAGGAGTGTTCAGTATTAGTTATCGCAATGAGATGCGGATGTTTTCAGCGGCATCTCTTGAGCGTGCGTATTTTATCTCCTAACCATTTTTATGCAAAATTAAAAAAATATATTGTTGTACTAAAAATACGGTCAATGAAGTGTGTGGTTTTTTAATGATATACGTTTCTTAGTACTTATTATATCTAAATAGAAGATAAAGTTTCTTTTATTTATCCGGAGGAGGACTCAACTAGGCCCACTTCCACTGCTACTTAACTTAACGGGGGTTAAGAACGGGGGTTTGGGAGGGTAGAAATGCCTTTTTTAAAAGAGGTTTCTAAAAAGGCATTTCTACCCCCAGAACATTTATCACGGTTCAGTGCACTGACTGCAAAGTTCTTCCAATGGTCCAGTTCCCAGTATCCAGACCGATTCAACATCTCTTGATTATAATATTAGAATACAATAATATATTTATGTTCCTTGCAACTAATACGATCGTGATCACAATAAATTAAAGATTCAATTCGCAAATCTCGGCCGATAAATAAATATATTTAATATAATTTGTCATTCGGGTAAAAATAATTCGCAATTTTAAAACACTGGGTTTTTATTATGCAAGGTTAAGCGGGTCATTGCCTTGTAAATCTTGTAACCTTTATTGTAATTTCATCAATATTACATGTTATAGATCACCTATTTAGCAATCGTAATATCATTTGTTCATGTGCTACCTGGTTTCTATTGCTATGTGATGCAGATTTATTTTAAAGAAACTACAGATTACCATTTTGCTCAGACTGCCAAAATAAATAATGAAAAAGCATTCAAATAGGGCTTCATTGGAGCACTTTTGCAAGTCAATGTAACCATTAATCTGTTCTGTTTTAGGACTCTACCGCAAAATGGGCCAAGAGGCTTAATTACGGAAAATTGCCCGCGTATCCGTATCCATAGGACTCTACCGCTTTTTGGACAAATTCTATCAGAAGAAAGGGCAAAATCTAATAGGGATTTAAAAAAATATATGTTAACAATTTCAATCTTGGTGGCATAATTTGTTGAGGCATTGGTGTGTGCAAAAGTTTTCAGGCATAATTGTTTTTTTTTCAGCCACTATTTTACATAATATAGGTTTATCATCATCACATGTTATAATATTTTTTATTATCAAAATAATAAAAAAACTAAATACAATGTATAATTTTAATCGGTTCAGTAAACTCAATCAGAAAATATAAAATTCAAACGATCTTCTACTATTACTACTACATACTTCTGCTACTTAAAGATTTTACTTGTATGATTTAAGAGGGTTTTGTAAAGATAAAAAATATTTTTAAATATATTGTAAATGCGAACAACATAACTTAAGTATGTCCAGAATAAATAATGGGAGTGTTTCGTTATGATCTAATTAGCGATACTTTGTCCAACATCAATGTCGTATATCTCATTTACCTTAATTTGTATGCAAACGTGCCGGCAAAGGTACATACAGGCCCTTTTCTTTTGTATATTGTCGAGACATACTCGTATTTATATCGATGCATTTTCACCTCTGCCTATTTTTACCAAAAACTATTTCTCCCAACATTTAAGACACAATCCTTACCCTGTTGTTATATCTCACTTTGGTTTAGTGATTATTTAGCTTTTAAATTAAAAAAATTAATACGTCAGCAATTTTCATAATTCTTGTGTGCATGTGCGTTAGTTTAAGCATTATTTAAGAAAGTGAACAATATATGTAATAAATACTATAATAAGCACTAACTGAAACTTATTCTTGCAGATAAATCTTTTTTTCTATTTACAATAGATAACGGAAAAAAAATATTTTAAATTTTGGAAAACCGATTTCAGCGGAGTTGCAGTTTTCCGATCATCCGCAACCTACCGGTGCGACGACCTTCCGAACCTCTATGGCAAATATCGATGGATAGTCCAAGTGTTATTTTAAGATAATTTCAAGTCTCGCGTCAAATTATTTAAATGTTATTGCAGTTCACCGGCTAAAGTGGGTGGTTCCTAGAGTGATATATAAGCTTGCGCGGATTTTTTATCCGCATTCGAACTATTTCGACGGAGCTAGTATCTTATCAAATATGAAATTCGCAGTAAGTTATTAGATCGCGAAAAAATTGAGATAAATAAAATTAATTTAAAAATAAAAATAGTGGTATTAACAATATTTTTGTGTAACAGATTGTCATCTTGGCTGTGGTGGCGGCGGTGAGCGCCCAGCAGAGTGGAAAGTACAACCCTTACAACAACTACAACCCGTACAACCGTTACAATAACTACAACCCCTTCAACCCATACGCCCGCCAACCTTACTACAACCAGGACTACTACAGGAGCAGCACGTACAGGCCCTTCGCTTACTCCACCCCCTCTCCTTTCGTCGCCTCCACCTTCGCCCCCCCTACCTACCCTACTCCCACATTCGCTCCCTCAACCATCGCTCCCCCTGTACGTGTGGCCCCCGTCTCTAAGGTCTACTCCACCAACGAGGGTGGTGCTCAGATCCTGAGGTACGACAACGAAATCGGACCCGACGGCAGCTACAGCTACGCGTAAGTGTATTCCTAATATTTTATTATTTATTGTCATAAGCAAAATAATTTCCTATTTCATTCCTTTGCAGAAAAATTGCTGCCATACCTTCTACACCTTGACTGCCTTAATTTTTATTAAATTATATTTTTGCTCATAAATCTCGTTTGACACGTCAAAATCAATCATCATGCTTTTCAGCCAAAATAGGAGCTGATTTTAATACACAAAATTGAAACATGAGTTTCAATTTTGTGCATTAAAATACATGTTTGAATATTCTACTTAACAAATTGCTTATTTTACCAAATTATAATATCCTAATAATATTTGCTAGCTACTGAAATTGTCCCATGTAAAATACCTACGAATATACATATATACCTACTTATGAATGTATATTTTCAGTTACGAGACTTCCAACGGTATCGCCGCTCAAGAGCAAGGTACTCCCCGCAACTTCGGTGGCAACCCCCCTGTCGTTCCCGATGTAGCTCAAGGTTCCTTCGCCTGGACCTCTCCCGAGGGTGTCCCCGTAGCTATCAGCTACATCGCTGACGAGAACGGTTACCAACCTCAGGTGAGATTTAGCAATTTTATGCTTATTTTGTTTCGTAAAAACACCTGTTGCTCGAAGGAATACAACAATCTTGTTTTTAATATTATTGAATGCCAATTTATAAATTGTCACACAGATAAGTAAAAAAATACAAACTAAAATGAAACACCTTAAGAACATCACTTTTAGTTAAACGCATCTCGATTTCTGCGATATTCTTAAAAAGTTTAGAGGAATACGATATAATGTAATAAGTATTGTTATTCATATAATAACGTGAATTATTATTTCCAGGGAGACGTTATCCCCACCCCTCCCCCCGTTCCCGAACAGATCCTCCGTTCTCTGGAGTACAACGCCCGTAACGCCCCTGCTCCCAAGAAATAAGCGCCAAAAGAATCTCGATAGCTCACCGCATTGTACAAATCTAGTGAATTTAAGTTCGTGTATGTAATTAAATGTGATATACTTTAACGTCAAACGCTGCCTTTAAGTGATATTTATGTACATAAGTAGTATGTGCGATTTTATGTGCAATTTTAAATAAAATAATTTGAAAGAATGTTATTGTATTATTTAAGACATTCACTCACTACACTTACTCTACTCACTGCACTTCTACACTTACAGACTTACTACCACCACTAACTACACAAACCCCTACATCGCTCTCTACACTCACTATACCTAATTTCTACAGTAATAAAAACCCTTATTCACATTAGCAAAATTAACTTATTATATTATGCATCATAGGCGTTGCTTTGCTTTGCTTTGGATGACTGTAACATTTTCTATTGTAGTTAATTTAATTAAAAATAGGTGACGGACACAAACGATACCTACTAAAAAATATTTCATGATAGAGGATCGATGATATTTTAATATATATTTTGAGTTCAATTTACATTTAACTATAACGAATACCAGATATAAATTTAAAGTAAAATATGTTTTTTTTTAGATTCTTTTTTAATCTTTGCTGAAAATAACGTCATAGTTTTTCATCACATCTGCAAAACTGAGTACCTACCTTTGAAAACTTCAGAAGAATTATATTATAATCTTAATATTTTGTATAAGTAGCTGTAATCCAAAATGTTGTAATTTATTGATATGTTAATGTTATTTGCATCATTATCAAAATATTCAATTTTGAAAATGATGAAAACAATAACTGACAATATCATAATAATTTTCTATCGTCGTAATTTAAATTTTTCGTCCTTCGCTAAATGAAAATTTCGGGCTTAGTTTTGTGCGTAATTATTTCTGTATCTGTATATTATGTATAATGCTTAATAGCAAAAACTATGAGGCGTTGCAATCTTAGATTCGCTTGTAATAAAAGTTGATCTGCTAATAGAATTTTGGGAATGTGAACGTTATTTACGACAGTATTTTTGCCTAATATTCTTTTGGATTAAAAAAATATATTAAAATTATTAACATTTTATCTCTGATTTAAATGTAATCACAAAAATATTACAAGGCGGATCTCCGAATTATCGATGAATGAATAAAAGATTAAAGATATCATAAATTAAAATTAAGTAACTAACGGGTCAAGTTTCTGGTGTGTATAATATGAACATTTTACACGATTGCAATAGTTGTCCTACATCTCATTAATTTTTGAATAACTGCCTTGAAAGATAAGTCCCTCAAAAACATAGATACGAGAGGATTTTTTAATGTTAGGTGCTACAGTAACAGATAGTCTGGTTGTAAAAATAGTGAACGGTTGCAGTCGCCTATAGACATTTTCAACCCACCACCGACGCGGTGTCGGTCACTGCCGACGCGACGCGTCGTCAGTCAAGTAAGCGGCGTTAATCTAAAGTCTCCCTTATTTCACTGAATATCGTGCTGGAATACGGCCATAAAGACTGCATCGCCATACGCCACAGCCGAAGCTTACCACTAATAATGAAATATTTCACACCTTACAAAAAAAACAACATTTTATCTCTATTTAACTTTATACGGCTACAAGTAGCAGCTTTACGGCTTTAAGCGATTTATATTAAAGTTTCGTTAGCCATCATCGTAGCATGTTGCGAAAACAGCTTTGCGCTCGTAGCACTTTTATTATCCTTGCGATAAAAATGTAACTCTCGTGTAGAGTCTACACTGTAGACAAAGTGCTTGTTCACGCTATAACACGCGGGCGCGGGCGCGGGCGCGACAGACTTTGCTCACACCGTACGTGCTTTGTACGTGAACACTTTCATAGCACGTCATATGTTTGATATTTCGCGCCCCGAGCTCGCGCCCGCGCCCGCGCGTTCACGTGAACAAGCCCTAAGTGTTAGCCGCAGTTCATCTGCGCATAAAGTTCATATATTATACTTAATATATTATTTTCAGCCTAGAACATATAAACTTGAAATGTTGAATGTTTAACTTAAACTTTTAATGGCAAATGCCTTTATTGAGAAAAACAAAATAACAATACTACAGCAGTAGAGAACACTTTTATTAACCACAGATCGGCCACAAGCCAATCTACAGAAAATCCAAATGCTCCAAACCACTGACAGATGGCGGAGTGCCCAGAATGCTGGTAGCATTGCCACGTTGAATGGCAATACTTATACGTTGGGCCAAATATAGCCCAGCTAACTTAAACTACAAATGACAATATTGTGTAACCCAAATACTATAAATATGTACCAACTAGATTGCATGATTAGATCTATATTTAATATCATATTCTTTCTTTTAATACAAACATTTAAGTAACTAAATAGATAAAGATACAAATACATGCTCTCCGCTGCCAACTCCCTAACTTATGTGTAGTAATCGGTGGTAGACGATGTGGGTGGTATAGTCATTTAAGTTTCTTTATTATTTATAAGTAATTACTACATACTATGTTATTGTTGGTTAACCTAAATAATTTTTAAAAAAAATTACACACATTATATTATTAACGTAACTCTCAGGCCGCTCTCCCTTTGTTTTATCTAAGAGCCAAAGGAAATTTAGTCAAGCCACTAAAAAATAAAATATTCTCCACACCTTCTCTATTTAAGCCACTTAGGGCTTAAATTTTCCAAAAATCAAAATTTCATCATACTAGGTCCATGAATTTCATCATCGTGGAGTTTTTCTCTAGTATGAAAATATCCAAAATCTGTCCAAATAAATGCATTGCACTTGAATTTTTTTCCTAAATATTTTTGTATCAATTCATTTTTCCTAGTTTATCATGTCGCTCATCTCTGTTTTTGAAGCCTGTCGTATAAGCCTAATAAAGGAGTAACCAATATTTTATAGATCACGATCAAAATTAACATTAACATAATAAATTCAGTGTCAGACGTATCAGGTGCAGTACAAACGAATAAATGCTAATAAGATGCGACTATAAAACACCATTTTTGGTTTCACAAATTATTGAATAGGATGGAGACACAGTAGTTTGTGGCAACAAATGGTTTGGGTTGGCCGTTTCGATTCTAATTCGGCTATAAATCAATGCCAGGTCGATCGAAGTATTTCATGGGTGCCAGTCCTTGATTTTTATAGCTGACGGCAGAGCCCACGCTCATCATCTGTATAATGATTACGCAATATACACACAATTTTGTACCCAACTAGTTTAGAAGATTAATTTTCGTTATGACCTTAGACTATTCATTATATATTTGTAAACTAATTTAAAAGTCCGCTCTTGTTTATAGACTCATCTTTTATAAGTGAGCTTTGTTGCTGCTGAATCTGCAAACTCATTTTTTTCTTATAGCTAATTGTTGGGAGATATAACGCGATGAGTGGTATAATTTAATTCAATAAATCGTTATTTATTACCGTCAGTAAACATATAGTTAGCGCGTCTGGTTTGATTAACATTTAAAGTATCTCACGGTGACGCGAGTACATCATCGAGGAATCACATGAGAACTGGCTTTGGTCTTCCGTTAAATAATCTCGAGATCATCCATTTTTAAATTGCATTTATCAGCTGAACTATATTTTAGTGATCTTTATGGTGTCGACCTCCAATTTAATACCGGTTGAAATCAATCTACATCCCATTGAGGGATAATGGAAAACAAAGAACAAGTTTTGTATAAAATACAAAGAGCTTAAAAACTCGTTATAATATTTAGGTCAAACGTGAAATAAATAGGTAGTTTTCTACGTAGCCGACTGGTATCCTCTGTTTATAAAAAAGGTCAATTACCTATCTAATGGCTATTATAATGGAGACAACTTATCTATAGATTTGGTCAAATACCTCTATAGAGCAACTGATACTATTTTTAATCATTAGGTACTATTAGGTATTCTGTATCCATTAAATTTCAGCAATTGTTTTTAGTTTTCTGATTTAGTATTTTAAGGCAGCATTCAGACTACGCACTACGCTTTAACCCACTTGTTACTGAACAGACTTTTTCTGTCTGATTGCAATGAAATTTGGATATGTGCGTATATAGGTGCTCTAATATCTAGGAAAACTCAAATAAAAATTCCGAAGTTTTTGGAAATCCGGGAAAATGGTGTTCTTTATAAAGGCCAGTAGTAAAATCCACTGCTATGAAAAGTGAACTTCAGTTCAAATTATAAAACGAACGAAAGGCTTGTTTTGTTATGTATTTTATATTTTGGTGCATTCAAAATAGTTGCATAAATTTATTTTTTAAAATATTGCATTTGGTGCAATGTGACGTCACAAAAATTGCATAATGATATTGTTTTTTTTGGGATAAACAATACATTGGGTTCTTTTCTTGGTATTTTATAAGTAATGATTGTCTTCAAACTAGAAAAGTTGCTGAAAATACTTTTATTGTTGTCAAGTGCATTGGTAAATTTCAAAATAAAACTAGACTTAGGGTTTTTTGCTTATATGGATTTTTTATCTATTTTCTTACATATTGAAGGTGTCGTTATGGTGTCGTAGCTGTAGAGAAAATGTATTATAATAGACCTTCGTACATCAATCTCATTTTTGTATGCTGAACTTGAAATATTTATATGATGATACACTGTGATCTTTCTATGTGAGTATTTAACACGGAGATCCATCGATATTGTAATAATAACTGTAATAGCATGGTATAACCAGCATCTTTATCTCAAAACTTCTGTATCTTCGTGATTCTACAATAAAATTGTTAACATACGAGTATATATTATATGAAATATCAGATTATCATACTGTGCTATCTTTTCTATTCTATTCCTCAAAGTAGTATTCTCGTCTTACCACGAAATACGAACTCATCACGAAGCTCAAAGTCGCTCAGCGTGCTATGGAAAGGGCTATGCTCGGGGTTTTTCTACGCGATTGAATCAGAAATGAAGAGATCCGTAGGCAAACTAAAGTGACTGATGTAGCCCAGCAGATTAGCAAGCTGATGTGGCAATGGGCAGGCGACATAGCGCACAGAATGGATGGCCGATGGGGTCACAGCGTAGGACATCCACCCACTCACAAGGTGGACAGACGACCTTATAAGGGTCTCCGGAAGACGATGGATGCATGTCGTTTCCAACCTCCAAACAATATGGAAGTCCAAAGAGGAGGCCTATGTTCAGCAGTGGACGTCCTACAGCTGAGATGATGATAATATATAACTGCTAGGTATGGTAATAGATGTATATAAGTCTTCAATTTTGCCATGCCTGAAGATTCATGCATAAATTACAAATTTGGACTTGCTTTTTTACTGCTGAATTCTCATCAGAAACGTTGTTCTTATAATTTTCAGGAGGAAAATAACTGAAAAAATTATGTGTCTTCATATATTTTTGTTTTATTTAATATTTGAAGCATATGAGGCTCTTTTGCAGTTCTAAAACATATCCTACAATATATGAAATGATTGTATGTGATAGCAGTGGATTTTACTACTGGGCTTTATAACGAACACCATAAAAAATCGTTCATAAACCTCAGAAATGCATCACATTTCAGTTAAATATTAGTTATGATGCATAAAGGAAAGTCCAAATTTATATTATTTATCATAAAAAATGTTGAAGTAATAATAATAATGAAATGACTGACATCAAAACATTCATGATGAAATATACTCAAAAGTAATTGTCTTAAAATAAACAATAATATGAGACCAGTGCATTCACAATGCCTCTGTTGTATAGCTTCATGATCCTGCTTTTTGATGCCATCAACAAAATTTGTTTACATTACCTACATAAATCACAGGATTTTTGTTTAGATCCGGGCCTTTATAAAGGACAGTAGTAACAAGTGGGTTAACCAGATAAGAATAGTAATAATATTAAGACACAACAATCAATTTGAAATGCATGCGCCCGCTCTGATAAATGCAATGCCAGATTTATTGATGTGTCATAATATAAGACTGAAATGAATGAATTTGACAAATTTCAAAATGATCGGAGCGTGCGCAGGTCATCCGAATACATCTTTAAAGGTCATAATGTGTTCATTTATAATGCCGGATTGGAAATCATTATCATGAAATTACAAGTGCAGATATCGAGTCTCATAAGGTCCTGTTCAGAAGTGCCATGCGGGACTGTCCAGCTTATAGGACACAAGAGCTTATAGACAAACTAATAGAAATTTTCTATGCGCGGTTCTGAAACAGCGTAGCTATGTAAATAATAATAATTATTAAAACTATTTAGTTAGATCCTGTCCGGCGTAGGTATGTAGCTCCAAGCAGAGTCACGCGGTGCTACGGTACATCTGAACTTAGCCTGAAGCTGACGACAGACAGAGGCGGGACGGAGCGGTAAAGCGATCGCTATCTTCATTTTTTTCCTACCCGTGTTCGATTTATATACGACAGGTTACGTACAAATTCGAACATTATAAAAATTACGTCCCGCACCACGACCTCTTCCCGCCTGTGTGTGGCGTCACCTTTAAAGTGCATCTTTCTGTCAAACAAAATATTTCCGACGTTAATAAAACAGCGTACATAATGTGAACTAATGCAATGATAATAAATTGATCGCATGCTAAAGACCCTGTGATATAGTAAAGTTACGTTTAATGCCTTATCTCAGATCTCTATTAGAATAGATGCCGAGTGCAACAAATTGTACGAGACATGAGAACCCATCTTTATAGTTTACTAACTTTCCATCCAGTTACAGTTGGGTGCCCACTACTAAATCTAAGCTTTTAACTTGACCGTATACATAATTATAATGATTCAAGGGTATCTCAAGATACAAAACGCCAATAAATTTTGTCCACAAGAATTGCTCGATACGCCCGATACGGTTACGTATCATTATACCTACGGTCGTTTCATCTACGGTCGATACAACTACGGACGATTCGCCTATGTTCGTGCTGCGGCAGCAGCCGGCGAAGCGCCAGATACAAGTTTTTTTCTTATTACTGAATGATTTGTACTGTGTAATTGCATCTTCTGGCATCTTGGCATCTTCTTTCATCATTTTCATCATGGGATCGCGGCATAATAAGCTGTCTGCGAATCTACAGATAGAAATCATTCAGGTATCAAAAACAACTCGTATATGGCGCTTCGACGGCCGCTGCCGCGGCACGCTCGCTTCGCTCGCTCGGCTCGCGCATTGTGGTCACTGTTCAAACCTAACCTAACCAACTGGTTTCGGTTTGCCCATAATTCTGTACTAAAAACAAGTAATTTTTAGATATCATACCTGACTAATAGCCGGAAACATGATTTAAAAATAAAAAAGTGAATCGTCCATTAGTTCAGTCAAAAATAGGCAAATCGTCCGTTAGTTTAATCAACTATAGTTCAATCGACCGTAGTTGAGTTAACCGTAGGCAAATCGTCCAGTAGTGATTTCGACCAATAGTTATTATGAACGTAGGCGAAACGTCCAATAATCATTTTGAACAGTAGGCCATTCGACCGTAGTTGAAATGACCGTAGGTATTATGATACGTAACCGCACGATATGTATGGCCGCTTTTCGTCCTTTCTAGGCAAGATCTTAAATACGAGTAGGTATAAAAATTTGACTAGCTAACACTCGTGACTTAGCTCCCATTAAGAAATCCATTCTTACTGAATATCTATGTATCTTTGTCTGTCCCTAATTTCAACCAAATCTGTTGAATAAAGAACGCGAGTTTGAAAGAAAGCGGATGACCAGACAGTCAAACTACGCCTCAATATGTTTTTTTATTAAACTGTCGATATTATTTTATACGGAATTTAGAACATATATTAATTTTTGATTGTACATTTGATATTACATTGTAGACGCCTGAGAACGTAAGTATTGTATGGAGTATTGCTCCACTTACTAGACACGCAGAATATGTACAGGTAGGTTTTGTAGCTGTGGAAAGGTCTTTAATCAATTCGAAAACCCGTCTAGGATACTTACTCAATATTCTGCCTCAATCCGTTCCGGTTCAAAAGGTTAGGTTGGCTAGGGAAATTACTGGGCTAAGAACACCATCATCATCGTCTCTATGCATCTTAGAACTTTGAATGACGAGCGCATTGCAGTGTTGCGATAGACTGTATTTTTTTGGAACATCTAGATGATAATGTATGATGTGACTGTACCTAATGAGCAGGCCTTATTACATCTGGAAAGCGTTAGACTCTTTGTAACAGATTCAAAGAAAGGTGCTTAATAATTTCAAAAAATCTTTTTACTTCTTTTTCGGTGAACATCACCGATTACATGAAGACGCCAGAATTGACCTGAACAATAATTATTTTCGTTTCAACTTTCTAAGAGGTCTTTCTATATTTTATTGCCATCAATCGAGGTTTTATCAATATAAAATATGCGTCTTACCATCACATATCAAAAATGATCTTGAATTAAATCACTTGTATCTGATTACATAAAAAATTACGTGTGCACGACGACAGATATTAAAAGTTTAAAGTCTCATAAAATATGGGGAATTGCTCCACTGCAGACACTCAGTGTTAGCGAAATCACCGCATGTATCTTGATACATATCTATAGGCTTAATTGAGTTAAAGTTCATAGTGTTAGATGAAACTGAACAAAGACTCATTGTCTGAGTTATTTGATAGCTGCGATGTGATCTTCACCTCTGGGAGTCATCGTGATGCTATGCAGTCCGACTGACCTTAGCATTTGATGCACCACCTTAATAATGCATATTGTACCTACTGCATATTAAAAGAAGAAGAAGTAATAACTTCTAGGTGAGTATTAGAATAGAATAGAATAATGCTTTATTGCAAACCAAAAATATACAAAAGAACTTATTACCATAATATGTTATGAAGTAGGTTAACAATCGGCGGTCTTATCGCACTAGGCAATTTCTTACAGACAACCTGGGAATGGAAAAGGACAAAACATACTTTAACAGACGATTTAATTATTATATTGAATAGGTAAACAATTATTTTTTGACAAAAATCTAAATTGTTAGGTGTTAGTTGGGATTTGTGTAGGCAATTTATAACAAAACTGTCAACCAAAAACGGTCATAGTAACAATAGATTCGCTTTCCTTCTCTATCTTGTTATTTATCTGTTAGAGATTATTTTTTTTCAGCTCATCCTTCTCGTCGCTCCTCTCTTTGTTTTGCTTTTTTAACTCTACAGATTATTACCTATGCGAGTAATTTTTGCTTTGTTTTCGAGAAAACCTAAATTGACTATAAGTCGTTTATATATATAAAAAGAGTTTTATTGACACATTTAACTTTACGTTTATGTAACTTGATACAATTTCTGAAATAAATAATATTAAATATTACCTTTTTTAAAGTTCTTTTAATAGAGCTTGTAAAGATGCAAAGAACGCTTTTAGCTGGTTAAAATAACTCCGCTAGATACGACATACGAGTAACATTCTTTTAACAAAAATGTTAATATGCATTATAACATGTGTCGGTTTTGTAATAAAATCTGTCAATCCGTATTCTTGAATAATTTATTTTTGTATTGATAAGAAATACGACTGACGTTGTAAATATTTTATGTTCCTTGATATTAAAATTATTGTTTATCTCGATTCAGATTCGAAACTTATGTATACTTTTAACAAATTAACTTTTTGAAGGTAGGAGGTAGTACCTGTCCTATGATTGGATTTTCAATTCGATTACCCCTATATATTTATTCAAAAATATTTTAAGCTGTGGATTTTGTACTTACCTATTGTCCGACTTAAAAATGTTCTTATGGTGCAAAAAAATTAGATAACTCTAAATTATACGTTATCAATTACAAAAACAAAATACATATATTAAATTATAGGTTAGCCTTTTACCATGGTCTCGCGTGATGTTTAGTGAGGATGTGACCGTATATGGCAGACTAAACCTAGATGAAATTAAATGTAAAGACGGTCAAGATTCCAGTTTTGTTTTTGCTTATTTTCTGAGACAGTTTATAGGAATTATTTAGGCTTTTTAATGTTATTAGAAAAATGAGACGAGCCCGACGCCGATAAAGCGCACAGAACACATAAGTAGGTAGCAACTTTTTACATCGATAAGCCATAATCTCACGAGAAAAAACGAGCATAAAATACCTATTGTAAAAAATGCATTATTTAACATTAATACATAATCAATTAGTAAATAATTACAAATTAATACTGATTCAATCTATAATACTTTGCTTTATTGCATATGCGATATTTTAAACTCCTTAAATTAAAATCTTGTATAGAAGATAAATAATTTTTGACCTTTCGATGGTATTATTAATGAATTAAATTTGCATCCGGTTCAAAATTCAATTTAAATAGGTGAGGTAATTTAAAAATAATTTTAGCAAATTGCTTAATTTTTTAAGTCCTAATTACTAATTAACAGAGAGACGCGGTTCTTAGTTTTGGAAATTACAACAAAAATATGTGTAGATCTAGATCAGTTACAAAAAGTATATCTGTACTAATTTATAAAATACTGGTGATTTAGAAGTTATTTTATGTAAAAATATGTGCTAAGTTTTTTAATTAGCTCATTCGTAAGAATTAATTGTTTAATTTGATGTTAGTTTTAGGTGATAAAAATAATTATCATATTATTGGGTGGCATTGTGTCACATGATTTGTGAACTCGCCACCGTAGTCAGTGTTTCCCGAATGCTAAAACGTGGGTTTTTTCAAATCAAGAGTGAATAGGTTCTTACTGAACAAGCGTGCTACAACTTCGACTGCATCGTCACTTACCAACAGGTGAGATTGCGGTCAAACGCTTGTTTAGTCTGCTATAAAAAAAACATGATGCTTACCATCGGAAATTGTCATAAAAAGTATAAAAGTCAATGTTTACATAAGCACGGTAAGTAAGATATTTGAATTAATATATATTTTTTTTTATAGCATACTAATCAAGCGTTTGACTGCAATCTCACCTGTTGGTAAGTGACGATGCAGTCGAAGTTGTAGCACGCTTGTTTAGTAAGAACCTATTCACTCTTGATTTGAACAAACCCACGTTATAGCATTCGGGAAACACTGAGAATGGTAGCGAGTTCCATAACTTCGCCGTGTAATGTTAGTTATTCTAAATATTTGCAAGTCTTTTATGACTTGCATATTATATATTATTAAATGACACTATTTACTTGCTTAACTCTACTGTTTTCGATGTTCTCTGAGTAGCTAGAGATGGAATCGGCTACCATCGTGAAGAATAAAGTCATGGATGGAGATGTTACAACCCTCCTACAAGACAATCACGAGATATGGTACAATGATTGATTTACAATATTGTATTAAAAGTGACCCATATGCTCAATGAAAATTCAAAATCAATATCAGTACGGCTTAATCTATATTATTAACACGTCTCATGTTAAGGAAATAGTCTATGTGATGATGTTGTACCATTAATGTTATAATTTATACAATGAGACCAAAACTAGACGACATAGATAACTTTTATTAACGCGGATGAATGGATAAATACGTCATATTACGCGGAATCGTAATACCGGTATGTACCTACCTATAAACTATTCGTAAATTCTACCTCTACAATACCAGTGATATTGAAGACGCATTTTCAGTCAAGTGGGCGCGGTAACGGCCACTGAGTTTACCTATATAAGTAAAATACTATATTTGTATTGTGAAAAAGTCAAAGTTCGAAGTTAATCACGTGCAATATTGCATTTAGTAGTGGAATATCTGGTCGTTTAGGCTAATATAAGCATCATCTAGTATATTTACCATAGCGGAATTATCACCAAATAACTATATAATTTAATTAATAAAAATCATCACAATTATTTTTAATGGTGGAAGGGTTTCTCAATGTGAGATATCATCCGGGGATCCACGATGCTATCTAATATTCTGCCATAATGCGGCTCCAGTTAAAAGGCTTATCTGATCGATGAAATTATTGAGCTAAAAAGAGTGTGTTACGTAGAACTTCGTACTTATCGAATAGTTAAGTTACACTGCAACGGGCATGCGTAATTACTAAATAACAGGCGTGCTCAGGTTTTGATATCCTATTGCATAAAGAAAGCTACATCCACCTACATTATATACTCGTCCCTCGGTGCCCCACTAAGCCATGTCTTTAGCTCTTCTCATCCAGTCTCTCCCAAACACCTTTTACAAATACAGTGTGTACAAAAATACGATATAGAACCCTGAGAAAACAAGGTTATAGGCAGTAATCCTTCAAGTAGGTTCCAGTCAACCAAGAAAGGTTATACAAGTTACTCTACAGGAGCATATTATTATTATTCATAGAAATGGAAAGATCAGGTTACTTTACAATGATATCAGGATTCAGTATACACTTTGAATGAGGATTGTCCTTATGACATAGAACAATTGTATAAATTAGCCACACCACTTATAACTGTGATTGTGATTTGACTCTAACAGTATAAGTAGGGTAACCTATTTGAATATAAGCCTAGCCAGCATTATGGCGTCCCGTAGGAACACCCCCAGGTTTTAAGTGGTTATATCCGTCGCGCCCATCTTTGACAGGGGAGTCCCACTGGCCCACTACGCCCTATGGCGCAGGGTGACGATGCGTGATGCATTTTCCTTGGGTCAAAAAAAGAGTCTAAGCCACCTTTAGCTCGATTTGCACCAAACCTTAGCGCAATTGGTTCAGCCGTCTAAACGTAAAGAGAAAACACTCATCCATTAGTTGGAAGTTGGATAACTAGTTGAGTCACTATACTTTTTAGTTTCATTGATACAACTTATGCAAAGAATGTGTGAATGAAACTAAATATAGTTACTCATTACTCATAGAGATATTTATAAATTACACTCATGTTGGCTCACGAATATAACCTATACACATACGAGTGTGCATACTATAATATATACCTACAATATCATCATCATCATCTCAGCCGTAAGACGTCCACTGCTGAACATAGGCCTCCCCTTTGGACTTCCATATATATATATATATATATATGTACATGTTAGGGGGGTTTTGCCATACGCGCCACGCTTGGCAGGCGGGTTGGCGCGCGCAGTTTTTTTTTTTTTTTTAGTGTTAGTAGCCGGTAGATGCTGCTGCCCATCTCCCGGTGTATTCCCTTAGCAGGCTCGTACTGCAACCACGGGACGATATGGTGACCTACAATATACAAGTTGTATATAATATTGTATTTGTGATTGTTGCACATCTTACAATTTAATGTATTCAATTCGAAATTTTTATACAAGCTTAAAATGCAATCTAGTAGTCTACCGTAGCAAAGGTTATATTGAAATAATTTAAAAAACTTAATGTTAAATTTATAAAACAAAATTAGAAATAAACAACAAAACGTTTCATTATGACACCTAAGTCGTAAATATCAATCAATGATTAAATTGTCATAAAAATAATATATTTATTCCGATACTAAATTAAGCCAGTGGTATGGCCCCGCACATGACTTTGTATTCTTAGTTTGATAGTTATAACTACAATAGAATTACTGCCATAATACACTATCAAGACCCGTAATGATATGGCTTTTCCTAAAACAACATACCTACTCGGAAAAAGTGTTAGTCACTTTTGTATTTTTTTTTTAAATTTTATATTATGTTACATTAAATCAGGTTTTCATAATATTATGTACTCAGTTTTTAAAAAAAAATTGGCAATGAAGTAAACAAGTAATAATCTGGTACATTGTACATGTCATTACATGGGATTTAGAGATATTCACTCTAAATCCCATGTTATATATGTGGTAATATGTTAGCTACCTAAATATGGAGCTTACCTTAAATTTGGGCCATATAGTTTTGTCTATATTTGCAACTGATCTTTTTAAAATTCGTCCTGATAATGTGACGCCGCTCAACAATGCCCGCTCGCGCCGTCCACCTATTTCGCCATTGAATTTCGCACTCGGAACTCGGTTATTCCCAAGTTATATGTATCTTATATAACCTATTAAATCACTACCAATATTAAAAAATGTCATAATTTCGTCAATTTTATATTTTTATCGCAGATACATTTTTTTTTATATTATTGGCTAGAAACTGATACCTAAAATCGTTACGAATTTATTTGTTGTGATTTTTAGCGACCAAACGAAGTTTTTTGTGTAATATAAAATTATTACATGAAATTACAAAATCTCTCGCTCACAAAACATTCTCAGTGAGTCAGTCGCTTAATACAAAAACTTTTTATTAAATATAGATTTGCACGCTATAAAAAAAGTTTGGATTAATTATAATAAGTTCGTTTAACTCCCAACTTAGCGATACAAGCAGCGATTTTTTGTATTTCTTAGTTTTTAAACAATTTTCTCGAACTTTTAAATAAATAGTAAAAACGGCACTTTTTATGTTATGTATTTTATATGTTAAAACTTTCGGGTCAAGTGCTTCCGGCACCTATATAGCTAAACTGTGAATGTCTCAATTGGAGTCCAACAACTAAGCGCAATAATTCAAAAAAGTTTTTATTAAAAAAAAAAATAGCGAGACGGGAAGCACCCATGTGGTTTAGACAAATAATCTAAAAGTCACACAAAACAGTCATAATTTGATATATAGATGAGGATTAGATCCTGCTACCAACATTTAATATTCATCATTGATTTGCTTACCAAATATGTACCTATTTATTATATTTATAGAAAAACGACGTAACAATACAATAGGTACGTGTCGAGCTAACCCGATTGCGGAATAAAATTATCATGATATTATTATGCTATGGTACGGTAAATAGGCCATGTTTTACATAATTAAAAATATGCCCAATAATAACATAATAATAATATATTGTTATTGTTTTGAAACTGGTAATAGCAACGTACCACCCGCATAAAGTCGTAAGTATTTGTTACAACGAAAAACTGTTATTGCATATTATTACGTGTCTTTGCACTAAGATTTTTTTATTTTAAATTAATTAAATTAACTATGTAAACAAACGACAAAACTCACAAATATAAAAGTCGAAACTAGGCTCGACCCAGGGTTGAGTACATAATTGATATGGATAACACTCACGTTAGTTTTCAATAACGTTTAAAGTTAATTATTTCATTGTAATCTTTTTGTTAAGCGGCCAAAAACGCTAATTCAAAACGCTGTTGCTGTCGCTGAAACAGTAGCAGCAGACTTAAGGTAAGGGGTACAGTGTACACCAGACTTAAGGGTTTCAGGTTCGACGTGTTGCTGGTTTATTTGCCAGTCCCCGTTGAGATAAGGGTTACAGGTATATTCTTTTTCTTGCTTCCATAAAACCTAGGATTATTTGTAGACGATTATTCGTAGAGAATAATAATTTAGTAAGCCTAACAAGAAACTGATTTCCTACAAAAAGTAAAAAGTTCCTCTGGGTGAAACGAAACCAACGAAGATGGCTTTTAGTGTAGGGCTTGTAGAGTAAGGGTGTGCAGAGTTAGATGCTCGACTCTAAGAGAGATTTGACAACTTTTTTTAAGAATCTGTCAGGCAACATTCTACATAAAAATATATTTAGTTGGAATACGAAATTGCTTAAACATAACACTGCATAATTTTATAAAATACTTAGCATTTTAATACAATGTCAGAAAAAAATTACAAGGAGAACTTGCACAATAATGGGTATGAGTTTGCACGGGTCTTTCGCTGTTTCGCACCACAAGCGGTTCGCACCGCGGTGTGAATCGCACAAGTACTCGTTTGACGTAGTTGTTTCATACCGCGGTATGAATCGACTACGACAAAACGAAGACAGGCGACATTCGAACCGTTTTCGCAAAGATAGAACTTCCCGTTTTTAAGATAATTCGGAGAACAGGTACAGTCAGTCATAGAATTATATAAGGTGATCAATATAAGTTGTCTTGTGAACATTATAGTTATTTCTTATCATACTTTGCACATAATAAAAGGTTATAGAAAAAACATTTATTTAGTAATTCCTGGCAGGTGATACTGTAAAACATTTGTTGGGCACAACATTATATTACACGTTTGTATTTATTAGTTATTAATACACGCTGACAAAATAGCATGGGTCAGCTAATTCTCTTATCTAAAAGACTTCCTCGCATTTATGATATCTTGGTACTTATCTAACTTACATACAGAGTTTTTGGTTATTCAGTAAATTGGTGTATAGTACCTTATTGGGGATGACATTGGCCATATTTTGAGTGCATAAGATATAAAAGACTTCCTCGCATTTATGATATCCTGGTACTTATCTAACTTACATACAAGGTTTTTGTTTTTTTTTTTTTTTATGTGATGAAGTAGAAGACGAGCAAGACGCTCTCCTGATGTTAAGAGATAACGGCTGCCCATAATCAATACAGTGTTACCTAGGATTTCACAATTATATGAAGTTCTAGGAGCACTGCACCAACGCTTCTAACTCAAGAGTCATAAGATGTTAAGACTCTTTAGCCCAGTAACTGCACTAGCTACAGTGCCCTCCTACCGGAGCACAGTAATGTCTGCACATCACTGCTCAGGCGGTAGAATAACTGGCAATGTTGGGGTACCCACCTAGACGACCTCCTGCAAAGGAAGTCTACCCCTGGTATATTCAGTAAATTGGTGTATAGGGCCTTATTGAGGAAGACATTGGCTATATTTTGTTTTTATGAATACCGTTAAACTAAATTGCAATTTTAACCGGAAACCGAACCGAATCCTCATCCGAATTAAAAAATATCAACCAATAGAGTAAAAAAAAAATCTTAATAAATTTGTCAAATCCTAACTTCACCGAAAACCGGACCGAATAAAAAACCTAATTTCACAAAAAGAGCCGAACATCTGCTGTACATACAAGTCACTTTGTTCACTACTCACTATATGTATAAGGTTCACTTTTCACTAAATAAAACACCGTATAGAATTGCACTTACTCGATCTCATTTATTTCGCACATAACGCACGTTCAATAATAAACCGGAATAAGTCAAAAATTCACTTTTTTGGGAAATCGCAGTCAAAGTTTTGGGTCTCAATCAAAAATTCTATAGTCATCACAAAATGCTGTCGAGATCGCTTTACGTAATTCTTGTGAAAACGCTGATCCTATTGAGCAAAAATTTAATACAGAGGTAGATTAAATCTCGAGAAAGGACATGGGATAGTTTTCATTCCAGAAATCTACCTCTAAAGGAAATGAGGATCAATGTTTATGTGGGAAATTAGTAACTACTGTTCCTATTTAGCTGAAATTTGGTATAAATATAGCTGAGTTTCGCGAAAGGGTATTATGAAATAGAATATCTCAGAAATCAGCCTTTAAGCCTCCCCCTTATTGTATGGAAGACCAATAACTGCTTGGCTACTATTTGGACACAGAATTTCCCGGGATATATTTTTTAGTTTTTTTATTTATGTAGTGCGGCTATGATATCACTGCGGCCATGATTGGCCTATTGTGATCGCTGCTTATTATATGTATATAGTGAGAATGACCCGAATTGATCACTTTTATCTCATATTATATTCGTTATCCTAACTATTTATTATAAAAGAGTTTCTACATTAAATATTTTTCAATTCTTTATTTTCATTACAGTTTCTTTCGTTTTCTGATACCCTAGTACTTTTTAAAACCTGAAATAAATAGCAGATATTGCTATATTCTCAATGACAGTTGTAATCTACAACGAAGTACGCAGATCTCCTCAGACCTTTCATTTCCTCCATTACACCATGAGCTCAGAACGAGTACCTTCCGAGATTTTGACAATTCAAGATTGACAGCTGTCATCTAAAAAGAAAATCTCGAGACCTTTTATTTCTTCTATGACTACGTCTACCTACAACAAATATTTTCCGAGATATTGACATTTCAAGTTTGACAGCTATCACTTGTGGCCCTAGCATGCACACGGGATCCCGACGAAACTTCAAGAGTAGAACTGTCATCCCATACATTGTACTTTTGTGAATGTATGGTATGACAGTTGACTTGACAGGAACAGTGAAAAAAGTAAGTAAAGGTGCAATCGCACTACGCGGCAACTGCACTGCAGCGGCGCAAGTATATTTGCATGAAAATGTACCGCACTACTGGCCAAGCCGTGCCGCGCTAAGTATATTAAACGTTATCTCTTCAAGTTTCTGGGCACCTAGTACTTTGTAAGCTAAAACCAGAATTCTAATCATAGATTATAATTGTACGATGTACACACAAGTATACGAAGATTTTATTGAAAAGATCTCTTGAAGTTTCTGAACGCCTGGTAGCTCATAGGCAAATACCAGTATTCTTAAATAATAATATCATAAACATAAATAAAAATTGTAATTTTTACATGTTAGGTTTATTCATATCTTAATGTTTTTCCATTTAATATGTTTTTTCCATCTGACTGTACAGTACAATTTTGAATTTGAATCTGACATTCGAAAAACGATATTGTTTTATTTTATAAACGCGGTATGAAACAACTACGTCAATACGAGTACTTGTGCGATTCACACCGCGGTGCGAACCGCTTGTGGTGCGAAACAGCGAAAGACCCGTTTGCACCCGGCCGTGACAGGATCTTCTAAATAATGCATGACAATAAACTATGACTATAGAAATACTTTGTTTAATTTAACACTATTTTATTGAAACCGTTCGTCTGATTCCTCTAAACTGTAAATGGGACCCCCAAGCTTCAAAAAAATAATCATCTTCGAATAAAAAAAAATTCTTGGTAATTTATGAACTTTTATGAACCAGGTTACAAAATAATAAAAAGGTAATAAAACAATTTCTAAGCTTGTAGTATCTTTCTAGTATACGCAACATAATAATATTGAAATATTTTATACGTAGAATATTTTTAGGAGATCAATCCTATGTCAATCGAAGTGTAGCAAGTGAAATTTTGGATATATTTCTAAAAACACATTATGATAATGTAAATAGCAAGTTTAAATAACTGTATTAAAACAAAATATAATCATTTCTCATTTCATATGATTAGAAGAACCTTTAAAATGTTTATTATAATAAATATTCATGTTAGATTCAAATATTGCGTTGATGTATTCAATCTGATTGCGTTGCAAGGTTAACAGTGGATTAGTGTCTTCTATAAAAGTATAAATAGGTGATTCGACGATTATAATAACATTAGTATGTTGATGTACATTTTAATGTTAATAAGGGCTTATACGGAATCATAATTAATATATTAATACCACTTAAATCCATAAATTTTTTATTATTTATTTATGATACGAGTTTGGGGCTGCGCAGACGGCACACTTTTTGTGCGATCGAGTCTGCGGCGCACAAAAAGTATGCATGGCGCGCAAAAAGTCGGTTGCGGATTTTTCACAGACTCAACGCACACGACGCACATCTTCGATCATTCTGTCGGCAGAGCTGTAGGGACGTAGACGCTATGGAAATCGTGCAGTGATCGCGAAGTATTTTTTTTTTATACAACGAAGTAAGAAGACGTGCAAGACGCTCTCCTGATGGTAAGAGATAACGCTGCCCATAATTAGTACAGTGCTACCCAGGATTTTACAAAGGAAAAATTCTGGGTGCACTGCGCCAACGCTTCTTACTTGAGAGTCATAAGGTGTTAAGACTCTTCAGCCCAGTAATTTCACTAGCTACAGTGCCCTCCTACCGAAGCACAGCAATGTTTGCACATCACTACTCAGGCGGTAGGATAACTGGCACTGTTGGGGTACCCACCTAGTCGACCTCCTGCAAAGGAAGTCTACCCCCTATTATTATTATTATTGTATTATTTTGTACATGAAGTACAGAAAAAGAAGAAGAAAGAAGCGTTACGTCCACCCCTAGCAAATGCAGATTGCCGACTAAAGTGTGTGCCGTCTGCGTTAGCGCGCGTTGAAGCAAACGTTCAATTTTTTTCACACACTTTTTGTGCGGAGCGGCACGGCGCGGCGCGGTGCGGTCTGCCCGAATTACACGGATTATTTGTGCGCCGGACTTTTTGCGCGTCGTGTGCGTTACTGCATATAATTGCATAGGTTCTATTTTCACAGACTAAAAAGTGCGTCATGGATAGTCTGTCGTCTGCGCAGCCCCTATATCTAAGATCAAGATTAACTTCCTTCCTACTAAATAATTTAAATGCAAGTTTGGTTACATGTGATATATTTTTTTCTTTGCAATCGATGTTAAAATTTAAACACATTAATATCTACTCTTAATATAAAAATTAAAACTGATTTTGAACATACACTAATAGTATGTATGTTTTGTATTTTTTTTGTTTTAATATTTTACGAGTAGTACTATGTTTGTACTTAGTTTTTATCTAGTTAGTTAGCTTGGGTAACAAGGGTGCTGCAACGGCAATAATACGATTTTTAAAATTATCACGAGTGTTCTCCATAATTAAAATAATATAAAATAGCAATGTTTTTAGGCCGTCTCTATTTAAAAAAGGCGATTTATTGATTAAAAAAAACATTTTCATTTTGATTCGGTTTGCCGAAACATGATCATATTGTCTGCCTTGGGGATACGTTTTTGTCCACGACTTCATTCATGAAACTGGATAATTCATAGAAAAGGTTAGAAATATGCGAAGTCGAAGCAATACACGAGTGTTAATATCACTAAATGCCATTATAATACGCGTAGGATGGTAAATTTATTGGTACAACCGTTTATTGTTTTAACTAAGGTCCTTGCCAGTGTTATTAGTTTCTAGATTTATCGCCAGATGCGACTGAAAAGTTAAAGTTCATTTAGTAGTTATTTATCAATATGGTATGTGACCATTACTTGAGGTATCAAATATTTAAGAGGTGGCTTTTAATCTAACATTTATTCAGACCAAAAGCGCAGCAATCTGGCGCTCATTTATATTTCATGAAAATTTACAATTTGTCATAAATTATAATATGGAAATGCCGCTTTCCGATATTTTTCTGCTAGCAGTTAATTGTATGAAGAATTAGCAATTCTTAAGTCTAAAAATAAAGAACAATGAATGGTTTTTACTCTAAATATGCGCTTTTGGTCTAATCTGAGCCTGTTTTATATGCGCCTTTCAAAACTCAGTAGCACCCAGAAGCTACACCGCTTAAATAGTCATCCATCTAAGTAGGGGGCAGCTCGTCGAACACAGCTTCTTAAAGAGAGTTCATTTAAGGATGACTACGCAAGCAATACGGACTAATGTTAAGTTATTGTTAAGAGCGCTGAGTCCGTGGGACGCTCGCTCGCTCATTCTATGAATTTATATTTCAAAATGTGTCAAATAGTGCTATACCCCATTTCATAATCCTAGATCTTTTTTGTAAGCATCTTAATGTCACTATATGTTAGTGTCAAAAGTGAGAGGCAGAGCTAATAAACATTTTTTTATGCAAGAATCGTTATATATAATAACAGCGCGCGGTTTCGGTTGTGCCGTATTTATAATTATTATAATAGATATTGACCAAACTTATACCTAAGCTACATAAAAACAAAAGGGCAGAAATAAAAAATTTGCAAAATTTTGTTATAAAATTTTGTTTAAATTAAATCGTTGTCTATTTTTTCATAGTAATAATTTAATTACTTTTTAAAAAGACATGATGCGGATATATTCGGCGGTAGATTATGATTATTCCTTCTTCGTACAATGACCTTATAAAGGGTGTATTTATGGGTTTACTGATGACACTTGACGCCAAAATGAAATTTGGTACCTATGTACCTCAGGACCTGGAATAACACATAACTAGGCTGCTATTTGTTAAGCGGATAAAACCACTAACTATTATTATTATATAAAAAATCTATAATAATATATAAGCTAAGCATGAAAATAGATGTATAGACAGTTAGCAAGACAAAGGTTACGTAAAATAACATCGAGCAAAACTTAAGATTGTACTTTCATAACAATTTAATTTCTCAAAACGTTATTTTTAAATATTTATTTAAATTTAATGATTTAAACATAAAAGTAACAAATAACAGCAACACAATAACTTAACAGAACCTTTTATCAAACGAAAACAACTTTTTCAATAACAAAATTTCACTCCTAGCACAAAATGTTTTGAACAACTGTCATAATCACCAATGATACAATTCCCACAATTTTTTTTCTTCTACAAAATCTTTTATATATTTTTTAATTTAATAAATAATGATATCTGTGCGCAAAAAAATACAAAAATATAATTTATTATATTTCTTTGAATTTTGAGAAAAATATAAAGTCAACCTATTTTATTTATTGAAATCTTTTTCTTTTGACAGATCTTCCATTACTTAATCTTTTTTTTGGTGTGGGAACTCATTTGTTTACAAAAAGGATTCTCCTTGTTCAATCCGAGTATAGCGAGTGAGCGTCACGCGGACTAAGAGCTCTTAAGTACTATAAACTTGGAACTTTACTAGCGATTAGCTTTACTAACGACAACACAGGACGTCGGTCGGTTTATTTTTTGTAAGTTGTAAAATTTTGATGTTCAAAAGTCACAATGCTCGATGGCTAGTTTTGAACATTATTTTTTTCAAACAATTAATATCTCAATAATTATTAGCTATTATTTAATATTTAGTGCTAATTCCGCTCTAAATAATTGTTGTAATGGATTTCCGAAAAGTAACGCCTAATTCCATTAATTAATTACTATCTCACCACAGAAAACCAATATCTTATACCACACAAAAAAAAGTCGGTAGCACGATTTCCTCTTCTGTTTTTATCTTCCTAGTTATATTAAGAGTAAAAGTTAGTATGTGACTATATATTATGTACATAGCTGAAAACCTGCAAAAACACATAGGCTTATCATAGGATCGGGACTTCTTTTCTTGAGCTGTTATTCGGTTAATAATAGTCTTAGTTTCAAGTACACGCATACCTATATTATCTTATTCCCGCAGTGTATTTTTTCTATCAATTTAAAAATATTTGGATTTAAATTCAATTTACGTATAAAACTAGGATTAATAACCACTTAGTAATCATAAGTGTATAAATAATATTATATACGTAGGTGCTATACACCCAAACAAGGTAATTTTAATGCCACAAGATCGGTAGCTGAGTATTCATTGCGATGTGTTAGTTGGAATTAAATGTCAGCGTTAAATATTACACGTCCTTAAGATACTAGAAAATTGTTTGTTTGATTTTAAGTCTAATATGTGGCCTATAGGGAATATTACAGTATATTACTAAATAATGCCCATAAGGTTAGCCAATATGTAGAAGACAAAGAAGCCTGAAAACTTTTTCATGAACTGCTACAAGTGTCACTCACACTACATAATATAAAATACAGTTCAGCTTCCCGTGTCTGTCTGACCCTATGTATGCTTATATCTTTAAAACTACGCAACAGATTTTAATGCAATTTTCATTTATAGATAGAGTGATTCAAGAGAAAGGTTTATATGTATAATAAATGCATAATATAGTAGAGAAACACTGATAATTTTCTATTAAGCGTGATGAAGTGTCCACTAGTAAACTATGTAATCGAGATAAACATTTTTAAAAATCCCAATGAGTTTCTTATGGCAGAGGATTGTGCCGTGAAAAGAGCATAATATTATGTAGGACGGCCGAAAGGTCGTAGATAAGTTGGCCGCCCCAGGTACCGCTGGAAGGATGAGGTGGAGGAGGAAGGCAGGTCGAGGACTGGCAGGAGGTGACATAGGTCAGGACCAGCTGGAGGCTCTTATTGTCGGAGTCCAAAACTCACTTTGGGCTCTCGCGGCAATCTATTACATAGTAGTCTAGTATGAGTTTCTTGATCGTTCTTCTCATAGAGACGCTTTCCAGGCGCTAGAGTCTAAAGATACAACTAAATCATTGGAAAAATAACTTGCAAAAGTGCTCCATTGTACCTATATTGAATTTCCTATCCTATTTGAATAGGTGCTGTAAATAATAAGGCTTATAGAACTTAAAAATTTCTATCGTCGAACCCGTCCTGGGATGTGATAAAAATATTATTCAAATATGAAAATTATAACTGTACTTACTGGCTTTATGAGTTCATATGTTTTATTTTTCTTTGTGTTCTTAATCTAAAAATTAGATGTTAATTTAGATTAAAATATGTAAGTAAACACATTAAATCATATTAATATATACATTCATTAAGTTATTAAGAAATTATGAATATATGATACTAAATATTAAAAATAATATTTTGAATATCCGTGGCTAAATAAAAAGATGCCATCATCTATTTTAATGTTACTAATAATAAGAAGTTAGCCTAGAAATCTATGATAAAATGTCAGGAAAATAAAGTTTATCGTTTTGCGTTGACAATAATGTCCTCTACGATCTCTTAAGTGACAGATACTGAGCGGCGCGGCGCATGCTCATCTTAAATGTGACGTCAGACATAGAGTTGAGACTGTGCAATAGTTATGTATCGATACTTTTTAACACGATACGCATCTGTAGAAACTTAGGACTCCATTTAAAAAAAAATCTTACTGTGTATCTAACCGACTTTTGTATTATGTTATGTGGGTGAAATATTTATTACCTAGACGATACGTAATTTGATGTAGCTTTTGATTCGATCTGCTTAAATATAAATTATTAAGAGGCGCGCGGTTATATTACAATTTGATTTTAAATATTTGTAAATGCCTATATAATAACTAAGGTGTGTTTAAACTTAGCTATAAAATTATTTTTATGCTCGGAAAGCAGAACTTGAAAAAATTGTTATATTTTATAATTTTTTTATTGGTATGCCTTCAACATCATATCATGAATCTCTATTTGAAGCTTATAACTTGGGTAAAGAAGTATTCTTTGATAAATTATAATATCTATTAATATTATTGAAATGTGAAGTTTTTTGGAATAAATAAAGATTTTGCCTTCAACATCATGTCATGAATTTCTATTTGAAGCTTATAACTTGGGTAAAGAAGTATTCATTGATAAATTATTATATCTATTAATATTATCGTAATGTGAAGTTTTTTGGAATAAATAAAGATTTTGTTTGAATTTGTAAAAAAGTATCAAAATTAATCATCACGAGCACAACCATTGACCATCGATATCTCGATAACTCATTTCTCATCTCTAATAATAATAATATATTGATGTACCTACTAGTAAATGTGTAAAGTTTTTATAAGAGCTACTGCTTCTGTCGCGTTTACAAGCATTTTGATTTGATCACCCGCGCTTAATGGCTTATTGAATACTTCTTATAAAAACTATGATTTATCCAACTAATTAGATTGAACAGATGAGGTTGAGTCATATCTATTTTATATTAACTTTTTGCGTGCAATGAATCAATTTAAAGGTACTTTAAAAATTTAAAGCATCTAAGAATAATAAAAATAAAATAGCCCGAACTTTTTTGTCGTATTTAGTGAATCTTTTTAACATGAGAGTAGGCATGCAATTTTCTAATATCTCACCTGATATTTTTTTTATACAAAGAAGTAAAAACACGAGCAAGAGGCTTTTCTGATGGTAAGAGATAACGCTCATAATTAGTAGTGTTACCTAGGATTTTACAATGATGTAAAACTTAAGTGCACTGCGCCAATGCTTCTAACTTAAGAGGTATAAGATCGAAAGACTCTTTAGCCCAGTAATTTCACTAGCTACAATGCCCTCCTACCGGAGCACAGTAATGTTTGCACATCACAGCTTAGGCGGTAGAATAACTGGCACTGTTGGTGTACCCACCTAGACGACCTCCTCTCAT
Source organism: Hemithea aestivaria (assembly GCA_947507615.1). Classification (NCBI taxonomy): domain Eukaryota; kingdom Metazoa; phylum Arthropoda; class Insecta; order Lepidoptera; family Geometridae; genus Hemithea; species Hemithea aestivaria. The sequence goes on along the minus strand of OX382325.1, from coordinate 9,789,081 downwards.
ATTTTTTTTTTTTTTTTTGTTTCATACACCTACTATTAGAATAAGTGTATCAAAAGATTACAATCTAGTCTTATTAGACTAATAAGTAATTTAGTTCTAACTTAAGTTGCTAATATGAGTTAATCTAAGAAAGTGTCCAATAACACGTATTCTTACTGTCTCTATCAGGGTGAAGACACTTTGTTCTTGTGTTCTTTGTACACAGCACTAACACTATATTATAATAACTTCACTAATCACTACACAACTCAAAAGGTTTTTTCCTTTTGAGTCTTCTTACTAGTCCCGTGGTGTCGAGGAGCTGGATGGTCTCGACGTTCACGTGATGGTGGAGCCGGCGCTGGTGGGTTTCCGCGAACTTTCTGATGACGTTAGTCACGAGATCCACTTTCAGGTCGCGGTGGAGATCTTCGTTTCTGACGTACCAAGGGGCGCACACTATACCTCTCAGAACTTTGTTTTGGAATCGTTGGATTATTTCAACGTTATTGTTTCTGGCACATCCCCACAACTGGATGCCATAGGTCCATATTGGTACGAGGACTTGTTTATATAGAAGTAGTTTGTTGTCAACTGATAGCTTAGAATGTCTACCAAGAAGCCAGTTCATTGCTCTATATCTTAATTCTAGCTCATTACGTTTCTTCTTGACGTGAGCCCTCCAGCGGAGCTTTACGTCCAGAGTCATTCCCAAGTATTTGGCTGTGTTCTCGTATGGAATGGCCGTGTTGTTAATGTAAACCGGATGATAATTTGTTTTTTTATTAGTAAAATCTACATGGACAGATTTTGTTTCGTTCAATTTTATTTTCCATTTCTTGGTCCAATCGCAGATTGTGTTCACAGCGTATTGAACCTTTTCTACAGCTTTCGCATGCGTGATTCCCGTTGCCATAATAGCTGTATCATCAGCAAAGGTTGCAATTGTATTTCCTTCTAGATCTGGAATATCACAAGTGTATAGTAAATACAAAACAGGGCCTAGGACGCTGCCTTGTGGTACCCCAGCTTTTATAGACTTGAGTGGCGAGTATGAATCTTCTTGCCGTACCCTGAACAGTCTTTGTGTAAGATATGATTTTAAAATAGCAACGTACTTTGACGGAAGCATATTCCTTAATTTAAAAAGTAGGCCTTCGTGCCACACCTTGTCAAAAGCCTGTGCAACGTCCAAGAAAACTGTAGAGCAGACTTTCTTTTCTTCTAGGGCATTTTCAATAATGTTGGTGATTCTATGTACCTGATCAATGGTTGAATGTTGCTCTCGGAACCCAAATTGATAATCAGGAATGAGGTTGTTTTGTTGAATGATCGGCTTTAATCTTTTTAACAAGAGTTTTTCGAAAAGCTTCGATATTATTGGCAGCAGTGAGATCGGTCTGTACGATGACGTTTCATTTAGCGGTTTGCCTGGTTTAGGAATCATAATGACTTCAGCAACTTTCCACACTTCAGGTACATATTGTAATCGAAAAGACGCATTTATCAGAGTGGTGAGTTTTACGACGGCTTTTCTAGGTAGGCTTTGTAGAACCTCTCCTGTGATCAGATCGAAACCAGGAGATTTTTTCCGGCTAATTTCTTTTATTTCTTGTAGTACTTCCTTTGGTGTTGCGAGTTTTATGTCAATCTCAGGATTACTTACAGCTTCACTTATAATTAAAGTATCATCGCTTGTATTTTCGTTCGGCTGAAAGATCTGCTCGAGATGTTCTGCGAATCTATTCGCCTTTTGTTGATTATTAATAGCCCAGCTTCCGTTTGATTCTTTTATTGGCGGAATGGACATTATGGGTTTCTTTACGTTTTTGACTGTCTTCCATAAGGAATAATCAGTGGTTCGATCATTAGTTAGTCCACTCAGTTCATTATCTCTATTTGCTTCGATAAATTTAGTTATAAGCCTACTAATCTTTTTTGTTAGATTATTAAGCTTAGTTTTATCTTGTGGGTATCTAGATACCCACAAGATAAAACTAAGCTTAATAACTAGTCATATGCCACAACTGTCTCTGCTTACGTTTATCTGCTATTAGTTTAGTTATTTCTAATGGGTAATAATTATCTCTAGACTTAACTTTAGTTTCTGGTGTGTTTCTCCATGCACATAGCTGAATGTCTTTGACTAGTCTTTCAATGTCTTCATCAAGTTGTTGTGGGTTCTTTAATGGAACTTTCAAGTTTATAACTGATTCTAGATCAAGCTTAAAACTTTCCCAATCTGTATATTTGTTTACCAAGGCAGGGTTGGTTGGCTTTAGCATGATAGATTCGCTAAGAGTTAACAGTATTGGTAGTGATCTGAGTTCATGTCATGGCTTTCTTTAATGTTGATAAAACTAGAAGATATATTTTTATAGATAAAAAAATCAATCAAGTCTGGTATTTTATTTGGGTCTGTAGGCCAATATGTAGGCTTTCCAGTTGATAAGACGTTGCAATTCAAATCTCTTATGGCACTAAGTAGTTCTTTACCCTTACTTGTTGTAATTCTAGACCCCCAGAAGGTATTTTTAGAATTAAAATCACCTCCTAGAATAAATCTGTCACCATGTTGTTTTAAAATGTTAACATAGTGCTCAGCTTTCAGTGCGTACTTTGGAGGGCAGTATATAGCTGATACAATTATAGGATATCGTTTAGTTTTTACAGAAATAGCAATAGCTTGAGTATATTGCTCTTCAATTTTGAATGCTTCATAATGGCATAGATGTTCTTTAATGATTAAGGTGCTACCACCTCTAGCTGTATTATTTGGATGCAGAGCGTGATATGTTTTGTACCCATTGATTTTAATGTGTGACTCTCTGGTGAAATGAGATTCAGATATAAGACAAACATCAATTTTTTCTGTTAAGAGGACTACTTGTAACTCATGGTGGTGTTTAAGTAGTCCATTTGCATTCCATGTCATTATTTTTAGTAAATTAGCCATGGTTATGTATTATTTCTTAATGGGACTTTCTTAGTGCCTGTTTCTAGCTTTTTGAGCCTTTCGTCGAAAGAGGTCATTAACATCCTCCATATGACCTCCATCCTCCTCTCATATGACGATGTCATTATAAGGATGGCGTGATCCTACTTTATGGAATTTTTGGAACGAAGTTCCTTATCGCGCGTTGTGAAAGTGCTAGACGGAAAAAAATCTTACGAAAAGTTGTCACGACACTTTTTGCTATAGTAAGCTATTGTAAGCTGTGCGGCGTGCGCATGTTTCTCTCTCTCTCTCTCTCTCTCTCTCTCTCTCTTATAGAAAGCAAGCCAGATATTTTCATTTCTATTTCGCATTGAACAGTATGGTGTCGCGACGATTCTTTTTGTTGAGTGTATACAGGTTTTTTGTACCTCTCAAGTTTTTTTTAATCAAATCAGATCAATAATTAGAGAACCACCTTAATTCCACTGTTGCGCACTATTCCACCTATTTCTGCGAAACTTATCTCTCTGTTCTAGATGGTCAATGTCATCGGTGACGTTCAATAAAATTTGAAAATTTTAGCTGACTGACAAAATTTTGATACTAGCTTTAGCTCGTGGGTTCTTTTCTCAAACTTTTCTTAACGGAAATCTTACTCATAAAAAATATATAAAACTGTGAGCGAAATTTAAACTCAACCCCTTCAGCAGTTTAGGTGGTTGATAGATTAGTCAGTCACGCTTTACTTCTATAAATTTAGATAATGTGTTACTAAGCCTAATTATTTTCCCACACTTTTTGATGTGGGAGTGACCAAATTCAATGAACGTGTGAGACTAAACCACAAAAGATCCTTTTAATCGCCAATCTAATAATCTAATGAGGTTAACCTCAGAGGGTATTCGCATACTCTTTGCTATATAATTGGCTTTTGTGTACGAAACAATACTGTAAATTTAACTGTTAATGCTTTGGTCCGATGACCTATTTATATTATGTTATCTACATTATGTTATTAGCGAAATTTTTGAGAATACTCATAAAATTGTTAAACTACTTGTGTCCTGTGGTTTTACTACAAAAAAACTTGGTATTATAGTATGTACATTAAAAATATATAATATATATTAGTACGATCACACAATCCATTAAAGTCTTGTTCTAGACAAAAAAAGAACTTCCGTCTAATATAATTCGAGTAACAGGGATTAAATAAGATAAAAACAAAATTAGTTCGTAATTTAAATGATAAAAGCGGTGATGGCTGAAAGGTTATGTGCTGCAGACGCACCAATGACTATAATTTATATCCATATTAGTTATGTGCGGTTTTTCTCAGTCGCTATACTGGTGTAAGAATTCAACCGTTGCTAGTTACCACCCACTGGACAAAACCGTGTTGCCAAGCGGTTATTATGAACGTTTTCCGACCAAGGATGGATTTATCCCGGCTTCTAGGTTTAATCTGTAACTATCTAGAGCCGCATAGTCGATTATGATGGGCAAAAATATTTTGACATCATCCCTATTATATATGTCTTGTATAAAATAAAGTCAAGTACCTGTACACAAACACTGTCAATGGCGTAAAACAACCGATAGTAAAGCAATTTGAGATTGAGCAATTAAAGCATTTCACACAATCTCACATTATTCATTTAAAACCTCATTTCATTTGCAGATAATAATGGGAAATGTCGGTAACAAATATCTGATAAAGCAACACATAATTACATATTTAAATTTAAACAAGCCACGTGTACAACATGATAAGAAATTTAAAAAAAATTGAACAGAAGTTAAGCGATGTACGTAGTATACTGTTCCAAAAGATAGATTGTACACCACACAAAAAGAAATACATTACAAGTAGATAATTATTCACTAAAATACAAATATTATTATTATATTTGGAAAACTATTTCTTACTATTGATAATATCATCACCGATTTTAATATCTCTTCCACCATCAGGTATGTAACCTAATATATGTATAACAATAATCTTCCGTTTATAATTTTCTAGATCTTATTTTCTCCTAAGAATACCCCAGATGTAATTTTTCTTCCTTTCAAAGGTCTTTAAATGAATAAATCAGCATTAGTTAACTCACTGCTCAATAAAGTACAGCAGGTTATGCATATGGGCAGAAGCGTAAACATGTATTGGGTAGTTAGCGGCTTAACGCAAATAAAATTGTAAAGACTGTGTAAAAATAATAAATCGTAAGAGTGGAGGGCGCTGCTGTGCATATGCACTGATTTTATAAATTAATATTGCATTAGGAGAAGAATACCCTAGCATTCTGGTAGCAGATAAAGAGATATTCATTTGTAATTAAATATGTATTTATTTTAGCAAAAAAAATGCAGTGTATTTAGCGAGGGACTCTAAGGAAGGCGACTCTATTATTTAATTTTAGAATCTTTTGGATGATGTGCATTTACTTTTTAAATATTTAATGTACTGTGAAAATGTAAGTTATACTTAATGACATTTTCTAGAACAAGTGAATTAAATTAAAAATTTAAAAAAACCCCCAACGCAATACGTAATTCAAATTTTTTTGATGGCGGCCATCTTGGATTTTAAATTTTATATAGTGGGCTGTATTTTACTCGTTAAGCCCTTTCATTTGATACCCATATTGAGGGGGTTGTGGAAGAAAAAAGTAATCCGCCATTTTGTAGCGGCGACCATCTTGGACCGATTTTCACCAAACATGGCTAAGAACACTCTCGACTAACTCTACTTTCAAACAAAAAAAACTAAATCAAAATCCGTTCATCCGTTTGGGCGCTACGATGCCACAGACAGACACATACACACACACACACACACACACACACAGACAGACAGACAGACACGTCAAACTTATAACACCCCGTCGTTTTTGCGTCGGGGGTTAAAAAAAATGATAATTAAAAACATTGAAGTTTATACAACTAATCCTGATATTATACAAAAATCAATGTGTACCATACGCGCGTTTATGTCTTATCTTCACACTTTATTAAATTATCTGGTTGACCTAATACCACACTAATATTATAAAAGCGAAAGTTTGTGAGTGTATATGTTTATTACTTTTTCAAGGGTCACCCCACGCCGGGGGGCACGGGGTGGTATGCGGGACTCCCACGCCAAAGATGGGAGCGGCGGGGATACCCACTAAAAACCTGGGGGTGTTCCTGCGGGACGCCATAATCCCGGGACAACGGGTACGCCGAAGCACTCATCCGCGGAATATAGATTAGACCGTGGAATAACACAAAGGCTACAGTACAGCGAGTAAAACCACTGGGCGCAGCTACGCGTGGTTTGGAATAAAGATATCTTGGACAATAAAAATAACACATTTACAACTTTTACTTACAGGATAACACTTGTTTACTGCATATTAAACCAGAAAATCTAGGTAAAAATTCAATATTTTTAGTTCCCTGTAATATCGCGATGCATCTCTTTTCACACAGAGCTTCAAATGTCAGCTAAACAGCGCCCACCACGTCATCTTCGCGTTTGAATTGCATTTGACATAAAGCGTGCGTACCATTTTAGTGTTGGGTACGGTTTTACGAGACTTGATAGTTATTCCATTGTACTTTACTTGAGATAATGTTGCAAAGAAGGGCCGCATCTAGTGCATTGTCTATCCATTTAATAATGATGATGGATGACAAATTTGAATAATTTTGAAAAATGGGCCTTATTAAATAAATATTTTGGACTCTATTATTGGAAATAAAACATAAGATAACATCTAGGTCTTACAAACTACAAGTATTGTATCAATAACTGAATTCATCGACGTTTTTAAATCTATTCAATGAATTCAGTTTTTTTTTGTCATTTCACCAAATCTTAAGCAATGATTTAGGAAATAACGAGCGGAAAACTCATAATATTATATTTGTTTTATTGAAAACGCATAATTTAGTGCTGTGTGGGAGATTAATTATTATAAATGTTTGTTACTACTGACATAAGATAAGAAAACTGTAGATATAAAATTTATTACATTAACAAGTGAAATTTAAAAAAAAACTTTTTAAAAACAAGCTTTAATTATTGTTATCATCTTGCATCATAAAGTACTCGTCAAGACGAATCAAATGAGCCCAAACTCGATGGGGTTGCGTTGCTTTATGACGGAGTTCCTATGGCCACCTTCCAGCTCCATCATCAGATCAGCTCGATGTCATAAAAATATTGCATTGTCATCCGATTTACACACGCATGCAAATTTTCAGCTCAATTGGAAACCGGGAAGTGGGTCAAATTAAACTTGCAAGATTTGATTACAGACAGACAAACAGACAGACAGACAGACAGACAGACAGACAGACAGACAGACAACAGACAGGTGAAAGTAATATAAAGCTTGTAAAAAACATAAAAATCCGGCGTATAAAAATCCTATCTCAGCGGAGGTCTCTAAGTCATTAAACCTTTCCGCGTGTGTATTTCGATCTCAAACCAATCCTTTCAGCAGTTTTATCTGTGCGTTGGTAGATAAGTCAGTCACACACGTTTTTCTTTTATAGCTATATTCAAATTATAATTATTGTTGGCTATAGAGTTATAAACGCACGTTCATTCACATATTCGCATTAAAGCCATTGTTTTAGTCATATGTGTGAAAAACTAGAAATTTATTATTGTCCAAGTCCAGCCCTGTACTTTAGGCTCCCCCTGCCGTAAGCTAAGTCTAGACAAATCCACGTCTCTATAAAAGGGACAGGTGATTATACCTCTAAGTACATTCTGGCGTATGCGTCGCCACGCCACATGGAAATCTACTGAACGCTTGAAAAACTAGTGCTTGAAAACGGAAATATGGTGAGTGCCCTTCATATATCGAATATAGAATAGACAGACAGTATACAACTCTCGTAATTTGTATTTGGAGTTTCCCCCTTTGATCCGTTTTTGTTTTGTTTAATTCGTGGTTCATTTGTCATCTAGTTGTTTAAAAATTATTTCATTGTTCTATTATTAATTCTTTAATAAACGTTCATTTTATTCATTTGTTACTATCACATAACCTAAACGGTAAATGTAAATATCTAAATTAAAAAAAAACAGTGCCTGGACGGTCCCCGCAGGAAAGATTCGTTTTTTTGTTGATATTTTTTTACCATTTTTGCATTTGTCTAGAAATCCCTTGTCTAGCAATGAAATTGAAGTCATAAAACAATTCGATATTTTTTATATTAGCATCAAAATTAATAATCTGGAAATAAAATTCTTAGCAATTACTTTTGTACGTTACTTTTTATGAAATATTATTTGCAAAAGTTGTTTATATAAACTAACTACTAAAACTAAATACTAATTACTGGGCTGGATTTCATTTATAGAGAATTGCTTAACGTATAGGTCGCGTCACATAAAAAGAACGCTGGAAGAAAGTGGCGGGGGTGAGCTTGCGCATGGGTACACTCACGCATAAAACTTCTAGGCCTATTTAATTTTAACTAGCTTTTCGATCGTGGTTTTTTATATTAGATATTTATTGGTAACCACATCGCTCCCCTCATACCACTAAATAGATCGATAAATCGTTTACTGCGCAGCTTACGCGCCAGCGTTCTTTTTATGTGACGCGACCTGTATGTACCTCTAATATTATTATATTCTAATTTAAACAAATTACTTCTAATGAAGTAAATGATGATTAAGGATAATATTGAAGATTAAATTTTGCTTATGGAATTTTGATACATGTTGCAATACGGTACGGTATCTTAATTATTATTATTAATCCTCTAAATAACAATTCCATAAAGTGCATATTAATATTATATAGGTACTACTATTTTTAGACTCAGCTATTATTAATATTGGTGAAAAGTTTAACATAAACTCCGTTAATGTTAAATCAATTCATTAATAACGGAGCTTTTAATTATTGCGGTTAGCATATAAAAACCATCTCATTTCGATTAAAAATATATGTAAGTAAACAAAGTACCTAAATACTCAATCTATAGGTAAAATTACAGAAATAGCTACTCGAATCTATTGCAACATATAAATATGATTTATTTCAGCATAATTAATCCTTTAAATGTCAATTCTATTAGGTGTATAATAAATAGGACAAGTTGCTAGGATGTGCATGTCACTACGGTAAACAACATAGATTCAAAGGTTAGTTAGATGCAATATGCACAGATTGCATAAGGGACCTCTGTGGCCTATCCGCCTAGTTTGGGGAGCCCTTACAACTACTTAAAGATGACTACATTGATTGATAAATATTTTTTAATGGCATACTTGGTTGTTTGTTCCATACAAGGTAAAAAAACCTTTATTGAGAAGAAGCGAGGTAAATAACTAGGTATACATAAATATATGTATATACCTATTTATATGGGCCTATGGTACATTGTATTAGTTGTCATCAATCTATTGCCTCAAATAAGTACCTAATAATTATTTTTTCATTAAAAAGAACTAGAATCAATTATTATTATGATCAGTGACTACAATAATTATAATTAATGTTATAATAATTACTTTCAAGTAATAAAAAATAATTTGTCAAGGTTTACGTGATTGAAAACAGGTAAAAATATATTAATGGTTTATAAGCCTAAATTATATGTCAAATTACACGCGAGTTCATTAGTAAACTAATTATATTTTAAGAAAAAAAGATTCTACAAGAATTTTAATTATGCTACTAAAGAGCACTTGGTTCATTCATAGGTCAACGATAATTATTTCTGCCAAACTATATCTAATACACTTATAATGCACTTTTAATAGACTGGTCTCTACTCTCTACGATTTTCTTCTGAAGTCTTATACTATCATATCTAATATCAGCCCCCTTTACCCAACAAACTTCATTTACATACGTGTACCAATAATCTGGGAGTTGGAAGGCTCTTCTTTATTTATGCTAGATGGTGATTTCTGTAGTAAGCGCACACAACTTGTTTTATAAAAAAAATGGGTTGTATTTGTTATTCGGATGCTACCAGCTTCAATAAGACACATTATCACGGCATGGGGCTAACAGCATGAACGAGCAGAGTCAACGCCATGGGTCATCGATTCATAATGCCCTTTATTTCGTTAGTCCCTGTCGTCACAGGCTCCTCAGGTCTTTACTAAAGGTCATTGGGCGACCTAAAAAAAAGAAACCAGTTGGTCACATACCGACTGCGCCAAAAATAATGCATTTTTGTGAAGGGCTCATGGACAATGTCCCAAACATTTTATACAAAAATATGCAAGGTAGGTATTTTTTATTTGAGTGAAATATTTTCTAAATGCACACGTAATGCTTGTTACTTATTTCACAATTATGAATGTTGGCATTTAATACTTAATTGTTTGCTATAATACATTTGATAGGTACCTAATTAAAATTAATTGGGTGTAATTTAATTTATTTATAACGAGTAATAACTACATTCGTTCTTATTATTTTAAGAAGTTTCTTTTTGAATATACATTGCATTTTGAATATAATATATTATTATAATGACTTTGATAGTTTTAACCTCTCTCAATCATAAATCTATCCTTGTAGCCACGCGCCAAATGCGTGAAGTTGACGCAACAATCGCTCTGAAAAACCAACTAGAACCCTGATATTAAGCTATAGTAAGCGATAAGGCCGCCCATTGTGGACATTAATATTAGTACTTTTATTTAGTTTTAAGTCTATTTTGTAATTTTTTGTCCCAATAAAGAGTATTGTATTGTATTGTATAGTAGTTAATATTTAGCTATAGTCCCTGCTAAGCCAGGGGAGCTGGTCCTTTCCAGTGCATTCTTTCAACGTTCATCTTGTTATAAATACAATATTTATGCAGAAACTAGCTCTTTGAATCCATCTCTGGCCAGTAAACGCGTGCGAGAGACTAATTAAGCGCGCACCTTTTGTTTTTGCACGTAGTACATTGTTTTCGAGGCAATTCTCAAATTCTATGATAAGTTCCCACAAGTCGGTCTACTTGCAAAATATACCGCCGACATCTGCATACCATACGAGCTTGAGGTATTTAGGTGCCATTAAAAATACTTGAACTATGAGTTAATAGGTATTGTACCTACTTGAGAACGTTTAGGTACTAACGTACTATTTTGAATTTGCTGTTGTGTACAACTACATTTATATTTTACTTAGAATTGTCATGGCTACTGTAAAATGATCTACAGCTTCTATAAGTATGTTTAACAATATTGTATTGTTCTTTATCTTTTCTGGCAAGAAATACTTATTCTATTCCATAATTATTCTTAAGTGTACTTCGTAAATTATAATTATCCTTCCAATGAGTTTATTGTACCATAAACTTATTATTTACTTAAGATTTGAATGTGGAATTGATAGATATAAATACCTTGGTGCCTAGTTTAAATCTTTTCGTGAACATAGTGGTTTGAAGCGTGACTATCACTGAGTTTTCTATATTTTTGAACAAAAATTACTATTTTTGGAATAAATATTATTATGTCTGATACGTATAATATGTTTATTCAGTATATTGTTACCGGAATCCGGAATTTGCAGTATAATATAACGATAATGATAACTATGCATAACTGCATTTAAAAATTATGCTCCATTATGTCATCGCTCAGTGTTTTAATAAGACATTTTATGCAAACTTGAATTAATATTTCATTATGAACATTCATTAATGATGTTAATGTTACATTTAAAAAATTTATGACACCTATAAATAAAAAAATAATATATGTACATCCCGACCTATCTTGATTTATAATTAACAATTGTTATTTATATAAAGCGGCTATAAGGATGTGATTTGTTACGATGACAGGCACCTTTTCATGAAATCCAGTAGGTATTTATAAATGGACAAATTGCTTTAAATTTTAATAATTACCAACAATTTGATATAATACACTATCGTCCACATCATCAGCCTACATGTGGACTGACGTATACCTTCCTGAGGCACGCCACTCAACTCAGTCCTCCGTCTTTCTCCTCTAATCTCTCCGAACAACCTTCCAGATATCGTCATCCCATCTCTCCCATGGGCGCTCTACGCTACGTTTACCAACTTCAAGAACTTCATTTCAGAATTTGTCTACCCTATTGGCACGATAATAGCTATCGGTTACTGATTCTGCGAAAAATGTGAACACACACTTGAAGTTACAGTTCATCCATTATTTGACTATTAGGTTTAATTAGGCACCTAAATATATTTTAACGTAGGGAAACTTGTATAAAATAACATTTTAAAATTTCTTTTAAGTGTTTGCATCAGAAATAAAATATTCAAGGATCAATATTTTATGTCCTACCTTTAAAAGGATCCATCTAAATCTGTCAATGCTACCTATAAACATATGTTCTCCTTTTACGTTTGTAACAAAATATCATCAGCTTCATCAATAATTAAAATTTTAACAGGTCCTAAATATACGGTAGAAGATTTTACGATCGATTCAAGACATTATCATGTGGCTTTTATTATATACAAATTAATTATTATTGAAATTAATTAATATAAAGAGGGCATCAAGATGTATCTGATATGATTTTATGAAGTCGTAACTTATTTTATAGTTGAGTAATTATATTTATTGAAGGAAATTAATGTCGCCAAAATATTGAATGAAATATGCCTCAAAACTGCAACAAACCTATATGTTGGCCACGCATTTTATAGATAGAGATTAGTACTTGACAGTAGGGCAACCTGTTGCGTTACAAAACCTAATTATTTTATCTAGCCTTCTTGAAGTCTAGCCTCACGCATTATCTTATTCTTTATACTTTTAGGATCGCTACTAATCTGTTCTGCTGGCGGACTTTTATACAAGATCACATCCAAAAGAAATGAGTCTCGATCTTTTGTAATTGGAAATTGAACTCAATATAAGAAATATAACATAATATAATAATACAAGCTTATTCGCGTAAATGTATCTGCGTCTATTGGAAAATACCTTATTAATTATCCTTACACCTTATAAATATATCCTAATTAAAAAAAAACTGGTCAAGGCGTTTCAGGGTAGTTCGATAACAGACACTGTGATACAAGATTTTTTTATATAAAATATATAAATATTATATTTATTTCAAAATACATGGACCGTAGCAATCCTGCAACATAATCTTGAGACTGGTAACCTATACTTACCTTGGCGCCAATAATATAAACATACATACCTAATATGTAGATACATATTATTAAACAACAACATAACGATGTACGAGGACGAGGAATTTACGGTGACATAAAGTTTAATAGCTTAGCTTCTTCAATGACCTAATTTGTAGATGACTGATTTGTAGGCACTGTTGTGTTGTCTCTACTTATTGTATACGCGTACATATAAGTCTAAACACAATGTTATACTACCTACTTACTAAATAAATGTCGGAATACATCACACTAAATACATAAAAGGAAAGACCTATTGATCTATCAACGCACAGCCCAAATCGCTGAACGGATTGTGTTGAACTTTGAAATAAAGATAGGTTTTATGATGTAGACTGCTAAGAAAAGTCGCGAGCATATGCTAGTCTTAATATTATTTAAGAGAAACGTAACTGATTGACTTATCTCTCAAAGCATGGCTAAAACGGCTGAACAAATAGAACTGAAATTTGGCATACGTCACGAGCTTAAGTTAGTTACTACTTTACTTACCTCAAGTTTAGCGATTAGACTAATCACTTTTAAGTCAAATAATAATATAATTAACGTATGTAAAAAGCGACACAATAACCCAATGCGCGGTCATTACCCATCGTGATTGCATTTTCAAGGCTGCATGCAACTCAGATCGGTCAATAGGGTGACAGGTTATAGTTATTATAATGCAGTTTTAGTTTTATATGAATATTTAGTTTTTTTACGTGGTATACGTAGTACCTACCTCTACATAGGTCGGCAACAATTTATTTAACTTTTAGGTCTTAGGTGCATTGTTTTACAAAATGAGTTACTTTTTTGGGATGAATTAACCTACAAATTGATTTCTAAACAAGTCATCGACGGGGAGGGCTATTCACTATTGAATTAATTCTATAACGATTTGTTGCATTCAAGTCGCTCGCTTTTCATACAATTTTGACAAAAACGCACACGACAGCGACGCAAAAGCAATTTGGGTGAAGAATCTAGCTGAAGTTATAAGCAAACAAAAAGTTTTATTAAGCTTCAAAGGAAATATTAATGCCTACTCGAAATACAATACAAATTCGCAGTTTTTAATTGCTATGAATAAAATGTATCCTATCCTATAGTTATGTTTGCTATGCTATAAAGCGTAGCTTCGTGCTAATCAAAAGCTAACAGGCGTTTCACGTTCTCAAAGACGTGTTTTCCGAACTGGTGGTAGAGTTAAATAGAACTAAATAATAGCAAAATAAACTTGTCAAAGTGCTTTATTGTAGTCTATTTATCTAAATTAATTAATTTTTAGTTCGATTAGTAGGTAGTTATCACCATTACGCTACTAATCTTATGGGTAATCTGTGGCAAATTTCATTCTAAATATCAATACTTTAGTATTTTGAATTAGCAATTAATGGTCATTATTAGTCGCCTTCGTTAATTCGTCCTTATTCAGTTGCAAGTGTAAGATCGCCAAGAGAGTCACAGGCTATTCATTATAAAGTCCTAAGAACTGATTTTTATATTTTTTATTTAGTATAACATGTACAATACAACGTTTCCCAAAACTTTATGTATTAGGTAAAGTCAGGTATTATTGATAAGAAAATGGGAAAGCACGCAGTATCATTAATTATTAGCGTTTCGATCAAGACTTAATAATTTAAATGAATAAGATTATCGTTTATTTTCCAGCGGATACTTTTACTTTTGGGAGTAGTGGCGGTAGCGTTTGCAGCTCCGCAGAAATCGGATAAGGATGCCACCATTGTGAAGCAAGACTTCGATCAACAACCAGATGGATCGTATAGATATAGGTAAGAAATTAAACATATTAAACGTATAATATATTTAACATATTTACGAATATTCCTAATCCACCGGCAAAGAATTTACTAGCATATGTGGCCAAGTCAAACATTTTATTTAAAAACGAAGGTAAATCCTGTGTAAATGCAATTAGTGTCTCGGTAAATATGAGCTAGCAATCTAGGCAAAAATATCTTTCATTGTCTTAATAATAGTTTATCCGTAGAAAAATGCATTATCCACTGCTGGACATAGTCTTTGCATTGAAACGCAGCTCGTTTGATCGTTTTCTATAATACGAGTTATTATATTATGTCATTACCATCGCTCTATCTTGCTCTAGGACACTCTTCACAATGTTTTCAAAACTTGTCTATCCCTAATTTCATCCCTTAATCCAAAATGAGGTATAACTCGGATCAGTTTCAAATGTCTCACCTTGGCTTTAACCCTACCACCTTCTGTGAAAAAGTCCGTGTTTCTAAGCGATTAATTCATACTTAAATTATAAATTTTACGTAGCATCCGTGGCCCGGTGGGCGTACGTCCGGCTTATGATCCGGAGACCCTGGATGCAAGTCTCAGTATGGCAAGAACTTTTTCGCCAGGTCGCTACCTACCGTGTTTCGGAAGGCACGTAAAACTGTGGGTCCCGGCTGTTTCCTATATGTATTATGTAGGAGGCAGTCGTCAGGTTATGTTGCAAGCCCAGTAGTAATCTCGGCGACTTAAATCTGTACCATAATATAGGTTGGCCAAACAACCTATAAATTGTAATTTGACTCTGATAGTGTAAGTAAGTTAGCCTGTTCTTTTGAAGTATAAGCCCCAAATACAAATATTTTATAAATACTTCTAGCTTTGAAACAGACAACGGCATAAAGGCAGATGAGACGGGAACTCTGAAGAAAGCCAGCAGCCCAGACACAACTGACGTCATCGTGGCTCAAGGAGGGTTCAGCTACACAGCGCCAGATGGCACAGTAATTAGCGTCACCTATGTCGCTGATGATGAATTAGGATTCAGACCTGAGGTTAGCAAAATTATATGATTTAATTTACGAAAGCTCACGTCTAATATTATTGAGAATCCCCCAACTATGGTACGCTTTTCTACAATTAAATCTACTTTACGTACAATAAAAACAAATCAGCTGTCAGCATCTTCTTGGCCTTATCCCACACTATAAGTAAGGTCGGTAAAACTTTTTCTTCTCCATTCTACTAAAAACAATCTAATAAATAAATAAATATGGGTTTACGAATTAATTTTTTTTGGGTACATTTTGCCTCTGATTACACTGTTTAGAACAAATTTATAAAAAAAAAAATCAATTAACGACATCCGTGGAAATCTCCACGTTTATGAGCTTGGTTCTTGAAGTGAAGGGTCTAAAAGATTAAATTATATAAAGTCTATATATCAGATAGTACTAAAGTTATTCTTATGTTTTATTTTAAACAAGAATTATTAAAGGGGCGCTACACACTAAACCCTACTGCATCGGACAGGATGGACAAAAGTGGTCTTTAAAATCTGTTTGTGAACAATAACTACTGGAAAACACTGGAAATTGATAATTGAGCCAAAGATAAAGATAGGTATATACAATACACATAGATTATAACATCTAGGGCCAAATCAATTCAAGGATTCTTCTTGAATTCTTGGAAATTGGTTTTTTAATTTTTCTACAATTTTTGTTTAGTGGAAACCGAATGTCACAACTGCCATCCTATCTAAGTGTGTAGTGCTCCTTATGTTTTAAGTTCTCATATTACAATCGACCTTTTAATATTCGTAACAGGACATAACAAGGCATAGTGACCTTTGATATTCTTCTTTTTGTTCGAAATCTAAAATCGTTCATGCGTAGTTTTTTAATGGCTATCAAAACGTGTCAATCACGTTTTTGTTGAAATAATTAATTTCATAAAGTTTCCCTAATTAAATGTGAAGATTTATGTGTAAAATTTCCATTGATTCAGGAAATGTGGATTTATATTGTGAACTTGTTTTCAGGGTGCTCACTTACCGACTCCTCCGCCCATTCCTCCAGAGATCCAGAAAGCTCTTGACATCTTGGCAAAGTTACCCCCCACTCCACAAGGAAGGAATTAACCGCTACCGACTGACGATCTGAGCCTCCACATATCTCGTGCCTACCATGTACCTGTGAGCTTATATGAATACTCACAATGCACCGTTTTGATTAGAGAATTGCTTTACTGTCTAATTTACAAGAGGTAGATGATAAATCACTATTGAAGTCAAATTATATTGCATCCATTATTAATATGATTATAATATCATAATATGAATCATTTCACACCTAATAAAAAAAACTTATTGTATGACTTTAAATGATTGAGTTGCTATCGTTAACTTTCAGACAATATTATATTATAGCAATCATAACACTTTACAAACACTTTCAGATGCAAATAGTAGTTCTATTGACAAACGGTGCCTATTTAACTGAGCAAAGAAAAACAAATAAAAATACATTTACCTGAACGACGACTGAACTGTGATATATTACGATTGAATTTATACAAAATGTATTTATTTTTTTATTGCGAAATAAAGTAAAATCAGTGCCAAAGATGCATTGTAAAATGAGCTGTCTTTTATTTTGGAGTATGACCTGAAACATGACGTATGTAATTAGCGAATAGATCCTGATGAAAACTGCCGTAAGGTGCTAACTGCTGTTGATGTCATTCGGTGATATGGGTAACTATATCAATCGGTGATATAACTGATACTATTGAGACAATATAATATGTACAATTTACATTAATACGATTGTCATCACCCGGAAAACGTTGCTGGTTAATGTACAGGCTTCCCTTTTGGAAGCGCTATATTGTGTAGTTACTCGTTTGCATTAAACGGACGCTTTCAATTTTATCTAGATCGTACTCGTAAGTTTATTTTGTGAGGACTGGTCCTTGCCACATTGTACAGGGCCTTAAATGAAAAGTATTCATTTAACCTTATCGTTAATATTGAGTATTGATTATATCACACCACCATAATTAAATGGGTTAAATTTTGGTTCCTATACAGATATAAGTTTTATGTCATAGACCTCCCCTAAGAAAGAATTTTGCTAAGCGGGTAAAGTTGCATGCATAAGTTAGTCTGCATATAAAATTTGTTATCCACATAATTTAAACCTCGTTAATCTACTGACACATTATAGATGTAAGTAGGTATACATTAAGGTCTTCTTAAGAATTATCCTCGCAAAAGTTTGCATGACATATTTAATAAGTGCATTATTATAATTCCTAGAATAATGAGTCAACAGTTAGAAAGCAAGAGTGATTCTCATACCGACATTCCTGACCCACCGACTAACCTGTTCCGAAGTGAACGTGCCGTGAAGGTCATTGATGAGTACCACTTAAATATTATGTATACAACCTGTTTACTATAATAGGTCTTCACGCAATTAGGTTCTAGGTTTACCTTTTGTTTTTGTTCGAACGTGTGATCTTTAAATAGCTATATCCTTTTGAATCTTATATTTATCAGCATATCATTGACATTCAAGCATAACATTATAATTTTTATATTATTATAACACGTCCTGTAGTTCTTTTCATGTAAGATTTTCATTTTGGCGTGATATGTGGTAGTTAGGGACTTTTTTTACTTCTGTTCTTAAATTAGGCGGTGGTCAAAAAGTAGATCAAAGTTTTGCAGCATCAGCAAAATATACGAGTATGTCATAAAGTTTTACAAATTCTTATCAGTAATTTTATGTCTAGAGAAAAAATAACTTAAAATTCAGATCAGATGTGTTACATATCACAAATAATATCATTTTACGAGTACATATGTCTAAATTTAGTAATCAGAAAAACCCATTTGACGAAAATGAAATAACTCTACATTATTTACGTCATTTTTATTTTATTTAAGCATGATTCATTTTTTAAAATGTACCTATAAGATGTACGTACCTAAATAATATGATCTAATCCTTAAGCAATCTGCCTTAAAACACAAGTCAACAGTTTAAAGGTTACTATCAAACCAGGTGTAAAGTTTAAACAAATTTTAATAAATTTAGATAATTCTGACAAATCACCACCTATTGAAGTTGAAAAAGAACACAGTCAAATAATTAACATAGCCATTCGCACACTACTTCTAAGTGCTTGAGGATGTAATAAAGCTCACAAAGCATGTATTTTTAGATAATAAAAAAGATAACATAGCTTAAAACACATAAAAAGCTATATTAATGTGGTGACGTGATGCAGATTAAGCTGCTTCCTGGTTGTGCATAATAAAATTTGGACTTATGGACTATCTAAAACAACTAGGATATTTTTCTGACCAACCGAAACAAAAAATCACAGAGCTTTTAGCCTACTACCACTAGCCTAACGCGGTTGTATAAAACCTGGACTGATCTATAGATATGAAACAGTAAAGATATATAATAGGTGTTACTCAATTTTGTCGCATAGCCCACCGTGAATATATAATATACGACAAAGTTTAAAAAGACTTTTTAACATTACTGTTCTGATACGTCATAAAAAAATTGTTGCCACACTCAGGAAGGTGTGGTTTTGGGAGGACTTATACCGATCAGTGGATGGAAAAGTTAGATTTACTCTTCATCATTCTTCTTAGACTTGGAGCGTTTCGTAACTGGTTCGGGTGTTGTTGCAGTGGCCAAGTAAGCTAATGCTCGAGCGATCGCCGGCGGGATGGGTGGCGGAGTGGGTAAGTGAGCGCCCACTGGACGGTAGCCGTTCTCATCAGCTGTGTAGGATATGCTGAAGTCGTTACCATCATTATCCTGGAATTTTTATTAAAATGTGTTTCCATCGATTTTTCTCAAAAATATCTGATAAAAAAATAGGCTTTTATCACGATTATGGTAACTTATAAACTTATTATACCTATTTGAGTGTACTTATTCAGAAGTTTAGTCCAAAAATATTTTAGGGTGAAGGCTTAGAATGAAGGATCACTATCAAATACGTCAACAGTTTAAATAACTAGCTGAGCCCAGCGGTTTTGCCTGCTGTACTGTACATACAACCAGACATTCATAAATCCAAACTTTCATGTTTATAATATAAGTAAGATACGAAAATGCTTTTTGAATAACCCATGAGGGTCACACACATTTGATAAGATCATATCTTACTTACCGTGTACGAAAATCCTCCTTTGACAGATTCTCCTCTTCCTTGATCTACATTTTTTAATTCACCTTCTGAGTAAGCTTTGCTGCCATCACCACTTTCATACCTGAAAGATACCATAACATTATTTCTCAAATACGTAAAAAAATTAAGGAAAAAAATAATAATGTTACTAAGCACTTACCGGTAGTGAAAATTCCCACTATGTGAGAAAACATAACTTTCAGCATCGACTATAGGAACTATTGGATCATGGCCCGACAACCTTTTTGGGAAGGTTCGAGGTTTAATATCACCAACTGATTTTTCAGGCACTTTTTCTGTAGCTGTTTCTTGGCGTATTTGGTTTCTTGGGATATCGGAATTGATTTTATGACCAGTTCTTCGTCTTGGTTGAGTATTTTTTTTAGGTTTTTCTGTTGTTGTACCAGTCTTTTTGATATTAACTTCAGAATCATCTTCATATACAACAGCTACTGGTATTTGCGACTCGCCCAAGCGACGTGGTTTTGGCTTTAATTTTGTTTTGTTATCAGTTTTCGCAGTAATCGTGGTAGTTTCTGGCAATTGTGACGTTGTCTGAGCATCACTATCTTCAGTGATCAAGTCGACCTTCAAACTTTCATCTGGGTTACTTGTTTTAACTTTAGGCTGTTCTGAAATTCCACCCTTACCGTCATCATACACAACTGCTACAGGAATAGGATCATAGCTATCCGCTGATGGAGGGTGATTCAAATTATACCTTCCTTCCGACCTTCTATTGAGTGCTCCTTTACTGCTATCATCACTCACGACACTGTTTATAAACACACAAATAAATGTTATTAATAAAAACAAAACACTACGCAACATTTTAATAATTAATTGATTCAATTAACAAACTAAATCTACAACACAACAAGGAGGCGTTTAGAATACTAATAAAGATGATCCAACAGTCTGACTAGCTAGCCTTTTTTCTAAACTTAATAAAATCACTTGTTTGACCACAACCTGTCTACTTCACATAATCGATAATTTCATGTTTACAACAGGGTCATGATTCGCTTTTAGTGATGATATCAAACCAATGAAAAAGCGTTTGGATTTGTATTCCGAGCGCATTAGGCCACGTTTATAAATTATGTTTTCCTGGTTATATTTTAATTGGATAGGTATGTGACCTCGACCAGCCATGACACAATTAAATATTAAATGCCTAGACGAAAACATCTTCAGTCATTGCTCTCGAATGATTTTTTATATCAAACATTGATGATATGCACTGATGCAAATTGGAGTGCAATTGAAAAATTTCAGCGTACCACCAACCTTGTTTTGAGTGGTTACTAAGTTGATATCGAGGAATCGTCACCGATCATGTCTCATTGTTGACACCTGACTGCGATTGTGCAATTTTCCGAAGAACATATCAGTCAAGCGCTAAGGTTGAAGTATTTAGCGACAACTGAGGCTTCACCGGAAGGCGGGGGGAAGGCGTAGTGTAAATAGATGAGCCTTACATATAAGTGGTTTGGAAGTCTGGAGTATCACTCAATAGTGAATTCCAGGACTGAATACAGTGAAAATGTTTTTTAAATTAGCTTGTCTATATTTGGCAGTGACGTGTGTATTCGCTGCACCCCCCACAAATGTCGTGCCTTTGGAAAAGCAGCAACCGACAGTGATACCTATTGTGTCACAGTCGGAAGAGCTGGAAGCAAATGGAACCTATAAATTTAGGTACGTTTTAGGACGGTTAAGTAACTGTTTTTCATTTAGCCATTTTTATCTGTAATCAGTTTCCTCAAGTTTCATAATGAGTTCTAATCCAGTCCATAAGATATGTTTTTCAAATATAATATTAAATCAAATCTTTGATTTCGATTACAAAACATTACCTTTCATTTCAATATGATTTTTATAGTTTCTGTATACATTTTTTAATACAGCAAAAAAAACACGAATATCATATAATATTGAATGAAAAAAAAAATGTCCGCTCCTTGATTCCTAGGCACTATAGGTTCATTTGTAGATATATGAGAGAAAGACGGTGTCTCATACATTTAGGGATATTATAATAAAATATTTTCTTGCAATTAATTTAGCTACGAAACCGCCAATGGTATCAAACGTGAAGAAACGTCTTATGACAAAGTGCTGCCGAAGAGTAAGAGCGCCAAGTCGAGCGACGAAGCCGGTGAGGACAGCAATGAAAGCAACGAGATACATGTGCAACAAGGGTCCTATTCCTACACTGCGCCTGATGGAACTGTTATTAGTGTGAGGTACGTTCAGTTTTACTACTAATATTATAAATTTGAAAGTATGGATGTGTATATGTGTGTGTGTGTGTGTGTGTATTTGTGTATTTAGGAATGAAGAGGATACACACGTATCCTCTTCATTCCTAAACACCTGATTTGATTAAGTTGGTACGTGCCTTTGAAGAACACATAATCTAGAGCAATTATTTCACTAGCTACAGTGTTCTCCTACGGAAGCACAGCACAGCAGCTGTATCTTGAACTTAAGTCTATAAAAAAACCCAATTCAAATCGATAAATCAATGCACACTAGATCACAATTTATATTGTTGCACAATCAGATGATTATAGATTATATTATTACAAAAAATGATTAACAATAATATATCTGTTATTACACATTCTTAAAACAATAGCAATAAAAGGCGTATTCATTTAGCAAATTAAATGTAATATTGACAAAATACAAACAAACCGCTTTTCTACACTACAGATACATAGCCGATGAAAATGGCTTCAGACCAATCGGTGACCACCTTCCCAAGCCCCCATCAGATGCACTACCCAGCCCTGGTCGTCGTGCTAAGACGCTTGACTCTGCTGGAAGTGGATCTGCTCCAGCGCCCGCCGCTGCATCACCTCCTGAACCACCTAAAGCTCCCGAAGCTCCTAAAACGCCAGAACCCCCCAAAACTCCAGAAACACCTGAAACTGCCGAAACTCCAGAAGGCCCCAAGTCTCCAGCACCCGAATCACCAGCTATAGAATCTAGGCTAGGTGATACTTCCGCCGAACAACCCTCAACGACTGAAGCAGCTGAAACTAAAGATTCTTCAACCACAGGATCATCTGAGGCTAAAGATTCTTCAACTACAGAAGCACCTGTTACTGAAGCTTCTACAACGGAGGCGGCTTCAACCACGGAACAAGCTTCAGCTGAAGTCACGACAGCAGCTGCCACGGAAGCCACAACAGAAGCAAAGGAGGAATCATCTACACCATCAGAGCAGACAACACCACAAGAAATAACTACACCTGCCGCTGAGTCATCCACTACCCAAGAATCTTCTACTCCGACCCCTGAGCCATCAACTCAGGAACCTTCTACGCCCGAAGAGTCATCAACTACTGTTGCTACACCTGCCGCCTAATTTAAGTTGTTAATTAAAAATAATATACTTTTATACAAGTGTTCCTTACATAATCTAAGAAGTTAATTTAATGGTACGGGTGAACTCTATATTACCGAATGTTACGCGTTTACGTTTTTAATATTATGTGATATATTTTTATGAGAAATGTTTTAATTTGGCTTTTATTTATCCCTGGTTTATTCCCACGACATATATTATATGACATCCTCTCGGATGTATGTGGTTAATTATTGGGTCTGGGCTACCGCTGCCCATAGAAATAGGTACCTCAACTATACATAAAGTACAACTACTTATAAAAAGAAAGCATATTAAACCAGTGCAACTTTGCACCTTGCACGACTCAGCGTATCAGAATGCAAATTAAAATAACAGGCCCATCAAATGTCAAGATCAAATTGCACGCATGTTAGTGCATAGAAGAAGGTACTCCTCTCACTTTTACGATTGCGCAAAACAATGTGTAGATCAAAATATAATAAAATTTATTAGTTATTAAAGTCACAATCCACTAACTGCTGATATTTAGTTAAGAATATAATAAGTCATTCAAAGGTTCCTTTGAATGTATAAATATTAACAGTTAATGTGACGGATTTACAAGTATCAGTGTCAAGTTTAATTACTGAACGGATTAGGTTAAAACTTAGAGTAGTGATAGTTTTTATAACGTAGACTTTGCTAAGTTATAATGTCGATACGCGAAAAAACTGCAAGTATAAACTAGTTTTCAGCTTAACAATTTCTGTAGCAAAAATAGATAAATTCTGTGAACAGTACTGCTGAGCACAGCTAGTCTCCAATAATGTTATCATTCCTAAAACCATTGGAATCCGTAGAACCGTTGTCAGGCTCTAAAAATACCAGTAAATTACAGCGTACATATATATCGTAGTAGCCAATTATCGCATTAAATATGGCATTGTCTGACGTTTTTCACGTTTATCATAATTATTTAAAC
This sequence comes from Hemithea aestivaria, assembly GCA_947507615.1. Taxonomy (NCBI): domain Eukaryota; kingdom Metazoa; phylum Arthropoda; class Insecta; order Lepidoptera; family Geometridae; genus Hemithea; species Hemithea aestivaria. Next base: position 9,764,676 of record OX382325.1, on the reverse strand, counting down.
AAACATATGACAATAACACAAATCTATGTTTTAGTAGATACTTACCTAAGTAAATATCTTTTAAAATCATCGATATTATTGTAGCATATAGTCATTGTTTGATAGTAAATAATAAACGAGCATAGATAGATGCAAGAGCCTTTAAATGGTTTTAGTGAATAACAAGTGAAATTTTAAAAATACTTTTTAAAAACAAGCTTTAATTATTCTTACCACCTTGCATCATAAAGTACTCGTCAACACGAATCAAATGAGCCAAAACTCGATGGGGTTGCGTTGTTTAATGACAGAGTTCTCATGGCCACCTTCCAGCTCCATTATCAGATCAGCTCGATGTCATAAAAATATTGCATTGCCATCCGATTTACACACGCATGCAAATTTTAAGCTCATTAGGAAACCGGGAAGTGGGTCAAATTAAACTTGCAAGATTTGATTACAGACAGACAGACAGACAGACAGACAGACAACAGACAGGTGAAAGTAATATAAAGCTTGTAAAAAGCTTGTAAAAAAAAACCCGTATTTAGGTTGGTTGCAATAAGAGAGGGCAATATGCACATCATGACTTGAGTACACATTCATAACTTGAAAAGAGCTCCATCGATTTGGATAAAATTGAAATAGAAGTACATATAACATTAGAAACAAAAATATTTTTTCAAATCGGCTCATGCAATTTCGAGTAGGTAATCGTCAAATGTAGGTCCATATCACGGAGTAAATGGAGATGGCATAAAGGAAAATTTGTTAGAAAACCAGTGTCGCCCGCTATGTACACGCACACATTCGCATTATAATACTATGCGTATTATAATGCGTTCGTAACACAAATAAAATGTCACTCTCTATTCGCTGGGAAGCGTTGTGAAGTAGTGTGCGTACGCTCGTTGCTATTCACCACTACATCGCGAGGTATGGACTAGTGTATGCTAGTGTCGATAATTATGTCGATATGAAATGCCCAAACTGCACTAATTTCATACTTCATTACACTAAACAAGAACGTCAATTCACATTTATTGTTCGTTATTTCTTGTTGACCGCCTTGATACACAAGGTACTTTGATCTATTGTAGGGACAGTTTGAACTCTTTGTTTTGGACTCATTTTATATCATAACTTTTACTTTTTTTTATTTCAGGAAACAAACATAATATAATTACTACCCTGGTAACCGTTGTCAATAAATAGCAAAAGTGTATAGCTACTTATATGAACTCGATCCCTAAAAAAAATTATTAAATTGTGTTCCCATGGGTTTGTTACAAAATATAGGTGTCAGTAAGTAATAATATTGCATTATAGGATTTTTAATGTATTCGATCATATTGTTAGTTTGAAATATAATACCTATATGTATGTGTTAATTTGGAAAATAATTGTTTCTATTGTATGAAAGAAAAGTGATTGCATTTCAAATTATCGATAAAGTACTGGACCGTCTCTATAGTCTTCCTATGTACGAATACATTGCGCGTTATGAAAGTCATCCTACGACGGACATCAATAGCCAGCGAGCATTGAAAATAATTCAAAATACCGGAATTTTTGTCTTGCTGATGAAAAAAAACTTTTCCAGGGGAATCTTTTAATTGCCTGCTTCTTATTTTACACGATATTATAGCAAGATTCGGCATTATTATATATTTTTAATCGCCGCATATGGCTGACGTGCGACTGACGTGCCAAAAACTCCGTTTTGTCAAGTGTTTGTCCTTATGGACCAGTGCAGTGGCGTGTTATACCGGCCCCGCCCATTAACATATCTATAGTATTCTTCTGATCTGTGGTCCATATAAAACGATTTCTACGAATTTGAAATTTGTCCTATATTTTTTAAAACCATAATATGAAGAGACATGTGTGTTGTAGATAGCCCGCGAGACATAACATGCATGCATTTTTGCATGTTTAAGTTACTATAAACATAGTTCTGCGTACCTATAATAGGTAAACTATACAGGATCTAAATACAGAGTGTCCGAATATAATGATCAACAAATTCAAGAATCATGTAGTAATGAATACTTAGTACTAATTTCCTCTGACTACTCCCTGCTTATTTAAAGCAATCTTACACCATAACTCTGTCTTATTACGTGACAATTTTTTGGAACTATCGTAGCCTAGCGATATTGCACCGACTAATGGCTATGACTCATTTATTATTGTTTACCAAATATTATATACTAAATATCGTTTCAAATATATTGGAAATTTGAATGTGAAATTTTAAACAAAAAAAAAAGTGAAATGTGTGTGTGATGAGTGAATAAAAATTTTATGACCGAAAATTGTTGCATCCACTCCGGATGCAAATATGAGCAGAATGGAGGAGAAAAACGTGTTGTGCCGACCCTACATAGTGCGGGATAAGGGCAGGAAAATCATGATGATGACCAAAAATTGTAAGAAGACGACATAGAACGTACACCCTGTATGTTAAAACGTCTATATGGCATTGTTAGTTCTTTTATTTACTCAATTTACGAGACTCATGAAAGCCGACGACCCTGAATGATTAGCTAAAAAGCAGCTATCGATAGCAGGCTTTTTGGCGAGTAGATAGTAGTTATTCTGTAAATAATTCTAGATATACCTACTCATAAAAGTACAAGATGTTATTACGTTTATTAAGTAAGACGCAATGTTAAGTATGTTAACTGTCATTTTATGTAAAACAGTTTTATGTAAGTTATTAATTTAAGATTAAATTGTGCGTAGTGAATGATGAATGAAAAAAATGATGTTATCTGGGTCAAAAGTAAAAAGAAAAGTAATTTATACCTTAGATTATTTTTTATTTCACTACATTTCCGATCAAGCTTGGCCACTAGTCGACACTAGTCAGCAACGTGTCAGTCCTTTTTGATCTACATCGTGGTTTCTTCCGCGCTTGCCTACCTCTTGGGCACCTACCATCTTTAGATCATATCTAGAAACAAATAGTTCTAAAACATTGTAATCACACTAATATTTTACAAAGGTAAAAGTTTGTGAGTGTGTATGTTTGTTTGTTACTTCTTCACGCCTAAGCTAATGGACTAATTGATCAGAAAATTTAGTATAAAGCTTAGACCCTGGAATAATACATAGGCTACAGTACAGCTAAAACCGCTGGGCGAAGCTAGTATGAACTAATAGATAAAAACCTATTTGAAAGTGCTTGCACCCTCTGGCTTTAGCATAATATAATTGGGGGTTTATACTCCAACGGAATACATTTTACTTACACTGTCAGAGTCAAAGCACAATCACAATTATAGGTTGTGTGACCAACTTATATGTTTCAGTATCAGGTCACTGAGATTAATACAAGGCCTGGAACATGATCTAATAACTGCTACCTACATGTCTTATATTATTCATTTAAATAAGATTTTTTTTATTTATAACTATTTACTTTGTTTGTTTATTCTAAACGTAATGTGATTCCCTAATGTATCGTATCCTTGAAGCTTTTAAGTAATTTACCAGTCACCCTGTATAATGCAAGCGCATGAACATTGGCTAGCGTGGGTAGAGTAGACACCATGTGGCCGCACCCGGCACGCGCGGATGTCACTAACCTCGCCTTACTCTTACGGCCTCGTTTACACTGGCTTAGCTACTAATCACTTAACAATAATATTGTAAAGGCAACATTTTTAGTCTGTTTCTTCTTCATGTTTAAAAGGTTGCTTGATTGAGTAGAAACCTGGAACGTATGTAAGTAGAGCGTATAATAATTTTAATGGGACAGTTTTTAGTGCGAGGTACAATTAGTGTTTAGAATTTGTTACATGCAAACTTATATAGAGCAAACTAGTCTATATAAATGCGAGAAAGAGAGTATGTATGCGAGAAGAAGAAATTGCATTTTTTCCAGATAATTTTATACTTATAACCTGTTGTTTTGTGACTATGTGAACACCTACATCAAGTGTGGTAGTAAAATAACAATAAAATATCATGGGATTAAAATACAAAATCAGTAATGTCTTTTTACTATAATCAACGAGTAAAACCCCACCCCTAATGTCACACCTCCCTATCACCTCTAATGTCACATGTCGAAGTAAAATAAAAACTTATCACGATACTATGCAATAGTAACTAAGCTCGTGTAAACAAAGCCTTAAGGTTACGTAACTAGTTCATCTCGAATCTGTCTATGCAGAGTTGCAGTGTCTATGCGGCAGTGCTATCTATTTTTATATTCATTCATTAATAATAATATAATTTATTATTTGCATTTTAGACAGTCTACCGTCTCTGCTTTATTATTGATCACGAGTTTGCGCTTTCGCTGTCATTGAGTTATTTTAAGATGCTTTTTGTTTCAATATCGGTATGTTTATTGAAACAAAAATAGAATGAATTATTTTTTTTATTGCAGAACTAGAGATTTCTTCATTAATCGTACGTATATTCTTTTTCAATGTAAGTCCGGACGGCGGTTTGGAACACTCTGCCTGCTTCAGTGTTTCCTGTAAATTACAACTTAGGAGTCTTTAAATCGAGGGCCAATAGGTACTTACTAGGTCTGTGTGCAACACCTTCGACCGCGTCGTCACTTACCAACAGGTGTGACTGTGGTCAAACGCAGCCCTATTCTTGATAAAAAAAAGTACATGAACAAGTGAAACCCTATGCGACGCCTGATGATAAGCGATAACGGCTGCTCATTATAGTTTTTATTTCGTAATTTCTAGGTATCCAATACGGCGACTGGCGACGGTAGCCACTAATCATCAGGTGGGCCATCTGCATTGTTTGACACCTATTATACACCTATGTTTCAGAAAAATAAACGCATTATTATTATTTAAAAGAATACATATAAAAGTAGGTACGCAGTCGTTACGGGTAGTAACTAGCCCAAACGGGATCTTACATTGAAAAACCCTTAATAGGGGTGTTGACTAGGTCAACAAATTTAAAACATAATAAGTACGTAATTTAAATAATATTTTTTTTGATATTACGTATTTTGGATTTTGAATAAAATGAAAAAATGGCTAAGATATTATAATGCATAATATAAGTTTTTGAGGATTTGCCTCGTCACTATTTAGTACAAAACGTTCTAGAAATCGGCCAGTGACTTGATGACTATGCAACTTTAGTGCGTAGTATCTGACACGTTTTTTTATCAATTTAACAAAAAAGAATATACTTGAAAGGCATTTTTTTTGGTTAACATTATTATTTGATATCATCCCTATTATTACTTGATGTATTTTCACAATATTGTTTAATAGAACTAGTTGAAATAAATGAAAAACCTATACCTACTATCGATATGAATTGAGAAATATTATAATCAATGATCATAAGCTAACATGACCATCAATGTCAAGGTTTGATATCATCTCATATTACATTTCTATGAATCAAAATTTGCTCTATAATATTCTTTATACCAAGCGAACAAATTTTATTGTTATCGATGATAGTAGAAAGTTTGTAAGAATTTATCTAAATTTTTATAATCAACTAGCGTATGCTCGCGGCTTTGCCCGCATGGCCAAATCCTTTCTTAGCGAAGGTCTACGTCATGAAAACTACGTATATTCCATATTTCAACCCAATCCGTTCAGCAGTTTGGGCTGTGCGTTGAAAGATCAGTCAGTCAGTCACTCTCTCCTTTTATATATTTAGGAAACTAGCTTATGCTCGCAGGTTTGCCCGCAAGGCAAAAAAAATCATTTCTTAGCGGCGAGCTACGTCAAAACCTATCTTTTTTTTTCAAATTTTAACCGAATCCGTCCAGCGTCCAGTTTGGGCTTTGCGTTGATAGATCAGTCAGTCAATCTTTTTTTTTTTATACAAAATAGGCCTACGTTTGACAACGTCCCACCTGATGGAAAGTGAAAATGCGGTTGACGATGGATCACGTATGATGCCTAGAAAAGTACCTATTCACTCGTGCCTTGAAGATACCCAAGTTGTACCGCTCAGGAAACACGGATGACGGCAAAGTGTTCCAAATGCGACCAGTTCTCATTAGAAACGACGAAGCAAAACGCTTGGTGCGGGCTGTTGGTAGCACCACTAAGTAGGGATGCCGCATTGCCGTCTGCCGTGACGTCCGTCGATAGAATGGGCATGGAGGAATTAGTTCGTGTAATTCCTGCGCACACTCTCCAAAATGAATCCTATAGAAGACCGATAGCAAAGCGACCATTCAATCAGTCACTATTTCCTTTTATATATAAAAGATACAATATTTAAAATGTATCTTTAAAATCTGCAACGCTATTTGTCGCAACCGATTACGATAGATGATCCGATTACGTTTGGGATGGACACTTACATTGCGAAACTGTTCTGAGTCGTCAGATTGATTGTAAGGCTGTACAAGGCACGAAGCTCTCTTAAAATTGTATCATAACATTAGTAAGCAATACGTTTATTTTTATAATACAGACTCATATTAAATTGTTATCTACAATCTATAACATCATGCTAATCGTTTAACTACTTTTCTATGAATTTTCGTTAGCAAAAGATGTTTTATTTTAAGTGGAATAAAAAAAAGGATGAGCCTTTATGATATAATTGTGGTGGAATTTGGCATTTAGTTGTATTTTCCAAAGTTTACATCTATTTTGATACTCTACAAACCATCGCACCGGCATGATGGTATTGTCAAGTATGTCGGAGTGAAATGGATGATTGGCACAGGACTGGAAGGTGTGGCGTGATCATGTGGAGGCTATATCTAGCAGTCGGCGGATACGGGCTGAGCTATGTACATAATATATTATCTGTGGTAAGTATATAAAGGACTTACAACTGACTGTAGCTAAGTTGCCGAACACTAAACGCTGTACGTTGCCGAACACTAAACGCTTACAGCTGACTGTAGCTAAGTTGCCGAACACTAAATAAAGTACGATGTTCAGCTAAGCCATATTATACCTAGAGATAATAATTATTAATCATCACCTCTTTTACGATTAGTCTAGTTCCACAGTCTACATCCTCATCGCTTAAATTCAGATGAGATTTGGTCAAAGGTTAATAAATATTAATTGAAAAAGGATCAGATTGTGTCCATTGTAGGCGTTTAAAAATACATAGTTTATTGGTAGCACGGTTTTTTATGACTTTCCTAGAACAGATTGCAAAACTACCCAATGTGGAGCTAATAAATTATGTTAGAATACAAACATTTATAACATAAAATATATAATTTATGAAGTGAAAGCGAAACATTCGATAAAAGGTTATAAAAGTTAAACAATGTCGTGCACTTTAATATACTCAAGTCGTGGTTTATAGATTTCATTCAGGATTAATAAATACCAGTTTCGCGATGTAATTTCACGCGATTATATAGAGATGTATAAAGATACCTAATATAGTATAGGTTGACTGTCTGCTCGAATTTGTAGGTGAAATATGAGAGAGTAATAATCTCCGTGGTAATGGTATACAGAATGGACGCCTCGAGAAGGAAAACGCAGCGTTGCGTCGGCAGACCTGCCCGATGGGTTGACGACATCGCATCGCAACGATCGCACAAAAGAACTGGATGCGAATTGGTTAAGACAGAGATGCATGTCACACAGGGCAGGAGGCCTTTGCACATCAGTGGGACGATATGGGCTGACATTATCAATGTCAGCCTCATCATCAGATGATGATACGAGAGAGTGTGCTTCTTGATCTTCACATGCAGGCATGCGTTGCACATGCAAAGGTCTACTCTTGAGTATCTCGGCACTAAAACTATATATCTGGTAGGATATGGTCAAATACAAGGCAAAATTAATGTCTTATACTATTTATTTTACAATAATAAAATAAAAATAAAATACTAAAGAAAATATGGAAATATATTGTGTTAATTATTATATTTGTAAAGAAAATAAATACTTTACATTTTTATTCTAGTTCACATTAAATTAATGTGTTAAAACTGAATTATATCGTAAACTATTAGCGAAGATCACATTTAGTGGAAATAGCGCGGCATAAAAAGACGACCTGAATTGCTGCATCAGTGAGTCCTGGCATTCACTAGTGGCCAAGAGTGAGTCTGCAGAGATTATAGTATAAGGAAGTAACATACTCTATTTTCACTAAAACTAAACACGTAATAAAATGATGATAATCGTAATATACACGCGTCATGTCATAGGGTAGGTATGGTAAACCTATGACCTATCAGGGCATGTGTATATTAATTGAGGCCATATATTTTCAGACATGATTTACATAATTTATAAGTTAAGTAGTAAAGTTAGTAATATAAATTGGGTAATTATTTTTTAAAATCACGTTTTGGCAGATTAGTGTATAATTTTGTGGGTGAATTATGAAGGTTCGCTAAATTTTTTAATCATACGAGTATGATAGTAAAATTCGTGTAGATCACTAGGATTTGTACACATACCAGGCGTGCCCTGTAGAGCTAGGATGAGTAAGATGACAAAACCTTATTTTCATCCCCCTATCTCGGAAAGTGTATTTTTACTCTTCTAAATCTGACTGGAAAAGTCCATTAATCCTCTAGAGGGTAAAGTAATTTTGAATTTAGAACATCGTGTGCACCGAGTTTGTGTGTCAAAAACATAATTAAACCTATTTACTTCCACCTCTATGGTGCCGATTTTATCATACAATTTTTTTAAATTTGTTAAAAACTCGGAATCAAAACCTCTTTGGTGAACTTTTTTTTTAATTTGCTTTGTGCGCACCATCAGCCTTTCCAGTAAGTTACTTTTGTAACATTTCACGTTTCTTTTAAACTATTTACGTTAGTTGTTTAGATATAAGTTTCATTTCAAGGCAATAGTGTTTTTTTTTTTATGAATTATATAGTACTGTAGTAGTAAATAATAGTTAAGTTAATTTAGCGGAGTTAAAAGAATAAGCCAATTTTTTATAACATTATCTAGTTAGTAGCAAGATTTTTTCTAACAATTACTTTATAGTAACTTTTTTAACGATTTCTCACTGTAATAAACTGAAAATAAGGAAATAATCACTAAAACGAATAGGTAAGTAAGCGTACCTACGTAAATTAAAATTGAATAGGTACTGGTTACTTTTCAAGATAGTGCACTGGCAACACTGCGTGCATCCATGGTGAGAATAAATAAAAAAAAACTTTTAGCATTAAGTTATTTCCTCGCTGAGGGGGATGAAAAATTATGTGTCACACTCAAGTGCAAAGATTTTTGACCTTGTGCTCTTTTGATACCCTCGCTGACGCTCAGGATTCTAATTATTAAATCTATCTAATTTTTGAATCCTACGCTTGCTCGGTCATACAAACTGAGCACGCGGTTAAAAAGCAACTTTGCACTCTTGTATAACAAATAACTATTGGAGTTTTATCTCTCGCGCATTTATAACTCGACTTTAAGACAGCGATGTAAAGCATAGAGATATTATTATTACATTTCGCGCGAGGTCTACATTATATTTAATAATATTGTCTAGCGTATCTTAGCCCTGCTGAACAGACGCAAGGTCACGACATATACACGAATCTGTTTGAAGAATTTATTTCAAATAGCTACGTAAGTTTGATTGAAAATGTACTTTCATAAGATGCCGATAAATTGCAATGGAAACCGCCTTATGCTAATAAGTTAATGAATGTTAGGCATCAATTACTATGTTATTAAGTGTATGACGTGTAATGGGCGCGATTAACTCGAGCATGCATGTCGATTATAATTTATTGTAGCAGCACAGTGTATGCAGTGTGTGTGCAGTGTATTAGCTATAATGTCTACTTTACAATTGTTTCATCATCAGCATACGTTCCTCCACTGCTGGACATAGACCACGCCTGTGGCACGCCACTCAACTCGGTCGTCTGGCTTTCTCCTCCAACTGTTCCCAGTGACCCTCTGGATATCATCACCCCATCTCGCCCAAGGACGTACTACACTACGTTTGCCGAGACGCGGTTTCCACTCTATAAAATGTTTGTGACCAAAAAGAAGACTAAACAAGAAGGCGTGATACATTCCTTGCTTGTTATTTCCTGAACATTTTGTTATCAAAACATTAACAATGGATTGGATCAAACTCGAACTTTTGTCTAGCACAGCAAGTGAAAAATTTACACGACGCGACACGACCAGAATAAAACATTTTTTGTACATTGTAGATACTATTCCTTATTTTATTTTACACTAGCTGCGCTCAGCGGTTTTACTCGCTGTACTGTAACTATGTGTCATTCTAGGGTTTAAGCTATCTCTATATCAAATTTCAGCTCAATCGGTCTACCCGTTTAAGCGTGAAGAAATAACAAATATACACACTCACAAACTTTCGCCAGTGCCAGTATGTGTGATGTATATGATGAATGATGAGACACTTCCTGAAAACTAATGGTATGAGCACTTGTACCCCCCGCTTTGTCAATAAATTTTCATCACAACGTAATGATTTCGGCATCAAAAAGAGGCAACCCGATGACTGGCGTTATCATTGCACATCTGGTAAACCCGCAAGTTTAATCACTGCTCACTTGTCTCTATACTGCGCCTACTTGTGTAATGTAATCGCAGTTGATAACTGATAATGTTGCTAAACTGACAAGCGTGTAACGCATGTGCTCGTCTCTGTGTAGGTTTTTATGTAACGCATCTTTGACGGGATGACATGTGCAATGACTGGTCGCGTTTAGTTTTCATCATCGGCTTTTATTCGTCCACTGCAAACATAGGCTTTTGTTAGAGTACGCTATTCAGCTGGATCTGCAATTTTTATCCACCTTCAATTAACTGGTATTCACATGTTGCTTGGTTTTAAAGACGCGTTTTTCATGTAACGTCATTAAAATTGGTCGCCACTTTAGTTCATAGTCCTTTGTTCTTTTCATAATTGCATGGAAAGGGGTAGCTCCACTTGCAAAAAACTCAGTGTAGCTGTGTGCTCAAACAATACAAATACAAAAGCATTTTTAATGAAAATTTGCCAGTACGCGCGTATATACTACATAACGTGCATTAAGTTAAACGTGGGGGGTTACAAATAATAGGCTTGAAACTTTTAATACATACAGCGTTTGTCTACAAATTTGATGCGGGTTTTAAAATATTCAGAATGGGCGTGTAGATATAATGCGCATGACAAGAAAGTCGTTTTTCATTGGTCGATAAAATGACCCAAAGGAGCTCGTGTTATTCTTTTGCTATAGAAACGCAGACAGGTGAGGATTTGATACGTAAATCGGGCGCGCATGCGCCGTAGGTATGGCTCCTCCTTTTCAGAGAAAGTGAGAAAGGTCTCATGAAGTCTCAATTACAAATATAATAGTTTTAAATAAATTTGCATTACTTTTTATAATAATTGTACTACAAGGAATCTAAGGTCTTTGACTACAAGCGACAAAAAAGATGCGATTTTGCTTGTTTTCATGTAATATAAGAATTCATGAATTTTACATGTATTTTAATGTGCAAGAAATATAAACGAATCTGCCTGGTCTAGTGTAATCTCAGACAAATGTGGATGTAGGTACATTAATGAGTGCAATGGTCTAAATAAAAAAGAAAATAAGTATAATTGAATAAAGTTTTATTTAAAAATTCATTAATTAGGTACATTATCGTTGCAATCATTATTTTTGTGCTGTCTTCATTTAAGATTAGTAGCGGAAGTTGGAATTCTTTATACCTGAAGCAGCACAAATTATGAAGCGATTCAGCCCATTTTATAATTTTTAGAGATAACTTATGTTTAATAACATAAAGGAAACACATTTTTTTAATTTTCAGATATATCCATTACAATGCGAATTATCTGGTCCACTCTACTCTAGTAAGTGGAGGAGTAATTGTGGATTCCCCGTCCACCCACCAGTGGGAAAGTCCAGTGCGTGGACGGGTAGTGACCCAATTTTTGCAGGGATATTAGACATTTTACCGCGGGTAGACTTCCTTAGCAGGAGGTCGACTAGGTGGGTAACCTAACACTGCCAGTTATTCTACCGCCATAAACAGCCTGAACAGTGAAGGGCATTACTGTGCTTCGGAAGGAGAGCGCAGTTCTCTCCCCCAAATTTCTTCATTCCTTTCGACCTAGCTAGTCATCGCTTTCAGGGCCGACCTCGACGACGCCGTTAATACAATAATTACATATAATTATTAAATTTTAATTGAAGAAATTATTCAATTGTTTATTCCAACGTAGGAAGATACCTAAGCACCAGTGGGGCAATTTACATATAAGGGTCCATACTTGGAGAAGATCCGAGGTCGCCATCAATCGTTGATAAGGTGGGCGTTAGGTTACTCCACAGGCAATTATATGCCCAATTTTGTTTAGCATATTTATTGGAATCTAATAGACTAGTATGGTTGAAAGGTTAAAAATACTACTATGAGTGTGTCACGATTTTAGAGAAGCGAAGATCCTTCTATTCAATTGCCTTGTAAAAATGTAACTTGGAACACTTTAAATTTAAGGTTAGAAATAAAATCCTGATGCCTTGAAATGATCTCAAATATGTACGAAAACATTAAAGTGTATGTAGACTGATACCAATTATTAGTCGTTCGTTAAAAAATTATGCATTTTTTACCCAATTACCCATTAGGTACAGTTGTAGAATTACGTAGATATTCAATAGGTTTGTAGTCCTATGCTGAACACTATGCTGCGCTTGTTTTCCAGATACATTAGATGCTATGTCTCAAAAGCGCAGTAAATTCCCTGACCATATTTACTTAACCCAGACGGGTTCTCTCATAGAGGAGTCTACCTAGCGTTTTTTTAAAATTGGCTAGAATTTTTGGTACCTTGTAAGATAACTTAATTCCTGGTATATATTTTAGTATTAAGATTACTTTTCAATGGGAAAATCATAGCGATCCTAGTAATTTTAATAATTGAATGTAAATAAATAGAGTATTAACTAGTTGTGCACAGCGGTTTTACCTGCTGAAAAGTAGCTTCATGTGTTATTCCGATGTCTTTACTATCTGTATACCAATATAAATATTAATCCACTGTACCGTTAAAACTAAATCGGTAACAAACACACATACTCCCTACGTAGGATAAGATTATTTTCGTGCTCTAATATTTAACTCATAATGTATGTTATTATAATATTTGATCAACTATTATTGTGTGAATTATGTTAAAGCGCAAACAAGTCAACATTAAATAAGAGCCCTTCAAAGTTGTCGCTTGATTGTAATTCTATCGCACGTCGCTTCTCTAGTGTTTGCTTATAGCTTACGTTACAAAGCTTAATCGATTTAGACTACACAAGTACGAGTAGAAAGTTGAGATAATATTAAAGATGTCACGATAGGACATAATGGTTCAATGGCTATAGATGGACGTCATGATTTTTCGATATCGGAAATAGAAATCAAAAAATTGGGATCGGCGTCTGCAGAGCGTTGCAGAGTCTGGCTGGTTGAAAGTGCGATGGCAGAGCGGTGGCAGGGGTGCGGTATAAAAGCCAGCGCTCAACTACCACTCTGACATAGTTCACGACACTCCACGTGCCCCGTCGCCGCACGTCACTCACACAAACAACAATGAAATTTCTGGTGAGTGCAGTGATTTTTTTTTCAATTTCTCCTTTCTACTTTTAAATTTCACCTTTAATTATGGGATCAGTTTAAGGATAATCAGCTGTTACGAGTTACCACATAGGGTCGTGAATGTGAACTTCGACATTTAAATGCCTTCTCTGAATTCCAACGTTTCATTAGTTGCCTGATTGCTGATACTGCCTTAAGTAGATGCGTTCAAATATTTGCATGTATAATGAAAGTGTGAATTAATATTTTATCTCCTTCTTTCTAGATGATTTCCTTTAAGGTTTTTGTCTGTTATAGGGCTTACTTGTAAAATATCAGTGTCTAATTTAAATTATTTTTTAAACTTAATCACATCATTTATTTGGTTATTTTTATGGATATCAATCATAATAATATATCAGATATTTATATGAAATAATTTGAATTCCATTCAACTACAAATAATTTTGTGTTTATTGCTTGATATTGTTTAACATAAAATAGTATATTTTACTTTTTTTCATTCATAAATCTCTATAAATTTTTTAAATAAAACACGTGGACTATAACAAAATATTAGCAACGTGGAATCTAAAGAACACTTTATTACATAAGTAATTTTCCCAATAATTTCAAAGAAAGATTTAAGAACATTTTGTTAATAGAAACAGGAATTAAGTAGAGCACGGGTCGTTAACTTCTCATTTGCAGTGACTATAAAGATTTATTGCCTTAGATATGTATTATATATTTTATTGATATGTCTTCACAACCTCATTCTTACAGTCTCAGTCTTTCTATTAACGATCTTGTTTTTCAACGACCAGTTACATAATTCTTTTCTAGGTCATAACCAAATATAATGTGAAAAGGTGTAAGGTTACGTTAGGTTACGTATTTTGGTCTAGAATTCGATTCTGTAACAAGCGGTACAACAATAAATTCATAACAGCTGATCGGTTTAAAAAGTTACATGTTCAATAAATGAACATTAATTTTGACGACTACATAACACTTGTAAGAGGCATATTGAAAAAAGTAATGTGCAGTGAAGCACACGATTGATGACTTAATAATACGTTTGAATTAAATAATATCGATTCATATAAACTAAGGCTTGGTTTACACACAAGGAGAAAATAACGCGCGTTTTAGTGACGCATTAAATTCAGGCGTTCCAAAAAATTATAAGAAAATTTACATTAATTAATTACATAATATATCCCTTGTATATTATTTAAATACGAGTATATGCCTATCATATACTTATTCGGATGTTGTATTTAAAAAAATATATTCAAATAGGCTGCATTGGAGCATTTTCGCAAGTCAATTTTTAAAAGAAACATTATTTCAATACCATACCATCCATTCGGAAAGCCCAGCTATCGTTAAGCTTTAACATTACAGATACAGAAATGTAACACTAATTACGAGTAGCTTAGCTCATCTTGATTGCCACAATCATTCTTACCAAGATAAGTTGCATAATGATAATGATATGATAAAATATTGCTAGCTACCGATTTACTAATACGCTTTGCAGCATCTTTCGCGCTTGCATGTAGTTACACTGTATTATGTAAGAAACGAAACAAGCTAAATACAACGCTAACAAAGCGTAACTGAACGCACAGCGATCTTGAAATCAAAGCCATACTTGTACACATATGCCGTAAGTGCCAATACATATAATGTGGGGGCCCACTTTCGCCCAACCTGCGTGTTGAGCGAGCCGGTTTCACAAGATGCTGCCTATTGTATCCGCTCCATCTTATCTTGCGACACAGCGATTATTATTAAGTCCCTTGTGCGACATCATTTATTACAACAGAGGCCAAGGATGTCATGGCGATCTCTGAAAGTCTATAGCTAGTCGGCCTTTCAACAATTTATACCTTAAATATGTTTCGATACTTATCATTGAGCACGTGGCTTCTATAGCTAATAATAATTATCAATAGCTGTCAAATAATTTATATCACGAAAGTAAAGCACTTATTTTAGCTTATAATTAATAGCCTTTAAAATAAAACAATCGAAGTTTAATTGTACAAATCGTTTTTCGTCAGAAAATTCAGTCATTCACTTTTTCAGTTATCGGTTATTCTTATTGTAATACGTTAATATAATATAATAAGTATGTAATTGGAGTATATGCATTGTTGTTTTTTTTTATTTGAATTGAATTTTATGTCAAAGTGGTATTCTTTCCATACCTCTCTACTAATTTGTGTGCATGCTACATCACTCAATCCCGATTTCCAAAACATAATATTTTAGTACATATCTTTTCATGTTTTAATTTGATCATTACAGGTAGCCACCGTCGCAGTCCTGTCCCTAGCGACAGCTCTCCCCCAGAGGAGAGTATCGCTGAGACAAGAGGAGGCAGACGACCAGGCCCAAGCCGAACAGAACTACAACAACTACCAGCAACCACAGGAGTTCAGACAAGCCAAGGCTATCGATGACTTTAGGCCCAAGAACCAACTCGAAACCACCACTTACATCCCCATCATCCGTTTTGACAAGGAACAAGGCACCGATGGCAGCTATAAGACCGCGTAAGTATCTTCATCTATTTTGCGCTAAAACTACCTCTTAAAGATTTCGTTTACAATATTATATCTCTAGTTTCGTCCTGTTCTTGTCGTTAAGGATTATTGGCAATTTTCTATGTTATTTTTTTCTATATATATTTTATCAAAATTACTTTAGCTTTAGATCACGCGAGGTGTTAAGAAATAATTGGTACACATTTAAAAATTATCAACATAAACTTTGTCCTTGGAAGAAATCGTAAACTATAATCTAGATCCATCAGCTTAGATCCTCTAGATACAAATGTTATGTAATGTAAATTTTAGTTAAGTTTTCTTTTAACTAAGGAAACCAAGAAATAATGATTGTTACGCTTGCCAAGTAAGAGCGCTAATATCAACGGAAGCTCATTCCGAGTAATGTTGTAATATTGTATAATGAAAACTGTTAGCCACGGACAAATAACGCCGAGAGTAAGCTTACATCACTGACGTTGTCTTACGGTTAACAAACTTCATAAACTCGTACTAACTTATTCTCGACGCTTCGTTCGCATTAGAAAATCTTTTTAAAGATTTCTATGTCATTAACTACCTAGTAACTACTTAATAATAATATCAACACAATCAGTAGTGCCTCGAGCGGTGCGTTGATACATCAGTTTATTAGTTGGTTGATTAAAATCAGGCGTGGTTGTAATCAAAAGTGGTTATGATAAGTAATATCATCATGATTAAGTCCCTATATGTCTTATACAGACGATTTAAACAGTATCTTTTGAATTTTGGTAACGTTAATTTGCATATAAATAGATACGTAAATGATAAAGATATGAGTTTCTCACCTTCCCACGGAGGTACTTTTAAAATAGGTGGTAGAACTTTAAAATAAATTGAGTACTGTGTAAAAAGTGACTTGCAAAATTTCTCCTCTACAGCCTATTTGAATGGTTTCGAATTTTGAATAAAGTTTTCATCATCAAATTTGTTTTATTACAGATATGAGACCGGCAACAACATCGTAGCCCATGAAGAAGGTTTCCTGAGGGGCGTAGGAGAGAACCAGGACATCCCTGCTTTAGTCCAGTCTGGCGCTTACTCATACACCGCTCCCAACGGAGAGGTCATCAACGTAGAGTACACCGCTGACGAGAATGGATTCAGGGTATCCGGTGACCACATCCCTACCCCTCCTCCCGTGTCACCTGAAATCCAGAAAGGTCTTGACCTTATCTACGCTGGAATCAAGGCTAACGCTGTAAGTGCTACTTTGATTTAGATTCGATTAGTTAACTTTTTATTTAACATGATAATTACAAAAAACATTAAACATTAAATACATTTTTTATTTATTTTTTATTATTATTATTATTTTATATTAAAAAGGTTTGATGTTGAAAAGGGTGACTCAAGCTTTCTTTTCGTAAATAGCGATCTCTTGCAGACAACCAAGCATGGAAAGGAATATATAATATAATTTAGAATAACGGTGGATTTACTGCTTGTAATTTGAGTTAGGATGATTTAACCTTGATGCCGAAAATTTTGATTGGCAAAAGTAAAAGATATACTCGTGGCAGTTGTAAATACATAAATTTGTGACAACATAAAGTCATTACTTGTACATTTTTATGACATCAACATGTATGCAAACCCACATAACATACATTATGATTTATTTTCATGAAAATGACCAAATATATTATAATAATGATAAAATGACTAGAAAAAAAAAACTAGTATTGAACCAAGTAATATTTTTATAATGTTAACATACTCACTTTGTACCTACCTCGAATACTGACTACTATAATACTACTACTATAATTTTGACTTTTTAAGCAAAAAAAAATTAAATAGAAAAATAGTTGAATTTAAGAAAAAATGTTAAGGAGCAGTACCCAAGAATATTATTGACAACAATTATATATAATCAATATTATTTTATTTATATATGTTTTTATTTTTAATAGGAACGCCGTGCCCTTGAAGTCAAGAACAACCCTGAAGCCGCCAAGTTACAGGAAGAGAGAGCCGTCCTTGACTATAACGGTCAATATTACCAGCAATAAATTGTGACAAGCACAATGTGTTCCTTGTCATCGTGGACTCAGTGTTAAGAAGTTGACTGCAAAGACTTAATTGGAATTTTGTCATCGACAGACAGTATTGCCTATCAATAGAATAAGTATAAGTCTCCATTTCTCTAAACATGTGCATTACAAAGGGATAGCTGTACAAAAGCCATATAACATGGTGGGTGCATGTGTTTGGGGAAATACTCTAAAAATACTCAATTATTAATCACTATTTTAAGTGATCAATAAAAACCTTAAGCTAGTTATACTTCCAATTTAAAACAAAGAAATAAGAATACTTCCTTTTAAAACATTAGATTTTGTATACTGAAACTGCATTATTTAATTTATAAGACAAATAATATAGGTATTTAACCTAGTTTATGACAAAATTTTAAAGTGAAAATTAACTGCCATTTAAAGCAATAAGTTTAGCAATAAAACTGTGGGTACACAGGAGTGTTCATTTTTATATATTTGTAAATATATTTTGTAATTTAAGTTTGTATTTGAAATAAAAAGAAATGTTACAATAAAAAAGTATTACCTTATAATTTTATTTACCCTTTAATCTACCGGCCTATATTAAAACACGAAAATACATATTAGACTTATACGACGATACGGTGGTCGTCTGGTATTAAGCCTTGCCTTGCCTTGCCTTGGCTTGTCTGGTATTAAGACTTTTCATTATGATTATTACATCAGAGATCTTGCCAGTCAAGTAGGCAGGATAAATCTCTTCCTGGCTTCACTGAACACCAATTATAATGACCACTAAATGACATGGTTTTGTCCAATGGATGTACCTGGTACCTATCTATTTGGCCTGACCAACCAACAGTAGATTTAGGTCTTTGTGTTCAAAAAAATCTACCTCAAAAGCTAAAAAAAAACCAGAACAATATTATATTATTGTAACAGAAAATACAACATATACGATGTCTCACGTCCACGTTTTTGAAAGACTGACCACTAAGAACAAACTTTTTGTTTTTGATATTTAAAAACAGTCAATTAGCTGAAAAAAAGCTAGTAAAACTGAAGGGTTTTTTTATTACTGGCCAGTGTCGAACAAAGGGGCAAATTTAAGGGCGCCCATGCCAGAAAATAAATTGTATTACTGCAGACTTATTATGAGTCCAAATAACCGTCAATCGTGCAAATGATCAAAATGGAAAATATTAAATGTTGTAAAACACGTGAGTTTGATTGAACTGGTCCAAAGTTAATGCATTATAGCTATTATGCAACTAATCAGGATAGGACCACCGGGGGTAGACTTCCTTTGCAGGAGGTCGTCTAGGTGGGTACCCCAACAGTGCCAGTTATTCTACCGCCTGAGCAGTGATGTGCAAACATTACTGTGCTCCGGTAGGAGGGCACTGTAGCTAGTGAAATTACTGGGCTAAAGCGTCTTAACATCTCATGACTCTTGAGTAAGAAGCGTTGGTGCAGTGCTCCTAGAATTTCACATAATTGTGAAATCCTAGGTAACACTGTACTGATTATGGGTAGCCGTTATCTCTTAACATCAGGAGAGCGTCTTCCTCGTCTTCTACTTTTTAACATAAAAAAAAGGAGATCCTACTTCTAACTAATAAGATTACCTCTGATAATAATTATCATATAAATTACTAGCTTAAGCTCGTCTCGCTCGTGGCAAAATCCTTTCTTAGCAGAGGCCTACGTCATAATACATATGTGTTCTAAATTACAACTAAATCAATGCATCGGAAAAAATTGTTAGGAGGTTAAACTACAGGTCGCAT
Source organism: Hemithea aestivaria (assembly GCA_947507615.1). Lineage (NCBI taxonomy): Eukaryota > Metazoa > Arthropoda > Insecta > Lepidoptera > Geometridae > Hemithea > Hemithea aestivaria. The sequence continues at coordinate 9,744,784 of OX382325.1, read as the reverse complement.
CATAATCGATCGATTAAAAAAACAGGGTTCCACACATTAACCTGTCAAAGTACAACATTGTTGATATTTTATTAGAACCACCAAATGCCGCGTTGAACAGGATTCACAGGGGTCAGTCAGTATTTGGCAATCGCAGACCTCAACGCTATTTCTCTACAAATTACATATTCCCTTAGACAGTCATATGAAACCTATGAATGACAGCTGCGTGTAATTTTAGAACTGGAAATGCTAAGAAACATCAGCTTTTAATTAAGGCAATATTTCGCGCTTGAGTTTGCGTAAAAAGAGATAGGGCGGGATTGGTGGCTGGTATATTTAAGTTTACTATCCGGTAAAAGCTTTTCCTGCTTTAAACAGTAGGTACAGTGTTTTAAAAAAATCATCGTCTAAACGCAAGTATAGTTCATAACTTGAAAATCGTTAGACTGATATCGATAGAAGTTAAAAGAGACCACGGAAATTGGGGTACCCGGGACAAAAAAAATGTGGTCTGTGAAAATACATGAAAGAGATTCCAACGAAGAGTAAAGCTCCACTATTTTTGAAGACAATTTAATCGATTAAAAAGCATGATAAACAAGATTTTGTAGTCAATAAAACAATATTTTGGATACGATCCTGAAAAGAAATAAGTAGGTAAAAAGCTAGATGGTTTATACTCGGCTCTGGGTGGATACGAGCTGACTACAAAGGTCAATCGATACAAAGGTCAATCGATCATATTATCATCAAGATATCAAAACCCAACGAAACTTCGTACAAATATAAAGATTTTTAGTTCGTTATTATGCCGCGGTCCTTCACTTCTAACACAGCCTCTATCTCTGTAATCAATGCGTTTTAATTGGAAATTAATGGAAATATTCTTACAGCAAATAATTTAAGTCCTTCTTTGGTTATTTTATTAAATACGCGCAGGCAACACATTGCCTCATACTTTAAGTAGGCTCTAGTGCACGATGTCTTTTTAAGTCTAAATGATATTATGTTTGAACCTTTTCAGATTCTAACCATCATTACAAAATTAAAAATAAAATTTTATACAGCTTTTTGCCTTTTTTGCGTTGACAGCACTTAGAATATTGATGATTATCCTTTAGATCTTTGCACTTTGCTGTTCACCGTAGTGCGATCAGCCGTTCGGTTAACCAGAATCAAAAATATTATGTACGGAAACATTTTTCTTATGAAAAGTGGTGCGGCTGCCCCATATCAAGACAGGTTCAACCAGGCGGTTTCTATAGTTTATTTCTTCTATAATTAATAGGCTATCCGCAAGTAAAACAACGTCTTGCAGCCAGCCGGACGGACTAACCACATCTAAGACATGCGGATATTGTAAACGTTTTACTGGGTTCAAATCAGTGTGGTAAAAACTTTTCGCCTGGAACCTACTGTGTTTCGGGAGGCACGTAAAACTGTTGGTCCCGACTGTTTCCTATAATATATTATGTAGGAGGCAGTCGTTAGTTTTTGTTGCAGGTCTTGTAGGAATCTCGGCGGCCTGAAACTGCAACATAGTTGGCCACACAACCTATAAAATTATGATTTGACTCTGCAAATGTAAATAGGGTAACCTGTTCTGTTGGAGTATAAACCCCAATTATTATTATTTACAGACCAAAATTTACGGGCTTATTTAATAAACATTACCTGTCCTCAGTAAATTATGGTGGAAACGGGAAAGAATAATTCAATTAACAGTATTTTATAGTGTTTTTGTTGCAAAACAAATTTTCGTCGTTAACTCTTAAGAAATGAAGACATCAAGTGTGAGACAAGGATCTTTTGACAAACTTCTTAATGCAATAATAAGAGGCGTTGATGTCGCTTAGCACTAAGCATAATTTCCCTGTGTGAGAAAAGTGGAATTAGTTCCACTTTTGAGCGCATGGCAAAAGATCCTTGTAACACTACCGAAATATCCTTGAAACAAAATGTAGGTAGTATATTTTTACAAAGGCTTCCGAAAAGCATTTGTCATTTAGGACGCTTTCTTTTGTATTCTCATAAACGTGCAAGTTTTATGGGAATCTTTTAAAATTTTTATAAAAAGGTTGCGCTCGCTGATTTATCATGTAACTGAATGGAAATTACGACTTTATTTTTTAATTTTGACGTTTTGTGCAGAAATAATTTTGAGTTGATATAAACTGAAGAAGGAGACATAAGCTTGGGGCTAGATGTTAAGCGATAACCCCTGCCCATTACTGACCCAGTGTTAAAAATGGTTTAGGTATATTTAGGTAGAGTGTGATCACTATTAAATTTAATGTCGATGCCATAGTCATCACAAAACATCTTGTTTAGCTGATAGGTGCAATTTAAAAATGACTTATGTCTTTTTATTGTTCCTCTTAACTCTTAACATAAGTTTTATGAGAATCTTCTATTGATCGAAGAAGCGATGGTAAAACTGCCTGAAGGGCAATCAGTTATTGAGCAATCCTAATTGAATAAAATAATTTGATTAGCATTCCAAACTACGAAAATTGTTTATAATTTGGATTCCATTAGTGTGTGATTGTTAAAATGTGCATTCATACACATATTACTTGATAGTATCTAAGAAGGTATACGTATGTACATATTATAGGTATGTTTCGATGTCGCGATGTGAGCCTGTGTATGTACTAAAGTTCCATATACCATACTTTATCAATTCAACGTTAACAGTAAGGACATTTACTTTCTTTTGTACAAAATAGATATAATATTGTAACATTGGCTTTAAAAATCGTAAAAAGTAAAAAACATAATTCGTTCAGTTAATAGTTTATTTTTTTCCTTTTCCGAAATGAGCCTGAAGCACTAATTTAAGAAGAAGTAAAATAAAAAAAATATCAAACATGACACTAGGAAAAATTTTATAGTGTGAATCCAAATGTATCCTGCAACTATACGAATAGAAAAACTTTTTTTTTGTTAATTTTGTTTTGTTTGGCCATTGGCCATACTCACCCGACCATAGCAATAATCACGTTGAAGAGGTAGAATCCACAATATTCCTGGGGCTAATAATAGACAAATATTGTAATTGGAAAGAACACATTTATAAACTGTGCTCAAAACTGGAGCGCTACGTATACGTCCTAAACAGGCTGGGACGAGTAGCCTCAACTCAGGCAGCTCTAAGCGCTTATCACGCATACGTGTCGTCACTGTTACGTTATGGTCTGATCATATGGGGAAATTCTACGGAAGTAATCAAAGCATTTAGAACGCAAAAAAAGTGTTTGAGATCTTTATGCAGTGCCGGCAGTATGGACTCTTGTAGGCCGTTATTTAAAAAACTAAATATCTTACCGCTTCCCTGTATGTATATATATGAAATAAGTGTGTTTGTCCATGAACACCGTAATTTGTTTAGTTCAGTAGATGCAGCAGCTAGGCCACGTCGCAAACCTAACCAAATACCTGTACCTCCACAACGTATCCAAATACATAGCAAAAATGTCTATTGTATGGCCATTCGCATATATAATAAGCTGCCAGAAGAATATAAAGTACTAACTCGTTATAAATTTAGATCAATGTTATATAAATTTTTAATAGATAAATGCTATTACACTGTTAATGACTTCTTGAGTGAAAATAATAATTTTAAAATATAATAATCATTTTGACATTTTAATCTATAATTATAATTGGACATTTCATTATTTATCATTATTTTTCTTTTTATCCTAGCAACACACGAAAGTCATGACATTGTTTATTAGCTTTTTTCTTTGGACATTCTTTTTATTTCATTTTATTTATGTGTAGTCAATCTAATGTTATTAATTATATAGGTTTTACTAATGTGTGTGTGTGCCTAATATTACTAATATTAATTTAAGAATCATGTAAGTTGTCCACAATTTTATATTTCATATCTAAATATTTGTACACCGGTAATCCGGTAGGGTATTTGAGACAACATATTATTGTTTATCATCTTTTTACAATACTCGAACAAATAAATAAATTTCATTTCATTTCATTTCATACTTGCAAGTATGCGTGAGACAAAACATGTATTATTACTGCAAAATATGTAGGATCTGCGTAGCAATCCTTAGATGCCTACATATTCTGCAGTAAGGCACCTCATCTTATAACGGGGGCTGGTGAAGCCAGCAACACATCGACCCATTGGTTACTATTGTGTTTTATTTTTTAAACTATCGCTAGTTTTCCACATACTTAAAGCGTCACGTCATGTCTATTATTGTTGAGAATATATTGTACAATCAACCACGGTTTCCTTGTATGTCCTTCATCAGGAGTTCACGCCTGCAGAACGAGCGAGCCTGTGCGCGTCGGGTTCTGCAGGCTCCTGATGAAGGACGTCGTAATTGTCCGAAACTATGGTTGAGATATTCTCGACAATAATAATAGCCTTGATATGTGCCGTTTTGTTATTTTAACTATCGTCTCTGTAAATAAACGGCATAAACTCACTGTATTTACTTCGGCTTTGTGCCGACCGTTTCGATCCTGTACGAGGATCTTCTGCAGGGAGTGAGTTTATACCGTTAACGTACAAAGATGAATCTAAATACTCACGAATCGTTTAGTTTAACTATTGTGTTAATCCCACCTTACTGTACCTACTGCAGTAAGTTACATCTGTCGGGATGAGGCAGAGATGCGCCGCGCCGGGTCGCCCGAAGTTCATAGGTAAAGACGCCAGTATATAAACCCCATGCCGTGTCACCGAGCACACATTCGTGCTGCCGAACTGTTCATCCAGACCCTTTGAGTAATTGTCCCTGATCTACATATTGACAACATGGTGAGAGACTTTTGTACTTTTTAATTTCAATTACTTTCTTCTGAACTTAATAATCTTCATAATTAAGTTTTTAAATTTAATCATAATTTTATTATAATTCATGTCCTGTGGTTAGAAATATTTTTAAAGTTTTTTTACTTTCTTAGGAACTGTTTGATGTTTAAAACAATTTCTATAATACAATTTCAAATTTAATTAAACTTTTATTTAATGTTTTGTATTTGTGATGGAAAACCTAAAAATGTACCGAAATTCGTCATTATTTCAGCATTAGAATTATTATTGCAAACAGGAACTAATATTAAAAATAAATTACATTCTCTACGTAGGTAAATATTTGCGGATAAACTGTGGGAATCACTAAATACTAAATTATTTGATAGATATAAAGGGGAATAATATACCCATTTAGACAATGTTACCAAATTTTAAAAACTAGGTCATACAATATCCAACGAAAATGTTGTAAATAGGTACCTAAAATGACAACAGTGTAGAGTCTTAATTTTGTCCTTATTTTATTAATATGCCACTAATATCATCAAAATTTTAAACATAGGTAATAAGTTAAAATCTATAAACAATTAATATCTCAACAGATTTCCTTGCCGCCTTTTTTTCCTTAACCCTTTCAGGACCATAAGACTAGGAGAGGTAATGTTATGGTTATTTCTGTATAATATGATCTTTTTTATGTCTATAAAACATATTTTAAAGACAAAAAGTAAAAACCTATTTTAGTTTTTTTGGAATTTCATGGTACATGGATGTCCCTATGGTCGTAAACGGTAAATTTTATTCGAAATTATTTATAGTTCTGTTTCAAGGCTAGATGAATATCTAGGATCTAAACACTTATTAAAAACGCAAATTTACTACGTATAATTATTAATTTATAAGAAATGAGTCAAGGTACAGAATAAAACAATTCAATCGGTCGTATAATACAGGTGAACTATGCATATGATACAGGTGTTGTTAGTGTGATTACTTTTTGGAACGTGCACAATACACGCATCGTTTTCTGTTTATCGTTTTCTCAATGGGTTGTAATAGAGTTGATCGTTTTATAGCTTTGCATAATAATATGGTAGGTACTTACTACTTACTAATTTTTTCAGGAAGCCACAGAGATGTGCCTGATTCACAAACTACCAATCAATCTATTCTGACCGTGCTTCTCGGTGTACATGGTATATGCGTTGTTCACTGTTATGTAAAAAAGGTCGAAGAATAGTCTTAGATAATATATCTATCTTCTTATTCTTATTTTATCTTTGACCTGCGATCAAGCTCGTGTGTTACATTTCGTTGATCCGTTAGACCAATGCCACCCATGTTTTTTTAATTGTAGTGTGATATGAAACATATTTAGTAAAAAATCGTACCTAATCGGGCGTTACGACTTTACTATTGTAATCAACTGGAAGCTTGACTGGTAGCCAGATTCAATTATCATTGGAATGGCATGATTGACCATTACATGGCGCACTTTTATGCTATCAACCTTACCCTCCAGTCTGGCTAAACAATGACCCAAGCGTCCTGTCCTAACGGAACAGTAAGAGAAGCTTTGCACTTGGGTAGACTATACGGCTCTAACGGTGTAGGTACCGTTAATCACCCAGGTAGAAAGTTTACCCGAATTCACACGGATTTTTTATATGATACAAGAATGCATTTTATGACGACTACTATTATCTTAAGGCTAGCCTAAGAATCTATATCATTTTACAGTTGGCTGTTTCTATTCATTACACGATATTTTTAAAGGTTTATAACTTTATTAAAATCAGTTATTTTTCTTTTATTGATATTGCTTGGTAACTATTCGTTTTTTTGAATAACTATCATAATATTTTGTTCATATTGTCGTCCGAAAAAAGTATCTCTTTACGACCATAGGGACAGTACTGTCCCTTTTTATTTATGACTTTATAGCTTTATTAGGATCAGATTATCTAATTGTGTAGTAATTTACATAAATAAACCATTTACCAGGCTATAGTTTATTCATGAAATTAATTTATGATTCTCACTTTAACATCTTGTGATTCTTGTGAAAACTTTTTCATTTTCGCACCTGATGATATGTCATCTTTTATAGATTATAGACACAGTATAGTTCTACTTTTATGGGTCTGCTAGCTATGAATAGTTAAAATGGACATTTAAATATTAGAAAACAAAAAAATATTTGAAATTGGCCAAGAATTTATTTAGATTTTTAAACTTTTGTGTTGGGTACACGGATGTCCCCATGGTCGTCAAAGGGTTAACAGATTAACTAAATGTAATTAATTTAGTTCCTGAATATATAATAGCAAGATAATTCTTAATAAAAAAAACCTTTTCCCTTAAACGCTTTCTGCAATAATGCTTAAAGGATTTAATTTAATGTAAATGAAATGGTGCTTAATAATATTAATAAGCATATTGACATCCAATTAGTAAACTGCAATTTCCAGTAACTTATAATGTTTGGACATACCTTTTGCGACTTGTTGCCGATGCGGTTGGTTCATCACAGTTAAGGTACAAAACGCGTTAAGTTTTGAGAAACATCACACACATATACAATAATAGATAACTTTTTTATAATAACACACTATGTCTTAAAAAGTAGGTTATATAAAAACCGTTCACCTCTTCATTATAAGTTGCCAATTTAAGAATGACTAGGTCAAAAAGCTTGAAAATTTATTTGCTATTTCAAATCTTTTATTTGTCTCTTTTAATATACTTAACAACTCTTTCATTTAGGAACATCTATAAGTTGCTTGAAATCTACTACTTTGTACCTACTAATAAATTTAGTATCATTATAAAAATGTTTAAAATGATTAACAAAATTTTGAGGTAGCAAAGAAAATAAGCGAAGGTTTAGAAATTCCTATCTATGCACAATTTTAACATAAAGTGAATGCAACTTTGCTACTGTTATGATAATTCATCAGTTCAAAAGTTCAGGGCGTGTTCTCAGAAGCTCAGTGGAATATGACGAGATCTTTGTCTGATCACGGAATCCTTTCTTTCCTCGTTTGAGTGAATTTCTATGTTGATTCATGTTCATGCTGCGATGGGCTATACAAATTGTTTATATAAATTACAAAAATAAAAACAAGTAGTTACCTTAGCTTTGTTAGCTAAATAAGTTACCAAATAAGTTTTTCCCGTGATATCACTAATTAAGCACTGGAGCAGACTGAAAACTAGCAGTCAAGTTAGCCGCAGGTTTATCATGACGTCACGCTGAGTCTGCCCCCTTAGGCTGCTGTTTTTATTTCTATTCTAGTAATATATGTGGGATAAATGCGATGAAATGAGTCGGACACGGTCTTAGATTCACAATTAATTTATTTCTTCTTCACAAAATTACACGTCTTACTTATTAGCTGTCGTCTTTCGGTCTCTTCGCACTTACATTCTTAATTAACTAACTTAATTACTAACACTCTCTCTGTCACTCTTGCAGGCATCATCTGACTTTCATCTCTTTCACCCGCATCGCACTTCGCACTGCACTTGCACACTTCCTACCACAGATCATCTCTCAATACGTTCCGTTTCCCACATATATATTATTAATAATACATTCTATGTCTAGTAATTATGTATTCTCACTTTTGTTCACCATGTATGTTTTAAGTATGCCAATAAAACTTATTCATTTTCAAATAAAAATATGGTATAAAACGTTACTTTCTAGGACTTGAACAACACTTAAACAGCATATTATCATCTAAGTCCTATATTACTTTGAGCTAGAGTGTTAACGCTAGAAACTAGAGCGTTCCACTTATTACCTGGAGTAGAGCATTAATATTATAGCAGAGAAACACCGATAATTTTCTTTTAGACGCAACGAAGTGCGTGCGGGTCCTCTTTTAAGATACTGTAATAAACAAAAAAAATTAAGTAAAAGTTATAAAATAGAATCATTTTATACCCAAACATAAACGTCTCGACAATATTTTGAGCATTAAAACACGCTTAAGTAAATACATAAAAAATATATTATGCACATGTTATTACTGTGGAAGTGTTAAACTTGCTCAACCATCCTTTCCACATTGTCATAAAATAATCCAGCGGTTTCTTAACAAAAAGGTTTATTTGAGGAAATATGAACAAAGAGACTAGACACAAAGAGCTGCTTTCAATCTTCTATGAAGGATCTGTGAAATGATACATTACCCAGATTCATTCTATTGATGAAGTTTTGTAATGTACCAATGATTGGCAGTTAACATTTCCTTGAGGAAATTTATTTAACTGAAAGCAACTGTAGTGATAGAAGTTAGTTATGGTTTATGTATTATAAAGTAATTATAATTTATTATATTCACCATTTTCATCATGGGGAAATAATTCACGATTTTGCCATTTTCTTGTGTTCTCTCCAGTTACAGGATATCTGTAGAAAATGGTTTTTTATCATTAAGTTAGCATCTAAATAAATATAATTTTAATTAAAAAGACAACACAACTTCTATTAATTATAAATGCAAAAGAAATGTATAAATAATAAATTTCAAAAACGTTTGTGTGACTGTTACTTTTTTATGGTTTACATGACTTAACAAGATAATAATGATCACCTGCGTTGTCTAGATGTACCAATCAACTAATGTTTAAGTCAAATGAGCTAAAATATGATATTATGTAGCTTAAACCAGTATGTAACGTATGTTTGTTTTATCTTATCTTATCAATATATAGGCAAATTTTTCACGGGTAAAATTGCTGGGCTCAGCGTGTTACAAGCAAAGTTCTTTAAAAAACTTTTGTTTTCCTAGGGTAACAAACTACAATGGTAATAATATAACGTTATAGCTAGGGTATTGCACGAGTATAAAATGAAAGTTTCTCCCAAGCATGATGCACTAACGATTTAGGAACAGGTCACAGTGCATATAAATCAGTAGATGCGGTTAGTGGTTTCAACACATGACTCCTATAAACTTATTGTATTGTTCGCGGAGACAGCTCGCCTCTTCCGGCACATACATATATGTTCTGCATTTCCGCATACAATTTCATATTATGATGCTCTTTTTGTAATGTTTCTAAATTGCTTCCGATGTGTAGCAAATAGGTATGCGAAAAGCGAATAGGTTTCTTTAATAACAGATAAAACAAGTTACGCTGCTGTTTTTTTTTCATGAATTTTGTAATATAGGGTTTCTCATTACGCATATGCCCTTCTTCACTTTACTTATTAACTTCATACTAAATACAGAAGTATACCAAAAGAAAAATTAACTTGAAACCGAAATGAAAACTACAACGATCGATCAGTGACCGCAGCCTCATACAAAGTGAAAATTTGCTTTATTTTATTTTAGGCGCTTTTAGAGAGCTTTATAAAAGCTTTGTTAAAGTTATGTCTATTGCAATTCTGTATTTGTAAGGTGCTTGGAAATAGAGTGAACAAACGTTGTAGTAATTATTTATAAATTTGACTATAGTTTTACCATTATTATTTACAGTTTCTCACTAAGTCTTGACCTAAACTCGAATACAAAATTCAGTTATTCAAATAGGCTACAATGGAGCACTTTTGCAAGTTAATTTTATTTTAATACTCTATCACTTAATCGCATGGCACCTCTATGAGAAGAGCGAGCAAGAAACTCATAGGATTGGTTTTTGTTACAATATTTATCTGGGTTACATTATTTATTTACAGCTAGCAGAGGTTTCCAGGCATCTTTGTCTTCCATGTATTGGCTAATTTTATAATATGCTTTCTTTTACAATATGTCTTTAACACGGGGAACATTAGTATATTATTGATTTTGTTTCAGATCTCTCTATACTTGGCGGTATTTTTGACGCTCACTACCGCGCTAGCGCAGCAAACCAGTGAGCCGATTCCTATCGTGCGTCAAGAATCTGATGGGCCTAATGCAGACGGCAGTTATAAATGGCTGTAAGACTAAATCTGTTGTATTTTAAAATAGTAATAACAAACCAGTGTTTGCTGGCTTTTGAATCAGGCGTTAAGCTTTTTATTCGCTTTTTACAAGTGGTTTTTCCATCATTCAGTGAGTAAAGTAATATGTGCCTAAACAATATTTCAAACTCATTCGTTGAGAAAAGTTAATTTACAGATGTTTCAGTCTGACTACTTACCCCAAAACTATATGACTATGAAAGTGATTAAATTTATTTTCTTCCGGGCACATATTCTGGCTATAGCCAGAGCATGTTTTTTAATTTCCTTTTAACTTTACAATTTTTTTTTATTCAAAATGTAAAACGCAACCCTAGAAACAAAATATCTAAACTTAGCAGTAACGTAAGCTGTTTTATAATTGCAGTTATGAGACGGGTAACGAGATCAATGCAGAAGAGTCTGGATACGTGAAGAACTTCGGCAAAGGCGAAGGAGAGGAGGTGCAGGTGGCTGAGGGGAAGTTCAGCTACAAGGCTCCTGATGGCACGCTCATTTCACTCACTTATATCGCTGATGAGAATGGCTTCCAACCTCAGGTAATGCTATAGAGATAGAGATCGCTACCTATAGGTTACCATAGGCATATTATTGTCGACCCATTTGTCGGTCACTTAGGCAGGATACATTTATATTCTACCTTCACTGAATATCGTGCTGGAACACTGCTATGTCAAATTTATATTCATAGCAAATGACAGAAAGGCTTATGAATGAGACTTTGACACATAGCGCGTACATTTGGGTCAAGTAGGGCACCGATTTTGAGCTATTTTAAAACTTGTTTTGTAAAATTTAATGAAGTTTACATGTTGATTTCGTAAACACCATAAAATATGTCCTTGGTTCAAAAATAGCAAATTAATACGGTAGGTTATTACTATACAGTGAATCTAGTTGGACACAGTTGCAATACCCATAAAGGATCTAGAAAATGGTTAGATAAATTGATTGGGAAACAGCTCATAAAACCAATATTACACTGATGTTTACTTAGCGCGTATTAGAGGTATACTCCACCTTAGCTTTTGTTAGTCCTTGACCATAACGATTGAGAATCTTTGTAATAAAGCACTTATATAATCAGGTGTTTCGAACCAAGATGTTGAATTTGTCTAATTTTAAATTGCACATGGTTCTAATAAAAATATCAGTTACTAATGTTCAATTAAATTTCATTTATTAAGTTTTCATTAATTAACTTTATTTTTAGAATGTCAATTAGCTTCATTCTTCGCACAGTAACCATTGAAACCTGTTAATTTTTCTTTTTTTTTATTAATATATAATTTGTGCAGTAGCACAATGAGTGTCAAATTATGACAAATTAGATTAGTACCGTTTTTATGAGTCAGTTTTTAAATTTTCATTTCTTTAACAAGTTCGCATCTTCTTTATAATGCACATTCAACAATAACCTAAGGTTAACATTCATCTTAAAATTATTAGTATATTAAAATTTCTGCAATATTGCAATACATAATAATCGAATGTGCAATCAAATTCTTATGCAAAATTGATCGCAAAGTTGAACTCAGTGTGCAGAGCAAGTCTTTGAAGATTTATCGCCATATATAGACAATGGAATCAAATCAACATTGACCTACTAAAGATATTGGAATGCCTTTTTTAGTGCTATATTTTACGTCATCGTAAAAAGAATCTGTAAAAACCAAACTGGTCATGTTACCTCTATATGCCAGTGCCAGTTATTTTACCGCCTGAGCAGTAATGTGCAAACATTACTGTGCTTCGGTAAGAGGGCATAGTGGCTAGTTAAATTACTGGGCTAGAGTGTCTTAACATCTCATGACTCTTAAGTAGGAAGCGTTGGTGCAGTGCACCAAGAATTTAACATTATTATAAAATCTTAGGTTTTATGGGCAACGTTATCTCTTAACATCAGGAGACCGTCTTGCTCGTCTTCGTACATCTTCACATAAAAAAAAACATACATGCTTACGTATATGAGGTAATATTTTATCAATGATTCTGCTAATTTACACCTTTCTTTGATAATTCTTTCAATATAGAAGGAGTGTTTTATACCATCAATGTTATATAAGGGTATCAAATGTCAAGTTACGAGTGTCAATTAAGATCTCTGTTTTATTATTATACTAGCTGCGCCCAGCGGGTTTACCCGGTTTACTATAGCCTATGTGTTATTCCAGGTTCAAGCTATCTCTATACTAAATTTCAGCTCAATCAGCCCACACGTTTTAGCGTGAAAGAGTGACATACATCCAGACATCCATACATTCTTACAAACTTTCACATCTATAATATTAGTAAGATTAGGAATTTATCACAATAGGAACTGAATATTGTCAACTCCCGCCGCCTTTATCGATTCATTGGGCAATGATTCGAAACATATTACTATATTATTTGAATTTTATAGACTGACCTATGACCGATCACCTTTGCGGTGGCTGTTCACCATATTTATCCCGATCAATATACTGTCAATCGTGAACCTTGACATAGTATTTTATTTGATGAAAATGTTGTCAGAATTCCACAATGACCTACCAAAGGTTCTTATGCAGCGTCCATGGCCTGTTCTGTTAGAATATAAACCCTAATTTAAAAAAATAAATGTAAATGGATATTTTAGCAACACTTTTAATTTTAAAGGCTATCTAATTATAATTCATTAAAATCAGGCATTTTCATTCTCGTTTTATACAATTACTTGCATAAAGAGCGCATCAAGATCAATCTGAGACAGTATACACCAGTAGCATAAAAAATGTAGAATGTAATAAACATTATTTTTAATTATATATTTAACATAATTTAGAGGTATTATTATAATTATGCAAGTCATAGAGTACACAGTATAGGAGTTAGTAAGCGCTACTTCCAGAATTACATTCTGAAATTCTATTGGTTTTGGGCGAATTATTGTATACTGATGCTAAAACTGCTGTCCTACTAAATATTGTAAATGAGAACACTGATGAGTCACTTTGATGATGTGTGTTTGTTAAGTTTTTATCCCTTAACGGCTCAACCGATTCAGCTTAAATTAGGTTTATCAAATCAAATAATTTTATTGCTAGAATGTCGTATGTACAATATGTTCTTCAACTTATAATGAGAATCGATTACATTCTACCATATAATTTGGTGTGCAATATAATAACAATATACGTAATATATGTATGTAGCTTGAGCTTTGGAATAACGTAAAGGCTATTTTTTTAGCAAGTAAAATCGCTGGGTTAGTGAAAGTCTCTACATAGTATAAAATAAAGTTGTTTCCCGCGCCTGTCTGTCCCTATGTTTGCTTATATCTTTAAAACTACGCAACGGATTTTAATGCGGTTTTCATTAATAGATAGAATGATTCAAAAGGAAGGTTTGTATTTATAATACATGCATAATATAGTAGAGAAACACTTATAATTTTCTGTTAGGCGTAACGTAAGGCGGCGGTCTTCGACGGGTGACTGGATGCCAAGGCTCTGACGATTCCCAGTCCTCCATCACTAAGACGATGCGGGAGTGCCGCCGGGTCGTTTTAGTGGGTAAACTGTGCAGCTGTAGCACGGGAGTTCTACATAACCCTCCCATTCCCTCGATGGGAGGATATGCGAAATGCATTTTTTCCCGGCGAAACAAAAAAAAAGGCGTAACGAAGTGCGCGCGGGTGTGGACCCGTTTATTGGCACACTAGTGGTAGTGTGCCAATAAACGGGTCCACACCCGCTGATTGTTCTTGCTGTTCACACTTTGTATCTCTCTATAGTTATAGTTCTTTGGCATAATATGTTCATGCAGGTACAACATAAATTTGGCATAGCGGTGGCGCGGTGTTGACAATAACATCGTTTTAACGGCCACATAAAGACATGAGATAGTGGTCCTACGAACAGGTAAACTCAGAAAGTATTGAGATTGAAGGTGAAATGACTCATGGTGGATCCTTGTGTAAGACGTACAATGCTTGAGAGGTGAAGTTAAATCTTACTAATATTATAAACGTGAAAGTTTGTAAGAATGGATGTCTGGATGTTTGTTACTCTTTCACGCCTAAACGGGTGGACCGATTGAGCTGAAATTTCGTATAGAGATAGCTTAGACCCTGGAATAACACATAGGCTATAGTACAGCGGGTAAAGTCACTGGGCGCAGCTAGTATCTTCAAAATTTAATATAAGTTATTGGCTATTATTAGGTTGGGTGTCAAAAGGGGAAATGTTACGTGAGTTCATTCGAATCTATTCGCTGTGAAGGTCGCAAGGTTAAAAGAGCATCTTCTATATATTTCTAGGTCTAGGACAGGCTTGAATTGCTTTTCTGCTCTTTTTTTGACCTTGATCTTTTGTCTATTAATAACGCATAGACACGTTCATGGAGATAGTTTCCGCTTTTTAAGCCTATTTTATCCCCTGGGATTGGAAGTTGGATAATCGGAAATGTTATTTTCTATGATAATATTATCTACTATATATGTACCTACTTACTAGTTTATGCTTGCGACAAAACCGATTTACCCGGATAGCAAAATCTTTTCTTAGAGACGGTCTACGTCATAACTACTATCTGTATTCCAATATTCAATCTAATCCGTTCAGTAGTTCAGTCAGCCACGCTTTCTTTCTATACAAACAATACAATAGGAACAATACTAATACTATACAATAACAATATATTGACAAAAGTTAACAAAAAAAACTTAAAACTAAACTATATTAAGGTAGCGCAGAAAAGGGTAGGGGCAGGGTATTGCTTTTTTAAATATATATTTAGAAATGTACCAGTTATGGTTTCCACCGAAAATGTTTTATAGATCAAAGGTTACTAAGACCAATAACATAAGTTATCCATTTTATTGTTTTAACAAAATCACTTTAGAAAAGTTAGTTTGAATAGGTTACATATATTCTCACATAAATTATCCATTCAATATTTGCATATAAACAAATATTAGTGGGAAGTAGGATGCCATTGAAACAACTATTTTGGCTGCATCGAGATATGACTCAAGAGTTATTAAAATGGTCTAAAAACGCAGCAATTTATTTTATTAATTAATACAAGGATCTTAAACGATCATCTGGCATATTAAATGTCGCAAGCCTAGAGCTATGTTTTATTATGGTAACTAATATTATGAATGCGAAAGTTTGTACGTAGGAACATTATATTTATCTGTGAGGTTATTATTTATGTGTGAATTTTAGATATGTGTGTGCATTTTGTGTGCGTGCTGCCACTCTATAATTCCACACAATAGATTTTAATTATAATTGGAAACAGATTGGACTGAAATGTATGTACTAACATACTGAATATTGTTAGATTATGCGCTCGTTAATAAAAAAATATTTTTTTTTTTTTTTTTTGTTATGTAGAGTAATTTTATATCCTCATAGGTCTTAAATCAAAATTGATACAACGCTTTTAATATTGCATTTAGAACATTTTTTCATATATTTTTTTTATTTTCAACAAATTTTTGGTTACTTTGTTAATTTATGTATGGCTCTGAAAATACGAAAATTGAATAAAAATATTATTTTCCACTTCAAATCATAACTGCATGTGTGTGTGTACATATACTCGTAGTAATGTTTAAGTAGTAATGTAATCTATATCAATAAAACTGAATTGCAATTCTGTTAGTGTCGCTAAAACTCGAGGAAGATAGGTGGTACGAAGTTCACCGGGTCAACTAGTATTGTATAGATTCTATGTATACCATATTATGTAGAATGCCAAAAAGTGCTTTTAAGTTGGTCTAACCACAAATCTAATCAAACGTTACATATAGTATGTTTAATGTTGAAGCTATCAAAGAAGACGACATAGTATGGGTGTGGGGCTCCAATTGGCCAACAAGTCCAAATGTCACTGCAAAATATCAGTTACCGACCCGTGACCCTTAAAGGCTAATGGGAACCTGTATTCATATAATATGTAAAAATCAACTACATAATTCTATGATCAATTTATTACTTGTGTTTGCTTATTTCTTAATCGAAGATTTAGCATTAAATTTAACTTTGTATCTGCATGGCTCTTTTCAAAAAAGGATATTAATGCAAAATAACCTTATCATGTTAGTTGATCATTTTGATTTTATATTAACAATATGTCTCTTAGACTAGACAGGAAATACGTCTTTGCGTACAGGATATTTTATTAAATTCATGATATTTAGTGATATATTTTGCATTAAATAGACTTTCTCGTATTATAAAGTAAGTAATATTTAGTCACAAATTTGTAAGTATAGTCACTTCCAAGTACTGTGTTCTGTTGGGTCCATATTGGCTCGCATAAAATTTTTAGTCCTAATTTAATGTGGCATAACGTTTTTCAGCCTAAACATCAAAACGCCTAAAGTTTTTAGGCATAACTTTTTTGGCCTACATTTTTCTCCCATAATTTTTTTGGCATAATTATATTCAGCCCTAATATTTTTCGACATAATAATATCCAGTCCTAATAATTTTCAGTATAATGATATATCCAGCCCTAATTTTTTAGCAAAGTGATATCTTGTCATAATACTATTACCAGGATTGTAATCGGCAAAATATTATTAATACTAAAAGAAACGAATAATTAATTTCAATGTTCTAACTTAAAACCTAACCTAGCCTTCTCACGGTTTTTTTTTATAGAACGAAGTAAGAATTCGGGGAAGACGCTCTCCCGATGGTAAGAGATAACGATGCTCATAATTAGTACAGTGCTACCCAGTATTTTACAAAGTAAAATTCTGGGTGCACTGCGTCATCGCTTCTTACTTGAGAGTAATAAGATGTTAAGACTCTTCAGCCCAGTAACTTCACTAGCTACTGTGCGGTTGTTTCATTTTAATCTCCTCTATACCCTACCCTCTCTCTGAATTAGAAAGTGGATGGTCATTTTTGGCACTTTGTTGACCGCTGCCGTGGCACTGTGGACATTGTTCAAACCTAACCTAACCTAACCTAAATTATCCGAGTCGGTTTTGTGACAGTCAGTCTTACTGGGTGCCATAAACTACTTTCCTAAATAATTTTATTAACTTACAATATTAGTTGTATGCCTTAATATAGTTATGTAAAATTATGATTATGCCCAAGAAAGTTATGCGAAACATTTTCGAACAAATTAAATTAGGACTAACAAAATTATGCGTACTTATATTATGACATAAAAAATTATGCTTTACAAATATATGCTAAAAAACGTTAGGGCAACTGACAGTTATGGCAAGACATAAGTATGTCTAGATATAATTATGCCCAATTATGATTAGGCTAAAAAAAGTTATGTGAAACATTTTCGGCGAAACAAAATTAGGACAAAAAAATTATGCGTGCGAATACGCTCCCTGTTCTGTTGAAGTATTTAGCTCAATTATTATTATTTTTGACAAAGATAGTTGATGAAAAGTTTCTTTTCATCAACTATCTATATTGTGTAATTATATTTATAATGTTGTTTGAATAATGTGACCAAAATCATTACAAATCATTTAGTGACCATCCCACACGTATCACTAAAATATTATTAAAGAAATATATTTAACGTCATAAAAACTGTGAGTGTTACCTTGTAAGAGTAATTTAGAGTAATATCCGTTACCGATGCTTCGCAATGTCAATTGGCTACCGTTACATCACATTTTAATATACATTTGAATATAAAGACGATAAATCACCGTTCGTAATTACAAATATTGCAATTTTCACGGCCAGTCTGGCCTTTGACTGTTTGGTTTAATAGACCACAAATTGGCGGCATATTTATTGGGAGACATTGTTTCTCATTGATTGGCAAAGAGTATAAAACAACAAGCTGAGCTCAGGGGTTTTACCCAAAAAAGCCTATAATGTCTAAACCACCTATAGGTATTTTATTATATTTCAGCTCAATCAATTCAACCCTTTCAGTGTGAATAGTTAACACACTCACATATTCGCAAACATAAATTCTTACGCATCTGTAAAATTGGTAGGAATAGATATAATAATTTAAAGTTGGTATTTCTTGTACATAATTGCGGTGTTTAAATAGAGTGTAAATTCATATATCTCTCTATCATCTAATAACTTAGTTATCTTGTATTAGGATAGCGTGTGATTACAAAATTTATATATACGTGTTTACCACGTGCGAATTAACCACATCCTAAAACATTTCAATGATCTTCGTATGGATTTTAAGCGTGTGAAGGGAGAGTGAATACAAGACATGACATGAAGACATGACAGATTTGATTAAATATATATAGTCCAGTAAAAGAAGAAATGTGGATCGAAAAGTCGAAAGCAGAAAAACTAACTTAGTAACTTTGTTTGGACTAGTTAGGAGATAAACATACTAAAAGTCCCCACCCCTCCGAGGTGAGCCCGAGGGGGGGGAGGCCGAAGAAGGTACCATTTTTAGGTTTTATGCTTATATGTCAAAAACTGTGCGTTGTACGACATTTTGTTGTACCACATTATTAAACCTCATAAAATTTTCTACAACTTCGGCCTTGACACTTTTTATCTATCTTCAATCGTTGTCCAGCTATGAGCTTCCAAACATGGTCTATTTTGAAGACGCTTAAATTAGTTTTCCATACAAAGTCGGTAAAAAAATCTTACAAATAAAATTTGACCAACTTCTGGTTGTCGTATCATAATGAAACTTTGCAAATGTCTAGAAATCTGATGACAGTTTAATAATCTGGTACCACTGAGCTGATCTGATGATGGAGCCAGGAGGTGTCTAATAAAATATATAGTCTTATTCTTGCACTCGTGGTTTCTGTTCGTCTCCATACCATACAATGTATTATACATATCGTTCCTCTTGAATCACTTGGGTTGTTGGCTATCGGTAGTTAATAAAAGTGTACTTGACTGCTGTAGTAGCTCTGCAGTATTGTTTCTTTCTTTTTTACTCAATGTAACTCCCAATTACGCAATTGATCTTAGTATCAAGGAATATATACAAAAGATATGTCGTTAAAATGTAACTAGTTTTTTCTACTTTGCCATATATTTTTTCCCACCAAAAGGTCAAACGAAGTATGCTTTATTTACTCGAGGCTAAAGCTATTGTAAGTTGAGAAGGAATTAATCATCTCAAGATTTATAGGCGCTATATTTTCATAATATACGGAATGTTCTTATGAGCTTACAATGTCTTGGGAAACACTCAAACTACGTGCGGTGCATGAGACTCGTTTTTAAGTAGATTGTAATGGTTGTTTGTAAAATATCCGATAATAATATTATAATTAATCTTCGAACTGGTGATCCATTTTTAAAAATCAATTTAGATAAAGCTACATTATCACAGATTGCTTTTAGCTAAATTTTACACCAGGAACTACCAACGTCGCGAGTAAATGCTAGTTTTTAATATTTTCTTTAACGTTTATTTAAAGGTTTTTCTTTTATGATAAAGATATACCTGAACATAAAACGCAGTAGAAAGACATTTACAATTTACATACATGACCTTTTTGACCTCTTAAGATGGTATGGGCAAACTCTTCAAGGACCGGTAGCTTACATACACGTGATTGAAGTATCAATAAATGATGGTCACCACTTCCTTCCATACAGGTTTTAAAAATAAATTCGATGCTTTATACAAATTACGTAACAAAATTATAACACTTTAAAATAAATAAATCGTTATTTTTTTTGTAGCAATGCCTTTATTGAAAATGTAAAATGGATGATTACTATAGATACCTACTAACATCTATAAAATTGACAATCTATTTTAAAAATTTAACGATGTCAGAACAAATTTTATCATCTTTTAAATCGTATTTTTTATACATTACCAGTTGCCACCGAGTTCTGGAATGTTACATTGAATTTGTCGGTAGATTGCAACTTTACGAGTATGATTTGTCTTTGGAATTTATGAAATAATATAAAATTGTTGCTATTTATAACAAATGAATATTAATCAGGTCATATAACACTTAATTATATTAATATTTGTTGACACGTTTACGATTATATCCTTTACCATCTGATAAATTAATAAAAAGACGTGTTCGTTTGATTTATTATTTGGCATAATAAAGTAAATTCTTTAAGAACGTAAACGCACATGCGATGATATGTCACGATTTACTCAGACAGCACAATTATTTAATCGCGATTTTCGATGATGAGACCGCTGAAATATGATGTAAATAATGTATTACAATGAATTTTAAAAAAGAATATTATAACTAAAATTATGTTTTTGTTAAATTCCAGGGTGACCACCTTCCCACGCCGCCGCCGATCCCGCCAGCAATCCAGAAGGCTCTCGAATACCTGAAGACATTACCACCCAGTGCCCAAGGAGCCTCTTCCAACATCCAACCCCAGTACCAACCCACACCTTTCAAGAACCGACCGAGATTTTAACTCTCACCTCAAATATTAAAAAATTACGTATACGACTAGCTAAGGCGCTTGACAACTTCATTTTGAAAGCGCTTGCATGTTATTGTGTAAATATTAAATAGGAGTATTAATTCTCAAACGTGTTAAACTAATAACAATATACTAATTCTATTATAATAATTTGATTATGTTTTACATTTTGTGACAATTTAATATCGCTCAGTTGTATTTTGCGAAATGTGTTTTGATATATTTAGGTTGCTAAAGTTGCTTTTGAAAGACTGAATTTTATTTTGAAACTGTCTAAAACTGGGTAGATGTTTGATATTGTCCAAAAAGGGTGAATTCGCCACAAATTGATATGCTTCTTTGCTGTCGCGTTGTGGATACAATGTGTGCGCCTTGTATCTTGAACTACGCACGAGTAAATTCGTGGCAAATTTCTTTGTAGTTAAAATCTTATAGTTATGTCAGGTGATCAAGCTAAACGCACGTTTTAGTTACGTGATACATTCGTTATCAAATCGCGCGTTTTAATCATTATCATCAAAATAAGGTCAAAAACGTTTCTGTTACATCTGCCACAGTTTTATGCAACTAGGTGAACGAGGAGATGGGCGTGATGCTATAAATAAAATACCACTTCAATTTGAAGTGCTACGCAACACTTCTCAGTACCCGACCACCAACTTTATAGACGCACTACACTTTTTTCTAAGTTTGACTACATTAAACACATATATTATTATACTTTTCTTCATGTCACGTATTTAAACAAAAATACATTGAATATTTTTTTTATAAAGTAGTTAAAAATAAATCTAACAATGTGTTTTTTATTTTGTATTTTTACAATAAAAATTTGTCATTATTTGACACAAACGGTACTTATTTTCATTTCTCCTTTTAGAATCTAGCACACATTATCACCTCTTTATTTAGGTACTCGATTTAAAAATGTTTATTTTTCTTTTTATTTATTAAATTAAAGATCTAATTACTTACGCATTGTAATATAATGAGCTGAATGTCGCATAACGCGGTTAAATAAATTACAGCTAGCCATAATATAGTTATTCATTCCGTCCGGCTGACGGTCTGACTAGCCATCCGGTATTTCAAATGTAGGAATATAGTATGAACACACCTAATGTTGAATGTTTTTTGTAATTATAGGATATTCTAATCTAAAGTAAAGTGTAACCTTAGTTAACCATCTTCCTCAGTCCTCGAATATCCTTTGATTTAACACGTTAATAATAACAAACTGCCTTTAATTGTTAATTCTGAATACTTAATTCTGACTTTCCCTAAATTCTTTATGAAAGAAAAATGCATACGTTACGAAGCAAATGCTAAAATGCTGGGTGTGATCCACATTTCATCATGCAGTCCAATCGGTCAAATTGACACATCCGTACGTATTATGCTACTCACCTTGTCCGATTACTTAATAACATAATATAAAATGATATATTAGTATTATAACATATTAGGTATAATCCATCAATTAAGTATATAAACAGGTGGACAGATGAATATAGTTCAATATCATCAATTAAAAAAAACTGCTGTAAACTTTTTAAGATTGTACAAACTTTAAAAGTCAAAGGTTCATGATCTTTTAGATTTTGACAATGAATTATTTTCATCATTCACTGCATCCTACGGCTTTCCGTTTAAATGCAATCTGCTCTATTCTTGAGTAGAAGTTTTTCCATTTTGCATTTAAAGCATAAAATTAGACCATCTTTCAAGATGTCAGATATGACATCTTTAAATAAATTTAGTTTAGTTTTTTAGATCTAATGATGAACAAACACAGGTGTATTTATCCAAACTTATCACACAAATATCTTACTAATATTATAAACGTGAAAGTTTGTCAGAATGGGTGTCTGGATGTCAGGATGTCTGGATGTTTGTTACTCTTTCACGCCCAAACGGGTGGAAACCGCTGGGCACAGCTAGTATTATTATAAATGCGAAAGTTTTCGAATGAGCGTGTATGTTTGTTACTTCTTCACGCCTAAACGGGTGGACCGATAGAGCTGAAATTTGGTATAGAGATAGCTTAGACCCTGAAATAACACAAAAGCTACAGTACAGCAGGTAAAACCGCTGGGCGCAGCTAGAACAATATACAAATAAGTATTATGTATTGAGTTATATTATAATACCTAATCAACCTCACACCAATGACAACAATTAGTTACCTACCTCTATGTGCGGATTTCCCACTTGTTATTCTGGTGGTTGGTTTCGGCTGGGGCTAGTTACAGTTATTGCGACTGTGTTCCGGCACGATGTTCAGTCAAGCAAGGGACGCCTTCTAGGTTCTGTCTGCTACCATCTTAGTCTGCATCATCGCTTAAGATTAGGTGAGTAGCCAAAGTAGGCTAACCTATCACGAATTAAAAAATGTATTATATTTTCACACAATGCATTAATATATTTAAAGTAAGAAATTAAAAAAAGTAGATTTGTCCCTGAATAGCCAAAGTCAGTCGTCTGGGTCCACCACCGCATCGCCTTTATGAGATCTTTATGTAAAACAACTATTGTACATGCCGCTTATGGCACTTTTATTTGCATTTATTCCGAAAAACAAAGATAATATGGAAATTATAAGGAGATGCACCTGAATAATGTGAGTTTAATGTCACAAGGTCTGTTATAATCTAAATTAGATGAGTTTTAACCAAAGAACAAAATATGGTTGTCAAAAGTATGTGGTAATGCAAATTTGTATCACTGATTGCAGGTCACGGGGAGTGGGTGTAGGAGGAAGACGGAGGATCGAGTTGAGTGGCGTACCATGGGGGAGGCCTATGTCCAGCAGTGGACGAACGTGGGCTGATGATGATGATGACGATGATGATCACTGATCAAAGATTCAGAGATCCACGATGATGTTAGTCATCAGAATGCGAATAAAAACTAAGAAAGACTACTATGTAAGATACATGGTTTTTCCTTTTCCAAGAAAATATCATGTTTGGAGGGGGTCAAGGGTTCAATATGGTGACCCTAAAGGGATATATATTACTGCGCACTTGTTTCTCTTCAACGGGTATATAGATCACATTGAAAGAGAATATCTAAAAAATCTAAGGTTGGCTTTGACCTCGTGACGTCATCGTACCCTACGTAAACGGTAAACTCATATCTTAGCGAGAGAATCAAATCCGATGTCGTGACGTCTCGGATTCCTATTGCATTTTGACTATTACAAAAATACCTATTATAATTATTCAGAGCCCGTCGTGTCCCACTGCAGGGCAAAGGTTTCCCTCACCTCTTTCCACTTTCTTTTGTCTTCAGCTATTGTTGACCACTCCTTCAGGTGTTTATCAAGGTCATTTCGTCATCTTTTTCTTGTATTTGGTGGGACCCAATTGATATTAAAACACCTATAATTAAGATATTATAAAAATAAAATATTATCATCATATATTGCTGGAATAAACACGATAAACCATAAATTATGCTTTATGAATGAATTTGAAACTAATTAAAAACCAATCAACAAGTAATAAACAGCAAAACATACGAGAAGTTACTTGTTTGCTAATATATTCGACATCTTTTAAAAAATAATAATTATAATTCTCCATGAATATGCGAAGCAATAATCGGACGTAATAATATCGGCGATTATTATCAAAGTTTTATGATGCCAGCATTTTTATTGATTTACGACTCTTACTCAAGTTCAAGAATTTTATTAAAGTTTAAACTTAATTAAATTTACCTGTAATTTTAACGAGCAATAATATTAATTGGAGTTTAAACTTCAACTGAACTGGTTTCTATTAGCAAGGTAAGGTACTCTCAGAGTGAAAAATTTATCGATATTATGAGTAATTTAATTTTTATGCGAAAAAAAAGGGAGACGAGCAGGACGCTCTTCAGCAAGGCATTCACTTATCCGTCAGGGAACCCAACCGAAGACCGACTTTGATGTCATTTCATGCATTTTTGACAATTCTGTCTTCGGTTCCCTGATAAATAAGTGACTAGACCTTCTGATAGTAAGAGATAACGCTGCCCATAATTAGTACAGTGTCACCCCACTGCGTTAATGCTTCTTACTTAAGAGTCATAAGATGTGGTCAATCCCTCATTTACATATTTTTTTTTATATATTAGACGCCAACACACAAGAAGATGGTCCACCTGATGGTAAGTGGTTACCGTCGCCTATAGAGACGTCTGCAACACCTAGTGGTGCTGCAGTATCAGTCATTGCCAACGTATTATCGATCAAGTAGGCATGATAAATCTTTCCCTACTTAGCTTCCCTGAACATCTTTCGGAACATGGTCATAATGACCGCTAGGTGACACGGTTTTGTCCAGTCCGCCCACTGAACCAGCCACAGTTGAAGCCTACCACCACCAGTATATTATATATAGTACCTACATATGCCAGGATTATTAATTCATCAAGCAAAAATGCTCTGATAGAACTTCACAACTGTACTTTCAAAACTTTTAAGAGATAACTGAAACTCACCGTAAGTGAAAAAAATAATATTTATGTCTTCGAGACTACGAGCTGTATAATGTGGTCAACCCATAATAATATTATGTATGTCAAAGTTATCAATTCGGCAAAAAATATCTTCCATACCACCTAACAACTGCCCCTTTAAAATTCATAGAGACAGTTGAGACACACAGTTAAACGTGCCTTAAAACATGGTATAATTTTGTTATTATTGTTATCTATAAATACAATTTAATCAATAGTATCTATCTTAAAATAACCATTTTAAAATGAATTGAGAATGAAAACTAATACATCAGTTGAGATTAAATCTAAACAAATATAAGATAGAATCAAATAAATATCAAACCATTTCCTTTTCAATTTATCTATTTCAATTTGAAGGTTGTGTGGTTGCTTTGAATGTACAGTAATCGCATTCTAAATAGTATTTTGGTATCTTACTATGATATCTATCCATATTGATGTTCCTTTAGAATAGAATAGAATAGAATAGAATAGTATAACACTGTGTTGCTTACCAAGCTACAAGAACTACTTTCAAATTTAAAACTATCTTAAAATCTAGAAGTAAACAATTGGCGGTCTTATCGCATAAAGCAATCTCTTTCAGATAACCTGATTAAAAGGAGTTGAAAAATTTTATCGATAGTATTTATATAAACAGAAATGCCACCAAAAACATAACTTGTAAAAAAAGCCAAGTCTCGCAACTCGCAGTTCTTCTACCGTAAAAAGTTGTGAGATCCGTGTTTACCAAGTCGGTAAAATCTTTTGTGTTTTAAATTAATAGATCGACTTGGCCATCGCATGAAAACACGATGTATCTATCTCCCAAGTAATATACCGACATAATAGTGCGATTGCCAAGTCAATCTATTAATTTAAAACACAAAAGATTTTACCGACTTGGTAATACATGGATCTCACAACTTTTTACGGTAGAAGAACTGCGAGTTGCGAGACTTGGTTTTTTTACAAGTTATGTTTTTGGTGGCATTTCACTACTTTTTGTTTATTTTTTTATTTGTTATAGATTAGCCTATATCGTTTGATATTAGTGACGATGCGTCTGTAAATGGGAGCAGACTAAACCTAGAAGGCGGGATAATTCCTCCTTGGCTTTACACATTATTACGGCATATTATATAATATTATGGCATTATTATTTGGATTTTATACAATTTTTATCATTGGCTGCAAATGTAACTTTGTAATCTATTCTATATTTATATGGGATTACAAAGTTATTTATGCAGTTTATGTATCTCTAAAACTAGACCGAAATTGCATGTTTTTTTAGTTTTCCTATGGTTTATACAATAAATTCAAAGTATGTACCAAGTTTGAAGCTTCTATATTTGCTAGAAGTGCCTTAGACTTTTAATGATCGGTCAGTGAGTGAGTGAGTGACAAAATTACAAAACTTTGACTAGTTATAATTCTTAAACTACTAGTTCAAATTGAATGAAATTTGGAATAAACCGTGTTTATACAATGCATACTTGGTTTAAAAAAATTGAAGATTCTAGTTTTATCCACAACAAAGTTATAGGTCGAAAATGGTCTGAACTGCTTCCAGAAAAGGATGGTACGGCCGTGCCGCTTTTTTTGCTCGACTTGGCGGGGGCACTGCCGTGCCCCCAGATTTAAAATTTTATTTAGAATTATGAACAGACGAGTAGGTACAGTTAGTCTGACTATTATGATTTGACTTACTACAATGAGGTCCTTCGCACTCAGAGCAATTCCGTTTTGTAATTCAGTTGGCACTACAATGAGACAAAATCCAGTACTACCCAAGTACTAAAAGGAAACAAAATATTGAATGCGCAAAACCCGGTGGAGAGACAAAGCATAATCTTTTTTTTTATGATCTTCACTATAGAACACATTGTATACGTAGGCTCTAAATAGGTATAATAGCCAACAAGGAAACTCATCATAAACTATTTAATACGAATAATCCTTCAACTCCGCGCCCAATTTGTTTCGAATGTATTTTTATATCAATTATTCAACAATAAATTCACGCCATATATGGACTTAATGTACTAAACATCACCACAGCGAAGGAATTAAATCTTTCCACAGATCTAATATTATAATGTCAGAGGAAACATGAGAACATTTATTTTATGACTTATGCGGCTTTGTGGTTAAAAAATCCTTCTTTAGCGGATGTCTAGCTTTATAATCAATTAGTCATTTTTATTTTATATATTATACTAGCTGCACGTCTATATGCTATTCCAGGGTCTAAGCTCAGGGCATCTCTATACGAAAATTAAGCTCAATTGGTCGACCCGTTAGACTTGAAAAAGTAACAAACATATGTACACACTCACACACGGCAATACCCAATATGTCATAAAATTGGGACTACGTTTATGATTAGTAAATTCTTACTGTGACCATAGGTAATAGGCCTAAAGACTTGAGACTTATTCTTTAAAAATACTTTAAAGTGTAGCATACAGCATACTACTATACCAAGGAATATAATAAGGAGGACAAGGATATATTAAATATTTTTATTTCATAAATACATGTTTATGAGCACGTATTTATAATATAATTGATGTATAATTTTACTTTTATAAGTGCTGACTTTGCGGTACTCTTGAATATAAATATTTGCAATTGTTTAGCTATTATTTTTATTAATTTATTATTTCAAACGATTTTTTCTATAAAAATATAATGTAAAATCTGTAATTATTCAAACAAAATTAAAGTGTTGCTAATTATAATTATTGAACAACAAATTATTGTGAAATATTTATCGAGAACATTTTATCGAGGCTGTGATTTTAAGGAGGTATTTATCGATCATTTTGATAATTACCGAACGAAAATATGTAACCTTTAGAGCTAAATATGAAGAGGAAATATAACTAATGCATTTAACATTAAATTAACATTGAAACGCTCTATGGCTCTAATAGGAACTTGATTTCATAATCTGAATTGCTTTTTGCCTTCTACTTAGTCAAATTATTCTGATATACGGTAAAATCGTCACTTCAAATCAATTCCACATTTTTAATTAATTCTACACAGCTAAGTTTTTTTTCCTAGATTACACTGTTCGATAACCTCTTTCCTGCGTCTTTTTGTGACCGGCCAGTCTGGCTCGCCACATTTTTCACCAATCTCGGAGGACTTCTCCGACCTGGCCCTTAAGAGCTCATTCTGTGAAATTTTTTACCATGCGTGAGCGGTCGCGGTGGAATGATGTATAAAAAACTTATTTAAATAAAATTTCTTACCAATATAACAAATTCGAATGCATAAATTCCTAAAAATTAGTGTTAGGGTTATTGTCATTTGGGACACAAAATTTTCGGACACTTTGTCCCAAATGACTACTCTATTTTTATTAATCATTTTAGTGACATTTCAGACACCTTAAAACAAATGAATACCTTTTCAAGTCCAAACGGGTGAACCTATTGAGCTGAAATGTGGAAAAGGTATAGATAGCTCAAAACCCTGAAATAACACATAATAAATAGGCTATTTTAGCGGGTAAAATCGCATGGCACACCTAGTTAAAAAATATGCTTTCTTGTAACCTTATTGTTGTGTTTTACTTTTTTACCTAACCAAAGTATAAAGAAAATGCCTAAATGAGAAAAACAGACATAAAGATATGTAGACCCAAGATATGTAGGAGGCAGTCGTTAGGTCATGTTGCAGGCCCTGTAGTAATCTCGACCGCCTGATACTGCAACAAATAGGTTGGCCATACAACCTATAAATTGTGATTTGACTCTGATAGTGTAAGTAAGGGAAACCTGTTCTGTTGGAGTGTATAAACCCCAATTATTATTATTTATTATATCATAGCTAAATATCGGCATATTTGGCGAACGTTAAATTATGGTTTCTATAGTCTCGCCCACTTTATATTATTTATGTTTATTTAAGTATTGATAGAGCTACTAACATAACCATTTAAAAGTATTAACAAATGGTTTTTTATCGTTCACATAACAGGTCAACACCTGTTACTATTGTGAAGGGCTTTACATAAAGCCTTCCGATTTTGATTACTACTACGCACTTTATTATGAATATCTTACGTGGATTTTGATACATTTATCACTTAGGCACTTAAAATTTATAAAAAAAGTTCTAAAAGAATTCAGGCTAATTACTAGCTAACACACAACTTCGTCTATGAATATTATCTGTTTTAAAATATCATACTTAAAAATACTACTAATTACTACTATTACAAATACTACTAAATATACAAAAAAATCATAAAATTCGGTCACACCATTGCAGAGAAAATAGATATCAGACACTGTGGCACGAGATTTTTGTACCTACATATATATCATAATATAGCAGATGATAACATAAAAGCGATGCATAAAAGTCAATAGAAAAGATTTCAACGCACTCTCGAGCATTCTCACACACCTTGCCATTAATTTTATTCAAGGGGCTACATTGACGATGAACGATAACAGTCCTGTTGATTTAAATATATTAGACTAGCTTATGCTCGCGGCTTTGCCCGCATGGCGAAATCCTTTCTTAGCGGTGGTATACGTCATAGAAACTAAATTATGTGTTTCAAATTTCAACCCAATCCATCCAGTGGTTTAGGCTCTGCATTGATAGATCAGTAAGTCAATCAGTCACTCTTTCCTTTTATATATTTAGAATACTAAGACGTCATGAATCGAATCGTAGATCGAGATCAGTAAGTCAATCAGTCACTCTTTCCTTTTATATATTTAGAATACTAAGTCGTCAAATTTTCATGATAAAAAATCTCTGAACTCCAAATAACATACGACTCATCTATTTAAATATTAAAGGAAGTACATATAAGTTACTAGACATAATAAATACATTTTAGTTCTATATCATCATTGAATTCAATCAGTATGACATATGAACAATGCAAGCCACGATGCTCTAATACAATCTGCCCTTGATCTTCTTAATATTGCTGTTACTCTAGCGGAAAGAATGTGCATTATATTTACATGTATACTCGTAACCTAGTATTAAAATTTGTTAAATTACACGATTTGTAATAGGCACTTACTCACAAATAGAGATAGGTATATTACAGTAGTGGTTAATATGCACATTTTAAATTATGACTGAAGATGAGTTAAACGATTATCATTGTTACTTAATAAAAAATCTACGTCATTACTCACAGTTGGATCACTGGAAAAAACCGTGTTCGCCAAGCGGTCATTGTGACTGTGTTTCAGCATGATGTTCAGTGAAACCAGGGAGGAATTTATCCCGCCTTCTAGGTATAGTCTGCTGCCATCTACGACCGCATCGTCGCTTAACATCACACGAGATCGTGGTCAAAGGCTTACCTATAATTAATAATAAAAAGTAAATTATACACTCACATTAATACAGGGTTTTTGGGAATCCTTTTGAGTAAAAATTGGAGGTGACAGAATGAAACTTTTATTTAAATAAGAATTTCAAACTAAATCACTAGTAATTTTTGCCAAGAGAATATGTAATGCTCACCTTTTTGTTAAAAAATAAAATTTACTTAAACAATTCATTGCAAAGACTATAATTGCATATAATTTATTTGCACTTTTAACTTAAGGATTCATTCTCAAAACTTATTTCAGTAATTATAACTTAAAAGTATTGCCTACGCTACGTCTCTATTATACATTAAAAAAATATTAAGATAAATTATTAGTTATTATTTAATATTTAGTGTTAATTCCGCTCTAAATTTCTGAGTCTAACTAAGTTTTTAAGTGATGGCGAGGAATTCAAACGTTACCAAAATAGTAATTAGTATTAATTCCACCACCCGCCCTCCCGCATATGCATGCATTAAGGGTTACAACTATTTGTTAGTGTTAGTTATGTGGTTACGCGAAACTTAGCTAAAACAAAGGATACGAAACGACGACGACAACGATGACAAACCGCTGCCGGACGCTACGCAAAAATAGACTACAACGCTGACACGTGTTTCGCCTCTGCACTCGGCATCTTCAGAGAGATGTTCACTCGCCATACGCTCGTATCCTTTGTTCTAGCTAAGTTTCGCGTAACCACATAACTAACACTAACAAATAGTTGTAACCCTTAATGCATGCATATGCGGGAGGGCGGGTGGTGCACTCGGTGGTGGAATTAATACTAATTACTATTTTGGTAACGTTTGAATTCCTCGCCATCTCTTAAAAACTTAGTTAGACTCAGAAATTTAGAGCGGAATTAACACTAAATATTAAATAATAACTAATAATTGTTGTGATGGATTTCCGCAAAGTAACGCCTAGTTCCATAAAATATTAAGATTATAAATAATATTAAAGTCGCAACCACAAGACAATGCCGTGTATTGTTTTCTATAAAATTTAAGACGAACACACCTTCATAACATTAAATCTTAAAGATCTATATATAGGTATGCGGAAGTGCGTTAAATAAATAAATCAGGGTATAATACCAGTTTTAACATAAACTAGTAGGACCCAGATGTGTAAGGATGACACAAAATTATGGTAATTACTACAGTACTTGCAAACAAGATTAACTTGTAAAACACATGATTTTAAAAACATTTTAGGGTATGCTACGTAATACGCACTAACTACATTATTCTACTAATTGATGTAAAATTTTAGATATTGATTGAATTCATATTTTTCATATATCTTCGTGCCAAAGGCAATGGACTATTTTTGGCTATTTTTTTATTAATATTATTTGAAGGGAAGTTTTTGCCCTGGAGTGGGACAATATAGGCTTAATAATAATAATAAATAATTTATTGTGGTGAAAGACCACGATCCCTCGTAACGTAAAGTGAAACTGCTAGATATGCTATAGCTGCAGATGGTAGCAAACTAGCCTAGAAGGTGGGATAAATCCCTCTCTGGCTCTATTAAACTGAATATCATGCAGTAACACGGTCACAATGACCGCTTGGCGACACAGGTTATCCTTAAAACTTCTTTCATTTATGGTGGAGATAGAATCTTTTTATCTTAAACACATTTTGTTTCAGACATCAAAAAATTGACATAACTTAAAGAAGAGCCAATAGGAAACACTAACTAAATCATATCCTAATTTTAATTCTAGCTACGGTTTAAAATTATTGTAAAATGTAATACACAAATAGTTATTTGTTATACAAGAGTGCAAAGTTGCTTTTTTACCGCGTGCTCAGTTTGTATGACCGAGCGAGCGAAGGATTCTAAAATTAAATCACGAGCGTAGCGAGTGATTTATTAATTAGAATCCTGAGCGTTAGCGAGGGAATCAAAAGAGCACAAGGTCAAAAATCTTTGCACTCGAGTGTGACACATAATTTTTCATCCCCCCTCAGCGAGGAAATAACTCAATGCTAAAAGTTTTTTTTTAAATTATTCTCACCATGGATGCGCACAGCGTTGCCAGTGCACTATTTTCAAAAATAACCTGTATTCAATTTTAATTTACGTAGGTACGCTTACTTAGAGTCCTTTTCACGAAAGAGGTCCCACGGAATTTAGCGGAACTAATTTTTTATTCTATTATTATTGGACTTCACATTTTAAATCATTTTTATTTGTTACATAAAATAAATACCTTTTTGATTAAGAAATTAAATATGAGAAATTATGAGGCGTTAAAAAGGTAAAGGTATTTAAACTTTTAAAATGTGCAATAGTGGCGTCCCGCAAAAAGGTTTCCTTTCGTGAAAAGCACTCTACCTATTCGTTTTAGTGATTATTTTCTCATTTTCAGTTTATTACAGTGAGAAATCGATAATAAAAAAGTTACTAAAAAGTAATACTTAGAAAAAATCTTGCTACTAACTAGATAAAGTTATAAAAAATTGGCTTATTCTATTAACTCTGCTAAATTAACTCAACTATTATTTACTATTACAATACTATATAATTCATTAAAAACATTATTGCCTCGAAATGTAACTTATATCTAAACAACTAACGTAAATATAGTTCAAAAGAAACGTAATATTATGTTACAAAAGTAACTTACTGGCAAGGCAGACGGTGCGCCCAAAGCAAATTAAAAAAAAAAAGTTTACTAAAGAGGTTCTTACTCCGAGTTTTTAACAAATTTAAAAAAGTTGTACGCTTATTTCGGTACCATAGAGGTGGAAGTAAATAGGTTTAATTATGTTTTTGTCTCTAGAGGGTAAAGTAAGTTTGAATTTCTCTAGAGGAAAATATAGACTTTTCCAGTCAGATATCGATGAGTAAAACTACACTTTCCGAGATAGTGGGATGAAAAAAATATTTTTACAATAGATAGCTAGATAGATAACTCTTTATTGTACACAATAATTACAAACAAAACAATTAACATTAAATATATTTGAAACAAAAAAAATAATAATTTGTATATTTTGTTTGCTGTTGTGTTGTATTTGTGCAAATTTGTATTCAAAGCTAATATAAATCAGATGAATTTTCCCGTGAGTTAAACCGTCAATTATCGCTAGTTCTTAATAAACAGCCTTAATAAAGGCTTTCAGAGAAAATTAATGGTTATATGATTAATCTACACGTTGTGTGGAAACGCTAAACTAACCTTATTGAAGTGTCAACTTTACATTAATTTTGTTAAGTATGGTCACTTGAATTTAACGTACTTACATACTGCACGTGTTAAGCATAGAACTCTGTCATAATAATATTTGTAGCATGATTTATGACGCAGGAATTCGAATTTAACTTAAACCAGGTGAACAGACGAGATGGTCGCGAATGAGTGCTTCGGTGTACCCGCTGCCCCGGCATTGTGGCGTCCCGCAGGAACCCCCAGGGTTTTTAGTGGGTATCCCCGGCGCGTCTATCTTCGGTGGGGGAGTCTTACATACAGCCCCTGCACCGAGTGATGATGCATAACACATTTTATCTCGGTAAAAAATATGTAAACAGACGGCATCAAGAGATTGGCGGGATGGATGAGAGCGGCAAAAGACAGGGGAGAATGGCACAATCAAAGGGAAGCCTATGTCCCAGCAGTGGGCAATCAAAGACGATCATGATTTTTGAGCGGTATTACTGGTCTATTAACACATCAATAAGAGATGATTCAAGCAAACTAAATACGAACTTAGGTTTTTTGGCACTTTCGAATATGACTTGTAAGGAAGATTCAAGAGCGACAACGTATGTATAATAATACTAAATTGGCTGTGTCCAATGGTTTTACCCGCTGACACATTGTATAATTTTTGTTGTAATGGAGTCAAATTATGCTATTGTCAGCACAATCTGTATGACTGTTCCGACGCGAACAGGTAACAAATACATATCCGTTCATTCTCAATAATAATAATATTAGTAGGATGTAAAAGTGGTGGCCCAATCCTGGAGTGCCAGGATTGGGTTTATCAAGCGCATTGATTAAATTCCATATTATACTGCTTGAAATGTAATTAGTGCAAGGTTTTACGACCATAATCCTACTTATATTATATTAACGCTGTAGTTTGTACGAATGTATGTATGTACGAGCATGTATGTTTGTTGCTCTTTCACGACTAGACAGGTGGGCCGATTGAGCTAACATTTGTTGTAGAGGTAGCTAAATTTCTTCTTTTTTATCCCAGGAAAAAAATGCGTTACGCATCATCACCCCACGCCGAAGATGGGCGCGGCGAGGATACACACTAAAAACGTGGGAGTGTTCCTGCGGAACGCCATAATGCCGGGGCAGCGGGTACGCTGAAGCACTCATCCGCGGCAGGTAGCTTAGACTCTGGATTAACATAATGGCTACAGTACAGCGGGTAAAATAACGGCGCAGCTAGTTATAAGAATAAAGTAAACATTATTACTTAGACAAAGTACTGTGACTTCAGTTTTGCTTTGCGTATACTAGACGCATCTAGGCGGTACATTATACTTTGAAGCATGAATGAATTGCTCCGACAACCAGCCTATCGCAAATCTGAATTTTGCTCGAACATTAAGTAAATTTACACTAAAATATTGTGTTGATACGTACATACATATATTATTTTGGAGTTAGCGGATATTTTAAATGTCATCCCTAGGAATTATTTTATAGACCGAGTCAGTATGTTTTGGCTTATTATAAATCCGTAATGATTCATTTGAGACTTTACGGTTTTTAACGGACGTGGTGACCCATAAAAAATATTTATTGCACTAGATTTGTAGGAATAGATAATTATGTTCACACCAATATTTAGACAAGGATATATTAGGTTAATAAATTAAAAGGACTCAAAAATATGATGACCATCTTTATAGTCTAAATATATAAAAGGATATTTGACTGACTGACTGATCTGTCAACGCACAGCCTAAACTGCTGTAGGGATTGCCTTGAAATTTGGAACATAGATAAGTTTTATGATGTAGACCTCCGCTAAGTAAAGATTTTGCCATGCGGGCAAAGCCGCGAGCATAAGCTAGTAAAATATAAAATCTTAATTATGGGGGCACTTTTTTAGATATTTACGTATGTCCAGTCTATAAATTCTATTAGGAGTTTAAATACATTAATTACGTTTATAAGTGTATTGTGTACGTAAAAAAACATCAAATTAATATTTGACAAAACACCCCTTTATTGTAAATAAGAAACTATGTTACGAGTGCAAAATTCTTCACCTAACGGATCTTAACCAGTTGCAAATAATATTTCAAAGCAGCACAGACGTATTGTGAAAGCTGAAAAAATGCATATAGGTGTTTATCTATATAAGTACTGGTATGTGTAAAAAATTATTAGAAAAAATCCTAGTTATTCCTTTTTATTAAAATTCAAAAAATAATTTTTATGAATTATATAAGTTATTAAACAACAAAAATTGTAATATTTGAGTTGCAAAACAGGGGAGGACTAACTTTTAGGCTACAGCTGCAGGGTGCTAATAATTATTATCTTTAAGTTGTATTTTTTGTACAGCTTAAATACATTTTGAATTTTAATATCGAATTTTATAATTGACCACTTTCAAAAAAAAATGTGATTTTAGATTTAGAGTAGCCATTTCTGATTCAGATGCTGCGCGGGCGCACATCTTGGTGTACTCCAATTTCACGAGGTGCGCCGCCGCGCCGTATATAAGCGCCGGCGTGCCATCTGAAAAATCATACTCACCACACACGTCCTCAGAAGATCATCTCTTCTCCACATTATTAAATAATACACAATGAAGTCGGTGAGTTATCACTAATCAATACCTCTCCGTAACGGATTTGGAAAACAATTTTAACAATTAAATAAAAACTAATATTTTTAAAATCAGTGCAGTTCTTTGGAGTGCAATACAATAACAATGGTTTTGAATTTAAACTCAAAAACATTAATATTACCAATTTTATTGTCATTAATAAAGCTCGAAAATTTCTAATATGCGTGACCCAGTTAAAATCAAATTCTGCTGATTCATACCTTGATACTTATAAAGTTATTATCAACTCACTAAAAATTACAAAAGCACCATACTATTTTCAAAATGTAAACTCAAAATAACTTATCAGTTACATCACATTAATAGTGTCGATGCAATAACTAAACAATGTAATTTTGGGTCAAACAATCGAATGAAAATTACTAGTTAATTTCTAAGTAACCCTGTCAAGGCCATACTTTCTGTAGAGGTACAGTAAAGATAACTTACAAAAATAGTCGCAGATCACTGTTTCTTACACATACATGTGGGCATAATAATGTAAATGACTACTAAACCATTTTGAAATTTACGATCTCTGAACGATTTGTTGCAAAACTATGGTCAATTTCTTAAACAATAAATGACATGGTAGAGGTCAGATTCCAGTTTAATTAATTTAAATTATTCCAAACTAATCTTATGGAAAAATCATTGGGGCGTCTTAAACTTTTAGTATAGTTTTACTTGGACCTGTAAAACTTGTGACAATGATAGACATGTTCAAAATTTTCATCAAATTAAAATTATTTTAAAAAACTTTTCTAATAAAACGAGTCTCTATTAGTTTTTTACTTAAACTCAGACTTATGTATTTCTTTGTTAATGTAAAGTTCTAAACCGTATTTTCCGATTAGGTACCAATATTTGTCTTACAGTATCAAAAATATTTCTATGAAAAGTTACTATAATTGAACTAAATTTTATATATTTTTTTCCAGTTTGTCGTGTTGTCAGCTCTCGTAGCCCTCTCCTGCGCTGCCCCTCAATTC
The DNA here is from genome assembly GCA_947507615.1 of Hemithea aestivaria. Taxonomy (NCBI): domain Eukaryota; kingdom Metazoa; phylum Arthropoda; class Insecta; order Lepidoptera; family Geometridae; genus Hemithea; species Hemithea aestivaria. The sequence goes on along the minus strand of OX382325.1, from coordinate 9,706,989 downwards.
GAGCCTCAATACGTCCAACAGTACCAACCAGGCCCATTCATCCCCATCTTGAAACAGACCCAGGATAGCAACCCCGATGGATCATACGCCTACAGGTATAAATTAACAAAGCTAATAATTAACTATATATATGATAGGTTGTACTGACTCGTCTACAAAATTACACCCTACTCTTTAGTTTAAAACACTTAATGCAAAGCTGGTTGCCTGGAAGAGATCGCTGTAAGCGATAAGGCCACCCATTGTAGACCTTTATATTGTTTGGTTTTAAGTCTTATTTTGTTATTTTTTGGTTGCAATAAAGAGTATTGTATTGTAACTAACAATCTAGTCAAAAAAATATAATATTGTAATAGATTTAAAATCATATTTGTTATCTATCACTTAACCATTTAAAAATACTTTTGTCGGATTCTAAAATATTCTTGTTCGTAAAGTAGAGGGAAAAAAATTTTTGGTCGTCTTACTGGTATACCTCTACACAAAGCTCGGTTTTGTGTTCTTAAATTTATTTATTTTAACTCTTGACTTTTTCTCATGAGTAACGTACGAAGCTTCCAAGAATCACATTTACGCAGAAATGTCCGCGAATGCAAACATGTATCCCATGGCTATTTTTTTTAATCTCAACCAGTTTTACTATCAAAGTTAAAGATGCCATTATGTTTTTATCTTTACCACTAAACTGATATGCAAATAAAACTGTCAAGTACGTGAAGTTTATATTCGAGATTTTGAACGATTACAATGTTTACGTCTTAAAATAAATAGTATATTTCTAACAGAACTTCCTCATCCTAAAGTTAGAGAATCGGGACATACAGAAGCGTTTCCATAAAATGAGTCTCTTAGTAAAAGATTCGTTGCATTTAAAATTAAAGAGAGACCCAAAAGACTCACTTTCTTGTTTATACATTATTAAGTAATATCGTAATTTGTTTATCGCGTAACTATCTTGAATACGTACAATAAAGCTTTAACGTCATACATTACATTGATAGGTTCAAGATGAACAGGCTTGTAATAACCCTCGAATTTTATTGGTACGGCTTTCCTCCGAGCCGTAATCCATCATCAATTTTTATTAAAGATTTTGTGATGCAATTTAAGATTACGACTTCTATGGACTTTGCGTTTTAAATGTCATTTTAAATTTTGCAAATCAGTCGATAAAAGTACCTACTTTCCATCAAGATAAAATTAGTCACAAATACTAAAAGTATATTATAAGAACACCAGGGATCTAAGCGCCAACAAAAATCTCTTCCAAATAATGCATTACATTATTCATCATCATCATTGATCAGACTAGTAGTAAAACAATATAAAATTTAATCATGAAAGACTGCTAGATAACAATAAATTACAAGAAACATCTTACGACAGAGAGTTAATTAAAACCATTTCTATATGTGTTAAATATTAGTAACTGATTTCGTTACATTGGTCAACTGGATTCATCTTAATCGCATTAGCATAAATCCCATAAATTCAGTTAATTTAAACTTGCACAATGAATCTACTGATTTCATAATAGAGATGCAACAGATTGCCAAAAGGAGTTTTGGTTCAATGTCATAAAGTGGTAGAATTGTAGTGAGATCACAAATATTGAGAACCGAGCCCTCTTTACGCAACATATTAGCTCCGGTGCAGTAGACAGTGAGAACATTGATATTTAGTGATTCACCTGCAACATGCAATACGCGAGATAAAATCTATAATTTGATTAACTCGACGTCAGCGTTTAATGAACAGACATTATTCAAACTTGCCTTCATTTAGTTATATTGTTTTAGGTCATGCAAATTACAGTATGTCTCATCTTTAATTAATGCTATGAAATTATTGCAAGTATATGTAGAGCAAATATATCGTTTTGTGAAACAAACTCGGTACTAGAATTTCATTAAAATGGAAATATTTAGTGTACGCATTTACATTTCAATGCAAGTTAGAGACCTAAGCTCTCACTTAAGACAATAATTTATGATAATGTCGCACACATACTAAGCAAGTGGAACATTTCGCAAGTAGGCGTATCCTAAACGTTTACAAGTGGGCTAGAAACAAAAGATTCCCAAAAGCTAAGATTGACAATGCATATTAGTTGCACGACTTGGAAACGTTTTGCCGGAACCTCTCATTAGATTTGATATTTACTGGCGTGTGGCTGTAATATTCTCGTTGTAAGCAACCTATGTGATTTATAGAACCTTTACTTATGGTAACAAGAGCGATAACTTGCATCACAATACGTACCTAATGGGTGTATCATTTTCATCCATTAAACAATTTTATTCACGCGTTTATCTGCTCTACGTAGTATTAAAAATTTATGATAGAAAACTTGTTATTAATAAAACTGTAGCCATTTTAATTGACCCTTAGCTTTATTATATCGCTATATCATTTCTAAATTACATTTTCGTCCTCCTTTATTAAAAGCGATATTGAAGTCAATTTAATGTATTTTTCTATTCAAGTATGGCTTCACATACATAGTTTGAATAGATTTAAAATCCCTTAGACACAATATATTTTTTGCAATATGCAAACCAGTCAATCCGCGCGTAACAAACTGGACAGCATTGATTGATGATGGTAGTAAAGTTCATCTTTATTGATGTCACCCAATTGATACGACAATATCGCATTAACATACCAAATTACGTCACATAATGAGTTTCGTTTTGCAGTTACGAGACTGCAAATGGAATCGCAGCCCAGGAGCAGGGATACGTGAAGAACTATGGTATCAAGGATGCTGAAGCCCAAGAGAAGCAGGGTTCCTTCGGTTACACTTCCCCTGAGGGCATCCCCATCTCTGTCAGATACATTGCTGACGAGAACGGTAAACGCACCTTTTTCATTATTCTATAGATATACATATTTACTAGCCATACCTACCGGTTGAGGCGCTGAAAAGTAGCGTAAGTGTTATTCCAGGGTTTGACCTGGAGGCGTGGGGTTATGACGCGTAACGCATTTTTCCTGGGTCAAAAAAAAAGGGTTTGACCTAGCGTAACAAATATCAGCTCAATTTGATCAGCTATTTATGCTTAATTGATTATTATATAAGTACGAAATAGGACAGTAGGATTATTTTCTTACATTTTCCACATATCTTTTTAATATTATAATAGTATATTTATACAGACCGCCTTAACTCAGTGAACGTGACTCAGTGACATATTATGATTTAGCAATAGAAATGAAGAAACTAATACTGATATAATCTATTCAAAATGATATGCATTTTTATAGAGTTCAAAAGCTTAGCAATAACGACAAATAGTTGCATACTAAATTCTGCACATTTTAGTATGACTGACCTAGATCAAATATATCTGACTTCACACATAACATTACAGAAACGTGTTCAACAGTGTGAAAATCAACAGGTTTTGATGTCTTAATTTATGGTAATCTAAGACATTTATTTGATAAGAGCAATGAATGCGATACTGTATAATGTTTTTAAATAATCATACCTCTTATATAGAACGATTACTCACCATTGTCTTGAAATTTAAATTATAAAATTAAATTAAAAAGTAATTCAATAAATCGATAGATATATGATAATCCATCAACATTTTTTTTAAATTTATTTCCTAAAGTGCTAATTTCCTAAAGTTCTTAAAGTACATATAAAATGAATAGGTTTCGTCTAGAATCTAAACAAAACTTACTAGCAACATGTAGACTCTAGACTAGACTAGATGTTGCTAATGTAGAGAGTTCGTTTAGATGTTACTATGTATGTGCCCCAACTACATGCGCAGGAGCTTTCCACAATATGTCCCATATAGTGAGGTGAACTAATATTGAATTTGACTAACATTCTGTTACATTGTTTCAGGTTTCCGCGCTGAAGGCGCTCACATCCCCACTCCCCCTCCCATCCCAGAGGCCATCGCCCGCGCCCTCGCCTACATCGCCGCTAACCCTCCCCGCCCCGACCCCTACACCCCCCAGGCCCAACAAGTCTACCGCGGTTAAACCAACAACTGAATCTCACGACAAACCATCAAAGATGTATTCTTAGGTTAAGAAATAACGAGTGTTACCTGTGATTTAATTTTACATATTATAAGATTTTGTAAAAAAATGAATTAAACGAAAAGTATTTTATTATTTTTTTGTAATTTCATTTTTACCTACCTTCATAGAGAAGCTTGGGTGGCTCGAGTGACACAACACCCCACCCACACGCAAAATGGGCCAAGTGGCCTAATTGTGAAAACCAGCCCGCGTACCAATACCAATTCCAAAATACCTACCTGTGTACATCTTAGAAGAAACAAAAGCTTGTGATTATTTAAATCTTTACCACCCAGCAGTGAGTGGAAACAGCCTCTATAGGCACCTAATGGTTGCTCCTCACCTTTCGATCCTTAGCAAGTCTCATCAAGTGCCTTCCGACATATTTGGCCGTCGGGCTGGTTATGAACAGGGTTATGATAATAAATACTACTTAATCATAATTATTATTACATTTACAGCCTCTCTAATTATAATTTACAGTAAAAATAATTTCAGATTTTTTTTTTCAACTAAATAGTTCGTTGGATACGAATACAGGTTTACATTTTATAATGATTATAATAAAAAAGATTACAAGTTGTGTCTATAACAGTTCTGGTCTATACAGTTCCTCAAAATTGTTAACACAATACACACAAAAAAATACAACACACACATAAAATATATCGTATTCTATTTATAAACATAAAAATATTTATAATCCAATGAACTAGGAACATTGTTATAATCTTACTAAATTTACCATCGCATTTCAAGTACTAAAGAGTCGGATATTACGATTACCTCTAAAGTATCTAAACTAATAAATTGGTTGTTTATTATACGAGTATATTAATTTATTGGTAACTACATATATTTCATCATCCAAGCAAATTAATATGATGTTCATAAGTCATGTAATGTTATTCATGAAGGTGATTAAGCCTCATAGCTAAATTGAATTAAACGCAACACTGACATTATTAACGCCCTTCTAAGTTAATTAAAATTCATAACACATGAAACAAAGGCTAGCGAATGTGGGCATAAAAATTATAATACATCATTAAATATGGAAACTATAGGTATATATTGGGGTTTATACTCCAACAGAACAGGTTACCCTACTTACACTATCAGAGTCAAATCACAATTTATAGGTTGTGTGGCCAACCTATATGTCGCAGTTTGAGATTGCCGAGATTACTACAGGACCTGAAACATGACCTAACGACTGCCTCCTATATATTTTATAGAAAACAGCCGGGACCCATAGTTTGACGTGCCTTCCGAAACACGATAGCGTCCAGGCAAAAATTTTTGCCACACCGAGATTTGCACCCAGGACCTCCAGCGTAGAAGCCTGACCTACGACCTCTGGGCCACGGACGCTATAATACTCAAGCTGATTTAGTTTGATAAAATAGTTACATAAATATTATGTGAAATGCTTATAAATATGAATGAATTGAAGATTATAAAGTAGCATCGCCAAAGAATTTACATTTTTGGCAATTTTGATACCATTAGTTATTTTTAGTATCTTTATTTCTGATACAAGTTTTTACGACAGACATTCTTTCTCAACTGTTTTATCGATCATCCGTCTGTCGTTTTGTAACAAAACTGTAGTAATACTAAACGGCTATCATTTGATGTAAAGTAGGCATTTGAATAGTGTGACATGTATATTTATTAATTTTCAAGGGCTTTTATTGAGTAAAATGCTACATTTTAGTTAAGAAAGAAACATCTGACATCTTTATAAAAATATAATGCTGATTGGTACAGAATAATATATAATTAAAAATTAATCATTTAATATTATGAGGGCTCATCAAACTTAGTTTTAATCTTTTTTTCACATAACATATATCAAGTTTGGTTAATATTATATAATTTGTATCAATATCGTTATAAATCACATTAATATTTTATTTAAAAGGAAGTGAAGCATAAATTCTTAATACGTATTTCGTAATAATGTAGATCATGGAGATCCTACAAAAAAAATTGATTTATAATATCTTGAATAAATAAATAAATGAAAGTATCTGAATATCTAGTAACTCAATATTAAAAATTAACTTCAAATTTTACAACCAATATTGGTGTTCGAAATATCCAAATTTTATTTATAAATTTCTTGCAATAAAATTTGTGAAAATTTAAGCGATAAAATGTTATGAAAGATTGGATATTCTTACTTAAATTTATAAAATTGAAAATGATAATATGTAAATAAGGCCTAATGAGTTTTTGCAGCAGTAGTACTGCAAATAATTATTTCCCTACTATGTTTTTTATGTGATGAAGTAGAAGACGAGCAAGGCGCTCTCCTGATGCTGAGATAACGCTGCCCATAATCAGTACAGTGCTACTTAGGATTTCACAATGATGTGAAATTCTAGGAGCACTGCACCAACGCTTCTTACTCAAGAGTCATAAGATGTTAAAACTCTTTAGCCCACAGTGCCCTCCTACTGAAGCACAGTAATGTTTGCACATCACTGCTCAGGCGGTAGAAGAACTGGCACTGTTGGGGTACCCACCTAGACGACCTCCTGCGAAGGAAGTCTACCCCCGGTAAAAACCCGGCATGTACATTAGTATTATTATATCATCCAAAGGTAAAATATTGATTTGTTAGTTAGGGCCAAATAGCGATTAATATTATATTTAAAAAAAAAAGTGATTTTTTCGGAAGGACGTATTTTTCACCCGTCTCAAAACCCAAAAACTTTTATAATAGGTATAATTTAAGAAAAATATATATAAGAAGTGAGGTTTTCAAAGATTAATTAATTATTAAGTCAAGGGTTAATAGGAATTAATTCAGCACCACGAGCATGATGCACGATTTCAACGTTGACCCGGGATCCGTCAAGTTGTTTGATATCGAAATATTAAACTTAGATAATTCATTAGGGTTCCTATGTATTATAAAAGTAATCAACAATTCTTAAGTTTACAATAAAAACGTCAAGACGAATTAAATGAGCCCAAACTCGATGGGGTTGCCTCATTTAATTACGGAGTTCCTATGGCCACCTTCCAGCTCCATCATCAGATCAGCTCGATGTCATAAAAATATTGCTTTGTCATCCGATTTATACATGGACGCAAAATTTCAGCTCAATCGGAAACCGGGAAGTGGGTCAAATATAACTTGCAAGATTTGATTAAAGACAGACAACAGACAGGTGAAAGTAAATAAAAGCTTGTAATGATATCTTTTCAGAGTTGCCCCTAAATGATATTTTTATTTATGGCAGGAAGATTTTTATCTTATTAAATTCCTGTTCCTATACATTTATTTATGTGTTTGAGTTTATTCTTCATATTTTAATTTTTTGTTAGTCACTGATCTAAAAAAAAGTTATATTTTGAATTCACAATATGACAACGTTATTTTCAATTAATATTGATATCAACGGCATCTGTTTTATATCTCTAAAACTGCAATGTGGAGATAAACATTTAAACATCCAATAACTGTAGATTTAAATGTAAATCGTTGTTATGTTGTCATCTAGTAGTGTTATTTAAAACTAAGAAAAATAAACGTTATAAACTTGCGCAGACGCTACTAGGTCCCACGTCGCGTCATGCAGCTCACCATTCACTCGTTCAACGCAGTTTGAACTAAAACTAAGAGATGGCGCTCAATAACTTATATTTCATATTTTTTAAAGGCTTTAGGATATTTTTATATGACAGCTATATTTATTTTTCTACTAGTACAACATTTCTAAGTACTAAGAATATAGAATAGAAAAATATTGTATAGTACCTATACCAAATAATGACAATTAAACTCACCTAATCGGTGGTGTTATCGCACTAGGCAGTACATAATAAAAACAATAAAAGTTTAATTAAAAGATAATACTTCTGAAAGAATAACATTTACTTTAAGCCATATTATGCCTTCGGTGAGATATCGTATCTAGTATCTATTTATACCTTTATTACTGAGGCGACAAAAGAAGTTCTTGTATGATTGAAATAATAAAATTATTATGATTAGGTACTTTATTTTCCAAGTAAATTTTTCGTGTTACATGACGAACCTTGAGCAGTAAACTATTTGGGAAGATAAGTAATTATGAATAAAATCGTGATATTGATTTATGACCACTTTGTACACAGCAAGAGTCTATTATAAAGTAAATTATAGGCGATTAAGCAACAAAAAAATCATCTTTAATGACTTTTATTACAACCATTGACGACGGACTTTTGACCCGACAGTCCAGTGGTACTTATAATACATACATTATGCGTACTTCTTTATTCTTTGCTTGGCTGTTAATGGGATTATTTGTAAGGAATTTTATATTAAAGTTTATTAACCTTTACAATTTATTCAATAAGTGAGAGCTACCGTACTTATCATGAAGAAAACTTTAGTGTGTTGTGCTTTGTTAGCTGTATGTCTCGCAGCCCCAACAGAAGATGCTCAAGCTAAAATAGTAAGCTACAAAAATAATAACGATGGCTCAGGAAATTATGACTTTAGGTGAGATGTTAAAATTATCAAAATCATATTATAAAATTATGTGCATCGAAAAAGCTTCTTACAAATCCTATCCTACTTATTATTCGTTTTTTTTTGTTGTTCTACTTATTATTATAATTATTGTGAATACAAAAATAATTATTCGTGAATGGTATGTGTGTTTCTCTACATGGCTCAACGGCTGAACCACTGAAATTGGTTTGTAGATTGAACTTGAAATAACACACAGGCAATTTTCAGTAGGTAGACCTTGGGTAGCAGCTATTATAAATACGAAAGTATAGAGGCAGCCTTCATCTAAAGGGCGCCTGTAAAGTCTATAAGTATTTTTTTTTATTAGCTTCATTCATTATTTAAAGAAACTTTCTAATATACCTCTATTATATTATTAAAGACAAATATTTTTCCAAGACCAGAACCGAAATAAAAGTCGGGATTTCTTGAAAACGCATCAAGCGGACTGCTCCTAATAATATATGTATATCTACAGTTTTGAGACATCAAACGGCATTCAACGAAGGGAAAGCGGGAAACTAGTAAATGCTGGACAGCCCAATGAGTATATCCAAGTTAAGGGAATATTCTCATACACAGACACCAATGGGGAGATTATTGTTGTCGAATATACTGCTGACCAAAACGGATACCATGTTATGATGCCACAGGGTTTTATTGTAAGTACAATACTAGAGGTATATTATATAAAATAAGTATATTCTGGTATAATTTGAATGAATCACACGACGCTATGCGACGTCTAGATTCTTTGCACTCTTGGTACTTTTTTTTCTACCTCTAGAATTAAATTATATATGTTACTAATACCTCTAATTAATAATATTATTGTTCTATGTATAAATGTTTTAATCTGGGGGCACGGTAGTGCCCCCGCCAAGTCGAGCGCGAAGCAAGCACTGCCGTACCATCCTTTACAGGAATCATTTCGCCGCATTTTCAGGCCCCTATTTGAGAACCTCTGGATAAGACCAGAACACAGAATTTTTCGTCATCCAGTAAGCTATAATAACATACTTAAAATCCAAAATTTCAAGTCTGTAGGTCATTAAGTTCCGAAGTTAAGCGAAAGCAAAGTTTCGCATTTTCGACACTCACTCACTCACTCACTCACTCACTCACTCATGATCATCAAAATAGAACTAGTACTTCCCATAAACTCAGAGAGCTGAAATTTGGTACATACTTAGAATTTATTGTATAAGCCATAGGAAAACTAAAAAAACATGCAATTTCGGTCTCGTTTTCGAGATAATTCATCTGCATAAATAACTTTGTAATCTCATATAAATGTATAGGATTACAAAGTTACATTTGCAGTCAATGGTTAAAATTGTGTAAAGCTTTTATTTACTTTCACCTGTCTGTCGGCCTTATAGTAACCTTATAATATAGCGTTTCTACAAAAAGAAGTGAAATCCCACCAAAAACATTCTGTAAAAAACTAGCCAAGTCTCGATGGAGCTGCTTGTTTATCTCTAAAAAATAATGAAATCTAGACAAAGTCGTGCCAAGTCTAAGATTTCTTACTGCGATTTCTTTATTATTATAGTTAATGTTGTGTGACTTGGCCGTTGAAGGGTACACAAGGGTACAAAACCAGATGCTCCATGACACTTGGATCGCCTAAACATAAGTATTATTGAAATACGCAGCTTTATCAAGCCTACAATTGACTGGTTATTCAATCTACGTTTTCCAAGTGGCAATTTTCTATCATGAATGGTTAGCGGACAGATTGGTGCAATGGTGTCATGGAGCACCTGGTATAATACCCTTGTCTACCCTTCAACGGCCAAGTCACACAACATTAACTATAATAATAAAGAAATCGCAGTAAGAAATCTTAGACTTGGCACGACTTTGTCTAGATTTCATTATTTTTTAGAGATAAACAAGCAGCTCCATCGAGACTTGGCTAGTTTTTTACAGAATGTTTTTGGTGGGATATAATATTAGTAAAATGTAGTAGTAGTCTGTTTAAAAACTATATTATATAACTAAAAGTGTATATATTATACATAAAGTAAATTTTTAAAAGTCCATAATTTTATGGTATTTTAGAATCTTTTCATCACATTTTATGGAGCAAAATTGGCTGGGCTTCCATATTTTTTTATTGTTCCATTATTTTAATAACTGTTTACATTTTATTTTATTTCCAGGAGGCTGAGATATCACCAAACGTGGTAGCATCACTACTAGGATAAATATCTCTACCAGTATATAAGTTAACTACCTAAGTATAATTTATTTATTTATATTTATATATGGCCTGGACTGTCCCACTGCTGGGCAAAGGCCTCCCCCAAATTCCTCCATTCCTCTCGATCTAGCGCCGCCTCTTGCCAGCCCTCCAGATAAATGATTAGGTCGTCTAAGTATAATAAAAACATTAATAAATTTTAATACATACACAACAGGGGTTTCTATGATACAGAAAACGATAATTCAACTACCTAAGAATATTTATATCTCGTTGAAAGAAAGGTAAGAAAAACAAAATCTTTTCTTTCTTTCAATAGGAATTTCTTTATTTCCTTGTATTCAACTATTCTGTTGTATCAGTTGTATATGTACAGTCAACTACAAAGAGATGTATCCATGTTAGACTTACAAAATGAAGTAAATTTTCATTTGCCACAATGAACTACCCTTGGTTCGTGACGTTTCTAGTAGCAATCAAACTTTATATTATCATCGACTCGTTTAATATGCAACAATGATGTATCCCACTACTTTTCCTTAGGTGATACATAATAATAGCATTTAAAATGAATCGAATATATGTAGTATAAGATTTGGTGGATACTGAAAATGTCACGAAGTAAGGGTAAATAATTTTTGCATACTAAAAGTTCCTTCATTTTGTAAGACTAACATGGATACATCTCTTTGTAATTGACTGTACATACATATTATGCAATGTATATAATATTTGTAGGATAATCTCTAGATTTATAGAGAGCCAGCTCATAAAATTTTACCCCAAAATTGTATTTGTTACTCCTTAAATTAAATAGCAAATAGTGTGTACCATACTTTTAGCGATTTATGCAGGCGTTTCATGCAAAAGTAAATTATAACATTCTCATATCAAAACCATTATAATAAAGCGTAATTTGAAAAAAAAATAGACACGATAATGTATACTCTAGAATAGGTTTTTTTAATTTTCACATTCGTTTCAAAACTGCATTCAACTTCTCTGTGATAAGCTTTTACATAGTGTCTTATATTTTTTCACGCACCCAGATAGGGTACCAAAATTTGCATCTGGCCAATGAAAATTTAGGACATTTAACGTGTCCACTATGCCAGCCTATGCTTGCCTCGCGGGTTTTTATTAAAAATTGTATGAGCATCGCTAAATGGTAAAGGTGTGGGTGGTTTTGCATTGGCACAGCGGGGACTTGCCCCGTACACTTATCGTGGCGGATTCCATCAAGCGAGCCTGCGCATTGCACATTATTTCACATAATATAGCTAATATTTTTCTCCACTGTATTTATTGTCCAGTATACGGTGTACAGTTATGTAATAATTCAAAAATTAAACCAAATGCTGGGGACTGGGGGATGTTTACAATCATGATGCTAATTAAAATCTTAATAATCACTTTATTTTCCAAGTAATATTTTCAATTTATGCGTGTAATTATGTACAGTCAACTACAAAGAGATGTCTCCATGTTAGGCTTACAAAATGAAGTAAATTTTCATTTGCCACAATGAACTACTCTTGGTTCGTGACATTTCTAGTAGCAATCAAACTTTATATTATCATCGACTCGTTTAATATGCAACAATGATGTATCCCACTACTTTTCCTTAGGTGATACATAATAATAGCATTTAAAATGAATCGAATATAGTATAAGATTTGGTGGATACTGAAAATGTCACGAAGTAAGGGTAAATATATAATTTTTGCATACTAAAAGTTCCTTCATTTTGTAAGACTAACATGGATACATCTCTTTGTAGTTGACTGTACCTTGACCAAAGATTCATCTAGGAAAAGGACTGGTTTTTCTAAAATCGTGATATTGATTTATGACCGATAGGCAATCTTCCAAAACCTATTAAATATCTATAAACATAAATAAAAATCTTGACTGATTGATTTATCCCCAAAACCTATAAGCAGATTGGGTAAAAATTTTGTCACACACATAAATGATTAAAATTACTAAGACAAACAAAAAAGACATTTATTGTTAAGAATAAACCTTTGAAAATTCATCTTCCAGGAGGGAAATACAGGGGTTTAAAAATTGTATGGTGAATACAATCGAAGCTTCGGGTATAAGCTAGTGACCAACATGTGCACAGCTAAAAATAGAAGCTACAAAATCATCTGCAGTGCCAGTTTTACTACAAAAAGTTTTATAATCCGATATCTAGTAAACTGGTATAACATCCTTCGTTTTGGCTTGCAAGTTTATTCTCTGTTCAGCAGCTAAAGAGTAAAACTCTGAGGTTTTCTTTTAAATATATTGGTATTTTTATCCATAATGATAAGATATTTAGTGTTTTGTGCTCTGCTATCCGTGGCTCTCGGTGCCCCTACAGATGATGCACAAGCCAAAATAATTAATTATGAAAACAACAACAATGGATCAGGAAATTACGAGTTCAGGTAAGAACTTTGAACTTTGCTTTTTTTATTTTCAATTATCTTATCCGATGAGTGACCTTGGTGTTATAATTGACTCCAATCTCCGCTGGTCGGAGCATGTGAAGGAAATATCACGTAAATTCTATGCATCATTTCACGCCATCATCCGCTTGAAAAATTTTCTCCCGACCAAAACCAAAATTTATCTTGTAAACTCACTGCTTCTCCCAATTATCGACTATGCTGACGTTTGTTTTTTGGATCTCAATTGTGATCTCCTTAATAAACTTGACCGCCTTCTAAATACCTGCATTAAATTCATCTTCGGCCTCAAAAAATTCGATCATATATCCGAGTCTCGCAAAAAACTAAAATGGCTCCCTATCCGCGAACGTAGAGACGTCCACATTCTCAGTCTCCTTTATTCTATCCTTAGTGACCCTCACACGCCTTTGTACCTGAAGGACAGGTTCACCTATCTGAAGGACAACATGAGTCGACCAATGAGGTCTTGCTACACCCATTTCCTGAAAATGCCTCCGCACACCACCTGTTTCACAGACAATTCCTTCACTGTTGAGGCTGTCAGGCTTTGGAATGCGCTGCCGTCGGAGATAAAGGCTGCAACATCTAAGCAATCATTTAAAAAACTTGTCCGAGAGCATTTCATTAAAAAAGTTCACCCAAATGAGTCATGACTTTCAATCCTTGAGAACTTGTGATCCATTACTTAATGTAAGTTACCATTTTTACATTTGTGATTTAGTATTGTCGGTAAGTACCTCATAATATAATCATTGATTTTAATTCCAGGTTTATATATAGTAGGTATATAGATATATATTTATTTTTATTGGTAGGTATATATGTATATCATTTATTTTGTCATAGTTTATTATATTATATAGATATATTGTTTATTGTATATGTATTAATATAGTAATTAAAACATTATATTGTAGGTATGCAAATATTAACATATTTTATTATATTATTGTTTGTATAAGGTTTATCAAATTAAAGCCTTTGTAATTTGTATTTAGTATAATAGTAGTGCTTTATTTGTTTTCGTTTGTTAGTTTTAAGATCGCTTTATCTCCTTAACATTGTCTGCACTCCTCCCATTGTCCAGTACATTTTCTCCAGTTCCAGGACAGCTGGTAGAAAATGCTATTTTAGCATTAAGTTAGTCCTAGCGTTGTGCTGAATAATAAAATAAATAAAAATGAGTCTTTTTTTCATTGGTGTCCAAAATATCAGTAAAATTATTTAATAAAAAATAGAATAGTCATTTGGGACAGTGTCCGAAAATTTTGTGTCCCAAATAACACTAAGCCATAAAAAAAAACACGTGTCTCGCCCTCGTTTATCGAAAGCAAGCTTGAGATCAGTTTAATTTACTTTATTTTTTATTTATTTTTTAGTTTTGAGACATCAAATGGTATCGGGCGAATTGAAAGTGGCAAGCTAGTTAATGTTGGACAGCCTGACGAGCATATTGAAGTTCAAGGAGTTTCCATACAGACCGACGCAAAAGGGGAATATGTTTATGTTTTTTATACCGCAGACCAAAATGGATACCATGTTATGCCTCCTATGGAACCTGGAGTACCTGTAAGTAAAATGAATTAATAATAATTTTAGACTAGTGTTTTGTTTGTACGTTAGTTCTTCACATTTTAAAGACTGAAACAATTATCCTGAAATTTTGAAAAAGGTACCTAAGATCCGAGCAAAATAGCTTTATAGCTACTTTGTGGGCAACCTCACTATATAAAAATGTTCGCGCAGTAAATTTTAAAACAATAAATGTTAAAAGCACTTTTTGAATGAGATTGTGACACATCTCGTGAACCGTGATCACATTTGTGATGAAAAGTTATACTTACTTTTAAACTTGACAAACTTTATCTACGAGACATTTTTCATTAGAAATTGTATAGTTTTCAATTAGTACTTATATATTTCCTTACAGTAGAATTCATTTCTTTTTCAGTTTTCTGGACCACCACACCTTGTAGCCACACTACTCGGATAGTTTTGTATAAAAGTATTTTTAATTTTTTTATACTTATACTATTAAGTGTCAGTTCAATGTTCTAACCTAGAAGTTAGAAGGATTATAAATAATTACACTGATTACTACAAAAGTATCAGACTTCGTTTTTATTGATGATATAATATGAAGATGATATTTCAAATATTTGTCCGCTTAGCTGGCTGGTATGGCAATATCTCGGCATAATGTTTAGTAAAATCTGGGAGACTTATTGGCTGATAATGCGTCGGCAACGACCTACACCGCGTTTTCCCTAATTCGTTGCCACGTCTGCATTACGAGTGGTGTTACAGACGTACACGGCTAGTATCGCTAATAATCTATTATATTAGCGATAATAACCGCTCGTAGCACATGAGTAGGACTTCTGACCTTAAGAATAAACTGCACTGCACTGATACTGCAATGGCGTTATTGATTATTATCATCAGGCGAGTGTTGCGTCGGGCTCATCTTGTTATCGTCATGCAAAAAAGTCTAATTTGTGTGGCAAACCTTGAACGGTAATGTATCAACTTGGCAAAATAACTGGTTTGACTATAAAATCGTGCCACGAATTTATAGGAAAAACGCTACAGCCTATTTACAAATAATAATAATAACAGATTGAGCAACGAAAATCATATTCAATGTCTGCCTTAATTATTATATATCGCTAAACAGTTTTTTGGTGGAATGGTACATCGCTATAATAGTCGTAGTTTTACGCATTCAAATTTATTCTTTCCTTGGCTGCTGTCTTAACCTAAACCATTTTTAAATAATAATTTTGTTCATATTTCTCTACAAATTGATAACATAATCTTAGACTTACTTTTCAAGTTATTGATCTAGTGAATCGTGATGAAGTTTTTAGTAGTGTGTGCATTTTTATCAATCAGTGTTGCTGCTCCTATAGATGAATCAAAAGCCGAAACATGGTATAATTATAATAAAAACGATGGCGATGGAACTTACAGTTATTAGTAAGTACCTTTTATGTTGCATTGTGGCATAGATTTTAAGTCTTAAAGCTATTTCTATTTACTTCAATACCCGATTTCAACTCAATCTGGATTGAGCTGGGTTTCGATAGAACGTTTTCTTTTGGAAATTAAAAACATAGAAGTAAAATTTTAAAAGTTAGCTAATTTAACTGTTACTATAATCTTAAGGTACGGTGCTTAGATGTAACGAGCATAAAAAGCTGGCTATATTCTTTCTTCTCTGTGTATACCTAAACTTGGCAGATGGGGTCGAAAAGTGCTCGAGTATAGACCACAAACTAGCAAATGCAGCGTAAGACGTCCACCCACACGGTGGACAGACGACTTTATTAAAGTCGCCGGAAGACGCTGGATGCAGGTCGCTTCCAACCGGCACATGTGGAAGTCCAAAGGGGAGGCCTATGTTCAGCAGTGGACATCCTACAGCTAAGATGATACGGATAGTGATGATACCTAAACTTATACTTTGTCTGAGATAGGTATTACACGACTAGATAACTCCCTAAGGTTAAAAAACATTATATTATTTAGATAATAATTAAAATTCCAGTTTTAAAACATCGAATGGGATTCAACGAAGTGAATTTGGGAAGTTAGTTAATGTTGGACAGACCGATGAACACATGGAAGTTGAAGGAATAATTGAATATATAGACACGAATAATAAACATGTAGTTATATATTACACTTCAGATCAAAATGGATTTCATATTGAACCTCCGCCAATGGAACAAATGTTACCTGTAAGTAAACAAGTGAAATTTTAAACCACCAATTTTTTACCATCTTGCATCATAAAGTACTCGTCAAGACAAATCAAATGAGCCCAAACTCGATGGGGTTGCGTTGTTTTATGACGAAGTTCCTATGGCCACCTTATAGCTCTATCATCAGATCAGCTCGATGTCATAAAAATATTGCATTGTCATCCGACAATGCAATATTTTTATGATTACACACGCATGCAAATTTTCAGCTTAATTGGAAACCGAGAAGTGGGTCAAATTAAACTTGCAAGATTTGATTACAGACAGACAGACAGACAGACAGACAACAGACAGGTCAAAGTAATTAAAAGCTTGTAAAAAATAAAGATTCTGCATTTTGCTTTCGTCTGTTTTTGATAAGGCACTAACTACTCGACATAATTAGTATTTTACTAATATTAATTTTAAACGTGAAAGTTTGTAAGAATGTATGGGTGATATCTGGATGTGTGTTTGTTGCTCTTTCATGCCTAAACGGGTGGACCGATTGAGTTGAAATTTGGTAAAGAGATAGCTTAGACCTTGGAATAATACATAGGCAGTATAGCGGGTAAAAGTTAACATATTTTTAGATAAAAAAAATTGTGAAATAGGTGCTTGGTTGTCTGGAAGAGATCGCTATTAGCGATAAGACTGCCAATTGTAGCACTTCTTTCTGTGTAATCTTAGTTCGCTTACATATATTGTTGTATTTGTGTGAACAATAAAGAGTTTTCTATTCTATTCTACTTACATAGTCTATAGGCCGCCGCGCCCGCCCGTTTGAGGCCTTAAAAAATTAAAACGATTGTGTATTAAACTGCCTTTACTCTACACATACGAAAGATATTATATTTCTGAAGCTATTAACTCTTAGATTAGGCTAAACACTCCAAGTGTTAACTCAATGTTTTATTTATATTTTGTTTTAATGTGATGAAGTAGAAGACGAGCAAGACGCTCTCCTGATGTTAAGAGATAACGGCTGCCCATAACCAGTACAGTGTTACCTAGGATTTCACAATTATGTGAAATTCTAGGAGCACTGCACCAACGCTTCTTACTCAAGAGTCATGAGATGTTAAGACTCTTTAGCCCAGTAATTTCACTAGCTACAGTGCCCTCCTACCGGAGCACAGTGATGTTTGCACATCACTGCTCAGGCGGTGTTTTAAAGTTGTATTGTCATTTACTGTTTTTTTACAGAGAGTAGAAGATGTACTACCAGCGCATGCAGTGGCAACTCTCCTTGGATAGCTTTGTGTATAAACTACTAAATCATAACAATTACATTTAGTCCAATCAAATTGCTTATCATTTAGCGCCGCAATTATACAGGTAGTGGTATTGGTTTATTTACTGACTGAATTATTTACTGACACCTGAGAATAGAAGAACGCCATATTCGCATGAAGGCAGGCGCAAAACTACATAAGGCCGCATATTATACCAAAACTCCTCCAGCGCACATTTTATATATGAAAGTGATGCAAGAGGACTTCTATTATGCGATACGTTGCATCACTTTTTAACCCCCGACGCAAAAACGACGGGGTGTTATAAGTTTGACGTGTCTGTCTGTCTGTCTGTCTGTGTGTGTGTGTGTATGTGTCTGTCTGTGGCATCGTAGCTCCCAAACGGATTTTGATTTAGTTTTTTTTGTTTGAAAGTAGAGTTAGTCGAGAGTGTTCTTAGCCATGTTTGGTGGAAATCGGTCCAAGATGGCCCCCTCAATATGGGTATCAAATGAAAGGGCTTAACGAGTAGAATACAGTCCACTATATAAAATTTAAAATCCAAGATGGCCGCCATCCAAAAATGGTGAATTACGTATTGCGTTGGGGGTTTTTTAAATTTTTAATTTAATTCACTTGTTTATACAAAGAAGTAACAAGACGAGCAAAAGCTCATCTGATGTTAAAAGATAACGCTGCCCATTATCAGTACAGTGCTACCCAGGATTTCACACCATAGTGAAATTCTAAGTGCACTGAGAGTCATAAGATATGATGATGAAGAGTCATAATATGTTAGTAATTAAACTAGCTACAGTGTACTAAAGCACAGTAATGTTATCCCAATAGAGTTACTTCCTATATATCCTAATAAATATATCCTTATCTTAATTTCTAAGATGCACATTGCAACATAACTTACTCGTACACGAAGACAAATACAATACAAAATTGCGGCAACGTATAAAATAACCTTTAGTATTATAAAAGACATGTTTATAGGTCATGCATAAGCTTGAGGTCGGACGCGCGGTCATTTTATGCAATGTCTGAGAACGGAGATTATGGGACGAAGGTATTTATTCAGCCAATATCAGGCCAGTTACCTTTGGCCGGAGGATCATTTGTCATGTTACATAATGTATAACAATAAATGAGTAACGGTAGAGTATAAACTAGCTGTTGTCTTTGGTGTGCCAACAATGATTGGCCTGAAACTGCAACTTAAAGGTTGGCCATACAGCTTCTAATTTTATTGTGTTAGTCTTAACAGTTAGTAGTGACAGTTTAGTCCGTGACAGTTTAATAGGCAATAAAACCCAATTTACCTCAATCTATTGAATCAGCTATAAAATCCAAACATTTTTATTGTTTATACTACTTATATATTATTAGGTTTTTGTGTTCTTTTTTTTTTTTTTACTTGGCAAATGCCTTTATTGAGAAAAACAAACTAACAATACTACAGCTACTACAGCAGTAAAGAACACTTTTATTGAAAAAAAATCTGTTTGCAAATCCCATCTACATCCATCAAACTATTTGGAACTTTATAATATTATCTTGCCTTTGTCCCGATTTGCATGCAAAACCCGTTTAAAAGCTTGTATTTTCCTGTCCACATGCGTGCCTAAGTATCATTTTAGGAGTGTCGCCTTGTTTACTTATTAACAGGTATGTTTACAATAAACACAAGAGTCACAGAACATACGAGTATAATATGTAGATAGTTCTGTCCAGGCTACTGCGTCTAATAGAGTCACTGACTGCGTCTGCTTGCGCTTCCCGTTTCGAAGAACATGACTAAATAAAACATCAATATACGTGAAAAGCCATAAGCGAATGACCTTGAACAAGTTAAGAGTTCTACAGAAATAATTATTGTCCCTTCAGTCGACGTCTATCTTTTGTACCTATTACCTTTTTTGCACTATTATTGTAACAAGTTAGTATTAAGACTTATTATTATAATTAAAAATTGTTACATTTCGTTGATTCCTCAAGCAAGCTTTCATTTTTATTGCGGCACTCATTTGGCATTTCTAATGAAAGCTAAATCTAGCTTTTCTTTAGTTTAAAAAAATGACGAGTACGCCTTAGATAATTATGTACACTTCACATCGCTATTCGTATTGGCGTATTTGTCCGATTTGCACACACTGATGTGAAGTGGCTATATTCGTTTATATATAATGCCTACTCGTCATCATCTCTCACTCACTCATCGAAGTTAGCTAGTTGGACATTACAGTAATTTTTTAATCATTCAGAAAGAAATATAAAACTTTACAAGGAGAATATTTCACCAAGTATTTAATTTTACAACTCCCAGAGCTTTATCCTTTTATTTCAAATATCACGTCCAACGTACAAATAGGCCTATATTTTTTGATCCAGTTTCACAGTGTCATTGACTGCACTCGCTTCATGTTTTCAAGGAACATGTTTTTTATAAAACCTCAAAAAAATAATTGATGGCAGGTATAAAGTCCTACACATATGTTTTCTGATTCACTTGTTGTCTGTACTTTGCACAGGTTTAAGCTAAATTAATGTAAAAAACTAAGAATAAAATTGCATAATGTTTCGCGCATTATTTTTTTGCGGACTTGTTTTGACGGCCGTCGCTGCTCCTGTGGAAAACAGTGATGGTACAAATATTTCTGCAGCTCCAGTTGAAAACAGTGATAGTCAGGCGAAAATTCTTAGCTATGAAAATGAAAGCGATGGGAAAGGAAACTATAAATTTAGGTAAGTAGTAAGGATAAGTGTACTTTGTTAAAAGCTATCAATAATATTAATTCATCGTTGTAAGGTTATTTTATGAGATGAAAAAGTGGAGGACTGGGCTATATAAGCGGCGAGCCAAGTGAGAGTGAGAGGTCTATTTCCAGCAGTGGATGAATGTAGGCTGATGATGATTATTGATGAACCTAACCAAATCTAAAAGGTATTTTATGTGAAGTACCGTAAAAAACAAACATCTGCCCATATTTCCAATAGTTCTTATAGCCCGATTTAAAAAATTATCATACCAAGAACATGTATATGACGTTTTAGTTATTTTTTATAGATTTAATTGAAGATTGTAAGGGTTTTACTTGATTACATTTACATACAGCAGCAGTATTATGTAAAATGAATAAAAACAAATAATCACGACCTCAGTGACGCGGTGAGCTTAAAGCCGCTTGCGACGCAAAAGGTCAAGAGTTCGATTGCGGCCTGGGCCAAATATTTGTGTGATCAACAGATACTTATTTTTGGTATAGGTGGTTTTCTGTATCTATTATGAGTATGAATTATTATTATTTATCTAGCACGCTTAGGTTAAGTTATCAATTATAATCAAGGGAATCCGTAACATATAGGTAAGTTGGTTTGCGAAGAAAAAGTAGCAAGAAAAGAAGGCAAGTTCGACCCTTTGTAAATGGGACCAAGTCAAGTAAAAATTTATTTTTCAGCTTCGAAACGTCGAATGGCATAAAACGCGAAGAGACCGGTTCTATAATGAACGAAGGAACCCCAGACCAATATATATCCGTATTCGGAACCATTACTTACATTGACCCCGATGGTAAAGAAGTGACCTTCCGTTACGCAGCCGATCAAAACGGCTATGAAATTTTACCTCCGCCGCAAGTTCCAGTAAGTATATTGTAAGATAGAAAAAAATAGATAAAAATACTTTTTATTGGGACCAAAAGAAAATTAAAATGTTTCTTACAACTAATTTTAACTAGTAACTAATACACAATTAAGTCCCAAATCCAAAATCCACGGCTTAATCGCTGTGTGAGCGATCATATTATTATCTCTATTAAAAGCCGTTCTTGTCCCAATGCTGAACTCTTTCTTTCATATTAAGGTAAAATAATAATATATCTAGATTTTTTTATAGAATTGTTATCTTTTTAATGTTCATGCTATATTATTTATTTACTAACTAGAAAACTTTAATTCCAGATTGTTGCTTCAACGCCGGCGCATGTCGTTGCAACTCTTCTAGGCTAATTCAATTAAATTCCTAATAATAGTATTAAAAGATTTAGAAAGAATATACAAATTGTATTGTATTTATTTGTAAATTGAAGCAAACCAAGCCCTTACTAGCTGCACCCAGCGGTTTTACCTGCAGTACTGTAGCTTATATGCTATTTCAGGGTTTAAGCTTTCCAAATTCAAGCTCATTAAATTTTTCTGTTAGAGGCGTGAAGATGTACAAAACAAACACAAACACACGCGGATACCCATTCTTTCGCTTTTATAATATTAGTAGGAAGCACGATCTGAGCTTTTGGAATATAAGTTAAAAATAATATATTCAGATATTTTTGAATACACCCTTCATTACCCCCTTCGTATATTAGCTTACGTGGAATCCCGACTGAGTTATAGTTACCACTGTCGTCCCTAGTATCCTGTCACGATTTTCACTGGTTAGATATGTAAAGAATCCAATTAAATTACTAATTATGTTATCTAGAGTCTCTGGATGACAAGCGCCACGTAGTGCCGGACTTCGTACCCATTGAATAACTAATACTACAATTTTAATTGGCAGGCGTTATTAACATCAGACAAGAGTCAAGCACGTTTCCATCATCTGACTGTAGAAATACGAAGCTGTTATCTTAGCAATATCATTGAATATGTTGACGACGCGATGCCTACAAACTGGGTTTGTATTACTGCAGGCGCTTGGCGACATAATTATATTATGTTGCGTATTAGAAATTGTTTACGTAAGGGTAGCGTTCAGGAAACTTCTTATCTTTTATTTTAAAATGTCGGTGACGTTCTAACTAAGGGAGTGGTCTGTGCTTGGCAGTGGATATCTTACGGCTGATGATGTAGTTCTTCTTCTTCTGTTGATGATGATGAATGTAGAAGGTATAGAGTGTCCTATAAGATCCACAGTGCCTAATAATATTCTCAGTGAACGATAAGCCAAAAAAGCTTGAGGGAAAGTAGTCTTTAGATCCTTTTAAAAATTATGTAGAACCGGCGCCGAGGCGTTTAAATTATTTATCAAGAACGACAAACTCTTAAAATTTTTCTTTGAATATGAGCCATAAATTAAGGTGAGTATTCCACTAATTGAGAACCTGTCTTCCCAGCAGCGTCTTATCGAAGTGTTTTTAAAACAACGTGCTCATTATTTTGTACCGGTTGCAGGACAAGACTTATTGTCTGTTTGTTTAAATGTATAAAAAGCTTTAAAATGTTTTAATATCATTAAAAAACTCAAGCTTTAAAGATGACAGGTTGAAACAAAAAAAATATACAACAATAAACTTAAAAATAAAAACATGATATTATATTCTATGTGCAACAATTGGCGGTCTTATCGCTATAAGCGTCTGTTTCAGACAACCCTGCAGGGAGAGGAGAAATATGAATAAATTCTAATAAGCTATTACGATAGAGCAATTTACTGAGTTAATTCTTATTGCAATATTTCTCTATTTTATTTAAAAGCATTTATTTTAAAGTTCTACCTCCCATTTAAAAAGTATAACAGACAAGAAACTCATACAGACCTTTTTAAATACATGAAATTTACACCGTTGTTTATGTTGCAAATGATTACAACTGAATTTAATTAAAAAAGATGGTCAACTGTTGTGACTGTCTGACTTATTAATCGATGCACAGATTATATCATTAGACAAATTAAACGCATGGTTGTACACACATAAATGTTAAGTAACACATAATATGTATATAAATTTTATGACCTCTACATCCGCTAAAAAAGGATTTTAATGGGTGTGCAGGTGCGAAAATGTTATGATAGCAAATATTAACAAATCGATATTATATTTTACAAATAAGCAACATACTAGTATACATATTTTCAAAACTTACTATTTAAATATTACTCGTAGAGTAAAGCTTTTTTTAAGTTAACTAACAGGTAGATACTAGATTTTAATAAGATTTTAATTAATATTAATAAAACTAAATATTTGCACATAAATAATAAACTAAGACTAAACTATCTTACTAACATTATAATAATAAAACTAAACTAAATCCCTCCACACCCCGCGGCATCGTTCCCAAAATGCTGGCAGCATTACCTCTCTGGAGGGCAATAATACTGATGCGTTGTCCGAGGTAGCTGCCAGCCCTTTGGTCACCGGTCAATTAATATTAATTATATTATATTTGGGCATTTTAATCAAATAAAAATCTTCAAAATCTAATTCAGTGTCAATGCTCTATCATTTAAATAACAGAAGGACATTGTCAACTTAAAATTCATAATTTATATTTTTATAATATCATTTTTATGTTTAAGCCTATTCACAATGTGTATTTTAAGCCAAAAAACGTTTAAGCTGGAGCCACACAACTAAGGCGTAGTGTGACATATCGAACCAGTAGGTATGATATATAATAATATATCGCTTCCATACAGTTAGTATGATAAAACCCAATTTTTACACAATGTTGTGTAGACTCTGACTATGAAATAATCTTTTTCTACAAATAAATTATTAAATATTATAATTACAAGTTTCTAGCCAATGAATATCTTTTTGTTTTTCATGTAATAGGTGATAAACAAGCAGACGGCCCACCTGATGGTAAGTGGCTACCGGCGCCTATGGATACCTGCAATACCGGGGGTACCGCTGGTACGTTGCCTACTTTTCAAGACTCTATTCACTTTCATTTTGAAGAGTCCCATGTTAAAGCAGCATTCTAATTATAAAGGCGTGAGCTGAAATTTGATATAGAGTTAGCTAAGACCCTGGAATAACACATGGGCTACTGTACAGCGGGTAAAACCGCTGAGCGCAGCTAGTATACAATAAAAACCTGACATTATTTAGACACCGCATGATATATTGTACTAAGTAGTGAGGCTCTATCTTTAAGCTCTAAGGTCCATTGGCAGTAAAATGGTAATTATTATGAACGAAACGATTAAGACTTAATTTATTCATAATTTGTAAGCCTCAAATCAAACCTGCTGACATTTTTATTGCAAGATATATTTTATTAACAAATGGTTGGCGTAGTCCCAACAACAACATTTTAAGGTAAAATACCTGCTGCTTTCTTAGTTCAAGGTTTTAATGGTACCGATGAAGTGAAAAGTTACTCTATGCGTTCTCGGGTAAACGAGTCTTGACAGACAGACAGACTGGCCGAGTGATCCCGTAAGGGTGTCGTTTTTTACTTCTATTTGATAGGTACGAATCCCTAAAACGAAAGCATTTTCCCTTTCCTACTATCTGTTAAAAAAAATTAAGAAGTGTAAAGGTCTTACATGAAAATTTCAAGTATTATATCTAGTATCATTATTTTATTTATTAAATAAAGAAGTAGGTACCAGGTACCTAGATAGTAATAAGACATAAAAATGCATGTTTATATGTAAAAGTAAAATAAACACATGAAAACTTTGTCTCACTAAAACGTTGGTAATATAAAACTTTATATTATATCCTGCAATAATACTAAAAATAGCTAGTTGGAAAAACAGACCCTAAAACCTTTAAAATTATCTCAACTCTTAATCAAGCTTGAAGTTCTACATATATAAAACCTATTAACCCTAACATTTCATCTTCCATCTCAGTTACCCCTACGTATGATGGGTAATTCTGACCACAATTTTCTTCGTAATTATCAATTAAACTTTTTTCAACACAAAAACGCCAATAACCGTTGCGTAATAAGTATTATAGGGTTAAAGACATGGCGTATTCCTTGGCGCCGCATTGTTTGGAATGAAGTCCAGAATTGGCATTCTTGAGGAACTGGATATAAGTGGTGGTCAGTTGTCCTTAGGTCGCAGTCCACTTAGAAACACTCTAGTGAGGAACATTGACAATCATGGTAAGTAGAAACAGGTTATATCAATATGTTTTGAAATATATAAATGTTGGTGGACTAAGAGTTTATTGAATCCGGAGCTTAGTATAAAAATATAAATTGGTATTGATTTGGAATGTGCTGCATAATAATATTATCTAGTCGCAATTTTTTTTGGAATGCTGTCCACTGTCCACTATTGATGGAGTTGACCTTTTTTCGACTGATATAATGTAAATGCTTGTTTAAGTAGACGCATAACTTGTATGTGCTTTATCGTTTACAATACATAAATTAGGTTATTGTTTGGTTGTTAGTCTGAGATTAATAACTATATCATTTTGTCTTAATGTTCTGTTATCAAGTAGGCGATCTGAAGAGTTTGTTGACATATATGAATTTAGTACAATACTGAAAAAAAAATCTAATTTAAAACATAAAAATGCTTAACCAGAATTAAAATTTATATTGCTGACACTGACTTTACGTTTACATTTCTAGGTAGATATTTTATTGTAAAAGAAGTGAATTCCACAATCTCCCACACAAGTAGTTTGAAGGTGTGTACATTAAATATTGAGCCTAAAGGTGGACCCAGGCCGTGTAAAAGCTCGTTTGACTTTTAGCCTTGACATTTTACTATAGTTACTCGTATTCATTTTGCAGGTAAAAGGCAGATTCTTCTTCATTGGTTGTTTGATTTTTACGACTATTGTCACGGTGCCACGAACATGCTGCCTTGAGGAGCAAATTAAAAAATTTGCATTCAACACTAATGGTCTCGGCACTTATACCTTTGAGTGAGTACGGATGATTTATGATGGTAATTTTTATTCAATTAATCGGTAAATCCACATGCATGCCGAAGTTAGGGCGAAGGTCGCTGAATGGGTACTAGAAGATGGTCGGCGTCGCCGAGGCCGACTGGGCCTTGAAATATATGACTCGGACATTTAAAGCTAAATCTAAACTATTGTGGTGTGTCATGATGCACCAGAAGCGCGCTAGAATCACATCGGTTTCATGGGTAACATATTGTAATAGGCCTCAACAGATTGTAATATTGTATTTCTAGCCATGCTATAGTTATGTATGAAACCTATATGATACGAGTAATTTCGTTCTGACGCATGATAACAAAATGAGTATATTGACTAATTTTAATTGCTAATTTTAATATACTCGCAAAATGTGCAATATTACATTCGTAATAGGCATGTGGACAGAAAAATTTTTTTTTTGTCCATAATGTAGATTTTAAAAAATATTGGACACGTATTTTTATTCTTGTAAATTTAATGAAAAATGAGTAAGTTACAGCGCCTTAAAGTTGCGGAGAAGGGGGTAATGACGTCACGCCTCAGTACGATTTGTACTGAGGTGTGACGTAGTGTTTCTCCCCCCATAATTTTAGATTCCTTATATATCAGTCAAATTCAATGATATTGACAAACAAAAAAATACGTATCGAATATTTTTTTATTATTTAAATTACGGACTAATAACATTTAAAAAATGTTAGCCTTGTCATCACGCCTATTATTTAAGACTGATGCTTAAACATTCTACACCATAGTCGTAGTAGTGACTAGCTAAACTGCTAGCTAACTATAGAAAAAAGGTGTTAGATCTATATATTATATAAATAAAAGAACTTTAGCGAGGCTTTTGCTCAGCAACAGGTCAGTATAGGCTCCATATTAAAATAATAATATCGTCATATTTTTATTGGGTTCATTTCGTGTCACGTAGCTTACACGTGATATTAATTTATGATTTTCTTGGATTATGACAAACAACAAGAGCAAGTTTTTTTTATTTAGGCTAGAATAAAATAACCAGTCTAGCAAGTAAGTAGTAGATTATTTCCCCTGCGGCACTCGCTGAAAGGTTCCTTATGAGCTAATTTAGCCACTAACCTTCATCTAGACTACCATTCTTTATGCGTAATTAGTTCTGTAGATTTGACGTCTAAATTATAAAGCCGACGACATAGAGAGCCAGGATGCGCGGAAACGCGATCGCTTTCTTTTGTCAAGAACAACTCCTGGCCGAGCAAGATCGCGCCCGCTTTATAATATGTGCCATGGTGCGTACAAATTTGAAGACATGTTACAAAAAACACAAATTACCTATGACTATTTTCCTCGCGTCCCGGCATCTGTATGATGTCAAAGGTAACAATCTTATTTTTCATGAGTGAACCTAACGTTACAAAGTTATACGTAAAGTTTTACATAATAATATATAATAGGTATGTAGCTTTTACCAAAACCTAGATGGCCCGCGTTAATATAAGCCCCGTACCACAGCTTGTAAATTGAGATAGCAGAGTCCTTTATACTTTATTTACTTTTTAATACTTTTATTTTAGATATGAGACAACAGGTGGCTCGTACAGAAGGGAAGAAGGAGGCATGGTTCCTAATCCAACAGGAGAATCTTTAGTAGTTCGAGGAGAGTACGGCTACATAGACCCTGGTGGAAGAATGTACTCTATGAAATACGTGGCAGACTTGAACGGTTACCGTCCTGTTAGCAGTGAAGATACTATATTCAATGATAGGAGAATTATATGATTTTAGAATAAAATATGTGTTCATTTGTTTTATTTGTCCTTTCACCTACTAGGAGTAGTTCGCAATTAAAGAAATCTTTAAACAATTCTATGAATAACACTAGCATAATAGCTACACCTAAGGGCGCATAAGCGCGGGACGTTACGCTACTTTTAAAATGTGTGCAATAATATTGTGCAGCGACTCTCTTGAGGAATTTTCAAAACGTTAATTCTAAGAGTTTATATTTCAGAATGTGTCAAATAGTGCGAGCGAGAGAGCGTCCCGCGGACTAAGCGCTCTTAATAAATAAATAAAATAATAATAAATAAATATTTCAGGACAATTCACACAGCGCCACCTAACCCCATACTAAGCAACTTAATGCTTGTATTATGGTGATTAGGATAACGGATATAATACTTATATACTTTTCTTTTAATAAAATAATAATGTATTTTTACATGACAAGATGATCAAATCTGTTGCCATATGACAGAATATTTAATAACGTTTAATATATTAATCACGTTTTCGGTACCTAGTACCTATAAATAAATTGTTTGAATGTTCGTAAGCTAAAGAAATTGATAAAATTGTTATTAATCAGTCCCCACATTGGGCGTGATGGACTCTTGCGGGTGTAAGTCGCTGGCAATAAGTCGCAGCGATCAAGTAACGATGTGGCGGCGACCAAGCGATTGTATCGTTTGTCACACGCTCTAGTGTCGCTCACGACCGGTGTGGAATCAGCTTTAGTGATATATCACATTCATTAATACCCAATATTTCAGAACGACCAAAGGCGAAGCCAACAATATTATGTCATGTTGTATTTTTAGATCTTATATATTCAAGTATATAATATCGTTCTGAAATTTACTCAAATACACTTATTTTAATCCAACGCTTGAACTACTTTAATGCTAAAGTAGCATTTTCTACCTGTTATCTTATACATAATATCTGGAGAAAATATACTAGGCTATGAGAGTAAAGAAGACAATTTTAAATAAAAAACAATTTTAAACTGATGACATGATATTGAACTTAGTACTCGTTCTAACTAAAGAAAAAGCTAACACAATCTACCTATACGAGTATACCTCTATCTGCGAGTACAAATACCTATAATAAAAATTAAAATTCACGTAAAAGCTAGCTTATCTAAAAACCATTACAAGTAAAGCAATTCAGACAGTTTTATAGTTATTTCATTTCACAACAAACATTGTTGTGAGTACATGTTTCACGCGGGTAATGTCGAAAATAACAACTTGTTTGACCACGCTCTTTGTAAGTGACTATCTTATTTTGGCAGATTATATCTATCACTTGGTGCAATAAAAATTTGTGGGAATATTTTAGGTGCTCAACTTCGTGAAAGGTGGCCATAGCGTAATTTATACCTAGTGAGTATTATTTGAATACTTCATCATCGCGATCTTGTGTAAGGCGGCGATCTTTGGAAAGATGTTCACGAGTTGACTGTCAGCTGATTAAACCTTTGATAAGGGTTACTCAATCAGGACTTTTACGACTTTGTGATGTTGTGTTGCGAACTAATAGGGAAACGTTTTGTTATTTTATTC
Organism: Hemithea aestivaria; assembly: GCA_947507615.1. Lineage (NCBI taxonomy): Eukaryota > Metazoa > Arthropoda > Insecta > Lepidoptera > Geometridae > Hemithea > Hemithea aestivaria. The sequence continues at coordinate 9,676,794 of OX382325.1, read as the reverse complement.
AAATTTAAATGTTACAATTGGTTCAGTAAATTAGATACTTTACTTTTTTTTTTTTTTACTTTTTTACACATTTATACCCCAAAATACATAGTACCACATTATGATAAAATTAATCTTATAATGAATGCCGGAAAGTGTTTCATTAATAAGGGTTCATTGCTTAGAGCGTGTTTTTCTTGATATGTATTAAAAAAATATCACTGATATTTTAGGCAAAACATCGCCGCTGAGGTCCAGAAAAAAGAAGCGCGATGATTCAAATGCTAGTACATAGAATAATTTGAGGGAGGCCATTGCCCAGCTGTGGGATAGTATATACCAACTCAAATTTATATTTACTAAATTCATATGAAAATATCACTCGTATATTCCTCTGAGTTGATTTCAAAATAAAAATAATATCAATTAGTCAGGCTGCAATTGCAAGAGTATCTATTTTTTATAATTACAAAATCCAACTACCAGTTGAACCTTAACCTTAAAACTCATTTAGGTAGTTTAGTTGATACTTCCAGTTCAATTTGACCTTATCTTCACTTGTTCGTTATTAAAAATTACAAAATGAATATAATGTTAAAGAGCTCATGATGTGAACATCCATTTAGCTCATGTCAATAAGGCACAATATGGCAAAGGTCAAATAGGTGAGGTTTACCAAACATTGTGTGAACCATTGTGAGTTATGTCCAACCCATTGCCTAAAAAACTATGACAGGAAAAATATTTGCTTATTATTTCTCTAAAATGATGAAATCCGGCAACGGTCCAAACTAAAGTAGGCATTTGAGAGATCAGAAGGAAGTACATAGAAGACGCCTTTTTTCTGCTATATATGTATTTCTATATGCCTGAAATATAGTAGATTAAATCCTTTTAATGGTGTTTTAATTTGTCCTGTGCATATTTCTTATTAACATATATTTTCTTAATAACTTGGACATTGACACTTATCAGGCGATTACCTAGCTTATATTAGAATAAGTACATGGTTAATAAGGTTAGAAAGATGAGTATAATATAAATGGCTGTAATATGATTTTAAAAATATTCATTTCAGTGAAGATGTAGAGCTTAGACGAATATTCCCCAGTGAATTCCCACAGGATACTTTGAGGAAAACCGGTGCCGAAGATCCTGAAGTATGATATGTTATATTTACCTACCTTATTTCAGGTTGTGTGTAAGGAAATAATTCTATTGTTTAATAAACTTTTCAGCATTTAGGCCGGTATGCAGAGCTAAAACATTACTTTCGTAAACCAAAATCGAAACTTAATATTCACTTTGAACAGTTGATCTGCTATAAAGATGATGCTACTGGAAAAAAGGTACGGATTACTTCTTATTTCAAACAATTGGCATTGAATTAAACAACAATCTATTTATTATACTGCTGTTTATCTAGCATTTTTTAAGTTCGGAATCAATCACCATATTGATCGGATAAGCCCCTATTGTGGGGATAAGTGACTCCTGTTTCTCTTAGAAATACAGAATGTACGACTAAGCCGCAAGTAAAACTTGTTTTTTTTAATGCAAATCATCTTAGGTTTACAACGGATTATAAAAGCTTGGGTTTGTCCCTTGTTAAGAGTGACGTTATACTAATAAATCAAAATATTAATATTATATTGTCTAATGTATTGTATTTTTATAGCTGTGCAAAAAAGACATAGACCGACACACTCCAGAAGAAGACAGTTATTTCAAGTCCAAAAACAAAGAGAGCCACATAGATAAACGGATGGTTTTCTGCTTCATGTTAATTTGCTTTACAGAAGATGAACTTGATAGGGTAGTCGCATCTTTCAATAAAAATATATAAAGTATAATATTTTTTTCAGAACAAGCTGTTATTTAAATGCTTACCCAATCATTTGCCTTCGTAAAGTTACAGTCACATATCCATCATTAAATCAGCTTGATGGTAATATTGTCACCAGACTTACGTTAACCATATTTTAGCAAAATCGGTTGCGGCCTTAGATTAAAATTAAAAGTGAAGGTGCAATAGTAAAAAGTGAAGAAGTAGAGTTATCGTTGTTATAGTGAAACTGCTGCAACTGCTGCTGCTGCTGTGAACTGCTGCTGCTGCGTGCTGGGTTGGAAAGTTTTTTAAACAACGAATTAAAAAGACGAGGCTGATGCTCTCCTAATGGTAAGAGATAACGCTGCCCATAATAACTGCCCATAATTACTACCCAGGATTTTAAAAAGGTGCACTGCGCCAATGCTTCTTACTTAAGAGTCATAAGATGTTAAGACTCTTTAGCCCAGTAATTTCATTGATACTGATTTAAAATGTATTCGCAAGATTTGTGCTATACATCTTGTAAACAAAAGATTACTTTAAAAGCTCAACAACTTCATTAAACTTTTAGTCACTATCTAAAATGCATCAAATAAAACTAGACAAGATTATAAAGATATAAATCAACATCAATATTTATGTATTTTATAGTATCAAAACTACTGTATAAACTATAAATACCAACGACAATATAAATGTCGCTTGTCGCAATTTAAAAACTTTTGTGAATATCAAATCTGAAAACTACTGCAAATTATACTTCCCAATTCTACTTTTACCATTGAAATCATTCACATATTAATTTTATCGATACTTTTGAGTAAATTTAGCAGAAACTGGTATATTTTCTTTGAAAAAAGATCAAGAATCAAACACACCATGTTTTGAAAAAGAAGCAATTTTTATAAAACAACACGACATTGTGATACATTATATTACCTCCGCCCAGCAGCTTTACCAACTAAATAGTATGTTATTGAAAGTAATGATATCTAATAATTACATATACCTAATAAATGTATGCCTGCAAATTTTGTCTCAATCAGATCAACCGCTTAGGCGTGAAGAAAACACATACAAATTTCCACCTTAATAATATTGCTGTGATTTAAGCTATCAATCTAACACTTTGTTCAGACTCTTAAGTTACGTATTACGTAGGTACCTTAACAGAGTGTTAAAATAAGCATCAATATATCGCCCAATTAACAGTCCTATTTATTCCGTATCGTAAGCGATCTGCATTGTTAAAGCCTGTGCGATACTTTCATACAATAGTACTTACATAACCAAAACCTATACAATCTTTGATTTGTTTTCCACTCGGACGCATTCGTGAAGATGTAACTTATTCTTATACCGATAGAGCTAGGGTTGCTACTATGTAAGAAATGAGACGATTAAAAGTAAAATTACGATAATTTTATGTGTATTTACTCGTATTCGTATTGTGCTTACTAAGATTCTTATTATCCATCCTGAGGTGTCTGTAATTATTGTTAAAATTATTTTAGTACCCAATCATAATACGTACTTCTTTATTCTTAGAGTTATATTACAGTACAAAAATATTTATTAGTTGCTTGAAATTCATAGTCTAATATTGACATTTAATTTTGTTATTGTACATAACATCCTGCATGATTAAAACGTAAATATCTTATTATGTGCTCAAAATAGTATGAATATCACGTATCAGCGAATAATATTATTATCATATTTTCATTTTAACAACCCTAAACCAAAGGTACCATCCAATTTGATTCCCATGACCAATATCGTTTGACTCACCGCAACGCCGCACCCGCCTACTGATCACGTACATTGAAGCAACTGCCATTTGCAACTTAAAGATGACACGAAATTACTTTATACATTGCTAGTTACTAGTCAGCTGCGCCCAACGGATTACTTGCGGAAAACTGGCTTAGGTGGTCAGCTCACCTGGCAAGAATATTAAGCTAGCTTTAGCATATGGAATGCACTTACTGATATATATATTATTTATTATTAGCAATATTGAAGTGTTTTGAACAAAAACATGTTACTTGTGACTGGTATACCTACTATAGATACGGCAGAAGCGATGTGAGCTGAAAATTGGTTTGTAGGTAGCTCAGAATCAAAACTAGTATAGGTATTATTAGAATGTAGAACTGTTGAGCTCAGCAAGTATTAAAAAGGCATGTGTAATTTAGTAAAATAATATTGCTAAATTACGTCTGTTCGCGCCTGAAAGGCTAAACCGATTGAGCTGAAAGGTAGAATGTATTTTTTATCCTTTTTTTGACCTAAGAAATATTCGTTACGCATCATCACCCCACGCCGGGGGCGCAGGGCGGTATGTGGGACTCCCCCGCTGAAGATGGGCGCTGCGGGGATACCCACTAAAAACCCTGGGATTGTTCCTGCGGGACGCCATAATGCCGGGGCAACGGATACGCCGAAGCACTCATCCGCGGCCCCGACGGGTGTATTTTATATCCTAGAATAACATGTAGGATAATTTTCAACGGCTGAAACCGTGGAACGTAGCTTGTTTAAAATATTTTAGTTACACAAGAACTTCAGGCGGATATGGTCAGATTTTATGCCCTCACAAGTCGGGTCGTGACTAGATAACGGATGATGCGCCAACCTAGTCTAGAAAAGTATAGATGATCTATTATTATGCATCAAAATAAAACCATTAATTAAATAATTATTAAAATACGACCCATAATATTAAACATGACATTTTAACTTTAACTCTATCAAAAACATCCTTTTGGAAATAATACTAGGTAGGTATGCATTGAAGACGTATAGTTAATAGGTAGTAGGTAGGTATAATTTATATAGGCCATAGTTCAGTTTAATCGTTTTTTTTAAAATGCAATTTAATCAGTTTTTGTGATTAAATTAACAGACGATTGAGCTTAGAAAACAGTAATCCATCATTGTAATGATGTATAATATTGTATTTAATCCTATAAGAAGTAGTTTTTATTAATTTTTTTTTTACTTGACTCAGTAACCAAGAACGAGATGCACGTTTCATATCTTAAAAACCACTAAAACAATTTTGATGGAACTTACATTTTTCTCTTAATCGGAATAAATGTACACCATTCAAAAAGATTCACGTATTTCTTATTTATTATTATTCAACATATTATATTATAGTATCAGTCATAAATAATATGTGACGATGCATAAAACTTGACCCACTCCAAGGAATGTTAATAACATTTATGATATTATATAACGCAACATCATGCGTTGTCATCGACATGCGGTCAAAGAATATAAGTAACCTTGGACTAAATTGGATTTAAGATACTTTAAAAGACGAAGTTTATTCTACAATTATTTTTGCCCTGCGGTTTTGCCTGCCAATGATTACTTTCAGAGTCTGAGCTGCCTTATTTCACTAAAGGGCTTAAGCACGGTAAAGAGATTTTACAGTATTTTGACTCTGTTTTTATCTCAATATTTTCATGTTTTGAGTAATTCACAATAATAACATCCATTCGGCACCTTGCTGCTTGCCAATCCCTGTCGACCTCAACGTGAATCCGCGCGACCTTGAGTTCGACCACTTCTAGAGGTCAAAATACTGTATAACTCTTAACCTTGGCTAAAGGGTTGAAATGATATAGCCAATAACCATTGTATCATACTATACTTGTCATTTGCTTTATCTTACCAATAATATTTCCGTTTGTGTTAATTTTTCTCTTTCACCGATAAAGGGATATATTATTTTTACTAAATCAGTTCAACCTTTTAGTGATTAAAGACAAACATTAACACAAACCTAATATTATTAGTAAAATGCTTTCTTAAAACACATGCTATAAGAAAGTTGTGATATAATAATATAACGGGTTTCCCAATGTGTGGGTTGTATGGTTAACCAATACAGTTTCAAGTCGCCAAGGTCAGAGTGATTGCTTATCCCACATATTATAATTATGAGACAATTGGGATTCCCTCATAGTATAATATGGGCATTTCAAATCATGTACAATGTACATTAATGCAAGTCTTTGCATAAATTATTATCTAATAGAAAATATTATATTTAAAAGTAGAGTGAGTCATGTCTCAATTTAATCGGTGAGTTTAATCCAAGAAGATGTATGTGCTTAGATGACCTACAGTCTGACCTTAAGATGGTGCCGTCAATGATATAATGAACTTAAGGCAGCGGATTAAAAGCCGGACATACTCCCTTTAGGTCATGGACCATATAGTGTAGGTGGTTGTACCTAACACAGCGCGGAATAACATAAGTATATTATAGTGTATATGTATTATGCATAACTAGCTGCACCTAACGGTTTTACCCGTTGTACTGCCTATGTATTATTTCAGGGTCTAAGCTATCTCTATACCAAATTTCAGCTCAACTGGTTCACCCGTTTAGGCGTGAAAGAGTAATAAACATATTCGCAGGTGAAGGAATTTTCATCTTTAAATCTCTAGTTCCCTTTCTTTCCCAGAAAGGTGTAGAACAGTGAACTATTAGCTAATTCTTAATTTTTAACACAGTACGTGCATTAGGACCACTAAAAGATAAATTACAACATAAACCACTAATCCATGTAAATATCAATCTATCTCACCTTCAAGTTTGCCTGGAAGAGATCATTTATTTTATCGCTAAATAAATGATGATGAGACTGCTAAAGTCAAGAAATTGTGTTTTATTTTTATATTTTCTGTATATTTGTGATGTTTCGATAAAGAATTATCTATTCTATTCTAAACAAATTTATAGACCTTTTCTATGGAAAGCGAAATGGTGCAGGAGCGGAGGTCGACGTCGCCGGGTCATCACACTATGACGTAAGACAACTGGTTGGGAACAGAGCTCAAGCGATCCATAATGCAATATGCAATAGGTATATTTACAAAATTTTGTAATGCTTCTAACTTAATCAAAAATCTTTGTAAACAAAACTTATGTCCGTTTTGTTTACAAACTTTTGATGGCACCTGAGAAAACAAGAATTGCTTTTTTTTACTGGTAAATGATTTTATTGGGAAACAACTGAAATTTTATAAATACTTTTTTACAAACTTTTATTATTATGACCATCTAGCACCAAAGTACTCGTCAAGACAAATCAAATGAACCCAATCTTGATGGGGTTGCGCCATTTAATTACCAATTTCCTATGGCCACCTTCCAGTTCCATCATCAGATCAGCTCTATGTCATAATAATATTGCATTGTCATCCGATTTATACATCAATGCAAAATTTCAGCTCGATCAGAAACCGGGAGTGGACCAAAATTAACTTGCAAGATTTGATTATAGACAGACAGACAACAGACACGTTAAAGTAAAAGAAAGCTTGTAAAAACAAGCAAACAATACTACAGCTACTACAGCAGTCAAGAACACTTGTTTTAACCACAGATCGGCAACACCCCAATTTAAAGAAAATCCAAGTGCTCCAAACCACTGTCAGATGGTTTGAATGAATTGTTGAATTACCTACATTAATTAGCTGTTCCACTTAGTTTCCCCTATAAATACCCCATGTCCCATGGATTTCAGCTATCAGAAACATGGATGAGTGCTTCGGCGTACCCACAGCTCTCACATAATATTACAGTGACTCGCAGGAACACCCTCAGTTTTTTTTATTATAATTTCAATACCATTATCATTACTGGTCGCTTACATCTACACACACTAAATGCCATATTTTAGCTTACATTCTGAAGATAATGAGATAGATAACATCTGTTAGACTTTAATTTAAATTTATTTGTTTTATGAAATATTTTTTGTACTTAGAACTTTTTGGAATAACTTTTATATAAATTCTCCGGAGGTGGGCGTTGATGTCTGCGTCACAGTTTTTAACTAATGCGGACATCATCGTCTCTGCAATGTTTTGTGAACCTTGTTATTTATTCTAAATAAAGATGATTTTGATTTTTGATCTATGAAAGATTTCAATACAGTGGGTTTATAAACCCACTAAGCTTATAAGCTTTGGTAACAAACAAGCAGAATTGCATTAATTCAATCATTTTGAATTATTAAGTTAATTATAATAGAAAGGATCTAAAATGCCAAATGCAATACTATGAGTATAATTTCTGCAAGTTTCGAAAGCTAAAACACTGTAATTATTGCAGGTAATTGTTTACAGTTTATTCAGCAATGCAGATAATGTTCTCACCTAAAAATCTCATCAAAATCTAATTTGACAAATTATTCGCCGCAAAATGCGAAACCTTGGCCTTTTCATCTTGATTCTGAACTGTTGTTCTTTGAAATATTACAAATAAATAATAGCCACGCATCCGAAAATTAACCGTATTTACATACAAATAAGGCTGAGTAAAAAATATTATACACGTCGAGTCGTCTTCAGAATAACATCTGCCAATGTATAAGCTAAAGGCCAAGTATGGTACCTACTCATTGACATTTCCCACAACCTTAATAAATTCCTTAATTTCATTAGACGTATTATAAAATATACATAATCTTTAATCCACCATGCTATCAGCCGTCAAATCTTTGAACTCTATGGCATTGGCAGTCTCATTCATGATTGACCGTTTAAAGTTATAAATAATCGTAATTGTTTTATAATACTTTACTACGTGTTTCTGTCTATTAGAATCTTGATAACATGTTAGACTTAAATGCTGTAGATTTATGATACAAGAATAATATACAAAATTTGGTAGAGTATAATTTGGAACACTATGTTTATTTCTAAATAACTAAAAACTGAAAAAAACTTGAACCGATACTTAATTCTCCTTTTATATTTTAATGATATGAAACCTAAATATTTTTAAAGTTAGCATATTTTACGCTTCCTCTCTTCTGCATTACGGACATCAAGTAGATAGTATAATAATATGATAGTTATAATTACATGTACGAGGTAGACCTGCCATATCAAATCATTGATGGCTATATTTATATCTGATCAAACGTTTTTATGGTTCTACGTAGGCACCACGGAAGTTAAATTAGATCCTGAAATAATTCAAAGAACACCTTTCGCATAGTGATCTTTACCATCCAAGGTCGAGAAGATAAACAAGTATAATCTTCTAAACACGAGTGATCCATCATTGGTCATTATGACATGCCAACATGCACATTTTCAAAAGGCAAAATTAAATGATTTGTGCATTAACGTCGTGTGTGCTTGTCAGGTCATATATTTCATATTGTTTCCGCTCTCGTTTTCGCCATTGAACCGGATAATTCTATGAATAATGGACAGATCAGGCATCGTCATATACGGCGCAAGGTTACATAAAAGGGTACTTGGCCAACGTCTCCTCCTTATCTATGTTCGATCGCTTTCAAAAGAAAGTGTTACACTTTATGACATAAAAGCTCAAAGGTGACACGGTTCTAATAAAGCATTGAATCGGCTTTTATTGTGTTTGTTCGATAGCAAATATAACTTGCGTAATTATAAACTTATGTAATAGTATTTGCTTTAGAATATTTATCTTTTGAACGTATTGAAAATTATGTGAACTTGATATATACATATTTCAGTAGGTACACACAATTCAAGAGTAGGTACTTGTATTTATTAGAACTTTAGTGTAGAGTTCTTCGCGACAAAATTTCATTTGTAGTTAAAAAATGAATCTTGCCACTAGACAAGCTCTGAGTTAGATCTCATTTATTCACTAATATATTATACTAGAATACTGTCATTTATTAACAAAGCAAAGCTCAGGTAGACGATTTTTATGAATGGTGAACAGTGAAAATAAAAGGGAAAAAAATATGCTAATCAATTTAGAGCATGACGCATGAGCATGACGTTATTATAGATAATTATGTAACAATTATACCATTAAGTACAAATTAAAACTACTCAGTTTGGAATTTTAAATTAGCTACTTTATGTAATTGCTATAAATCAGAAGCCTCATGAATAAATGTGTAGGTTGTTCTGTTCCAAAAAGAAGTATGTAATGTAAAAAATTTCATTACAATTAAACGAACGTAACCATATTATTACCTGTAATACTTCTATTGTTAACTCCAGAGTCAATAATTAATTAATCTTTAATATCACGTCTGTCATTTCACCATTCCTTTTCATATTGTCATATTGTTTGCAACATTGTTTTGTCCGAACTTATTATATTAGAATTTAGGATGATAAGCTTTTGTAATCCCTATTAACATTGACATTTAACATTACTTAAGAAAGGTTGCATGGGTTGAAGTTAAATTAAGTGTTTACAAACACGTGTTTAAGCCTGCATGTTAGTTTAAAGTGTGCAGAAAGAGAAAAGCCGTGGAATTAAAATCCACTAAATTTGTGTCATTTATGCTATCGCCGCCCTTCTTACATGACTCATCAGACACGGGACATGGTGTTAAATTACGAATAAGTACCTACATACATAGGTTTTTAATTTTTTTATGTTAATTTGATTTATTTGAAGATAAACACATTAAATGAACAACTTTACTCATAGATAAAATGTGCACACGCACGCCCTCAATTTTTACGAGTCTTCTATTTTACCGCTTGTAGTGGCGTGATGATACGCTCGATTCTAACCGTGACCAACGCTTGGTGCATCTCGAGCTTTAGGCACCGTAATAGAAGCACGGCTTGCCTGATGTTGCAACCAAGTATTAGAAGAAATACATACGTATATAAGATGAGTGCTTGAACACGTAATCATCCCACACATTAACTGTACTTTGCAGAAGATAGTCGCAAACAATACAACTGTAATCATGAAACTGGTCAGTACACAGTGAAGTGAAGTGTAACTAGTGAAGTGTTATGATAAGTGTTTAATGAGGAATATGTTTCAGTTCGTGGTACTTGCTCTGGTTGCCGCCGCGTCCGCTGCTCCTCAAAACCCGCAAGAAGTGCAGATCCTTCGATATGACGTCAATAACGGAGCACCGGACTCATACAATTTCGCGTTAGTATTTTGACTTCTTTAACAAAATAAATGTGACTAAAGGCAGCCATTCCGCGGACAAATGCTTCAGCGTAGATACAGCTTCGTCACTTTGGGGACCACCAGGAACACACCTTGCTTTTTTATTAGCCATGTGCCAATCTTCAACGAGGGAGACCCAAATTACTCCGCGCCCCCGGCGCATGGTGACGATGCGTAGCGTAATTTTCCTGGGTCAGAAAAAAGGTTAATTTATCACTAGCATCAACTTAAGTCATGCACCTACATTAGCAACATTAAAGTCAGGCACTAAAATTTGGAGATTGAGATAAAACAGGAAGAAGTGGCATAAATAAAATGACTCATTCATTTAATTTATGCCACTTGTTCCTACATATTTTTAGAGCCAAACATGACAAGCTGAAAAATAATTAACCTATGTAGTCTTTTTAGTTATAGTTTCATATATTATAATTAGTTTCTAATTTTTTCTATAATTAGTTTTCCTACCTAGTGTGGGATAAGGGCAGGAAGAAGAAGTTTCTAACAGGTATATAATATTTTTATCCGCAGATGGGAGCTTTCAGACGGTAGCAAGCACGAAGAACAAGGCCAGCTGAAGAACCAAGGCACCGAAAATGAAGCTATGTCTGTCCAAGGACAATACACCTGGGTCGGTCCTGATGGCATCACATACGTCGTGACCTACATCGCCGATGAGAATGGATTCCAGCCTCAAATCACTCAGGGAGCCGGAGGATCCGTGCCTCCCGCCGTTGTTGCATCTCTCCTAGGCTAGACCAAACATTTATTAAGGCCCACCCTACATTGTGCTGGCGACTCTTGAACAGGCGACGAAAGCTGTCGGAATATAGCGACGAGAACGTTGCCTTTGAGATGCACTTGGCGACATATGCCGGTCACTGAAAAGCCGCGCCGTAGAGAATCGCAACGACAAAGTTGAGTTTTCGGGATAACGTAAGAGTCGCTATCGCCCAATGTTAGGGCGGCTTTAACTAGACGAATTTTGCTGTAAATAGTGTTCATGTAAACCAGTATATAATATTTATATACGGATTTATGATTTATGTAATTATACGTTAAGTTTTTTTAATTTAAATGTGTGGTTTTATTGCTTCGAAAAAGTAATTTGCACATTGATGATTGTATTACTACTAATTTCATTAATTTTTAATTAATTAATATTCAAATAATTATGAATATTATGCCACTGGTTATATCTAATGAAAAATAGGTACCTAACTAGGTTAACAACTAAAACCACAAAATGCTCAAAATAACGACTAATATTGTTGAGGATGTCACAACCACGAGCGTCGGGTACTGCAGGGACAAACTCCTAAAGAAGGACATTATAATTGTCCGAAACCTTGGTTGAGATATTCTCAACAACATTAGACATAAGTTTTTTCTGTTCACATCCCAAGATTCAATATCAAAACGAAAAACATTGATCCAAAAATGCTACAGACGTACATTGGAATTATTAACTTATTGCAATCAAACAAAAATTCTCAAAAACAAGTATGCACCATACAAATATCCACATGCACATTGAAGCACCACAAATTTACAGAAAACTTTAATAAAATTTCATGACTAAAGTTTAGCAATTAGCGGTTTTATCGCTAAAACCGGTGTACCTACCTACATACAAAATACGCACATACGAGTACATAGATGTAAACTTGTGAGCATTATCTTTCTGTCAATCTTGTAGAAAATGTGATATCGAAATTTTTAATTTCTCATTAAATATTGCTAATGGAAATTACCACTTTTGAGTGACAACCATAACACATTTATAAACATTTGAAATAGATCTTGATGAGCCATAATTTTGATGAGCCGCGATTAATCAACTGGGCATCGAAACAAAAGATGAATAAAACATGAGAGTTGCGAGAAAAGGTAGTTATGTGAAATCACGCACAAAAATGGTATCAAAATAATTATTGTATTTTGTCGCCCAGCGGTTCACCTTCACCTGAACCAATATGGTGTCATGTACCTTAACATATTACGCATGAAATATAACCATATTCTATAATTTTAAATAGTATTTAATTAAATACTAAGGATGATGATGAGTATTCTGGTCAAAACCTCTTCTTTAACACTAGCTATGCTTTACCTACTGAACAGCAACTTATACTTTGGTATTTTCAGTTCAAGAATTTAAATATTTCAGGAACAAAACTATCAAATTTTTACATTTCAATTTAAGTAGGTATCAAATTTTAGTTTAATAGGTTCAGCCGTTAACGTGTGAAGAGATAACAAACATGTATGTAGAACTAGACTCTGGAATAGTACGATCTCGCTGAAAATAGCCTGCAAATTTATTAGCGTGATGAACTCGTAAGATAATAATTTCCTGTTGGTATTTTTTTAGCGTGGGTGCTGTGCGCCCAGATTTTTGGGTAGCCCTGTACTGATACCAATAGGAGAGCGTCTTACGCGTCTTCTTACTTCTTTTCATTAAAAAAAGAGATGATAGTTGTAAAATGGTAGTTAATGTTGACGCTCCGCAAAAGTTGAATTCGTCTTTATTATAATTATCAGCCCGTGTTCGTTCACAGCTGGTCGAAGAAACGCCAACTCATCTCAGCCCTCAAGCGTTCTCCTCCGAACACTTCCAGCGATCTTTCGGATAACGTCATCCCATCTCGCCCACGAGTGCTCTAAACTTCGTTTGTAACGCGGTTAAATTAAGGAAGCTTAACACCAGCATAATCAGTTCAAACATGGGCAAGGCTTAGACTTGGGCTGATCCCACTGCCGCGGATGAGTGCTTCGGCGTACCCGCTGCCCCGGCATTATGGCGACCCGTAGGAACACCCCCAGGTTTTTAGTGGGTATCCCCGCCGCACCCATCTTTGGCGGGGGAGTCCCACATACCGCTCCGCGCCCCCCGGCGTGGGGTGATGATGCGTAACGCATTTTTGCTGGGTCAAAAAAAATGGGCTCATCCCACTAGCTGGTCGCCGCACCAACAAGACGCAATATGAACGCCGCGAATCAAAAGCGGGCGGCATTCCCCGGCGTGACGAATCCATAGCAAAACGATAGCGAAATTGTAGATGACAATATAACAATAAAATAAATATGCCACTTTGATGTTACAAAATGATGCAAATTAAAAAAAATATTTAATTGAAGTTACTTTTGATTTCGTACTGAAAGGTAGTTTTTCAAGATTTTTTATATTAATTTTGATAAAATCTGAGTAAGCGAGTAGTCACTATGATGAATTTGAACGTGAATCACACCCCTTGTCTTATCTTCAAATATGGACACAAGCTTTTGGCTGTATGCAAATAAACAGTATTCAGTTTATTATTTTTTACCAAAATGTGTCTATATTTGTATTCTGAATGACAACAACTAATATTATAATTATTTAAAGTTGTCTAATCGGTGTCGCAGATTAGCTACATACATATATTATTGGTATGTAGAGATTCAATAAAAATAGATAAGCTTGTCGCATACCTATACTAGATATAAAAAGATCGGTTTTATTTCGGTGTCGTTATTGCCTTGTCTTGTATCACTGCTTCCTGACCTCAATATGAAATTGGTTCGTGTGATTTTAATTGTAACATAGTGTTATAAAAAATGATATATAACAATAATAATAATAGATATTTCGTGGTGAAAATAATTTCTGTGTTTTTGCAAAAATGTGACATAATTGGTATTTTAAGTGACAACATTTTTAGATAGTTTTCGCAAATCATGATCTGTTTGATAGTGACAATTTAGTGATTAAAGTGTGCATTATGAAGAAAGGATATTAGAATGCCCAAAAGTATTGTGGTTACATATCCCTTAACTATTTACATTAAACATGTACAGTACATGTATCAACTTTAACTTGGAATCTTTTAACATGGAAAGCACAATCTGTTATATTTGTTGATTGTATCAAAGTAAGCCTAATAATACCTAGCTACAAGTCAAGAAAAGTAATACAAAGACTGAACTTTATTTGTTTTCACGGGTGTGTTAAATAATATGCACTTTATGAACTTTGTGAGTGGTGGGCCACCACCACTCATATCAATAATAGGTTTAAATCAAGAAAAATATTATGTACCTTGTCTACTGTCTACCTGTGTTACCTACATAGTGATAGGGACATAAACATACCTTAATATAATAGCACATTTCGTTACAAGTGCGGCAAGTAAGTATGTCATAATGTCTGCACTAGTCCCAATTTGTTGACCCAAATAGAAGGCGAGAGTCTACAATAAGAATGAATGAAAAAGATAATTTGATGCAGAAATAATTTTGAGATTTAGCAGATTATTATTATTTTGAGGACTTGTCAGTGCCACGTTGCTTGCTTTACACACGTATAATACGGAAAAGGCTAACGTTCCGCACGCTTAACACACCTGGAAAAGTCTACTTTTTAACCAATTAACGTAGTAAAAGAACTGTTTTTATTTTCAGATTGTTGCTCTGTGTTTGGTGGCGGTGGTAGCAGGAGCCCCTCCAATCAAGTCCATCCAATATCCCGACGAAAATGTATCCATATTGAAATACTCTAACAACCTTGGACCTGACTACTTCGACTTTGAGTAAGAACCAAACAATATATAATATAAGTTATTATTATATTATAAGTTTTATTTTTGCTAGTACTTACATTCACAGTATAATATGTAACAAAATCGTTAATTTGTCTGTTAGCTTATTTTTTTAACTAGATACTTACGTCGGCATTTTAAAGCTTTTCATCTAGATTTTTTTTATAATAATATAAATAATACGTAATATATAAGTAATATATGTATAAATAAAAAAAAGGACTTGTACAAAAGAAATGTATATTATATATGTGCATAGTAATATATAACGCTATACCTGATGACATAAAGATGCTTAGCCGTGGTAAATTTAAAAAAACATTAATTGACTGGCTTTTAAAAAATTGATTTTATAGTGTAAAGGAATTTAATGAATTTTGTAGTGTATTAATTTAGTAATTTTATTTGTTATTGTGTATCTATTAATATTTTATTTTAATTGACATTATAAATAATAAACATAATTTAATTGACATAATATAATTTCCACATGTAATAATTAATTAACAAATACTTGCCAAATAATTTGCACGTCTGCTTGCAGACGGGTTACATTGTAACATAGATTTAAGGTAATTTTATTAAGAACTGTACTAAAACATGTAATCCTGGCAAATAAACGATTTGATTGATTGATTGATTGATAATAAAAAATTTCAATTTCACTTATTTCAATCGAAAGCGTACTGATTGGTTCCAAAACGCTTACTATTATTAATTTTGGCAAGTTAGAAATGAGAAATCATAATATGCAAGTTGTACTTGCATAGTACGCTATGCTACATACCTACAACATATACAACAACTCACATTATATTATGACTTCTATTATCTCTTACAAAAGTATACCGGAATTGTAGTAAAACAACTACTAATTCTTTTTACAAGCTTTATATTACTTTCACCTGTCTGTTGTCTGTCTGTCTGTCTGTCTGTAATCAAATCTTGCAAGTTTGATTTGACGCACTTCCCGGTTTCCAATTGAGCTGAAAATTTGCATGCGTTGTAAATCGGATGACAATGCAATATTTTTATGACATAAAGCTGATCTGATGATGGAGCTGGAAGGTGGCCATAGGAACTCCGTCATAAAACAACGCAACCCCATCGAGTTTGGGCTCATTTGATTCGTCTTGACGAGTACTTTATGGTAATAATAATAAAAGCTTGTTTTTAAAGTTTTTTTAAAATTTCACTTGTTTAATTTGTAAAACCGCTGTCTCCATATAGTAAAACAATGTACACTGATCTTTGTTATTTGAAGGTGACTATTATAATAAGTTTACAAAGTACCCCAACTTAATAATATTAAAGTTACTTATAGCTATCACTACAGTAATGATAATATTATTATAATGAAGAAATCGAGTTTGTCAACCTTTTCTATCCAAACATGAAATCTATAGAATATTGTATACCTTCATATTTTTTTTAATGAGTAGGTATATTTTCCAGGTGATCTTATTTAAATTTCATCGAAATCAGTCAGGCGGTTTTCAAATTATGAATTAAAACGTGCATACCTATCACCCTCGTTTATTGAGCATAATTTTTATTTCTCTTGTATAATAATTTAATATTTGCGACCATCTTTGACATGACAAAGTTATTGAGTATTTAATATGTGACAGACTTGTTCTCCTTGTGGTTTTTTACATAATATATTAGGTTTCAAATAATAAAACCCACAAAAACTGCATACCAAATTTTATAGTTATGTCGACAATTAACATGATTATTTAAAACGTTAGAATATCGAGAAGTGATAGATTTACGAAAAACAGTCATTAGTCGCTGTTAAGTTTCATCTTTATTTTTTTATTTCACATTGCGGTGAAAACCCGTTTTAATATTTATTTTTGTCTAAATGTTTTGTACAGCTTGAGATCCTCTTTAACACATACTTTTTCATATTAGTTAGGTGAACAGACATAAAATAGAATAATAAAAATATTCAGACCAAAACCTTCCTTTGTGAACCATTTTATGAAGTCAGTTAAAACACATACTCAAACAAGTAACTAAAACTTTTGCATTAATAATACTAGTTCAAGTAGGATTAGTGATATTTAGCAATTGCGGTAAAACCCCTTTTTTATAAGTATTTTAGTTTAAGCGTTTTGCACATTTTGTTTCTTCTTTAACACAACCTTTTTCATTTTCGCTAGGCGAACGTAGAAGTACATAAAATAGAATAACAAAATATTCAGGCGAAAATATCCTACGTGTACCTTTATGAAGTCTGTTGGTAAAAAACACACATTCAAACAAGTTACTAAAACTTTCGCATTCATAATACTAGTTCAAGTAGGATTAGTGGCATTTATCAATGCCCAATGCCCATCTACGTATGACAGAGTAAGATGTTAAGTATTTGAAATGCGACAAACTTGTTTTCCTTGCCATTCACATTATAATAATGTTTGCTTAAATAATGTTAAAATATCATCTGGAAGTAATACATTGAAACAGATAAAGCCTATTTATTGCTTCACGAGTAGTAACTAACACACACACACACACACGCACACGCACACGCACACGCACACGCACACGCACACGCACACGCACACGCACACGCACACGCACACGCACACGCACACACACAGTTTTACGATGTGGAGTGAGTAATGTATGTACTTTAGCTTATTTCCATGTACAAGCGAATTGCCTTATTGAAACCGCCTCAACTCTTATTTCAGAAAACTTAGTCTAGTGTTTACATCTTAGTTATTAATTTAATCCAGTTAATAATTTCTTACGATGTAACCATTACGCAGAATTTCCTATGAGAGCTTATACCGCTGAACGCTCTCTCGCTCGCACTATTTGATACATTTTGAAAAATAAATTCATTGTGGAGATTTTTGAAATCTTCCCAATGAATTACTAGTGCGAACACGAGATCGTCCAGCTGTATAAGGCCTCTTAATGCCATCCATCTGGATTAGTTACGACCTGTATTCCTAAATATTTTTTCGCAATTTGAACTCATGTTAATTTTGTTAATCGGGACTTATCGCGTGACCACGGCTCATGTAACTGATCCAAAATGGCGAGGTTGGTTTTATAATATTTTATTTTTGTAAAACCAACATTAAAATATGTACGCAATAATTCCCGATAAATAAAATTCACAATATCTCTATTGACACAAAATGGTTTAAAAATACTGCTGCTGTACTGCATCCTGTATCCTATACAATTTTAATTCTCTTTACAGTTTCGAGCAGTCAGATGGCACCAGAGCCGAGGCGAGTGGTAAGCTCAAGAACGAAGGTAGCAAAGACGAGTCACTCGCCGTGACCGGCTCTTTCTCGTGGGTAGGCCCCGATAAAGTCACCTACACCATCACCTACACCGCCGATGAGAACGGCTACAAACCAGAGATTGAACAAGGACCCGGTGGTGCCGTGCCCAACCACATCGCAACCCTGCTCGGATAGAATTAGACGATGCTCTTCTGTTTCAGTTTTTATTAAATGTTTTTAGTTTTTTACCTCTAAATGTTTTTTTTTTTTTCTCTTCTGAGGCTTCCGTAGTCAACCTGGAAGCCTTATAGTTACGCTTTGTCAGTCCGTCCATCCGTCCGTTTTTGCGGAGAAACTATAAGTCCTAGAAAGCTGTAATTTTGCACAGAGGAGGGTAATGATAAGTGTAATAGAACGGCAACAAAAAATATTTTTTTATTAATAAATTTAGGATACCACCCATACACGTAAGCTGGAGATGAATTTTGGTTTTTTATGGCTGATCCCATCATATGGGGTATCGTTGAAACATATTAAAGTTTAAAACTTATTTTTGAGCGTCCTCCCCACCCCTCTAAAATCTAAACTACTGGCTTTCAAGCCATTAAAAAAACAAGGATATGGTTACCCATGAACTTTCCAGGAAAACTATAGCGGTTAAAATATCTTTATTAGTTTCGGAGAAATTGTCACTAAAAGTGAAGGCAGTTAATATTCGATTTGCCAGTACCTTACTACGGAAGCTAACATTACGCGTAGCCCGACTAGCGCTTGCCCAATTTATTAATCTTCTATGAATTCCATAACAGTATGTATCTTAAGTAATATTATTGAAAGTACGAGCTATTTACATAATATTGTCATGACAACCCTTTCGACCAACTTCAAAAAAGGAGGTTATCATTTCCAGTTGTATGAAAAAGTTATGTTATTAAAACCGTGAAATATTTAAATAAGTCAAAATGTACCTACACTTTTTTTTCTGGAACTCGTCCATAGTTAGGCTTTAAGTACAACTTAGGGTGGTAGTACAGTGCAAGTTTCAATAAAGTCAATCTTATGTAAATCTAAACAAAATATTAATAATAATGATAATAATAAATATTTCAGGACATTACACACAGCGCCACCTAACCCCAAGCTAAGCAACTTAATGCTTGTGTTATGGTGGTTAGGATAACACGGATACCTATTATACTTATATACTTTTCTTTTGTAAATACATACTTATAATAGATACAGAAAGCTACCCAGACCAGAAACAAATATCTGTGGATCATACAAACATAATATAAAAAATATAATAAAATTAATATTATAATATATATTAATATAATATTAATTTTATTATCAGATTGAGGCCATATCAAGTAGTTCGTTATTATTTATGAATGGTTGGCCTTTTGGTTGGACTACTGGTTATTACTTAGGGTTATAAAATATTCGTTTTCGTATTTATTTATGATCCGAAACTAATCTAGATTTATGAGTTAATAACTTAATAGACACCAACATACTATTTAGCTCTAAAAATTATAAAAACATATCTGATAACGTAATATTCTTGAACAACTTTGAAAGAAGGAACTTCTCCACTATGGTCAAAGGCTAACTTATATAATATTATGGTGAATAAAAAATCTTTAATGTTCCTGATTTTAAGCCCGGTGCTCTATTTTGTGCAAACGTTCAGGTAGTGTCAAATTACAAAAAACGATTTTTGACAATGTTTTTGTTCGAGAAATTAAATCTCCCAGTCTCCTTAACCCAATAACTCCCCTAACCACCTTAGTCTTCTTCTTTTTGCGAAAATATTGGGTAAAAACGTAGCAACGACACGACGACGACGCGACGACGACGACGGAGACGTAGCGTGGGCGTTGAATAAAGAGTGAGTGAGTGTGTGTATTGTAGCAACGAACCTAGATGAGATCTCATATAATCCAAGCCGCACCGTTGAATTTTATTCAAAGAAGTAAAAAGACGAGCAAGACGCTCTCCTGATGGTAAGAGAAAACGCTGCCCATAATGTACTAATTACTAATTATACCGTGATACCCAGGATTTCACAATGATGTAAATTTCTGGGTACGCTGCGGCCAACGCTTCTTACGCAAGAGTCATAAGATGAATTAAATATTTTTTTGTATTTTGTCTAATAATATAATCTATGTTTTTTTTTGACATTTTGTTTTTACATTTATTTATCTTCTTGTTTTTAATTTTGTATCATTCTAATGACACAAAATTGTAAATAGAAATGGCATGCTCTGCACGGCAGAAATATGTTCAGCCAACAAATCAGTCAACATTATAGTCAACATCTTATTATCTACACATATTTCTTGCAATGATTAAATGAATTGAATTGAAAATGATGATGATAATTATTGATGAATTCGGAGATATTTGCAGTCTGAAGTACTGCGTAACATTGTTTGCCCTGTGATATAATAATCCACACGTAGGAGTGTTAAGTA
Source organism: Hemithea aestivaria (assembly GCA_947507615.1). Classification (NCBI taxonomy): domain Eukaryota; kingdom Metazoa; phylum Arthropoda; class Insecta; order Lepidoptera; family Geometridae; genus Hemithea; species Hemithea aestivaria. Next base: position 9,655,711 of record OX382325.1, on the reverse strand, counting down.
TTTACATAATATTATGAGATGTACATACAATATATTACTGATGTCCAGGCGTTTGCCTTCACCCCCTTTAGGTGACACATCAAAATGAAATTTTATATCAAGTTAAAAGGTATAAAGCTAGAAAATCCAGTGATTTTGTGTTTTCTTACGTTTGTGCAGTGCGACCAGATTATCGTGTCTTAAAAAATGTTGTTGGTTAGTTTTAAATTTACAAACTTAATTTTAAGTGTAGTTGTTTGTTAAGTGTTAACATAATAGTTTCAATATTATTATATAATGTCGACTACATTGGATATTTAATTGTTTTTTTTTTAAATTCATTATACGAGTAGTTTAGCTTTTAACCGCGATCTCATGTCAAAATCATCCTTTTAAGATTGTCTCTTCTATACACCCTAGGAAAAGTAGTTTTTTGTGTTATTTCAGATTTAGAGCAAAATTTAAAATTACACATTACATTTCAAAACATAGATAAATTTCTCCAAGATTTATAAGTAATGGTGAAATAAACGGATTGAGTTCAATAATGTAATGTCAAAACAAGTTATTAGATGTAGGACGTTAATGTTGACCATAATCGCTTGTGAGGTAATGAATACCTAATAAGTGAACTTTTTTGGACACGAGTACAAACATGGAGTTCAACTATTTTTAAATTACACCTATCGCATGAGCAAAATGTTTTAAATGCTTAGAGGGTCGACATGTAATATTAAACTGGTCAAAAATAAGCTTGACAAACATAATTTCAGTGGGATGTGCCGTGACTCGTTAGATTAAGAACGGTTTCATACATTTAGCTATGCCCAGTTTTTAATCTGAGAAAGTTATCTAACCTATGTATTATAATATAATCAGGGATTGAGGTAGCCCTTATTTGAAATAATATTTAAATTTCGCCTTTTTAAGCTTGAAAAGGTAGTACTAAGTAGGTTATCACAGTAATACTATAAAGGCGAAAGTTTGCGAGTGAGTGAGTGTGTGAGTGTGTATGTTTTTTACTTCTTCACGCCTAAAGAGGTGAACCGATTGAGCTGACATTGTGTAGAAAAAATATGTCGAGGATTACAACGCGCTTAAGTTGCTTGGTCGCGTCGTCACTGGGATAACTCTGGTACATTTTGTACTGAATAGTGACGTAGCACGTCCCTAGTAAAATAGTTGAAACATCCCCCGATCACATCATCGTGGCCACCTGTGAGACAAAAAATAGCTTACGGATTTACATTATTTTATGAAAATACGCGATATATTGATATTTTAGGTCATAAACTAGTAGAATAACATTGTATGGTCTCAAATTGCTTTAAAATATTGGAAAAAAACGAAATACATAGGTATTATTGTCACAGTGAAGCAGTTTGACAGAGTTTGACAAAAAACATAAAACGGCCACGCTGAAAGGGACGGGAAAAAAATAGGTTCTCCTTTTTCTTCACACAGAATTTTCCCTATTGCCATCACACTCACACATAAAATGGGTACTTCTAGTTGTATTACTTCTGTGTGTTGAAAGCATTATATCTTAGCCATTTTTTATTCTATTCACAAACAAAAAAATACGTATGTTATATTATTCCATATTTCAAATTACAGACTCATTTTATTAAAAAATTTTACGATGTAAACCCCTATTCTGTCCAACAGGTGTTACAGTGGGATTCCTGGTTTATATTAAAAACATATTATTATAATTATTTTTCAGATATTTTCACTGTTGATGATAAAGTTGGTGATTGCAGCACCACCAACACCGATCAGACAAATCGACTATCCCACAGATAATGTGCAGATTGTTCGATACGAAAACAGTGAAATTGGTAGAGGCAGCTACAGCTTTGCGTAAGTACAAAATATTAGCGAGTCTAGATTTAAGCAGCCGCTCGACTTTTAAGCTAAGTGTCATATCCCTATTCAAAAAGTGCTCCATTGTCCATTGTTTGTGGGTCCATTTTGTTATGAACGATAATTTTTGCATGAACATTTTCGCATTGGGGCCTTCTTGTCTAATTTTTCGCATCATCACTAAAAAAGAACAATAATTAAAAACTTTACTGTAGTGATGGAAGCCTCGATGAGACTCTCAGCTAAGTAATAAAAAATATACATAATATTTTCTATAAATATACAGTTATTGTCAATGTATCCCATAGTTAAAAAATAGTTATACTATTCGCGATGGTAATAATACACCTACAAAATACTTAAACGCGCTACACCAAGACCCCATTCTTGCCTAACTATAACATAAATCTTCGACTTCTTAGTACTAATCCAAACTCCAAAAACATCTAAAATCAATAAAACTATAGATACCTATTTACTTACATATCTAATAGCAAAATAATATATACCAAATTACGTGTACATCATCCATGTGAAGAGATTTGTTATTTCAATTGTCAAAGACCTTGCAATACCAAATAAATACGATTTAAAGTTATAACATTAAGCAAATGGCATCCCAATTAAGAACACGAGTATTTGAACTTGTCTTGTTAGAAGCGTGACATTGAATTTGTTAACTCATTAGAAGGAAGTAAATCATATTTGTGAATTTATGTTTTAGGGTTCCTTAATAAAAAAATGGATTTAACAGTTTTTTTACTGAGACTGTAGTTACACCTACTTTATATACTTACTTTCCTTTCTTCTCTACTTTTTTGAAACCGCTGAAAGACTTTCCTATAAAAAAAGTGTAATACTCTCGTGGAGGGTTTTTGTGATAATCTTTACCGAGCTTTTTATACCAAAGCTAAAAACCCAAGACTTTATGACTGACTACTAAATAGCTCTGAACTTCTAGGTCGTGTGTATTTTTTTTTTATGTGATGAAGTAGAAGACGAGCAAGACGCTCTCCTGATATTAAGAGATAACGGCTGCCCATAATCAGTACAGTGTTACCTAGGATTTCACAATTATGTGAAATTCTAGGAGCACTGCACCAACGCTTCTTACTCAAGAGTCATGAGATGTTAAGACTCTCTAGCCCAGTAATTTCACTAGCTACAGTGCCCTCCTACCGGAGCACAGTGATATTTGAACATCACTGCTCAGGCGGTAGAATAACTGGCACTGTTGGGGTACCCACCTAGACGACCTCCTGCAAAGGAAGTCTACCTCCGGTATTCACTGTATTTTGGTTTTTTTTGAGCTTAATAACCACTACGCATCGATATAACGATGTGCTGGAGCCATTTTCTAGATATTCATTTTTTGTATAATACAACTTTGGCTACATCGTCGTATACATTTCTAAATGGGAGACTTGCAAAAGTCTATTTTAATACAGTTTTTTTGTTATTTAAATATTTTAAATTAACCTTAAACGTTGAAATCTCTAACTTTTTGCACGTATAAATACGCATAATTAAGTATATTTTGTACGGGACCCTGCTTGTTCACATATATATTATAATACCCGCACTTTATTTTGACATGCTAGAGTTTTTTTTTGTTAGAATTAATATAATTAGTTACATAGTTGGTTATAAGTAGCGAAACTAGGTAAATAATTTACCTGATTAGGGGATGAAAATGTTACGATTATAATATACCTATTATGTATATTAACATTTTAGAAATGATTGGACGATGTAATTCTCTACTTTATTTTTAAATTTAAGCCGTTTAAAAATAAAGTAAAGAAGAAAAGGGAATTGAGCAATAAACTTTCTACCTATGATTAGATTTTTTTTTGTGTTTATCATCTTCATAAACTTTGTCTCCATTTTGAAAGAGTTGCCACAGAACGTCTTTTTGGATTCTAGTCTATCATTGGTCATCTGAGTACTTGTACTACACAAAATCAAATTATCCTCGTTTATCCATTAAGTTTTCTAGGTCGCGCTTTCCGTGCATTAAAACTACATTATTACTTGTAATAGGAAAATTCGGTTTAGTATTAGGCATGCATCTATCTCTATATACAGCCTTCAAAGAATTTTGACACAGTTCATTAACATTTGCAATGTTTCCACACCAGCGGTTAAATTGTCGTGATATATCATCTCCAATTAAAAATCATTCGCTTAATGGGATTTACTAGATAGTTATTATTACATATTCTATGGTCCACGACTATAATAGATTTTTTTTAAATCTTATTTATTATTCGGGACTTTTACCCTTAACTCTTATGGGACTGTCATACCCAGTCCCATTATACCCTAAATATAAACTATAACCCTAAATATATAAAAAAATTATATGTAAAACATTCATCCCTCTCCCAACTGCAAAGCGACTGACAACCCGCATATTTTAATTACAAAAAACTTTTTAGAAAAGGCGAATATCTGTTTATAGTATCCTCATGCATTCAAGTATTCTGAACAGAAATGCCTTTATATACCTATATTTTAGCAATATAATTATACAGGCCTATGCTTCGGGAAGTCAGTGGTGTGCTTAACTAAAGCTAGTGGATTTTTGAGTTGACTCTCTTTAGACCTCGCTGTGCGATAAGTACAAAAATGTTATTCAGGGAAAAACAGCATTCCTGTTTATAGCAAAAAATATAGCATGTAATTTATTAAAACATAATATGTATTATGTCGCTCTTTAACACGGGCTAAGCCCGGGCCTTTTTATAGGCGTACACGGAGACAAAAAGTCCAACGCGCAGAGGCCCTTTTGAGCTTTTAATATAAATGTAATGGGTGACACTTATTGGAGTCTTATTATTATTATTGTATAATACTATTACAATTCTTGGATATTGATGACAAATATTAACGCAGTTTTGCACATAGTTTCATTGAACTTCAAAAAAACAGGCTTACCTCTCCTTTCTTCACTCTGTTTCTATTTTTGATCGTAAAATTGCCTAACATTGCGCCGTGGTCAAAGATCACCTTTTGGAGGAAAAACATGTGTTTATAAATCTATATTATCTAATGTATAATTATGTAAAAGCTTTAGAGTAAAATAAATCTTTTTTATAGGTTTGAGCAATCTGACGGTACGAAACACGAGCAGATCGGCGAGGTGATAAACGAGGGTCAAGATGACGAGTACATCGTGATGCGGGGAGCATACTCGTGGGTTGACCCGGATGGAGTTCCCCACACCGTCCAATATGTAGCTGATCAGAACGGATTCAATCCTGTGGCAGATAAGGGACCGATACCTGCTCTTGCGCCTCAGCAAGGATAATAATTTTAACCGTCGTTTCATTTATAAATAGATATCTTTATTGATACCACCTAGGAAAGTTAATTTTATAACCACGAATATTAAAGTTATGGTGAACCAATTGGCGGTCTTATTGCGATCTCTGGAAGAGAACCGTGCAGGGAGAGAAAATATACAATTACGAAAGGACAGTGGATTCATAAAAAATCAAAATAAACATGGATATAAAACAATAATATGTACACACGTACGTACACGTACGTGTACGTATTTTTTTACATAAATAAATAATGTAAAATTGACTCGCAAAAGTGCTCCATTGTAGCCTATTTGAGTAAATGAATTTTGAGTTTGAGTTTGATACTAAGCATGGTATAATATAATAATGAATACGATGGTACTGAAGCTGAAGTGGCAATGGGCTGGTCACATTTGCCGCAGAACCGATAACCGATGGGGTAGACGTGTTCTAGAGTGGAGACCGCGTCTCGGCAAACGTAGTGTAGGGCGTCCTTGGGCGAGATGGGGTGATGATATCCGGAGGGTCGCTGGGAGTGGATAGAGGAGAAAGACGGAGGACCGAGTTGAGTGGCGTGCCATGGGGGAGGCCTATGTCCAGCAGTGGACGAACACAAGCTGATGATGATGACGATGGTGATGTTTGTCTACACTTAATATAACAAGTGAAATTTAAAAAATACTTTTTAAAAACAAGCTTTAATTATTGTTATCATCTTGCATCATAAAGTACTCGTCAAGACGAATCAAATGAGCCCAAACTCGATGGGGTTGCGTTGTTTTATGACAGAGTTCCTTTGGCCACCTTCCAGCTCCATCATCAGATCAGCTCGATGTCATAAAAATATTGCATTGTCATCCGATTTACACACGCATGCAAATTTTCAGCTCAATTGGAAACCGGGAAGTGGGTCAAATTAAACTTGCAAGATTTGATTACAGACAGACAGACAACAGACAGGTGAAAGTAATATAAAGCTTGTAACAAGTGAAATTTTAAAAATACTTTTAAAAAACAAGCTTTAATTATTCTTACCATCTTGCATTATAAAGTACTCGTCAAGACGAATCAAATGAACCCAAACTCGATGGGGTTGCGTTGTTTAATGACAGAGTTCCTACGGCCACCTTCCAGCTCCATCATCAGATCAGCTCGATGTCATAAAAATATTGCATTGTCATCCGATTTACACACGCATGCAAATTTTCAGCTCAATTGGAAACCGGGAAGTGGGTCAAATTAAACTTGCAAGATTTGATTACAGACAGACAGACAGACAGACAGACAGACAGACAGACAGACAACAGACAGGTAAAAGTAATATAAAGCTTGTAATAAAACCCTGTTAAAGAGTAAGATCTGACTTTTATGGTCGGTTTATGTCTGTCTGTTGCATGTCACTTATCATTATAAGACTTTTAAAGAGTCTATAAAGTAAAGAAAGAGAGTCATATCTAATATTGTTAATATGTGATATATAATTATCTACTAAGTAACACCACAACTCCAACTTGAGTTATTTATTATTTGATTTTTGTAATTTTTATGATCGTGTTATAATGTATACAAATTCTCAAGTGCCTTTATTATTTTGATGATCTATTATAATATATTCTTATTTTTTTGCAATTTATTATAATAAATATAAAACAGTTCTGTGCCTTACTTGTTTATGCATCTCTATATGTATGTAAGTGATTCATTTAATCAATATTTATAATAAAATAATGTTTAATAAATAAAAAAAATTGTTTACAGTTTTGTCTTATTAATAAATTTAAGGTTAAATTTTTGAACGTAATAATGTAGAAGTAGAGTAATAATAACGATAGAAAACTTCGTTTTTTTTTTTTACTTGCACACGTCTTAAGGAAAATACAAAAAGTCCCAAAATTAATGCCTTAAAAATTAAATAGACAATTCTCGAAGTTAGTATTCTTGGGCAATATTCTATTTTAACAATGGCAATGTTATTGGGTATTATGTAACACCACAAAGTCTTCTTTTAGGTAATATGTGAATAAATACATGTCACATTAGGACAAAATTGCTAAATATGTAGGAGTTAGCACAGATTCTATATATCCTTATCTCTGATATTACTAAGAACTAGATTAAGATTACAAAATAGGTAATTTAGAAACGTGATGAAAATTAGACAAGCCATTAACAAGATGGGCATTTAATTAATATAAATTGATAGGTCCAAGATTTAATATAATATAATTAATACCATTTAAATGAATTTAGTTTGCAACTTTAACTTAAATAATTGTTTTAATTTTATATATACGTATTTATTATGCTAACATTTACGCAAAATTAGATGACATACTGTTTTTCTTCTTAAATGTAGAAAATTGGTATCAAAGTTAAGTAATTCATCACACTAGATAATATTATAAAGGAGAAAGTTTGTAAGTGAGTGTGTATGTTTGTTATTTCTTCACGCCTATACGGGTGAACTGATTGAGCTGAAATTTGGTATAGAGATAGCTTAGACCTTGGAATAACACATACAGCACATAGCAGCATAGGCTACAGTACAGCGGGTAAAACCGCTGGGCGCAGCTAGTAAAATACATAAACTTAATCAAAATTTCAATACAATATTAATAAGCTCACAACCACTATTTTGGATAAATGTACGCACGCAAAAAAATTTAAACTACCAGTACATTAAATGTCGGTTTTAACTAGTTCACTAAAACAACAATAACAATCTATTTATGTTTTAACTATTATCACAAAAACATTACTTCTTGTACTACAAAAAATACATACATAAAGATGCACACATATCTAAGTACCAGAATTTATTAACATTCAAGTACGACTTGATTATGTACATTGTACATACTACTTACGTTTATTAATGAACGAATGATGTTAAATTAATCACTATGTATTAAATGAAACCTTTAAAACATGTCAGTCAACAAACTCGCTTTAATTGACACCAATCAAGCTCATCTGCAATTATTAACTGCTTGTGCGTATAATTAAAATGACAATGTCGAAAGGTTCTATGAAACATGTCCTGAGATGCGTTCGCCCTCGCCTTTGAGGAGTGGTCAAATACACAAAACATAGTAACGAGCCGGGTACATCTCCTAATTCAGTGGCGTAATACTATATTCCAAAAAGTATAAAACATGCGAGTGGTTAGATCAACAAACACATTTCAAACTTTAAGCGTTTCGGGTTAGACGAACATAAAAATGAAATTGGTCAGTATTTATTATGTGAAAATGTGATTTTTAAGTGAACTTATTTTTGTGGTTATTTAGTTATCGGAGTACTAAGTGTAGTGAAGTGCTGTGTTCTCATGGATTGGTTTGTTCCAGTTGGTGGTCCTTTCTTTGGTGGCTCTCGCTGCAGCAGCTCCTCAAAGAACTATCCCCAGACCAGAGGATGTCCAGATCCTGAGATACGAAGCCGACAATATCGGACTTGGTGCTTACAAATACGGGTAATTGTTATAAAGTTAATTAATATTACGATGCCTTTTTATTTTTAAAAAGATTTTTAAGAAGAGGATTTTTTACTCATATGTTTTATTTTTTTATAACTGGGTCAAATATAAAATATACCACTGACCGGTTCAATTCATCGTTCAGTAGATTAATTTAAGCTTGGATAGATAGTTTTATTCACGGAGTTAAGTTAAAAATTCATAACATTACTTATCTTTTGAATTCCCATCACCTTTGAAATGCAATCGACCTGTTTCTATTTCAGACCAATTTATATTTATAGTCACTTTCACTTACGATAGTAGTCTTAATTTAAACAAGTAAGTAGTAAATTTACGGATGGTATGCTTCGGTTGTGGCTAGTTACCACCCACTAGACAAAACCGTGTCGCCAAGCGGTCATTATAACCGTGTTCCGGCATGATGTTCAATGAAGCCAGGGAATTATTTATCCCGCCTTCTAGTTGATAGTAGTCTTGCTAACATTTAAAACCGTATCGTCGCTTAAGATCACGCAAGATCGTAGTCAAGAGCTTACCTATAATTAATAAAAAAGTAAAAGGTATTGTATTGTAAAAATTTGGTTGCAGTTTTGAACAGAGCGATGGCCAGAGACGCGATGAGCAAGGAGAGCTGATCAACGCTGGAACTGACAAGGAGGCCGTCGTAGTCCGTGGCTCCTACAGCTGGGTGGGCCCTGATGGAGTGACCTACATCGTCACCTACGTCGCCGACGAGAACGGTTACCAACCCACCATCGAACAGGGGCCTGGCGGTGGCGTCCCACCCGCGGTCGTCGCTTCCCTCCTCGGTTAATCCTCACTAACTTACTATAGGTCAATTAAAATAATATCTGTGATGTTAAATAAAGTATTTTAGTTTTAAAAAATATGTTTTATTTATTCCTTTTTAAATCTCTTTCCTTTAAAAATATGAAAGCAAATGTTTAACTGAAAAATCTTATAAATCTCATACATTAAATTAGTGACGTGAAATAAAAAAAATAATAATAAATAAAATCAAATAAAAAAAAACAGTTGGTATAACGCAATACTTAATTAAATTTGGAAAAGAAAAAAAAGTCGAAAGAAAAAGAAACAAGAAGAAGTTAATTAAGAAAATTAAAATGTATCATCATCATCAGCCTTCAATTGTCCACTGCTGGGCATTTGCCTCTTTTTAATTATTATGGCTTCCTCCCCTATCCCTTGCCGTCCTCATTCTTCTATTTACCGCTGCTCTCTTGATTTCGTCTGTATTAAAATGTGTTACCAATATAAAAATAAATCCTGTATCAAAAAAAAAGGGATAATTTTAGCAGGAACTTGCTACTCATATAAAAAGATTTTGAAAAAAAATGAAGCCAAAAAAGTAAGACACGTAATTTATTTAAAATTATAATAAGATTGTGAACTATTAGTTATGATAATGAACTAAATTATAATGTGCGTATAAAATTGCACTTTATTCTTATTTTGTTTTCGATATTTTAATTTGCAAGAAGATCAGGAAAATATCATCCAGAAAATTCTAGACCGAAGTAGATTAAATAGAAACACATTTCTAAATACCGTCCCTCATATCAGTAGATTTAATTTTAAATTGCACCGACTACATAAAATATGCCTTACCTAAGTCTATGGGAAAGACCGGCAGTTTAATAGTGGTAGATCCAAGATCGTAAGTCATCACTGATGAAATGGTCACAAGGTCGATTACCTTTGACATAATTGCATATATTACTATTTCGAGATTGATTTGGTGATGCGTGATTAAATTTGGTCTTGCATTATAAAATAACCTTTTAGGTAATATTTATAATGACCAGAATTAAGGTTTCCATTGGCACACTAATTGATTTTGGTTTGGAGATAGCTTTGCAATAAATTAATCAGATGTCAATTATGTTAATAAATCGACCAAACCGTATCATTTGGAGTGATATCTTATAATTATATTGCTGAAATAGGCAAAGCAACATGATTATGTAATCATGCTTAATCATGTCCCAAAATCCCAATCAAATGACAAACTAGCCGCTATATACATATAAAGGCATTGCGTCTTTGCAGACAATATTATATAAACAATGCCTGAAGAGTGTGTTTAGTTGCAGAGAAGAACATTCTCCTCAGACATTGTGTCGCCTGGGAAGACTTAAGGAAACGTACGGTAGGTAGGTTAGGAGAGGGCTAGCTCGACCACACTTGCTTGGTCCACAGGAACGAGTAGAATATTGGTAAATGTTATTCGAATATTGGTATAAATTCCAAGCGTGGCCAATGGTGGCTTAGAGGTAAGATGTAGCGATGTGATTTCATATTATGTGAGTTAAGTATATTATGTGTTATTAAGGCAGTCTTTTGGCACGATATTCAGTGACGCCAGAAAGTAATTTACTCTGCCTACTTGACCAAATAACGTCGGCAACGACTAATACAGAATCGGCTCAACCACTGGTAGTCGTCTATATAACAATAATTGGTGACTTGATTTTTTTTTGTTTAATTCCGTAAAATTCTGTATGAAATGTAATAGGCTATGTTTTTTAATTACCTAGGCTTCACCTATTTCCTACTCATTTTAATATTATTACAAGCTAGTAGGTACTTTAAACATATTTATTGTAGAGATGTTATGCAGAAATACTAACGCCTAGAAAAATATTTAAAACCGCTGTGTGTATCAAACACCTAACGTTTCTTGTTAGTGTATAAGGTGTGACTATTATCTTATTGAATTATTTCATATCTTTGATAATGTACTTTTTCGGTCCAATTATTTGTATTTGAAGCCGTTTATTCGCTACGTAAACATTATAATTTATTCGTAGATATACCCAAGAAAAAATATTTGATTATTCCCACCATTACATTCTCTTTGCTACTTAATTCCTTAAAAACTCTTTACCACACAAGGAAGAAATGTCAGGACATGACAGCTTCATGGATTTAAAAGAATTTGATAACACAGTTTTTATTTTGTTAGATGCATGATATTATTATAATGTATTTTTGAGCTTTGTAGTTTTTATATTTTGTCGATATTTTAAATAATATGGCTAAACCGACAACTGCTAACACGGGGGAAGTTGTCTTATCTGCAATAAAGAAGTTGATGAAAAATACTGGATGGACAGCAAGGACCATTATAAAATTTATTAAAATGGAGTACAAAGTCGGTGATCCAAAACTAAGTCGCAGAGTATCACGGTACGTTTATCCGAAAAGCTCATAATATTCTATTTTCCTATTTATTATGTTTAATTTTATAGGCATTTAAATGCGAAGGTGTATATATTAGTAGGTGTACCTCTTCAATTCTAAACAGCTGAACCAAATGAGTATTGAGATTGGTATTGTTCATTTTGTTAAACGCCTTATAAGAGATTATTAGTTCGTAGCTTTACCACTAAGACATCTCGTATCCTAACTTTTCTGAGCACTCAAAGATAGTGTGAAAACCTATTGTACCTAATATTGACGCAAACTTTGCTACACATCAGTATTAAAGACGTTTAACCTGGTCCTACTGTAATAAGACGCGAATCTTACGCCTCGTTTTCGTTTTGCTTATCTTCTTTAACTTATAAATATTCGTTTTAAGGGCTCTCAAGCGCGGCGTGAGGCTTGGACTACTTCTGATGGAAAGAGGTAGATACAGGCTCAGCGATATGTCTCGTCTGGCACGACCCTTAACCGCCCGAGGCGTCAAGAAGAGGCATACCAGGACTCGCGAGAGACCTTTACTCTTGCGCAGCCGTACGCCTTCTCACACCTCACACAGAAACTACAAGCGAAGATAAAATACGTCTAGGCGCTTGAAATAAATGTTGAAGCTATCGCCTTGTGTTTTTGTTTAGCAATCCTACACTTTACCAATCACTAACAGTTTTTATACACACCACACACCACCACAATGCTACATACACCTTTAGAGTTTAATTATAATAGTTGTTAGTTTTTTCTTTTGTGTGTAGTATCAGTAAAGTGTTATTTCTCTTATAAGTTATCCTTTAGGGTTCGAGCTACAAACTAAATCTCAGGTCACATGGTTAGCCCGTTTTGGTGAATAAGTATCAAGTACTACATAAACTTTCGCTGTACGTCACTAGCCACGGTCGAACACTACTACAAGTATATCAGGAATACACACAACATGGTTATTAGTGCCAACTGGAATTTGCCTACCGATCTATTAGAATGATACCGTTGAGTTTGAATAGGGAGCATAGGTTCCGTGGCCCCGAGCTTTTTGTAACTCAGACGTCTGCTTTCTTTAACAAAAAGGACAGGATTACCTATATTTTCCTTAATTTATTTAATAATATCGTTTTTCTAATGCATAACATAATATATTATGATAATAGCAATATATTATTATAATTAAATATAGATTATGTAATTAAGAATAATTATATATTACTATAATGATAAATGATCAAAGTTTATTGCCACATTAATATTATCGTACTCTTCCTTGGTAGGTATATTGTGCCAATCTGATTTTAAATTCTCATAGCTTCAAACGCAACGTAGATTTAAGTTAGTAGTCCATTAACCTTTGCTACGTGCAGTATTTTGTTGCGTCAATAAAAACTACCTATTATTTTAAATTATGTGTCTGCGCTGGATTCTGACGGTAAGAAATAACTATTATTTAATATTGAAACTATGTAAGAATTTTCAGAAGTCAAGAACACAATACAAAGCACGGTTAAAGTTCATGTTGGACAAAGTCTTAATAATAGTCAAACATATGCATGATAAAGAAATTGTCACTGAATTATCTAAAGATTTTGTTATATTATTATATCATTGTATTTTCTCAGGTATACTATAATTATATAATGAAAGGTTTTCATTTACGAAAAGTTTACAAATTCTATTACATAGACTACTTACTCGTATTGGTAAATTGTCTACGTAATAGTACTCGTATGATAACAATGATGACAATAAGTTGCTAAGGCCCGCTACAGGAGCGGTCGACATCTATCCTTGAACTAAGTATACCGAAACTTTGCTATTTTTTAATACTAAATAGGCCTATGTCTGACTACATACCACCTGATGGAAAATTCGGTCAACAATGAATAACATAAGATGCCTAGAAATTTACCTAAACACTCGTGCCTTGAAGATTCCCATAAATCAGCTGGGAAACACGGATATGGCACTGTATTCCAAAAGCGAGAGAGACAATGCTGACGAGTGTACATTTTTCTTAGAAACACAATTATATTTTTTGCCTCGTAGATGCTGTCAATACCTCTTATAATGGGCAATGACGTAATAACTGGTTTACCGCTACAAAACAGCATGTCTTTTAGTAGAACTGATCGCAAAGAACCAAGAAGGTATCCCCAGTTCTCATCACAACTTACTAAACATCGATATGTTGAAGGTCCTATTATATTAAGATTACGAACGTAAGTATACTCTTTAGCACTTTATTTTCTTATCTTTATAAAATCTTAGCAACTACTTTAAAGTCTATAATAATTTGTAACAGTAGCACGACTTACCCATCATCTTACCTAAATTTTGTGCCGATTGATTAGAATTAAATTTTTACAAGATATTATGTGATTTGGTGGGGCCAAACTACAAACCTTTTTATCAGATAGAAGTTGTCTATTTCTAACTAATTTAAACATGTATGCAAAAGCGCACATAAAATCGGCATATTATAAATCATTTTAATATGCTCATTTGCTTACATCTTCGTTGTGATTAAGAAACCAACCAAACTATTACATCGGCTTGTAAAAAATTTTAAGCCAATGGGGGCCATAATGTTTGTAAATGATGCATTGATGATATCAATTAATTATTTTTCAGATCATTTACCGTCTCCTTTGATTATTTCGATCATTCATTAAGCTCCCCTCAAAAATCTAAAGAAATATCAAATATAGAAGAGAGGAAAAAATCTGAAAATATAAACAAATCCGTAGAGCAACAAATGAATAACATTAAAATTGATGGTGAAGTTTTGTCGAAGATATTTGATAATGAGGATAGTAAAAATGGAGAAGACAATAATTCAAACATTGATAATATAGGATTTACTACAGATACACCTAGTGAAAACTCGGTAAGTATATATACGAGTACATACAAGTGCCGTAACCCGCTCATTATTGTGCTATGCAGTTTTTGTCAGGTGCAATTGATGTGGTGGCCATGTGTAATTTAAGACTGGACAAACTCTACCTGCTTATAATTAAGTAATTATAATCAGGAAATTATAAAACATCATAGATATTAATAAATTATGAAGTTATTGAGGAAATACTTAGTAAATGGCCGTGAGCTTTCAGTGGAAAGCAAAAACTGTTTTTTCAAGTTTGTCCTCAATGAGTATTTACTATTGACGTACAATTTTTAAAACCTCCATTTTAATGGACATCCTACTATATGATGAGTGCAGATAATTGCTTTTAGGTAACCTTGGCCAGTATGATTTTATATGCATAACAAACATCTCGATTAAGATTCTCTGCCTAGTCATTTATTTTTGTTTTGCATATAACTTATGTAAATCTTCTGTATCTGCATACAAAAATATAACTAAACTGACTGACTGATCAATCAAAGCACAACTCAAACTGCTGTACAGATGAAGTTGAAATTTGGTAATAAAAATGTGACGTAGATATTTGGTAAGAAAGGATTTCATACGGGAGCAAAACGCAAGCTATAGCTAGTTGATAGTAAACAAGTTATCATATATGTATGTCTCTCAGAAACATTTGTACTTTGTACCACAGCTAAAAATAAGCTTATGCTTGCAAATATAATCTTCCTCATCATCCAGTGTTGGGCACAGGCCTGTTACTACACTCGGTCCTCTGTCTTCCTTTTTTTTTGCAAGGGGAAACCTCCAACCACTCCTAGCGACCTTCCGAATATTGTTACCACACCTAAGGACACATCCCTTCAGTATATTCGCTGAGACGTGATATAGCTTGCAAGTATAATTCATCAGCCTTTAATTGCCCACTGCTCGTCATAGGCCGTCCTTTGATAATGCTATTCTCTCATGTCCCTTGTCGCTCAATCCATTCATTTCCCGCTAAGTATAGTTAGATCGAGTTGAGTGGCGTGCCACAGGGAGGCCTATGTCTAGTTGGTACGTAGGTAGGAACATAGATGATGATGATAGTTATTTATTACAGACATTAGACGATGATTTTTACCGTTTTGGAGGAGGAACAGCTGCTGAACATGCCTTTATAACCCTTATTGGTGGCTAACATGAAAATCTACTAAGTAGGGGTACATTGACAAAAATTATTTTATTAAAAAACCATTTTATTAATGCATTGTTTGAGTTTTATATATTATGTTTGGGGATCCTTTGATCAGATGGTGACTAAATTTATCCAAATAGAAACTTATACCATTTCTTGTATCCAGCCTGATTTTATCCTCAGTCACATCGTCCTTTAGTGTGTCATAGGAAAGTGTGTATAATATATTTCACACAGTAGTACATTATACGTACTACTGATTTCAGTTATCTAGGCACCATAACACGGTCTGAAAAGTTGAGATAGGTTATCAGAAAACTGTATAAACCAAATAAATTATCTTTCTTTAATACGAGAATGTCACTCACAGTAAATTTGCGCTCGGTTTAGTATGTGGCCAACCGATTCTTGGAATTCCAATGACTGCCCAACTGCCTACTTTTATATTTAAAAACTAAACAAATAATTACATTATATTAATAGCCATAAAGCTCGAAGAGGGAATGTACCTTCATAAGTATTTGTGGTCCTCACAAAAACCTGCGTAAGTAAATGCAATTAGGTTTCTACGAATGGTCAACAGGAAACTCGTGTAACTATAGATTTATATTATTCATTCGTGTTCTTGCAAGCCTGTCTGAACCACGTACTATTTTTAATTTGGTAAACTAAACGTATACCGGTTTAATTCGAGTAGTTCAATACATAAGTGTTTTGTTGTGATCGATTTGCGGAAGAATTGTGACCATGGAAAGAGTAAGTACTGCTTCTAAAATTATAAACGGGCAATATTTATTTATACGCACTTGAAAAGAGAGGAAAAGGGGACCAGTCCTTTATAATTAAATTAATTAAAGACTTAAAACTAAAAAATATATTAAAATGTTACTTTTTTTAGATTAACAGAAGTTATGTCAATAAGTGAAGGTGATTCTTTACATCTTACTAAAAGGATAGGTTTTAGCTTCTAGATTCTAGATAAACTGAAAATTAGTCTCTTTTCAAACCATGTCCCCAGTACACAATTTTTTTTATAATACTTGTATATATTTCCCCAGCATGAGTATTTGACTTTAGATTAACCTGAATATTATTTATATTTTCAGCGGATATTGATGTTTCTGCTACTTGCTATAGAGGCAAGCTATAGTTTTCCACAAGGATTTTTTTCACAAGGACTTTCTTTACCAAGATTTTTTCAAGTGGACAGCAGATCACAATCTGTGGACCTACCTTTAAGTATAAAAGTTGAGAGGTATAATATTATAACATGTATTTAGTTAAATCTAATCATTTTTACAAAAGACGTTCAAAATCTACGCAGATTTATGCGATGGAAAGTTGTAAATACGGCAAATTAATCAAAACAACTGCCAACATCTACAACATTGTAAAAAAACTTAGAGCTGTTGTTGACTTTAAGTTATATGTTCATTGATATTATTAATGAGAATGTTTGCCTGTTACAGTTGTGTAGATATAATTCATCTTCTTATAAATTCTATATTTTAAAAGTGTTAAATATATCTTTCCACTAAGCAGTACATCCTACATGGTTGTTTGCTCAACTTTCCTAATTTGTCTTTAGGTTTGTAAAAGTTTGAATAAATTCGATCCTTAAAATATTTTACAGAAATTGTTGTATATGACCCATTTAGTATATAAAATATTATATTTAACTCTTAAATTCATTTCAGTCCAGTAAAATCTTCACTATTCAACATATTTGGATCTAAAACAAACTCTGGAGATACGAGTAAATCGAGGAAAGAGCCTGCAAGGAATGAAGTGAAATCTATTTCAGACGTTCCTAACAAAGGAAATCAACATTCTATACTTATCGATGATAACTATTCCAAAGTAAAAACACATCAGAAACTTTCTGATGATACGAACAAGGAAATAAAAGCAATGGATTTCGTCCATTTTAAAGAAGCTGAAATGTTGAAAAGTGTAACAGATAATGAAATTATCGACACTGAAACCACAACTGAATATTTTACGGAAACTACTGATGACTACGAAACAACTGTAAGTATTAAACTTTTCTAATATAAATAATTTTCCCTTAAAAACTTAATATCAACAAAACAAGTCAAGTTTTAAATTTATTTTTTGTAAACAAAGCTGCTTCTTCTCACTTGGATTTGTTAATTTAAAAAGCAAAGTGACTTAATTTTATAATCCTAGTTTAATTTTTTGTATATTTTTACAGACATTCCTCGACGAGATCTTTAATCGATCAGGTGCTTCTCCAGCTTTGGTGGCGTCGCTCCTCGGATAAAGTTACTCCTCGCACTTTACATTACAAATTTCAGTACTGAGGTACTCTTCGAAAAATTTAGAGACGTCGTTAAGATTGTACATCATATAAGTGTTATATGGAACTCCATATGCATCCCGTTCTTCATAGCGAAGACTTTCTACCTTACCTTTCCTCTTTCCCGATCGAAGTATGTTTAGTGAATCGGGGTTTATTATAAGAACAGATCTTCGTTGTGTCATATTTGAAATGGTAGTGTGGGTTCCATTGCCATCATTATCTGCAGCCATTAGTACAGTGCTATTGGGTCTGCAAAGGTAAATTATATTATTATTTATTTTGTTGAAAATACATTAATAAATGTTTCAAATTAAGAAGCTTAATTTTAAAATGTTTTATGGGGTTTTTAATTAAAGTTTTGTTTTATTATTTTTTTATTTAGATAGATTATATAAAGAAAATAATATAAAAGAAAATATTATTTAATTATTATATATGAATATAAATTTAAAATGGAAACGTTTTTGTAACTTTTTAAGGCTAAAGAGGTGAACCTGTTGAGCTGAAATTTAGAATACAAGTAACTTACACTCAATAAAATTAATTATCTTAAAAATAATGAGTGAGAAGTTTAGTTGTCATTTCTGCCTCAACTAACTAAAAAAATAATAACAAAAACATATTTGATTTTACTTATCCACGGTAAGTAATTGAATATGCTCGTAATTACATTTTTTCCCAGTCTACTAAAACAATCTTATTTGTTTGTATGAGCGCATCGCAGCAAAAAGTTGTTTCACTGCAATGCAAAATTATTTACCTTATGCTTATTGTACTATGCGGATATTATGATAATCCACAATTATTTTGCTAAATGTAGTGATATTATAGTCATGATTGCAGTGTTCTGGCACAATATAATACAATACAATACAATACAATACAAATGCTCCTTATCGTGACTAAACATATTTTACAATAACATTTTGCTTAAAAACTAAATATGTACGTGTAACTTAATATGTTATACAAGGTATAAAACACATTAACTACATTGAAAATACTATGGTCCACAATGGGCGGCCTTATCGCTTAAAGCAAATTCAGCCATTTAGGCGTAAAGTAACATACACACGCAAAAACTTTCGCCGTCATTAAACATTTTTAACGGAAAATATTGCATTTATAGTATTGACTTATAAATTTGTAAAGGATTTATGAAATAAATGTTTATTTGTTTAGTTGAAGCTTGGGAAAGAAATATTTTCGTAGTAAGAGATAAAAACGTAGCTGTGGAATAAAGCTAGTTCTTTAATAACACATACCTATACTTGAAAATTCACTTTATTGAAATAAACAAAGACTTTAGTGCATTGAACTGGAAATAATGCACCTTAGCACTCGATGCCTTTCTAGTACTTCAGGGTCAAAACTGTTTATGTAAATACCACAAAATATAAAAGTAAAGGTTGATACCACGCTAAATTAAACAAAATTGATGCCATGTCGTTCTAATAATACTTTTTGCTGATCACTGCAAGGCCAAATTGGAACTTAAATTTAAAAGTAATAGATACCCTAATGAAATATTATAATATGAATATTATTTATTTATGTAATTTATTTATTGTTTTTAAAATTATGTAAGCTATTGTTTTTCTACAAAATAACAGTTTCTAATTATTTATTCTTTTTAAGTTTAAAAAAATTAAGCTAAGTGCAAACTTTGGGCGGGCCGCAACGCAACGCAAAACAATAATCCACTTACGTACATTTTTATATGAAGCCACGCACACTGCAGAAGCATAAGGCAGCGCGCTCTATTGTGCGTTAGTTCTGGATCATATAAAAAATATTATTTTGTAACACGTAAATTTGTGTTAAGCGTTGCGGTGCAGCCTGCTCTAGTTTACAATTTTCAACTTTTTTTTCGTTATTTTGCGCGATGTCTGCCTTTATATTAATTATAGTCTATGGCAAATGCCTAGAGTACAAGGTAATCTTACTTTATATTTTCTGTTGTTGTATTTGAACCGAATATGCAGTTATAGTGCATAAAAAATATGCCAAGGAAAATCTGGAAAGCAAGATTTACTATTTACTTTAAATTATTAGTATATAGGAATAATATGACTAAAATGTACATATGTATGTTTTGCACAGTTTTTTGTCACACACACTTAGGATCAATATTGTATAAGTACGAGTATAAGTATTTTGATCTGGTATGTCTAAATATTATTCTACGAGAATATCTATGCAACATGTTTCATGTCCCAAGGCAAACCTATTCTGTATAAACCTAAAATAGTGATGGATGGATGTGAAGGCTATACCTTTCATATCCTTACCTATTGCCTGATGGTGAGCAATATAATCGATGCCTTTAGACGACTACAACACCAGTTGTGATGCCGAGACGGTGTCGTTTGGTAATTACTAGTAGTTCGCCTCAAACTGGGACCTCGCGGCCCAATTTCCGTTAAACCTTAGACTTTAGACCTTAGACTTTTTTAAAATAGCCTAATACAAGAACTTTAACTTTAAGTCGAAAAAATACACCCGTTTATCCTTCAAAAAATGTTTTGACCCTCTGAATAAATCAATATTCATAGAGAACTTGCCGTTACCCTATGTTTATGAAATTTGGCATACCTTAACATATATTTTAAATAAGGGAAAAAATCTGAAAACTTTTAATCTACTATATAAAAATAAGTCGGGTTTTCCTTCCTGACGCTATAACTCCAGAACGCACGAACCGATTTCCACGGTTTTGCATTCGTTGGAAAGGTCTCGGGCTCCGTGAGGTTTATAGCAAAGAAAATTCAGGAATAATTTCAACAGAAATTTAAAACGAAGCCATCTGGTGGCGAAACGGAGTTCGCCGGGTTTGCTAGTCTACTATATAAAAATAAGTCGGGTTTTCCTTCCTGACGCTATAACTCCAGAACGCACGAACCGATTTCCACGGTTTTGCATTCGTTGGAAAGGTCTCGGGCTCCGTGAGGTTTATAGCAAAGAAAATTCAGGAAAAATTTCAACAGAAATTTAAAACGAAGCCATCTGGTGGCGAAACGGAGTTCGCCGGGATTGCTAGTTTTTAATAAAATTAATTCATTTAAAAATAGCGCTATTTAAAGAACGTAATCATCGAAGTTAAGCAATGTTATGCGTGTACGTATTTGGATGGGCGCGTACGTAGTGATCTCAACTTTTTGCTGACTTTTTTGGAGAGAGCCACCAGTGGTCTGCGCTGCACTACGGTGTGCTCGTGCACCTTTATTGTTGAATGTGCCGGCACAAACTATTCTAAGTTTTAAAAAGTTTTGCAGATAGGCTACACAAATAATAATATATCTTACTGCCAGCGAAAAAGCTAATATGCCCAAGATGAAATTGTGTATTTAATAATTAAAAAGGCTGCAGCCTTATTAAATGGTCTTATAATGGTCTTTTCAAAATACTGAACCATTTTAAAATTGCGACTATCAACCTAACAAAATGTTACTGTCTTTTATGGGAGTGAATCGCAAATCTATAATGATCATCTCTAAATTATGAACCATTTTGAAATTGCGTCTATCAACCTAACAAAATGTTACTGTCTTTTATGGGAGTGAATCGCAAATCTATAATGATTATCTCTAAATTATGAACCATTTTGAAATTGTGTCTATCAACCTAACAAAATGTAAGTGTTTTTATAGAAATGAATCGCAAAACTATAATGGTCAACCCTAATTTCTGTACCAATTTGAAATTGCGATTATCAACCTTACATAATGTTTTTATCTTCTAAGAAAATGAATCGCAAATCTATAATGGTCAACTCTAATATCTGTACTAATTTGAAATTGCGTTTATCAACCTACCGAAATGCCCCATCTTCAACGACAGTGAATCGCAATTACATAACGGTCCGTACTATTCGAACTAATTTCAAACTGCGTTTATCTACCTACCAAAATGTTCCCATCTCCTAAGACAGTGAATCGCAATTATATCCCGGTTACATTATTAATAAAAGATTTAACTGCAACTCTTGGGCCGATTTGGCTCATTTCTGAACATGAGAATTCTTTGCGTTTGTACTACCCGTTCGCAAAGTTCCGTCAAGATTGGAACTTCGGTAACGTGGTAATCAAGGAATCTCTTTAACTCTAGAACCCTTCGACCGATTTGGCTCATGTTCGAACTTAAAAATTCTATGGAGATGTACTACGCGTTTGCAAAGTTTCATCAAGATTGGACCATCGGTTTTCAAGTTATCGCGTAACAAACATACATACAAACATACACTTTTGATAAAATATTTAGGTAGGTTATAAAAAATGTTAATAGCTCAGAAAAAAAATTATCGGCGTACCAGTTTTGAAATTATCGTCAGACCTATCTTAAAGACTTTAAGTCACTTATATCTCTGCAATACTGAAGCCTATTTGGCTTTTTTTTTACTATAAGTATTCTATTAAACTATTTAACTGGTGTGCAAAATTTCATTTAATTTGGATTTACCGTTTTTGAGTAAATGTCGATCAAAGTTAGGCACCAGAGGTCAACCGTTAAACTGGTCAAAACGCAGGCTTTTCGCGGCTCTCGACTCTAAGACCTCGCTTCGCTCGGTCGACTATTTAACTGGTGTGCAAAATTTCATTTAATTTGGATTTACCGTTTTTGAGTAAATGTCGATCAAAGTTAGGCACCAGAGGTCAACCGTTAAACTGGTCAAAACGCAGGCTTTTCGCGGCTCTCGACTCTAAGACCTCGCTTCGCTCGGTCGATAATATCAGACAAGTAGGCAGACTTATAAAGATCGCCGGAAGACGCTGGATGAAGGTCGCTGCTAACCGATACATATGGAAGTCCAAAGGGGAGGCCTATGTTTAGCGGTGGACGTCCTTCGGCTGAGATGATGATGATTATGATGAAGTAGGCAGGGTAAAACCCCCATCTCACCTGGCTTTACTGAACATCATGTCGGAACACGGTCATAATAAACGGTTGGCGATATGGTTTTGTCCAGTAGGTGGATTACTTGGCACGGCCGAAGCCTCGCTCGTCCACTGCGAGGCATAGGCTTTCCCATGGAACGCCTTTCAACTCAGTTTTCAGTCTTCCTCATCCTCTTCCCACGAAAACCAGTAAAAAATATTTCACGAGCATTATAAGATTATGTACGAAGTCCTAAGTTACATTTTCAAATACAGCATCGCCTAGAATTACTTTAAACATACCTATTAAAAACAAGCATTTAATTTTTATGATTTTACTTACAAGAGAACACCATGAGACCATATTGATTAATATTGCTATTGCTCATTTGATCCACGAATTGAAAGTTTCATTCAAGCATGAACAACATTTGATTTAGCTTTGAAGATTGCTTTGATAGCAAATAATTTCTATTATTACAATACTAGCAAACCAAGTAGACGTCGGAGAAGCAGCACTACCTTGTAGGTAGCTCTGACCTGGCGGTCTAAATGTAATGTTAAAAATTCCAGAAATTCATTGAAATATTCATACAAAAATACTTTTTTAAATCGCTCACAGCCGTTTAGGTGGTTTTGATGACAAACAATCAAAGAATTTAATATTTTTAATATGGCAGCATATAAACGAAACGAAACCAATGCGATGTTAATAACGCTATTATAATCGCATATTTCTAACCTGGTACCTAATCAAGAGGTACAAAATCATATGCAGTATACTACGCTGCGCTCGTCATCGAGAAATTAATAAAATATTATTAAGTCTTCATAGCCCAGTAATTTTCACAGGGATACGGTGGATAAGATAACAGACCTTTCAGAATGAATCGCGGCAGAATGTTGGGAAAAGTCGTGGTAATTATAATTCTGGCGGGACCTTAAAATTGATTTGGGATAAACATTTGACGTTTCGTTTTTCGTTTCAATGAGCGATTTTAGGAGAGCCTGATATCAACAAAAGGCTCTCTGTCATCTGCCAAGAACGGGTTCTGAGCTTCTTCGGACATATTATGCGATCTCCTAAGTATAGTTTGGAGAGACTCCTAATTATTCTAGGTCGCATTGAAGGCAGCCGCGCCTGGGTAGAGCACCGGCTCGATGGTCAGACCTCGTCAAAAAAGCAGGGGGTGGCAGCATCTATCAAGCGGTCCAATCCACCGTGCTCTTTGGAGGAGAAACACAGAATATCGTGTGGTCGTGATCCTCAGCAGTGAGGGAACGACGAAGAAGATTTGACGTTTGGAGTTTAATAAAACCTTCCACCGTCAAATAAATCCTACTTGATAAAATAATTGCGAAAGTATGGATGCGTGAGTGTGTGTTTTGTAAACAACTAGACTGATTGAAGTTAAATTTAGTATCAGGGTAGCTGAGACCCCTTAGCTTATATGTAGAGAGGTATATAGGTATATTAGGAAGATTACGATAAATATTATCAAGCGAAGCCCGCGTTATATAATTAAATAATTATAATAAATCAACTCAAAAAACTTGAGAAGGAGGTGTCCACGGATGCTAAACGCCTACCGGAACAATGCATGATGTAGCTATAAATATGATGAGAATGTTTTGCTATACTATTAGTATCTACTTTTAGTATCACAATTTACGTAGAGAAGACAAATGTTTAGTATTTATAAGGCGTTGTAACGAAATAGTTGTCTGCGCTACCATTTTTGAACCTTAAAATGTTAACATTTTAAACATGAGGTTCTCTTTTCCTTTCCAATTTTTTATACTTAAAAATTAAAAGGTCCGTCGGTTTTCTTACATAGTAATAGTCTTTTATATAGTATTTTTTTGTATTAAATATGAAGTCAAGTACCTTTTTAACCCATGAAAAATGAGAATTACACATCGTCTCTCTAAGCCGGGAGGCAAAGGGATACTGGACTCCTCCGCCGAAGATGACTGCGGTGAGGTACATCCAATAAAACCTGCAGGTTTTACTGCAGGCACTCCTCTCAACTCATGCAGAAGCACTTATCAGCGGCAGGCACCAAGGTAAAAGTAAATAACTACTATCTGCAACATAAAGTTTAAAATGTTGCAAGTGAAATTGTTTAGGGATCGGTTTTATCAAGAAATTAAATAAGTGGAACTATTAAGGTCAACACATTCTGATAAAAGGAAAGTTCGGATATTGCCCGAAAGTCTCGAAATCTTTAAGTATAAAATTTCTGCTTGTTACAATATGACATTACTTTAAAACATTACAGCTTTAATATTGTTTATTAACTAGTTATGTTTTCGGTACGACCTCCGGTCCTTAGTATTTGATTTCTGCAACATTGTAACTTTAAATAAACCTTTGTTAATATTGCGAATTAAGCATTTCCTTTGTTTAATATATGTAATCCGAGTACCGGACGTCTAATAGAGACCACCTTTGTTTTTAGCGTCAACATTATATATTGTTAATTATTAAAGTTTAGTTTAGTTCTTACAGTCGAATTGGCTCGACGTATTTTTAAGATAAAATCTTGTTCTCAAATTGAATAAGTTTAATATTATAAGTTCTATAAAATCGAACATTAATTTTAATTCAATAAAATATTCTTAAATCGAATAAATTTGTAGTTTTAAAAAGGCTGTTCGCTCGCACACAAACTTATCTGGCGCTGAGGACAGGATCACTGTCTTCCATGCGAAAACGGTATTCGCGAGTGCAGTATAAAATCTATTGTCCGCGAGTATATTCATCGCTATCAGTGATCCGCGAACCAAATAAATTCGATAAGGCTGGAACGAGAAATGGCGTTAACTTTGGCTGGCTGGTGAGTAAACCTTTTCACCTTCCTTACCTCTCTACTTTCTTGAGATAAGAACTCTCTCATTTAAGTGTTATCTGGCTTTCTAGTAAAAATAAGTGATAAACAAGTGAAAATAAGGGCAATAAAGTGAAAAAGTGAATTAAAAATATAAACGAAAAATAGATATAAGAATAAAAGTTTAAATATAAAATAAATTAAGTATAAAGTAATTGCATATAGTTACTAATAATTATAAATATAAATTGTAAGTGTAATCGGAAAATTCGAAAATGGCTACTCCAAGGGAAACCATCACTATTATTCCGAACGAAATGTTGAAGGTAATTCCCTCATTTGGAGGAGATAAACGTCAGTTAAGTCTCTTCATAAGACAATGCGAATTTATAATATCTAAATATGCAGGCAATGCCACCCAAAATACATATGTCATGCACAGCATTATGGGTAAGCTAGTGGATAAAGCCGCCGCGTTAATTAGTGAACGCGAAGAAATAGGTACTTGGGATCAATTCAAAGAACTTCTTACGCAACATTTTGGTGACCCACGCAGTGAAGAATGCATTGCAATAGAACTAGAATCCATGAAGATCCGATCAAATGAATCA
Organism: Hemithea aestivaria; assembly: GCA_947507615.1. Lineage (NCBI taxonomy): Eukaryota > Metazoa > Arthropoda > Insecta > Lepidoptera > Geometridae > Hemithea > Hemithea aestivaria. The sequence continues at coordinate 9,629,182 of OX382325.1, read as the reverse complement.
TACCTAGACTTCTGTAATAGGGTACAATCTGTGAGGTCCACTTTAATTTCTAAAGTTAACCTATTATCTGATCCGAACCTAAAGCAAAGTAAAGTCACAATATACAACCATATATCGTTGAGTGTATTTCTATATAATCTCAGTGAAGACATAGCACGCGTTGTTCGCTTGAGTAAACCTAAAACATTAGAGGAAGCCTTGAGCGTAGTTATGGAAGAAGTAGACTTCCACAATCAACACGTTGCACATAATAGACTCACAAGTAATAGACCACAACCACAGTTTCAACTACAACCTCATACACCTACAAACACATTTAAATTTGGAACACAAAATCAAATGCAAAATCAACCAAAACCACCACAACCCTTTGGTTATAAACCACAATTAGGTTATAAACCACCGTTTAATACCCAAGGTCAATACATGCGACCCCAACAATTTGGCTCTCGCCCCCAACAGCAATTTGGCTATCGACCCCAATTTGGCTATAAACCCCAATTTGGTACGCATCCTCAACAATTCGGAATGCGTCCCCAACAATTTGGAATACGTCCACCAAATCCAGTAAACCCACAATTAGGATACAAACCTTCTGTACCTAACTACCAACCCCAAGACGTTTCTATGCGCACAGCTCCCCCTATGAAAACGCAACAACCCGGTTTTAAACTGAATGAACTAGAATGCAACCCTTCGTATAATTATGAATATGATGTTAACGAAGACGAGGACTATGATGCATATTATAATAGTGACGATTATTGCGAATATCAAACGGAATCTTTCAAACAAGATAACAATGATGAATGTAAGGATAAACCTAATACTTCTGATGCTAATGAAATTCAAAATTTTCATCTGCGCACAGGCGCAAACCATCCGAAGTAATAGAAATTAATTGTGATCCGAATCTCAAATTGCCTTACATCTATATACCGGAAATAGACGCAAACTTTATGATCGATACTGGTAGCATGCGATCATTCATTAGTCCAAAGAAAGCTTATGAATATTTTTCACATGCAGTACAATACGAACCTTTTACCGTTGTAAGTACACACTCTTCTAGTGCACATACGGAAGTAATTGAAATACCCTTGTTACCGACTTTTAAAAACAACGAATACCACAAATTCTACTTGTATGATGTGGATAATCGTTATGACGGAGTTATAGGTGACGACCTTTTGCGACAGCTAGGCGCCCTAATTGATTTGAAACGAAATGTACTAAAAACTAACAACACGGTAATTCCAATTGTACATAAAAATTTGAACTATCAAATTGAAATACCATCACGCACTGAAAAACGTGTTAAATTGCCAACAGACTTACATACCGGAGAAGGAATATTAGAATTTAAAGAATTTGGAAAGAATGTGAGAATGCCTTGTGCTTTGGTAAATTGTGTGAATGGTTATGCAACAACAGTAATTCAAAATAGTACAGATACATACGCGATATTAACAATTACAGCCCCATTTAAAGTCACGGAATATAAGCAAGATGAATGTGAGGTAAACAACATGAATGATGAAAGCGTTAGTATGAAAGATGTAGAGATAGATGAATTGTTAGAACAGAATTTAGGAAAACTACGTCTTGATCATATGAATGAGGAAGAAAAGAAGGCAATATCAGAATTGTGTAAAGAATACAAGGACATATTCTATTGTAACGAACTACCACTCACATTTACGAATGAAGTAAAACACCATATTAGGACGAAAAATGAGGATCCTATATACCTCAAACCATATAGACAACCCCCTGAACAAACCGCTGAAATTAAAAGACAGGTAGATAAACTTTTGAAGGACAATGTTATACAGGAATCTTATTCACCATGGAGTGCCCCTGTACATCTTGTACCTAAGAAAATGGATATGTCTGGCGAAAAGAAGTATAGAATGGTAATTGATTATAGAAGGCTCAATGACGTCACTCATGACGATAAATATCCTCTCCCGAATATAACAGACATTTTTGATAAATTAGGAAAATGTAATTATTTCACAACAATTGATTTAGCATCCGGTTATCATCAAATTGAAGTAAACCAGGACGACAGACAAAAGACAGCTTTCAGTACACAATATGGTCATTATGAATTTCTTCGTATGCCATTCGGCTTAAAAACCGCGCCCGCTACTTTCCAAAGAGCAATGGACAATATCTTGCGAGGACTACAGGGCATACATTGTCTAGTTTACCTAGACGACATAATAATTTTTTCCAAAAGTTTACAAGAACACGTACAAAAACTCAGATTCGTGTTTGACAGACTGAGACAGACAAATTTGAAAATTCAGTTAGATAAATCAGAATTTTTGAGAAAAGAAGTACTTTACCTGGGACATACAATTACTAAAGACGGACTTAAACCTAATACAGAAAAAATCGACGCTGTATTAAATTACCCCCTACCAAAGACCGCAACTGAAATCCGCAGTTTTATAGGACTAGTAGGATACTATCGAAAATTCATAAAAGACTTTGCAAAAGTGACTCAACCTTTGACGTCATGCCTTAAGAAACGAAACAAGATAATAATAGATCAAAAATATATAGAAGCTTTCGAAAAATGCAAAGAGCTCCTTACATCTGCTCCTTTGCTTCAATATCCCGATTATGAAAAACCATTTATTTTGACAACCGATGCATCTAACGTTGCCGTTGGTGCAGTACTATCCCAAGGAACAGTAGGAAACGATAGACCAATAGCTTATGCTAGTCGTACGTTGAGCAATACAGAAAGGAAATATAGTACCATCGAACGTGAACTATTAGCTATCGTATGGGCGGTAGGACATTTTAGACCTTACCTCTATGGGAATAAATTTCAAATTTACACTGACCATGCACCATTAAAATGGATTCAAAATTTAAAAGAACCAAACACTCGCCTTACGCGATGGGGATTAAGATTACAAGAATATCAATATGAAGTAATTCACAAAAGCGGAAAACAAAATAGCAACGCAGACGCTCTTTCGCGTATACAACTCAATGCTCTCGATTCCGACAACGACAACGAAGACGTATCTATGAAAGTTAATATTGACGACCAAGATCAACAAATCCGCGAACATCTTAGAGACCTAGATAATAGAGTAGAAACACTATCTAGGGGTAATAGACAATCATTCGACACAGTATCCATATCCGACTCTGAAGGAACCGCGACTGCTGATTCTGACAAACCAATCACAATCAATTCTGAATCAACCGAATCCATACCACAATATCCAGTAAGAGATGAAAGTAGTATAGATACCATCCATTCTAACGTAGAACCCGACTCCTTTGGTATCCCAATATTAGACGAAGCTATAGATACGAAACCAAACCAAATCTTAATTTTTGAATGGTTCAAAAACGAAATACTAGTGAAAAATCTATCGCGAGACAAACAAAAAGTTCTAGAAGTTTTCCTTCCAGTAAATAATGAAAATTTAATCAAAACATTTTTGAAAGAATATATCAGACCAAAAATTAAATATTTCATATATTTCGAAAAAGAACAACATAGAAAAGACTTTTCAAACGTAATAATTAAATTATTCAAACCAGGAACAGTAAATATACAGGAATGTAGAAAACGCGTTATATACCTAGAAGACGAAAATGAACAAAGGGCAGTCATCTTAAAGTATCATGAAGGTAAAACTTGTCATAGAGGAATAAAAGAAACAATAATGCGATTAAAAAGAACTTATTACTGGAATAACATGCTTGAAACTGTTTCTGCTATAATTAACGGATGTGAATTATGTAGAAAAATGAAATACGATAGACATCCCTTAAAACCAAAAATTGAATTAACCCAAACACAGAATGCCCCCTTTCAGGAAGTTTTCATAGATCTTTTCACAATAGACGGAAAATATTATCTGACCCTAGTTGATGCTTTTAGCAAATTAGGTCAAGCAATTGAAATTAGTGACAGATCCACAGGCGAAGTAGTTAGAGCACTTATTAAGTACTTCTCTATGTACGGTGTTCCGACCAAAATTAGTTGTGATCCTGGAACGGAGTTCAATAACGCAATGATAAAGGAAATGACAGACATGTATAAGATCCAATTGCATATTACTACCCCTAATAACCCAAATTCAACTGGTATTGTAGAAAGATTTCATTCTACTATAATAGAAATTTATAGATTGGCAAAATATAATCAAAAGTGTACTGACGCAGCATCTGTTATGACTTACTCTATCATGTCATACAATAATACTATACACACTGTAACAGAACTTACACCTTTTGAAGTAGTATTCGGCCATACAGACGCGAATCAAACATTTGACGCAAATTTTGAAAAACTCTACACTCAACAACTTATGAAAGACCACGCAAATAGGACAAAATACTTGTATAAGTACTTATCAGGAAAAATGTTAGAACATAAAAAGAAAGTTAGAGAAAAGCGAGGTGGCGAAGAATGCGAAAGCTTAGCGGAAGAACAAGTAGTTTTCACAAAAGAAGTAAATAAGCGAAAAAGCAAAGATAAGCCGCGTTATCAAAAAGCTATAGTAAAAGGAAAGACAATACGGAATATTGTTCCCATACAGATAGGACATAGGGACACTAAAGTACCTATTAAAAACATCAAACGTCCCCCACAGGTACTTCCTGCTGGTAGTCCAAAGCCAGGGCCTTCAGATTCAAAAGGTTGAAGGAAATCCGGGGCTTCTACCAGTTAGAATCGGACAAGCTTATAGAGAAGAAGATAGTTGGACTATTTTTAAGGTATTAGATCTAAGTTGGATTAAGTCCACATTAGAATATAATTTAATTAAATATGTAGAATTTAGCGATTTATTAGATAAAAAGGAAAACATCTCTGAAGAATTTTTGGGATTACGAAAACAAGTTGAATATCTCCGAGACATTGTAACAGATAAAATAAATCATTTACTTCCCACTATTCGAGGAAAACGAGGTTTAATCAATCCTTTAGGCTCTATAATTAAACTTGTAACCGGAAATTTAGATCACGAAGATGCCATACATTACAATTCTCTGATTACACAACTTAAAGATAGACAAACGATTGTAGATAAAAAGATGACACTAATTTCGAAAACTATCGATACCTTTGTAAATAGTACAGAAGCCTTACAATATAATGCTGACATTTTAAACGCGAAATTAAGAAATTTGGAAGAAATAATTACAAAAATGTTATCCTTTGAAACAGATCACCTATATGCATCTAATGTACTTATGACATTCAATATGTTTAGTATTAACTTTCGTTCGATCTATATTACATTAAGTGAACTTGAAACAGCTCTAGCATTTAGTAAAGTCTCTGTACTACACCATTCGATATTAAATACTACGGAACTATTGTCAATTTTAGAAAATATTGGAAAAACGGAAAATTTAGTTTTTAATATAAATACAGCAACACTAGTAAAAATAGAAAGACTAATAAAAGTTAAAGTGTTTATTAAAGAAAGCCGAATAACATTTATTTTAGAGGTTCCATTAACAGACGGTTATACATACAACTATTTTAAACTATATACTTTTCCAATTTTTGAAACCGCATTAAATAAAACCATAGCAATCATTCCTAAATTCCCTTACCTTTTGGTGAATGGGTTGAAATTCCTGCCTGCCACACGCCCCTGCAACGACATAAGCGATAACAAGTACATCTGCACCGAAGATGACCTCACCCCAATTGCGGAAGAAGTTTGTGAAGAACAGCTCATAAAACTAACACCTCCAGTAAACTGCCAAGCTGTACCAGTAGATGTCGGCGATATCAAAGTACAACGAATTAAATTCAACACCTGGATTGTATATACAAAGAAAGAAACAGTTCTAAACGAGACCTGTGATAATAATTTCTCATATAAAGTCTTACATGGCTCCTACATCCTAGAAACTGAAGAAAAATGCATTGCTTTTCTTGGAAATACCCGTTTACATCATCAACGATTCCAGGGAAGCGACCTTAACCAGATAGCGCCGCAAATAAGCCTTCCACATTTAAAACACCAGTTCGTCGTCTCCAACAGCAGCAGACCCATCGACATCAGACATATAAACCTAGATGACATCAGACAACTGACACAGAAGATAAACAGCATTCCAGAAGAAAACGTATACCCAACCTTCAGTGGTGTTCATGTAGATAGCGTAAGCTTAGCGACTATAGTTTTATACATTATGTTATCCTTAAGTCTTGTTATGTACCTCATCCTTATTAAATATAAGTGCCTTACGCGAAATGATCCTAACATAAACTCTGTTGAGGATAATTTCGCGCTTAACGAGGGAGGAGTTATGTTTTCGGTACGACCTCCGGTCCTTAGTATTTGATTTCTGCAACATTGTAACTTTAAATAAACCTTTGTTAATATTGCGAATTAAGCATTTCCTTTGTTTAATATATGTAATCCGAGTACCGGACGTCTAATAGAGACCACCTTTGTTTTTAGCGTCAACATTATATATTGTTAATTATTAAAGTTTAGTTTAGTTCTTACAGTCGAATTGGCTCGACGTATTTTTAAGATAAAATCTTGTTCTCAAATTGAATAAGTTTAATATTATAAGTTCTATAAAATCGAACATTAATTTTAATTCAATAAAATATTCTTAAATCGAATAAATTTGTAGTTTTAAAAAGGCTGTTCGCTCGCACACAAACTTATCTAACTTGTGCCTAATGCATAATTTTATGGTTTTCTTATTAATATTACCGATAATATATATGTTTATTATATTATAGGTTAATGGAATTAGACCCAAACGTTTTATTTATTGAATTAACAATAAAGTTGTTAAAAGATTTATCAATCATGACCTACATGAATAAAAGTAGAAATTTAAATTCCTGACTCATACATAAAACATTTTGGCGACAAATTCTCGCTAAAACTGTCACAGAAATGTTTCCAAGCAAAATTTATTCATTAAATAGATATTTTTGAATAATGGACTGTCCTAGTATTTGCTTAAGTTGGCTGTTTGTATGAGTAATTTCTTAATATATGGTATTTTCGTGTGACTAGAAATATGATATTTATTCCTTAACTTATTAAATTATAAGGCGCGTATATTTTCGGCTTTAAATCATACATTTAGATGCGATTGATAAAAAATTAAGTGCGAGTAGGTTAATCTATTTTTAATCGGTTCTACATCTATGTAAAAAATGGCCTTTAGCTTTAATCATGCGCCGCACCTGGGTAGGTACTAATATTTGTTCTTTGTATCATATATTTCTTATAATATGTCGAATCTTATTTATGTCAGGGACGATAATTAAACAAAAACTTTAGAATAATCTAGCAACAACGTGTAATTAAGTTTTTTCATGCCAGAAATAATTTTCTTCGTCGACTTTGCTTGTACTAATGTCAAGTTAGGGCCTGTCTAATAAAATGCTATAATATTACTCAGGATCTATCAGAAAGGGAGGTGTCAAGCATGTTCAATCTTCTCTTTTAAGCTTCATGAACAATCTCTTTATGATAATATTATTTTTTGTAACTAAATGACTGCTTAAATTAATTTTGTTTACAAAACACTCAAGTTTTTATAGTCAGTACGTAGTAATAATGTATGGTTAAATGTTTTGTTTTGCACATAAACTAACGTGTAAACTGGTAGAAAAATATATATTATTTAAAAATAGTAGCACTTGACAACTCCACTTTTTAGGTATTTGGATGATGTATCCATTTACATCAATAAAAGGAAATAGCTCTAATGATAAGAAATGATTGTACAGACAGACGTGAGCATAATTTTTTTATGTCATTATGATATTATTGTCTTATATTATTAGAGCACCATCGCTGAAATTTCCTGAATGTTAGTTGAAAGTATAGATTTAATGTTAGGTTAATAGAGGTAGAACTAAATCAACAAAACAGTACAGGTCACGTCTAATTTAAATTTTGTTGAGAATATTTCGCGGTATCCTGTAACTGTAGAGCTTATCCAGCATGATAGATGTTACGAAGATTTTATTATACCAAGCTTTTATTTACTTTCACCTATAATATGTCGTTATGTCTGTCTGTAATCTTGCAAGTTTAATTTGATCGACTTCCCGGTTTCTGGTTGAGCTGAAATTTTGCATGCTAATTCGCTACTGATGACAACGCAATTTTATTATGACATGGACCTGATCTCATGATGGAGCTGGAAGGTGACCATGGGAACTCGCACTGAGATGGACGCAACCCCATCAAGTTTAGGCTCATTTGATTTAACTTGACGAGGACTTGAGATGGTGTTAGATGGTAATTATAATAAAAGATGGTTTTTAAAAAGGTTTTTTAAATTTTCATTTGTCTTAATGAACCATTGTCAAAGGGCGTGCTCTTAGAGACTAGTATATTAAACGATGGTACGGTATCTCAATACGAAATTCCGTCTGAGTTAGTTACTACAACTTTACCCAATATTCTGCCGCGATGTGCGCCACTGGTCACCTTACTCTTCTGCTAGAAAAGGTAAGATGACCTGGCTAATTACTGAGCTAGGTAGACTTATATTTTTTGTTTCTTAGTCAAATGCTGCGTATTTTTACGCAGAACAAGTAGTTACTAAGGAAGAAATGCTCAAGTATTTTATAAATTACAAATATTTTTTATTAGTCATCGCAAGAGAAAATATTTAGTAATTCCTGAAATATTCTTAGTCATCGTATAATATGTAAATATTGTAATCTCGAAGCATGTTACCTACCTCAAACGGGACCTAACAGTTGTTTGAGCAAGTTACCTTCTCCGCCTTATCAATGATTTGTGGAGAGATAGCTCCGTATGTTATCAAAGAGCTTTTTTGTGTTCCTCTTCATGTAACATAAAATATTTATCAACGATAGATACTACAGAAACGGTAAAGTCCCTACGTTACATGATGAAGATAATTAAATAAAGTTTATGTCTCGTAGAAACCTCGTTTATTTCTAAAATCAGTTACGGAATTTTCACTTATGAACACCTAGCTTGGAATTTGTCTTAACATTATACATACGTAATAATATAGATAATCATGGAGCAGAGCTGCTAGTTAGTATAAAATATCTACCTATATAATTAGGTAGACTGATTTTACATAACTGAAAGTAAAAAAAGGGAAAAAATATTAAATTGTTAACTTATTGCGCTTGATATAATATATTCATGATCGTAATAAGTTTCTTAAGGAGACATCTATGCTATACTAAAAGAAAATATGCGTGCCTAAAAAAATAATATTAAAAGCATTATTTTGTAAAATTACGACTTTTAATTTTGGTTCTGTAGCATTCCGTATGACCATTGAACATAGATAAGAACCAAGTCTCGGAATTCTATTCTGTATATCATATTAATGTTTCGTAATTTCTTAGAACTACATATATGCTAACCTCTCGTTGCTAATTGCTTTTTAGTATTTATTACTACAATACTAGTTTTCAAAAGCTAGATTTCTACAGGAAATAAAAAATTTAATATTACCTCTTAATCTATAAAAATAGATATTAGTACTTATTTACGACCGCACGTATGTTTCAAATATTTAAGCGATGCGGTGTCCACTATTAAGCAGCTAATGACCCTAAGCCTAAAATCCTTGAGAGTGTATTAGTCTAAATGCAAACTTTGCATAATACGAATATTATGGTTTCAAAGAAGAGATAGTTCGTACATAAATTTGTAGAGATAAATGTTTCTATTCCATAACTTTTTCAGAATGTATTTTCATAAGTCCATTGATTTATATAACTTTAGATGTTGCGGCAGTTCTGAAATTAGAATAAATAACTCTTTATTACATGCCAAGTTACTTAAAATAGTTATTAATTAAAAACAAACTTAAAGCAAACTTAAACATGAATCGGCGGTAATGGCATAATTTTCTCTTACAGGCAACATGGTTAAGAATTTTGAAAATATGGTGGTACTTACATAAATTATATCATCCAAAATAAGGGATCTTAGGTGATTAATTTTTATATATAATGTTTGTAAACGTAACCAGTTGTGTATACTAGATTCACGAAACGTTAATAAATCAACTCAGGACGTTTTTATTCTATAACTGTGTCCTTGGAGAAAAAAAGTGGAACATAGTACTACCTAAAAATATTGGACTAAATTATGCTGAAGGACACTTTTCACGTAATTCTTCGAAACCGTGGTTGAGACAATCTCACCAAATTGAATACTTACGTAAATAGGTACAGCCGCGTCGCATTTCTAATCGATAACACTCATAATAGTTTCCAAAATAGTAGCTTAGGAATGTTTTTCTAAAAACCAATCATAAAAACCAAGAACATTAAGCGAATAATAATATAATATTATTATACCTAATACCTGTTTCTCATTAGCATCATGCAATCCTGTGCAGATTATTTTTTTGCAAACATCACATGCCGAAGTTCAATTGAATTAAATCATCTAATGAGTCAGTATTGTTTAATTATCTTGATATCATATTTTTATCACGGCGATGACTTAACGATAAACAAAATTTTTCTTACCTAGCGCAAGAAGGAACTTCATAATATGACTCTACAATTATCATCTTTATTTAATTTTCAAATAGCAAAACATGAGCTATTGTTGGCCTACAAAATTAGATTGATTGTTATAATTCGGGAAAACCTGAAAACGAAATCCTGTTTAGTTGTGTCACTTTTCATACATACGTAAGCGCCGGAATTTATTCGTCATCCTGGGGTCATTGTATTTTTATCCGATACCTGCTTTCTCCACCAAGAATATACCAGAATAAATCTATAGGACCAGAGGAACAATTTAATGTCAACCTCATGGTTCACTTTCAGGTATTTGTGTCGCAGACAATATCGGAAATTCCTTGCCTTTCATTACACATTTATTCTTCTCGTGCTGCAAAAAAGAAATGGCTGGGTAAGCTCGTTAAAGTTAGCAAATATACATTAGTGGAGTCGTGTTTGTCTGGTCTATTGTTTGACCAGACGAGGTAGATTTAAGAGCGATAATCCGTGACGGCCGTCAATGTAGTCCAGTCCATTCATGTGTCCATCTCGTCTATCTAATGGACAGCTAGAATTAGCTCAGTTTCAGCGCTAGCACACGAAGCGCCTGCACGCGGCCATCCGCACTCGCCGACCACACGTTATATATAAGGAGATCTTGCGAAACCGTTACCACATTCGGACTACAACCTGTCCAGGAAGTCACCTGTTCTTTTTGTCATCCGAGAAACGCAAGATGCTACTTGCTTTGGTAATAAAATCATTTTGTTGTGTTGGAAATCAAACAGCTGAAGTGTACATTTTAATTTGTGGTGATTGATTTGTTCGACACATGTGTTTTCAATATTTTATGCAGCTATTGGTCAATCTATGTGATTTGCTAGAAGTGATTGCAAAAACTCAAGTGCATCGGTGTTTAGTTAATGCGCGAATGTGTTTAAATATTTGACCTCTAACCTGTATGTACGAGTACATTGTACATGTATGCGTACTTGCAGTAATTTGCACTTAGTTATTAGGTAATTTAAATCTCGCGAAGTTAGTAATAAAAAGTTGTACGAAGATTTAAACGAATATTAAGAGATAATATCTTGAATAAAATATCAAATAAATCTTGAGCGAGATCTTAACATAAATTAACTTTTCGGAAGGAAGCTACGGTTTCCATGACATTTGAAAAATTATTTAAAATATGATTGTTAGGACGTGTTATCATTTAAATAGATGTTCATAGATTCATTCAACTTTATTAATTGTAACTTGTACGGAAATAATTTCCATATATTTTAATCGTATAATAACCGTTTGCTATACTTTAAGTTCAACATGGTTAAGACATTAGATAGGTATCCTTATGTCTAATAAATAGCAATGGACTACATTGACCGAAACGAGGTCACAAACGCCATATATCGTTATCATTTGAATAAAACACAAACATAATATGTCCGAAGCCATAACATAATTTAAAATAATATCTTTCTTTACAAATTTAAAATTCCAATAAACGTTCAAGGTCAGTTTAATAGACTAATCTTTACAAAAAATGCTCATTTTGCATAACTTTATGGTGATAAACTAATAACGAATAATACATATTTGATCGAGATAACTCCCACGTAAAAACAATCGAACGATAACATTATTGAACCAAGATATCAAAATAAAAACACTATAACAATATCGAGGGTGGCAAGCATATTAAATCTACAAAATATCCACCATGGTAAAGCATGAAGATTATTGATTAATTCTTATGAAAATTTTGTTCACATTAGAATGGTAGAGTGACGAGAAGTAGTTATTAAATTTACAACTTAATTTATTGTGACAAATTTGCTGTCAAAATTATTGCGATGTACTTTGTATTGAAAACGTAATAATATCTAAGAAGTACACTTTTTATAAATTTTATAAAGAGCATCATAAAACTATGGAAGCCTAAAACGTACAGTCAATATAGGCTAGTACGAGCAGAAGTCTTTGTAAAATTGCTACTGTAACTGGGCAGCATATCAACAAAGAAGAAAGTCGTACTCCTGTCGTTAATCTTTCTACTTAAAAGATTCCGTTTCATTAAAAGCATTGAAATTTATCACGACGGCGATATCTTAACAAGCTTGTCATGTTGTTTAAAGCTTTAATGTGTTATTGATAACGTTACAGGTTTTGGGTGCTTCGTTAGTGGCGCAGGCAGCCTACAGTGCTCCCGCGATATACAACACACAACCACAGCAGCAAGTGCCACAAATATGGAGATACGACTACGATACATCGCGGTTGCCTAATTACTACAAATATAAGTGAGTGTTTTGTTTTATGATACCTTTTATATTATTGTAGTGGTAGGCGTCTATTGCGGGGCCACTTAGATCTCAGGGTGACAGGCGCAGTGCCGTAACGCGTAGAATTTTGGAATTTAAAAACACTGGAGCACTGTCTGTGATATGATGGGCAATCGCAATGCATAGGGCTTGTCATCTGAATTTCTCATCTTGACACTCCTTGTCTTAAAAAATCTAATCTAAAAATAAGTTTTATTATGATATATGTTCCGTAACACCCAAATTAATTTCAAAAACGCAAAATATTGCTAAGCGCTACTACACACTTATACACAATCATAAAATAATCTCACGCATCGATATACATACTATAATACAATACAAATAACTTTATTTGACGCAATAAATGTACAATACAATATACTGAATCCATAGGTTCCCGAACTAGTAAAAACTGTGTTTCAGGAACCAGACAAAGAACAAATACAAAACTCAGAAAGTTGAATAGTCTTATGAAAGTATCAATCGGAAATCTGATCGGTTACTTATGTATTTTGATAGCTAGTGTCGAATTAGAGCAAAATGAAGGTGTACAAAAAATTGTTCAGCATAATGTCATGTTTAAAAACCAGTTTCGATAACTAGAAGAAATTTGCTGTCATCTGCAGAGAAAGGGTTATTAGTTATCGGATATTGAAACTCGATACTAACTTTCGTTTGTGAACTCAATATTGGGAATACTTTAATAATAATTAACTTGATATTAGCTACACGTTTTGGGATGTAAATTAAATACCTACCAAGTACTTCTTGGTCTTGGTCCGAGTACATTAATAGGAAACCATTAGCTTTATTTTTTTAAAGATGAAGGGAACTTTACTTATTGTAAGAGAACTCTACAAATATTTTTTTTTATATTTACAGACGGGGACAACATTTAATGTTCTTTTTAAATTTTATATACGGAGAAACTTCCATAGATTATATAGATGTTAGTTATAGAAAATAACAGTGCATTTTAAGGGTATCTATTATTATCTATATCTCCGCGATTGCATTAGTCAAATTATTGCCAATTGCCTCCCACTTCTTCGCATATACTCAACCTGGAGATAATCGTGTATCATCATATGACACAGATAAGCAATAGGCAGGTGTCAATGACAATATTATCACCACTACAATGTTGCTCGTAGAGACAGTCAAACTTACTAACATCAGCCCAATTAACACAATCGATGAAGTCATATGGCGAGAGGTAAAATTCCAAAAATTCCTTAGAACAAATAAAATGCGGATCTATTTTTTTACTCGACCAATTAAATTATATTTATGCTATCTACCATGATATATTGTTGTGATTGAATTCTTTAGATTCAACAGGTTCTCCCACGCGGGACATTTGCTTATATGCGTTATTGTTCCATATTTTAGGAGTTTTTCTCTCAAAAAAGGCCATAAATATAGTAAGCGGCAATGTTAGAAGGGGTTTATTTTCTAACGTATTTATCAATGAACACAACTGTTTATTTAATTACTGCACATTAAACACATTAACACATTAAATTGTGTGTTTTAGTTGACAACAAACACACAACAACAACATAAAACAACAACACACAACAACAAACAATAAAAGTATTGTTATATCAACAAAATTACATTAAAAATCTAGACCAATGACCTTTAATCAAATGTTATAATTTTAATAATTTAATTCGTCTTCCTTCACATCTTAATTATGTTTCTAAACAATAAAAAACCCGTATATTTAGGCTATAAAACACGGAATTTCCTATATTTGCTGAATTTATACATGTATAGGAAATCTCGATAAAGATTTTAATACTAAAAATGTCAATAACTAGTCCGCAACTGGTGGGCTGATTCCTTCCGCGCCACATAGGTCACGCATAAAAAAGTGATTTTGCTCCTGCCGTACACTTCGAGCCAAAAACCGTTGAATGAAATTTGAATCTAGATTAATTCTATTATGAAGAGAGACAAGACCTTGTACAGTCAACTACAAAGAGATGTATCCATGTTAGGCTTACAAAATGAAATAAATTTTCATTTGCCACAATGAACTACCCTTGGTTCGTGACATTTCTAGTAGCAATCAAACTCTATATTATCATCGACTTCTTTAATATGCAACAATGATGTATCCCACTACTTTTCCTTAGGTGATACATAATAATAGCATTTAAAATGAATCTAATATAGTATAAGATTTGGTGGATACTGAAAATGTCACGAAGTAAGGGTAAATAATTTTTGCATACTAAAAGTGCCTTCATTTTGTAAGACTAACATGGAAACATCTCTTTGTAGTTGACTGTACAAGGACATAGTTTTTGTTTTGGCGCAAAACATCACTTCAAGCGATAATATAGGCGTCAAAAGTTGGCGATGTAATAATACCTCTATAAATTTTATTAAAATTTACTTTTCTAGCGTTTTATATGACTTATAATGTTCTTACACCTATGCATAACATATTACTCGTTTTAGTAGGTATTAATATATAATTAATTATAGGTTCATATTACTTATTAAATATCACACAACAAATCAGGCACGCAAAATAACTGGTATTAAAACAAAATCTCGTACCACAGTGTTTGTGATCGAACTCCTCCGTAATGACTTGACCAACATTTAATATGATTTCATTTGTTTATTATTAGTTAAGTCTGAGAATAATTGGTAGAAAAGCTTTTTTATGAATACATAGACGAAGTTACGCGAGTCAACAAGTCATATTATAATTTGTTTTTTCCTAGCTTCATTTGTTTTAATTTCTATTTTTTTTATTAATTACACTAAAATTATTATGTATGATGGCTTTTATTTATTTGCATTTGTTCATTTATTTTGTGTTTAGTTATTTTGTAACACAAAATAATAGGTATATCGCATTTTTAGATAAAAACTAAAGTAACTTAAAAGGTTTTTATTTTGCAATAATTACAAACTATACTTATTTAAGATTTAATATTTATTTACACAATTATACATAAAACTTTACAGAAAATAAATAAAAAAACATTATAAACTAAACCTACAATCTAAAACTTATAAATACTTAATCTAAATTTAAATCTAATAAACCTATGGTGGAGGGATAGGTAGCTAGAATGCTGGCGGCATTGCCCCGCTGAATACATATACTTATTTTTTGTGCAAAATACACGCCAGCATTCCGGTCACCCGATACCTCCACCAAACGTTTGGCCAGTTCTTTATACAGCTCCCAAGCTGCCGGTCCCCATGGACCCATAGTTTCAACCCCAAACGGCAAAAACATATAAGCTCTGTCCAGATTAGCATATTTCTGCCGTTTGAGGTTTTCAGCCTTACTAGCCGCGGCACCAGCCAGCAACATTGTTCCTGAAAGATGGGAAGGTGCCAGAGTATCGACACATGTGGCGTCCCATACTAAAGGCCTACCCATCTTCCAGGGAATGAGAGTCATGCCGTCAGGCCTCTTGCCGTCATCCCGCATTAGACCGTTAGGTTCCAATGTTGACGGGACGCCTGCACTCACAAGGGCCTGACGGATGATATCGTTTAGGCTGGCGTGCCGCGACACGCGTCCTGCGCTCTTAACGCAGGATTGAAATTATAAAAAGAAAATGAGAGTTGGTTTGGTTTTCATCTAGGGGTGCGATATCTCCTGTGTTTATATTATGGCATCTTTTAAACTACGAGTATTGTAAACAATGATCAAATAAAAGTTAGCACTTTCATCTTTTCTCTTATACAATACAATAAAAAGAAAACCCGAACAGAATAACAACTCAATAAACTTTTCGCAAACCGATAATTCTTAACTGACATTCGACAACACCTTGCTTTAGGAATACGAATTGAAAAGGAAAGCATCAGCTGTGAATCACACTTTATTATTTTATTTTAGGAGTTAACGGTTTTTAAGCAACAAACTTTTGAATTTTGAAAAAAAGTATTCAATTTTGTTTTTTTTTATTGCTCTAAATTAATTCAATTATAACTTTATGAGCGTCCATTTTTAGTTTTAAAACGCTTAGGAATGGCATGAATGAATGAATGAATCAGAGAAATTAACTTTTTAACTGAAGTTTTCACAACTGATGTGGTTCAGTTTCTTTTAATGTCTAAAGAGCTTCGACGATAGCAGCTATTGCAGCAACAAGCACTGGCAACTAACTGTTTCATAATATTATAGTTTAATGTAATAGCTAAATTACGCAGGTATTAAATCATAGATCAGTCATAGATTTATAAAATAGCCTGTAGCTTAAAAGTTGCGAAAATGTTGATATTTCTAGATGCTGCAGCATTTTCTCAGACTTCAAAGCACTTGTGTGCAAACTAAACCTTGAAACTTTAATCTCAACCGCGCCAGTTATGACCTGACTACCTGAGCAGTGATGTGCAAACATTACTGTGCTTTGGCAGGAGGGCACTGTAGCTAGTGAAATTACTGGGCTAAAGAGTTTTAACATCTTATGACTCTTATGTGAGCGTTGGCACAATGCACCTAAAATTTTACATCATTCTAAAATCCTAGGTAACACTGTACTAATTTTGGGCAGCGTTATCCCTTAACATCAGGAGAGTGTCTTGCTCGTCGTCTTACTTCTTTGAATAGAAAACTTATTCTTGATTATACCTGATGAAGAAATGAATATCAAATGTGACTTGCACTTTAGTCGGTAGCTCCTGAACTAGACCGACAATAATATTTACCGTACAAACAAAAGAGACGTCATGTTTATGGTAATTGGAGTTTATATTGTCCTTACGTGTGCTGTCGTAACCCGATGATCCGAATACGTGATCCTCCGGGTTATTATTAGATGGTTATGTTAAACTTATGAGGAAACAACTGCTTTCTATCTCACTGCCTAGTTTTTTTATATAATACTATATCTCTAGTTAACTGCTGCTCTGGCTTATGCAGCACCATAATATCCCCATAACATTACAACTGCTATGCATCAACAACTTAAAACTGAATAACATTTTTTATTAACTTAAATTAACTATTACACAAAAGACACACAATAAATACATAAGAATATACATAAGAGTATATCAGTGCCTAGAGTCTAATCTTAATAGTTACTTGTACTTTGATAACTAATATGGGGTACTCGAGTGTTTTATATTATTAATTTACTAGCTAGGTTCAGCAGATTACTAGCTATGTATGTATAGTGTATAAATAGGTGTATCAATAACAAATAATATTAATGCTGATGCATACATAATATTAATAGTAGGGTAGGAAATGTAAACGATAAAAGAAAATTTTAGATAACGATACAAGATAATCTGTTTCACGATTCCAGAGTTAACTGTTGACTGTCTTTATTGTAATACGACAACATAATATAATTCATATCATACATGTAGAAATGACCGACGGCCTTATAAAGGTCGCAGGAAGACGCTGGATGCAGGTCGCTCCCAACCGGTACATATGGAAGTCCAAAGGGGAGGCCTATTTTCAGCAGTGGACGTCTTACGGCTGAGATGATGATGATAATGATGTAGAAATTATGTTTAGAGCATTTAATATGATCCTAAAAGAAATTACATATTCTAGCATCTACCAACGGTTCTGATTTTTTAAACTAAAGTTTAATATGTGTAATTTATGTTTAATAAAATCAATATTTAACGGTACTTAAATAGTCGTTATATTTGATAGAAAAATTTATACCGGTTTCAATTTAGGTCCTTTTTGATAGGTTTACCGTTAGGTACCTATAATAACTGTACTGGGCGAAAAACATAATCTGTGAATGAAATGTGAATAAACATACGAGAATAATATAAGCTGTGTAGGATCTTGGCACATTATAGAGTTCTCATTCTGGGTCAGTATCTACATAAATGTGTTTATTTCACAGTAATCCTACAGTTTATATGCTAACCGTACCTAAATTGATATTTATTGTAAAACGGACAGTGAAAATTTTAATAAATATACACATGGCGCTTTGCGATTTCCTTTTCATTGAATTGGTCCGACACGCTGTCGAAATAAATTCTTGAGAGTTCTTTCATTCATCCTTTTTCATTAGGATATCCTTTTCCAAATTTTATCAGCCATGGTCTTACTACTTTAGGGCAAAGGTCTTATTCTATCTTCCTTCCACTTTTTTGCGGCCTTGGACTTTTTTTGACCAAGCTAGAGCCCCTGGTCAATATCATTCATTTTTCCACAACGACTCTCATGCCAACGACTTATATTTGCGCTTGTCTAAGCCTGGAGTTTGCTAGGTGGCCACTTAATGATGCGTTTAAGCAACATGCTCATCCAATATGCGACAGATATAAAGCTCTTTGCAAGCGGTAATACGTATAAGTCTTAGTGGATATCAATGTGTCGAAGCTTTCAAAAGCCGTTGTTGTCCGCTTTGAATTAATTGGTTCGATGTCTGATTGTCTGTCAATCCACGTGACAGCAATGAGTAAAAAAAGTTGAATGGCGACAGAGCGAAATGGTCCTTGTAAAAAAACGTGTAGTCCAGACCAGTCGTATTTGAAAAGTTGAACGGCCTTACACAATGTGATACTAAGGCTTTGATTTTTTAGGTATCCTTCCCAAAATGACTAAAGACTTTTCTAAACAAGCCCTACAAATATTAAAAAGACGAAATAAGATGTTTGTACTTTAAGGCATTTTAAGACAGAACCGATTGGGCTGAAATATGGTATTTAGATAGCTTAGTCCCTAAAATGACACATTAGCTACTTTTCAGCGGGTAAAACTGCTGAGCCCAGCTTGTAATAATTGAATGAAACAACGTTAATGACGTAAATATAAGTATTGTAGCTTAAATTTATTGCCATTACATTAAAGCGGTACATTCTGTACTCAATATTATTTAGGAAGCAATGCAAAAATCGTTATAATACTTTAGGTAAATCGTAAACCTAGGTCGTTGTAATTTCTTTGCGAATATTTCATGTGTAAATATTGACACCAACTAGCAGCCATAATACGTTTTGATCGTGATTATTATATTATATTGGCTATAATAATATTGTCAGTAATAATGACGCTACCAGAGGTCATTACTTCCTCATCGTCATAATATTACTATAGCCTGTTCAACATTGAAAATATCTAAATTTGAGAATTTTGAAGTAACCTTAATAAGGTATCAGCGAAATGCCAGCGTAGGTCAAATTTAACCTATACAAGCTGGGTTGGTACTAGTTAAAAAAGATTTTCTGCTGTATTATATACGTATCATGTTTACCTGTAGTATGTATTATGTATATTATAATATAAACGAGTGCTGATTACATAACAACTAAAGGACTTGTAATGTTCATCGAAATATATATGTCACCGGAAAATAACAAGATTCGTAAGTTTATAAAATTCCTAAAATTTCCTAGGAAATTTATAAACTTTCATAGGATTCCAAACGAGAGATAAATTTTATTATTTTACGCCCACATTTTCGTAAATTGATAAACTCCTACGAAAAGGAATCCTACGAATCTTGTTATTTTCCGGTGACATATACATATTGTCACTTAATTTAACATCCGTTGATCAACCCAAATGACAAGCCCAAGAAGGCGGACAAGCACACATTGTATCATTTGGCACAATCAGGCTCTCGATAGAACAGAATGGTGGGACGGAAAGGAGGCCTTTGCCCGCCTACTAAATAAACATCCGACTTCTATGAGACTAGTAGCTAGTGGTATTGTGATTTGACTCTAATACTGTTAGTAGGATAACCTTTACTGTGGGAGTAAACCCCAGTTATTCTTTCTCCCTTCATTACTTTTAGATAATGGGGGTTGGTACATGCTTTTTAATCCCGTCAACTGAACAGCACTGCGGTCAATAACTGTAGAGGGTGTACTTAACCTAAAAATATTATAAACAGTTTTTTTTAAATATATAAAATTGTAATGTGTCCTTATAAAATTTTAACACATTACCTAGGATACAAAATATCGTAAATTTTCGCAAATTTATTTAATTTATACTTTTCATAAATTTCCTAGGAAGTATATAAAATGGCGGTTAAGATACTTTTCCGATAACATACTGGTATTATATAAGGATGTCAAAGTAAAATAATACTTTATAAATATCAAGGTAAAAATTTACTATGATGAGTAAGATATTATGTATATTAATTAGTTCAGATAATAAAAAGCAACAATTCATGATTAATATAGCCTAACATATTTTGAGCTATTAAATTGACACTTTTAATAAAAATAAACAATATTTTAAATATATTTATGTAGGTAGGCACTTGACATTTGAACGTCAGATGATTTTAGGTACGAATGTGTATCATGATTAACGTTATACACATTCGTATATTATTATACAGAGGCACATACCTACAACATTCCAGTAAGATCACAGACTATCAATTTTAAAAAGTCATCACAAATACGCCTCAAATAGTTAACATTTGTAAGGCAAATTAGTTTTAATTAAAAAACTAATTTATAAATGTTAATTGTTTTTTTATTTATAATACGGCGCTTTACAGACAAAGCAAGTACAGTAATACCCTGGACTTACGCGATAGTTGGGATAACCGCTTAAGTCGGAGTTCAACTTTGCATATAAATACCTCATAGCTTCATTTAGATGTACAAACGATTAGATTCCACGAGAAAACAAGAGAAATTTAAAAAAACCTTTTTAAAAACAAGCTTTTATTATTATTATCAAAAAGTACTCTTCAAGACGAATCAAATAAGCCCAAACTCGATGGGGTTACGTCGTTTAATTACGGAGTTTCTATAGCCACCTTCCCGCTCCATCATCAGATCAGCTCCATGTCATAATAATATTGCATTGTCATCCGATTTATGCATGAATGCAAAATTTCAGCGCAATCGGACACCGGGAAGTGTGTCAAATTTAACTTGCAAGATTTCATTACAGAGAGACAGACAGACAGACAGACAACAGACAAGTGAAAGTAAATAAAAGCTTGTAAAAAAATGAACAAACTTGTCGTAAATCGTACACGCAAAGCAAAAATAAAAACCGCGTATCTCCAAATTAGCGTAAAACGGGGTCTCGTAAATTGGAATATTTCAGTATTGCAGAAACTAACACTGCCCACTTTCTGCAACTAGCCTATCCTGCCTTTAAGGTTAAGTCTGCTACCATCTTCGACCGCAACATATCTTAAGAGCGTATATATTGAGTGACGCTCTCTCGCTCGCACAATTTGACGAATTTTGAAATATAAATTCGTGGAATTATTTATTAAAAATTCCTCTATACCACCCCTCCATAATATTATTGCACACATTTTAAAAGTGTTTTCAGTAAGATATATAAAAAAAATGGCATAATGCGATTTTATAAAAAAAAATTATTTCAATATTACTCCCCATCCCATTTTTTAATATATCAGTGCGAGCGAGAGAGCGTCACTCGATTTATACGCTCTTAAGATCAGATGAGATTGTGGTTAAAAGCTAATAAAATATCACCAATTATAACTTATTTAGGTACAACAATAAATGTAGGGTCCAGTAAAATTACGTGTACGTACAAAACTAGCTTCTCGACTTCTGTCTAGCCATAATAAAACTATTATAAAATATTTTCTATCTGACTTTCGTCATTGAAACGTCCTTGAACTCGGATATTGTAGAATCGTTTTGGTATGTTAAAATGATATCATAGAATGTTTTGACTACAAATAGGGATTATACGCGCATAAATTATACATAATTATGCTCTTTCACCCACACAAACATAAAGAATGAAACATTTTATATCTCTTAATGACTAAATTACTGATTGATAGTGTTAAATTATCTAAACGCTCTACTTTTTTTACTTTCTTGAATTAAACATATTATAATTTATAGTCATATTATTATATCATATTATTATTTAGGAATCTGTTACATAAATCAGCCGATTATAATTATTATTTGGATGAGTACCATTGCCAACTTTATTAGTTCTTTAACTACCTACCTTTATTTGATAGTTCAGCGTGCTTTCTAGTGTAAATGGGCATATTTGCTAACAGAGTTTTCATCTCTCTTAGATTTTTCTTTTTACAAAGAGACCAAGTTGTGCATTATAATTTTTCTAATTAGTATAATATGACGATAGAGTTAATCAGTTTTGTTGAAAAATTTATTGTAATGTTTTATTGAAAATCCCTCCAAAAGCCCGACTGGTTAATGTTGATTTTATTGTAAGACTTTTATTAAGGATTTTTTTTTATTTTCAGTTACGAAACGTCAGATGGATCATCAAGAACAGAGCAGGGCGGCATCCAAAACCTTGGTACAAAGGACGCCGCACTCGATGTCAAAGGCGCTGTCCGCTGGTACGACAGCACCGGCCAGCTCTACGAAATGATATACAAAGCTGGCAAGAGAGGCTATAACACCATCATCAGACCAGTTCGAAGCTAAGAAACAGTACAAAGATCTCAAACTTAGGTAGAAAAATGTAGTACCCATTGGTACCGTTTTGTGTTACTTTGTATGTTGCATAAATAGAATATTGTTGGTGACTAATAGATATAAAATTACAAAGTTTACAACCAATAAAATATTGTTGGAAAATCATATTTTACGAGTAAATGTTCACAAAGACTACACAGATTCCTGTTTGATGCAAACAATATTTGATTTTCTTCTTACAAACATTGAGTATATGGGGTAGTGCAAAATTAATCAACAAATTTTGCTCTAGACAAAAAAATCTCCTGATTAATTTTGCGCTGCCTTGTATAACTTTGTCATTATGATAAAAAGTTTTGTTGTGATATTTTCGACGTTAGAACCATAAGGACAGCAGATGTCTTTTTTTTCTTTTGTTCATCTATCGACATCGGACCTTTTGGTTATCAAACATAAGGTTGAAAAAATCAGGCATCCGACCTTATGTTTCTAACGGCGAGTACATAATATAATTTTTGTATTGTTCCAGTATCATGTAAAATTAGAAGTATCTAAAATAGCTATAGATAAAATTATTAAAATGTTCAGTTGTGCTAATTAGAGACTGGACAGATTTTGGACTGAAATACGCTAAGAATGAAGCATTACATCGCTCGCGACTATTTTTAGCATGATGACGGATGAGTTGGAGAATAATGACATCTATTGTTACAGTCACTTAGTTATTAGTTAATGTATTTAGGCGGAAACTGACTTGTATTGCTCTTTTGTAATGAAGATAAACTTAATTCATAAATCACAAATCTAGCGGTTCAACTCCATTAATGAAAAAAAAATCATGAATTTTTAAAAGGCGCACCATTAACAATTAGTAAGTTACTGGTGCGACGGAAGGGAGGCTATTGCCCAGCAGTGGGAAAGAAACGACTATTAACTATTAATAGGACTATTAACTATTAATAAGAATTAGTTTCTATCTTATTGTTGGATAAAGGTCTCCTTTCTATCGCGCTATTCTGTTTTGTGAAGATTTTGATTGTGCCAGCTGCAACAGTGGTAATCGAGAACTTTCCTCAAGCTTTTTCGGTGATTGTTGACCACAATCTGGTGATTTTTGACCTGATCATCGTACATTATTTCAACGCATTGTTAAAACTTTATACGGTACAAAAACATTTTTAGTCAGTTTCTGCTTTTTAAGAACCGTTTTTTTTTATAATATTTAAGTGTTGAGAGATAAATAGCAAGCATTTGTTAGATGGCGTAGCCCAATTTTTCACTTAAATATTATAAGAACTACCCACGTATAAGTTATTCTAATATTATTATGACACGATATCATATGATAAAACATATTGTATTGATGTCATAAAACCTGTTCATAAATTATTATTTTGTTTTATAATATTGGAATAATGTAAACCTAGATTTGATTTAAGCGTTTATTTATTAAAATTGGCTTTAACATAATCGTTTCTTTTTCATTTTCTTAATTTTTACTTCTATTCTTAATTTATATGATATAATTCCATATTTTTTAGATTTTTTAAAATCAAGAGTGAATATCTTTTTACTTAACAAGCGTCCTTTGGCTGTCTGTTTAGTCATCAGAAAAAAAATAGAAATCATACTAAATATACCATCGAATAAATTGTTCACACCTTAGAAATAGCCTACCGATATAAATTATGTTATTTCAACGGACTTGCCATTTTGTCCAAAACTATCTGAAAAAGAATTAATTATTTCAGGGTTTAAACTACCCACCACTACCCACATAGCAAATTTCAGCACAATTGGTTCAGCCGTTAAGGCGTGAAGAGGTAACAAACAAATACAACCATTCACACACATCAAATTCATCCATCAATTTCATCAATAATTTTCATCAATTTCATTGTGAAATCCTGGATAGTCCTGGTAATGGGCAGCATTATCTCTTAACATCAAGACAGCATCTTGTTCTTCGTATTACTTCTTTGCAAAAAAACATCCATACTTTCGCACTTATAACATTAGTAAGATACTTGTATCTTACAATAAAGACATAAGATAATAGTAATAATTCTCATTGAAATTGAATGAGCCTTCTGAACTATTTAACTTTTCTCAGAGTATTCATCATCATCATCAGCCTTCGCGACCTTCCAGATATCGTCACCCCACGTCACCCAAGGACGCCATACACTACGTTTGTCGAGGTCTCCACTCTAGAACACTCCTACCCCATCTGTTATCGGTTCTGCGGCAAATGTGACCAGCCTATTGCCACTTCACCTTGCTAATTAAATTTTTCATACTAAGATACTCGTCCACAATTTAAAGACTTGTAGGTCTTCATATTATGTTTAGTTTGCCTTCGCGCAGGTCATCTTGTAACTATGGGTACATTTCAACACTTTATTCGTGTTATCACTAAACAATCTTGCACCACTGTGTACATGGACATTTGATGTAACTTTGACAAACATTCACTGTATTTAAGATGACGGTATGACAAATTTTTTATCAGTCATTTGTCTTCTTCTGGCGATCAATTGATTCAATCTACCATGATTGCTCTAGTAAGTAAATAGGATACTTTATTATTTTTTACAATAAGAAAATTATAATAACTCTTAAATTGTGCTCTAATAATTGAAAAATTGTAAATAGTAAGTTAAGAAAAGAACATTTTTTAAAATGTTTATTGAAATATATTGATGTTAATTTTTATATGTGAAGCTAAGATTTTTTCGTGGTAAAATTAAAAGCATTATTATATTTATCGTTATCCGTTATCCTAACCACCATAACACAAGCATTAAGTTGCTTAGCTTGTGGTTAGGTGGCGCTGTGTGAAATGTCCTGAAATATTTATTTATATCTTAGCAGATCAATTGCCATAATTTTAAAAATAGTAAAAATCAGTAATATATTATGTGTGTAATGCCTATAAATGTTAATTTCTGAAGTTTTAATTTTAATGTATTCTCTTACAATAATAAGTAAACTCGTGTTATTTACCCAAAATCCTTATAAATTTTCGGAAAATTTTATTCGAATATTACAATAAAATCAAACGTGCCTTATATTATATTAATTATCTATTTTTCAGAAAATTGTACTAATCAGCGCTGCAGTAGCAATGGTATTTGCCGAAGAAAAACCAACCGTGGAAATCCTTACAGAGAAAACATTCGTAAGGGAAGACGGATACAACTTTGAGTGAGTATTTTAAAACATCTAATATACTTGTAGAATTTAAATTAAAACTAGTAAAGACGCATTAAAATCTTCATTAAGAAGTAGATTAAACCATTAAAGATATTAATTCGGCGAATTATCGTGTCCTGTTTTGTCAAACGAACATTTTTCCTTTAGACTAATTTAGGTACCATACGCATGCGATAGGTATGTTACCGGGTCACTGGCCAAATTATTATTCAAATTACGAAAAATATTTTACCTACCTAATCATATACATGATTGAGTGATAACTTCGTAATAAAGAACATTATTTGTTTGAAATAATCTTGCTGAATAAATTATTTTATTCCTAGATTAAAATCAATAAGAAAGATACGGTACGCGCTACCGTTGCTACAACCAAACTTGAACCTGCTGGTCGGAAAGAGTCGGTTGCTGCGGCGACTCCAAATTAAAATTGTGTGCATGAACCTAATTAGAGCGGTCAATTTGCGAGACGCTTGAACCGTATCTTTCTATTATTTCAGTTTAATATTGTATTATTCATCACAACGCTAGAAAGCCAAGCCGCGAGCATGAGCTAGTAATTTAATAAAACGGTCAAAAACACTGAATTCACCGGACAGTGGACCTGTTTTCATTAAAATTTACATATTATTACCTGTGACTAATAGCGGATATGGCTTTAAGGCTTTAGTTAAGCCATCTTTAGCCTGAGTGCAAACCACTTTGTACCCAATGTTTAATTTTTAATGATATTTTGACACCTACTCACGTCTTGTCAAA
This sequence comes from Hemithea aestivaria, assembly GCA_947507615.1. NCBI lineage: Eukaryota > Metazoa > Arthropoda > Insecta > Lepidoptera > Geometridae > Hemithea > Hemithea aestivaria. The sequence goes on along the minus strand of OX382325.1, from coordinate 9,602,002 downwards.
TTAAGACTAAAGTGATAAAATATAATGTTATGGGATTTTTTGTCTAGACTGTTAAAAACTTGTCTTCACCTAAAAATGACATTTCTAACCATTATACTAAATATGTTAAGGCTATGTTATGGTTATAGTTCGAGTGAGTAATTTATCAATTCTACACAATTAAACAACATAACCAAATGAGCTGAAATTTAGAATGAAGATATGAGTAGTTTAAACCCTGGAATAAAAACATAGACATTTTAGTGGGTCGAAATTCTAGCGCAGTTTCATCAAATAATAATGAATTAATACTTTAATCCACCACGTTATACACAAAACATATTATTTATCGAACTAAAGCTAATAAATTAGATTAATTTTCACAGACAACTTTTTTAACAACCTGGTAATGCCTGGTCTTTGTAACCCGCGCTCGATTGTTTGTCTTTAATTTCCCTGTTTGGTTGTCTGGAAAAGATCGCTATTAGCGATAAGATCGCACTTGTAACACTTTTTTATGCTTCCATAGTTTCCTTATAGTTTTTTTCGCTTTGTCTGTCCGTCCGTCCGTCTGTCCCCGCTTTGCAGAGAAACTATAAGTCCTAGAAAGCTGTTTCTTTTTTTATCTCAGAGGAGAATTATTATTAATGATCAGGGTAAGAGAACGGTAACAAAAAATAATTTAAAATTAATTCATTTAGGGTACCTCCCATTTACTTTAGATGGGGATGTCATATTTTTAATGTTCTATTTTCAGATACAAAACAAGCGACGGCGTGTCCCGCAAAGAAGAAGCCAATCTGATCACTGTGGGCGATCATCAAGGCATCGGAGTTAAGGGTTCCTACTCGTTCACCGCCCCCGATGGCCAGCAATATCAAGTCACATTTACCGCTGACGATAAGGGTTACAACCCTACCATCCGCGTACTACCTCCTCAGTAATTTAAACTTAGAAATCTACAGTGCGATAGATTGTATCGTTATCATCGAACTCAAACATTTATATATGAAATAATTTTAAATCTGTTAGAACCATTTTTTCCAATTTCCACCAAATAATCTGAAGGCAAATTGATCAATAAGATGATAACTACTGCATTGATTTAAGGATTAAGATGTTTGGTGATAAATTTATGATTCTAGTGAATACCATCATAAATTTATCTCGAAAACCAACCTTAGCATCCTTTAAATAAGTATTGCATCTAAACGGAGTATCAATATTTTCCGTATAAAAATGAAAATGTATATTTGTCTGCCGCTGGAATTGGTTTTGGAAGTCTTTTATATTTTAATTTATAAAATTATTTCTTTAGCAAATGTTTCAGTTCGCTACACACAGTGTTTTAAGTATTTCAACACCTTTTTCAATGAAAAAGTTACTATAGTCTATCGGATGTGTTTTCATAGGGAAATAATAGGAATTGTAACAATCTTCCATGGGAGTTACTAAAATGTCTGTTATCTATCATGTCTCTACCATTTCTTTATATTTATTATTTTTAGTAACTGCCATGTTAGGTTTTATAAACCTTAAAATTCCTTATTATTTCGACTGTATTTTTCTGGTGAAATGTAAACGCAGCGATCGCCAAAGAGGCTAACTGAGAATTGTACTTTTTTCTGTTGTTTTATACAGTATAGTTTTTTATTTTTATTTTAAAATAAACTTTTTAATTATATCTGAATTTATTTGACAATACATATAATATAATATTATAAGCACTCATATATATGTTTATAGAAGTAAATTAGTGTTTATTACCTCTTAAGGCCTCTCAAATTTGGTACTTAGTAGCTCAGACCCCAGAATAACATAAAGGCTACTTTTCAGTAATAAGTAATAACACTACTGAGCAAAGTAAATCTAAATACATAAAAGGAAAGAGTGACTGATTGACTGACTGATCTATAAACCTACAGCCTTAACCGCTGAACGGTTGAAATTTGAAACACAGATAGGTTTTATGATGTAGACCTCCGTTAAGAAAGGATTTTACCATGCGGGCAAAGCCGCGGGCGTACGCTAGTTCAAGTATAAGTTGGCTCAATAGAGAATAACTAAAAATTGTATAACTTTCAAGAATCTAGCTTGAAAGTTAAACAAAAACTTTGTAATTAATAATTATTTTAAACAGTTTCAGATTCGTTTTGAACTTGCTAGTAATACAATAACAAAACTTAGCCATCGTTTTTCTCGTCACTATGTCCAATGTAGAAAACTTTGCTAATTTTCATAGCAATTAGCATAAAACTCACTATTTTCTTCAAGTAATACTTAATGCAATCTTATGTACCCAAAGGCCATAAAGTATCGGCAGATGACAAAACAAAGCGCAGTTCTCAATTGAGGACGTCGGAGCCTTGCCCAGAGCGGGTTTACGACAGACTTTAGTGCTTATTTCACAATACATCCTGCAATTTTACCTCAGTACAATACAACTAATCAAATAGCATTGTCTTTACATAATGAAATAAAAGATTTTATGTGCGTCTAACTGCTGAGCGGTGTTTCTAACGATTGAGATGCACCGAACATACTATAACTTTATTTATTCATATCAAAAAAGTATTAAATAACGCTCTTGGTTGTTTTAAAAACCATAAATCAATTCAGCAGTAATAAAATAAGATTATATTATTAATGAGAATCAGTTGTTTCGATCTTTTTTATACGAACGCCTGATGAAAAAAACGTGTAATGACTACTTATCATAACATTCAGTTCATTAAGGCGCTTTTGTTAAAATGTGTAATGCACACATTACGGATTCTTAGCTCACCAAAATTATAAATATTATGTTGATAATATCATGCTTAACACCAGGCGAGTATGTGGTCGATTATTATATTATATTAGCCTAACATACACAGAAAAAGCAATGCCTAATATCTATTTGGATAAGTGTATTTCCATAATTTTGTTTTTGATTCTTGAGATGAAATTGATAACACAAAGATACATAGATTATATTGATACACACTTAATTTGTTTTAGAAAACTCTATCCAGATCGTTAAAAAACAGGCTGCGCCAAATATGGGCGTTATTACCATTTAAGTTTGTACTAATAAACTTCACGATATGAGAATGTTACAGTTTTAATTGTATTTAAGTTAAAACTAGCTACGCTCAGGGTTTTTACCCACTGTACTATGTGATATACTAAAGTCTAAGCTATCTCTATAGGTACCAAAGCTCAATCAGTCCACTTGTTAAGACGTGAAAGAGTAACAAAAACACATCCAGATATCCATTCATGCTTACAAACTTCCACGTTTATAATATTAGTAATATAGTAAAATTTGTTCCTAAATATTTGTTTAAATTTCGTCCTTATTGACTGAGTTTCTCCAAATTATTGTACAAAGAAAATACCTCAATTACTTTCATTTCAACATATCACGCAAAACATTTTAGAGTATTGATGTAAAAGACATAAACGCGTGCCTCAGGATCGGGACAAGACGCTTCGTGACATTTTCATTTACTCCTGCAATGTAACAGTTTGTTAGCGTAGCGTTAAGTGCTTTGAAATTGTCTTAAAACACGGGTCCAATGAAATTTTAGTCAGTTTTGAGTGACGTTTACTGAAAGGACACAGGAAAGGTAAGAAAATGTAATATTAGCTACGCATCGCAATTTAACCTGCTATAACATATTGCAATAATTTACCCAGTTTAGGAAAACCTACTTATATTTAATCACAAAAATTCGTACCTATAGAATTTTTTACTGTGTGTGTGTTTGTTACTCTTTCATGCTAAAACGAAAGAACCGATTGGGTGGGAACTAAATCTCTATATCACATAGGTAACCTGTATAGCAGAAAACTAGGTCAACTTTTATCCTGATTCCAGAACAGTCAACTTTTTTCCAGAACTTTACAACGCTATTGCTGTAATGATTATTCAATGGGAACCAAAAACTGAATTGACTTTATAATGTAAAGAATACCAAAGTATGAGCACAATAATCTTTGAACTTTATCTTTTATCAATATGCTGCTTATTGTAAATTAAATGTTTTTAAATTTCAGACATGATTCCTCGAGATATCTGAAACTTCAAAATGCTATTGAGGTATGTACCTACCCAATTAGGTATTTTTTGTTATCTTTTTGAAAAACGGATCTCTATAAAATTTCTATGATTAATCAACCAATCCTTAGCTGACATTTTTTGATGTTTTTTAAAGTCATGACTTTAATATTGTATTAATCAATAATTTATCAAGTCTTAGATATTAAATATATCATAATATTTTTTTACAGATATCTGTTTGGTGACGACAAAGTTAAAGAGAAGAACACGGGCTAGGAAGTTCCAGGGCTTTATATAGGCCGTCCACGACTCTGTTCTACTCATTTCAACATTAAGGGTATTCTAAGTTGAAAAATATGGCGATAACCACTTACGACGTACGAGTAATACCTTTATCCTCCAAAATGGTTGAATAAAATAGAATCAAAGACGAGGATACAACTAAAATACGCCTGAGTACGGTGCTGATGTTGGTAGCCTTTTTTGTTTTTGAAACTTATACTAATAGTTTGGTAATAAAAACAACAATTTTGTACAAACCTTTATTTGGCAGTGTTATTGTACATTTGCAGACTAGCATAAAATATTAACTTACATTATCATTTGGTTGCAGCCGTTTTCATGGAAAATAACGTCTTTAGGTATTTAGAATTAAGCTTGAGCTGGGGCCTGTGCAGCGGGGGCGTTGGGGTCCTTCTCTTCAGTGGGCTGGTATCCATTTTTGTCGGCGAGGTAGGTGACTGAGATGTGTTGACCATCGGGAGCGACGTACTTGTAGCTTCCCTTCACGGCGAGCCCTTGTTGGTCGGTGTCGTTCTTGTAGTCGCCTTGCTCTTGCCTGGATGTGCCATCGCTTGTCTCAAACCTTGAAAAAAATAGATTATCTGATTATTTTCATATAACTTACTGATGTTAGTCAGATGAAGACTTTATTCCAGATTTAATAATAATATCAAGGTTTATTTATAACTGCAATTCCGACTAAATTCTGCTATTAACAATCATTTTATACCTTAAAAACTCTAGTCGTTAAGTAAACCAATAATATATAAATTCGCTTGGAAATAAATATTTAATGAATATTTCATTGACTTTCTTGAATATTGTTATGTTATCTTATCAGACTAACTTATATTGATAAGAAAAAGAACAGTTTTTAACAGTTACCCAAAAAAAACAATAAAATGTATTTAAAGTCTAGTAAATGTAAGGAATATTGCCCTCAATAAATAAAGCAATCCTAAGTTAATACAACAGTAGGACGATTAAAAACAATAGATGATGTTCTCGATAAGGTTCGATCGTAAACATGTCTACAAGATGCCCTTTTATAGATTCACATTGTTAACATAAAGACTGCACATATTTCATACGTGGCTTAGTTTGAACAGGATGAGACTGACGTGAACTTATTAAAGCTATTAGTAAGCCTGTATTGCACGATTGTTGACATAAAAATACCATCGTGTATAGTATATAACATTACCTATATGGTTTACAATAATGTATAGTATATTCACGTTTATTTCATCTTTGTAAATTATCGGCATAAACTCACTTGAATTTACTTCGGCTTCGTGCCGACCGTTTCGATCTTCGTATAGGATTATAGTTTACGTATAGGAACACATTTATTTCACAGAATACGCATTGGGCTAACATGACTCGTAGCTCCATCCCGCTTAGAATTTTGAATTTCAAAACACTGGGTGACACTGTATCATTCAGGGAAATCATAATGACCATTAGCCACCTGATTTGCTCATTGTGATAAAAAAAATCTTCTTAGTTTGAGAAAAAAACCATATTGCGTATATACTTGAATGTATTTTTAATCTCTAGTCATACTCGTGTATCATTGAAACCGCTAGAGAGCACAAAAAAATCTATGTATATTTTTTGCGAAATAATTTCGTTTGACAGTTGGGATTGTCACGAACCCAATTGGTTGGTAATCCGTGATCTTAACACACTCGTACGCTCACAGATGTGGCATTATGCAAGTACTTATTAGCTACAATAGAATCATTTACTTAAGGACGCGCGGTTAGATCTCTGTTATGTAACAGAACCTTTAGTGCATTCAAGAGCTTATTGCGTTATGTTTTTATTATTACACAATACGTTGTATTATTTGTTTTTCAATGTTACATTAACTAGCTGTGACTAAAAGTTTTACTCGTACTTGTTTAAGAACTCAATGAAAAATGTATTCCAGAAATGTAGAATATTACGTAACATACCCGTTGGGTACCCCAACAGTGCCAGTTATTCTACCGCCTGAGCAGTGATGTGCAAACATTACTGTGCTCCGGTAGGAGTGCAGGTAGCTAGTGAAATTACTGGGCTAAAGAGTCTTAACATCTTATGACTCTTGAGTAAGAAGCGTTGGTGCAGTGCTCCTAGAATTTCACATAATTATGAAATCCTAAGTAGCACTGTACTGATTATTGGCAGCGTTATCTCTTAACATCAGGAGAGCGTCTTGCTCGTCTTCTACTTCATCACATAAAAACAAAACATAAATCTTCACGATTCAAAAATCTTGTCGTAAGTATATCGAGGCAGAAATTATTCATTGAATCAAATCGTTTTTAAAAGTTTTAATGAGCATGTTTATATGAATAACTTCAAGTTTAAGGAAGATCTTTGTAAAAATGCGATAAGTATAATACTATTTATTTGAAAATGCGATACAAGCAATGTAATTAGTTGCTAATAAAATTAAATATCAATCGCTTTATGATTCATCAGAGATAATTAATTAAATACATTATATTACTAACAATGAATTAATTAATAGTTGATTCATAGTTATGGTCTTTTAATAGATAATAAAGTTTTGTTAAATGATTTTACTTAATAGCTTTACGTTTGATCCTACTTGGTGAAAAGTGCAGGTGCAGTCTAGGATAAATCACATTAAATACTTAAAAAGTATTTAATGTGATTTATCCTAGACTGCAAAATATTCTATCTTCCTAAAGGGCTATTCACCCGGACCTTGAAGATTTCTAAGATGTCATCACCCGGGAAACACACCGCAAATCGTTTCAAATGTCACTAGTTTTTTTATTCACGATAGGTTAGTTTTTAACCATGATTTTTCCTAGCTCTCATTAAATTAATAAGCCTGATTAAAGGTAAATACGTACTCAAAGTTATAGCTGTTGACGTCTACATTAGAGTCTTGTTTGACGATCTGCACAGGAGGCTGGGTGGGCTTGGCGGCGTCCTGAGCTACCACGAGGGCCACTGCGGCGAGAGCGATTAAGGTCTGAAAGGAAAGAAAACATGATAAACTAATACACTTTTAGGTAGACCAATGGGTGGTCAAAATTACAGAATCCAACTGAGTACACACAATATTGACTAAAACTTGTGGTTTTAAGGGCGAATCCTATGTGCAGTGAATTTTTGGCTGATAAAAAAATGCAGTAATATGATGGTTTTATGATTTTATAATATGTATATAATTTTATTAAATAAAATGAATTTCATCATCAGAATATTATACTATGTATTTTAGAATGATGATAAGATTAAATTAATCGGCAATTAAATGAGTGAACATTAAACATAATTTGTAACATTACGCGCGCCTGAATTTAAACGGGACATCCTAAGCTTTTGACACCGCTTTAACTATGGATTAAAATTATTAGTAGCCATTGGGTAATTTAAATCAAATGATATGATTCCTCTGATATTAAATAACTCTACTAATAATTGAAAAAATACTGCCTCAAAAAATAATTAAAACTTACAATTTTCATCATCTTGAAGAATTTGTAAGGATGTGTTGTAGGATGGGCGAGTCCTGAACGTCTATACTGATAACCGAGACAACTGTGCTATAAATATGCGTGTCAAAGTGTTGACAGTTTCCGAAGTTTCATTGGGAGGCGAGGTGTTAATCACAATCATGCAAACAGTTTATTTAAGGTGATCCAAGAATATGTTACGGGGATTTGTGAATTGTGTAAATTGTTTGTACGGCGACACCGCCGCGGCCGCGAGCGTGCATCACTTAACCTACATCTGCGCCTGACATTATCCACTACGAGGTCCTTCGAGGAAAACGGCTTTGTGGGTAAGTCACACTGAAAATGGTATACTTGGCTGATGAGGATCTTTAGACGTTTAAATATATACGCTTAGCAGATCCGAAGTGAACCTTGTTAGTAGGTGTAGCACAATAAAATTTACATACGATTTAAGCTTCAGAGAGTCCCTGAGATTTCATATTATGTGGCAGACCCGCGGATTATGTAGGAAACAGATACTTAGACCTCATTGTCATATATTATAGACCTCGATGTAGACTTAAGCGGCGCAGAAACGTTACGACGTCGTGAGAACGATAATATTATGATGAACTTGACATAGAGGATACCGAAGACCGAGTAGAGAGAAAGAAATCAGAAAGTGGACCATGATTACCAGGAAATACATACTCAAGGCAAATAAGAAGTAACTTAGATACAATACTAATCGTAGGACTGTTGACAATAAATAATCGTAGGACTGTTGATATGTTGACATCAAGGTTGCATTTCTCCTTTGATGATACATTTTGTGGAAAAAAGAAAAAAGTAGAATATATTACCGTTTTAGTGAGTAGGACTAAGAAGGACGCAGCTCGTGAGATTTTAAAATAAAATTAGGGCATATTTAATGTATGTATGCTCCTGATATACACGCCCTTAAAAATAACAATAACGTTAGTATTAAAAATTCTAAATTATACAATTAGTGGAGAATACTTTTATTAGTATTTCCTAAATATATATCAAAGGTGAATCCTGAGGACGTTAGACAAATGCATCTACACGTTTTGCATTTTAGAACATATGTAATTTTACTCAAATCCGAAAATTAAAATTCATTCATTCATCGTCCGCCCTCCGTCCATTCAGTACTTTCTTCAGCTGCAGAATAGCTGGTAGAAGCTGCTACTATAAAAAGTTATTCCTATAATTTTGCAGAATAATAAAATAAATATATGTATATAATACTAGCTCATGCTCATGGCTTTGTCCGCATAGCAAAATCCTTTCTTAGCGGAAGTCTACGTCATAAAACCTATCTATGTTCCAAATTTCAATCCAATCTGTCTAGCGGTTTAGGCTATGCGTTGATAGATCAGTCAGTCAGTTAGTCATTCAGTCACTCTTCCCTTTTATATATTTAGATAAAACCTTTAGTTATTTAGAAAATGTATAATTGCCAACATATCAAAGACTTCATTGACACTAAGTATCACTTACGTTAATTACCTGCCTATTAATTAGATTTCCATTACATATTGAATTAATGAGTGTTTATTGTCAATTATCCCATACAAAGGTAATCTTAACACATTCTATTATATATTCCTAACACAATTATATTAGAACATTCTGTTAACCCAAGATATTCTAGTGGCTAAGTTCTAGTGGGTAGGTTGCTACGCGTTGTTGAAGTTTGTTTTTATTATGTACTAACTGCGCCCAGAGGTTTTACCCGCCGTACTGTAAGGTACCCTTTGTGTTATTCGAGGGTCTAAGCTATCTCGATACCAAAATTCAGCTCAATTGGTCCGTTCATCCGTTTAGGCGTAAAGAAGTAACAAATGTACACACTCTCTTACAAACTCACCTTTATAATATTAGTGTGACGCACACTGCAACAGTGACAAACAGGACAAGGCGAATATGTGAAACTCCAACCTACTAAGGGAGCGTCCACATACGGGAAATATGGTGCATTAGGCCCGTGTTGTGTTGTAGGTCAGGCCTTAACAATACTATGAAGTAAAAACACGAGCAAGACGCTCTCCTGATAGTAAGAGATAACGATGTCCATAATTAGTACAGTGCTACCCAGTATTTTACAGAGGTAAAATTCTGGAAGCACTGCGCCAACGATTCTTACTTGAGAGTCATAAGATGTTAAGGCTCTTCAGCCCAGTAATTTCATTAGCGACTATAACCATTTCTCATCAGTCGACCCGTCCGCTTGTTTACCACTTAACGCATAAAAATTCCAGGAGATAACTAGGCAAAAAAATGTGACACACTTGGGCGTATACGGTCATAACATGATTTAATCGAAATGTAATATTATATCAACATAACGTACTTTAAAAATGTCATAAAATACGCCTCAATAATTAAAAACACCAACAATTTAATATTGTTGTGACACAATATACCACAATTTAATAAATTTACAGAATAAATGCCTATGACTAAAAAGGAATGCCTTAAAGAGGAGTCGAGGTCCTTCGCGTCGAACAAATAAAGGTAAAATAAATAAAGTTACATAACAACTGCAAGCGCGCATTATGTCATATTAAGAACCTTTGTAGCGTTAAAGCGTTCTGTCTCATAAATAATTTAAATTATGTGTAAGTATTTAATTACAAGATGAAACTTTACTGCATTATTATTAACTTTATACTTATGTTGTTTTACTTATAATTATTATAGGCAGAGGGCTGAAGACTGAAAATGGGTATTATATCGTTGCCCTTTTTTTCTTTCGTCGACGACGAAAACGTCCGCATAATGTAAAACGACACTTATCGATTTTACAGTCACTACTAGAAGTCCTTCACATCTTCTACCAGTAGACACATTTTTTTTTATGTGATGAAGTAGAAGACGATCAAGACGCTCTCCTGATGTTAAGAGATAACGCTGCCCATCATAATCTGTACAGTGATACTTAGGATTTCACAATGATGTGAAATTCTAGGAGCACTGCACCAACGCTTCTTACTCAAGAATCATGAGATGTTAAGACTCTTTAGCCCAGTAATTTCACTAGCTTCAGTGTCCTCCTACCGAAGCACAGTAATGTAGAGACAGACGGAAACCGACAGTGTGTGACAGTGTGTGCGTGCGTGCGTTTGTGTGTGTGTGTGTGTGCTATTGAGCATAGTAAATAATTGACACAGGAACGTTTCTAACGCTTCTCTTTATATCCGAGATTCAGATCTCGAGAAATATAGATTTGATGGTACTATAGGATCTCATCTTAAGGATCGTACTTGTACTTAGATATTACCCAAACCTAATAAAGTTAAATATATTTTTAGGTAGTTTATGTATACCTCTACACTCTACATGTTTTTAAGAGATAATTTGGTAAATTTTTAGTTTACATTTTTCGGCTTTTTCTTAAAACATAAATATTCATAAGATGCATCTAACATATTTTAATTATTATCTTCATTCTGCACAAGCAAATATTATTATCGTAGCAATAAAATTATTAAGCGGTGCTTTTTATGTATTTTTCTTAGTTAAATAGTAATTATATCAATGTTTTTGTTGGAAGCGTTTATGATAAAAATCAATATTATGTTACAACGGCGTAGCATAGGTCATAGGTTACCTATTTATTTTTAGGTTTAATTGTAGACTTAGTCAAAGTTAACATACTGAGATTCAATATTTTGTCTTTAGGATTTACGTCTTACTTAACAAATGCGTATTTTTTATTATGTGAGTTCAAATCCTTATAAAGTACTTGAAATGTCAGTAAAAAATGTTCCTCAGCATTATGATTAATTTGTTACCTACTGTAGTAGTAGGCTTCTATTGCAGAGGCCGCCTGGGGAAGTACCACACTATTCCGTATCTATTGCAGTAGTTTGCAGGCATTATTGTGTTCCGGACTGATAGACAATGTCACCAGCGAAATTCCTGCCCCTCTAGCACAGACGCCGTGTTCACTTGTCTTGCTGTCAAGTCAACTGTCATCCCATACATTCAGAAAAGTACAATGTATGGGATGACAGTTTTACTCTTGAAGTTTCGTCGGGATCCCATTAGTCATGCAACGGCCACTGTGGCCGTAGCATGACACGTCTACGCAGCGTCTGTTCTTCAGGGGCTGTGCATGACAAGTTCGACAACGACAACTAATACGACGACGAGTTTCGACAACTAATATCTCAGATTGACACGCACAGTGCAGTTATTATCATCATCAGTAGCCTATGTCCAGGCATCCCCCTTGGCACGCCACTCAACTCGGTCCTCCATATTTCTCCTCCAACAGCTCCCAGCGACCCTCCGGATATCATCGCCCCATCTCGCCCATAGACGCCCTACACTACGTTTGCCGAGATGCGGTCTCAACTCTAGAACACGTATATTCCATCGGTTATCGGTTACAGTGCAGTGCCGCCTGCAATTGTGGATTTCGAAATGATTGGTGGCACTGTGTTTGATGTGGGCAATCACGATGTTTACCATCGGGCGCCTGATTTGCTCATTTTGTCACACATTATCATAAAAAAGTCTTATTTGTTATATGAGACGAAATCCTTTACATTGTATAACTATTTCGTGGTTAGAGGATTGATCAATCTGCGTAACCGAATAAACTGTTTTCTATTGCAGATTTTCCAGGATACGTCGAATATATAGGTTGACTTAATAGCCTGAGAGAGGGGGGGGAGGCTCTTCTAATGTATTTTTGTTACAAAAAACCATTTTGACTTGAAAAGAAGCAGAAAAATTTACATATATATCCCAATTCATTTACCAAACACTCGAAAAAAAAAGATACTTTTAAGCCAATCTTTTACCACACAAATGCTAGTAATAGTAGTGTAGTACTAGAAGTCATTATTGAACTATAGGTAAGGGTACGAGGATTATTTTTATAAATACAGCTGTTAATGGCAATGATACCAGTGGCAAGCACTTCTGGTGTTGTAGACGTTTATAGGCAACTAGTGGACACGCGCGCACTTCGTCGTGCCTAATAAAAAAATATCAGCCTTTTGCTACTATACTATGCATGTATTATACACATAAACGTTTCTCTTGAATTACTCTATATACGAGTATTAATGAAAACCCTATTAAAATCCGTTGCGTAGTTTTAAATATGTAAGCATACATAGGGATAGACAGATGCGGGAAGCAACTTTATTTTGTACTATGTAGTGGTAGTAATCACACACCATTGCTGTTTGCTAGTGTGTCTTTGAGTAAAATCGATAGTTACAGTACTTACCAGCCATTTAACTTTTAGTTACTTGTAACTTGTAACTAAAAGTTAAATGGCTAAAAACACATTTAACACCTAATGTGGCTGGTCGGCTGGGCCCTAATGATTTTGACATCACGTAAGTAACTGTGAAGACCCAGTGGGTTACAGAGTCGTAGTACAACTAATTATCAAAATATCAACTCAAGTTATTTGCCTTGGCATTACAATAGGCATTCATTACGAGAGTAGTCACTATTAGTTCTAAAGCTAAATTCACACTGTTTCTTGACCGACGAAGTAATTTTGTGTACGTTGAGTCTTAAAAAATAGGATATGTAGGATTAATTAAGATTTTCTGAAATTATCGCTTTCAATAAGCAAGGATATCCTGAAAACTAACAAATCTGTTTTGATAACACTTGCTCAGTACCCTCAGATGGACTAAATGGAAGGCAAAAATATTATAAATAAATAGATATAAGCAACGAATTAGGGAAGTAAGATATAAGTAGTTTTAAAGAAATTAGAGAACTTTCGCACAAACTTACACTTACTTGTGAAATGTTGTATATTTAAGCCTTATAAATATATACCTACCTATATCCTTCAAGGATTGTCCCATGGAAATATTATCTTCAGTTGCTTAAAAATAATATAACATATAATATGTACCTTCATTCTTTCGAATTGATAACCTTTGAAGTTTATTAAAGTAAGCAGTAGTTTGGAAGATTTTTTAATTTTGAACGCTAGTCAAAATAAAAAAAAATGCCTTTGCTTTGTACGTACACCTTAACGATACCTGATCAAAAGTCCTAACATTTTCTACATTGTTGATAATATTTAATGTTATAAAGTCTACCACACATTATTAACCTTGGAGGCTAGACCATAACAAACAATATCGTCAATTATATAAAGATTATATTTAACTCAAGTGAAGAAAAAATTAGCCTCAAGGACTTGTACTAGGATTCATTAAAAACCCATTATACAGGATGGTCTTTTAAAATTCAATATTAAAATAGATACACAATTGTGTACCTACATATTGTTAGTAACTGTAGATAAACCTAACTAAAATATAATACATAGAAGTTATTAAAAAGTTATGGCCAGTTTGGCTACTGTTGGGAAGATGTCTAAAAGTTGGCTAAACTAACTCTAAAAGTTCTATTAAATATTTTTATCGAAAATCATCAACACTTGTAAACCAAAGTAACAATACCTATTCGTGAATCGAGTAATTTTTTTAAATTTAATTTGAGTTTTAAATTTTTGGATTGACATGATAAATTCAGAAGCTTTTATTTTGATTTAAAATCACAAAATGAAATATTTTTAACTTTTTTGAATAACACACATTTTGAATAATACATCCTCATGCAATTATTAATAACATAATACGCTGAACTGTGATTGAGTCATTTGTAACAAATCAGGGCTGAATATTGGGTAAGGTTATGGTAACTAACCCGTTATCAGATAAGACGGGCACATTGAAAAACCGTCCTAACATTAAATAGATGTGCCAAAATGGTACACGCTGTATATGAGATTTGATATGATTTAAGATTTTTACGGTTTATTTAGTTTCATGGAGAAATCGTGACAACGTTTTAGTCAACTGTTGTGGAATGTCTTAAATATAATCTTAAATATTGAAGTCTAATCAAGCCTAGGGACACTTACTTTGACAAAATTATGTTACAAAATTATATAGTATATAATTAGAAGGTTTTAATGGCCGTCGTTTAAATAAGTAATTTCACAAAATTATATGAGATACTCCTATCGACATGGCTAAATCGAAGTTTTAAAGACTTCAACGCGCTCGAATTTGATTAATATCTAGGTATAGGTAGCGGTTCGTTAATTTTTTGCCCATTATTTTCACAGAAGTACTTACTGAATGGGTCGTAGAGTTTTAAAACAAATTACTTTTGTAAAAAAATACTTAAAAGAGTGCTTCACTGAATGTTGCCTACTACTGTATTTGCCTATGCCTATTTGAATAAATGCTTTTTGATTTGATATGGACTTATCTAATTATTCGCCACATACCTGTATATAGGTATTCTGTATACATACAGAAAACTAAAAACTAACACACAATTTCATGACTTAAGTGTAGCACTAGGCGGTTTTATCATTCAAAGCTATCTTTTCCAGACAACCGGTAGAGAAAGCTATTGATAAAATATACAATACAATACAATACAATACAATACAATACAATAATACTTTATTGCAAACCTGGTTACAAGAAATTGTTTCATAAGTAGACAATACACATAAAGCTAAAGGTATACAATCGGCGGTCTTATCGCATAGAGCAATCTCTTACAGACAACCTGGTTGGAAGGAATATTGAGAACATGTATAGAGGCGGTGTGCAATACTTCTGGAAATAATGTTATCTATTGTTACAATAATCAGATACTTTACTAATTAATATACAATATAATAATCAATAAAATATAGGTCATAATATACCTCTAAATCCACCACTAGCTCCATTTACCTACATTCTACATGAATGCTTCGTTGCCTAGTGGTGACAGGCGATTAGTACAAAAACAGTAGGCACTGTTTCGTCTTGAGACATCCAAGTGATCTTTTGCAAAAGTATGTCGTCATCGAGAAGATAAGCTCCCAAACTAATAAGGTTTTCACTCACGTAAGCGTCATTATCTCTTTGTCGTGAATTTAGTGTTTTATAACATTTCACTTTTGTTTAGAGATAAAACATATCATCTTGAGATTTTATCGTGTACCTACTAGATTATGCCCGCAGTCTCGCAGCTTGGAAAAATCTTTTCTTAGCGGAAATTTACGTCCTAAAATTTAACTGTATGCCTAATTTTAGTTTAATCCGTTCAGCTGATTAAGTTGTGCGTAGATAGATCAGTTAGCCAGTCAATCAGTCACTCTTTCCTTATATAAGTTTAGCTACAAATTTTATTGAAAGGGATTTTCAACACATTTTTAAGTTTTTCTTATTTTCGCCAGTATGAGTCAAAGATTAGTAATCTTCAAGTACTTACATAAATTCAAATGATATAATACCAAATAAGCTAATATTACCAAATCCAATTACTGAAATGTTAACGAACGGTAAATAAACAAAGAAGGTAAAGCAAATTTTCATTAAGACGTTAATTTCTGTAAAATAACACAACACCGACTAGTAACTACTTGGCTAGCCGTTTAAGGCTCGTTAGCAAGAAAACTTTCACTAATCATTAATATTATTTCACTGCAACATATTTGTCAATAATCTTGTTTGAGGTAACAATTGATTGGCCTATTCAGTGTTGACAAAAAAGTGAAGTTCAAAAGCTAAGAGCCCACCGACCCATCCTCGGATGATGTCAGCAAGTGCATCTCCCGGGGTTATATAAAATGGACGATCTATACTAGTTACTCATTCGTTTGCTCGAAGTCAACGAGAACTCAGCACCATGCTTAAATACGTGAGTTCCTTTGATAATAATCATTATATATTTAATTCATTTATTAACTTTTTAGTTTTAATTTAGAAATTGTCAAAAGTACTGTTAAGCTATAAGTAGCTACAAAAGTAAATAGTATCGTTATTGTTTCTACCATAGAGCTATGGTTTAACCTCTAAGGTCATGGTATGTCTATATTGTTTTGTTTTTGTGAGTGTAACCCTTATTTTTATATAATTTAAAAGCTCAAAGTTTAATTTCTCTAAAAAAGTAAAAAAATCAGCATACTGAGTAATTCTCAAATCTTTATACCTCTAATTAGATCATTTATCCGTACATAGTATAAAACAAAATTGCTTTACTTTTTATAAAAATCAATATTTCAAACTATGTGACATTTGTGGTTTTCAATTAACACAGAATTTCCTAAAGTTAATCGGCCACCGATATCACTTAAAACCAGGCGAGGATTGAACTCGTCTCATTTATCTAAACACCTTTTCATTATTCACATTTAAAAAATCTAAGCGCGGCTCACTGTCTGCTTATCCCATATCCACTGCTGAGATAGGCCTTCTCATGGTCACGCCACACCTTCTGATCCAGTGTGAGTCTCCTCCGATTCCCCTAAAAATATTTAACAATATCATGGGTCCTCGAGTAAAGGATGATCATTAAATAAAATCATGTTTTTTTCCAATGTTTAGGTAGCAGTCGCCGCCGTCCTAGTCGCCTTGTGCGCGGCGCAGGGTCCTCAGGACGTGCAAATCCTCCGTTACGACAGCAACGTTGAAACTGATGGCTACAGCTTTGCGTAAGATCATACATTTTTTTTAATTAACTATATTTATTACTCTATTCTACGTAATATAATTTATCTATTCAATATTCGGTTAATTATAATAGTAAGTAGGTATCGTAAATTTAATATTATAAGTTGTCAATAAGACCGCTCTGGGCTGTTCCCGGTGGAAAAGTGCCTATAATACTTACTGCGTTTCCGCGTTGTATGGCGATGGACATTATTTGCACCAGGAACGACCCTAAACGAGTATCTCCACTTTTAATTTGGATCCTGTGCCCGAGCTCGTCAATAAGATTTTTGGCTTCCGCGCACCAGCTGGCCATGGTTTCTACAGCAATAGGTACGAGATATTATGGCCCCTCTATCGATGCGTATTTTAAATGTTTTTTGGAAGCAAATATTAACACTTTTGAATATCAAATGTATTTAATGCTGATTTTTTTCATTTTTATTGTGTTCAATAGAGTTATCTTATCTAAGATTCACTAATGACACAAATGTAGAGTACTTCATATTATATTCGTCAATGAAACATTACAATAAAATTACAAAAACAACAACAAATTACCAAGCCTTATAATATGTTGATTGATCAATTACATCGATGCAATTAAGTGTAAAAAAAGGCTTATGGCTTAAAGTTAACTTAAATTCCTATGCGAATATTTTTTAGAAATCTTATTATAGGCACATACCTACGTACTCAATTTGTACGCTTTATTTTTATTATGTTTATTACAACATGTAAAATGGCCGAAGGTATATTTTATCAACATTATACTTGTTTATTTATCTTAGTCTAGCCTCTTCCACAATTACCTAGAATCGCCACCTGACTTTTGCTCTTTTGCCATTTGACTGTCATAACATTGAAACTACCTACTTAACGTCCTCAAGTACTTTATAGTTAGTCAAATTTCGTCATGCTTTGCTATCAAAGAACCATTTACTCGTATTTTAATAACAATACATTGTCATGTCACTTACCCAGTTGAATAGAATAGAATAGAATACTCTTTATTGCAACCAAAGAAAATTACAGTTTTTTATTTTATTTATTTTATATGTCTAAGCTATCTTTATACCAAGTTTCAGCTCAATTGGTCCATCCGTTTAGGCGTGAAGAAGTAACAAACATACACGCTGACAAACTTTCACCTTTAAAATATTAGTGTGATTAAGATCTTGTGTCGTCGGCTAGAAGTTCAGGGCATAAAAATATAAAATTCCAAATTTGCTAATTTTATTCTAAAACTTACTTATAGTCAAATTTTATTCACTCGTATTTACCCATCCTATTTTACTTTTTTTGGACTATACCTACCACAACAAAATTAGCATCTTTAATTATACAGTTAATTCAATAGTTTTCAAAAATTCTGGACCAAATTTATTTGAGCAATACTCCACAGAATCTAACGATAAGCCATAATAAGTCTCTGAAGCTTAGGATCAATCAGCTAACGATTTATGTTATTTTTTCAATTATGCAAAAACTCAATGTTGCTTAAATTACTATGTGTTACGTGTACTACGTTTTTAACTACAAGCTTATTAAATAACAAAACATCTATAAATAAACATTAGTGATTATTACAAATAACCAAGTTCTGCGGTTGGGTCATAGTTCAATAATCATATGAAGTGTTTATTTACATACGAGGTAAAGCTTTTTGTATGAACACACCTTTGCTACCAACCTTGAAGAATAATGTTTATTTTAATTGTAGATGAATTGAAGTAATATGTATACACGTCAATTTTGTATTAAGTGATTAGTTTGATGTCGAACTTCGTGATTCTTAAAAATCTCTACAAAATCATTGATGTCCTAATGTTTACTATACTTTGTTTCAAAAACAAAGATAATTTTTATAGGGTTCAAAGGATCAATATCTTAATAAATTAATATTTATCGGATATTTATTATAATATATCTGACTAGCTTACACTCGCAGCTTTGGCCGCGTGCCTAAATCTTTTCTTAGCGGAGGTCTACGTCATAAAACCTATCTGTGTTCCAAATTACAACCCAAACCGTTTAGCGGTTTGGGCTGTGAGTTGATAGATCAGTCAGTCAATCAGTCACACTTTCCTTTTATATATTTAGATATATAACATAACATATATCGGATATAACAGTTTTTGTGAATCTATTAATGATATTTTCATTGATATATAACCTTCGAACCCTGCAAAAATTATTATCTATGTTTTTGAAACGAAGTATAGTCACTAGTATAATATGAAAATCAAAAATAATACTAAATTTTAAAGGGATTGCACATACGTTCATACGAACGTACATATGTGCAATCCTTTACCTAGAGAACGAGGTTCTCTATACGTGTAAACTACTGACTAGTGTGGGTCTAGCTTTATAATTTTACTAGTGCACCCGCGCGCACTTCGTCGCTGTTAATAGAAAATTATCAGTGTTTCTCTACAATATTATGCATGTATTATACATACAAACTAGAGATGTAACGGAGCTTCGATTCCGGTTCCGTTAAGTCGGAACTTCCGATTATAATTACACTTTCGGTTCCGACTTCGGTTCCGATACTTTTGTATCGGATGTTAATCGGAGGTCGAACGAAACAAAACGGGCGGCGCGCGACGAATGTAACACGCTACTTTGGGTTTTAATTTTAATTAAACTTTAAATTCATTAATTTTATCTTTTCTTTATTTGGAATTATGCCAATTTTTTTTCACAGTTATTTTTTATTTTATAATAAAAAATAAAAATGAAAAGAATTGACTATAAATCATGTTTTATTTGTCCTTAAACAAACTGACCCTGCCTCCGATTTCGATTCCGATTCCGATAAATCAAATTTGAAAACTCCGATTCCGATTTCGGTTCCGATAAAACTACCTCCGTTACATCCCTGATACAAACCTTTCTCTTGAATCATTCTATCTATTAATGAAAACTGCATCCAAATCCGTTGCCTAGTTTTAAAGATATAAGCATACCGAGACAGACAGAGGCGGGAAGCAACTTTATTTTATACTATGTAGTGATAACGCAATATTCGATGCATATGTTCTATGTTAACAATATTAAGCAACATAGTCTTCATAAAATATAGTGTTTACTTTTTAGTATCCATTAAAGGCGTAGGTGCGAATGGTGCACTATTTAAAATTTGCATGATTTAATGACCACTATTTGTAATTTTGTAATTATTGCAAACGTGTGGTTCTTACATAATACGCACTATGGTTATCTGTAAACATAATATACATTTATTTTTCTATTTAAATAATCGTGTGAATCAGTGAAGCAGCTTAACTCAGAATTTTCTAGGCCCATTTAACAGATACCCATAATACGAGTATTTTTTGGAATACTCTTGAATGTTTTCTTTATTGACAAGATACTAATAATAAATATCCAAAGCCTTTCAAGGCTTATACCTTATAATATATCTCTTGACGCTAAAAAGGTGCACATCCTAGACTAAGGAAATGGATAATTTTTCTAAACTTGATCACTTAACGTTGATGAAAATTTATATTAAATATTTCACTTTTAAATGAAATAATATTCATTCACAGATACGAAACCAGCGACGGTACCTCAAGGCAAGAAGAAGGCAAAATCGACAACCCTCAATCAGAGAACGCAGCTTTGACCGTCACAGGACAGTACGCGTACGTGGCTCCTGACGGCAAGCACTACACTGTCACCTTCACGGCTGGACCCAACGGATACCAACCCAAAACTTCCCTAGGACAATAAATCTAATTACCCTAGTAGGACCAGGGCTATTGGCTAATTCGTAGTCACTAAGTTTGATGTATACCAGTGGCGTAACTAGTCCATCTGAGTGGGTTGGATGGGGACAACTCCTCAAGTTTTAAATTAATTTTACACAACACTTAGCAAAAGCTAGCAACAACCTCATGGGCCGGGCTCTCTCGGTTTGGGGGCCTGTGGCTATTTGCCAGCCCAGACACCCTATAGTTACTGATGTGTACCTTAATGTACATTACTGCGTTTGATATTTCACTTATACTAATGAGGAGGTTTAAGCAAGTAATGTACATTAGAGTGGACTAACTTAGTGGCTATGAATTACCCAATAGTTCTGTAGGATGCGCATCTTCGGCTTACGTGAGTAACACGCGAAAATAGCAGATGCAATATTTGCGTATGCATCTAAAATTTATTTACTTGACATCGCCTTAACGCTAGAAAAATGCGCATTTTAGTCCTGCAAGACTAGGATACGCGCTTTTCTAATGTCGAAGAAAATGCGTGGTAAATATAAGGTAGATGCATTCTGCTTGTAAATGAAAAAGACCAACAGTAACAAAAAAGTGTGTCGTAAAAATTATGCGCTTCCTAGGCCTACTTATAAACCTGACTATGTAAATACACTTCAGTCGCTTCAAGTGACTACATTCTTATGTCCAGTTTAGATCAGAATTTATAAGATCTCACAAGATTACTCTAAAGGTATCACTTTCTCTAAATTCTTGTGCCATAAGAATTTTCTTTGTACTTTTATACTCATTTCTATGATATGTAAAATACTGTAAGTAAATTTTGAAAATAAATCGTTGTTTTATTATAATTATTAAAAAAAAATATATCGTTTTATTTGCAAGTGTTTGAACCTAAGTGCGCTTTTAGCGTATATCCGTAACATAGTAAAATAGTAGCTGGATACAAAATATACGTGAAATTCCCGCTACGTTTCAGTAAATCAATATTATTTTGGATTATGTGTTTATTTAGTCTCGTTAAATTAAAATAATAATTACACTACAAATACCTGACGAGATAAAGATAATATAAAAATAATATATTATTGCCAGCATTTCTTACGTCTTCATTTAACCATTTCAAATATACTTTTTTTTTAAATCATATCTCTCTCCAATAAAAAACTAATAAATACATTAAAATTTCATGTCAAAGCCTGTTATCCGTCGATTTTTCATCGGACACAGGTGAATTTGCGTGAATCAGTTAGTATTTTATAAAAACAATACCTACGCATAGACTTTTAACGATATTATAATAGCAGTTTATTTTTATCTACAAACATCATTTATCTTCAGATGAAGATAATAATATACTTAATTGCTTCCTGGTTTATGGGCTTACAAAAAATATCCTACCTAAATGCAAGAACTAATTATGGCATAACAATAAGAAATCATTAAAATTGTACCTTTACAGTCAATCTCATAATAATTGACAGAGATTTAAAAAAATTTTGATAAATAAAGCAATATGAGCGAATTTTAGGTTTTTAATTTTAATTTTTTTAAAGATCTTTTTTTATTGAAACTACGTAACTTGAAATACGATAAAATTGGCAAGATTATCCCAAACACTACGTGAGTACAGTGTTGTATTTGTAATATTAATATCGTAATTTTTGGGACAACCTATTGGCAATTTTCAAGGTAAGTCCAAAATAATGAAGCACTTTGTCTGCAAATAGAAGTGCAATGGCCATCAAAAATAATTCACACCAAACGCAACAACGCTGAGCCTAAGATTTCACAGTTCAAATATTGAATGCAGGTTTCGCAAAGCCAGCTAAATGCCAGTACACACACCGTAGATGTTCTGAGAAACTGCAAGTGTGTGGGTTTTTAGTATGTAGTTAACTTTCGATGTCACCTGCTAATATTTAATATTATCTTATCTCAATACTCAAGGGCCATAATATTATGGTCCTTGGCCTTTAGTGTATGGTGGTATGGTTATAGTTTGTCTTACTTATTGTTGAACATGATCTTCGGTTATATGTATAAAATAACGTATTATAGTAATATAATAAATAAATAATAAATATTTCAGGACATTTCACACAGCGCCACCTAACCCCAAACTAAGCAACTTAATGCTTGTAATATGGTGGTTAGGGTAACGGATATAATACTTATATACTTTTCTTTTGTAAATACATACTTATAATAATATTTATACCACCCACACCAGAAACAAATACCTGTGGATCACACAAACATTTGTCACATGCGGGAATTGAACCCGCAACCTTCTGCGTTGCAAGCGGGTATTAGCCCACCGCGCCACATAGGTTGTCAAAATATAGTTCGTTCGTTCGTCGTTCGTTCGTCATATAGTTTTTACTTCCTATAATATGCACAATTTCAGGTCCAATTCTAAATAATCATACTACATCTTTGAAAAAACCACAAATAATATTATCGATGTATACCTTCATACAAGCCTTCATCACATTTTATTCATAGAAAATAAATAGGGGCAGCGTACTATCAATTCTTAATAACTTCTATATACCTATACATACATAACAAATACATGTATATAGAAGTTATTAAGAATTGATAGTACGCTGCCCCTAAATTGCAGATCTATAATGAAATTCTAGAATGTAAGTTTTAAACGCTGACTTCGGACGGTTCAAGAGGTTACTGGTTTCGTCACTGCCCTTTAACTAGATACTAAAGCTTACGCTATTGAAGAAATCGTCGCTAAGCATCCAGTATTACCTTATCTTTGTAAACTAGCTGTGCCTTGCAGTTTTACTACCTATATAGCCTACCCTACCCTTGCCAATATAGGCTCATAGTTTTTTTTAAAAATAACTTGTTTTAGGGCTACTAAATACTAGTCTATACACATTGTACTATTTAACGTTTTTATTTTAAACTAGCATCGCCCAGCGGTTTTACCCGCTATAGTCTATGTGTTATTCCACGGTCAAAGGTTGCTGTACAAAATTTCGGCTCAATCGGTCCACTCGTTTAGGCGTGAGTAACAAACATACTTACTCACTCACAAACTTTCGTATTTATAATATTAGTGTGACTTTAAAATAGTGTTTCAATAATGAGTTATGTATCTATGTGACTCGCTCTACTAGTCTACTTAACGATATAGTTTGTCACCTACCAAAATATTCTGGACTTATGCATAAAAATCATGTGCCCTATTGCATTCTGCAGCACATAAATTTATACATATAGCTCACAAACTATGCTCATTTACATAACTACCTGTTTGTTTTTAACCGCTGGAAGTAGCTTTTATGTTAATCCAATATACCAGTATATAATTTCAGCTCAATAGGTTCAGTCGTTTAAGCGAAAAAAAAATGTATTAGACTCGCCTAGCGCCTGTTAAAATTAACGACGCAAAGTATATCATGATTGCTATTCGATTTAATATATTGCGCCTTTGTAATTATTTAGCAAGAAACACATAAATATTGTATTTTATTCTTAGATCAAAATCTACAAGGCGTTCGACATTCCAAAGCTCTGATATCGTAAGTCGTAGGTATCTATGTATACTTATTAGTATTTTGTATACTTTCTTTCAAACTCAAACTCAAAATTCATTAATTCAAATAGGCTACAATGGAGCACTTTTACATAGTTAGAGACTTGAAGAGAACTTTTATATCTATGTACTTCTTACTTACCTATATCTAGTTATACGTTCATTTATGTGAATTTTGTTTTTTACAAGATTTTATGTAGCAAACTTTTAATGACGTCATAGCTCTTAAGTTGTTTCGATTACACTCAATTTGTCACATTTGTACAAAACCTAGCAAATACTTCAAGTGACGGAGTTTAAAGTAAATTATATTAGTGACCTCTATTCTAATTCGTAAGTCAATACGGAACTTTATTGAAGATTGAAGTGCATGTCGAATTTATTGAGATTTGCTCAATTCTTCGTACTTAGATCCGTCATAATGTTTGCATTATCGGTGAAATAAGTATGCATGCATTTTTAGGGAGTAGGTGTTTATAAGACCTTGAGATTCCATTTTCGATTTTGAAAGCACTTGTTTGTGTTTATCTTTATTCTGACAGCTATGTTTAGTTTGTTTGTTTGATTCTAGCAACGTTTTTCTTCTTCGCAGATGTATCGGCGAGGTTTGTGAAAAATGACCTAATTATAAATTATGTAAATACCTACTACTATCTACTAATTAAATATTTATATATAATACTAACTTATGCTTGCGGCTTTACCTGCGTGGAAAAATCCTTTCTTGGTGGAGGTCTACGTCATAAGACCTATCTGTATTCCAAATTTTAAATCAATCCGTACAGTGGTTTGGGCTGTACGTTAATAGATCATTTAGTCAGACTTCATTATATAGAGGTAAAAATATTTAGATAATGAATACTTAGTAAAATTCTTCTTTATGGTGAAGATTCGTAACGCCTTTAGTAAAATTCAGCTATGAATTACAAAACCAATTAAATGGTATATTTTTATTGACAATAATATTATGACAAAAAAACTTATGGTTCATCTAAGCATGTGATGTCATATTATATGATACGATCGCACATAATAGTAATTTCAAAATGTTATATATATTACATTATTAAAGTTTTTTTGTATGTTGCTAATGATATAATATTAATTAAATTTAATTTAATTAGGTAATATCCGCTCTAAGTGTGAAATTCGTTAGCAATATATGATGGTTTAAAATATATCCTTATTGTGGCGCGCAAAAAGAATATTGATATGTACATATGTTTTTTTATGAAAAGCCATAATATCATTACAGGTCT
The DNA here is from genome assembly GCA_947507615.1 of Hemithea aestivaria. Taxonomy (NCBI): domain Eukaryota; kingdom Metazoa; phylum Arthropoda; class Insecta; order Lepidoptera; family Geometridae; genus Hemithea; species Hemithea aestivaria. Next base: position 9,576,165 of record OX382325.1, on the reverse strand, counting down.
TCGTTTGGCCTCTGATACCTACTAGCGTAATAATAAACTGTAGCTATAGGAAGAAAAAAAAATCTTATAAACAAGCCACTACTCTTACCACCAGGGCTCTATTGCAGAAGTCGTGTAAGGAAGTGCCACCCCTTTGACTGTTATAATTCATCCGCCAAGCAGTAATGTGCCGGCATCATTTTGTTTTGGGTATGCCGAGATTAATAACACGTGTCTCAATCTCAAGGTAGCAGGCACAGTGCAGTGCCGCGTAGAATTTTAAACTTCGAAACACTGTGTGGCACTGTGTATGATAAGGCCCATCACAATAATTACCATAAAGCACCTTATTTGTCCGTCTATTCACTGCTTTGTCATTAAAAAACCTTTTGTGCTGATTTGGCAAGAAAAATCTAAAGTTGCCATGCATTTTTTATTAAATTGTTATCGGAAGTGAGATTCATAATTCGTAAGTCAATACAACATAAATAGTAGAACAATATCAATCCTTTATTACGATGGTGTTTGTGAAAAGCTAAACAAATCCAATGAATGGGCACGACTACACCACGCACATTTCCATTGATTACGGAATGACCTTGATTAATTTGGTAATTGTTAAATAAACATACAACACTTAGCTTTGACCTTTGTCAATTAGTTACAATATTCTATTCGGTCTTCAAGATCATGCTTACAAATCTAGGCCTCAATGGACACAATAAAATTAGGTAAACATATTTTTTTATCATCTTAACTTTTGTTATAGGGGTTAGAGGGTGCAGGAAAATTCTACGCCGTGTTATGTTCTAGTTTTAATATTTTAACTAGCTGTGTGTGTAGCTGTGTCTGTGTGCAAATATACATGAATTGCAGCAAGTTTCAGCTAAATGATTTAATATAATGAAAAATAAATACTATATGTACATCCAGACATACTTTCGCATTTATAATGTTACCACGATTCCTTCCGACGATTTCCGTTGCAGGAGGTCGTCTAGGTGGGTACCCCAACAGTGCCAGTTATTATACCGCCTGAGCAGTAATGTCCAAACATTACTGTGCTTCGGTAGGAGAGCACTGTAGCTAGTGAAATTACTGGGCTAAAGAATCTTAACATCTTATGACTCTTGAATAAGAAGTGGTGATGCAGTGCACTTAGAATTTCAGATCATTGTGAAATCTTAGGTAGCACTGTACTGATTATGGGCAGCGTTATCTCTTAACATCAGGAGAGCGTCAGTCTCGTCTTCGTACTTCTTCCCATAAAAAAAAGATTAGCTCTAAGATTAGATTAGTGTTTTAAAACTCCAAAATTATTGGAAATTACATCGATGTGGTGAGACGTGAGATAAAGGTTGGATGGTAGAAACTAAAGAGGTGGATGAAAGAAGGAGTGAAGGAAGTAGCGCGTGCAAGAGGGCCAAAAACTGCTGCAACGGTGATATGTGGCGTCGAGTAATAATAGTGGCCAAGAGTGAGTCCAATGTGACGTCAACTATTCAAGAATATCTTGTTTGTTTGGACTATGTCTAGTATAGATTTTTGGGATTGTGATGGATACATAAAAGTTTTTGGCAGTTTTTAGTCGCACGTTTGCTCAATATAATTTTCCAAAACCAATCATATCTCTAAATTAAAAATCTTTGTTTAATTATACCAACTACGTAATTATTTTTTTGAATATTCATAAGCAAGAATTCTACTGGTTTTTCGTTTTATTACTTTGATTAAAAATAATTCAAGATCATAACATATCGTTAAAATGCAAATTTGTACAAATTCTATTGTTTTTCTATTAATTTTTAATAGTTAAAATATCAACGATAAAATAATAATGGTCTATTAGCATAAACTAAAATTATTTAATAGAGTTGTAAAAATATTATGACTATAATTAATTTAGACCCATTATTGGTTGAGTTTGATACAAAACTAGCTAGCCTCTTAAAACTTTGGTACACTTTATGTGAATTTTTATTTTAAATTTTCAGGCGGGGTGCGACCGATTGCCGTCGGGAGTGTTTTTCGACGCTTAACTGCAAAATTGGCTTGTCGCGCAGTGAAAAACGACATGGCCGCATACTTGCAGCCACACCAGCTGGGATTCGGGACGCCACAGGGCTGTGAAGCAGCTATTCACACAACACGAACGTTCGTTATGGACCCTTCGAACGCGGACAGTATTTTATTGAAATTGGACATTCGCAACGCGTTTAACACCCTGGAAAGAGACGTTCCATTGAGCGAAGTTAAGGACAAAATTCCATCCCTTTTTCCCTTCCTTCATCAAGTCTACAGAACTTCTTCTAACCTTTTTTTTTCAAGACCAGCTCATTCTTTCAGAAGTGGGAGCCCAGCAGGGAGATCCACTTGGGCCGCTCGTTTTTGGACTGGCCATTCACAAAGTGATTCTTGAAATCAAGTCATCCTTAAACGCGTGGTATCTCGATGACGGTATTATAGGGGGTAAACCAAAAGATGTACTGAAGGACCTTGAGACCCTCATTCCTCGCTTCCAAGAGCTAGGTCTCTAGGTAAACCCTTCCAAGTGCGAATTCTTCCCCTGTAATACAGGGGCTCGTACACACTTCTCTGGCATCAATACTCTTCTTCCAGGTCTCAAAGAAATTTCACCTTCTAATTTCAATCTCTTAGGCTCTCCTATATTCGTTGACGCTGCTCCTGAGGCCGTTAAATGTCGAGAACAGCTTCTCCTTTCCGCTCGTGAGCGTCTTGAACCCCTCTCCGCACACGTTGCGATTGTCCTCCTCCGCATGTGCTTCGGTCTCCCTAAGATTAATTATCTTTTGCGGACGACTCCTACCTGGCTCTGCCCAGAGGAAATTACCTCATTGGACATGACATTAAAATCAGTAGTGGAGTCTGTTCTCAATGTCTCTTTGGGTGACCGTCAGTGGGATCAAGCGAGCCTTCCAGTCCGTAGTGGAGGTCTGGGTATACGCCGTGCTTGTGATGTAGGTTTGCCGGCTTTTTTGGCGTCTGCACATGGGGTTGCAAGCCTTGTCACAGTTTTACTCTCTAATGGTGATGAGGCGTGTATACCCTATGTTTCGGATGCTCTGTCTGCATGGGTGGCCCTCAACTCCGGTGTGGCGGTCCCAGACAATACAGCAACTCAGCGGGCGTGGGATGACGTTGGGGTGAAGCGGGTCCAGGACCTTTTATTAGAAGGCGCCATCGGAGCTGATAAGGCCAGACTGCGCGCGGTGTCGCAACCGGAATCAGGAGCATGGTTGCATGCGCTACCTTCTCCTCAACTGGGCACCCTACTAGACGATGACTCTCTGCGTGTGGCGGTGGCTCTCCGCCTGGGCTGCAAGGTGTGTGAACCTCATGTATGCACCTGCGGTTCCATGGTGGAAGCCGACGGCCATCACGCTCTGAGTTGTCGGCGAAGCACAGGGAGGTTTCCGCGCCACCATGCTCTGAACGACATCGTACGCAGAGCCCTAATAACGGCTAACGTCTCTTGCGTGCTTGAGCCTCCAGGTCTGAGCAGATCTGACGGTAAGAGACCGGACGGGCTGACTCTGGTGCCTTGGAAGAACGGGAAGTGCCTAGTATGGGACGCTACTTGTGTCTGCACTGTCGCCGCTAGTCACTTGAGTCGCACCGTCCACTCACTGTCAGCAGCAGCCAAAGACGCCAGTTCAAAGAAGAGGCTTAAGTACGCCGCCATGGACCCACTTTATCACTTCGTCCCGATTGCCGTAGAGACCATGGGCAGTTGGGGCAGTGAAGCGTCCGGTCTCGTTAAAGAGATTGGACAAAGGATTTCGGAAAAGACCGGCGACTCCCGCTCCGGGTCGTTTTTGGTGCAGAGGATGGCCATCGCTATTCAGCGTGGCAATGCCGCTAGTGTGATGGGCTCATTTGCACCGGGAACTTTCAGAGGCGGGTTATTTAATGACTAAGTTTGTAATTATTTATTGTATTTTTTTTTTAATATTTATGTTTTAGTTTTTAAGTACTGTTTTCTATATTCTTAGGGTTATTTAGTTATTTCTAAGTCTAATTTTGTATATTTTTCTGTTCATTTTTATTAATAAATAGTATGATTAGTAATTTAAATTAATAAAATTCTGCAAAATATCAGGGTGAGCTTTTGTATCTTTTTATTTTTAATTACCCTTCAACAAAAATAGGCTTTGTTTTTATTTCATTTTGTATTTCAGAAATCGTGTAGTTAGCAGTTTTTTGGAATATTACAGTCACTTTATCCATTTAAAAATACTGTTAAAATCTAGCAGAATAAATATATATAAAATTTTAGGCGCGTTGATGCCCAAAACATTTTTAGACTTTTAAATTATCAGGTGGCATATGTGACTTAGGTCCTCTTAGGTGGCATTTTTCCGAAGATACGAGTAAGGGTTTTAGTTTTCAAATATTACAAAAAGAATAAACAAAAATATCTTCACGAAAACATATTTAGTATTTTCTTTACATAGAGAATACCTACGTCTACTGTATCTAGCATTCCCTCACAAAGCGTTGAAATTTATTATCAACATGATTAATCGATAATTTATTCAGCAAGTCAATCGTAAATCTGTAAATTTAAATATCATTAAATCGTTGGAATAAGAATTTTGCACGATGCATTTAATAATAAGTATAGGAACTAAGCACATAAATACTATTTAACAATTGTACATAATTAAATAAATAAATATTTACACGTAAACAACGTTTAATGCCAAAATATCAGTGTTATTTTTTTACCTTAGTTATTTATTTTTAAAAATCTGTTTTTAATTATTTTGTTCTGATAATTATTATTCCTTTTAAATTATTATATTCATGACAACTTACTCAGGACGTTTCTTATAAGATAGTAAATAAGTAAGAAACAATATTGAGTTGCTGCTTAAAGAAAATCATTGGTTAATTTTTTATCACTTTAGGATACCATAGGGTTTTCACCTTTAGATTACTGAGGAGAAGTGTCAGAATGGGAGAGGACGATTTTATGAAATGTACGTACTTGGGATGGCCTTATAAACGTCGCCCAGTGAGTCGTACCAGGTATCACCGGAGAGACGTCTAAAAAGGACTTAAGCAATATTAACGTGGATGGAACAAGCTGGAGAGTCTTATATGGAGCCCAAAACCCACTTTCTCCAATCACTTTCGCGTCAACCCTGTAGCTATAAGCGTCTTTATGGGTACATACTTCCAAAAGTCTAGAATAGAATCATTCTTTTTTGCAAACTATAAGTTTACAAGAATACTTTTATAGAGCTATATTGAGATTAATAACTTATAGTTAGTTTAGATATAAAAATTTACATGTACATTGACTATTGGACCTCTACATTTTTTTTTATACTAAATAAGTATTTCTTGGTTGGTACTCCAGATAACTTAGATCATACAAATTAGCGGTAGCTCTTGAATAAATTTGGAGCTACTTAATGCAAAATGTTCATGCAAGGATTTGTTCGAGCCAAAACAAATAGTCGTAGATCGTACACATAGTAAATGATAGTTTATGCACAGACTGGACAATATCTGAATTTAAATAATGTAGGTATATGAATGCCTTCACTTTGAACTAGAAGTTTTTGGCTACAACTGAACCGGTTCAACTGTTTTTGTAAGATAAAGTAACAAACACTTTCACACACACACACACACACATCCAAACATTTGCGTTTACAATATGTATTTATTTGTAGGTTTTTAACGTGATGCTACTATCAAAAAGATCTAAATATCTGTGTCCTTATAATAGTACATTAAAAATTTATTAATTTAGCAGGTACCTTTATTAAAAATCATAAGTCAAAGAGGTATATACATAATAATTATTTTTTTCAACTAAGCTATTTTTTTAATAATGCGACATTTTAGTACACTCCTTTGTTTTAATTAAACCCATGTTGTTATCATCATTAACTCGCATAATATTTAAATATTCTGGTTCGTGATCCGCAGAACTCAGGAAGTAGTCAGGACGTCACGCATTTGATATGTAACTTGTAGGTAAAAATATGATGGCACTGTTTAACGCACTTCTTCATATGTATGATCTTTGGCGACGATTTAATAAATTACGTGATTCAAGAATCAGCGCAGTCTCGTGTCGACTCTTGCGCAACAGGTCGCTGTATAATCAGAAAGAAAATTATTATAAAATTGTTAGAATTTAGGATAACTTAAAGTATGGTAAGTACCTACAGTGCATTTATATTTTGGTATACATATATTTAATGTTTTTTTTTTAATTTTATGGGAATAACCTTTAAGTCAGTTATTAAATAGTTAACTCAATTTGGAAGTTCACGCACGTTTTACAAATGTCAATAGTGATGTTCATCAAGCGTAGTCTATATTGACTTATCAAATTGTCAAACAAATTATAATTTTATTAGGTAGTATGGTATAATATTCTACAAATACAAAAGCCTATTATTTGGGCCAAAGATGTGATTTTACGATACAAACATACCAACATTTACAAAACGGTAGCGGCTTAGTGATATAGTTTCCTCAAGTTTTGTAAAGCAAGTACACGCATACACGCATTACAACACACGCATTTTTTTTAGTACACGCATTTGAATACAGTTTGTACTGGAATTTGATTTATAAAACTCATTATAAAAATAATATATATTTTGAATGAATGCATGATCACTCTAACTATGACATCATAAAATATCCAAAACTTAAAACTGTGACAAAAGTTTATGATATAATAAAAGTGTTACAATTGGCGGTCGTATCCCTAGTAGCAACAAGACCGAGATAGTGTTTTATTGACATTCATTGTTCATTTTTGTGAGGCATCAAAAAAACTATTGAATGATTTAAATATACCCTTTCACTCCTCATCGTACTTATTCAATCGGATCGGCTGATTAGTTATAAGCCTTGTTATTTAAATCAATCCCATTAAAAAATCACTATAATTAATAATATTACAAGTATGAGTAAATTTACTTGCACAAATAATATTATACCAGTACCCGCTATATTAACTAAGGATTTCATACATAATTTGCATTTACAGGTTAAAGTTCAAAGTTACTTTTCCATCCTAAAAATGCCTGACAATAAATAGATTAGCACATCATTATTCATATTTTGATACTTCCCATATATGTATAGTCCAAGGCCATAAGTAACAGATAGTAATAATTACATTAAGCAAATAAAATAATGCTAAATGTCAATGAAAATATTTCGGGTTTCTTTACTATGGATAAAGATAGAGTTGTCCAACTATACCTATCTGTTGTATATCACTTGTATAGACGTCAGAAATAATTTGAATACAGTTTATTATTTTAAGTATACTTTTCTGTTAATGAAAATCCTACTTTTAAATCAAATGCAACATAATTATTTTCATAGTGCAGGATATCATTTTAAAAAACACCAAGTTCTGTTTTTCAAAATTAGAGCATGTGTTATCTGTTAAAGTTAGTAGAGCTTAGAATTTAGTTGTGCTTGTAGCGTCGTCGTCTTTTAATGATCTTTTGACACACATTATCATGCTGTGTAAGGAACATGTTGATTTCAAATAGATTTCTTAACACAATATATCACTTGCTCTTACTGACTGAAACTAGTATAATAGTAAGTGCCTATGACGACAGCTGGCAGCATTAAAAATAAATATGCTTAATAAAAATCTTTTACCATAAGTTTTAGTGGTAAAGTAAAACAAAAACTTTTTAGGTAGGTACCATAAATTTAATACTTATGTAAAACAAAAATCTCTTGCCATAAATTTAAAATGATCGACGTGTTATCCGTAGTCTGTATTAAATCATCAACACTTTGATACTACTCGTATCTAATCACCACATTTGTTTTCATAATTGACTATTTGACATAAAAATACCATTATGCTAACGTTATATTAGAAAAATATTTATTTTCTTTGAAAAGAATGATGTCAACAGGTCAGTCGTGTGTCATTAAACAATAAAAGTTTTGTCTTTTTTAACATTTTAAAAGATTTAGATGACAACGTGCTCTATTCATTAAATTACAATTATGTCCATTTTTATTTGATGTTTTGATTTCAAATGGTATCATCTGCATTTGATTAGGAATAAATCTAATATTGAACTACACTTTTACGTTAGGTTTGTTATGTTAAAACATTTATCAGCCACTCTACAAAGCTAAAATAATCAAAATAATGTTTTTGTGATCCCGTTAGCTATAACGAATATATAAATTAATTTTATTAAAATGGGCTTGATAAACTTATAGCACTTTGCTAATCTAGTTCTACGTTATCTCTATAATAAAAGAAAACACAAGGAAATTATTTTCACAAGAATTATATTTAGTTAAAAATAGGTTTGGTAATAACACTTGTTGTTTTAATATGAATTCCAAGCAGTGTCATATTGTTTATAAAATATCAAGTGACAGTGTCAATACAACAACTTTATATGTGACGCGAGACGAGTACAATAATAATAAATCATTTTGATTTTATATATCTGAATTTGAAACGTGATTTATATTTATTAGATGGTTACTTTGAGTTGGCACTCCTTATAAACTTTAACATTATCATTCCCCTCATTACAGAGCATAGAAACAATATAGTGTTTTTGTCACAAAAAAACAATCTAATACAAACTCTTACTAGTAACTACTCGTATTACGTATTAAAAATTGCTGCATACATACTTGTAATTATGAAGAATTTTGGAATAAACATAGTTTATGATATTTAACTACCCTTAATTCATCCAGACTAACAAATGTACCCGAAACTCTAGCACAGCCACAAAACTAATAGTATGAGTGTATAATTTGAGTAATCTGTTTTGGAGAATAAATTTCAATAAATATTAGTATTATGAAACAGTTAAGGCATTTTAAGTATAAATTAATAAACAAATAAAAAAGCGGTACCTATATTAAAAAATAAAATGATATAATTTGCGGACAAGAGCTCGTTGAAATCTTTTCCTTCGAAATAGTAATTAGCAAAATGTTATAGTTTTATTTGCTATTGATTATAAGGCAGAGGTGTCTGATGTCTAAATATACCTCAAAATCAACAAGCATTAATTAAAACAGGCACACAGTGGGGCACTTTTGCTTTATTCAGAGAATCCACGCAGGGATTTGCCTACTTTATAGCAATAACTTGTCGGGAATTACCGACATCGCGTCAGCAATATCACTGGAGTTGCAGACGTCTATTTTTTTTTTTTTTTTGTGCTTTTATTTTTTATATAATTTATAGGACTTTTAGGAGTCTGTATGTGGATCCATCTGTACATTATTATTGTGATTGTCGTTATTTGTCTTTACATACATTATAAGCCGTAAATTTATTTTCATTTTATATGAGGGTGAAATCGCACTACGCGGTAATTGCACTCTTGTATAATCAAGCATCCTTGATCATACAAATTACTTGGCCGCGCCGTGCCGCACCGCGCCGCTGCGCTGCAGTGAAGTTACCGCGTAGTGCGATTTCGCCCTTATATAAAATGTTAATAAATTTACGGCTTATAATGAAGTAAAGACAAATAACGACAATCACAATAATAATGTACAGATGGATCCACATACAGACTCCTAAAAGTGCTATAAATTACATAAAAAATAAAAGCTCAAAAGTGTCTCGTGCGTTGGACTTTTGTATCTACTTGTATGCCTATATAAAGGCCCGGTTCTAAACCGTGATTAAGAGCGATATTATGTAGAATTGTGGTATACATACTTATGTAAGTGTACCATAGTATACATATAACCGCGCCGCCGTATGGAAATTGACTCGACGCTAAAACAACGCTATAATCTGATGATCAGATTCATATGCGAGTCAACCTACCATGAACAATAGGAATATTAAAGAAGCTTGTGTTCCTGGAAGCAGTGTGTATCCATGGGCTGACTTTCCGCGAAACTCCGTGTTTTTAAAACAATCCTGAACAATGGAGATTTCCAGTATAAAACCTCAAGAAAAGAATAGACAGAGAGCACTACCGTGTTAACAACTCTTAAAGTAAGAGGTCCTGAAGTTAGGAAGTTTGACAATTGTATTTTTTATATTTTAACATTCATTATATTTGTGTAAAGTTTAAAATAAATTAAATTTAAAAAGACCAGTTTTCCATTTATCTTAACTGGCGCCCAACGTGGGGCCCAGTAAACGTCATCAAGCCTATAAAGAAGAAATACTTCCGAGGAGACGATAAAAGGATTTTCTCCAAAAATCCGTACTGGGCTACCCAAAAATAAATTTCAAGGATAAGTCGAAAACAATTATTATGAAATTGGTCATCGTGGGAACCCTACTGCTGTAAGTAAACTGAGTAGCATTTCCTTTTTTTAATTGTCCAATATTCCTCTCCTAAAACCACCGACTTTTGTATATAATTTTAAGAGTTGTTTTAATATTGGTAGTAATCCACTTTCCTTGCAAAACAATATGGAAGGTAAATCAGGTTTCGCGCCTTCCGCGCCAAACACATCTACGGGACCATCGCGTTTCACGATCGACCCATCTAAATTGATTCATTTCGTGCCTAAATATAATGGTGATGCGATTACCATATATAATTATTTAAATAATGCCAGACAGTGGTTGGACGCCGCTGGTGGAGATTCTGTCCAAAATGTGATGCTTTTGTTGAGTAAACTAGAAGGCAAAGCAGCAGCCATTATTTCTATGGTAAATCATTATTTTAATTGGGATCTAATAGAGGCCACACTCAAGGGCGAGTGTGCCGATAATAGAGAATTAAACACATTATTAATAGAATTATCTAATATTAGGAAAAAAGGTAGTTATAAGGATTTAATTTTTGAATTGAAACAAAAATTATTTATTATTAAATGTAAACTTACAGATAAGTATGGAATAAATAAAAGTATAATTGTCGAACAGGTTATGGAACCGTACATCGACACAGCTACAAATACCCTTAGGAATAGTTTACCTTATCACGATCAAATTCATGTTAGCAATTGTACTTTTACCGATACAGTTCAAAAGATATTGCAATTAGAAGCAGAAGGCAGGTTTGATAACATCAAGCAAAAATTTTCAAACTATTTGCCTACACCTAAAAATACACAATTACCCAACCATAGTAATAATAATAATAGATTCAGTAATTTTAATCCGAACAATAGTCATAATTTTAACGGCAATCAATTCAATCCTCGTTCTATGCAAAATAAAAACTTTCATTCTCGCCACCCTTGGCAACCAAAACCCAATAATGTCTTTCAAAAACCGCAACACCCATTTTTCCAACAACAAAATAATAACTATAATAATAAATTTAATAACTTTAATAAACCCCAACAAAATCCTATAAATAATACAAATGAAGATGTTACGATGCGAACTGCGCCTCAATTAAAGCCCAATCAGATTAATTTAGGCCGTAGCTAAAGAAGTCTTTCATCATCATCAACCAGACGATGAGGAGTATCCCGAAAATTTCGATTATGATTCGAATAATTATTATTATGATCAAAATGAATATAATAATTACAATCAAACTGACTATGAACAAAATGAGTATTATACAGAGGGTCCGACATATAATGAATGTTGTTCTCATAATACTAATAATAACCATAATAACCAAAATTTTCAAGAGGCCCAAAATCTCGATCCAAAATCATAGAGTTCAATCATTATAAGTCATTTCTGCCATATTTCGAAGTACAAAACCCAAATTTAAAAATTTTAATAGATACAGGTAGTCAACGATCTTTTATTACACCTAAAGTCCAACAAAAATATTTTCCCGAATTTTATAAACCGGAAAAGTTTTCAGTTAGAACTTCACATGGTATAACACATCATGACGGTATAATTGAGACACCCTTCTGGTGCGCTTATTTTGGACAAGACAAAGGCCCGATGAAATTTCACATATACAATTTTAGCGACAAATATGATATATTAATGGGAACGGACATGTTAGAACAAATAGAAGCGGTCATCGATCTAAAGGAACGTAAACTAACAATGCCCGAGACCCAAATATTAATATATCATATGACAGCAGATGATAACCTAAATATCCAAGACTTATGCGATACATACCAAGACTTATTTACGGAAAGTGTCACCAATAGTGCGACAACTTCCATAAAACATCGCATTGTCTTAACAGACAATGAACCAATTTACCAGCGACCGTATCGATTACCCCAGACGCAACAACAAGAAGTCAGGAAACAAATTGACACCTTGTTGAATGAAAACATCATACGTCCATCTGAATCGCCTTGGGCATCACCTGTCCATATAATACCAAAGAAAATGGATCAGTCCGGCGTACAAAAATGGCGGATGGTAATCGATTATCGGAAACTGAATGAAAAAACTAAATCAGATAAATTTCCATTACCTAATATAGAAGAATTGTTTTCAAAGTTACAAGGGAATAATTATTTTACCACTTTAGATTTGACATCAGGATATCATCAGATCCAAATGGATCCAGACTCTATTGAAAAGACAGCATTTAGTACACCGGATGGTCATTTTGAATTTTTAAGAATGCCCTTTGGTTTAGAAAATGCACCGGCAACTTTTCAACGAATGATGAATAATATTTTAAAAAAAGAAATATCACGAGGTATTTGTCTGGTGTATTTAGATGATATCATAATTTATTCCAAAAATAAACAAGAACACATAAATAAATTGCAAGAAGTTTTTGAAGCTTTGCGGAAAGCAAACTTAAAAATTAATAAAAATAAATGTGTCTTCATGGAGGAAGAAATTGAATTTTTAGGTCATGTCTTAAATAAAGATGGCCTTAAGCCTAATCAAAAGAAAATTGAAGCCATTCAAAAATTTCCAATTCCAAAGAATATCAAGGAAATTCGCGCTTTTTTGGGATTAATTGGCTATTATAGAAAATTCGTTCCTAACTTGAGTAAAATTTGTAAACCTTTATCAGACGGAACTAGGAAGGACGCTATTGTCGATATCCATAATAAAGCATATATCGATGCATTTAAAACATGTAAACATTTATTGAGTAATGCACCAATATTAGCATTTCCGGATTTCAATAAAAAGTTTGTAATCACAACGGATGCTTCTGATATAGCTTTAGGAGCTGTATTAAGTCAGGATAATCATCCAATTGCTTATGCATCAAGAGTTTTGAAAGGTCCAGAACTAAAATATAATACAACCGAAAAAGAGCTTTTAGGAATCATATGGGCTATATCTGAATTTAGACCATATATCTATGGTAGAAACTTTTTACTACGTACCGATCATAAAGCTTTAATTTGGTTAACAAAATTAAAAGAACCAAACCAACGTCTTACTAGATGGAAATTATTATTACAGGATTATGATTTCACAATAGAGCATGTAAAAGGTAAAGACAATCATGTCGCAGACGCATTAAGTCGTATCGAAATTCATAACACTGACAGTGATTCTTTGAACGTCAATGTGGGTGAATGTTCCGCGTTAGTTCACGCAAATCGTGATAATTCTGATACACCTTCAGAACAGCAGAGTTATAATGTAAGTCAACAATATACTATTCATTCTAATCAGGAAAATAGTGATAATGGGATTCCTATTGTAAATTCATATCCGCCTAAACGTCTAAGAAGAGTAATTTTTGAATCTGCTCCTTATAAAAGGGCTGTACAAGAAAACGGAATTTTGTATTTTTATGTTCCTCCCCATAATGAAGAAGACACAATTAAAGAATTTATGTTAGAATATTTATCTAAAGAAAAGTATGCATTTATTATTCCAAATGATGATTTATATTATAAAGTATCTGAAACATATCGTAAATATTTTGATTCAACGAAATTTAAACCAATTAGGTTTACCAAAAATTTGATAGAATTTTTTGAAAAAGAAGAACAATTAAGATTAATTAAAGAATATCATTTAAAAGATAATCGTCACCCTGGTATAGAAAGTTTATATAAACAACTTAAAGAAAAGTACTATTGGGAAAATATGCGAAAACAAATAAAGAAGTATATTTTAAAATGTGAACCGTGCCTTAAAGAAAAATATAATAGGCATCCAAATGTAACTTTGGCTTCTGAAACAGAAACACCGTATGAACCAATGACTATTTGGCATATTGATTTTATGTCTTTAGAAAGACAATGGTATTTAACAATAATAGATAAATTTTCGAAATACGCTGTTATTAAACCAACTGAAAAAAGTAAAGTATGTGATACTTTATCTGAAATATTCGCGTTGATAGGAACTCCGAAGAAAATAATTCATGATGGTGAACAATCATTTTGTAGTGAAATTATTAATGAGTTATTTCAAACCTATGATATAATAAATCATACTACGACGCCTCAGCATCATAAATCTAATTCTGATGTAGAAAGATTACATAGTACTATTCAAGAATTATATCGATTGCAACGAGATTCAGATTTAGATCAAAATCAGAAAATGTATTTTATAACACATGCTTATAATAATACTAGGCATAGCGCTATTAATTTGACACCTTTTGAAGTTCACTTTGGCAGGAAAACAAAGTTACCTAATTTTGAAAATCTTAAAGTTATTATTCAAAATTATACGACTCAACAAAAACAATTTGTTAGTCAATTAAATCAAAATGTTCACAATTTATTGCAAAAAGATAAGCAAAAACGTAATGAAAGAATTAATAAAAATATTCGACCAAGCACAGACTTTAAGGTAGGAGATAAAGTTTATCTCAAGAATAGTCGAGCTGAAAGGCATAAAACTAATGCAAGATTTATAGGTCCATTTACTATTGTTTCTTGCGAACCGCATAATAAATATAAATTAAATAACAACAGGATTTATCATAAGGAAGAACTTGTTGTTACAGAATCCCCAACCTCCTCGGTTACCACCTCCGAAGGCTAGAATCAGATGAGAATTTAATTATGATTCAATTGGCAAATACTAAAATAATGCAAGGAACATGGACTATTATTCATAAACTAGACATAATGCCTATATTAGAAAGTAAAGATAATATGAAGAATATTGTTAATAAAATTTTAATGCAACCTAATTCAAAATATGATGAAGTTAAATATGTTTATAATAGAATTAATATTATTTTAGATCATGTTACAGAAATATGTAATCATTTAGATTTACAAACTAGAGTAAAAAGAGGTATAATCAATGGTTTAGGTTCAATTATAAAATGTATTACTGGTACATAATTTAGATCAGGAAGATTTAAATAAAATTGAGAAGGATTTAGAAACTTTAAGAATTAATTATAATAAGCAAATATCCATTACAGATGAAACTTTAGAAGAATATAATAGACAAATAAGTAACATTATTAATGTTCAGAATAATATCGATAAACAATATGTAACGATTATGAATAATAAAGTGTATTTAAGAATTGCTTTAGAAATATTAATGCAAGTTGAAACTTTACAGGAAATAGCTGAAAGATTGTCAACAGCTATTACTTTCGCAGAGCATGGCATGTATCATTATAGTATTCTTAAAAGTCATGTATTACAGGAAACTTTAAATAAAATTGATGAAAAGGTTTTGTTGTCCAGAAATATTAATAAAATAGAGTCATTTATTAAAGTTAAGAGTAAAATCATTAATCACGTTGTGTATTTTATACAAGATATACCTTTAGTAAAACCTGTAGTGTATAAGACTATGAAAATTGTGCCCATAATTCAAAATAATCCCTCCTGTTCCTATCCTTTAATGCGAAAGGTTACTTTAGCATACAACGAAAAAGAAACCTACGAAGTAGATGATTGTCGTTTATTGGACGAGTTAATCTGCATGAAGAATACTTTACAAACTTCATCATGCGAAACCAGTTTACTCAAGAATGAAACTTTAAATAAATGTTCTACAATCGAAATTTATTGTCCGATAGAAGATATACAGGAGCTATCTCGCAAGTCTATCTATTTTTATTTCAACAATTTTACTGAATTTTACATAAAATGTCAAGGAGAAGAAGAATCTGTGAAAATAAAAGGATCTTACTTATTATCTGGAGAAAATTGCGATATAAGTATATCTGGAATTCTAAGATACCATACCGAAGAATCTTCTGATAGAATTATAATTAAAAATTATGAATTTAATACTACGCAGGACGAACCTTATAGAATTGAATTAGATTATGATCCAGGAAGAATATTATCCAAAATTAAACAAATGAAACGAATTGATGTCTTAGAAACTGTGGAAAGACACAATACCATTCAATATGGATTAATAATATGTATAACAATGTTGATTATTTTCATTTTTCTTATACAATTCTTCCGATCCAGTGTAAGATTGTTACCCTGGACTCCAAAATTGGAAGGGGACAGTCAACCTACCATGAACAATAGGAATATTAAAGAAGCTTGTGTTCCTGGAAGCAGTGTGTATCCATGGGCTGACTTTCCGCGAAACTCCGTGTTTTTAAAACAATCCTGAACAATGGAGATTTCCAGTATAAAACCTCAAGAAAAGAATAGACAGAGAGCACTACCGTGTTAACAACTCTTAAAGTAAGAGGTCCTGAAGTTAGGAAGTTCGACAATTGTATTTTTTATGTTTTAACATTCATTATATTTGTGTAAAGTTTAAAATAAATTAAATTTAAAAAGACCAGTTTTCCATTTATCTTAACTTGCGTATGCAAATTCTTTTAAATCCTTGTGTATTACCGATAACTATGTGAAATCGATTACCTATTAGATAATATAATCGTGTTATGATTTAATAAAACAAATAAATTGCAAACCGGTTGAATAATCAAATAGATTCAAATTAAATCTACACTTGAGATTCCGTTCTTCATGTAGAATTTATTATTTTTTTACGATTGTTTACATCTGTCTGTCATAGGCTGGAAATAGCTTTAAGATTTTTTTTATATTGATATAAATTAGACAGCAATACGACATGAGAGGAAGACTTGCCTAAAAGTCAGTAGTTATTATGGCCTATAGACACCCGTGATGCGGACGTGGTTATCGGTCATTGCCGACGTATTTTTAGACAAGTAGGTGAAAAAAAACCCACCCCTACCAACAATAGGCCTAAGAAGATACAGTAGGAATAATAACATTTTAGAAACGATGAAGCACGAAGATACGCATTTATAAAACTGTAATTCGACCTATCCTAATGTACGGATGTGAAGCGTGGACACTGACACAGAAGGAAGAGAATAAACTTCTTGTTACAGAAAGGAAGGTGTTGCGGAAGATTCTGGGACCCATAAAAGAAGTAGATGGTTCATGGCGAATCAGAAGAAATGCAGAAATTGAAGAACTAGTGGCCGAGCCTAACATCATCGGCGAGATAAAATCTCACAGACTTCGCTGGCTCGGCCACGTAGAGCGAATGGGGGAGGATCGGGGAGTGAAAAGAGCATACTTGGGACGAGCTACCGGCAAGCGGCCGGTGGGGCGTCCAAAGTACCGCTGGAAGGACGAAGTACTGAAGGACCTGAGAGCGCTCCAAGCTGAGTCTTGGGAAGCGACAGCGCAGGACAGGCAGGAATGGCGTATTCTTGTGTCGGAGGCCAAGACTCAGATTGGGTCGCTGCGCCGTCTTAGTTAGTTAGTTAGAAACGATACCTCTAGCTCCTCGGGTTTAATTTTTATCAGGTTTTTTGTTCGTTAATTTTTATCTTTGATATATCTCTGTTATTTTCTCAAAGAGCGGCAAATACTTTTTAAATATTTACTGCTCTATATTATCGTTTAACTGTTTACATATTATATAAGTAAACTTAAAGAAAAGATAACCATGAAATCATATTATGTCATCATGAGTGATTTTTGCCGCGATTCGCTCCATTTGGAAGGGTAAAGTGACCGGCAAAATTACTGCATTACTGCAATGGGCAGCCTTCATCGTTTAAAAAATCAGGACAGCGTTGAACTCGTCTCATTTATATTATTGTATAAAAATAACGTCAGTCATCTAGTATGCAAATAATGGTAACTGTTTTCTGTTCAAATTTTGTATTGGTAAATACGACGTATTGTTAGTTGTACTCGTATTATTGACTTGTGTGTTACGTGCATGTGATAACAGTAGGCTACTAGTAAAATCGTGACAAACTCGTACATACGTATGAAAACCTGGCAAATGTTTATATAATATTATGACGATACCTTTTTAAAAATCCGGGAGTAGCTGAGTTATGCCATGAAAACGATGTACGCTACGTGCATTTTTATACCGTGTATAAAAATAGGCACGATGTATTGATGCGAACTTTTTTATTTTCATTTCTAATAAGCTATATCTACAGCTTTTGAGTTGTGTCCTGGAAATAAAACAAAAACCCACTACGAATAAATGTTATAATTTATTATACTTTTTTTATAATTTATATTATACTTTTTGTTTCAGATTACCTTTAAATCGAAATTTCTTATCATAGGGAGTATAGTGGCTTGCTTTTTGATACAAGCCCAAGGAGCAGACAAATACACCGATGAAAACAGACCTTACGAGTTCGGATTTTCAATCGATGGAGAGCAACACAGACATGAGAAAAAAGGTAATATTTTGATAATATAGGTAATGTACCATTGTTGCCCGTATGCTCCCTTGGAACTTAGGTCCCAAAGCCTGAGAAGTGATGTGCAAGCATTACTGTGCTACATTGGGAGGACACTGAAGTGAAATTACTCAGCTGAAGAGTCTTGATCATCTTATGACTCTTGAGTAAGAAGCGTTGATGAAATTCATCTAGAATTTTACATTGTTGTACTGATTAAAGTCTTTTACTATTAGTGCTTTACTCGTCTTCTTGATAACTTCTAAGCGGTAAATTCTTTGGCAAAGATAAAAAGCTTCCCAATTTTTTTGTTAACTGCAAGCCATAGAAAAGAAAGATTTATTAATTACTTATAAATTTAAATAAAATAACCTAATTACCGCCAGGTAAAATTATTTAATCCTGGTTGACACAAGTTATTTTATTAATCGTTCACTTTAAAATATACAAGGTTCGAGCACATCAAAAATAAAAAAACAACAATAAACTCCCTTAGCAAAAGTCTAAAAAATCTACTATCTTTTTACGGAAATTCGCTTAATCCGTTCAGCTGTGCATTGATTCAGTCAGATCATTTAGTCACATTTGCCTTTTATAGAGGTCTGAATACTCCATTCTAAATTGTTTACTGAAGCTTGCGTCATAGGCAATATTCTTCCTAACTTTTTTTGCAATGTTTTCGTACTAAAGGTTGTAAATTGAATAGGTCCTTAAACAAATTTACTTTTAGAATGAAAAAAATAAGAATGACTTCATATTTATTGAGGAACTTCAACATTACATTACTTACGTACTAGCAGGTGCTAAAAATGGTCATCATTATTAGTAGTAGTATAAGATATTTAAAACTCTCGTTTTCCATAACTAAAACAACAAAAACAGCACGGGTCGGGTTCTGCAGGCGTGAACTCCTGATAAAGGACATCGTAATTGTCCAAAGCCGTGGTCGAGATATTCTCGACAATATTAGATGTGCTTTGTGCCGTTTTTGTTGTTTTAGTTATTAGTGGTAGTAGTAGTTATTAGTTAAGGGACGTATGATTTTTTATAGGTATATTGGTTGTTGGTTTATAACTTAGTTCTTTTATTATTGTGCTCTCATCTTACTTGCATCTCTCAATACGTACTAAACTAGAGCAGAGACATAAAAGTTCAATGCGCAGATGTCCCTTTGAACTTTTTATTTAAAGGTAATTATTGTCAATGGGAATGGGTTGTTGGTTGGTGGGTATTATGACATTTAAGAATTAATTATTATATTTTTGGATTTTCAGACGAGAATGGACTTATCATGGGAGAATTTGGATTTATAACCGCTGATGGAGTTTACCACGTGACGGTTTATGCTACCGATGAGCAAGGAAGGTTCAAGATTCTTTCTATGAAGAATATCAGAGTTAAACCATGTAAGTTATGTACTTAATATATATTAACACTAGCTTATGCTCGCGGCTTTGCCCACGTGGCAAAATCCTTTCTGAGCGGAGGGTCTACGTCATGAAACCTATCTGTATTCCAAATTTCAACTGAATCCGTTCAGTAGTTTGGGCTGTGCATTGATAGATCAGTCAATCACTCACTCTTTCTTTTTATATATTTAGATAGATTATATAGCGATGTGATTGCCACCACTTGGAGCACATTTTTTTCTACCTCTACAAGTATAGAGGCCGTAGACTAGAAGTATATTAATGGAGAGAAGGAAGATAATATTAATCGACATCCATCCGTCATTCAAAGATACAAGAAAAAATCGTAAAAGTTATGTTATACATATTTTACGTTTTTCTGTTTTATTTTTAAAAAGGCACCCCAATTTATACAAATTTTATATACTCGTAGCATATAATTTTTGTTTTTACAAACCAAATATTATGCGTATGTTTACAGATCCAACATACACGGGCAAACAATCCATATCGACTTCAAATACATCCGAGAGGCAAGGTCACTCTTTAGATCTACCAGCTGCCCCACAAGCACCTGCCATTGCACCACCAAGCACCACTGAAATCTCTAAAACTATATCATTAGAACCACCAGGAAGGTCATGTTCTAGCTGCAGTATCCCCACGACCTCCACTGCTGCGCCAATTGTACCACAAGTGAACCAAGCGAGCAACATTCCCAATCAAATTGGACCAGCTAATCCTGGATTCCCTCCTCAATCATCTTTTGCCAGTCCGCAAGATCAAAATAACGTACCACCACAACAATCTAATGGCTTTTCACAACAATTTGGAAATGCATTCCCACAAGCTCCAAGTCCCAGCAACAATCCCACATCCCAACAAACATTTGAAAATGGAAACCAAGCTCCGAATGTTCCAAGCAACAATCCCATTTCACAGCAAGCATTTGGAAACAGAAACCAAGCTCCCAATACTCCTTTAGGACGAGATCTGCTACCGCCCCTTGAAAGCTCAAACTCAAATCCAACCCAGCCTCAAAATAGCTTTGCTCCTCAAATACCATTGGAACAAGGTCAACAATCCGGACCTGGTTCGAGCCCTTCAGCTGGAATTCCTGAAGGGCCTACTTCAGCTTATTCACCTCAAGCTAGAACACCAATAGAACAACCTGGTTTCCCAGTACAACCCCAAATTCCTGAAAACGATGTACAAGGTGCACCAAGAAGCTCACAATATCCAGAAGACTCGCACTCTCCACAAAATGTAGCTGGAGCCAGATCGCCTAAGCGCCTTGATGAACCAGCACTCGGATTACCACCACCGAACAGTATTCTACGAGGTTCACCTAATCCTTCTGGATTCGACCAAGAATTACCTGCTGCACCTAACAAACCTACATTAATATCCGCACAAATGCAAATCGTAGATAAAAATACTGATATTCACCATCTGAATCCGGGAGAGAAAGAGGGATTGCCTAAAGGAATAACAAAGGATGATATGAGTCAACTTCTATACACTTTCAATTACACTGTGGGCTTCCACGGACATTTCGAGGAGGGTTATACAAGTGGCGTTAAGCAAGGGTACTACTTCGTCACTGGCCGAAACGGTGTGAGAACACGTATTGATTACACAGCTGACTCAGAAGGATTCCATCCTAAAATATCGCAGGAGGCTCTCGATCTGTTATCAGATGACGTGCCAAAACCCGAAACGGAGAAAGAGGAAAAATACGGCTTAAAGGGCTATGAATTTAAATGGCTGTATTACCCAGTCGAAGACAGAGCGTCATAAACATGTATTTTTGCGTCAAATTAGTTAATTTATAATTTTATCTCATTAGTAATATAAATTATATATTAATGTTAGTTAAATGGCATACGCTGTAAAAGTATTACCTACATATTATTATAATTTGACCTATGATCTTATAGCGTAGGTCACATCAAAATAGCAATCACTGCCATGTTCATATTATATTTTCAAATGCTTATAAATATTACTGTTAAATAAAGTGATAAATTATTTTTGTTCTTTATTTCCCACTAATTAAAAAAAATGTGTCAGAGTCTGAACCTTCATAAAATAAGCCTGTTATTTGGTAACCCTTCTCAATTTGGCTAAATGTAATCAAACATATTATGTGGCGTCAGCTCAGGGCGTAGATAATAATATTACACATAATTATGACTATCCATTTCTGCTTAGCAGTCTAAGTGTTATTCCAGAATCTATGCTACCTACATACCAAATTTCAACACAATCTATCAAACTGCATTATAGCAAACGAAATAGTCACAAACATCTGACGATGGTAGACTTCCTTTAAGGTTGACTAGGTAGGTGGAGGGTACCCTAACTGTGCCGGTTATTTTACCGCCAGAGCTGCTGTGATGTGTAAACGTTACTGTGCTTCAATAAGCTAGTGAAATAAATGGGTGGACGAGACTTAACATATGATGCTTGTTACTCTTGAGTAACAAGCATTGGTGATGTGTACCTGGAATTTTAAGTCTTTGTGAAATCTTGGATAGCACTGCACTGATTATGGAAAGCATTATCGCTTATCATCTACTTCTTTATATAAAAATCAATGAGCTAGGTACAATTTCTGGTAATGTATTTAATGTTTTATGCTTCTACTTTAACATAAGATGTATCTATATTATGCAAAATTTTCACAAATATGACAAGCTGATGCAGGTAAAAATATTAATTTCTTAATTTACGAGAATTTTATTGTTTGACCAGCGCCATCTAGTGGAACAGCACAATACTGCGTTTATATCGTATCAGGTCAACGTAAAAGAGATACCTCTATGACATCACAAATAGCGTTAAAGCCATCTCTTGGAAGTCCCTTGTACTAAGCCTTCGCCGCTAACTCGTGATGTCTTGTTGATCGATACGCAGTATATTGAGGCATCTATATTATAAATGAATGGTAAGCACGTTTTATGATAACTCCATAGATGACGCTAAACATCAGTTTGATAACAATATTAGATATAGCCACTCTATCGCATGTGATGCTTTAGAGCTAAACTGATCTTATTTTGTTTAAATTACTGAAATAGTAGGCAGTTTTGTAGTGTTGAAAATACTACAAAAGTATTCACTGACCCAATACGTCTACGTATAGTTTACTATTTTAAATGACCTTTTTTATTTTTGGCGGGTGGAAAATACAGAGTAGTGTGGTGATTAATTATAAATTTAATGCAGGTTAACTTAATGTCTTAAATAAACCTCTACTAAATCCTTAATAATCATAATATAGAGATATTTTTGTCTAGAAAAGGTAACCTACCTATATAACCACATTTTCCTACCTAGTACAAAATCCTCCTTGTAATCTTGAACAATTTTCATAATCTTTTTCAATGACTTGCTTAACAATACCAAATACATAGAGTTATCCAGTCAATGAAAAAGTATTATATAAAAAATCGAGAAAAAAATTAAAAACAGGAAGCTATATAAAAAGTCCCGCGAGTTCGTGACTCGGTTGCAATCTGTGAATCAATCCATTTAATAACGCCCAATAAAGGGTTTATTGCATAACTTTCGCGGCTAGCACACGTACTATAGAAAAAAAATCAGACACCTTGCTCCTACAATCAAACACAACTTTAACTCAACTCAAATTGCTTTTCTTTGTGGGCTACAGTGGATGACTTCTGGAATTAAATTTTCACAAAGTAATTTATACTAATTTAAGACAAGGGCAAGAAACTCACTGAAGTTAGCTGACTACCGAAGCTCTTAGTATTAATGAGTCCGTTTTCCTGTAGGAACCTTAGTCGAAGTATTAAGTGCAAAGACGATCGTACGTCTCATTATGTGATCACATGTACTCCGATAGTTTTAGAAATTATAATGTGCAGCTGTAAAAGTTCATTTATTTTTTTCACCTAAGGGTTTATTTGCAATAAATTAAACCAGGAGGTGATTCACGATAATATAATTCATATTTAAGTGATTCGTAGTCACTTACTGTCAATTTTTATAGAAAGTTTGTAAAAAGCGACAGTGATAATGTCAAATCAATTGCTACAGTATCTAGGCTTCACTTTTGATTTCGGTGTGCAGTATCTACCCTTATACAGCATGCGGGTTCGCATTTATGAATGAATTGGCCAGCCAGCGAATCTTGCGCATGCTTTTGGCGCGAAAGAACAACAACCAGTCGTTGCAAAGCCGGCGCGTGCGCAACACGCGTTCCTTCAAATTTTAAAACAGATGCAATCGCGAACGCGATCGTTTTGTCTCAGCATCTTCTAGTCACATGGAGTATTGAGGACACTCCTCATTTCCTTTTGTACTGATTCTCTCTAACATGGTGTGAATATGCATTGTTAATTCATAAAACAAGTGTTAGTTCTACTTTCCTAAACTTGAAACGAAACTAGCACATGTGAGTGCTAATTCCTTGCTCGGACAATACCTGTAAAAGCCAAAGTAACTAATGTAAGTTGCTGCACTTTCCTTCCTATTATTATAAAATTAACTACACCTTAGTTTCACCTAATTTTAGAAAAATAACGAAGTTAACTTGTACCTTTAAATTAATTTATGACTAACAATGATCAACTGCTACTATTACAACGTCTAACTCATGGAATAATTAATTATTTAAAATTTGTGAGATTTTATCCCTTTAGGTTAAGTTCAATTCCATCTATGACCCCATCTTTTTAACATCACGCCAAATATTGGTCAAAGGTTAACATATTAAAGGGAATAAAAAAACTGCGAATATATGTAAAAAGCTTATCAATCACTATTAAACAATTAACAAAAGAAAAACATAACATCATCACTATTAATAGTCACCTTTTAACTACTGACAATTTATTACTATTAAACTTTTTAATTTAGTTTAATATTAACACAGCTCGAAGTTCAATACCATTTTACCTACTTAGTTAATAATAATTGGGGTTTATACTCCAACAGAACAGGTTACCCTACTTGCACCGTCAGAGTCAAATCACAATTGAAGGCTGTGTGGCGAACATCTATATTGCAGTTTCAGGTCGCCGACATTAAATTAAACTCGAAGGGTTGTATTAAAAAAATCACACGTTCCTTGTAAAATATTGTTTTTAGTGCCTTAATTTATTTTCACCATTTCACCATTCTATTCCATAGAACATCGACTGATTTCGTTAAAATTTATATCGGATCTGCAGAGTAGAGTAATTAAAATAAGAATTTTCCAAAAAGATTCTTTGATCTCTTCGAGTTATCGGTGAACGTTCCATAAAAAATAAAAACCCTTTTTTCATCTTTGTAAATATATATTTTAAGGCATTAACTACCCAACCCATACCCAAAACCAACATACCACCAAAAACCCACCCATAAAAACCCATTTTCTGCTCTTTCCTCGTCTTTTTTAAATCGAATAAAAATAAATTGTTAAACTAATAAGATTTAGATCAGTGCTAAGCCCATGTAATACACAATATCGCTCTCAATAAATAAGCAAACTACTGTTAAGCAATAAATGCAAATACTTCGAACGTAACTGAAGTTACGTTAAGCCTCATGCCAGATAATATGCGGTTTATTTGTAACAGAAGCGGTTACAATACGAAGTTGAAATGTGCCTCAGCTATTGTTAGTACCTTGTAGGTACCAGGTACATGCTTTCAAATTGCTTGCCTTCTGCCATATCATTAAAATAAAATACGAGTAACATAATTCCAATTGGTAGAAGAAATCCTTTCTTAGCGGTGTAGTACACCGCAATAAAACCTAACTGTGTTCCAAATCTTAACATAATCCGATAAATGGTTAAAGGGTTATAGCCTATCCCATGCCAGCTCAGTTAGTCAACCTTCTGTAACCCAATTGCGTTAAATTTCAGCCAAATTTATTTGGTTAGGTAGGAGTGGAGTACTGAAACGCAAAATTTATAGAAAATAAAACATTTTATTGCTAGTAAGACGTTAAGGAGTAACATGCGTAAACTACATTCACAATATTAATTGAAAAAAATAATGCTCAATTAATCCAAAACCCGAGAATGAAACTAAGATTCCGTGATTTAAAAGAAAGTAACTATTTAATTAACGAGCAATTTTGTTCTAGAAATTAATTACATGAGCTGAATCTGGTTATACATTATATTTTCGTAATTCTATAGAGTCAATGACTGTGAGTGTCAATGACGTCCATACGGCCTTCATCAGGTCAATGAATAACCATCGGTATAATATCGTATTGATCAACTTTTTGCCGAAATAGATGAAATTCCACCCGTGAGAAACTGTTTCTTATTCACATGTGCTTGTCCAAGGTTTGCCAGTTGCTTCACATATTTTTAACGGTAAAGGAAATAATTTACCATTAATTTATCAAAATATATGGCAATGATTTAGCAAATATACTCGTAATACACATAGGGCATTGAATGTCTGTTCTTATAATGTGTCACATCCACTTTTAGGTTTGTTATTGTTTAAATATCTATACCTTGTCTGGTTTTTACCTGACTTTAAAATGTGCTACATAATATTGAAAATAAATTACAAAACATTACTTATAAAGGCTACAAATTTTAAGGTAGAGCGCGGGAAATTCCAAAGAATGGAATTTGTTCAGAAAACATGACAATATAGAAATTCATTGTTATTTCCGAAAGGAACAAAAACGTACAAGTACATTTGCATAGGTTAACTGTTTTAGGAAAATCCATCAAATGAAATACAAAAATATCTTCTGCTATGTCTACCTATTTACTAGCTATCTCCTTGGATTATTATAGGTAATTATTCTAATTATCAAAAATGTTATGTAATGAAGTCTATAAACCGAAATATACCTATTATATACCGCCTTTTCAGTCTTGTTTGTGCATGAATAAGTAGAGATTGTGAAAATAATATTGGATAACTCTGAGTGGATTTTATTCAATATAACGGTCCATTTAATAGCTAACTATCCATATTAAAACTAATAAGGCATAATATTACGTAAAATCGATAGATTAGTATCGATCATCTTGATTAGCAATTAGCACCTAAGCCTATCCCCTGTAATAGAGCTATGTTTTGGCTTATAAATATTAAATAGGTACACCTTTGTATTACGAAAGATAGGTATATGTCTCAATGTCTAATCTATATGAAAGGTATATTATTATTTCCGTATCTAGTTCAGTGAAACCAGGAGAGCATTTATCCCGCTTTCCAGGTTTCGTTTGCTTTACAATCAACTGCCGCATTGTTGCTTACGAGTAATTTTAGACGAGATTGTGGTCAAAAGTTTCAACAAAATTAATTTAGTAGTTTTAGATAATTTCCTCGCGCTGATTTTAATTTTTGGCATCGATATCGCTTTCAGACTTGCTTAAAGGCAGTTGAATCCATGAATTTCAGACTAAATAATACCTATATTATAATCAATTCGTTATTTTTTCTCTCACAATAGTTAGGTGTTACAATTATTATTAGCTGTCTGTAGTAGGTCTATAGAATAGCCTGTGTTGTAGGTCCCTTATGAATACAGACTTTCCAAAAAGTCCTTGCCTTTACTTTTACACGTAAAGATTGAGACATAAATCCACGTATTAATTGGTTAATCTAAGAAGATAGGTAAAGGATATTGGCAACCTATTTATATTCAAATGGCCACAGACGCGTCGTATTATGATATCGAGTTTTTAATTTAAGGAAATCGAAATTCAAAGTCTGCATACTGGATAACCTCAGTGCATTAATCTGTGTAAACATAAATCTTAGTACAGTGTATGAATGACTTACACCAATAATTAAAAAATTAGAAAAACATGTACTCGTAGGCATCTATGCTAACAAAGATGAATCTAATGTCCACTAAAAGTAAGGTTTCGATAAAATCTCATTTTGTGTGCTTTTTAAAACACAAAACTTGGACAGCCCAAGCCGCAGAAGTTTACTAGTACTAAATATAATTTTGTGTATTAATTATATTATATATTATATTAATACAAAAGTTCGTATGTGTGTTTCTTCACCGAAATTACTAGAGGGAGGGATTTGTCTCGCCTTCTAGGTTTAGTTTGCTACCATCAATGCCGCATCGACGCTTAACATTACGCGAGATCGAGGTCATAAGCTAACCTATATAATATATAGGTATAGTATATAAGTATTATATCCGTTATCCTAACCACCATATTACAAGCATGAGTTGCTTAGTTTGGGGTTAGGTGGCGCTGTGTGAAACGTCCTGAAATATTTATTTATTATTATTATTTATTTATATAAAAAAATAACTGTCCAAAGTTATTTGAAATAATAAAAGTGTACGTCCCGTTAAAGACTTTTCTTTAACGGGTGACACCGCTGGAAACAGCTAGTCTTTATAATTTATAGACTTAAAGATGATATCATCCCTTCCTACCGTTGGCTTTTGAACTTAAATCTCAACACTAAATGTCTAATGTCTAACATAGTTTATCGCTCCCAAATAAAAAAAAACTAGTTATTTTCATGTAAGTGTCGTAAACCTTTAATTTGCATATACATTTTTCTGACGCTACATCACTTTTTAATGTTTATTTAATCCAGCTCGAATTAATTGGTGATTAATGTTTTTAAAGGTCGCGTGAAACCAACGTCCTTGCTGATTGATAAAATAAAAATATCGTTTCTGATTTAATAGGTAGGTACATAATTATTTGCGCTTCGTTTTGCGAATGTATCGACTGAGTGCATTTATTAGACAATTACAATTTATAAACGAAATATACGTATAAATTGTATTTTAGTGTTTAGGAGGACATGAACAGTGTTCTAAACAAAGAGCTGTTTATAGTAATAATACGGTAATAACAAGTTCAAAATACCTTAAAATACTAGAGAGCTATGTCTGTTCTGTTTAATCGATTTTTCATAAAAAAAATCACATGTCACTTTTCACGGATATTAAAATTTTACCAGTATCGGTCGAGCGGTTTTCAAATTATGTCTTGCCTTCTTCCATTGAAAGTAAGCGTAATGTTGGTTAATTTTTTTATTCACTTGTAAGCTATTAAATTATAGTATTAATGGTCTATGGTCAAAATTATAATTTAAAAAGTTTACCTTTAAACACTATTATTATCTTGAAAATCATTCCGCGCTGCGGTGTAGGAGCAACCGCAGCAATAACTTCCTTAACTGAATCAAATTACTTTTTTTTTTTTTTTTTTTTTTGTTAACGCCGGGAAAAAATGCATTACGCATACCCTCCCATCGAGGGAATGGGAGGGTTATGTGGGACTCCCGTGCAGGACAGCTGCACGGTTTACCCACTAAAACGACCCGGCGGCACTCCCGCATCGTCTAAGTGACGGAGGACTGGGAATCGGCAGAGCCTTGGCATCCAGTCCCCCGTCGACGACCGCCCGTCTTTATAAAGACGGGCCCTTCACGCCCCTCTCAACGAGGAGGGGCCCGGGAACGGTCCCGAGTGCTCGGCCGTTCCCACCGACGGTGGTGGTGAATTGTGCAATGCGGATGAAGGCGCCCTCACGCCAATCATCCGCTATTCACCACCGGGGGGCAGGCGTTGGCTCACGTAGAGCCGCCTTCTCCAGCCCCTTCTCCTGCGGAGCGGTTCTGCGAGGGGGCCATGCTGCCTCGTACGCTCCGCAGTCTCCTTTTGCAACATCACATCCTCGCAAAAGGAGGCAACCGCGGCCCAGGCCTCCTCACTGCCCAGCATGGCTGAGATCACGCTGGGGAGCGAGAGGTCCGGTCCGACCACTGCGGTCAGACCCAGGCGAAGCTCAGCCCACGACGGACACACCTCGAGGGTGTGCTGGGCCGAGTCCTCCGTCGCGCCACAATGGGGACATGACGGCGTCTCCCTTACCCCAATCCGGTGCAGGAACGTCCCAAAGCTGCCGTGCCCGGACAGAACCTGCACCAGCCGGTAGGAAAGGAAGCCGTGTGAGCGCTCGCGCCATTCCTCCAGGACTGGCCCGAGCGCGTCCAACGTCCGGCGACCAAAAGTGGCGGTGGCGGCATCATCCTTCCACTGGCGGAGGATGAATTCCTCCGCCTCCTTACGGACTGCCTCCCGCTCTTCCTGCGCAGGGGTTTCTCCGCGTGCCCTGCGCTCCGCCGTCCATTGGTACACCCTGGTGAGCACCTGCGCCTCGAGCTCCCAGGGTGGAGTGCCAGCCAGGGCGCACACCGCCGGAAAGCTTACCGTGCGGTAAGCTCTCACCATCCGCTGTGCAATGACCCTTTGGGGTCTGCGGATGGCGGTGGAGACGGCGTTCGTCGGCCTCGAGAGGCAGTCCGACCAGATCGGGGCCCCGTACAGGGCCATGCTTTTCAGTATGCCGGCGTACAAGCGCCGGCACCGCGCCTTGGGCCCCCCCAAGTTTGGCAGGAGCCGTGAGAGAGCGCCAGCAAAGCTGACGAGGCGCTTCGACAAATCCTTAAAATGTGGACCGAAGCGCCACCCGCTGTCAATGGTAAGGCCCAGATATTTTATCTGAGCCTTCACCTCAATTTTGACGCCCTCCACTATGATGTGGGCATCAGTGGGAATGCGCCGCCGAGGCCCCCGAAAATAAACGGCCTCGGTCTTGTGCAATGCCACGTCCAATCCTAGGCGGCGGATCCTTCCAGCGATCAATGATCCGCCCGCCGAGGCCAACCTGGCCGCCTCTTCAAAGTCCCTCCCCCGGGCAGTGAGGAGAGTGTCATCGGCGTAACAAATGACACTCGTGCCACGGAGGAGAGCACCCCGCAGGAGCCAGTTGAAACCGACATTCCACAGGAGTGGGCCGAGGACAGACCCCTGTGGAACCCCGGTCTCAGAGCCATAGCGCCGCACGCACCCTATCCTGTCCGCGAGTAGGACGGCACGGTCCGACAAATAACTGGCAAGCAGTCGCCGCATGTATTGAGGCACTCTGTGGAACCGGAGTGCCTCCAAAATCGTCGAGTGGGGGACTGAGTTAAAAGCATTGGCTATGTCAAATGACACAGCCAGCACTCCCTCCCCCGCCTCCACAGCATCTGTCACCTGCCCTTTGAGTCGGGCCAAGGCGTCTATTGTGGAGCGGCCTCCCCGAAAGCCAAATTGGGCATCGGAGAGGTCCGGCCCCACCTCCAGAAGGTGGCGGTTTAATCGGGCGGCGACTATGGCTTCGAAAAGCTTGCCGACCTCATCTAATAAAACGATGGGCCGGTAAGCCGAAGATGAGTCCGCCGGGCGCCCCGCCTTGCGAAGGAGGCAAAGCTGCCCCTCCTTCCACGTTTTCGGGAACCTCCCAGCCGTGAAACACGCACTGAAGAGGTCCCGAATCCGTTCCTCCATGTGCGAGGTGGCAATTGCCAACACTCGAGCAGGGACACCGTCCGGCCCAGGGGCCGTCTTTTTGCCGCGGAGACGGAGCTTCACGACACCGAACTCCACCGGTGAGACCGGAGGGATCTCCTCGTCGAGAGCCACCTCCCGCGGGGGGTCCATCACTGGAGGGGTGAACTCGGTCTGGAGAGGAAAAAGTGACCGAACCACCCCGTCCAGCGCAGACGGCTCGAGGGTCTCTGCTACAGGGGGACCACTGGGGCGGAGCTTGTTTCGTGCCGCCTTATAGGGCCTCCCAAATGGGTCCCTGTTAAGCCCCTCCAACATCTCGGCCCTCGACGAGACGATCGCGGCTGATATGGCCACCTTGAGGTCCTCCTTCGCCTCCACATAAAGTGCGTGGAGGCAGTCCTCATTGGCCAGATCCCTCGGTCTGAGCCGACGGCTCCGCGTGTACTCCCTCCTCTTTGCCACGCAGGCTGACCGGAGCTCCGCCAAATCCTCCGACCACCAGTAAATGGCGCGACGAGGGGGCGGGCGGCGGGACCGAGGCATGCTGGAGTTGCATACCTCGGTCAGGGACCTCCTGAGCTGCACCGCCGCAGCGTCCACGTCCAGGACCTCACCATGGGGCGCCAGCCAGTCCTGGAGGAAGGCCGCCTCCTCAGCCACCTCTCGGTCCAGACGAGAGAGGGCCCACCGTGGAAAGGGGGATCTGCCTGAGGGCACTGTCCCCCGGGGGCCCTGGGTGGAGATGTCGAACCGTATGTAACGGTGATCCGACATGGTCTCCACCATCTCCACCCGCCAGTTCACAACGCGGGTGGCCAGCGCAGGGGTGGCGAACGAAACGTCTATCACTGACCCTCCCTGCTGCCGCACAGACGTCTGGACCGATCCCCTGTTAAGGAGGCAGACTCCGGTTGAGGCCATCCACAGATGTAGGGCGCGGCCCCGGCGGTTGCCGGCCGTATTGCCCCAGGCCTCCGATTTGGCGTTGAGGTCCCCACATAGGAGGACCTGACGAGGCGCCGCCCTTCCGATAACTGCGGTGAGGACATCGAGGAATTCCTCAAATTCCGCATAAGGGCGGTTCGGGGAGAAATATGCGCCCACGATGGCTAAATCTCCCCATGCGGCGGCTACGTAACCCAGTCCTCTCTCTAAGAGTGAGAGAGGAGGGGAAGAGGACCGCGGCAAGAGCGCCACCAGGTCGCTCTCGTCACCCAGCCAGCGGCCGTACACCGCGTACGGCTCCGCGACCACCGCCACATCCACCAACCACTCAGCCATGGACTGCATCAGCAGGTCCTGGGCTGCTCTGCAGTGATTGGTGTTCGCCTGGAGAATGCGATGTGCGACTCTATCCATTATTCGGACATCACATTCTCCTCCGCAGCCGCTGAGGTTCCCGCTACGGGAAAAGCGGTGGAAACGGCGGGCCGAACCGGCACTTGAATTTTGCCCTTCTTGGGGGGAGGATTACAATTTCTCCCCTTCATTATGTGCCCCGCCGGACGACCACTGGCCGCGCATACGGCGCAGCGCGGTGTGGGCGCTTTACAGGAGGCGGACTTGTGCCCCCCCTGGCCGCAGCGGTAGCAGCACTCCGACCTGTCAACGCTGGACGGACAAAGCGCCCGAGTGTGTCCGATAGCGAAGCACTTGTAGCAGCGCAGAGGCTGCTCACTAAGTGCCCGGACCACACTCGAGCTAAACCCAATAAGAAGCCGTCCCTTTGCAAGGACGGCCTCGGCTGCTGTGACTGGGCACTCCACGCGAATGGTGCCCAAACCACCACGGCCGGGTCTAATATCCCGGCCTTTTACCGCTGCGGCATCACATCCGCCTATAGCAGCAATTTTTGCTACTACTTCCTCCTTGGTGACTGAGTCGTCGAGGTCAACCACCTCGAGCGACGCAGTTTTTACGGGCCGGGCTACTTTGGCCACATCCGCAATGGCCTCCTGCATCTTGGACGCGAAGAGGTCGGCGTTGGCACCGCCCTGCGCCCCCGGGAACTCGAAAATGCGTGCGCCGGTTTGGGTTCGGCGACACGCAACCTTCTCTATCCCGAGCTGAGCGGGATCAACGCTGGCGCGGGCCCGCTGCAGGATGGACATGTACGTCTCGCCCTTCTTCGCGGCCTCGTCTGAGAGGGTTACCACGACCGCTGCGGATTTAGGAGCAGCTAGGCGCTTTCTCGCTCCGGCAGGGGCACCCTTAGCTGCTGGAGCAGCGGTGGAGGGCTTGGGAGCCGTCCTCTTTCCTACTCCCTTTCCTTTGCCGCTCGTCTGCGACGGGCGAGAGGGAGCGGAGGCAGGCGCAGCTGCCGCCTTTTTGCCCTTTCCCTTCTTAACCACCTTTGTCCATGAGTTGGACGGTGTAGTGGCAGGGAGAAGGGCGTCCTCTCGTTGAGAGGATGGATTCCTCCAAGAGGATGGCCCGGCTGTTGGCTCTTCTTGAGAGGAGCGTCTCGGCGTCAGCCCTCGCTGGGTGGAGGGCCCCGGCGTCGGCCCTCGCTGAGTGGAAGGCCCCGGCGTTGGCTCTCGTTGGGTAGAGGGCCCCGGCGTTGGCTCCCGCTGGGAGGACACCAACCCGCGTCTCTTATCTGCCGCGAGCGGAGGTCGGAGACGTTTCTCCGGCAGGAGTCGGTCTTCGATGCCTGCGAGGCAGGCTCTTGTAAAGGCCCTCTCCTCCAAGACTACCTTTCGGATGGTGTCCTCAAGGTTGGAGGGGGCCCCGACCGCTGTTTCCTGCCCGGCCTGTACTGGCCGTGCGGTAATTTCGGCCAGCTTACTCTGCAGCTGGTCGATTTCGGCTTGTAATTGGCTGACTTTCGCCTGCAGCTGCTGCGTCTCGTCGGTCGCTACCCGCTGCATGAGCTCTTTAATGATGTTTCTCATGCTAGTGGTCCTACATTGAAGGGACTTTAAAGAGACTTTAACCGCCTTGTTTTTTGAGGATTTCTCCAGCGCTTGGAAAATTATCTCCTCGTCCTCTTTGGCCATTAGCCCAAGCTCCTCTTTGGAGTACTTAGCGTAGCTCATAGTGAGCAACGAAGTGTTCCTCCGAGTTGGAGCAGGTGAAACCTGCGCCGTGCGCTCCAGTAGAGCCAGGTGACTCTGCGCCTCCACCAGACCCACGTTATGGGTATTCCCCGCCGCGACTTTGGGGTTTTTAACCTTTTTCGCCTTCACCTTCTTGGCCTTCGAGTTATTCGAGTCCGAGCTGTTACCCTCGGCTCGAACCTTCAAGAAGGCCCTCTTGCGGGTTGGCCGGCTGTCGACGGACATGGTCGAGTCCGAGGCGAACCCCATGGACTCGAAGTCGACGTCGACGTCCGACTCGCCCACACTCCTGAACATCAGGCTGGCCGCAGATGAAGCGCGGCTCACCTCTGATACCGAGGCATCCAAGTCGTTGGGGTCCTTAAAAGGACCTTTCAGGGAGCGCCCACGGGCGTCCCTGTTCGGCGCATCAATATCCTTAGACATCGTAGAGTAGTGTATATCCGTCAATTTGTCGCCAAGTGTCGCGTTCGAAATTTGGTCACCCGTCTGCCACTCCGTTACGGTGGTCAGACGGGGTCCAGGGCAGACTACGAGGAAGTATCCGAACGCACTTGGGGACCTGCCCCAATCAAATTACTTATCTGTATTTCTGGTCTAGGATTATTACGAATAAATCTTAATTGAAATTATATTGAGCTTAATTTTACTCATTTTTTCATCTCAAATGGGTCTGGGACACGTATGCCGCAAGTCGGTATTGTGGGCCCTGAACAAACACTCAGTAGAACTCATCTGGAAACGACGATGCGGTCGAGGTGGAGACGCGTTTGACAGGGCAAAATTGGCTCCTAACCGCTACCGGGAATAAGTAGTGGAAAGAGAAGGGAGGGGTTTACCCTGCTGTGGGACGATTTAGGCAAAATCATTTTTTTTTCTCCATTTCGAGGGAAGTGTCGCTTAAGATCCACAGTATAGCGTGTTGTAAAGGCCTTCAACGTTTTAAGCAGCCTAAAATATTATGACCTAACGACTGCTATCCTAAATGACCACCTGGATATACCGGTTTCGGATCCGATGCATAGCTTAAAATAACTCAAGTAATAACTTAGGTCTACCTAATTTCGAAACTTAAGCTCTCACTAAACCAGCTATAATTCATACATGATGGGGCAAAACTATGTATATTCAGGATAATCTTAGTATTTAACTGAAAGAAGATCTTTAAAGATAACTCTCTCACACTTTAAAGATCTCCTATACACACCGAGTTTTAAAGAGTCAGCGACGTAACGCTCTACTAGTATTCTTTTATCTGTGGCTCTACACTCCATCAGGCTAGGTAGGCCGAGTGCTTTTTTGTTGCAAAAATAATATTTTTATAATTTTTGTTTTTGGCGCTTCACTCTTGAGAAAGTGGTCGTGGTCGTTACCACATATAATATGATAACATGGCCCATATAACACTATGTCTCCACTGATCTTTTGCTGCAGCCATCCTCAAAGACTAATACAATTTACTTAAAAGTACAGAATAAAGAAATCGTTGGTCAATATAGATTTACTACTGCTATATCAATTTTGTGTACATATTAACGTCCATATATCCACGCCTTTACAATATCACGTAAGGTTATCCTCTGCAAGTGACACCGTAAATCCCAGAATCGTCCTCTATTATAACAGTTCTGTTATTTCACAATTATCTCGTAATTGCGCAATTAGCACAACTTTGGAGACTGCAGTTTCTAGCTGCATTTCCCAAGGATTTATAATATAGAATATGTCAGTCATGTTGTCATATTCTAGACGCAAAACAATACGAACATTTATTATTCTAAAGGCGTATACATTTTCACTATCATTCAATGTCTTATTGTGGAACACTTTCTATAGTAAACATTACCATAACCGTAGGTATTATAATTACGTCTGAATATTATAAATGCGTATAAATTACGTATTAAATACCTATGATGTCACTGTGACTTAATTAACTGGTTAATTATATTTGTAAGTGAAATAAAAATAATTGGTGCATATCAAATAGATTCCGCTTATATCATTTGCAGGTTTAATATAGGGACGTAATAAATATAAAATTATGCAATTTTAATATTACTAATGCATAAAATATTTTACAAACCTAAAATATGATATAATACAATGCTAAATTACTCACTGGCTAAAATATAACGCGGAACTGTTAAATCGAACTATCGAACTTGAAAATTTTCGTACACTTATTTATTAGGATAACAAAAGTGAGCGATACTTGTAATTTAGAGAATAATAAAAAGATCTTACAAAATGGCTGGACTAACTAGATCATCGTCATATGAGTACTCAATTTTTTTTACATAGTATTATGACACCCGTTATTATGGTTAATGTAAGCTGGGCCTGGCAATATAATTGCTAAACCCGTCATGTTAGAATGTAAATTGATTTATCAAACAACACGATGAGAATCTTTCTTTTTTCTATAATACTAATGTTAAAAATGCGAAACTTTGGATGTACGTTTGTGCCGATTGAACTGAAAATTATTATGCACAGGTATACCCCAGGTGGGACCCTTAGGCTACTTAGGTGGGTCGTTTTATCCGCAAAAAAGTAGCATAAGGGTCTCGGCTCAGCTGGACATGTAGATTACGTACAAGCCAAAAAGGCACCTCTAGTAAGGTACATAACATACTTATAGGACCAAAGGCCACACATATTTAAACACTACAATCAATTAAAAAATGAATTGAATAAACATTTTATTGACCCTCGTTTATTTATCCGATAAGACAAAAGAGCCGCGGTCTTAATCGCAGTGATTAGAGCGTCGAATCGTGTCGTGTCAATGTCATGCGGGCTCACGCATTGACGACGCCCACTCAACAACCTTGTCAAACTAACTGGAGCATTTGGACACGCTGCGGACTATATTTGTTTTAAATTAATTATCTGGATTAAGATTACTAAAAAAATTATGAGGCATTCATAGTAAGCTAGTCAAGTAGGCAGGAGGTACATGACAGAATGAGGTGGTGGAAGACAGAAGATCATACTAACGCCAAAACTCAGTTTAGTTTCACGTATCAACCCAGTAAGTCCATGGTTTTTTTTATACATAAGTATTGTATGAGTGTGTAAAAATATATAAATACATAATACTATTTAGCTCTCAAAACGCGAGTGGGCTTATAATGAGTGCTTCATTTCCACAGTAGTGAAACTATTTCTAATCTGTGTCTAATTCTTTTTTAGCTTATCTTAAAGCTTTTAATTGGATGACGCATAAAACAATATAAATTGTTATGCAAACATTCTCCTAGTTTCAGTTGTATTTGCATTTGAACCATAAAATATGAGTAGTATTTAAAGCTAACAGCCTCTGTTTTTTAACAACATAGTTAAGTATTATTGATTTTCTTTAAATAAAAACATGCTCTGCCCATCTATTTTAGCCACTGAAAAGTAGAATATGTGTTAATCAAGGGTGAATCTGTGTTAATTAAACTATATTGTCTCAGATGGGTGCTTCGGCGTACCCGCTGCCCCGGCATTATGGCGTTCCGTAGGAACACTCCTAGGTTTTTTAGTGGGTATCACCGCCACGCCTATCTTTGGCCGGGGAGTCTCACATACCGCCCCGCGCCCTCCGGCGTGGGGTGATGATGCGTAACGCATTTCTCCTGGGTCAAAAATTAATTTAGACGTGAAGGGTTAATTATATTCATGTTTTAAAACAATAAATCCTACATTTACATTTGCCATAGAAATAATATCTCGTTCTAATTGAGACCAACTGCTAAGTTTTATTTCTATTTTTTGCAGAATCTTCACAAAATGCTGAAGCAGGGATTTCTCGTCGTGGTAAGTTGTTTTTTTTTTTTCAATTAAAAATGAATAATCACTATTCATTTCCGGCACGTGACCAATAAAAAATAAACATGACCTCAAATTAAAATTAATATAATTGATTACATTTAAAATATATCATTTCAAATACATATATAATAATTAAACTCAATTAAATTTAAAAACATGTATTTTGTTTACCTCCTTGCGTTTTTAAATAACTTTTTAATATTACATTCGTGCAATAAATAACTAACGAGCATGAACATTTGCCTTTTTAATAGTATATTGTGTCGTATGGGAAATACATTAAAAATTCAATTTATTTGACTATTAACATGCATTGATCCAAGCAACAGTTAACATTTTATTGCGCCCACTTGAACGTTTCCTTTTAGCAGATTCTTATGCGTGATGTAACGTGCGAGTAATAGACATGAATTTCACTTTTTTATGTTTAGTCATCACTAGTCTAGTGTACTCATACCGAGTCTATGCCGTAAGTTACATTCAATTATATAGATATTAGCTAGAAGATTACATTACTCATTCACCTACTGACTTATTGCCACATTTACCTTTTATGACAAAATATACAAATTCACAGTAAAGAAATTCTTTTAATATTTTCATATTTTACAGACCTATAACCAAGATGTCCTTTGTGTGATGGATACGGTATTTTTTATAGTTTACCTTTAATTAGTAATATTAAATTGTGAGCATAGTTTTTCATTATTCGAACGTATTTCAGGGTGCCACTAACAAGACTCCAATGTGTGTGAAGGTTAAGAGAATACAACGAAGAGATAGCGGTATTAAACTACCATCCCATGATCCATACATACCCAGGACTAACGCCGCTCTATTCGATTGTTCAACTGCTCAATGCAAAAGCATCAATCTCACATCCATTACCCAAGTAACTTCCCCTAAACTGATCCTCAAGTCTTGCTTTGAACAAACTCCAGACGACTATCAATGTGAAACAATAAGATACAATCATTTCAAGAACGTCGATAAGTTATTGTTCTTATCGAATAACATACGCAACAAGACGTTTTACTTGGTTGATTGCTTGGTTTACTCGGACGGTGGGCGCGTCTGCCACAAGAAGGACGGCATTCAATCACATGCCAAATTAGTCGATACTGGGACAATGGTGAGGCCGAAGGAGGTCAGTTTTCTCTCACAGGACGAGTTCATCTGTGAACAAGGACCAGATCACGAAATAAACTGCGATCTCGATCCATTCACCCCTTTCAAAGATGGACTTCAAATGAAGGAGAAATTGCCACTAAACAAAAATGTTCTTTTAAAATCCGACCAGTACGTGATCATTCTTAAAAAGCTATGTTTAGATACTTGGTGCGGCTACAGCGGCCTTATCTCACCATCACGTAGAATGATTGATAGATACGAACCTCCTGGAGGTTGGGTTTTCAGATGTTATTATGCTAACCATCAACAGATCTGCAAACCTTTATATGACGGGAAGAAAAAGAATGCCGCTGAGGGTATGGAGTATGGATATAGGTCACCATGAATATACGTTTAAACTAATAACATAATATTATTTCCTACACATTCGTGTTTATTTAATTATAGCAATAATGACGCAGGAAACAATTGAATTAATCAATATTGTTGCCTATACTAATTAAATCGGAGGATATTCACATATAGTTGAGACAATAAACAGTGGAATGCCTACTGCATATTGTATGTGACATGACGTAATCACTAACAATATCATAACACAACATTAACAAAACTTCAGTGCGTAAAAACAATACTTGATGACGAGGTCACCATACAACATGATGTCGTATCATACCATCAATATTCACAAAACGTAAAAATTACAAAGACAAAATATAATACATAATTTGTATATTATACATGCCAAAAATATAAATGAATATGAACTTTTTGTTATAAATAAAATATCAACTGGTTGGTCCGATCGGAATAAATCCATTAATCGAGTTTCATTCTGACCAACTAGTTGATCGGTTCAGTTGGTCGGAATGGAAGTCCAGGTACTTACATATTATGCTTCGGTCAATTTAAAATATGTTACAAATCAAATAAGGAGAAAAGACAAGAGAGAATGTCTCTTCTAAAAATGGTCCTTTGAAACAAAATACCGCAAAATGATAATTATCATTGCTCTTTACTCAATGTTCATAGAAATTAAAAATTTATTTAGATCTGTAACAGTTCACTCATCATTGTTTTGCTTACATCAGAAGTACTTTACCTTAAAGTAGCAATTTATTACATCAGTGTATTCGTAAAAGGTATCTTTTGTTATAAAGAAGATACATTCATGCATAATTTAATCATAAAAGTATACCTAATACATTACTATCTAATAGCAGTGTGTGATAAGAGATATTTCATTCAAAACATACCGCATATAAAAAATGTTGATGTTAGATTTTCCTTATGATCATTAAAGCCCCTTAACCTATTAAGTACCTTTAGTATAAATTTAACCTAAGTTTTTAGGTCAAAACCTATTTCATATCCCATTTGCTACATGCTCGATATTTCAAGTAAGTAATAAACCTTACTTTGGCTAGCGTATAAGTTTGACTATTTATACAGAGAGGTAGACAGCTCTTTAGGTACCTTTCCTGGAATATTCTCATCAGTCCTCCTGATTCTGAGAATATTTCTGCTCCTGGTGGTAAGGGAATATTCTCAGATGTAAATGTTTCCTTACCTGTAATAAGAGGCATTCTCAATGACATTTATGACTGATAATTTTAGGCTTAGGTTTTAAGCTAGTAAGTATTTATTGTAAATAAAAGTCTGTAAAAATACATATTTTCTGAAAAAATTACATTACAAAATAGAACACCGTGTGTATAATGTATAGAACTAAACATTCATGGTAGTTATTGTTGCAAATATAGGGCTAAATTTTGAAACCGCCATATGGCTTCGTTATGCGTCACATCACAACATTTTAAATGACATGACATACACAATCCACGCATGCCGCGGTGATTTAATACGACCTTACATTGAAACTTTTCTAATTAAATAATAGTTATACCACTTCCATTATATCATAAAGTCAACTACCAAGTAATATGGCTAAATTGGTAAGTAAATATCACTAAATCCGAGTGTAAAGGCAAACAATGGGAAGGTAATAACAATTTGCACATAGCGTGCCCAAGATCGGAAGTAGAGGACGAAACTGTACTTGGTAGCGTTCCTATACAATGCAGCACGCATTCTTTAACAATCATTGTTTATTGTATCGAGCCGATTTTGTCGCTAGATAGGCGTCATAATACTACTATAAATCATATTGTGTTCACCGACAATTAAAAGCACGAGTTCTTGAGTTACATAATATTAAGGTACAGAAGGTTGACCTTAAAAAATTTAGCACAAATTGGACCGGCCCAAGTTCTCACTGTTTTAACACAAATATTATAATATACTCCTAATTCCTGTGTATGTCATAGTCAAAGATCGAAAAGCAGTTTGTTCGCGGAATGAGTGGTTCATTACCAAAACTTCTGGGCAAATCCCGAAATAAATTTCAGTTTCGGCCTGAGCTTCGAGGATTTGCATAGAAAGATATTATGTGCGAGCTCTAACGCGCGTGTTTAGATTAGTGATTTTTTGTCAGATCTTCTGTTTTGCACAACACATCTACTCGTTAGTGAGTAGGCGTTTTATTGCTCATCGTTTATAGAGTACCTACTTTCTGCACCTATTTATTTTGCACACATGTTCACCTACTTACAAAATAAGTTAAAACAAGCTGTTTCAATAAGAATGAAAGTAAATACTCCACGGCAATATAGGTCGTTGGACAGTATATCCGTAGTTGCCGCAAGTGGTCGAGACAAAGCGAATGTGGAGCAAGTTATCGGCCAAGTTGCTCGTACTGACGGTTACGTAACTCACGACTCTCTGGTTAGGGTTGAGCTGTGTCCATGCTTGATGGCGATTTCAACTCTTGAAGATAAATATAAAAAATTGAGATGTAATCTTACTAATATTTTAAACGTGAAAGTTTGTAAGAATGGATTTTTGTTATTTTTTCACGCCTAAAAGGGTGGACCAATTGAGCTGAAATTTGGTCGAGAGATTTGGTATAGAGCTTAGACCCTGGAATAACACATTGGCCACTGTACAGCGGGTTGAGCCGCTGGACGCAGCTAGTAAAAAATAAATTATAATAAAATAATATAATATTATTATTAATAAGTAAAAAAAATCAACCTAAACCTTGTAGTAGTCGCCTTATTTTTTTAAAGACTTTTTAGATTTACTTAATAACAACACTTGGTCAGCACTTATTTACCTAAAGTTGTAATTAGTAAAATTTATATAGGCCTGAAATTTTTTTACTTCCCATTTCTTTCTCAGTTCCTAGTTCTGATAATAATTTAAAACAGATAATTATTATTCATTTTATTTTAACAATGAGCCCAACCCTAACTAATATACATAGTTCGTGGTGCTACCACAGGACCCCCTAGGCAGTACAAACTGCTTCATATTCTATGACCCTCTCACACTGCCCATTAGGATACACCCACTAACTAGCCTTCCGTCCATGGGTAGCAGTTACTGACCCAGTTGCAAAACAACGATTCGAATCGAAACCTCTCGTATGCCTCAAGGTTCGCCTGATCAAAGATCTCGATTGTATTTGTTCACCTTTATAATTTAATACAGCTGCTTTTTATTGAGAAAGAAGGTGGTATAATAAAGAGAAAAAATCTATATCGTAGGATTAATAAGAAGAAATTGTATCTTTTGGGCCTGAACCCAATAATCGACATCTGACATCTCCATACCCTTATCCCCTCATTATGTAGGGTCAGCACGCCAGGTTTGACTCTTCTATTCTACTTTATCATCTGTCACTCATTCGGGAGTGAATGAGCACGAATAATATCCTCTTTTGCAAAGTTTATCCAAACTTTATTCTGACGCATCCTTAGGTAGTACTCATATTAACTTAGGAGCTTAACTTTTCCAAAATTAGTTATGAAAGAACTGTGGTCATGAGAACAAAATCTATTTTTAAATATAACAAATAAATATGATAAACAGATAACAGATAAACATTTATTTCATAAATCGTTTACAAATTATGTTATTATATTATTCGTTTATTTTATGTCCTACCTAACATCACATTCAAGATACAATCTTATATTATATCTGTCTTATATACCCCCCTGGTATCCTGTTACAGAGATCTTTGCTTTGAAAAATTAAGATCCGAAATAACATTTTACTAAAAAGGTACTATATTATTGGCGATTTTACCTAAAATGTCAATTTATTATAATTAATATCGTGCAAAACTCGAAAAAGGCAATCCAAAGATGGGTCGTTAAGTGTTATAAATGATGCAAATATTGCAAAATATATCATAAATAATATATTTTAATTACGTGGTCACGCGAGGATGCGACCAGTGAAAATCTTTATAAAAAGTCTAACTTCAGATTTAAATGGTGCCAGACGGGAAGTACCGACTCGTTAACCCTTCTAAACAAAAAAGAAACTGTTCATAAATTGTATATTAACAAGCACACAAAAACCCGACCGACTGTTGACTTCAACCCCTTTATTCTCGAAGTCTAAAATTTCTTTCGTTCCTGGTCTCGGTGATTCTAATATAAATAATATTATCTTTTCAAAAATAGATACATATAATCTTCAAATTTTCTAACGTTTTCTATGTCCCATTGCAAATATTCGTAGGTGGCGGTAACCACTTCCCATCAGGTGGGCCGTCTGCTTATTTGCCACCTATGGCTTAAAACATTGCAATGACTAGTAACCAGTGCAGTGATCTAAATTTAATATTTAACTCACTCATTATCCTTGAGTGATTCAAGTCTACCCACGACGCCGCCCCATGTAATTGGAAATTATTAGTTGCGAGTGAGTCAATCAATTCTAGATACGATTTATTATACTAGTCTATGATATGTGCATTAACGTAGGTGGAACTCGTTTTATGGTTACATAAAGTTTTTACTAAATTAATATAAGGTGTTTACGGTTGCCTAGAAGAGATCGCGCTGAGCGATAAGACGGAAGCCTACTAATAATTTTATAGCCTACTTATTTATACATATTTTGTACGAATAGGTTTTCGCAATTACTTGTTGAATTGTAAGT
Organism: Hemithea aestivaria; assembly: GCA_947507615.1. Lineage (NCBI taxonomy): Eukaryota > Metazoa > Arthropoda > Insecta > Lepidoptera > Geometridae > Hemithea > Hemithea aestivaria. The sequence continues at coordinate 9,531,891 of OX382325.1, read as the reverse complement.
AACTACCTATATATCAAAAGATTTAATCATTGATCGAGAACTGTGGCTTAATTTTTAGCCACAGTTCACGATTTACTTATAAATATTTCTTCAAAACTATTGTAATGAACAAAAAGTATTTCATAAAAATAGAGATATGTGTGTTTATTACCTCTCCACGCCTAAACGACTCAGCCGAAATTCGTTTGTATCTAATTAAGACTGTGGACTACTTGCTTAATTTTCAGCAGCAAAAAGTAGTACCTATCAGCTGTTTTCTATTTTATTACTTAACACAGATAAATGAAACGAAAACAAATAAAAACAACAAACTTTCGAATGCAAACTGCATATTTCAAGCATATCACAAAAAATATTCGCACTCTCAGTAGATGTCTACGAATGATACGTCTATGTTAAATAGCCAAGGTTCCCAAGCCTTACCTCTATTAAAGTTCTTGCTCATGCGCTTTCATTTCCGTTTAGGCGTATTTTGTTACGTTGATTACTGCTGTCATCGTGAATATTATCCACGGTTTCGTACTGTGACTGTAACATTGTTTTTTAGACTTGGAGTTTAAGGATAAATTTGCCTAGATGTTACAACGATGACAAAGAAACAACAAAACATTGCATATGTTCTTTCTTATCTAACCATAGATCTGTATTTTTCAATTGGAATAGGTAGGCTCGTATCCACAGGCGACGGTAGCCACTTACCATCAGATGCTTCTGCTGAGCTGCTGCTGCTTCTTTCTTATGCTGAGTTAGGGCCTTTAAGTGGCAAATGTTTTATACTGTGTTAGATACTTTTACGCTTACCAAATTGTAAAATTGCCATACCTAAATAAAGCCTTTTCCTTTATTTCTTTCATATGTGTACCTACCTGGTACACATATGGTATAAAAAGTACATATAACGGTTAAATGTATTACCCCTCTTTTAATTCGGACACTTCAAAACATAGACGCGGGTGTTTATGTAAATCAATGTACTCTTTCGTACTTCACCTATAAAAACAGGTGAAACGTCGGTTACAGTGAGACAAGTAAATTTTCTCAGGGCCGCAGTTTTTTTCTTCATTGTTTAATTATCATTAAGATCTGTTCTGAGGACCATTATATAAATTAATTCTTTACTTTGAGAATAGGCAGTTTGCGAGATTTCGTAACAGTCACGCATTAATTGAATAGCGTCCGCATTGTCTGCGATGTTTCTTGCACTTATAAAATTCAATGTCACATTACGGACGTACCCGAATATTAGGTAACTTAATATGTATTATAATTAATCCGTTTTGATGTGTGAAAAAATAGCTATTATTTTTGCTTCTTTACGACGAGACTTTGAAACTGAAGTTCGTGAAGATATGAGCCATAAACAAACTACCACTGAAGGTGCTAAAAAAATGATGCATCCATAGTAAGCCCACTCACCTATTACGTAGGTAGACTCACGCTCCGTAAGCTGTAAATAATACAAGCATGGTAATAGGGGTGTAATATTATGATGATAGGATGTAATAAAAATATCTACATGTCATTTTTATACTCTGTGAACTGAATAAAAAAAGATCACGACTATTTCCATCATTTCTGCATTCCAGTTTTTCTTTCTCGTATTCACTGGATCTTATGCGTCCTCTTTAGGTATTAAGAAATCGTCGTGTGTTAAAAAATTATGTAATTTTAAATTCCATTTCTCTTTGTTCAACAATATTATTAATATTGATTAGTTCCTTTCATATTTCCTCAATCTCATTTTCTCAAGGATGTGCAATACATCTAACAGAGATGAAATTAAATTATTAAGCAATTTAATGTTGCAATAATATCAACCAAAGATAAAAATATGCTCTCAATTTTAAGGCAAAGCTTATTCTTAGCGAACAAAACCGCCGGACACAGCTAGTGATATCATTATTACAAGTGTTTGGATATGAGTGTGTATGTTATCTTTTCGAGGAATAACTCTGAGTATAATGAAATACTTGTTTGGTAGAGTTCGACTATTTTAATTTTCAGATCGTTTCCATTAATGTCAGAAACATTTTCGGTTGGCAGGTGCAATTTAGAAATGGTTTATCACTCAAAAACTCTGTTAGAGCCAGGGACGCAGCTAGTTTGTATGAACTTTAAAATAAGCCATGCTAAACTTGCACTTGAAATTGAGTTGGCGTCCCTATATAAATTGAAAGCGATGACCGTCGCATGTCGGTCTAGGTCGCTATTCGCTAGGTTTCATCTAAGACATAAGCGGCAGCGATTACCGAATTTAGGTACAGTAGAATCCGTTTATTATGACTCCGCCTATATTGACCATCCGGTTATAATGACGTAATTACACTACGAAGTTTGGTTTTCATATAAAATTCTTTATAAAAAAGTTGGATATAATGACTTCCCTTACAGTGACATGTCGCTTATTATGACCCATTTTTAATAAATTATGTCCGGTTATAATGACCGACATGAATCTTTACACCTTCGGTAATGTTCGTTGATTCCCGACGACTATTGAAAATGATAATTTGACCATAGCTATGTCTTCTATACACAATAGTATTAGAGACTGTTTTTACAATAAAATGAACAAAAATAAATTAGTACCTACTTTAAAATTAATGCTATAGCAAAACCAGCAGAACCAAGTGTAAGATACTTCAAATACTTGAGTAAACGTTTTTGTAATTAAAATCCTTATCTACACTTTTATCTTATTTACTCCAACAAGAGTTAAGGAGCGACTTTCTTAATTACTAAATCTATTTGAGTGATTCGATTTCAAAACAAAATATGCACTGACTTTATACTTTATTTTATGTTAACGGATGTTATAATCTCTGATGCTAAAATGTACAAAATTAAATAACTTTACATTCAACACGACAATCCAAATAAGAGGTTTTCATCAATTCGCTACGTAGAGAAACTGACAAAATAAAATTCAATAAAAATGTTTTCCTCGAGCTTTTATTACTTAGACCTAACTCAAAACTTACACTGATACAGCATCCAAGTGACTATTTGAACAAGTTGGAGACTCAGAAAAAATGCTGACAAGTGGCAAGGCCACCCACATAGCAGAGTAATAGTCGATTCAATGCAAATTATGTTGACACCAGAGATAGCTGTGGTATGCGGTACCCTTTACGAAATTGTAGGGACTTGTTGCGCCTATTTATATATCTGCTGAAAATTGTGATTTTTTTATATAAATTGAGCGGCAAACAAGCAGACGGCCCGCCTGATGTTGAGCGGTTAATTACCGTCGCCTATTGACCCTTCCAACACTAGAGGTGTTATCAGAGCGTTGCCGGCCCTTTAAGAATTTGTATATAATATACCCTACCCTTTTAAATACCCTTGTAAATTGTGTGATATGACGATTTTTAACGTAGGTACATATTCGTGTTTAGTGTAGGTACCAATTTTTTATTTGATAGCACACCGAAATGAATACAAATGCAGACTAAAGTAAAAAAATTGTGACTCTCATAACATCTAATTGCTACAGGGACTTTAACATCATATTATTGCTTATAGGGCGATTGAGCAAGTAGCAAATAATATTGCAAATATCTTCGCAGATCTTTGCAAAGTTTTAATCACTGTATATGAAATCTATACGGCAGCATGTATGTACATTATACAGCTGTACCATAAAACTATCTTCAATCATACGAAATGAAATATTGCGCTATAAAAACGTGTTGCTATTTGATACTCTGCAGTCGCATTTTATGGCCATGTCTTTGATTTATGACGTAAATCCTCTTTCAAAATAAGCAATTATAAAGCTGATGATAATACGATTTCGTTTAGTAGCCTGTTGGCGAAGGTAGAGGCTATTTAGAATTCAAACTTTCCAAATCGCTTTTGTTAGGCAAATTTTAAATGTTGCACAGAAATTAAATTTTGTAACAATTAATTTAACATAAAGATGTCTAATAATATATTTTTGGGCATCGGGCATCGAAACAAGAATAGAATAGAATAGAAAACTCTTTATTGTTCACACAAATACAACAATATAAGCGTAGAACTATGATTACACAGAAAGAAGTGTTACAATTGGCGGTCTTATCGCTAATAGCGATCTCCCAACAAGATCAAATTCTAAGGCCAAAAAATTGTTTTAATCCAAATATTCCTTAGATCGGAAATCATCTGCTTTCCTCAAAAATATTCTGCGATGATATACCCAATTTAGATCGTGTTACTATTTCTACTTATACTTGTAGGTATAAATGAAAAAATAACTTATATTTGTATAAATGAAAAATATTATAATATTGACACATAATGTATGAATGTGCATTCAGTAGTCACCTTTCAAATAACATTAATCTGCCACCCATAGTTTTGGCAATTGGTGAGTTATATATAATTTCATCATATTTGTATATTAAGTAGGTCAGAACAACAAAGTAATTAGTTCTAATGTAACGTATTTGGTGACATTAATCACCATAATATGAAGTATGAGTATCCTATTAGTATGTACCTAAGTGTTAAATTTAAATATGTATTTAAGTCTTTCATAATTGTCCATAACATTGTCTGCACTCCTCCTATTTTCTTGTAAATATGCTCCAGTTACTGGTAGGAAAAGCTATTTTAGCATTATGTTAGTACTAGTGTTATGCTGAATTTTTTTATACAACGAAGTAAGAAGACGGGCAAGACGCTCATCTGATGGTAAGAGATAACGCTGCCCATAATTAGTACAGTGCTACCCAGGATTTTACAAGGTAAAATTCTCTGTGCACTGCGCCAACGTTTCTTACGTGAGAGTCATAAGATGTTAAGACTCTTCAGCCCAGTAATTTCACAAGCTACAGTGCCCTCATACCGAAGCGCAGTAATGTTTGCACATCACTGCTCAGGCGGTAGAATAACTGGCACTGCCGGGGTACCCAACCATGAAATAAATAATAATCACTAACCATACAACCATAATATTAATTAAGAAACATAAAAAGCCGCGTGCACCGCGGCAAGGACTCTACGCTCGATAGGGCAGACGCCTAAAGTTTTTGCTGCAAGTGAAGAGTCAAGGCTCCATTGCAAGCCACATGGCATATTGCATGCGACTATTACGCACGATTAGTGACCAACACGCCACTCTACGCCCACAGTGGCAGAACTTTATGAGATGCCGGCTCCATGATTTATTTAGTAACGTTGTGATATACAGTAATTTGAGCCCATAAAGTTGGGCAATTTATACGTGTTAGTTCTGGTCCAGTCGTAGTGAATGAAGCTAGTTTTTCATGATTTTAATAGATATTCATTTTATGATGACACAGCTAACTCGCATAACTTCGTCTGTGTCTTTTGAAAAATACTTTAAGTTTATATTATTTACCAATTTACTAAAATATTGCATTAAAATAAGTCGAGCAATATCTATAGAGTTTGAAACCGAAGCACGAGCTTTTAATATAATATGCGAAGTAAATACATCATTATATTCTCACATGTATGTGCCTATATGTCTAGGAACTATTTTTTCTTTAAAATATTGATACAAGGAACCTGTGATTATGTGATACAATAATATGGCCCACGCACTACAACACAAGTTGTGAACGTATTTGAACTTCGAAAGGTTCATGTACGGCACTAAAAAAATCAAAGCAAATTTTCATTATGTGAACTGGGCCTATAACAATGATAAACACAAATTGCATAACTCCTTAGTGATGACGGTACGAGTAAACATTTGCCTTGGCTCATAACACTGCGGGTGTTATTCTTCACGAAAAATATCGATAATGTGAGCAAAGTTTCAGTAATATCGATAGTTTCGGTACATTTTCCCACAAAAAATTAAATAAGTAAACCATATGTGTTCACACACACACACTGCATACATGCAAATGTTTTACATACATGCAAATATAATCACGTATAGTTCCCGTTGGGGTAGGCAGAGGCTATATCTCTCCACTTGGTACGATCCTGACACACCTCTTTGCTTCCTCAACTTTCATCACATTCTTAATACACGCTCGCTGATTCTTGGTCGGAGTTTGGTAATAATTATAATTTATCAAATAATATTTAAATATCGATAATATTTTCTTTGGTATTTTAAAAAGTAAGTAATGTTATATTAGGTAGATAAGGTTAACTAAAAAACATTAAGCGTTTTAATTTATTATTTAAATTGTGTAAAACACAATCGATATTTTTATTTCAAAAAACCAGTTCCGATCTATTTGCAAAAATATCGATATTCACACTACACATCCCTAAGTCCCACCAAGGATCAAACACAATAGATTATTTCACACAAGGTCTACACCAAAAGTACCCACGTTTATAAATCAGACATGTCGACTGCAATTTATATTCGCCTACAGATTTACAATAAGGTTGTGTGAAGAACACTAGAGATAGATGGAGACCTTAAGTCCCCCGCAAGTTCAACCAACAAGGACTTATTTGCATACATCCTAAACCAATAAATAAAATATAATTAAAAAATCCTTGAACATGCTATTCTTGTCAAGCCCCAAAAATGTATGTAAAATCATTAAATGACCTAAGTTTAGCTAGATATAGGTCCAAATAGTTTATGATGATTCATAAATTATATATTTATTTCATTTTATATCCTTTAAAAAGGCCACATAAAGCCTTATTGATAAATTATTTTTATACCTCACAAAAATGAGCTAGAAATGAATGAATGAATGCAAAAATCAAGCTCCTAGTTAGTTTAAAACATTTTAGAGCTTCCCTAGAATGGTTCCGTTTCTATTTCAGATATATATTTCATAGTTCTTATGTCTTATATGAATATCAATTACCATTTTTTCTTACCATTAGGAGAGCGTCTTGCTCGTCTTCTTACTTACTTGTATATAATTGTTCTCCTCTCCCTGCACGGTTTTCTGGAAGAGATCACTATTAGCAATAAGACCGCCAATTGTGCCACTTAGTTTTATATTATAGTTTTAAGTTGTTTTTGTACATTTTCTTTTGTGTTTCAATAAAGTGTTATCTATGTATCTATCTATCCCTTGGAAATAATACAGTATAGATAATTAAAAATAACGAAGGGACATAATTCAAGCAACGATAGAGATTATGTTAATTGACTGCGATATAATACGCTATAAATACTCGATATGGTGTAATTCTTTATTGAAGTAATCACGATGACAAATATCGTATTTACTCTTGATTATTATACCACATGTTCATAATTATTGTGTTAAATGATAAATGCCTTGTACTTGACTACATACATTACGAAGGCGTTTTCCATGTTGTATTTTATCAGTAATATTTTTGTTAAGTTATTCCAGTGTACTGACTAGGCGAGGCAACGTTTAATAGTTTACAAGATGGCTCTTGCATCTTTGCTTGCGCTAAGGATTGTGTTCTCTATATACAAACTTTGAAGTCTTTTCCTTCTTCTTTTTTTCCTTGAGGGGTTGAATTATGATTCCTAATAGATAAGATAGTTTATATTATATAGTCTCTATGCCAAATTTCAACCTGATTTATTCAGCGAATTAAACTATGTTGTTAGATCGGTCAGTCTATATCAAGTTTCCAGTTTCCATATATAAATACAAATTATTGCATCGCATTTAATGTAGCAACAAGATCAAGGTTAGTCCATAACAAGACTTGATGTCGTAATAAAATAGGACATTAAGACTCTTTAGTTTATCTGATGACTGAGTTCGTCCCACGTGCGCAGATTATCGCGAGTATGAATGGCAAATTTATAGACGCAGCACCGCTCTTAATAGTTGCATGTTATATATGGACCTTCATAAGGATGGTTGCCGCAAGTGCAATATAATCTAAAATATAAAAATGTCGTGGCACAGTGGTTGTTATCGGTCGCTGGGAGCGGTTGGAGGAGAAAGACGGAGGACCGAGTTGAATGGCGTGCCATGGGGGAGGCCTATGTCCAGCAGAGGATGAACATAGGCTGATGATGATGAGTGATTGTTATCTAACCCCTATGAAATGATGCGACGTGACCAAATTTTATAAAATTGTTTGTTAAGTCTGAGAGATCTAAAAATTAAATAGAATAACTTTCGTGCATACCAAATAACAAAAACTAGTCCTAAAAACAATCTTTAAAATAAGTTTTTTTCAATAGAGCCGTCAGCTTGAAAACAATAATAATAAATGACCGTGCCGTGGTATCTACTATCTCAATAATGAAACCATAGATAAGATAGATACATAAATTACGTAACTTGTATATCTATCACACAGATCTCCTGGCAACAAAACATGAAATGTAAAACAATTGACGTCTTATCACTCAATGTGATCTAACCCAGAAGTATGCTATCAAAACATACGCCCACAAATAGAGAATGGGAGTAATAAAACACAAATGTTTACTGTTTACCTTATCTCTTTGCTACATTATATTGTCATCGATACTTTATATTCAGTTCATGAGTTATTCAGTCACATCCATAAAAAGATACGTACTCTTATTATAAATTATAATCTACTAGCCGTCCCCAGCGCAGTAGCTCTACTCACTGAAAAGTAGTCTACGTGTTATATAAAACAAATCAACTGTATCGTTTCAACCGTTGGGCATATTTTATTTCAGATCCCACCAGAAACAATCCCACCCGAACCACCAGAACTTTTTATTGCACACAATAATTACAAACAAAACATTCAACACATTTGCTTTAAAGGTGTTACAACATCTCCATACACATCCCTATATAAATCTGCAGAAGTTATATTGCCGACGTGTATCAAGTAGCCAGAATAAATCCCTACCACGCTTCACTGAACGTCGTGCCTGAGCGTAGCCATAATGACCGCTTGGCATAGCGTTTTATCCAGTAGATACGGCGGTCACTAGTCATGGCAGAAACCTGTAAGCAATAATTATAATCTAAATTTAAATTTTCGTCACACGTACGTCATAGTACATTAACTTTACTACAGGCCATGCCCTGTCTCGTAACAAGCACTATTTATTTCAAGTAAATTCATACATTCAAGGCCCGAGGCTTCATTCGCAACTATAAACGTCTAACTCAATGCCACGAACAAGAAAATGATTCAATCATACTCGTGTGAAATTCTATGAAACAAATGTCATGCCTCATTGAAGGTTTTTGTTAACACTTCCTATATTGATTAGTTCTACTACGATTAATCATTCAATCATTGTCCGTAATCACGATGCTAATTTTATACTAAGCTTATGTAGGAGTGAGCTGCATAGGTTTTTATGGCAAAGCAATTAACATTTTCATACAATGTGGTATCTATTATAGAGATTATAGAGTTAGCTATAGATATGTATTGGCCCATTTAAGGTGTGTTTAATAAATTACGTTTGTGTAGTGTTAATTACTGTTAACCAATAAAAAAAAACTTGATACATATTTATAAGACAAAATAAACTTCGCTATGATGTTACTTACGCAGCAATCTAGTAGAGATCGTATTAAGCGTATATAATAACCACCAATTTTACATGTTCTAAAGTAACTGTAATTTGGTGTTCCAATACATAACCTATTATATTCCATGTTAAAATGTATGTAGTAGTAATTATTCAGTAATCATATTATGATGTGTGATGTAATAAAACAAGTCTGAATCAAGACATTGCTATAACAAGTTACATAAATAGCACCTAAAGTAATAACTGTAATAGTTATAGTGCAACGATGCAGTCTAGGCCAACAAAATACTTCTTATGACATCATTATTGTGCTAAATATGTGTTATACGCAGTTATACTCTAATTACATATGGCATAACAGTTTATTGTTAAGGCGGGGACTGACTGGCCGTAATGTTCGAGATATGCTTGAATCGAGCATAAAGAGATTACTTGTTGTTAATGTTCTTTATGCTCATTACAGTTATTGCAGTGTTAAGGTGCAATCACACTAAGCATCAACTGCACTGTATTTTCATACCTCTGCAGTGCAGTTGCCGCTTAGTGTGATTACCTTTACCTTGGCATTTAATAGCTACGATGTCTTACACAAAACTGCACTGCGACATACTCGTAAGATGTCACTTTGCATTTTACCCTAGTATTTCCTTTAGCACTTCACATCATTATTTGGTGTTTGTGTTTATTACGGCCATGTTCGCTATAGTATAAGTCCGAATATCGTTCTTAAGAATTGGCAAAAATAGTCAAATAGAGTCGTCGCCATAAGGCAAATACGCGAACACATATAGCGACGTGAAGTGTCTCTATATTACGTTACGCCCCTAAACAAAAACTATATTATCGTGGTCGTTTTCATATGCTTAATTTGTTGCATTTTAGTCGCTGTAACATTACGGTAACATCAATCGTCACCTTTCAATTGACTGCTTTGTTACTTTGACCGACTGATACAATAAACTTGATACCACAACGTTGGCAGGCTTAACAAAACACAGACAAATCATCTGTCATTTGTTTCTTTAACGGTTCCACTGCACTCTGAACTAGTACAAATTGCTTTATCTAAGAGTAGATAATTCGTTAGTCTACAATGACAACTATATTATGATAGTAAAAGTTACTTGGTTTGTTACTGAGTTTTGTAGAGTCAAAACGTAACCTACATAATAAAGCAGTTAACCTAATGATTTAACGCTAAATTATGCTCTTCTTAATTCATAGAGCTAGGTGTAGAAAGTTTACATTAAAGTTCAAATAGATAATAACGTTCTGCGTTGATAAATCACTCAATAAGTCACGCATTCGTTTTATATATTTCTAGCTTATGCTCGCGGCTTTGCTCGCGTGGTCAAATCCTTTCTTAGTGGAGGTCTACGTTATAACACCTATCTGTGTTCCAAATTTCTACCAAATCCGTTCAGTGGATTGGGCTATGTGTTGATAGATCAGCCAGTCAGTCACTCTTTCCTTTTATATATTTAGACTAGCGGCACCCAGCCGTTTTATCCTCTGTCCTATGTGTTATTCCAGGATGTAAGCTATCTCTATACCAAATTTAAGCTCAATCGGTCAACCAAATTAGGCGTGAAGAAGTAACAAACATACACACTCACTCACAAACTTTTGCATTTATAATATTAGTGTCATGTATTCAGATTATACTTAGTAGGAAGTAGATTAACATTTTAGCATATACTCAATACCCGTATATTAGTCATTAATTATAATGTACCTCGTTACGGTCTAACATTGAAAAATAAAAACTATTTGTACGAGTATGAGAAATACAAGCAAATAACATTTGCATAGAACAAGTAATAAATCTGTATTAATTAATAGACAAATAGAGCTGTACCATTACTAAATTGCATTTGGCAGTCTAACATGATGATCCTGACGTCTATGGGAACGACATCCATTTAATTAGTGGTTCTCTAATAAGCTATATTTTTTAGTCTTATGCGATTACAATCTAAATTCAGTTAAGTACGTGGTGTTTTAATAATAGGAACTACATGTTACCTATTATTGTGCCTAATTGTTAATTGAAGTTAAAACGAGGAAATAGTAATGGCATATCTGTTGCAAAAAATCAACCTAATTGCTTATTTTATGGCTTTAGCGTGGGTAGAATTTGACTGGTGTCATTACAAATATGTATATAGATTAAAACATGTTGAATTCTGATGTAATTAAACATAAATCATTCCGTTATTGTCCGGCAAAAAGTTTAATCAATTAAACAACATTATGTCATAAAAATTGTTTGAACTCCATATGATATTTTGTAGAGCGGACTTTTATTTAAGATCGCAACATAAGAGGCCGCTTAAAACTTAGACATGCCAGCTCAAGCTTTTTAAGGCTTATATTATGAGTATCATCACCAACAGCCTTTTAGAACCCTCTGCTGGGAATAAACCTCTTTCTTTATGTGCTTCTCTTGCCTCATCCAGGCATTTCCTGCAATCTTGATGATATTAAGTTTTATTGGGTCAACCTTAAACTGTCGCCATGTGCCCTTTCTTTCGACATATTTTTATAGGAAATGCTATATAAATAAAAGCAATTATTTTCAAAGTGATTAATGATCAACTAATCCCACAAATGTTTAATATCTGTCTGAAGCAATAACAATTTATTGTCATGCTTTAAGGCATAAGTGACGTAACATAAGTACATCGTAAGTAGGTTACTTAATACTTCATACTAATCTCAATATGGTGTTTGTGGACCGAGTAATTGATTACCCCCAATCACAGCGAATGACTCACGATATGACAATATGTCACCTCAGTTGTTCCCATTCGATCGAAAGTTAAGATAGAGAAGTCAGATCACGACCATGGACGACACGAGTGTTTACGTAAAGCGACACAGTTCGTCCTCCCGACTCTTAGGTCGTGGGTGAAAGCGGTCACCTTCCTTACCTGTCCTCATATCTCCGACTCACCACTCACCAATCAGGAAGTAGAAGGAACTAGTCAAATAGCTAACGGTTATGCATTCACATCCATAACACTCACATGTCTTAAAGCCACGGAAGTTCCGTGTGATCAGGATGTGAAGGAAATCTAGTCTAAAACTTGCCAATTATCTCCTCTGGATATTTTCACGTGTATAGGGAAAACCACTCTATATTAGGAACCCAGTTTGCTTTCTTAAGCTTTTCCTGTCCTGAGGATAGAAAATAAAAACTTATGTATACCTACGAGTTAATTGATATATAATTAATCACATAACCTACCTCGATGCGGATTAGAAAGGCATTCCTTATCAATTGATTGCAAAACGATTTAACAAAATGATTGATAGACGACTAATATCAATATGTCAATAATACAAATGAATCAAACCTAATACAAACAATCTTTAATAGAAAGCGTTTTATCATCAGGCACATATTGAATGCCGAAGTGTCTCAGGCATTGTGCAACAGGCTGGTTGTATAACACTATGTATAAGTAATGCAATACATGCTAATGCGGTGACTTCCGAACGGACATGTCAATTTAGTTAGCGTCATGCACGCACATTGTTGGGCAGCCGTTGGTGACCCACAAGTATGTTACAATGCGTTCGAATGTGTAAACTGTACCAGTTTACCTGCTGGGTCTAATAATGACAAAAATTCAACTTTAACTATTTCAACTGTTTTATTGCGCTTGTATGAATTAAACCCAAGCCATTTACAAGTAGTGTGCTAGTATATCCTAAGTAAGTTATTAAAGCACAACTTGTTGAATTTGAACGATATCCTTCTAACGTTTAACCTTGTTTACCTAGGTGAAAAAACAGCAATGTTTTCTTTAATAAATAACTTATACGATTCATTCGAAGAAGGTTAGTAGTAAGTAAAACCGATGAAGCGGTTTTTTTGCAAAATCTGTCGACCCACTGTGAGTCAGCAATCACAACCTAGATAACATAATTAAAATGATCATTTACGTATTAATTCCTAATATTACTGGCATTTACTGACAATATAATAATCAATTACCGGCGTTTAAAGATCTATAATTTCCTGTAACGAAATATTTCCACTTTAATTAAGCTGTTCCCATATTTTGCGTGTTATATTTATGTGGACATAATATGACCATTACATTCAAAAATAATTCCCAATTTCCTGTTTTTGCTAATGTTATGAAATTATTGAATAAATAGCATTGCGAGAACCACCTGTTCAATTAGTTCAGAAACAGTAGAGCCAATGAAAGGCTTATTGCAGACAAGTTACATAAAATTTTAAGGTGCGGCTGATATTAGTAAATTGGGACAAAATTGAACGTGGTAAAAACCAGACTCATGTGAACCTCTGTGAACGGGGCGAGGGCCGGAACTTACGCTAAATACATAATCCATTCTCAACCGAGGCCAGAATCTAAAACATTTATCAATTTACAATCAATTGCTGTTAAAATGTAATATTGTTTATGATATTGTGGGAATCAATATCAATCCAATATCTCAACTGTCAATGGTCTAATTATTTTCAAAAAATGTTGTAGCTTTTAATTAAAAACATTTTAACGTCTGTGCTAGTAAATTTTTAATTAGTGTTAAATGCCTGACATATTTACGAGTAATTAGACTTTAATTATAGCCAAATTTATATGATATCATAAATTTTATTAACGCTATAAACATAACATGCCACGAATTCACAAATAAAATTAATTTCATAATAATTATTAATATTTTTACTGCCTAAAAATGTACGACGGCCGCAGTTTCGTCTATTTAATCCTCACAATAAATAGCATTTTTTTTGGTTCCCACGAAATTTTCTTAATTACTTGATTGTGAATCTCTGTGTGAATATTTGGAGGGATTTTTACCCGGACATTGAATCTGTACAAAAACATATACATACTTGCTGTAAAAACATTAAAAATAAGTTAATGAGCATGTTTTTAAAAGACGATACATTATATTACTTAGTACAATTTTGTATAAATTCATTTTAATTATAATTAAATATCATGTTATTTACAAGAATTACTAGAAATGTAATTCATATATAAGAAAACTACTGGTTATTTATTATTCTTTCCTATCCCTATCCGTGATAATTTCTGGTACATCATTGGACAAAATGGACGTTACTGACTTTTATATGGGCAATACAGTTTACCTCTATATGGTTTCGTATAAATCTGCTATAACTGTAATCAATTCGTATTCTGTGGCATACACCAATGGTTTTGGACTGGAGCCTTAGCCTTAGCTATCTTATGTGATTATGTCATTGCTTTCGTCGCGTGAGAACCTAAGTTGCACCTAGCTTGGTATGTATTGCGACCGTCACTTTCATTGTAGGAACTTGACACCGAGAGGTAACTGTTTGAGTGTTTTACTTACTAGGCTGGTGCGAGAATTCTACGTGGGTTTCTTTTTAATTTTCCTGCTTCGTTTTCTGGCAGATTTATGTGATATTGGGTTAACCTGCCTGGCTTCACTGAACATCGGGCCGGAACAAATTCATAATGTCCTTTTTTTTTTTTTTTTTTTTTTTTTTTTTTTTTTTTTTTTTTTTTTTTTTTGAATGACCTACGCTGTTGGTCTCAGATTGAGACCTCTACAGCTTTACCGGGCGTGTGGTGAGCGCAGGAGGCACTCGACCCAAAGTTTTAGTGGGCGACTAGCTCAAGGGCGCCTCAGATGGCACGAACCTCGGCTTGGGCCGTCGCCAGATACGGGGACTAGACTTGCCCTGGCACCCCTGAAGGGGCGTGTCCTAGGGCCCTAACAGTATTTTGATCTGTTTGATTATTTGGAGAGAATCTAACTGATCTGAAGGATCTCAGAGGTCTTCGACCGCGCCGGCGCGGTCGGTGTCGTGATTGTGTTGGTTGGAGGATCTGGTATCCGGGACCAGTACCGAAAACGGAGCGACTGTTGCGCATGGTTGGCGGATTCGGCGATCCCAGCGCCGCCGATGTGACGGCAGCGATGGGATCGTCCGGATCGTTCAACACGTTTTTAGGGCGACGACGGAGGGGAGTGGAGGCCTGATCTACAGAGTAGTTCGAGGCTTGGACAACGAGGGGATTGGGGTGGTGGGGGGCCGCGTCAAAGTAGCGGCGAGAGCAATCCTTCATGAATTGAAGGATAGAGGGGAGTTCGAGATCGCAATGCAGATCGGAATTGCGCTGATACCATTCAGCTCCGACTGCTTTACGGAGAAAGCGATTTTGAATCACTTGAAGCATGTCTAGGGTGGAGAGAGGGGAGTGAGCGAACACCACGGAGGCGTAAGTCATGACGGGTCGTATGCAAGTTTTGTAAAGTGTCAACTTATTTCTAAGTGACATTTTACTCCGCTTGCATAGGAGGGGACTGAGTCGGGCCAAGAAGAAGGCCGCTCGGTTGCGCACGGTTGTGACGTGTTTTATGAAGGAGAGTCGACTATCAAGGGTCACCCCGAGATATTTGGTATGGGAGGCCCAAGGGATGGGTCCGTTGAGGAGTGAGAGAGATCGCTCCCTGCGGGGCTGTTTGGTCGGATGAAAGTACATTGCTGTACTCTTATCCGGGTTTACCGTGATAGCCCACTTCTTGAACCAATCACCAAAAAGGTGAAGGGCTCTTTGAAGTGCTTCTATCTGACGGATCGGTCGCCACCCTCTAGAGTAGAGGGCGGTGTCGTCCGCGAAGAGAGCGATCTCTACATTCGGGGGGCGTGGGATGTCGCTAGTATAAAGCGAATAGAGGAGAGGGGAGAGCGCGGAGCCCTGAGGGACTCCGGCTCCGATGGGGTGGGGAGAAGAGCGGTCTCCCTCGACGCGATAGCGAAAGCTTCGAGCCCTGAGAAAGTCTTGTATTATGAGTACAAGACGGTCTGGCACTCCGAACTGATACAACTTGTATACCAGTCCGTTGTGCCAGACTTTGTCGAACGCTTTAGCAACGTCCAGGAAGACAGCTGTTGTCCCCATAGGACGGCCAAAGTTGCCGGGTTTCGAATTGAAACCTTCGAGGATGTACTCCGTGATGCGGTGTACTTGTTGGACGCATGAGTGTTTGGCTCGAAAGCCAAACTGCTCGTCTGGAAGGAGGTTTTGGGACAAAGTTATGGACCATAAGCGCTTCACAAGGAGGCGCTCGTAGATTTTCCCCAGAGTACTGAGGAGACTGATGGGGCGGTAGCTAGAAGGCTCTGATGCCTTCTTGCCTGGCTTGTGAATGCCGATTACGTCGGCATTCTTCCAAGCGTCGGGAAAGATGGCGTTTACCATGGCCGCATTAAAGATGCTGACCAGGAGGTAGATGAGAGAGGTGGGAAAGTGTTTGATCACTTTAGTAGTGATGCCATCCGCACCGGGGGCTTTTCTGGGGCGGAGGCCTCTGATAATCGACTCTACCTCACAAGCCT
This sequence comes from Hemithea aestivaria, assembly GCA_947507615.1. NCBI lineage: Eukaryota > Metazoa > Arthropoda > Insecta > Lepidoptera > Geometridae > Hemithea > Hemithea aestivaria. Next base: position 9,515,104 of record OX382325.1, on the reverse strand, counting down.
TGACGGGCTCGATGGGGTCAGAGGGAGGGAGGGAGGACTTTTGCTCGACAACACTGTTCACCTCAGCGAGGTGAGCAGGGTCGACTAAATCGAGATTGGGGCTGCATTGTGCCTCAAGGCTATCGGCCAGACATTCGGCCTTTTCCTCGTCGTCAAACGCGGGAGGGAGGTTCGGTCTAGTCAGAGGGGGCATAGTGGTCAACGTATCGCTCTTCAGGGATCGCGCCAACTGCCAGTAAGCCTGGTGAGTGGGCGCGATCTCTGAGAGCATGTGGTCCCACTTCTGATTGCGGAGTTCAGTCATACGTTTGCGAACAGAACGTTCGCATTGCCGCAGCCTGACTCTGTTCTCTTCGGTGGGACCATAGTCATACGCTCTCGTGGCTGCGTTCTTTGCTGTCAATAGTTCCCTCGCATCCTCTGGCAGGGACCAGCGTTGGAGATCCTCGGCTGGTACCTGCTTAGAGGATTCACCAATGGCGGTGCGGAGGTGACTAGTGAGAGCATCGATCGAGCACGAGACGTCGTCAGGGGAGACGATGTCGTCGGGGATAAGGTCAAGAGCGGGTGACTTGATAGCTTTTAGGGATTCCCCTAAGCGCTGCCAGTTCACTACCGTCTTTGTCTTGGTCAGTCTGTCAGATGGGTCCGGTCCAAGTCTCATTAAGACGGGACGGTGGTCAGAGTCAAGTTCGTGTAACACTTCTAAAGAGCGCAACTGGAGAGTTACGCCCTTCATAAGTGCTATGTCGAGTACCTCGGGGTTATGATCAGGAATGGGAGGGAAGCGCGTGGGAGAGCTAGGGACAATAACTTCAAAGTCGAGGTTAGTCGAGAGAGAGTAGAGATCGTGACCGTTCGTATTGGACCTAATGCAGCCCCAGAGGGTTTGCTTGGAGTTGAAGTCGCCAGCCAGAATGACTGAGCTTCCAAGGGAGAAGAGTGACTCGAAATCACTCCTGTGGACTTTTTTGTTACCAGAGAGGTAACAAGAAGCGATAGTGATGGCCTGGTGGCCGGACATGCCGATGCGACAACAGGACGCTTCGAGATCGGTAAGAGGAGGAGTGGTTATGGGGATGCAGTGGAGAGAGTTCCTGTAATAGATAAGAGTACCGCCCAATCGGGCGGTAGTCCTATCATTACGGACCAGCCGGTAGTTTCCGATCTTCGGATCCTTCCGGCTAGGTTTTAGGAATGTCTCACACACTAGCAGGATGTCTACCTGATGGGTAGTTAAAAATTGATGAATAAGTTGGAGTTGGTTCCTATCGGTCCCTATGCCTAAGCCGTTGGCGTTGTAGAACGCCAGGGATAAAGAGTGGGGCTTAATTCTCTTAGCTGTACTATCCATAGTGGAAGTATAGTTAAGAGCGATAGAACGCGGCCATGACAGACTCTATCAAGGCTTTGTTTTGGGCAAGGAGGACCGTCAGACTATCGAAGTCTTTCCGTTGCTGAATAGCAACAAATTCGAGCGCGACTTTGTTGAATGCGTCCATATCGACGCTGCCGTAAAACGACATGAGCCTACTCGTGGCGGACGTACCGTTAATAGGCAAGGGGATTTGGGGGGCCATAGGGGCCTGAGGCGGTGGAGGCACGAAGGCCGGAGTGGGTGGGAGAAGCTTGGTCGGCGCAAGAGCGGGGAACTCGGTTGCCGACCAAGCATTCCCCTCGGGGGGCGGGGCGGGCACATAGCGACGCGGAGAAGCCAAGGGCGCTCCGGTTCGCTTGGTGGGACGAGACGAGAGGCGTCTCTGGGGACCTTTGCCTTTGGGGGCCTTGGGACACCCACGATAATTCGCGGGATGTCCGGACCCCAAGCAATTCACGCAAGAGGGCGGTTCGGGATCCTCCCTCTTACGGGTGCACTCAGAAGTGCTGTGGTCTCCTAGGCACTTAACGCACCTAGGGCGGGCATGGCAGAAGCGGGCAGAGTGCCCGTAATATTGACATCTATGGCACTGGGAAGGAGTGCCATTACGATGCGGGGTCTCAATAGAGAGACCCGAAAGGCTACAGACCATCTTCAAATTGAAGATGGCCTTACCCTCTGGGGTTTTCTCTAGTACGACCAACACAAGGTCGAAGAGGGCCTTGTTTCGGCCATAAAGGCGGTGGACTTCCCTAACCGGGAAGCCCTGAGCCTTGAGATCCGCGGAGACCAGCTCTACATCGAGCTCCTTGGGGACTCCGCGGATGACCACCCGAAGGTGTTTTTCAGACTCCAAGGCATAGGTGTGGTAGCCTATGGCCTTGGAGCGGAGTAAGGATGTGACCTTACGGTGAGAGTCGATTGACTTCACCTGCACTCTTATGCCCAGCTGAGTGTTAGTCGCCGATTTGAGCTCTATACCGAGCTCGGCGAAGGAACTGGACAGGTCGTACCACCTATCCTTGTCATGAACAAGGAAGGGCGTGGGGAGTTTGGACGAGCCCGGAGGTTTAGAGACGGGAGTCTCGGAGTCGGAGGACGCGGAGGAAGGCATAGAGCCCGAGGGAGGGCAGATGGCCTTAGCGGGGAGGGACGGAGAAGACGCCGCGGGACGTTTTTTACCCTTTTTGTAGACGACTTGGGTGAAGCCGTCATCGTCGGGTGAAGCGAGGGATGGAGTGGGAATGGGATCACACTCCATTTCGGGGTCGGGAGACTGCGGTGAGTCTGAGAGGGCAAAATTTATTTTGATAGGGGAGCGCGAACGGTCGCGGGGGGCGGGGCTCGCGGGTGAAAAACACGGCGAGGGCGAGCGGGCGGGTTGAGCGCAAGGGAGGCTCTGGGATTGGGTCGCGAGAGAGCGAGAGGGCTGAGCGCTAGGAAGGCTCTGAGACTGCGCGGGGGAGCGAGAGGGCTGAGCGCACTGAAGGCTCTGCGATGGCGTCGCTACGAGTGAGCGAGAGGCCTGCGTGCGAGAGGGAGAGCGTGACATGAACGCCGGGCTCATATCATGGCGGACGTGAGGGGCCACTTTGGGGGCGCGCGAGGCAGCACGCGAGTTTGCCTCGGTTGGGACAGGCGCCGCGGGGCGCAGGGAAACATTTTTAACCGTTTTGAGAGAGTCGTTGTACTCTCTCAAAATCGTGGCATATTTCTTCCCCAGCCAGGATTGAAGATCCATGGCTGGAGAGAGGTTATAGGCCTACGTGGCGCCGGGGGAGGAGGTCCCCGGCGAGCTTAAGGGAAGGAGGAATCTCCCTGCCGGGTGTAGACAGGGAGGTGAGTGCCTAGGTCTGTATCCCTAGTGAATGCCAACTCACAGGTCCTTAGCAAAGGTTGTGAGTCGGATTCCGGTTGTCGCAGTCTTGGCAAAAACTGGCAGCCGGGTGTGTACCTGCGTACCTGACGTCGCACGAGGGCCTGAGTGACCCTGGGCGGTGCGTCAAGCCCTTCCGGATTCCGTGGTTTCCTCAGAAGGAGAAAAACACGGGCGCTCCGGGGCCACGCCCTGCCGGCTTACGTTGGCACCGTTTGGTTTCCACCGACAGACCACGGAAGGTGGATTTGGTATAGAAACAGGGGTGCTTACAAGTTAAGCGTCGTCTCGAGAGAGACGTTTGTTGCCTTAAAAAAGGCAGTGGGTCGCGAATGCTAGCTGCGAGCAAAGGGACAAACGATAAAAATCGAATGAACCTTTGAGCGCAGGTAAGCGGAACGGACGTCCGCACGGCACGGGGGCAGTGGGACGAATGTCATAATGTCCGCTTGGCGTCACGGTTTTGTCCAGTGGGTGGTTTGGTATCTATTTTTTTTATCTATATATCATTAACGAGGGCTGGTAAATAAACCAGCAACACGTCGACCCATTGGGATCTATTATTGTGTTTTCCCCCTACCTTACCGTTTCCTACTCATGAAAGAAGTGGGTTATTAAGGTGGTGGTCCCATTTAGAGGAAGAAACCTTTACTCCTCCGGTTTGGGATATGCAATCCCAAGGAGCCTCAAGCGTTTCGTAGCTGAAACATCACATTCACATAAAATGTGCTCCATTGTCTCCCTGACGTCACCACAGGCTCTACAATCGTTTATTGTAGTCATCCTCATTTTAAACAGCATGTCGTTTGCTTCTTCCGTTATTCACGATATATTTAGAAGCTTCTCTGTAGCTGTTACCTAAAGTAAAATGTGGTTTGGTATATTTTTTTACTAGTATGTTCATTGTTCGAATTTCAAGTCTCAACGTCAAACAAAATATAATAATGCATCGTTCCCACTCAAAACAGAGCTTATAGAATTTTCTAAAGGAAGTTTTCGAACATCGTCAATTCAATGCGCTTTTGTCGCAGTGTACCTAAGTTACAGTTAGAACAACATTAGGCCCATAGAAAGGCAAGGAATGAGAATGCTACGAGATGCGGTCAGTAGGTACCTACCTAGTACTCGTGACATTATGCACTCTCCTTTAATGGCCATACCCATTATTACTCATCAGCTATTTCATACCACCTACCTTATGAGCTTTTTTGTCTCGTCATTGAACTTTACTGTTGCATAGGTAATAGTGCTTAAACAGAACATTCTATATTATGGAGCGTAGGTATGTATGAATATGGTATGTTCTAAATTTTTACACAAATCAATATTTCAAAGAGCTAAAAGTGGGGGCGAATGCTAAAATAACACCATTATCTCTGAAAAATGCTCTTTTATGACACATTGACTATTCATAATGTATTTTCAACCTACCTTTTGTACTTTTAAGTCGATTTCGCCTTTGAACTTTACTTATAAATGATAAGTTATCTTATATAGGCAAACTCAAAATGGAGTGTTCTAAATTTTTTTGCAAAAAAGATAATGCTAGTAAATTATGTGGGCTATGTGATAAATGGCTTGATTTTCAAGGATACACATGGTAGATTATTTTGGAAATTGACTTTGAACTTTATTTTCAAAATGTATAATGATGACTTAGTCTGAAAAGGGTTTGTTTTTTGTTTACTTTTACATTTAAAGGATAGTTCGATGGATAACTTTACCCACATTTTATAGCTATAAGTCTCAATAAAACATTTTTCATTAATAACTTCTTTACGTAGGTATTGTAAACTATTTATTCCAATGTTGTCGTCCAAAACAATTGCAATTAGCAACGGTTTCTAACACCGTCGATAGATGTGTTAACAACGTGGACAGCTCTGTCAAACTAACAATGCAACGGACAGAGGCATTGCAAAATACTATTATTAGAACTACTTTAAAGTAATATTGTAATTATTAATGATATCTTCTTCTTCCTGACTCTATCCCACTAGGAGGGGTCGGCACAACATTATAATTTATATTGATATGCAGTAATAATATTAAGTAATGATATCAATAATTTAACTATTATTATTCACAACGCTTTCTTAAACTTTAAACAAAAATAAAAATTACTTGCAAAAATTGTCTAATGTTCCTTTTTCCTTATTCCGTTCTGCCGGTACATAATTTATCCAAAGTTTGAGAAAAAAGAATATTGCAACAATATTGCATTTATTATACCAAAACGCCCAAGAGCATCAACTTCCAAGCAGAAACCCACTAACCTAGATAAAAAATAACGAAATCATACAATCGCAATGAGAAATAGTATGCATATAAATAATGAATAAGGTCCGCCCGCGACGTGATTTACATAAATTAATTGAAATTATTGTTTATATATTAGCGATTGCACAAAATTCAAGGTAAAGGTCTCGTAGAAATTCTATATAAATATAAACAAATCTGCATTGACTTAATAAATCATTTATAGTATAAACTAAAATAATAATTTAAGTATAAACAATAAAATGGTATCTACCATTTCCACAAACAATAAATTATGTAACCAAGATAAACAATATAAAACTTATAGGTAATAGGTAGATACATCTACTTTTTTAAAGTATCTCCGTCCTTTTTTAAAGTTTTCTTTGCCGTTAGTTTTTTTTTGTTTGAGTTTGCCTTTTCTTTAGGGGTGCTTTCCGATTAGACGGTAGAGTATTAAAATGGAACCAAATAATTATAACATTAACTTAAAAACTCCATTGCCTATTGTACGAGTAATAATAAAGGCTTTTGAATTTGAATTTGCAACAATTTTCAATCGAATTGTATCATTATACTAAACAACTGTATAAATGTCTTGTTCATTAATCATTATTATGACCCTTTGTTTAATTTATTTTTTATTACGGTCCCCAAAAGTTGAGTGACGAACTAATTGAACATAATATCAAGCTAAAACAACTGCATAGCTATTAAACCTTGACTACCTTAAATTCCGTTCAATCCACTCATATATCGTGTATATTTCGGAATATGCTGAAGTATGATATCATTTAGTTTGGAATGCGCGCAAAATTAATTACTATGCTCTTATTAAAGCTAGAATGCGGATCTAGACCCTGGAGCTTTAAACACTAGGCCTTATAAAGTAGAGTCATGTCAAAGCAGTGTGGGCGACACCCACATCGATTTATGGTCACACACAAATCCCCTGTAACTCAAAACCAAAGGCCATTGTTACTATGCAATAATATACTAGTTAAGATTGAAAATGCTAGTTATACTATGCAATATGCGAGTAAGATTGAAATGAAAATAGAAAAGAAAAGAACATATTTATTTAAAGGAAACGCTTACTTATATTTTTGTCTTTGGCCTCCAAGAAAGACTTTGTAAGTATATTACATGCTCTACCAGCTCAGCGATTTTCAGCGTGAACAATCCAACACACATAATATACACCCTTTACTGATGTAAAAGTCTGATATAATAATATAGGTATGCACAATTGACACTCTTACATAATCATACCCGCTGTAAAGTAGCCTATGTGTTATTCCAGGGTCTAAGCTACATATTATCTGTATACTAAATTTAAACTCAATCGGTCAACCCGTTTAGGCGTGAAAGAGTAACAAACTTTTTCTTTTTTTTTTTCTTTTTTTTTAATATTAGTAGGAGATTTTCATAGTTCATCTCATCTAAAACTTATTTAAGATACATATACCTACATACTCTTAACAATTTGAATTTAATTTTGATGCTATTATTTTATAATCTTTTTAAATCAATCTTTATTTATTATTAATTTTATTAACTGTTAATTGCTGCTGCTCTTTATAGTCGATAATTACACTCATTATATGGCTTCTACTTTTTTCAATAATTTTATATTGTAGGTTTTTATTAGTCACGATTTTTATTCATTTTCAACTTATTTTATTTGATTAACTTGATGCCACCTGCATCACATCGCTCTTTCTATTGCTAAGCGATTAAATCTCTAAATAAAATAAAAAAGAAATCAAAAATTATTCTTATGATAAATATTAAAAAGGAATCATGCGGATACTAACTTCTTTCTTCGCATAGTATCAAAGATTTTTCTTTTCCTTATTCAAAACAAAATAATAATACGCTTCTTTTATATATTAAACGTTCAACGTCATCTAATCCAAAAGTGAAGTAAAATTATGTAAAACCAACATTTTTCCGCTAAAAATGCTGCCGGATAAAATACAAAAAAAATGATCAACCCTGATCTAGACTCACAAAGACGTAAAGCACTAGTATACGATCACCTTGTGCACCGCCCCCATCAATTCCAAATCGCAATTACAAGTTACTGTTGATAAATAACTTAACACCCACATACGAATATGTACCTACTTACTTGTGCCTCCCTATAAGCGTATCGACTTGATCCTATCTCGACCATAGACTATGAAATAAAAGGAGATACCAAACACCGGCACAGTGTGATTGACCGACTGATTTAACAATGCTATGCTCAAACTCGAAATCTGATTGGGTTAAAATTTGACACAGATAGGTTTAATATTGTAGACATTTGTGGATGTCTAAATCACATCTGAAGTATGAATTTCTTACGGGAGTAAAGCTATGTAGCAGCAAATCTGTACAACATTTTTCATGAATATTTTTTATGGACCTTGTTTTTGCTGCTGCTGAATTTGAACTGATCGGGAAAACGTATTCTTTAGTACACAAATCAAGAATCGGCTAAAGGTAGAATCATACCATTCCGATGTGGTGTGTCGTGACGCATCAAAATGTCTTACAACCTTCTTCTAGCTGTGTATTCTACCTAATAATCCTTATAATGATGATCATTATTAGATACTAGCTGATGATTATTATTAGATACTAGCTGCGCCCAGCGGTTTTACCCGCTGTAATGTAGCCTATGGATTATTCCAACGTCTAGGCTATGTCTATACCAAATTTCAGCTCAATCGGTCCACCCGTTGAGGCGTGAAGAAGTAACAAACATTCGCATTTATAATATTAGTGTATTTTTTTGTCGTAGTGTGCGTTATCTGGCTTTATTACAACAGTCTGTACTTGATCCAATCTCGACATTCATGTCACAATAATTGTATTACTTAATTTATTCTCCTCCCTGATATCTTAATTGCAGATTGCTGACCTAGCATGCGTCAACTGAGCAACAAAAACACACAACAAAAAACACGGAAGATTGTATTTCTATTCCATCCGTCACATTTTTTACGGACATCAAATTAAAGTTATTCTATTATGTCTCTGGGAATGAATTTTTCATGCATATCTTTTTGCTTACAAACATGCTAATGTCCATAATAAAATGTATTGATTTTTTTGGTCTGATACACGGACCTTGTAAATTTAAGACGAAACCTCCTAAACAAAATTGAAGCAGCCTTAGTATGCCCAACTTGCGTAGGTATACAAAATATACGCTTGCACATACACACCATTATTTTGTTAAATACTATCAATGTTACCACTCTGATCTTACTTTATAAGGCAAAAATAAACTTGTCTTGTACTTTGTTATGTTTTCATCGAAATCGTAGAAAAAAATTAAAAAAACTGATTAATATTAGAGCCAAGCAAATCTTGCTTAAACCAGACAACTTTTTGAACACGCACATATCATGTACATATATGAATTAAGACTGCCATTTGTATGACTTTTATTCAATTCACAAAAGCACTTTAAGTCCGATACTAATCAGAACACATTGTAGGCTATCATCTGTAACCTGCTTTCAAGTGAATTTCATTTCCATTTATGGTAATAAGTCCGTAGTTTACTAATACTCGTAGCGTAGTGACTCATAGATAACGTCATACTAAGCTGCAACTTTAACCAACAGGTAAAGCCCAAAACATTCCTTACTAAAGCTGTTTATTTTGCTATGACTGGTCAGGAAATATGGTCGACAGAAAATAGAACATACTCGTACTATAGCAGTACGAAATATATTAGATATATTTTCCTGGAAATGCAAATGCCACCTTGTAGATACTTAAGAGATGAATACTAACCGCAATAAAACAAGTACAAAACTAATTCTTTATTCTACTAGAGAACATAGTAGTATAGAGTTTAGACTGTAAATACGTAAGACCGACAGCATCGCCATTACACTGGTTTTGCATATCTCTACAGGCGACGGAAACCGCTCACCATCAGAAGGGCCATCTGCTTGTCCGCCGGTGCCTTAAATAAAAATTAAATATAATATTATGTCTGGAATCCTTTTCTATTATTGTCCATTTTCCGAGCACTAATATTTACCCTAGTATACTACGAGTACCTACATAATTACTCATCCTCGTTAAGATGCCTAGGTGATACCTTCCAATGTAAACCAACAAATTAGTATGTGCATAGGCGTTTACTTAACAATCGTGCTTTATTCTAAACATTCGAGCTAGATGCTCCCAACTGATTGCCTTTAGTATTCATTAGGACTTCTGTGAGTTTAACTAGGTTTACCTTTTTAACCAGTATTCTGAATCGACGTTGTAGAATAATTTACTTTGTAAGAAATTATAGGTAAATAATTTACTAAGTTTCTAAGTTGGTTTAGTTTAATTCTTTTTATTTATTTAGATGATAGGTTCAAATATAAAGCCAATTTACATATGAGTCACCTACTTCACCTACTTATATTATGGCGGTCAGACCTAGGTAGGTATATCACGTAAATACATATTAAGAAAATTTTATCATAAATGACACATAATTTGAACCACATCGTAAAGAAACCAAATCATAAATCTAACAATGTGTATGTGTCACGTAATGCTTCCAAATATTAAAGTCATCATCTACTGTTTCATGTTTTAGATGTAGCTATAGAAATTAACTTAGTACATTTTGAAAATGTCCTCTAAAATAAGACCAATGTAAAAATTTCTTAGGCTGTTTGTATAAGGTTTTTAGAGTTTTCAGGCGAGCATTGCATTCGTTTCCTTCATCTTTTTATAAAAAAATACCATAACAGTTTTAAAATTGCCTTCAAATGCCTTGAGTGACGGCAAAAGCACGACTCTACTATAGCCTAACAGCAACATTGACTTTTCGATCAGAAATTGTTAATTGGTACCCATTGTGTTAAAGATCACGGAAGTACATATATACACACGTATTGGGAACAATTAAAACGCATTATTTTTTTGTTCGATGCGGTGTCTAATCTGCCATGCATGGACATTTCCGCGTAGGTCCTTAGTTAACTGCCCACGTAGATCCCGAGGCTGCGACCACACTTCCATCATAGATCGTATACAATTCGCATTTAGTATTCCATAGGCTTCTCTGAATAAGGTTGCTGTTGTCACTTCTAACATGGGCTTCCTTTAAGGGAAAACCGACATCTCGTCCCATATAAAGTTATATAGACTGACTCAAACTTTTTTCATAGAATTTTTGATAGCTGACGGAATCAATGCCTAGCTTTAAACCTACATGCCGTGTAGGTGTTAGCGTAGGTAACTGAATAATAAACGGGCTCTTTAAGGAACACAAACATATGACTAACGAAGTGGCAAAAAATCTTCTATAAACTATAAGAGACAATGAAAACATTCTAATGAGGTGACCTCACTCAACGGACCACACGTTCGAAAAGTGAGTATTTTCAGAATGAGATCACTTACACGAGTTATTTACTTTCATTATAATTTTTCCGTATTAATAGAAGGTCTGTGTTTTGTTACCTCATCATGGCCTTCGGGGCTCGGTTAACATCTATTGTTTGGCAAATTACTGATTCCGTCCCTAATCCGTGGCAAAGGCAACCCATTGTCTCTGGTGCCCGATTTTACGGGTAATGCACATGCCGAGAACCATCACATGCCAACAAAATACTGGTACTCACCATGAAATTGTGAAACTGAAAATATAAGGGGAATAGTAAATATTATATAAATATCTTTATGCTCACAGCTGTCTCGGAATTTACAAGAACTTCAAGGAAACTTACAGGGTCTTATCCTGTAAGTTGCGAGCGCGATTTACAGCCGACGCTATAAAGCTCTCTAAAAGGCGTGAAGATGCAATGAACACGATATGCACATTTACACTTGTCATATGTTTATGTCCCAGTTTTAAATTGTAACTAATACTACAATAATTAAATTAAAATATGCTATTTGTAATTTATACTGCTACACAGCAATATTTTATTTTGTAACTTTATTATGTAGATTATGGTTGTTATAAAACACACGTATAGGAAAATTTCCTTTCAGCTAAAATGCCTTGGTCCGTCGAATTTGATTTCATTTTGAAGTTGCATTACTGTGTGTGTAGATCACTTTTTGTATTTACCCGAAAATGTACCTTTGTATGATTTCCCACTTAATCTTATTATATTAATTCCAGCAGTCCTTGACACGACTAATAACAAACTGTTGTTAGTTTCAAACAATCCTGAATCCCACGCTCACTACGATTTACGAGTCTAATTCTATATTCTTAATCAAGTACCAGTCAGACCTTGTATTACAATTACGTTATCATTAACATTGATTCTAGGTGTTTAAAAGTTGGTAGATTCAATTATTGTTAGTTCTTATTAGGTATGTTCATCGAGGAGTATGTTCTGCTCATTTATTTAATCTATGATTTATACCGACGCGGCGTTCGAATTCATGTAAAATTGTCATAGAACAAGTGTTTTTGACAGGTTTTGTTTGAGAGTTTGACTCTTTTCATGTACCTATATTGGCGCACCTATACATATAATATTTACTATAAGCCATGTTTATAACAATGGGATAAAATTTTGCTAAACCGCCTTTATGCCATATTTCGGTTTATTTCATGGCAATAATGTGACACCCACATAATATGCGTCACCCTGACCCACACTTATGAAGATTAGATATAATCTTTTTGGCAATTTTAAAATAGACATTTTTTTAACAAAGTCTAATTAATAGACAATTGCAGAACTGTGTTACCCATATAATAGGGACTTTAAATAAGAGTTCGGGCCTGAAACGTTTTTGTTTGAAAAACAAGTGCAATGAATACTAACGTCGACTAAACAATTCATAATTAGTCACCTAACATTTATTCTTGAAGGACTTAGAATCAGGCTTTTATTTCATTATTTTTAACTTTTTGTTTCGGTATAAATGTAGCTCAACATTGGATATCCTTTATCCTTCCTATTAGTTAATAGAACATGAAGTGCAGAAACTAAAGTTATAACAAAGAAATACCTATGACGTTATATTTAATTTAGCTACTATACATGTTAGCAACTGACTGTCAGTCAAAGCATTTATCATTAGGTCTGCCTTTTTTTAAATGTAATGTTATTCTTTCCAGATATGTGCGTGCAGTGCTCTCGCAGCACTCGACGTCTACGCTGATCAAGACCCCGACCAGTTCCACATCCAGACCGATGGCTCTGAAGATCGATACTTCATCTATCAGACTCACAACGGGCAGTATCGGAAGGAAAGGCGGCTCAAAGATGGATCCGTCGTAGGTAAGCATTACCTCAGATTATTACAGACGACTATTTTTTTTTTATCAGCCGTCAAATTGTTATTTCTTAGGACTGAGTAATTTAGTATCTAGCACTACTGTATGTACATTAATAAATAAATAATATCTACAACTCTCAGCTCTCAGCGCATAGTCTCTATATTATGCATTCATTTTGCTACCGTAGGTACCTTATAGTATATTTAAGATTGTCGTAAAGTAGACTAGTAGTTCGCCGCGAACTGGGACCTCGCAGACCCAATTTCCCTCAAAATAGGTATACATGGGTAAAAGTTATAAGTATCTACGAAATATAAATGTATGGAAACTTTAACCTATAATATTCGTAAAAGGAAAGGAAAATGCCAAAATTGAAAGTAATGTTAAAACTCAAAATACGTAACGGATATACATTAAAAAAATCTTTATCTATGTGACTATTTTATTGTTGTGATCAAAATTTCAATAATAATAAAATATGAAAGGTTATGTGTGTATTCACTTGCAGAAAATAATAGAATAAAATAATAAATATTACTATAGTTTTTACAAAAATTCTCACAAAATCATCATAGTTTTGTAGCACTTGTTTACAAGAAGTTGCCGATGCAGTGGACATTAGAAGAATTGAAATTGGAAAAAAATATCTAGCTTTACTTGTGTTATACAGCAAATTTACAACAGTTATTATATTGATATTGTAGCTAATTCTATAACATTTTTGTCGTAGCAGCCGATGATGACTTAGACTTGGAGCGTGAACGCAGAGCTAAGACAGTCACGCGTAACATCTTATCTATATCTATTATCAGACTTTTTAAACGTGCAGCTCGTCGATCACATTTGCACTTTCCAACAGGTGGGATGTGATCAAACGTAGGCCTAATTATTAATTATTTTTTAAACAAAAGACTTGTGGATGAACTTTACAAACTACAACTTTACAAAAAACGGATCCAGTACAACAATGCTTTCAGGATGCTTTTGGCGCTGTCTCGATACTACAGAGCGATCAGGGATGTTTGCGGATGTTAGAGTGAATGATGGTTTTAATGGCATAATGATATTATGTGATAAACACATAAATAACAATCCCAATAAGTTTCTTGCTCGTTCTTCTCATAGATATGCTTTTCGAACGAACATTAGAGTCTTAAAATACTTAGATCTAAATAATTGTAAAATTTACTTTTAAAAGTGAAGCACTGTAGCCTAGTCCAGTAAAAGAAGAAATGTAGATCGAAAAGTCGAAAGTAGAAAAACTAACTTAGGAACTTTGTTTGGACTATTCAGAACATAAACATACTAAAAGTCCCCACCCCTCCGTGGTGAGCCCGAGGGGGGGGGGGGGGGGGGGAGGCCGAAGAAGGTTCCATAGGTTTAGGTTTTTTGCTTATGCCAATTCGAGTGTAATGTGCCCAAACTCGACGGGTTCAGATCAGCTTAGTGGTACCAAATTATTGAACTGTCATCATATTTCTAGACATTTACAAAGTTTCATTATGGTACGACAACCAGAAGTTGGTCAAATATTACTTATATAAGATTTTTTTACCGACTTTGTATGGAAAACTAATTTCAGCATCTTAAAAATAGACCATGTTTGGATGATCATAGCTGGACAACGATTGGATATAGATAAAAAGTGTTAAAGCCAAAGTTGTAGGAAATTTTAAAGCTTTTATAATGTAGTACAACAAAATATCGTACTACGCCCAGTTTTTGACATTTAGGCAAAAAACCTAAAAATGGGACCTTCTTCGGCCCCCTCCACCCCTCGGGATCACCTCGGAGGGGTGGGGACTTTTAGTATGTTAATCTCCTGAATAGTCCAAACAAAGTTCCTAAGTTAGTTTTTCTGCTTTCGACTTTTCGATCCACATGCCTCTTTTGGGCACTCATTGACTGGACTACTATTTGAAAAAAAAATGGGTTTAAGTTTCACCCGCACGATCATTTAAATTCATAATATTTTGAGTAAGTCAACATGGCTATTTACAGTATTTACTTATCCGTTAGGGAACCAAACCTAGGACCGAATTATCAAAAATGTATGAAATGACGTATTACGTCGTATCGATTTTTGACAATTCGGTCTTTGGTTCGGTTCCCTGACGGAAAACTGAATATCCTTGCAGTTCTCATAATATTATAATCGATAAACATTGTAATTTTGTATTCTCTATAACTCTACAACCCTTGCACCGATTTGGCTCATTTTTGGACGTGAGAATTCTTTTAATTTGTACTACCTGTTTAAAAAGTTTTATCAAGACTGGATCATCGGTTTCATTGTAATAAAGCAATTTCTTTAATTCTTGAACCCTTCGACCGATTTGGCTCATGTTCGAACTTAAAAATTCTATGGATTTATATTACGCGTTTGCAAAGTTTCATGCAGATTGGACCATTGGTTTTCCAGTTATCGCGTAACAAACATACATACAAACATAAACTTTGGCTAATATATTTGTGTCGCTTATAAAAAATGTGTATATGTTAGAAAAAAAATTATCAGCGGTCCAGTTTTGAAATAATCGTCAGACCTATCGTAAAGACTTTAAGTCACCTATATCTCTGCAACCTTGTAACCTATTTAGCTAATTTTTTCACTTACGTTATCCAATTAACCTCCTTAACTTGTGTGTAAAATTTCATTAAATTTGGATTAACCCTTTTCAAGTAAACGTCGACCAAACTTAAGCACCAGAGGTCAACCGTTAATCTGGTCCAAACGCAGGCATTTCGCGGCTTTCGACTCTAAGACCTCGCTTCGCTCGGTCGATAACAGCCAGAGCAAAACAGATACGTTATTATAACTTCATTTAAAATAACCGAGGACAATATTCCATTATAACCCCAAAAAAATCAAACGCATCAACAGGCAAATAAAAATAGCCGTTGTCTGCTAGAACCAGTTCTTAACACAAAAAATTGATACAGTAACATAACACGAGGTGTGAAGGACACACAATGTCCTCCGTGTCCTTCATTAGTTTACAAATAATGCTTGTGCGATGTTTCTATTACCAGGTACCTCTGGATGGGTGGGAGCCGATGGATATTTACGTCTCCAAGACTACATAGCTGACGGCCAGGGGTACAGAATCTATAAATCGAAGACTGTTTTTGTCGGGCAAAACCGACCTATAGGAGTACGTATTAATATATTCACGTTCGTAACAAGTTAAATTACTTGTTAATGAGGTAATAGAAACCACTAACGTAATACTACTTTCAGGAATCGCTGATCATCGCAAAAACAGCACCGACGGATTCTGGTTTTAGCATAACAGTGGCGCCGCCGGTGCAAAGAACGTACGCGCCACCGGTACAGTCAACGCTCGCGCCTCCGCTTTTGAATCCGTCCACGACGCCGGCGTCGTCTCTCGCGCCGGCCTACCCAACGGTAGTGACCATCACGCCTCCACCGCCGTACAACCATCCGACCTCCACACCTCAAGTTTACGTCTCACCCAACTCCATTGACTCATCCACCACCTACGACTTCCGTTCAACTCCCCCACCGATCACGACCAACGAAGTTACCTCAACACCGAGTCCCTACGACTACGATTCTTCTAACACTAACACTTTGGACGACGGCTACTACGGCAGTGACAGCATCAGATACGACGTCTACAACCCCAACTCTTACAGACACGCCGACGACTGGCTGCGAAGACAAGGACAAAGTCCCGGTTACAAAGTTGGCAACGGATACACACCTCAATTCCCTCCGTACGATGGAGTCGCTTTTAGAAGGAACGGTTTCCGATACTATCTTCCTAAACAGTATCACGAGGAAGTGTCTGATGCCAACGAAAAGACTGGAAGCTTCGGTTACGTGGATCCATTTGGTATCCGTAGAGTGATATACTATAACACTGCACCTGGTACTGGTTTCCAAATTCGCAAAAACAACAGATATGTCGGACACGATGCTACGCCGTACGATCCTCGACCTGTTTAAATGACTTACCCCAATACAGTAGGACAGAAGGTACTGTTTTATGTCAAAATGTGAGAATCTAAGTTACCTACATAATTTATTAATCAGTATTGTTAGTTCAATTGAACTACGAGTGATTGGAGACAAAGCGATTGATTAAATCGAACGAATCGAACTTTTCTTAGCCATTGTTTTCTGTATGTACATTTAAATGAATTGACTAGTTTAAGGTAATTATATTATTATATTTTAATGATGTTACGACGAACATTTAAGATTAAGTGAAGTTTAATAGTAAAACAGTTCAAGTCAATAATATAATATCAATGTAAGTATATTACTTGTTTTATAATGAGTTCTTTATATAATATTACGTTTAAAGGATTGTAAATAATTAAGTTATTAATTTCAGTGCCATTGATACAGTGACCTTGTTAATTTGATCTACTTGAAGTACATAAAAACCATTTTTATAATTTATTTTCTTTGTCAATTCAATCTGTCCTTCCGAAGTAAACTTGACTTTAAGCCTAGGACCAACCGACACCGCGTCAGCATTACCACTGGTTTTGCAGAAGTCTATAGGCGAAGCGACGGTAACCGCCCTCTATCAGGCGGACCATCTGCTTGTATATTTCTCTAAAATTAAATTTTATAACAATGATTAAAACTTCAATATAATTATTAATAATATTATTCAAAATTTAATAATGAAAACTAACAAATATAAGGAAAATTGCTCATCATTATGTTAATATAAACACGAGTGTCGTTGAACTCGCCAGGCTGATTCCATCAGACTGGTATTCTCAGCAAACGAGTAGGCGCTTCATTTGGAAAAACTACTATCATGATTTCCTAATGCGGCATTAAATTAAAATGTAACAAGCAAGATCAAGATTATGCTACCTTAACAGACAAAATGTAATAAGCCTCGATGTAAGCACCTACATTTATTCCAAATATGCAGATAATGAAATCACATATTAGGACATTCTGTAAAGATGTAATTCTACGGCACATATCTCTATTATCATACATTTTTAATTTTGGTGGAATGTAAATTGTTGTTGCGAATAACTTGCCATTACGATTTATTTCCAGAAATGTTAATAAAATGGCAACTTGTTGCAATAACTTAACGGGTTAATTTATATCTTTTGCACTTCATAATGTTGCTTTAACTGTTCTTTTAGGTGAATTTAGGAAAATGATTCTCATAAAAATATGGTTTTGTTAATGGGAGTAAACTATATAAGGAGACTTTACTATGGTTTGCAAATAGGATATGAAAGGACTCCAAAAACACGAATCGAATTATTTTTGTACCTGAGCTTTTGTGAAAATCAAAATAGATTTTTATTCAAATAAGCTACATGTACACGTAGCACTATAATATTATTGCAAGTTAATTTTACGATTATTTGTTATAATTTATTAATACTCTAACCACTCTCAGACTTCCCTTTCAGAGAGCCCCTCTGAGAAGATTGTATATCTATGTATGTATATGAAAAATTGTACTTATCTTCAAGTAAAATTTATAGCTAACGCCTATATACCTAGACAATATTTTTATGAGAAGCTCTTTATTCATGAAACTTTTTATCAATTAGTCTTCTACGAGTTTTATGTCTTATAAGATTGTATCTATTTTAACTAAATTGTAAGGCTTTTTAGTAAAATATATTTTTTTGTGTTCAACATTATTATGATTTCTAAAGATTTAGGATATTTTCTTGCACGTAATATTTAATGTACAGGATATCTGTATCACGAATTAAAGTAACTATGGTTTTGAAATAAAAATATTAACAAATATGTTGTCTGTGTTTTATTATGCCCATTAATAATATTCTATCAAAAGTATTACAATGAAATGAGTTCGTATTGGCTAATTTACATTGGTAACAATCACTTTAAGCCGACAAAAATAAAAAATCGTTTTAGAAATAGAATATGTGAAAGGTTTCCGGCTCTATGTCGATAAGAATATTTTATTTTCCTTAGCTTATAGTGATTGTTACCCATTTAAATTAGTCAATTACCTATAATGCATATTTCATCTTAAGCTTTACTGCGGGTAAAAATAAGGGTGATGTCCAAAATCTTCGTGTCCTCTTCCAAATGGTGACCAGTTGAAAGGAAGACTTGGCCAAGTGAACTTTGGTGGCCACGAGAAAGTAGGGAAATGCGAGAAGAGGTTAGCAAAGAAGGAGGGCTTATTTGTGTCCAGGATAACTATGACGGGTATTTCTTCTTCAGGCTTGTTCTCTTCTTCCTTATGATTTTCATTGGAGTGATTCTCACCATAGTTATTATTAGGATAACTTCCGTCTTCAGGTCCTTTTTCCTGTTCGTGTTCTGGAGGATAAACGAGGTATTCATTATCGTCTTTTCCCTCGAATTTGTTGAATTCCGGTTTCTCAGGGCTATGTCCTGGCTCGTAAGGGGCTTCCTCATTTTCAGCGAGATCAGAAGCCAAAGGGGCCGGCAGTGCCGCGGCAAAAGTTAATAAACCGAGTAAAATGATCACTCGCATCTGGAAACAACAAATCTTATGTTATGTTGGTGCGTATTTAGATTATAGCAACAAATAATGATGAACCTTCAAAATAACTTATGAGGCCTTATACAGCTGGACGCGCTCTCGCTCGTACTATTTGTTATTTTTGCAATATAAATTCACAGAATAAACTTTTTTTAAATTCCTAATGAGAAGCTCTGCACAATATTATTGCACAAATATGTGCAGAGGGTAAATTGTATAAAAGGGTTTTCAGTTTGATGTTTAAAAAAATGGTATGGGGAGGTTTTAAAATATATCGAGCAATTCAAAATGTATCAAAAAGTGCAAGCGAGAAAGCGTCGCGATAAGCACTCTAAATACTTTTTTATTAATTCAAAAATGACTTACCTTGGTTAGCTTCAACTTTGTACACGTTGTGAAGATATAAGAAATCTTTAGACTCACTAGGAAATATTCTTCTGGGCTCTTATTTATAGAACCGTTATCAAAGTTAATTGTTAAACTCGTTTGATTCATAAAATAGATCGTTAATTATTTTTTAATATCATTTTATTTCTTTTCTATATTTCCACTATTAGCTGGTTAATGGAATAAATAATTTATTATTGATAAAGGAATGTGTAAAGAGGCCAATCCCTTTGAACAAAATATTTCTGACTACTGACTACCTACTACGAGTGATGAGTAAGTACGAATGAAGAATCTCTACAAATTGGGGATGATCTCCTATCTCAGATCCTTAATGACCTTATTCAAAAATGCTACCGAATCGGCAAGGACCCGATAACTAGTTAGAAATAAATTACTAGCTTGTTTACATACATCTCTTTATGAATTTAAAGAAAAATAGTTTTAGTTCAGTTATTTTGGAACAAGATATTCATTCATATATTTTTAATGGTTCATTCATCTAAATTCTTATTTAGATGAATGAACCATTAAAAATCACAAGTCTTCTTGTGTTATCAAAACCTATTTAGATAAGAAAATAATTGGATCATCACACACATTAGTAAAAACTATAAAAAGATGTAACATCTCCTGAGATTAAGCATTTGTTGTTATTCTATCTACACAACCAACCTTTACATGCATCGTTTAAAATGGTAGGCAAATTAATTACTTACTATTAATACAAACATATAATATTATTATGCTGGCCCTTGACCACGGTTTAGCGGCGATGTAGCTGTAGATGTCAGCAGAAAAAATATAAACGACAGAATGCAACCCTTGCTTACTTCAATATTCTGTTTATCTTGTATTTTTTAGTATATTAAGTGTTTTATTTTACAGATCACCTCAGCAATATTTCTACTAGTTGGGGCAACTTTAGTGTTAAGTTATCCCACATATTCCAGAGTCCAATACGTGCGTCCACCTGTCTTCTTCTACCCAAGGTGCTTTTGCCGGCAACCATACATTTTGCCATGGAATACACGCTATCCAGTATACCCAGGAACGTACATAAATCCTTACGAAGTTCCGAAAAATCCAGCCGTTCAACTAAATCCTGGAATTGTCGTAAATGATTACAAGAATGTTCCAGTAAGTTCCAGAATTGTTCCACAGAATTCTGAAAGTGTTGGAGATCCAAGACTAAGTTTCCCAATCCCAAATATAGGGCTGACTGTGCAACCAATACCTGGATTGCCGTCGTTTCAGATACCTCTTATTAATTCGGGCATGTTTCAAAATCTTCCGATTGTCGGAGGACTACCTATCAAGCTATAACAGTAATCATACTCAAATCAAAACAATAAAGGACTTTAGCTACGCAATGTTACAACGAAGTCATATTAATAGTGTCCCGTTTTGACCCTTTGGGTATGGAATCTGAAAAATTAGGATACCTTAACGTGCCAAACTCAATCAAAAAAATTGTTTCTTTTTATTTGTAATGGAATGGAATAAATAGGTTTATAGACCTATTTTATAAAAGTTTTGGAATTTTCAATTACTTTTAAATAAAATATTGTAATTTTGTAAAATTTTGCTGTCTTTTCGCAAAATTAAATTGTACACGTACGAAACCCCTCGTAAAAAATAATTACGTAATGCTAAATTAAATTACGATGAATTCAAAAGCATAAGTTTTATTTATCACAAAGATGAATCTATTCTAGGAGTTAACGAGAGTGTGATGGGCTTATCAGGTTTGTTTATAAGATGTGTTCGGACTCCGAGCTCCTCACCCACCCATTGTATGTTGAACTCTCTGACAAGCTAAAAAAAATACATGATTACTTAATGTACGAGTACATAGGGCTTATTATAAAGTTAGCAAATACATATACGCGGAAGACAAAAAGCTTAGAAAATATGAACAACGTAGATAGAGGTATATTTCTAAAAAATAACCCGTATGAATTATTTTGTTGTCTGCTACCATCTTCGGCCGCAACATCGCTTAAGATCATGCGAAATCGTGGTCAAAGGCTAGCCCAAATATGTTTTTTTTTTTAATATTGCCCGTTCTTCTAGGTACTTCCCGAATGGGTATGTAGGTTGGTAGTCTTAATAATATTATATAATAGAAAGATATTGACTCTGTAAAAATTTAATTGTAAAAGTGCTCTATTATCGTAGCCACTACGAGTATTTGGATAAATGATAAACGCATTGATTTTAAGTCAAAGGTTGATTTTAAGTCATTCCAATAATTTCATATCGAAAGGGAATATAATATAATGTAGGAATATAATATAGGTATCATGAGTAGAATTTAGAATAGCTAATAGAGGCCTTACGTCTTACTATTATTAGTAAGTATAATAAAGAGGAGGCGATTATCCCGCCTTTTAGGTTAAGTATGTTTCCATCTAAGGCCGCATCGTCGTATTATAAATTTAAAAAAAATAAATAATCACCCTCATCAGCGTAATGCTCATGTTTTGTTCAGCCAATCTCCTAGCAATGCACGACCGCGGCCCAAACCCGAAAGGTAAAGAAAGAAATGGGTGTAAATTCTCATATTGTGGCGAAGTCCTCATCCATCTCTCGGGCTTAAACTGTAGAGGATCTTGAACGTACTGTGGCAACCGAGATGTTATCATATTCTGGGCTACCACCACTGTCTGTAAAAAAGCAGAAACAATAACCAAAGAAAAACATTTAAAAAACGTGCCAAAAGGGTAGGATTTGAAAAAAATAAGAAATTTCTTGATCATCAGTCATCAGGGAAGCGCCGACTTTGTAATGTTCATGCTTAAAATCATTTTACAGCAATCGATGCCCTAATACTTAATAATCAAAAATTTTAAATTTTATTCAACACTCGAAAAATAAATCAATAAACTTAGGTACACACACCAAAACACTGTTTTAATTAACTGTGTAGTGACTTACATCTTTAGGAATCAAATAACCCCCTAAAACAATGTCCTTCTGCAAGAGTCGACCAACTCCAATCGCAACAGGGTTCAGTCGTAAACTCTCCTTGATGCTGCTTCGAAGGTATACAGCTTTTGATAAAGTTTCTGCTGTGATAGGAGTATCCCTGGTAGGCAATAGTGTGGATATTTCATTGAACATTTTTTCTTGGACTTCTGGGTTACGACTGATGTGGTACAGAGCAAAGCTGGTGGAAAATGCTGTCTGAAAAAGGAATGGCCGGTTACCAGAACTCAAAGTTTATTATTAATATTATTGGTCTGAATTTGAACAAACTTTTGTTTTTTTCTTTATGCGAAGAAGTAAGAAGACGAGCAAAACGCTCCCCTGATGTTCTGAGATAACGCTGCGCATAATCAGTAAATGCACCTAGGATTTCACAATGATGTGAAATTCTAGGGTGCACTGCACCAACGCTTCTCAATCAAGAGTCATAAGATGTTAAGACTCTTTAGGCCAATTACTTAAATTGCCCCAGTCTCTATCTTGGATCTATAAATTAGATGAGAGCAGGAAAACATTTAAAAAATGGAGCGATAGGTACCTACCTATTTTCTAAACCCAGAGTTTGAATATTTATTATTCTTAAGATTAGAAATAGTGAATGGTAATAAAAAGCTTACGGTGTCTATTGCAGCCATTAAAATGTCCACCATCATTCCAAGAATGTCTTTCAAATCTAAATTAGGCTGCTTCAAAAACGACGCTAAAAGACTCTTGTCCATTTCATTATTTTCACATTCAAAGAAGTTCACATTTTTTAATAAAATATCCATTGATACCCTGCAAAGAAAAAACAATTTAAGAAAAACTGTTTTAGGAAGAATTTTCAATAATTAGAAAAAAAATCTTAAGGTGTTATGAATTAAGATTAGGCGAGCTTGTCATCTGATAGCTTAAAATAGCTATTTGTCAAGAAGTGACAAAAGTTTGTTTTTGCTGTAAGTATAAGTACCGGGTTTAAGTCACGAACTCGCGAAGTAGTCTAGAATTCACTCGCTGCGCTCGTGATTCAAATAATAGACTACTGAGCGAGTGACTTAACGGTCCGAAATATCAAAAAAATATAAATATAAAATATAAAAAAAAATATCGGGCGCGCGCTTGTCTAAGCCCCCTGTGCCGCCTAAACAGAGCAGCACACTCAGGCACGGTAGAAAGAGTGGGAGATACTAGTTCCTCTCCCTTCCCCTCGATCTTACGCTTTTTCGATCAGCATCACGTGACCCTGACGCGAGTTTGAAAGTTTTTACCCATACAAAAAAGTGCTCAGCGCCGCTAAAGAAGTTTTCACTTCAAAAATCTCACGAGTTGAACATACGGCTTTTCACTTCAATCAGCGCGAAGTTTTTGAATAATCAGCTATTATTATAATATTAACTCACTTCTCTAAAAACTCTTGAGAATCGGCAAGTTTCTTGTAAAGTGGTGTTTTGAAGTATTTCCAAAGAAATCCTTTGTCGAGTTTCATGATGCCGCAGTTAGAGCCAAAAGCAGAAGCTATGATTTTACTACTTCTAGAATTGAATTCCTGCTCGTCAAGCGAAAAACTGTTGAAGCGTTCGTTAAATCCCACTATTCCTATTACTGAAAAACAAAGAAACCTTAATGGCCAGTTAAAAATATAAAAAAATACATGCACATAAATAGGTAAATAATATAATTTTAAAAAAGACGCAATAGAAACAACTGACCGAAATTAGGCAGATAAGAAATTTTGTCCAATTTTATAATGCATCTGACGGCTATACTTAATGTTTTTAACTTTTAGTGCAAGAATGCAGCAGGTGCATAATAAGACTACATATTTATTTATTACAAATTGGCTTATTTTGTCTACCTACCTTCCAGATTGAGTCTGCTAAGGTAGTACAGAAAATCTTCATGGTGTGGTACATTATCCTTTTTAATCCACTGTACAAATTCAGTCACTACCGTATCTGTATTCTCAATGTGACCTTTAACACTCTGAGGGCTAGTGAAATTCTTTTGGAATGTACTCCTTAGTCGCCACCACTCTGGTCCGTTGCTATGTAAGAAATAAAGGCGTTCTGAATAAGAAGTTTTTCTATTCATTTATAGGGATCCCTAAGTCCTAACATGTAAGTAAATGTATGACCTTCAAAGGGCAAAGTTCAGGACACATTCAAAGGGAAAGTACTCATACGGCCTTTCACCGTTCTCTTTTCTCCTAAATCCTAAAAAAGGATGGTAGAGAGCTAGAGAGCGCGTGAAACTTTTCGCGTAAATCTGAAGGAATTGGCATCTCGCCTGTGTCTATCTCTTCTTCACGGTGCTTCTAGAGCTAATATAATTTTATATTATGATTTTTTCATTCCCCCTTCTAAGTTTAGTCTGCTACCATCTACGGCCGCATCGTCGCTTAAATGACGTGACATAGTGGTCAAAGGACCTATATTGACTAAAAATAGAAAAAAAAAAGGTAGCACTCCGGGAGTGCCGGCAGAAGTGAAAACTTCAATATTAACGTTGTGTTTAATTATAAGTATAAAAATACTATCATTTATGAGGTAGAATACAAGGTTTATTTATTGCGCTATCGTACACAAATATGACAATTTATATGTTGTTATTTATAATATTATATCGTTATTTATATATTACATTAAATTTTATCTCTCAGAAAAATCAACCTCCATCCATAATTTCGACGACTTTTACACCATCGTTATTATCAGAATCATCATCGCAAATTTTTACAACTGATACAATTGGTTTATGATAACTGAAGTAAGAAACAAACAGTTTTGATTCGAACCTATTTAAGTGTCTAATAAAAAAAATATAAATATAAAATATAAAAAAAAATATCGGGCGCGCGCTTGTCTAAGCCCCCTGTGCCGCCTAAACAGAGCAGCACACTCAGGCACGGTAGAAAGAGTGGGAGATACTAGTTCCTCTCCCTTCCCCTCGATCTTACGCTTTTTCGATCAGCATCACGTGACCCTGACGCGAGTTTGAAAGTTTTTACCCATACAAAAAAGTGCTCAGCGCCGCTAAAGAAGTTTTCACTTCAAAAAATATGAAAATATATTGAATGAGCGCCTATCTGAGCGGCGGGAAAACCTTTTAAAAACCTGAGTGTTCCTGCGGGACATAATGCCGGGCGGGCGGGTACGTTGCAGTACCCGTCCGCGAGTTAAACTTGAAAAAAGTTCTTACGTTGAAAGCAGACCGCCCGTGTTATAAACTTCAGGCTTATTCGTCCTGTAATGGTACATAGCCACGTGACTCCTCCTAGCCGGGTACCGGTCATCGTGTCGGAACACGGCTTCGATGTCATCAGGATCAAACACGTGAAGAAGTCTAACCACAGGCTGTTCGCGAACCAAGCTGCCGTATCGTCGATAGTTCAACCACGCGTTCTTGTGTAAGGCTTCGGCGTCATATTCTCCTAAAAATATTTTTTTAACACATATTTTTGTCTGTGTTGAAGATTGCGATTTATGAAAATTATTACCTACCCAGAGGATTTACGGTAAGTATACCTTTTACCTTCCTACGTAATACGTGCATAATATAGATATGAGTAGTTGCTAGATCTACGGTCTGTCTTACAAATTTTATATTATGACAATCCGGTAATTAGTCACAACAGCAGCTACCTACCTAATAAGTAGAGGTCCTTACGTAGGTACGCTACATGTAGGTACAGGTACCTACATAGGCGGATCCAGGATTTGGTTTTGGGGGGGGGGGCAAGGTGCAGACGGGCAAAAATATTATAATTTTTATTACGAAAAGTGTGTGTTTAGCTCGCTCTGAGCAGTTAGGAAGTTTTAACATCCATTACATTAAGTGCGCGAGCAGCTAGCTGCGAGCGCCGAGAAAAAAATTTAATCTTTACCATGAAATATGTGCAAAATTCGTAACTCAACAATGCTTCTGGGGGGGCCTTGGCCCCCTGCCCCCCCCCCCCCCTAAATCCGCCTATGGGTACCTACATACGTAGAGATATAAATGACACTTACCAATGAAAGGCAGATATTTACACAAAGTCCCCACCACAGGATAACTTCGTGGGCCTGGTAATTCTTCAAAATTAATCGCATTATTTTTATCTCCTTTGTTAACGTTGACTTCGCGTACACTAACACTGGTCAAGTATCTTCTTACAACGTGCAATTTTCTTGTTATAGAATCGTATTTCAACATTTTATCTATCTAAGTACCAAGTCCTACCAAGTTGCAACTCTGAGTCGTATAAGATTACTGACCAAAATCATTATTTTACATAAACCGTCGTTGTTTTGAAATTAGATGCACATACGTTAGCAGAGTGAGCATAAAAATGTCGCCGAGACATTATGCATGGATGTGATCCATGTTTTTTTTGTTAACGAATAGAAGCATCAGCGTATTATACTAGTACTTTAGAATAATATAGATAGTCCAGTAAAAGAAGAAATGTGGATCGAAAAGTCGAAAGCAGAAAAACTAACTTAGTAACTTTGTTTGGACTAGTTAGAAAATAAACATACTAAAAGTCCCCACCCCTCCGAGGTGAGCCCGAGGGGGGGGAGGCCGAAGAAGGTACCATTTTTAGGTTTTTTTCTTATATGTCAAAAACTGTGCGTTGTACGACATTTTGTTGTACTACATTATTAAAACTCATAAAATTTTCTACAACTTCGGCCTTGACACTTTTTATCTATCTCCAATCGTTGTCCAGCTATGAGCTTCCAAACATGGTCTATTTTGAAGACGCTTAAATTAGTTTTCCATACAAAGTCGGTAAAAAATCTTACAAATAAAATTTGACCAACTTGTGGTTATCGTATCATAATGAAACTTTGCAAATGTCTAGAAATCTGATGACAGTTTAATAATCTGGTACCACTGAGCTGATCTGATGATGGAGCCGGGAGGTGTCTACTGAAACTCTTCAATGGCTATCAGTAAAACCGGCGAGTTTAGGCTTATTACATTCGGATTGATGAGACTTAGATTTCTTTTTAAAATGTACTTGGAATAAAAGTTATATATTTTGGCAAATACACTTATGTGCGAGTTTATTTTGTGTTATTTTACGAGTGAAAATATGATTTGACAGTGACAGCACATAGCGACTGACTGCAACTGACACTGACAATTGGCTTGACTATTGATTGTTGTTGGTTGAATTTTTGTGAAGTTAATAATTATTTATTTTACTACATACTTACAATCACATTATAATATTGAAAATAATTGTTGATGTGCAGCCAGCGTGCAAATACTTATTTTATGAGAAAATACTGCAATGATTAATATAAGTCATTGACCTATGTCGGCTTTATAACCTCAAAGGTATGATATTGATCGTGTACAATAATAATAATTGATTTTAAATACATAATAATTATTGGTGATTCTTGAAAGCATACCCTGTTTTAAGTATAGATACACTGACTCAGTAAACATGATAAAGCTAAGGACTTTCGGGCTGGAAACAATTTTCACAACAAAATATTTACGTAAATGGACACACAATAGGTATACCCATTGTGAAAATATCCTTGGAATAGAAACATCGTGCGATGATACAGGCTGTGCAATTATAAATAGTAAAGGGGAACTCTTATCTGAGAGCATACATTCTCAGCATTTACTACACTTGAGAAATGGAGGAATTATTCCAGATGTAGCTCAAGATCTTCACCGCACTAACATTGAACCGATTGTGAGTGAAACCCTAGACAAGGCCGGTTTAACCATGGAAAATATATCAGCGATAGCTGTCACATTGAAACCCGGTTTGCCACTAAGCCTTGCTATTGGAATGAAGTATGCTAAACACCTGGCTAGGTGCCACAACAAATCACTAATACCGATACATCATATGCAAGCACATGCTTTGGTAGCTAGAATGATGCATCCTGACATCAAATTTCCATTTCTAGTCCTACTAATATCAGGAGGACACTGCTTACTAGCAGTAGCTCAAGATGTGAATCATTTCCAACTATTAGGAGAAAGTATAGACTGTGCTCCTGGAGAAATATTTGACAAAGTTGCCAGGAGAATAAAGCTCAGAAATTTACCTGAGTATTCCAAAATGTGTGGAGGTCAAGCTGTTGAATCTGCTGCCTCAAAATCAACAAACCCACACATGTTCAAGCTTCCTTTACCTCTCGCTGAACAAAGGGATTGCAACTTTAGTTTTAATGGTTTAAAAACTGCCACCCTCCTCCATCATTATAGGAAAGAAAAAGAACACAGTATAGTAGCTGATAAATTAATACCTGAAATTAATGACCTATGTGCGGCATTGCTAATGGCATCTTCAAGGCATTTAGTTCACAGAACCCAAAGAGCTATGGAATTTTGTGAACTGCAAAACCTTATACAGAGTACAAAACAGTTTGTTGTGTCTGGTGGTGTGGCTTGTAATAATTACATATTTAAATCTTTGGAGATTCTATGTAAAGAAACTGGATATGAAATATATAGACCACCACCTAAGTTATGCACTGATAATGGAGTAATGATAGCATGGAATGGCTTGGAAAAATGGAGAAAAGGCATTGATATAGTGGGTGTAAGTGATCTGAAATCTTTAGATATTGAGTCAATTAGCCCATTGGGAGACAATTTAATTGCTGAAGTAAAAGAAGCCAAATTGAGGACAAAACTCCTGAAAATAAAAAGAAATGCATAGAAACCCTATCTGATATTATAAGTACCTATAGTACATTTATCGACCGAGCGAAGCGAGGTCTTAGAGTCGAAAGCCGCGAAATGCCTGCGTTTGGACCAGATTAACGGTTGACCTCTGGTGCTTAAGTTTGGTCGACGTTTACTTGAAAAGGGTTAATCCAAATTTAATGAAATTTTACACACAAGTTAAGGAGGTTAATTGGATAACGTAAGTGAAAAAATTAGCTAAATAGGTTACAAGGTTGCAGAGATATAGGTGACTTAAAGTCTTTACGATAGGTCTGACGATTATTTCAAAACTGGACCGCTGATAATTTTTTTTCTAACATATACACATTTTTTATAAGCGACACAAATATATTAGCCAAAGTTTATGTTTGTATGTATGTTTGTTACGCGATAACTGGAAAACCAATGGTCCAATCTGCATGAAACTTTGCAAACGCGTAATATAAATCCATAGAATTTTTAAGTTCGAACATGAGCCAAATCGGTCGAAGGGTTCAAGAATTAAAGAAATTGCTTTATTACAATGAAACCGATGATCCAGTCTTGATAAAACTTTTTAAACAGGTAGTACAAATTAAAAGAATTCTCACGTCCAAAAATGAGCCAAATCGGTGCAAGGGTTGTAGAGTTATAGAGAATACAAAATTACAATGTTTATCGATTATAATATTATGAGAACTGCAAGGATATTCAGTTTTCCGTCAGGGAACCGAACCAAAGACCGAATTGTCAAAAATCGATACGACGTAATACGTCATTTCATACATTTTTGATAATTCGGTCCTAGGTTTGGTTCCCTAACGGATAAGTAAATACTGTAAATAGCCATGTTGACTTACTCAAAATATTATGAATTTAAATGATCGTGCGGGTGAAACTTAAACCCATTTTTTTTTCAAATAGTAGTCCAGTCAATGAGTGCCCAAAAGAGGCATGTGGATCGAAAAGTCGAAAGCAGAAAAACTAACTTAGGAACTTTGTTTGGACTATTCAGGAGATTAACATACTAAAAGTCCCCACCCCTCCGAGGTGATCCCGAGGGGTGGAGGGGGCCGAAGAAGGTCCCATTTTTAGGTTTTTTGCCTAAATGTCAAAAACTGGGCGTAGTACGATATTTTGTTGTACTACATTATAAAAGCTTTAAAATTTCCTACAACTTTGGCTTTAACACTTTTTATCTATATCCAATCGTTGTCCAGCTATGATCATCCAAACATGGTCTATTTTTAAGATGCTGAAATTAGTTTTCCATACAAAGTCGGTAAAAAAATCTTATATAAGTAATATTTGACCAACTTCTGGTTGTCGTACCATAATGAAACTTTGTAAATGTCTAGAAATATGATGACAGTTCAATAATTTGGTACCACTAAGCTGATCTGAACCCGTCGAGTTTGGGCACATTACACTCGAATTGGCATAAGCAAAAAACCTAAACCTATGGAACCTTCTTCGGCCTCCCCCCCCCCCCCCCCCCTCGGGCTCACCACGGAGGGGTGGGGACTTTTAGTATGTTTATGTTCTGAATAGTCCAAACAAAGTTCCTAAGTTAGTTTTTCTACTTTCGACTTTTCGATCTACATTTCTTCTTTTACTGGACTAGGCTACAGTGCTTCACTTTTAAAAGTAAATTTTACAATTATTTAGATCTAAGTATTTTAAGACTCTAATGTTCGTTCGAAAAGCATATCTATGAGAAGAACGAGCAAGAAACTTATTGGGATTGTTATTTATGTGTTTATCACATAATATCATTATGCCATTAAAACCATCATTCACTCTAACATCCGCAAACATCCCTGATCGCTCTGTAGTATCGAGACAGCGCCAAAAGCATCCTGAAAGCATTGTTGTACTGGATCCGTTTTTTGTAAAGTTGTAGTTTGTAAAGTTCATCCACAAGTCTTTTGTTTAAAAAATAATTAATAATTAGGCCTACGTTTGATCACATCCCACCTGTTGGAAAGTGCAAATGTGATCGACGAGCTGCACGTTTAAAAAGTCTGATAATAGATATAGATAAGATGTTACGCGTGACTGTCTTAGCTCTGCGTTCACGCTCCAAGTCTAAGTCATCATCGGCTGCTACGACAAAAATGTTATAGAATTAGCTACAATATCAATATAATAACTGTTGTAAATTTGCTGTATAACACAAGTAAAGCTAGATATTTTTTTCCAATTTCAATTCTTCTAATGTCCACTGCATCGGCAACTTCTTGTAAACAAGTGCTACAAAACTATGATGATTTTGTGAGAATTTTTGTAAAAACTATAGTAATATTTATTATTTTATTCTATTATTTTCTGCAAGTGAATACACACATAACCTTTCATATTTTATTATTATTGAAATTTTGATCACAACAATAAAATAGTCACATAGATAAAGATTTTTTTAATGTATATCCGTTACGTATTTTGAGTTTTAACATTACTTTCAATTTTGGCATTTTCCTTTCCTTTTACGAATATTATAGGTTAAAGTTTCCATACATTTATATTTCGTAGATACTTATAACTTTTACCCATGTATACCTATTTTGAGGGAAATTGGGTCTGCGAGGTCCCAGTTCGCGGCGAACTACTAGTTATAATTTATTTTGAGTCCCACAAATTTCATCCTACCAAAAACCTAACCATCCCATCCCACTAAAATATATTTCAAAAGGATTGAAAAGAATTTTTTTTATGTGATGAAGTAGAAGAAGAGCAAGACAAGACGCTCTCCTGATGTTAAGAGATAATGCTGCCCATAATCCATACAGTGCTACTTAGGATTTCACAATCAATAATTATTGAAAAGAAAAGAATTATTATAATATATATTCTTCTCTATATTGTAGTTACCCAGAAACTGGGTCTGACACATAGATATACATGCCCATGACAGGGTCATAAAATATTAATTCGAATATGAAATACAAGTAAAAACGACAATGGCAAATATGCAAACGTGTGTGGGTCCGTAAATTCCGTGGAAGGGGCTAATGTTATTGTCTGTGGAAATCGTGACTGGTGATAAAAAAAAAAAAAGATTAATATGTCTCTTTGATGTCAGAGTCATATGTCAAAAATCAGCTGATAGCTCGATTTGTTCTGTTGATTGTTGATTGATTCGCATTTTGCAATCGCGTTTCTTTTATACAAGCCAAGTGTCTATTGACTAAAATTCATGTATAAATAACAACACAAACCTTAACACTTGCCAAATAATGTGCACAGACGTAACCTTAGTGCAATTTGCCCTGTTCTAGAGTTCACTGACGGAATTGGCTAAGCAGTAATATCTAGACCAGTAACTGTTCACCAAAAATGGAAATCCTAGAAAAGTTTTATGGCAACGTTAGAAGATATCTAACTAACTTGAACCTACCGGCGTCAGTTCCAAAGACAGTGGAGTTTATAAACAAATCTGTGAACAGTGTGAGAATACCACCATTCACAAGGGATAATGTACTTTATTATTACATACCTATCCAAGGGCTGGTTAGTTACACAACCTTGTCGGTTAGTGTTATGAATCCACATTTAATGGTCAGGTAAGTGACCCCTAAACAGATACTTAAAATTATTTTTAAATGTGTTTGTCCACTAGTGTTAATAACTTGGTATTTTTCCAGATTGTTTCCGAGAAGAGACATAACTGACGTGCTATTCCTGACAGCGGGTGGTGGTGCAGGGCTATGGATATGGGCCCGGCCACACATGGCTGCAGCCACACCAGCAAGACGTTTCTCATGGGCATTTTTAGGGGGCTGTCTTTGGCCCTTAGGCTCAATATTCCTATGGGCCATCCTGAGAAGTTCAGTGGGTCAACGACCTGTAGTGGGCACAATATTGGGAGTGACTACTGGAGCTATGCTTACAAACATAGCTTTTGATTACTTTAACTATGTAGAACTCATGTTTTGCGGAGAGGTCCATTTACCCGAAGAAACCTTTAGCCCAAATAGTGATGATGAACGATATGATATTGATATTTAAAGACAAACCTGAATAGAGTTAAATGTATTTTCACAAGCTTATTGCTTTTCATAGGGGATAAGGAATGCATGTTGTTTGGTTAGAAGTTAAGATGTTCTTGTGTTATATTTCCTATAATATCTTAAATTATGCACTGTTATTTGTCTTGGTGTAATGTCTAGTCCTTCGCATTGAATGCTTTGAATAAAATGCTGGCATCAATAAATTGTATTCATTTCTGACCTTGGATAAAGGTTACATTCATAAATACCAGTCACCAATCTTATAAATGTTCCTATTAGTTGAAATTATTTAGAAGCAGTCATTCCATTATGTATGGGAATTAAACACATTGGTACATAATGGAATCATGAAGGATGTGTGCACTAAGTATGTGTTTTCAAAATACTCATTTTTACACTAGAAATTATATTGTAATATGAAGAGAATCTTAATCAATGACTGAAAACAATAACAATACCTTTATCCATCTTTTCATTTCTATTACCTTGTTTTAAGATCTTTATGATTCCCATCTATGTTTTAGATGTGCATTTCTCTCTATATCACATGACTTTATAGATAAGATTAACATTGGTGTCTTGCCTTGATTTTTTCACACTAGACTCGACCTTAAAATAAACACAACATACATTTAAAAAGTTTTATTGAAAATAATCTGGAAATGTACAGTTCAATAGTTAATTGTTCTGGGGAGGCTTAGACCATTCTACGTTCAGGATCAGATGGTCATAACCATGCCCGTTGAGGGTCTGGATAGCCTTGGCGGCGTCAGCACGGAACTTGAAATGCACATAAGCAAATCCTTTGCAATGGCCAGTGCTCTGAAAAAAAAAACAATATGTATACATTATAAAAACTTTAAAATAATGTTACAATGAATACAAGGATATTGCAATTGGCTGTCTCTTATATCTAAAAAATATATCTGCCAGACAACGCTTGTCCAATGCCCCTGTTGTATTGCATTAACCCCAAGTAAATTTTTATTTTTTTTTATGTAATGAAGTAGAAGACGAGCAAGACGCTCTCCTGATGTTAAGAGATAACGGCTGCCCATAATCAGCACAGTGTTACCTAGGATTTCACAATTATGTGAAATTCTAGGAGCACTGCACCAACGCTTCTTACTCAAGAGTCATAAGATGTTAAGGCTCCTTAGCCCAGTAATTTCACTAGCTACAGTGCCCTCCTACCGGAGCACAGTAATGTTTGCACATCACTGCTCAGGCGATAGAATAACTGGCACTGTTGGGGTACCCACCTAGACGACCTCCTGCAAAGGAAGTCTACCCCCGGTAAATTATCATTATATTTATTTTAGTACTAGCTGCGCCTGACGGTTTTACCCGCTGTATTATAGCTTATGTGTTATTCCAGGGTCTAAGCTCTCTATAGCAAATTTCAGCTCAATCGGTCCACTTGTTTAGGCGTGAGGAAGTAGGTAACAAACATAATACTCACAAAATTTTCGCCTTTATAATACGTTTAAAGTTATACAGTGATATTTGGTTTTTGTTTTTGATCACCACGCACATTGTGTGTTTTATTTATGACAAGTTTGTCCATTTTTTTCGTGGAATCTCATCATTTACACATCTAAATGAAGCAAAAGACAAAAGAATGTATCTAGAATCTAGATTACACAAACAAATTTTATGTACCTTTTCCTTGGCCAAATACAACTTCTGCACTGGGCCGAATCCTTTGACGAGATCTTCAAGATCAGCTTCCACGGCGAAGTTGCTGAGGTTGGAGATGCGGATGGCGGCGACGTCGTCCCGGCGCGCGCCCGGGGGCTCGCGGCCCGTGCCTCGACCAGCGCCGCCCTCGCGCAGGTACGGAGCCACGTACTTGTTGGTGGGGGCTGTTTTACTCTCTGTCATAGCAATTATACTCATATTTCACTCTGTCATATATTATTTAACTTATATTTCTTTTGAAGTTTAGTGAAACTACCGTCCTTCCAGTGTTGTCTGGAAGAGATCGCTGTGAGCGATAAGACCGCCAATTGATACACCTTTAGTTTTTATTTTTTTGTTTGTAAAATTTACTTTATATTTGGATCAATAAAGAGTTTCTTATCTTAATACAGGAATTAAAGTGAACGCACGACGCCAACCTATCCGAATCGACCAAGCTGAACAAATCGAATTTTGAATTCTTTTTATGTAATCTCATGAAACCTCGCACATTTGCCGGCGTCGAATCGGAAGATTTCCTATACAAAATCTAAAATTCGATTCGTTCGACGCGGTCGATGCTGATAGATGTGCGTCCACCTTTAAGGTGGTTTGTAGTTGTAAGTAACCTACCCTGCTGCTTTGTCAGCCCCCCTATAGTTCTACTACATTTTCTCCAGCCTTAGGGCTATTGGTAGAAAATGCTATTGTAACATTAAGTTAGTCCTAGCTCTGTGCTGAATAATAAATAAATAAATGAATTCTTCTGCCTCCAGTCTTAAATTACCATATAACATCATCATAAACAGCCTCCTTTCATTGACTTTCAAACCAGTAAGTCACGAAAACCTGTTGAATTGCTTGCACCTCTAGTTGACACTCGTATACAAATTTAGTGAATCATTTACTTTGTACAAAGTGCACTAACAGGAAACAGCAAAGTGTTTACATAATATGTACTGTTACCTGAGGTAAATAGCCGACTTACACGAGCGCTCCTCCGTATGAGTAAACCTCAAATACGGACGATGACAAGTGTCATCACAGGACATGGCGCATTCAATAAGCATCTCTTTACTCTAGGGATTACTGACAGTCCTCTTTGCAGAGCATGCCTGGAGGAGGAAGAGACAGCGGCTCATGTCATTCTTGAATGTACAGGAGTGGCTCAGTACAGGGCGCAACACCTCGGATCCCCGAGGTCGCTCTCCGAGATCGTCGGCAACCCGCGAGGCGTGCTGAGATTCGTCGGGGAGCTTGGGTGGCTCGAGTGACACAACACCCCACCCGCACGCAAAATGGGCCAGGCGGCCTAATTGCGGAAAACAGCCCGCATACCAATACCAATCAATACCAATATGTACTGTTTCCTTAATTGATAAAAAATAGGGATGTTGACAAAGTAAAAAAAAAGATATGTAATTAATCTGTAATTTAAAAAATAATAACATACCTATATGCTATGCTATGTATTTTTAAGTTTGTGAATATAACGCTTATAAGTTTTTGGGTGGGGATTTGCTCTGTCACTATTCCATACAAAATGTGCCAGAGTGAACACATTATTTATCAAATTTACAAAGAAAAAATATCCATCCTACCGCCTACCGCCTGAGCAGTGATGTGCAAACATTACTGTGCTTCGGTAGGAGGGTACTGTAGCTAGTAAAATTACTGGGCTGAGGAGTCTTAAATCTTATGACTCTCAAGTAGGAAGCGTTGGGGCAGTGCACTGGGTAGCACTGTACTAATTATGGGCAGCGTTACCTTTTACCATCAGGAGAGTGTCTTGCTCGTCTTCTTACTTCATTGTATAAAAAAAAATATGAGTCTAATATTTTTCAATAATCTTCTCGAGGACAAAAAAAGTATTTTAGTCAACATCCCTATAACTTAGTTGTTATTATTATTTACCTGCTGCCTTGACAGCTTCGTTAGCTTTAGCCTGGGCGAGCTGGGTGTGCTTGAAGGGACAGTTGAGGGTCCAGTGGTCTCCCTGGCACGTTCTGCACTTGTAGATCACACTGCTGGTTTGCGGCTGAAATTAAAAGATACAAGTGAATTGAATTAAAAATTAAAAAATCCCAACGCAATATGTAATTCACCATTTTGTGGTGGTGCCCTTCTTGGATTTTAAATTTATTATAGTGTGTTGTATTCTACTAGTTAAGCCCTTTCATTTCATACTCATATTGCGTCGGGGGTTAAAAATACTCAGATGTGTTATTGTTATAACACCATAGAAAAATAGGAACATCCGGTATTGACATTTCTGACAGGCACTGCTTCAATTAGGCCCATGGGTCTAATAGAAGAGAGAAAAATTGTGCCCCGTGGCACAATTTTACATCGGTGCGGCAGCCGACAATTTCCGATCCAAGGTCACAGTTTGGCATAGCAATGATAGCTCTACGGCACATCTTCCCCATTTTCTTAATCTAAGTATAACACTGGTGTTTAAAACATAGTGATAATCAGTTGGGCACAGCTAGTATTCAATTTTGAGTGTATTTTTTCATTTTAAAACTTTGCAGCTGTTTTTTGTACTATCTGCAGCTTTGAAATTTATCGAAGTACTGTAGCATCATTTTACAAATTACATTTGTACACCCACATTTCAAGCTCAATAACACAGTGTTCATGTTTTCAGCAGTTAAAGTGTTAAATATATCACAATAGATGACAAGTATAGCAAACAGGCAGCCAATCTGATGCCTATGTACAATGTATTTACCATTACTTTTCAGAAATCTTTCTAATTAAGAAAAATACCTTAAGACCATCCAAATCTCCGTCATCAGGCCGCTGGCTCTCTTCCTTGCTGGTAATGAACTGCATGTACACATCTTCAGCAACATTAGTGGTAGCCGGGTTGGGTCCAGGTTTGTCATTACCTGAATCACCAAACTTGCTCCAAGTCTTGCGCTTGGCAATGCTCTGGAATTAGAGCAATTTAATAAGAAAATTTATGCATAACTAGCTGCGCGCAGCGATTTTACCTGCTGTACAGTACCCTAGTTGTTATTCCAGGGTCTAAGCTATCTCTATACCAAATCTTAGCTCAATCGGTCCACCCGTTAAGGCGTGAAAGAGTAACAACCAGACATCCATACATTCTTACCAATTTTCACATTTATAATATTAGTAAGATTTGACATTAATTGTAAACATCCAACTCTTACTATGACCAGAGGGCCTATTGGCTAATTCTCACCCACTACGATTGATGACAACTTCAATGTACATTACTGTGTTTGTTATTTTACGCATATTAATGAGGAGGTTTAAGCAAGTAATGTACGCAATTTTGTCTATGGATTCTAGTGTTTTACATTTCGTTTGGCGATAGCCAATAGGCCCTCAGGTTTGTCACTTCCTGAATTACCAAACTTGCACTTGGTAATGCTCTAGAATTGAGAGCAATTTTAACACAATGGCTGTGGTGACGTTTTATAGAACTATCTCAGGTGCCTGAAATTAATTTTGTATGGAAAAATCCTATGACAAAACACAACATGTGTGTTTTTCACTCGCGTTCCGACCTCAAAAACACAGCTGCTGTGTTTTCAGCAGTCAATGTCAATGATAAAGAAAATGTATGCATAATGTGACATTGATTGTAAACATCCTACTCTTTTTATAAATGCAGAAGGTTTGTTTGGGGTGTTAAGAATAGTTACTAAATCTTTCACGCATAAAAACTGATACATTGGGCTGAAATTAGGTATGTACCTAGGCATAGGCATAGGCTACTTTTCTGCAGGTTGGGCAGCAAGTAAGTAGACAATAAACATAGCCAGTAACACAGCTTATTCCAAAAATTCAAGTTTTTTTTATAGAATCACATAGACTAGAATTTAATTCTTAATATTCAGTATAGAGATTAGAGATGGAATCTTACCTTGGATACAACTCGCTTCTCAATTTTGTAGGTGCGAACGATTTTCACCTTCTTGTTGTCATTGTCATATTTATATTCAGTAACGATTTTAAGGCCATTTTCTACGACCTCTGATGGTGGCGGTAAAGCTCCCTGATCTATCTCAACTTCATCTGCCCAAGAGGGTTGAATTTCGTCAGCAACAGGCATCTAAAATTATAAAATCATCAAGGATAGTTGATAACAATAACATTGGTAATAGGTTCAATTATATATCTTTAATGAATAAATTTCATAACGGGATAAATATATTAAATAATAATGACGAATACAACTTCCCATGTTTCTTGGTTAGAAAATGTCGTGTAGTCGTGAAACCCCTATTAAGACCATTTATTATTTTCTAGATGTGTGTTTTATTAAATGTATAGTAAATTACCTTTCCACTAGAAATCCCAGGACGTTTTTGCTTTATTAATTTATTTATCCTAGGTAAAACCAAATCTGAAAAACCACAACTTGGCCCGAAATCAAAATGAACGAATGAATGAATATTATTGAATTTGAAGGAGTTTTGGCGGCAAGCCTTGATCATATCATTAGCTCCACGTCTTTTGCTTAATAATCGTGTAGAATTTGATTGTTAGCGTGTAATAATGGTGGAATATTGCGTGTTAAGTGTTTTTGAATGTGCACAGATGTAGGCAAGTGATATGGTGCTGAAATATGAATTTTGGTGCCCCCTCCAAAACTCCTCCGAACTTTCAGTAAAATTCCACCCATTTTACTGGAAGACTCACGTGACTAGACGAGCTATTAAGCTCACTCTGACTCTGACCTGACTAACTAACTTATTACTTAAAAAATAACATTTAACTTGACACTGGCAAAACACGAAAGTGGAGACCATAATTTAATATCCCGTGAACATTCACGAATTTTACTCGACACTGGCAAAATGCACATGTTGCCATATTATTAAAAAGAAAAAAAAAGAATTTGAAGGATAAGGAAAAATATATTTTTTTAATGTATTGCAAAGATATAAGTTTGTACTTTAAATATTTGCCAGAACAAAAAGTTTTATTATTTTAATATAGCACACATGACAAATTCTCTGGACTTGATAATAAAAAATGTTGATATATACCTTTTTATATTATTATGTTTGAACGCAAGTGGTTTTTGAAGACTTGCCATTTTCCGCCCATAATAATTGGAGAATGATTCTTGAAATGATGCTCGCTTTAGGCTATCTTGATTTTTAGCCTGTGACTTATTGAACGTAATTCGTGAATGATTCTAATGTGAAATGTCAAATAAATGTCAATATTGACAACAGTACGGGGCGGAGGAGGACGTTGCTTTTCTTTCTTTCTCGAAAATTATCGATTTTAGTTCTTTATATTGTTTTGATGAACTAAACTTAATTAACAGTGAAGTGCTACTTACTTAAAATTGGTATGTTTAAATATTTATTTCTAGTAAACCCTTAAAAATTATGTTAAAAAGTACACGATGGTTGGGAGGCCTTCAGCCTTGCAGCTTAGTATTGCAATAGAATGCACAACGAGTCGCGAACAGATTACGGTACATTATAGGTAGATAGTTTGAGACTGGTTTCCGTGGTCACTGATTTGACCTGTTACCTGTGATACTGTGCTCGTTTTATATGATTTTATTTTATAAAAATTGATTAGTAGTAGTAAAACGCTCTGTTATCGTATTCCCGAAATTTAGAAAAATGTTTGAAAACCACCGTTTTCTTATCTGGACGCTTATTGTTTACCCAATTAAGTTTGCAGGTAAACCAAACTACTATTGTGATGGTATGACTAATCACCCACTTAGGGAATTTTATGTCATTTGTACAATGTTAATATCCCAATAATGTTTGTTACAGGTACAGTGATTCATTAAAATGCTGCGGTTCCTCAGCAGGAGGGGCCGTTCATCGAGTCAGAACCGCAACAAACAGGGTCAAAAGAACTCTGTAAACAAACATCTCATACAATGCAAGGTAATGTTACTTGATGATACTGATATATCAATAAACCTATCCAAAAAAGCTAGTGCTGGTGACCTTTACGAACAAGTGTTTTATTCCCTGGACCTTATTGAGAAGGATTACTTTGGCCTACAATTCACTGACACCAACAATGTCAAACATTGGCTTGACCCCACAAAAACTATTAAGAAACAAGTTAAAATAGGCCCTCCTTACACTTTGAGGTTAAAAGTCAAATTTTATTCATCTGAACCAAACAATCTAAGAGAGGAACTGACAAGGTACCAATTCTTCCTTCAACTAAAGAAGGATATCTTGGAAAGCAAATTGGAATGTCCTCATTCCACTGCAGTAGAGCTAGCTGCTTTAGCTCTACAATCTGAACTGGGTGACTTTGATGAAGCTTCACACACCCCTGCCACTGTCTCTGAATTTAGATTTGTGCCAAATCAAACTGAAGAAATGGAAATTGAAATACTGGAAGAGTACAAAAAATACAAAGGCCTAACTCCAGCCCAAGCTGAGGTTAGCTACTTGAACAAAGCTAAGTGGCTTGAAATGTATGGTGTTGATATGCACATTGTCTTGGGTAAAGATGGTTGTGAGTATCACCTGGGATTGACTCCAACAGGAATTTTAGTGTTTGAGGGTCCACAAAAAATAGGACTGTTCTTTTGGCCTAAAATCAGCAAACTTGACTTTAAAAAGAAGAAATTAACTCTAGTTGTGGTTGAGGATGATGATCAAGGTCGAGAACAGGAACATACCTTCGTATTCCGACTGCACAATGAGAAAGCATGCAAACACCTTTGGAAATGTGCTGTAGAGCATCACACATTCTTCCGCTTACGAGCACCGGTTAAAGGTCCCTCGGCTCGCCAGAACTTCTTTAGAATGGGCTCTAGGTTCCAATATTCTGGAAAAACAGAATATCAAACTACTCAGCAGAACCGTGCTCGACGTACTGTCCAATTCGAAAGACGTCCGAGTCAACGATTTGCGCGACGTCAAAGTCACGTATTACGAGAACGTGAGAAACAAACTAGTCAGCCGAAAACAGAAACTGCTGTCCAACCAGAAATCCATGATGAACCTTCTACATCTGATACTGCCGTTTTGATTCCGACTGTGGTCGATACTGGCACTCTTTCGAGGAAATCCAGCGCCAAGTCTCAAAAGTCATCTCTGCTTGACAGCGACTTGAGACCGTCCGAAGGAGAACCTTCTACGAAAAATATTATGAATGAAGATCCACCTGAAGAAGTTTTGGTATCCAAAGATGATGCCATCAGTAACAAAGTTCTCTTCAAGGTCGACAAGCCTATTAATGAAGAAAAGAAAAACAACTTGACTCAGCTTGTCATGAACAAGCCTTCTTGCAACTGCTCTCCAGTCACAGACTCTAACCCATTGAATGATCTACTTATGAGTTTGGTGAAAGAAAAGCTCAATAATGACGATTCAAAGAATGAAGCGAAGAAAGATCAACTGGATTCTGTTGATAAAGAACTGCCAAACAACCAGTCCAAATGTTATTTGTCGTCAAGCAAAGCGCTTCCTCCAGGCCAAATGAAATGCAACAATATATTGAAAGCGCGAGAGAACGAGGTGAAGATAATAAACGAGTCTACAAACAACATTCATTTGACGATTCCTTCGACGCCTTCTCCTAAGATCTTGAATGAGCCTCATATTGGGCATCCTTTGAGTCAGAACAATAATTCTCAGTATGTGTCGATTGTGGTTGTGGAGCCGCCTCATTCACAGGCTAAACTAGCGTCTCCTAAACCTGTTGAGAAAAAAGAAGACGTTGCGCCTAAATCTCAACCAATATCCTCTCTGTCTCCGTGGCTTGTCACTTCCGAGCCAAGTTCTCCATCTGGCATCGGTGAAAAAGAAATTACTATAATCCATCGTAAATCTGTGATCACTACGCAGCTGTAAACAAATACCTATGTTAAGCAATAATATTGTTAACAATTAAGTAGATAAATAATACCACTATGGTAATTTTACGACTACATGACAATTATTAAATTTTTATTAAGTTTTAAATTTTTAATCACTCTAAAATCAATGAAAGTTCTAGTTCTCCGTTTTAAGTTTACATAATTATTTTATAAATTTATACATTAGTATGAATATGAATGACGAAAATCCATTTTAATATTATTTTACATTTTAAATTTGTCGTAAGGTTTTACTAAGTATTTTTATAAGTCTGACATACATTCCTGTGCCTTAGAAACTGGCCTATAGAGTACTTAATTTTTTCGACAGATGTGTCGCCTCTTAAATGTTAATTAAAAGAAATATTTTCTTATTAAATGAAGATTTTGGGTTATCGATAGTATAAAGTACGATCTGTATACATATTTGTTGCCTAAAGATCTTTTTCGTTTTCAAGTTTCGAAAGAAACCTAAAGCGAGGAAGTACTCTTTAAAATAAAATAAAAAATGGTATTAATTATATTAGAGTACTTAAATATTTTTTATGGGGTTCATCTTTACACCGAACCTTATTAATATTGAAAATAATGTTTTTAAATATTTGAAATTTAACCACTTATCATGTTTAAAAATATGATTAGGTAAGCCTTTTCAGAAATGTAATGGTAAAGTACGTACATACTTAGTCTCTACATTACAGACTAGAATATAAAATAATATTATTCACCTACTTAACTGTTTTGATTTTATTCTAAGATATGCTCATTTTAACCCTTTGACGACTGTAGACTTTTTGTCCGAAAAAAATGGGATAAATAAATGAAGAAAACTTCATATTATGTTATTTAACAAAACGATTCAAGATGCTGTAATTGAATTTCGTAAATTTTATATTATCTTGTAATTGTTGCTGCGTAATTTTAAATATGTTAAAATGATTCCATTAGCGTCCTAAATAATTTGGTCTTAAAAGGGTTAATATTATATTTTGAGGTATTTTAGCCTATTCCTTGGCATTCACTATACAAACAATATGCCTAAGCTCAATAAAAAAGAGCAATAAAAATATAGCTATTATTATAGTAGATTATAAACGCATTTTAATATATTGTATTGTGATATTTTGCATTATAACGAAGCCGTCCTCTTACCGCAATAAAAATTCATTCCATTTTAAGGTTTTTTAAGCTAACGCAGTAAGTTAGAGCCTCCACACGAAAGCGTATCGTAGTATTTTTGTTATATTCTATTGCTCCGCTCTTCCCCAATGTCTGCACTTCCTAACCATTTTTACTCTAAAAATGGAAACGAAAGTCAGGTGAAGTGCTATTACCTACTACTGTACTTTTTGTGTGGATGGCTCTAACTCTATCATATTATCTGTCAGTGTTATCTTAGACTTCGACCTAAAATTACTACACTGCACTGCAATCATCCATAGAATATAGTTATTATTC
Source organism: Hemithea aestivaria (assembly GCA_947507615.1). Taxonomy (NCBI): domain Eukaryota; kingdom Metazoa; phylum Arthropoda; class Insecta; order Lepidoptera; family Geometridae; genus Hemithea; species Hemithea aestivaria. The sequence goes on along the minus strand of OX382325.1, from coordinate 9,470,825 downwards.
ACATAGGAATAAGTACAATATATTGTCAGTATTACCTACATAATCATATGATAAAAGGTGCCATAGTCTTAACTCAGTTTTTTACTAACATTGAAAAGTATTCGAATGATTGATTAGCGATATGATATCTCGATTAATAACATTCCACAGTTTCATTGCCGAATTTATCGCCTATAGATAATAATACATGTAAAAGATATTAGCGATTAAGGGTTATACGTCCAGTTTAAGATAAAAAATATTTACTAACTGTTTCTTGACTAGATGATTAAATCGACTTATCCGTAGAATCAAGCTACATCTAAAAATCACTACTTAGGATATCGGTTTGAAGTTTAACTTGCATAAATTCTGCCTTAAGTTTTTTTGAAATATTATGTGTATGTTCTGGGGTCAAAAAAAGGCAAAATTTGTGCCTAGTCAAAATTTAATCCGCTTTCCTGTAAGTTTGGGATTTTTTAGATGTAACTTTTTTCTGTGGATAGGTCGAAATGTATTTTCCTTTTAGCAGGCCTAGGATGCGCACTTTAGAACCGAACGTTGAGAAAAAACGTGTAAAAGAGAGAAGAGACAACTTACACATTTAGTTCATGCATTAGAGACATAATTATTGATATGACTGTCAATGACAAGAAACTATGCGCATTCTAGATCTGTAATTATTATGTTTTAGGTATATCTTTAATTAGTACTTAGAAGTACTTACATATATATACTTTTTCTTTTCCATAGTCGACTATTATTTTTTTTTTTATTTATTCAGAATAGATATATCGCTTGATATATTTGTTATGAATAATACACATATGGTTGGAATCGAATAGGCCATATGGTTTGCTATCTTCGTAACATAAACAATTTTATAGATAAGACTCTGTATGGAGGGTTACATTTCCATATTATACTTCGATTAATATTTCCATTAGTTTTAACTGAAATTGTACTTAAATTGGGGAATTAATGATAACTTTTAATGAAAAAGGTGCTTGGGACCATGGAAGTTAGTACATAATTTTTTTCTGAATCTCTACATCAAGTAGTTTTATTACTTTTATGAAATTATATTGAGATTGAAATGGGTACTTATATATTTCTATAAGAAATGTTTTAGTATAATTAAATAATGTAATAAATTCTATTTTAATGATAATAAAATATGATATAATTTTATTATTTAGTTTCATTCAAAAACACCTAAAATAAGAAATTTAATTAACCCTTAATTGGGCGCGCCTAAAAAGTTACGTACACGGTCGCGTGGGGTGTTAGGCACCCCAAATCAATATATTTGATTAAAATATGAAATATATGCAAAATCCCACTCTTGTTAATAGGATTATTTGAACACATGTATTAATCAACTTTTAAACTATTTTTCGATATAATTAATATTGTTTTTCACACTGAAAAATAACTTTTTACAAGTACTAGTTTTTTCATAACAATTTTGACAAACTTCGATTATATGGTCATTACACACAATGTGTATGCATTTAGAGCATCGAGTCTTTGGTTTTATATCCTTCCTTTTATGACAAATATAAGACCAGTTGTATGACTGCGATTTTCCTGTTTTAAAAATAGATTCGTGGTTCTCAAAGTCCTGATACATTTTTAGTTATTTGAAGGGTAGTTTTAAAAGATAGTTTGTTTTTTACTACTCACCTCACAAATATACTACAACATAATCTCGAAAATATCATTATAGTTTTATCATTTTCATACTTTCGCCACTTTTATTCATGCTAACTTTATATATCGGAACTTGCCACTTGTATATGTTAATTATAGTTTTACAAATAAATATTATAAAACTTACATATAAATGCCTGCGCGATGGACCCCGATTAATGAAATAAACATAAAACTTCATATTTTTTAATAAACAATAACTAAAAAAGCAAATAATATTATTATTGTACCCTGAAATTGGACTACGTAAACGGTCGCCTGGGGTGTTGGACACCCCAAACGCGCTCTGTGAGCTGAATCCATCACAATCGAGCTTCGCTTGCAACTGAATCGTGTACTTTACACTTATTTAGAAAGCTATACAAAAAATCAGCGTGCTAAACTCAACATTATAAAAGTTTTGAGCTTAGAAACATGCTTTGGGGTGTATGACACCCCACGCGACCAATTAAGGGTTAAGTTACGCTAAGACTAGGACTTAAAAGCCTTATTACACTTGGCTGAATTTAGTCACTAAATTCAGAATCTAAATTAGGATGAACGATACTTTCTTCTAAATTTAGGATGCTAAATGTGATTACACTTGACTTAATTCAGTGGCGACTGAATTTAGGCTTCTAAATTTAGCCAGGTGTAATAAGCCTTTTAGGTCTAGGACTAGGTTTCTTCCATACTTATAATGCACCTTCCCCCGACTGATAAAAGCTGGTGCACACCTCAAGCGCGCCTCATAGGGCACTATTTTCCGCCTATGTAGTTTGCGATAGCCTTAACTCTAGAGTGCGAGACAGTGCGCATTTTGACACTGGCCGATAACTATGTTAAAAAAAACCAAATGAGTTATCGACCTCATTGCTTTGTAGGATATTTTGACAGTTGTTGACAGATTGAGGTTTTTGCTAAACTAAAATTGGTCTAAAACTCAGTCTTATACATCTGGAACCTATTAAAAAATCTGTGAAAACCTGCTAAAAACCATGACTCACGTAAAAAAGTCACTCGATAATGCGTCCGACAAATCTTCTACGGAGGCTGGTCACGTGTTTTCGTTCAAACGCTATTTTATAAACAATTTGGACTCTTACCATGGGGAGTACTACCTGAAGGAAATAGCCAAGATATTGGAGAAGAATATGGAAGTAGCTAGCAAACAGCCGTCGGTGACTGTCGTGGCTGAAGACGCTGAAGTTGTGCCTCCTCCACCGCCGGAACAACCTTATGAGATCATTGGTACGTAGCGTAGAGTCAGGAGTGACTTATTCACTTTATTATCACTTCTTTGTCACTTTATTATCTTTTAAACACGTTCGCTGCCCACCATACTAGGTACACCTGCAGTATTGCTCCCATGCTCCATACAAATTTTAGTTGCTCCGAATATGTTAAGTAGTAGTAGTATCAAGAAAGTCGAAATAATTAAGTTTTGTAAAATAACTACATATGGAATATCGTCTACAAAATAGCATTCATCGTTTGTATTTGGCCCTCAACAATACCTAAAACAATCCCTTGAAATGATCTTTTGATCCCACCGGTGATGCCAAACAGAGAAGAAAATGTGATCCCACCAGTGATGTTCTTGGTAGCCAACGCAGGCAGGAAGACATTGTTGATCATAAACGAGCACGCTTAAAGCTTTTAAATTTCTTTTAGATATGTTAGTTATCGACATTATTTTAGATACAGTCAATTCCATATTTGCATAATTAGTTATAAGTTTATTTTCCAAGGTACCGTCACTGATCCGAAGATAAAATCCTTAGACAACGTCGCGAAAATCGTGTCCAAGAGTGATGTCTTGCCGCAAATGTTGACTTGCGGCACGGTCGTCATAGACGTAAGCTGTGATAGAGAAGAACTTAGGATCGCTATGGAATACATGAAGCGTAAGTCACTATTTTACCTCCTATTGTCTGCGTTTATATCTTTATATTGCCCAGGCAGTGACTAACACTAGCTGCGTTTGCACCAGGAGCGACCCAGAGCGAGTCTCACCTCTTATAATTTGGTGTCCTATCTCGTCTATAAGCTTTTTGACTTTATATTATTCTAGTGACGAGTGGAATTAGAATACATGTGCCGCAATGACCGTAGAACAATAGACCCGAAACTCACACTCTTTCACTCATATGTTATGGCATCTCCTTAAAAAAAAAAGGTCCATAAGGAGATGGCGGGACGAACTGGATTCCTTCTGAAATTGGTGCCAACCATTTTATTATGACTCAAATAACTATGTTACTTTAGCGGAACCTATTATATTTTAAGTGTTAGTGGGCCTGCTAGACAAACAAACGCCAATACATATTCCGAATACTGATGACGACACCCAAGAGCCTCCAGAGGTCAAGAAACGTTTTCTGTTGTTGATATCGACTGTTATGACTTGGGCATCTACCAAGCCTTTGGACCCGGTAAGAGACTTGCAGGCCCTTTATTCTTTATATATTCTGTTTCAAAAAAAGACTGCCCTTTTACGTATCTATGAGTGGTTTTCCACATACGCAAATAATAATAATAATTGTTCTGCTAATTTTAACAATGTACTGAATCATTTAGAATGTAAAGCTAGCAATTTTGTATAATTTGTTCTAACGTTTTGAGGGACACATATTTTTGGTTTATGATTCGGATCCATACTTACAAGCTTATTATTCTAATGTATATTTGATTACAAACTGTTTTGTGTTCTATAAATAAATACGCGGAGCGGATAAGGTTGAACTAGAAGAGAAAAACATGTGTGTCTAGCCTACGAAGTGTCATGAAACCGGAACTGTTCAGCCGGCTTAGACAAGCCAATCGCTTGCCAAGCGGCATTCGCTAACGCTAAAAATATTGTACTGGGATGAAAGTCGCGTAAAAACGATTACGACTGTCATCTCAGGACTCGGGACATATTTTAGCGTTAACATCATAATGGTGTGACTCTACCTTTTAGCAGCCGAATTCACTGTGAACAAAATCAAACAAGTATTTATAGCAGTTACTTGGCAAGACTTTAAATCTTAACTTTTATCTCTTGCTAGGATACGCCAGAAATGGCATTCGTAGAGACAGATTTCCGGAAGAGAAAGCCGCATCCAAACTACAAAATGCATTATGACGTAGAAAACGAGGTGATCGCTATAGCGAGGAAGTACAGGTCACAGATAGGGTTGGTACACCACAAAGAATATCATCATTCACTTTTAAAGCACCTGAAATTAATATCCAGGCTTTTCGTGCAGCCTAACTTACTAGACACTTTTTGGCCTCATTTTTACCATCATGTACCTACTACCTCTTCATCCTACTTCTGGGGATGTCTCCCGCGACTTAAACTATATTCGTCCACCCATATTGCTACTAAACGAGCGACCCTCATTATTATTAGGATTAGTAAAGCTTAGTAGAGGCTTTTGCCATAATTTAGTGGACGTCTTTCTCCCATTTCATGTAATTGCAGTGCTATAGTGATTGCACCTGGACTTACCTACGGAGGTAGAGAAGACGCTCTTTTCTATTGGTTCCAAAAAGCTTGGGAATGTGAGAGACTTCTGCCGATATTAGGTCGAGGAAACAACCTGATACCGCTTATCAACGTTCAGGATTTAGCCACGTGAGTCGCCAAGAACTTACCTGAGTTCTACTTAAAAATGTCTGAATCCTTTTCCAACAAAAAGTTTATTTCAGAATCGTTTATAACCTGATTACTGACTTTCCTAAGAAATTGTACATGCTAGCTGTGGAACAGAACATTACGAAACAAAGAGAGGTTAGTATTTTTTTTAATTTTGTAACTAAAACAATAAAACGGTATAACTCACGTTTAATATTGTCGAGAATATTTCAACTTCTGTTTCGGACAATTGCGATGTCCTTCATCAGGAATTCATGCCTGCAGTACCTACCTGTCGGGTACTGCAGGCATGAATTCCTCACACCCGAAAGAGTGTTGTTTTAGTTATGGAGAACACTCGCGATAGTTTAAAAAAATTATGTTAAAATTGCAGATTTAATGGTAGAAAATAAACTAAATGATCCTTTTCAGATAGTGAAACCCTTAGGACGTACTACTGGCACTGGTATGTTTAAGTGTATTCCACAGGAGGATGCCTTTTTGATTCCTGATATAGACGTAAGTTTTCAACGTCTTTTTTTCAATCGTCTCAGTAATATTGTATACAAAGGTACCTGATGCGTAAATTATTTTTATGTTGTTCTAGCAAAGAATTTACGATTTGGTGACTCTGAATTTAAGCATGGAACCGTCTTACATAGTGGAAACTATGGCTCTGGAATGGGTATCTGAATTAACTTTCGGTGAAAACGTGCCTACCCTTATGAAACAGTTTAAAAAGGAAAGGGGACTCAAACCTTTTAAGGTAACCGGTAAACATCGTTATTTTCAAATCGTCTTCAATATATGAAGATGGTGCAAAAAGCAGGTTTCACGAAACGGAAAGGTTAACAAACGAGTATTTGAATTGGATATGCCGTTACGCTATAGGACTATTCCGCAACGTATAAAATGCTAATAGGCAACTCGCTCTACTAGCTTTTGGATTCGAGAATGGTTATAAAATCGGGAACTGCTCTGAATCTGTATTGTGACAGTGTAACCTTGGTCGCTACTCTAACTTAAATGTCAAGATATAAATCGATAACCAAGCCGATGTGTGGGTGCGACTTGCGACTCGCATAGAGACTTAGCCTACTGACGCTGTGTTCAAATCCCCATAGATTACTTTGTTATGTCATCGAGGTGAAGGTCGTTAGCAATGCGTATTCCCCTCTCGCTGAGCATACAATAACTAGCTTGAGAACGAACGCTATTGTTCTCATTTAAATAAAACTTGTTATGCAATTTTGTGCGTTAACGTTGAGCGCTTTCACACATAAAGCAAAGCACCGGAAAATTCTCGTCTCCCACTTGTGAATGTATGATTTACCTACTAATAAACGGTTTACGTACTAGTGTGTATAGTGCATCCAATATGGAACGTAATATTTCTTAGAACAAACAGAAAATCCAAAATCTATCAAATACATCTACGATGGTACATTATGAATTATGACATCTGTCGTGTTAAGAGAAACTACGATATGGGCTATATAGCGTGCCCTTCTATCAATTCCCGTGATACTATGCATTCAGTTATTTAAATCGTGATGTGCGGTATTTGTTCCAACGCAACGCGTTGCTGTTCGTATAAAACGCTTTTACTTTCGCGCTACTTGGATTGGGTTGAAATTTGGAATATGGGTAGATTTTATGACGTAAATCTCCGTTAAAAAAGAATTTGTCCAGGCGGGCGAAGATAGATAACCCATTATTGAAACGCAAAAGAAAATGTACAAAAACAACGAAGCCGCAAACACAAGCTAGTATTATATAATACGATCCGATATTATTTTAATTCCCTATATAGGTTATAATATACGGACCTCCCATTGTGGGCAAGACTACATTGTCAAAGCTGATCTGCGAAGCTTACGGTCTCGTCTACATTTCCCCAGAGACTGTGGTTGAAGATATCATGGAAGATTTGGTTAGTTGAAATTTACAATTACCAATCGGAAAAGACCTTTAGTAGTTACCTTTTGATATAAAGTTTGTTACTTCTTTACGCCTGAACGTCTAGGTAGTTATTATAACTTGAAATAACACATAGGCAATAGGCACATAGGCTTTTTTTTGGGTAAAACCACTGGGCATAGCAAATTATTATTATACCTTTTAATTCTATTTATATAATAAGGCAAAAGCTCTGCCTTATTTAAAACCGGAGTAGATGTTAAACTATATCAGATTTCAACTCTCACAAATAACGAATATTTGTAAAGGTAAAATTAGGCTTCAGGTAAATTTATCTCTAGGACCATAGCAAAGTCTCGAAATATTCTATTTAGTCGTGGCGTATCAAACATTGGGAGGAAGGTGAGACGGCAGCATTGCCTCATCCGACCGGTGAAGAGGAGGATCCAGCCGCAGCCGATGATGATGATACAGGTGAAGAAGAGGGCGCCCAAGAAGCAGCCAAAACCACTCTTGCTGTGTTAGAATCTGGTCGTGCTCTAACGGAAGAAGAAATCTTAGGGTATGGATTCAACATTTCTTTATAGGACAATGATTGATAAGATGAACAAATTAGGTGCCCGATGGTTGTAAAGATTGCCCATAGCAGACTTAGTGCCACCCAGTGTTTAAAAATATGAAATTTTGCACTGCCTAAGATAAAAGTTGAATCTTTGCATGGCCGTTATTTTGCTGTTCAAAATCTTAACAATATACTTCTTCTTACACTGTACAGCGAATGAAAGGCGATTAAAAATTTGTTGATTTACTAAATCGTGTCGTAGCATTGCATACAATAGTTACGGCTGACACTAATGTCTTGTCTTTGACATCGCATCGGTTGTTAAAGTTAAGCAGTATAGTCTTGATCTAAACGGGCCCTGCAATTTAGCATCAAAATAATGAAAATGAAAAATTATTTATTTCCGTTACAATTTTTTACAATAACTATGAATAATTTAATACACAAATCACGTCATGTTGTTAACCGAACAATGCCCTTTGCAGATATTTGCGTCAGCGATTGTTGAGCCGTGAAGCTCAGAATAGAGGATGGGTCCTTGATGGATTCCCTACGACCATAGCTCAAGCCCCACAATGTTAGTTATAACATTTGTTTACCACAGTGCACTTACATCTAAACTGAATTAATCAGATAATTTTACAATTGCGTAATGTTAAATATTGTATGAAAAGATATTGTGTTTATAAATATTGAAAACAGTTCATGTGTTTAAAATGAGCCATTTAAATTTAGACATCATCGTCGACCGCATCTTCGCTTTCCATCAGATGTGATTTGTGATGTAGTTAAAAAAACTTCGTTTAAACTTCGGAACGTATTTTAATACTATTCTCATCAATGGGTAGAGCGATTTAATAGAAAGAAGATTTATTCGTACCTATAATTTGAAGAAGCGAAGCAAGGTTGTGTCGATAGGAATAAATAAACACTTTTAGTTCCGTAGAAGTAATTGAGAAAAGATTGTAATTGCAGTGTTTGAAAGAGGTGAAGAGGCTGACTCAGAGACAGGTGAGGAGGTAGAGGAAGCTGAGCAATTTGACGAGGATGCTGATTTGTATAGCAACGTTTTGAAGAAGATATTACCAGGTAAGCTTACGATTTTATAATAATGTTCATACATACATAATCACGCCTGGTTCCCGTAGGGGTAGGCTGAGACTATTTCCCTCCACTTGGTACGATCCTGATACACCTCTTTTGTTTTATAATAATGTACTAAGTATGTATTTCTTCTAGAGATCGTAGGTGCTCGTGGTTTTGCCCGAATAGATAAATCATTTCTCAGCATCTCTACATATTATGTACGTATCTGCTGTCTTTGTGTCAAATTTTAACTCAATCCGTTAGTGGTTTAAGCTGTGCGTTAATTGATCAGTCAGTCAGTCATTTTGACAAGCATTCCAACGCGAAACATTTTTTTCCAAATCCTTAACAAGTCTTAAGCTTACGAACTGGACCTCTATTATCATCCAACAAATTTATCAACTACTCGTAAGTTTACAGAGCAGGTACTTATAGTTCTTGTAACAAGAACTTATCGATCACATTCGAGCCTTATAAATTTCACAGACATAGTGGTATCTCTGGAAGCAACAGACGACTTTATCTGTGAGAAAGCATTGCGCCAACCTGAAGGCGACACCCGTTTAGACGAGGAAACGGTCCTGAAGCGCCTGACAGAGTTCAGGTCTAATGACGGCCGTGACGTCACGCCGCTCAATTTCTTTGATGAGCTGGATATACACCCTTTAGTGGTGCCAGTGAAGGAACATACGGATTACGGGATGAACGCGTCTTATGCAGCTGTTGCTTTAAGGATGGGACGACCTTGTCGGTATGGGAAACTTCTTGGTAAGTGAACGTGAAATTTCAAGAATTATATAATAAACTAGCTTATGCTTGCAGCTGTTACAAAGAAAGATCCTTTCTTAGTGGATGTCTACGTCCTAAATGCTATCTTGTGTGCCTGGCGCCTGGTTTCAGTCCAATCCGTTCAGCGGTTTGAACTTTGCGTTGATAGATCACTCAATCAGTCACGCTTCCCTTTTATATATTTAGATGATATATTATATTCATATTCTTTATGCTAAATACTCGTCTAATACATCGCTTTATAAATATAGCTCTTATCGAGGCTGCCGAGAAGAAAGAACACCAAGAAATAGAAACTCTACGCGCTAAAGAAGCTAAAGCTTTAGCAGAACTGGAGAAGAAGATCAGAGAAGACAGAGAGGACAAAATGGAATATTGGGTATGATTAGTTTATTTACACTAACCCCTTTTTAATTGATTTAATAAAGGAGGTTATTAATTTCATATTTGTTTGTATGTAATATTGTTGAAACTTTTGTTGTATTCTTGGATCTTTTGTTGCGGTTGCCGCTCTGACTCGCGCCGAAGCAAAATTGTGTACATGAACCTAATTGGAGCGGTCGCACAGTACAATTTTTAACCCCCGATGCAAAAACGACGGGGTGTTATAAGTTTGACGTGTCTGTCTGTCTGTCTGTGTGTGTGTGTCTGTCTGTGGCATCGTAGCTCCCGAACGGATGAACGGATTTTGATTAAGTTTTTTTTGTTTGAAAGTAGAGTTAGTCGAGAGTGTCCCTAGCCATGTTTGGTGGAAATCGGTCCAAGATGGCCGCCGCTACAAAATGGCGGATTACTTTTTTGTTCCACGACCCCGTCAATATGGGTATCAAAAGAAAGTGCTTAACAAGTAGAATACAACGCACTATAATAAATTTAAAATACAAGATGGCCGCCACCACAAAATGGTGATTTACATATTGCGTTGGGGGTTTTTTTTTAAATTTTTTATTTAATTCACTTGTCTTCATAACCTGTTTAGTAGTTTTTAAGATACCGAATAAAATGCCGTGCTTGTCTTCAACTTAGCTTTGCAATACTTATAGTCGGAACTGCACGCGATACTCCGTGAAGAGGAAGAAGCCGCACTGGCAGCGGCCGGCGAGCCGATGCGCAACTATCTCGTCAACCACATCTTTCCTACTCTGACGCCCGCGTTGCTTGAATGCGCTAAGTTGCGGCCTGATGATCCTCTCGATTTCCTTGTTAGTTTTACTTCAATACTTTGGTATTCTACTGATATTTTGTTTGAACGTGGACAAAGAAAATATACGGACGGAACGTCATAAAAAACAGTGAGAAGTAGGTACCCAAAGTACGAATGTCCGGCGTGTACGTACACGGATCACATCCGTACTTTTATAATACAATGTGATGTGTGAAATCAGTGTGGCCACTCAGATCCTACCTTAATTTATTAAGAGAAAATATAAGGATGCCACTGATTGGTCAAAAATCAAAAACTTTTTGAACACTCCCACACATCCCGTCCAAATTTGGCTTCTTTCACCTTTATACAGAATCATCAAAATACCACTGATATTGAATTAAACAACCGAGTCGATTTCTAATATCATAGATAAACATAATACCTACCTACTTGTTTTATCAAAATTCGGAACCCAATAATGCCACTCCGTTTCGATAACAGGTTTAACTGAATCCCATGATAAGGCAATCTCTAAAATTGGCAATACTGACCGTTAGATGAGGCCTATTTTTTAATATTAAAATTTTAGGCTTCATCTTTTATTTGTATTGCCTAAGCTTAACAAGCCTTTACTAGTATACTAGCTGGTCTCCGCGGTTCAGCCCTCGTAAATCTCGGTCCCGTATAAAAATCGGGATAATAAATAGCACTCGCATTCTTCCAGGTTTCATATTATTGGTAGGATTTAGGATTCCTACTATCTGACTGTTGGGCATAGATCTCCTCTAAACTCTTCCACGCTATAAATTTTATTTCTCTCTACAAAAATTTACTGGAGAAAAAAAAAAAAAAACCCTACGCACGTATCACGTACCGTAGCTATAGACAAGAAAAAACTTTAGACCTTATCTTGGTTGATTAATATTTTTATTTTAGGCGGAATATCTGTTCAAACTGAACCCAAGTGGCAAGATGCTGGAACCTGGTTACAACCTTCAAGGAGAGCGTCTCTTAGGCAAAATAAAGATACTTGATGACGCTCTACAAGACCTCGACATTAAGATAGATCCTCTTGTACCACCAGAAGTTGACATTGATGATCCTAGCAAGCACAAGAAAAAGATTAATACCATGAGTGCCATGTGATATGGGTTTTTGTCTTTACTTAATTCTCATATCATCCTGAGGAAAATGTTCTTTAAAGTTCGTAGCAGATCCAAGAAACCATTTACCAGGGGTAGACTTCCTTTGCAGGAGGTCGTCTGGGTGGGTACCCCAATAGTGACAGTTATTCTACCGCCTGAGCAGTGATGTGCAAACCTGTGGTGCAAACATTACTGTGCTTCGGGAGGAGAGCACTGTAGCTAGTGAAATTACTGAGCTAAAGAGTCTTAACATCTTATGACTCTTGAGTAAGAAGCGTTGGTGCAGTGCACCTCGAATTTCGCATCATTGTGAAATCCTAGGTAGCACTGTACCTACAGATTATGGGCAGCGTTATCTCTTAACATCAGGAGTGCGTCTTGCCTGTCTTCTTACGTCTTCACGTAAAAATAAAAAAGTAAGAAAGGGCAGTAACTTATACTCAAAAATGTCTTGTAATATTATCTAAGTTTGTATTTGTAGTCAAGCTCCTTCGTACATCCACTACTCAGTTTATTGATATGTTAGACCTTGTATATGATTATATTATTATGGTTATAAAAGCCTTTTAATAATGAATTATGTAGTTATAATATTTACGTGATTGCATGCCATCGATGGCTGGTCAATTTGAATAATATATTCGAGTTGAATATTGATTGTATGGTAAAGCTGTTTTAATGATTTATTTTAAATATAGGCTTAAAGTTTTTTTTAAGCCAAAGCGTAACAAGTATCCCGTTTAATATTTGCTAACCGAAATTACTAATTAGTGTAAATAAGCTTATACCTTGCATAAAAACAAGGTAGGTGTCAGGTGTATTGCCAGTACATTGCCAACTCTCAGACTCAGACTTCTCCATTTTAAAAAATCCTTGCTACACGAGGATTTTAACAATTATGGTACCTCCTCTTTAACATGAATCAAAATGTATTAATTCTTGGACTAAATTGCTTGGTTACGTGCCGATAATTGGAGGTGTAGATATAAGATTTAATTTGTTAATTGCCCATTGCTATCAACATAATTCATAAAGTCAAAATTCGTAATGTATTACAGAAAAAACATCTTTTTTCTTTAAATTGATTAAGATAAAAAGCAGTCTTTTTGCGAAGAAGTAGGTGTCCTAAAAAGCGTATAGGTCAGTTGCTATTGACCTGTGGAATTAGATTATTGTTATAAGATACGCGTCGCGATGTCAACATAAATACATAATTTCAGAAACCAGCTTTTTATGCCACTTTTTGCGTCAAAATATACATCGTCAGATCATCACATTGACCTACAGCCACTTAACAAAACAAAGCAATCAGAGTAGCATTATGACAATATCGATGTCAAACATTCAACATGTTAATACTCGGTCACGCAACGGGTGGTCGATAATCCCGATACCATCAACTAGCGTGATTTCATCAGGGAATGTACACAAATCACAACGTGTTTGAAGACCATGTGAATGTTCGGAAAAAATCAAATGAAATCTCCCATTTGCGACAATTTCTCAAGTTATGATTCTTCTAAAAGTAGACACGCGTCATGCAAGTGCATCCTGAAGGTCATAACACCAGAAAGAGGCCGAAAAAACCTAGAAATGAAGTTACAGGAGTGGCCCTCTTTGCTGCCAGTCTCCGGCATCAAACTACAGAGTTCTTCAACAATTCTACCTTGCACGGAGTTCGATATATTGCCGAAAAAGACAGACCGTTTTGTGAAAAGTTAGTGGTGTCTAGACAATACATTTTGGGGGTTGAACGAAAATTTGATTGACTTGCTTCCATTTCTTTCAGATTTATGTGGTTCAGTTTCACGGCGATCGGTGCTGTAGCGACTTGTATTATCATCGTTAGTCTATGGGAGAAGTTCCAAACGAATCCCACTATTACGGGCTTGGACACAGACTTTCACAACTGGGATGTACCGTTTCCAGCATTAACTTTATGTGATTGGAACCCAGTCGATGATGATTTACTTCAAGAATACGTAGAGAGTGTTTGGGGCTCGGAGCCTCCTGATCGTGCAGTTGAAATGCTGCAGTGGTTGGCTACATTGACGTACGGTACTATGGATCAAGTGAGAGAATATTTGTCAGATCAAGCTTTGGTTGGAGGTAGCGAGTCTGAAGCAACGGCACCCGCTCTTGATCCTAAAGATGCAGTTTTTAAGGTAAAAGCCTTGAGGAAGATTTCAAAGTTTAATTTCTTGTGATTTTTATTTACTAAATACCTTCACCTGCAGATCGTGAGACATTGCGATACATTATTCTACGACTGCGAGTGGAAAGGGGATTCAGAAGAGTGTTGCGATCTGCTCATTCCGGTGTTTACCGAAATGGGTTTTTGTTACGCTTTCAACTCGAGGCATGCTGAGAAGTCTTGGCCGTGGTTCGTATACTTAATTTTAATTTTATTTGTATAACCAAGGACTGCGTTAATGTGAGACCTAAAGGTATTTCTCACAATTTCTGATGCGCATGAACGCTTACCGTGAGAAAATAATTATATCTATATCTTATTTTAATTATATTGTCATGACAATTTCATGGGCATAGCTATCTTCTCAGAATTAAGGTAGTACCTTCATATTATTTTTAGGCAAACCCAGGCGCAGCCCGAGCAATTCATAGAGGCTTTCATTCATGAGACAGACGCAAAGTGGTCGTTTCTTTTCAATTCTGAAAGGAAGAATACTACGTTTGATGTAAGTAAATAATTCACAGGTCCTATGAAGTAAGTAGGTATGCTTCCTTCAGGCGCGGATCCAGGGGGGGGGGGTCAAGGGGGTCATGACCCCCCCCAAAATCCTAGTCGGAAAAAAAATCCGATTATATCGACTAGGTTTACGTTTTTTTTATAGTAAGAATTAGAAAATTTTCTCTTAGCAGCAAACTTTACGTACAAGTTCATAAATTTGTTTCGCTGTTGATAGCGCATTGAGCAATTTGTGTACTTAATTTTTTTTCACTCCTTGACTACTAATTATCCGTAGGTTCTCATAGCAAGCTGCACAGCTTCTTTCATAGTTAGGATTAATTGGTTTATATATTAACTGCTGCAAGCTGTTCGCGCTTTATGTTGTCTTTGTAGCTCAGCCTTTGCACTTGCAGCGAGGTTCTTGCGTATGTATGACAGTAATTTTTTTTGGCACATTTTTCAATAACTAAAATTTTCTCGGCGCTCGCAACGAGTTGCTCGCGCTTTCATAAATAAGAATAATATGTGTTTCCTTGCTACTCGGAGCAAGCTAAACGCACCTCATTCGTGCTGAATAATTCAAAATTTTCTCGGCGCACACAGCGAGCTGCTTGCGCATTTATTAAATAAGAATATTTGATTTCCTTGCTATTCTGAACAAGCTAAACGCACATCATTCGTGCTGAAAAATTCAAAATTTTCTCGGCGCTCGCAACGAGTTGCTCGCGCTTTCATAAATAAGAATAATATGTGTTTCCTTGCTACTCGGAGCAAGCTAAACGCACCTCATTCGTGCTGAATAATTCAAAATTTTCTCGGCGCTCGCAGTGAGCTGCTTGCGCTTTATAAATAAGAATATTTAATTTCTTTGCCGCTCGGAGCAAGCTCAACGCATATCATTCGTGCTGAATAATTCAAAATTTTCTCGGCGCTCGCAGCAAGCTGCTCGCGCTTTCATAAATAAGAATAATATGTGTTTCCTTGCCACTCGGAGCAAGCTAAACGCACATAATTCGTGCTGAACAATCCAAATTTTATCGGCGCTCGCAGTGAGCTGCTCGCGCTTTATAAATAAGAATAATTTTTCTTTGCCATTCGGAGTAAGCTCAACGCACATCATTCGTGCTGAAAAATTCAAAATTTTCTCGGAGCTCGCAGCAAGCTGCTCGTGCTTTATTAATAAGAATATTTAATTTCCTTGCCGCTCGGAGCAAGCTCAACGCACATCATTCGTGCTGAATAATTCAAAATTTTCTCGGCGCTCGCAGCAAGCTGCTCGCGCTTTCACAAATATGTGTTGCCTTGCTATTCTGAACAAGCTAAACGCACATCATTCGTGCTGAAAAATTCAAAATTTTCTCGGCGCTCGCAACGAGTTGCTCGCGCTTTCATAAATAAGAATAATATGTGTTTCCTTGCTACTCGGAGAAAGCTCAACGGACATCATTCGTGCTGAATAATTCAAAATTTTCTCGGCGCTCGCAGCAAGCTGCTCGCGCTTTCACAAATATGTGTTGCCTTGCTATTCTGAACAAGCTAAACGCACATCATTCGTGCTGAAAAATTCAAAATTTTCTCGGCGCTCGCAACGAGTTGCTCGCGCTTTCATAAATAAGAATAATATGTGTTTCCTTGCTACTCGGAGCAAGCTAAACGCACATCATTCGTGCTGAAAAATTCAAAATTTTCTCGGCGTTCGCAACGAGTTGCTCGCACTTTCATAAATAAGAATATTCTTTAGTTTCATTGCCACTCGGAGCAAGCTAAACGCACATAATTCGTGCTGAACAATCCAAATTTTATCGGCGCTCGCAGCGAGCTGCTCGCGCTTTATAAATAAGAATATTTTTTCTTTGCCATTCGGAGCAAGCTCAACGCACATCATTCGTGCTGAAAAATTCAAAATTTTCTCGGCGCCCGCAACGAGTTGCTCGCGCTTTCATAAATAAGAATAATATGTGTTTCCTTGCTACTCGGAGCAAGCTAAACGCACCTCATTCGTGCTGAATAATTCAAAATTTTCTCGGCGCTCGCAGTGAGCTGCTTGCGCTTTATAAATAAGAATATTTAATTTCTTTGCCGCTCGGAACAAGCTCAACGCATATCATTCGTGCTGAATAATTCAAAATTTTCTCGGCGCTCGCAGCAAGCTGCTCGCGCTTTCATAAATAAGAATAATATGTGTTTCCTTGCCACTCGGAGCAAGCTAAACGCACATAATTCGTGCTGAACAATCCAAATTTTATCGGCGCTCGCAGTGAGCTGCTCGCGCTTTATAAATAAGAATAATTTTTCTTTGCCATTCGGAGTAAGCTCAACGCACATCATTCGTGCTGAAAAATTCAAAATTTTCTCGGAGCTCGCAGCAAGCTGCTCGTGCTTTATTAATAAGAATATTTAATTTCCTTGCCGCTCGGAGCAAGCTCAACGCACATCATTCGTGCTGAATAATTCAAAATTTTCTCGGCGCTCGCAGCAAGCTGCTCGCGCTTTCACAAATATGTGTTGCCTTGCTATTCTGAACAAGCTAAACGCACATCATTCGTGCTGAAATATTCAAAATTTTCTCGGCTCTCGCAACGAGTTGCTCGCGCTTTCATAAATAAGAATAATATGTGTTTCCTTGCTACTCGGAGCAAGCTCAACGGACATCATTCGTGCTGAATAATTCAAAATTTTCTCGGCGCTCGCAGCAAGCTGCTCGCGCTTTCACAAATATGTGTTGCCTTGCTATTCTGAACAAGCTAAACGCACATCATTCGTGCTGAAAAATTCAAAATTTTTTCGGCGCTCGCAACGAGTTGCTCGCGCTTTCATAAATAAGAATAATATGTGTTTCCTTGCTACTCGGAGCAAGCTAAACGCACATCATTCGTGCTGAAAAATTCAAAATTTTCTCGGCGTTCGCAACGAGTTGCTCGCACTTTCATAAATAAGAATATTCTTTAGTTTCATTGCCACTCGGAGCAAGCTAAACGCACATAATTCGTGCTGAACAATCCAAATTTTATCGGCGCTCGCAGCGAGCTGCTCGCGCTTTATAAATAAGAATATTTTTTCTTTGCCATTCGGAGCAAGCTCAACGCACATCATTCGTGCTGAAAAATTCAAAATTTTCTCGGCGCTCGCAGCAAGCTGCTCGCGCTTTATAAATAAGAATATTTAATTTCCTTGCCGCTCGGAGCAAGCTCAACGCACATCATTCGTGCTGAAAAATTCAAAATTTTCTCGGCGCTCGCAGCAAGCTGCTCGCGCTTTATAAATAAGAATATTTTTTCTTTGCCATTCGGAGTAGGCTCAACGCACATCATTCGTGCTGAAAAATTCAAAATTTTCTCGGAGCTCGCAGCAAGCGGCTCGTGCTTTATTAATAAGAATATTTAATTTCCTTGCCGCTCGGAGCAAGCTCAACGCACATCATTCGTGCTGAATAATTCAAAATTTTCTCGGCGCTCGCAGCAATCTGCTCGCGCTTTCACAAATATGTGTTGCCTTGCTATTCTGAACAAGCTAAACGCACATCATTCGTGCTGAATAATTCAAAATTTTCTCGGCGCTCGCAGCAAGCTGCTCGCGCTTTCACAAATATGTGTTGCCTTGCTATTCTGAACAAGCTAAACGCACATCATTCGTGCTGAAAAATTCAAAATTTTCTCGGCGCTCGCAACGAGTTGCTCGCGCTTTCATAAATAAGAATAATATGTGTTTCCTTGCTACTCGGAGCAAGCTAAACGCACATCATTCGTGCTGAAAAATTCAAAATTTTCTCGGCGTTCGCAACGAGTTGCTCGCACTTTCATAAATAAGAATATTCTTTAGTTTCATTGCCACTCGGAGCAAGCTAAACGCACATAATTCGTGCTGAACAATCCAAATTTTATCGGCGCTCGCAGCGAGCTGCTCGCGCTTTATAAATAAGAATATTTTTTCTTTGCCATTCGGAGCAAGCTCAACGCACATCATTCGTGCTGAAAAATTCAAAATTTTCTCGGCGCTCGCAGCAAGCTGCTCGCGCTTTATAAATAAGAATATTTAATTTCCTTGCCGCTCGGAGCAAGCTCAACGCACATCATTCGTGCTGAATAATTCAAAATTTTCTCGGCGCTCGCAGCAAGCTGCTCGCGCTTTCACAAATATGTGTTTCCTTGCTATTCAGAGCAAGCTAAACGCACATCATTCGTGCTGAATAACTCTAAATTTTCTCGGCGCTCGCAGCGAGCTGCTCGCGCTTTATAAATAAGAATATTTAGTTTCCTTGCCACTCGGAGCAAGCTAAACGCACATCATTCGTGCTGAAAAATTCAAAATATTCTCGGCGCTCGCAGCGAGCTGCTCGCGCATTTGTAAATAAGAATACCTATTTAGTTTCCTTGCACTCGGAGAAAGCTAGACGAACATTTTTCGTACTGATAAATTCAAAATTTTCTCGGCGCTCGCAGCTAGCTGCTTACAAATACTTACGAATCGTTTAGTCTAAAAAAGGTGTCAGCTATACAAAAATGCTACAGCGCTTAAATGTGTCCAAAAAAAGTCCTTGAGAAAAATTCTAGCCGATGACCCCCCCAAAATCATGGTCTGGATCCGCGCCTGGCTTCCTTATAGTACATATCGTTGTTGAACTCGCTTTGAAGAGTCGTGTTCGAGGAATAGAATAACCCAGAACTTTCCCAATAATGCGTTATTTTCAGATATACATTCACTCAACGGAAGAGATGGCTGGGCTAGAGCAAAGTGCCCAGCACTCATGGGACCGGCGGGTAGACAAAGTATCGTTTTCAGTAAAACACACATACACTACAGAAGATGCCAGACAGCTGTCTATAAGGCAGCGTCGTTGTGTGTTCGCGGACGAACTGCAGTTGGAGACGTCTAGTATTTACACGTATTCGGCTTGTATGAGGCAGTGTAGGATGCAGCGGTGCAGGTCTTACTGCAAGTGTGTGCCGCACTTCTATCCGGCGCTTAGTAAGTCTTCCTATATATACATGTCTTTTAAGAATTTGAACGATGTCCATTTTTGGTTGGCACTGAAACATCAATAGTGATGTAGCGTCACGTCCTTAGTAGGTACCTATCGTCTGTATTTCTTAAACATTACTGGTTTGAAACGAGCGGTGATACTTTTTGCTGATGTGCCATATAAAATACATATTTTGTTATAAATTCTTTCTCTAATATCTGCCATCTTCAACATAATATTATTATACTTACCTCTAATGAAACCTTAATAAATCATTAACTTATTGATACTCCGAACTCGTGTTTATGACGCCATTCTTAAAATAATTAAATTATTCAGTTATATTTTTTTACCAAAAGATCGTAATTTTATCTTAATTTAACACACAAATTACAGAAGGCTACAGACAATGCACAATGCGTGAACTGCAGTGCATAGCAAATTACGCGGATGTGATCACGGATGTGACGCAGTGCAACTGCGAGCTCGGGTGTACGCATACTGTGTACGAAGTCGAAAAACTGTCGGATATTGAGTGAGTACCTCGCAATTTAAGTTTCGTACCTTTAAATTCACTCACTCTCGCTGCAGTCAGTATACAGGGTTATTTTAAAACAACTGCACGCTCGCAGGACCAGGCAGCTAACATCATAAACAACATGTGAATATGTGACTTTGATAATTTGTTTAATTTTATTTTCATACATAAATCAATATTCCATCTGAATGAGGTCGCACAGCATAGATACATGTTGAGTGACGTGGGGGAGGTCTTTGCCCAGCAGTGGGACAGCATAGACTAAATAAAAAAAAACACAAAATAAAAAAATTCTATCTGAATGCTCTGAAAAAATATTTTTATATGAAAGTTAAATGTAACAAATTATCAAAATACACATAAATATCACATGTTTTTGTTTATGGTGTCGACTGCCTGGTCCTGCGTGGTTGCAGGTGTTTTAAAAATAACCCTGTATAATAGTATAGGTACCTTAGATTCAATTCTAATACATATAATAATTCGTGATCTAGCAATTTGAACTCGGCACTGAAACCAAAAACTAACTTCTCCCTTTTTTTTAGCCAATAACTATTGTAAATTGTACCTATATATTTTGTTGTCAGTAAGGGCAGCGGTTCAAACGCCCTCGAGGCTGAGTTCGTGTCGTGGCCGATGGTGCGGTACAAACGGGAGGTGCTCTTCGGTTGGGTCGATTTGTTAGGTAACTCTGAACTGTACTTTACACACAATGAAAATTCTCATTACTCATTAAAATAGTAGACACATTACTACACCGTAATCAATTACTGGGAAAATTCGATAAGTCATATGAATGAGCTCAGTTAAGTCTTGGATAGTTCGAATTTATCGGATCTGATTGTAATGGACCAGCAAAATGGATCGTTGAGCATATTGTGTATGCCCTTTAAAAAGATCAGTTGATCTACTGCCTGAGTAGTGATGTGCAAACATTACTGTGCTTTCGACAGGAGAGCTCGTGAAATTACTAGGATGAAGAGTCTTAACATCCGATGACTCTTGACTTTTGAGTAAGAATAATTTAACATAATTTCAAGTCATAGAGTCCTAGATGGCACTTTGTAGACTTACTGATTATGGGCAGTGGGGCAGCGTTACCTACCTCTTACCATCAGCAGGAGCGTTTTGTTTGTCTTCTTACAACTTTGCCTTAAAAAATCTTATTTATTTATCATTCAGCATATAAGTAGCTAGAACTAACTTAATGCTACAATAGCATTCATGCATTTTTTTTGTCGATTAAGAAAAGAAGCTTTGCCTTATTATATGAAATGTTCCAGTGTCATTCGGAGGGATAGCGGGCTTGTTCCTAGGGTTCTCGCTACTGTCAGGCGTGGAGTTGGTCTATTATTTCACATTGCGCGCGTGTTGTGCCGCGGTGAGGGACTCGGACGAGCTGGCGCGGGAGATGGACGAGAGGAAGGCGAGGCCTAAACCGCCGCACGACCTTAGCCTTGTGCCTTGGTATGCAATTAATATGTCGCACACCCAGTTAAACACTGAATCATCTCAAAAATTATTTTTACTGCAATTGCAATTTTATTTATCCTTGAAATTACAAAAAAAACTTTTTTTGAGTTGGTGCAGTATTGATCTGGGAGTGCGATATAAATAAGCTGAGTCGTCTAATATGTATTGTCCAGGGTTGTCTATCTTACTAATATTATAAACGTGAAAGTTTGTAAGAATGGATGTCTGGATGTTTGTTACTCTTTCACGCCTAAACGGGTGGGCCGATTGAGCTGAAATTTTGAATATAGCTTAGACTCTGGAATAACACATAGGCTACATAATGTACCGCCTAGCGCTGGGCGCAGCTAGTATACCATAGATTCAAAAGAATAGGAAGATGCGGTATTGACGTTTCTCACATGGACCGCTTCAATTAGGCCCATGGGCCTAATTTAGGAGCGGAAAATAGGGTCTGCAACATAGCAAGGAGCGATAGCGCTATGGCGCATCTTCCCATTTTCTTTTAATCTAAGCTACCTATATACGAAATTTCAGTTCAATCGGTCCAGCCGTTTAGGCGTGAAGATGTAACAAACACACGCACATAATATGAATCAAATAATAATATCGATCGAAAAAATATTCAATTGATTACCTACTTCTTTTTGAAGTCGGTTAAAAGATTACTACGAGCGTAAACGCACATACGATTATTTGCCGCGATTCGCTTTTACACTGCGCATTTTCAACAGGACGCGAAGCGAGATAATAAAATAACTCACACAAATAAAATAATCGCATATTATAATAATACTATTTATGTGCGTTCACGCTTTTGACGTAATAAGAATATCAAGCTCATCCAAGTTTATTTTTGAAGGTGGAAAAAGCCTCCTCTACCGCGCCCGCCTCCACCGATAGTGGTCCGACCGAAGGAAGACGATCCGCCACAATATTCACCGCCGCCCGGCTACACCACATATTTGCCATGATATTATAGTTTACTTATACACTTCTTCTCTATGTACCTATCGTCTGAAATAAATACAATGTGGAATAATCAATGCTTTTAACCGATTCGTTGCGTATGGCACGTTTCAGTGTCATCACTTTTTTTAAAATTACTACAAATTTTGAAAATACTGTTTTCTTTTCCGCATGCCAGAAGACACATGCGTGTCATCTAATCGTATGGCGCTGGGCACTGAACAGTGTCACGTTATTTTTGTTCGACGCCACATTTAAAAGTTAGACGTCGCAACGAACCGGTTAATAATTTGAACCTTTTTCTGTATACGGTTCTGAATAAATGTTTGAAGTTTGGAGGCAATCTCTTAATCTTAATCAGAGAATCTCATTTTTATGAGGCATCTATCGTTGTACAAAAAAGCTTTCTAGCAGAATGGCTTGACTGTACGTATATGTAGATAAAGATTGGACTAATTCTACCTAAATCATCGGAAAATTCTGTTTTATTAATTTATAAGAATATAACTTTTGAAGGATATTGGGCAGAAATAAGTGTTAAATAAAAATATCAAAGTAATTTATCATCATACTTTATTAGTAAAATAAAATATTATGTAAGAAACGTTCAACTACTTGTGCACATTGCCTTTTCTATGATCCTTACACATAACAACTAATAAACCCAATATAAGTCCTACAACTAAGAACAGCCTGATTCAGTTAGGGGCTGCGCAGACGACAGACTACCCATGACGCACTTTTAGTCTGTGAAAATAGAACCTATGCAATTATATTATTTGTGCGCCGGACTTTTTGCGCGTCGTGTGCGTTACTGCATATAATTGCATAGGTTCTATTTTCACAGACTAAAAAGTGCGTCATGGATAGTCTGTCGTCTGCGCAGCCCCTTAAGGGCGCTTATACAATTGGATGCTCTCCCGCTCGCACTATTTGATACATTTTGCAATATAATTTAATAGAATTAACTTTTTGAAAATTCCTTTTGAGGATCCCTGCATAATATACTATTGCACACATTTTAAAAGTGTTTTCAGTTTGATATTATGATAAAAAATAACATGTGGAGTAATATTAAAAAAAAATGTTTACAAAATCTCAATCAAATAGTGCGACCGTCACTCGATATATACGCTCTTAACAATAAAACAATTTAAGAAATACTAGGGCTGGGCTAAAATTTTGGTAAGTACACCTTTGAAAAAACTAATGTTTCATTGAATATAACTAATGCATTAGTTTCTAATGTTAATACACTCCAGCGAACTACATCGATTCATTAAAAGCCAGCCCGTACAAAGGATATGTACCTACGCAATACACAATTTTGTCCTACACAACGTTTAAGGCCTGCGCAAAGGAAGATTATAATTTGTGATATTGAGTGAGTTATTGGTAATTCAGTACATTGGTATACTGTTCCTTATTGGGTTTTTATTTATTTCGATTTTTTCGGCACTGTGTCGCAGTGTCAAAATCTCAAGCAATAATGAGAATTGACTTGAATTGACCATACACATGAACATTTCCTAGATAGACATTTCATAGATCCGCCATCTGTGATTTCCAGTCTTTATTATTTCATTTCGAGAAACAAATAGGTACTAAATAATACACTTGGTTGTTTGTTTCTCGCAAACAAATCGTCTTTTGCCAGCGCAGGCCTTAAAATAAAAATTGATTGAAAATAATATAGATTGGAAGTAAATATAGTTCAGCTCCAAAGGTAGTATTCCGAGAAAAAAATGTCGGAATGCTACAACCAACCAGTCAATCAATCGATAAGTTCCCGTAGCTCTAAGCGTACTAAATAGTTTTTTGATACTTGTTGATTAAACCAACGTTTTGATTTAAACAAATATTTTTTTTATTTGAATTTTGAAAGTCTTCTTACTTTCGCGTTTTGCTTAGAGTCTTAGAGCAATGAAAACCGTGAACTAATTGCACAAAAATCTAAAAAAAAACAAGAAATCTGGAGCACAGCTCGGGAGCACGGTAAATAAATAAGTACCGACAAAATGCATAGCGTAATAATTTACCTAATTAACCTAACCTAATCTAAGCATACACATGATTCGATTTTTTTATATACAATAAAGTTCCACTTATATTTAAGTATAATTTAGGGGGAACTAATATTAGCTAATAAAACTAATAACTTACAAAATAGAAAATTGTTTTCTATTCTTTCAATAAATAAATATTTGGCCCATTAAATAATAATGATAACCAAATTAAGTAGCTATGTAAGTTGCGAGACTTAAGGGGTCGTTTACATGAGCGAAAGTATCGCGAAGACTTCCTAAATTTAAATAGACTCGCAAAATGGGAACACATTACCCATGAGCGTACCCAGCACTTATAAAGGGTGGGACAAAAGTAAACAAACTAAGTAGTAGAATATTAAAAATGCCACGAGCTTCGAGTATATATATAATTTAGAGTATAAAAGTCACGCGAGCCGCTTACTGCGTAAAAATTGTTTGTGCGCAACTTGCTGGAGCCCTGAGAAAATTTATTTAGGAACCTGATGATAAACGGTAAAATTTTGACTGATAGTTTCGATTAAGACAGCAAGATGATGTATTTGCTTCATCTTACCCCCTCTGTGAGTACGCCCATCCGTATACTACTTTATGATATTACTTGGCGGCGATATCTTTGCTATATAAACGCTCATGTAGACGATACCTTACAAGTCTTGCAGAAAACTGGTTAACTATTAACCAATAGGAAACGTGGGCAACCATCCCACAAAATAATGCACAGGGTACATAATATACTAATAACTATTTAACAAAATTGACAACTAGAATGAACCCTTTGATTTTATTGCTTAGCTCTAATTCTCTAATAACAATTTAAAAGGTTAATTTAATACAGTTTTTGCAAGTTATGATCACGCGCGGTCTTTATTTGTATTCGTTTGAGGTAAAGATTTATTTTTTGTGAGGGACTGACAAATGGATAAACATTTTGTTCCACTCACAGATGCAATTTAAAACTGATCTAGTATGTGTGTAAATGAGCACTATTGCCGTCACAATGCAATGTTGTATACGAATATAACATTAAAAAATCGCACGCGCTCATTAATGCAAAACAAAGGCCGGATTTACATGTGCAATAATTTCTTAAGTGATTTTTTTTCATATAATGACTTTCACTGTTTTCATCTGCAATAGTTTACATATAAGTTGTTTTCTTACAAGTGTAAACCCGGTCTAATGATTTTACAAGTCTCTCCAACGTTAGTATTGCTTTCCAATATTCGAAAATATACATAATTATAGTTATGTATGTTTGTGCAAAATTTACTAACAAATATTGGTTGCGTCGTATTTGTTTTTTCTTTTTGCTAATTTCATTTTAATAGTAACGACGCACAATATAAATTAGTTATTAAAATTGGGTACATCAGCACGTAACATGAACGAAACTGAGTGGACACTAAAAGCGACAAACGCGCAGCGTTCACAAGCTCGAGAATTGCGCATGCCCAATGTGGCATCTGTGTGGCACCTTAAAAATTGCTATTTTTTTTGCGTTTTTTTTGTAGCAGCTTTACTTGTATCGTATTTTAGAGAAAATTCGTACTGCGTATCTACAACATAAGCCGCCGCTCCACTTGTCTGATGTATTGACATTTTATATTGTTTGAAAATAACACGCGCTATTTGGTTTAACTGGGACCCTGGCAATTAGAGTTCATCTTACGTGACGCGGACTGTAGACCTTGAGTCTGTTCAAACCCACCCTTATTTTAAATCTCGCAATAGCCTTTCCTAGAGCTATCGTTAAAACGACACAAACTATTCTACAAACTACATGAAAGGTCATAAATATTATTTGACACATCATTTCATGGGGCCAAAAGGGCTCGGTATATCACAGGTAGAAATAACAAATAATGGATAAGTACCTACTGTCACATTAACAATACCACATCGAAAAATTACGTTTAAGTAACAACATTTAAGTATTGCAAAGTTTATTATCTATTTTAATAGTAAAAAGGTAACTTTGTTTGTGATCTATAAACGGTCGAGTCACGTCTAGAAAACTATGGAACACTTTTTTTTCTATAGTTTTAATAATAGAATGATTTAATTAAAGACACGACTCGATGATTATCACTATTTAAAACAACCTTTGTAGATGTACCTTTTACGAGGGCGGGCTGGCATTATTTTTTTTTTCTGCTAAGTTAACCTAATAATAAGTAGGCTCACGAAAAATAATAATTTCGTAACAATGTCGAAGCCTCTTTTTGTTTAAAATGATTATAAATAATTTACCGAGCCCAAGTAAAAGGTAACAATGCATTTATAACAATACAATAAGGAATTAAGGGGCTCATTGCACTACTCATCCTTAACATCTAATACGTCTAACTTTCTTTTAATTCATACGAACTTTAAACTAGTATAGGTTCAAAATACAATTCAAATAGTTTCAAAACATTTATCACTCATAAAATACAATATTATAATGCCATAATAAATTAAATATTGAGGTTCGTCCCAACTTGGCTCTTAGATCGGATATTACATAATATTCTTTGTCTCTTTCCGATTTATCGCGTTGATATCATGCTATACTTTTCTTCATAATTTTTGATATGATAAATTTGACAATGAAATGGTAAAAAAAATGTAAAATGTCGAA
Source organism: Hemithea aestivaria (assembly GCA_947507615.1). NCBI lineage: Eukaryota > Metazoa > Arthropoda > Insecta > Lepidoptera > Geometridae > Hemithea > Hemithea aestivaria. The sequence continues at coordinate 9,443,583 of OX382325.1, read as the reverse complement.
TAATACAAAAAATCAGGTATATTGTCATCACCTAGCCAGTTACCATTTATGGACCGCCAGAGAAAGCGGTCGATTTCTGGTCACCGCCTAAACGAGTAGTGAAGAGCCTCAGATATTAGCTATAAAAACACCATTTGCTATCTGTCTAGGAACCTCAGCTTGTCAGCTGTATTGGCTGTCAATATGTAATTGTTGAGAGTCTGTCAGCAGATATGTGTGGGAGGGGGACAGAGTAAGGCAGCGTCCTCGCCGTTAACTTCTTCCTTATCTGAACACCGCCGCCGGAGGAATTTCACTAGTTGCGAGAACTTCTCGGAATCGGAGAATGTAGCCTGCGGGAGAAAATGTAGGTTAGAATTACAGTTGATCACTATATAATTAGAGATCAAACAACTTCAAGCGAACGAAAGGTTCCAATCCTTTTGGTGGTCTTATTTAATTTCTCGCAATGAAGTCTGTTAAATAATAACTTTTTTAATATTCTCTCGTCCCTTTGGGCACTCTTCTATTACAAGTAGGTAGGTATGTTTGCGTTACGAGAGGAACTAAAAAGTCACGCTCAACACTGCGACCGAAACGATTCCGATAGGTAACTGTGTGACCGCTGGGATGGGAACGATTGGGATACCCGCTTAAACCTTAAAGTTAACCCTTAAGTCCCAAACAGCTCGATCGGGTCGCAACCACCCCATTCGAGTTTAAGCCTTAATTAAGGGATGCTAGAAGCTAATTCAATCCACCACCGCTACAACACATTTGAAGGTGTCTAAATTGAAAGTTTCTCACCTCAATCCCAATAGCGAGTACCAAATGCGTGATAGGTATGAGCATGAGGTACACCCTGAACATGGTCTGTTGGTGCTGCGACAGCTCCATCGGCTCCACCTCCATGTACTCCGCCAGCCACAACCACGGGCACAGGAGGAATAGGAGGACCAAGAATGTTTGCGTTACGAGAACTGCTACCATTGCAACTGAAATTAAAAAATATATGTATATAATGTTTGACTAGCTGCGAGGAGTTTTACCCACTGTACTGTCTATGTGTTATTCTAGGGCCTAAACTAACTCTACCATATTACAGCTCAATCGGTTCACCAAGAAGTAACAAACTATTCTATCTGTATTCGAAATATCAACTGCATCAGTCACGACACTCTTACGTTTTATATCATTTAGATTATAAATTAATTGAATAAAAGTTCTACTGAGGACTTCTCATTATGTTTCTAGGAATATTAATACTGTAATGTGCACATATTACGCTTAAAAGTCCTGCTTGTTGACACATTTAAGAATCAAGTTTTCTAAACAGAAATCAACGTCACAATGTGTCTGAGCCAAATTTCAACTTAACGGTTTGAGCTGAGTATTAATAGATCAGTCGTATCCTTTTATATTATTATGTTGATATTCATTGTTTACTTACAATTAGTGCAGAAAGGTTGCCGGAATGGCCAGCCTTTAGCGTAAACGCAGGCCATGACTAAGTACTGGAATGAACTGATAATGAAGATGACCGTGTTTTCCCAACACATTACTTGTTCCACGTCCGGACCGCCCTCTACTGGGACAGACCTGAAAATAAACAAAACAATTTAGTATATTTTTAGCATTACAAGTGGCGACACAAACCCCATTAAGTGGCTTATTAAAAAAAAACTGGCCATATATTTTTCCACTTTGTTAAATTTGATAAAAAAGGAAGAGATACAAGGCATTAAAATTGTTTGATCGTGAGTTCACTGGCCGAACTGGAGTCTGAACATTTTTTTTACTGAAATGTGTCAAAAATATGCAGCAAGTTAACAGCAGCGAGTTAAGTGGGCTGTTGCTGTGTCCTGATGTACTAGGCAACATAGGTGGATTTAGAGGGGGGGGGGGGGGGGGGGCATGACCACCCCCAGAAGCATTGTAGAGTTACGAATTTTGCACATATTTCATGGTCAAAATTATATTTTTTTCTTGACTCCCCCCCAAAGGACCAAATCCTGGATCCGCCCTTGCTAGGCAAGCATAAAACTTAGAACTTACCAACTTAAGAGATAACTTACCAATCTTGTTCCTTCAGCAGTGTTGTGGTACTAGGCAGGCATAAGACTTAGGAGGTAACTTACCTACCTTGTGCCTTCAGCAGTGTTAAGGTACTAGGCAGGCATAAGACTTAGGAGGTAACTTACCTACCTTGTGCCTTCAGCAGTGTTAAGGTACTAGGCAAGCATAAAACGTAGGAGCTAACTCACCAATCTTGTGCGTGCAGCAAGTTAACAGCGGCGAGTTGGGTGAGCAACACGAGTGCAACTTGCAACGCCAGCGGCAGTATACTGGTCACAGCGACTAGGGACACCGGCGGCGACTGGCGAGTCAACGTCGGCCCCGGCCCAGCTCTGCCCAGCGACAGTGCCAGTAACGTTGTGAGCACCAAGTCGATGTATATGAAGCAGGAAGCAGGTATGACGAGATTAAACAATGCTTGAGCTGTGTTAATGTACTAGGCAAGCATAAAACGTAGGGAGTAACTTACCAATCTTGTGCAAAACTTAGAACATAACTTACGAATCTCGTCCGTGCAGCAGTGTTGAGGTACACTAGGCAAGCATAAAACGTAGGAGATAACTTACCAATCTTGTGCGTGCAGCAAGTTAACAGCGGCGAGTTGGGTCAGCAACACGAGTGCAACTTGCAACGCCAACGGCAGTATACTGGTCACAGCGACTAGCGACACCGGCGGCGACTGACGAGTCAACGTCGGCCCCGGCCCGGCTCTGCCCAGGGATAGTGCCAGTAACGTTGTGAGCACCAAGTCGATGTATAGGAACTGATTGTTACCCAGGATTGAGTAGTACTGTGGATGAAATATCAGATTTAAAGCAAGAATCCTTAGGGTTATGACTTAAAATTGTATAGTTCGGTATAAAATGTTATTCATCACTAATAGAATTTATTGCGTAATTACTGGGATAAGGAGACTTCTTTCGTTCTCCAAATGACGACCAAAGGTTAGTATCATGTATGATTTCGTACTTCTTGAATGCCCAAAATAGAACATCGCGATTCGGAATGTGCAGGCGTTTGACTCAATGCAAGCCAATAAAAAGGAATATTCAAAATGCAATCAACAATTTGGAAGAAAAACTAGGACAAAAATACCTATTAAGTACATGCATTTATGAAATTTGGGACATTTGTTTGGAAGTCTTAATGGATTGTCTTATGTTTATCACTCACAGTTCCAATATTACATACATAATATCGAATTAAGAACCACTTATTTGATCAATAATATAATAATCCAATACTCACGTTATAAAGTATGAGAATAGAGAAGAACTGTATGAGCGAGTAGAGAGCCATGTATTTGAAGATGGCGAAGGAAGTACTGAGAGCGCAACGTCCCTCCAAGACTAGCAGCTTCACGCACTTTATGTTCTGCTCCTGAGATGTAAACGGTGCTGCCACTGTAATAAGTCAACATGAGATAAAAATAAATAACCGTTTATTGATACAACACATTCACATAGAAATATAAATTATACAACCACAAATATTAAAGCTAATGGTGTACCAATGTTATTAGTTATCATCTTCCTTCTCTTAGGCGTTTAGCAGAATTTTTTGTATCATTATATTACACTAGCTGCGCCCAGCGGTTTTACCCGCAGTACTTATGTAGCCTATGTGTTATTCTAGAGTCCAAGCTATCTCTATACAAAATTTCAGCTCAATCGGTCCACCCGTTTAGGCGTGAAAGAGTAACAAACATCCAGACATTCTTACAAACTTACACGTTTATAATATTAGTAAGATTGATTTAAATTATACAGGGTTATTGGTAATTCAGTTTGTTGTAAAATCCTTATCGGGAAGATCGCTCTGATAGTGTTTAATGAACAAGATTATAAAGATAAATAATTATAATGAGGTAAGGTCATAAAAAATAACTATAATAACTGAAAAAAAAATATGCGCAGCCTTGAGCGCGCCGCAGTCGTTGGCTCCGTCCCCACACATTCCCACTCTACCCTGGTTCTGTATAGCGATTATCAACTGGCCCCCTAACCTGACATAACCTCTCTTCAACAATATAACAGTACATACCGGATGCATCTGCTTCAGACAAGGATATCCCGACGTGCGCAGCCTTGAGCGCGCCGCAGTCGTTGGCTCCGTCCCCACACATGCCCACCACCCAGCCCTGGTTCTGTATGGCGGTTATCAACTGCGTCTTTTGATCCGGACCGAATCTACCGTACACCATACCTAGGAACAATAATTCAATAAAAAAATTTGAAGAAAATCAAGTGATATGTAAAATATCTATTAAACCGCCTTCTGAACGCGAGCACGTAGCGCGCGGCTGACGTTATCGAAATAAGAGATGACGCGCGTTTTAGTTTATATTTTAAAACTACTGAATCGACAGAAAAAAAACAGAACAAAAAACATTAAAACTTGGCGCTGTGGCATAGGTGAACTAAGTGTATGTCAATGTACTCCTTACAATCCATTAATTATTTCTTCCTTATAATTATTATAAGAAATAGTCATATTCTTAAATTTTTGAAGAAAGACAACAATCATACTAATAGATGAACAAACAAAAGACATTTGATAAATTGATTTGGAAACGTCAAAGGATTGTTGCACTTCTAGGGAGTCAAATTACTGTATATCTGTTTACCGTGCACTTACCCTTATTTAAAATAGAATTCAACACATCAAAGTGCTTCGCCCGTAATACTGTCCACGTCTTGCCATCCATAGCATATACAAAATCTGTTCCTATTTTAGGAGGTCCACCTTCGCCTACGACCTAAAAACAAAATAATAAATCATAAAGTTAAATGAAAAGGGTAATTCTACTTAGTAATTAACAGTCGCAAATTTTAACGATTTTTAAAAAGAGCGAGCGCCGATCTTGTGAGCGTCGGTTTCTGCAGGCGTGAACTCCTGATGAAGGACATCGTAATTGTCCGAAACCGTGGTCGAGATATTCTCGACAATATTAGACGTGAGTTGTGCCGTTTTTACAAGCTTTTATTTACTTTCACTTGTCTGTAAGTCTGTTATCAAATCTTGCAAGTTAAATTTAACCCACTTCCCGGTTTCCGATTGAGCTGAAATTTTGCATGCATGTATAAATCGGATGACAATACAATATTATGACATGGAGCTGATCTGATGATGAAACGGGAAGGTGACTATAGGAACTCCGTAATTAAACGACGTAACCCCATCGAGTTTGGGCTCATTTGATTCGTCTTGTCGAGTCCTATATGGTGCTAGATGGTAATAATAATAAAAGCTTGTTTTTAAAACGTTTTTTTTTTAAATTTCACTTGTTATAGTTATGGGTCCTTCTTTGCATAAAAAATAAAATAATTGAAAAAATCCCTTTTTTTGCTATACGAAATTGTTATCCATACAGATCAGTAACATACCTCCATGTAGACAGGTGGTTTGGCGTCGTTGGGCCCTTGACCAACAGTCACTAGAACTATCTTCTGATGTGGTTGTACCATAGAACAATCCCGCGCTACCGACATGGCCGTCATTAGATTGTCTCCTGAAAATAAATCAATAAGTGTTAATAAAGATTCTTAGCTATGCTAATGAATCAATAAATAAGTGTTAATAAAGATTCTTAGCTATGGTAATGAATCAATAAATAAGTGTTAATAAAGATTCTTAGCTATGCTAATGAATCAATAAATAAGTGTTAATAAAGATTCTTAGCTATGCTAATGAATCAATAAATAAGTGTTAATAAAGATTCTTAGCTATGCTAATGAATCAATAAATAAGTGTTAATAAAGATTCTTAGCTATGCTAATGAATCAATAAATAAGTGTTAATAAAGATTCTTAGCTATGCTAATGAATCAATAAATAAGTGTTAATAAAGATTCTTAGCTATGGTAATGATAAATTGCCATGGTTTTCCAGAAAAAAGGATTATTATACACATTTTTTTCGAAAGTTAAGTTAATCGGGGTTTTTGATAATATAATAGGGGAATAGGGTTGACTGGATTTGATTGCTCGGAAGTTAACCAATCGAAAAATAAATTAATAACTAGGTAGGGTGACTTTTCACTCATCTATTTTACTAACAACGCGTCGGTAATGATCGACAACCATTTACTAACATAACTAATCTTGTAGCCATTTATAAGCGACAGTAACTATTCACCATTAGGAGGGCTGCATGCCTATTGTCTAATTCATTGCAACTAAGTTTTATGACCGCTTTAATGTACATTACTTGTTTAAATCTCGTCATTAATATAACTAAAATATCAAACCCAGTAATGTACATTAAAATGGACATCAAACTTAGTGGCTATGAATTAGCCAATAGCCCTGCAGTTCATTTATGTCTATCTCTAACAAAAAAAAAAGGTAGCACTCCGGGAGTGCCGGCAGAAGTGAAAACTTCAATATTAACGTTGTGTTTAATTATAAGTATAAAAATACTATCATTTATGAGGTAGAATACAATGTTTATTTATTGCGCTATCGTACACAAATATGACAATTTATATGTTGTTATTTATAATATTATATCGTTATTTATATATTACATTAAATTTTATCTCTCAGAAAAATCAACTTCCATCCATAATTTCGACGACTTTTACACCATCGTTATTATCAGAATCATCATCGCAAATTTTTACAACTGATACAATTGGTTTATGATAACTGAAGTAAGAAACAAACAGTTTTGATTCGAACCTATTTAAGTGTCTAATAAAGACCGCATCAATAGTAGTTTTGTATTTCGTTGTGCTAAAATTGCGATCATTTGACATAGTTAAACCAAATTCACAGAGCAGCACACTCAAGCACGGTAGAAAGAGAGGGAGATACTAGTTCCTCTCCCTTCCCCTCGATCTTACGCTTTTTCGATCAGCATCACGTGACCCTGACGCGAGTTTTAAAGTTTTTACCCATACAAAAAAAAGTGCTCAGCGCCGCTAAAGAAGTTTTCACTTCAAAAAAAATATCAAATACATACCAGTAACCATAATCTGCTTAATATTAGCCTCATTAAGCTCCTTAATCACTTGAGTGGTCTCGGGTTTCAGGCTATTTTGCATGACTAGAAAGCCTAGGAACACCATATCACACTCAAGTGCCTCTCTATGAATCCTTTGTGCGTCGGCCCATTTCATCTTGCGCTCCAACTTCTTGTAGGCGAGACTGATCACTCGAAAACCATTCCACGTATACTCGTTGAGAACCGAACTGAAGTTTTCTGGGAGAGTGCTTGACTCGCACATACCTGCAACCTTTGAGGGTATTTATAAAAATATATATTTACTTCTTACGTTTTGTTGTGTGAAAAGGTCAGTAATATGTGACCAAATGGTCATTGTCTGGCTTTTATATATAACTAGCTGCGCCCAGCGGTTTTGCCCGCTTTTCTATAGCCTAAGTGTTATTTTAGGGTCTAAGCTATCTGTATACCAAATCACAGCTCAATCGGTCCACCCGTTTAGGCGTGAAAGAGTAACAAACACACATCCAGTTAATAAGTAATAAGTTTTATAGTAAGATCCCCTGGGTTAAAATATCTTATTAGTACTTTCCTCATCTAAGCGCTACATTGTTTTGGAAGGCGAGCCAAATTGAGAATTTCGATTGTCGCCTAAAAGATATAGGAGACAGTCATTAAGTCATGTTGGAGGCCTCGTAGTCATCTTGGCGATCTGAAACTCCATTATAAGCTTTGGCGACACAACCTATATTATTATTGAATCTAGCAGTGTAATTAGAAACCTTTCTTTTGGAGTATAAACCCCTATTTTGACTTGGCTTTAAACTTGAATTGAGCAATTTTGCGAAGAATATTTAATCTAGTTGATTTATATTTTATTTGGGCCTCTAATTCAAGAAGAAATTGAGTGTGACTTTGATTTAACTCAAAGGAATACATACCTTTTCCGGAGCACCTTTGACGAAATAAACCATCTGGGGTTGTCCCAAAACTCTGGCTATTACGCCCATGGACTGTTGCGATGATGAGAAATGGAATCTACGTAGCAAACCAATCTGAAAAGATAAGCTGGCTTTAGATTGTTTTTATTCAAACACCAATTGAATAATATGTGCAAATTGAATTTGAAATCATTTAACTTGACACTAGGTAAGACACTAATGTGCTTGAAAGCGGACTATTAATTGTGTTACTGTCACAATATTCGCCTTACCAAAAAGGTATAAATAATTAAATATTTCAGGACGTTTCACACAGCGCCACCTAACCCTAAACTAAGCAACTTAATGACTGTTATTATGGTGGTTAGGATAATGGATATAATACTTATATACTTTTCTTTTGTAAATACATACTTATAATAGATACTGAAAACCACCCAGACCAGAAACAAATACCTGTGGATCACACAAACATTTGTCCCATGCGGGAATCGAACCCGCAACCTTCTACGTTGCAGGCGGGTATTAGCCCACCGCGCCACAGAGGTCGTCATAATATCCCAATAATATTATAAATAGGAAAGTACAGATGTGTGTATGTGTTAGTTTAGTTACCTCTTTACGCCTAAACCTATTAAGGGGTTAATAGTCGCTGGGCCTCTGCGACTATTAGCCGCTTAAGCCAAAATGTTGTATATAGGGAGCTTAGACCCTGTAATAAAACATAGGCTACATTTCAGCGGATAAAACCGATTGGCGAAGCTAGTTTACCTCATAAGGTACTTCCATAGTGAACGGGTCATAGTTGTCAAAGTTCTCTGGTTCGCCCGCCGTTGCGAATGGCTTCACAATAGCTGGAGTCAAGTTATCGTATCTTGTGTTCTCTGGACCGGGTTCTTCTAACACCTAGACAGAAAATATTCCTATATAATAACCTAGAAACCTTAAATCTGTTGTTTATGTTAGTCATCAATTTGAATGTAATGAGCCCAAACTTGACTGGTTTACTAATAGCCATTGAAGAGTTCCAGTAGACACCTCCTGGATCCATCATCAGATCAGCTCAGTGGTACCAGATTATTGGACTGTCATCAAATTTCTAAACATTTGCATAATTTTATTATGGTACGACAACCAGAAGTTAGTCACATTTTATTTGTAAGATTTTTTTACCGACTTTGTATGGAAAACTAATATAGCCTTAAAAATATACCTACCATGTTTCGAAGCTCAGGGCTGGACAACGATTGGAGATAGATAAAAAGTATAAAGGCGAAAGTTGTAGAGAATTTTATTAGGTTTCATAATGTAGTACAAAAAATATTTTACGCCCCATTTAGGTATATCTTTGTGGGTTTTATTATAGAAGTCAGAGAGACAATAAAAGAAGGCGTCTTTGTTGTTTACTATTATTTTGCAATATCATTATATTATGCTTCATAATTAATTGTATCTATATTATCCATTAGTTAGCATAATTATCTGATTTACGTGTAATATCATAATCTATCTTTTGTGTCATGTCACAGTTGAATCATTTTTAGGGATAGGATTTTCCCGTAATGACTCAGTTTTATCAATCTTTAATCTAACAACACACAAAAACATATCGTATTTAAGGAAAATCAATAACATCCAATACCAATTGTTGATTAATGACTAAAACTGTCTGATATCAATGTTTACGTTTTTTTTTGTGGCTAATGCTATTATTGAGAAAAACAAACTAACAATATTACTACAGCTACTACACCAGTAAAGAACACTGTACGTTGTTTCAAAATATCATGTAGAACATGAAATTTCCAAGGGAAAATTCGTGTTGTGTTTTTCTTAGAAGTGACGAATTCATTTTGCACCATACTTTAGAAAAATATTTATTTATCTAGCTCACTCATCTATTACTTTTGATGATTTTAAAATTTTTCTGGTTACTGAGATTTTAACGAAAATACATAATTTGGCGCTTGCGACTATTATGAAACTCAAGAACGTGAGTTGCAGTAGTAAGTAGTAGGGTACAAAGTCATCAAGTATTGATAATATAATAATAGATGCGAATAAATAAATATTTTCTAAAGTTAGTGCAAAATGAATTCAACACTTCCAAGACCTTTTGCCACATTTGAAGGACTCAGGTGTAACATAAAGTCACTTACCCATTGAGTAAACTCGAACATCTTCAGGTCCAACGGATCACCTTTCAATTCTTTTTGTATGCTGGTCAATGAATGACAAGAGGCCAAAGCTTGTATCAAAGGGCTGGTGGAAGAAAGTGCAGTGACTTCATCGACGATTTGCCCAAACTTCTCGCCAGAGGTCGCCGGTATGACGCCGTAAAAGTCTAAACCGTCCTCGGTTAGAGTACCTGTCTGGAAAATTCAAGAATATAGGGGACTTGTTTATTTAAATTGTTGTCCCAACACCGAAATAAGGTTCAATTTAAATTTTCTTAATTTTACATGGCTACATCAAACTGTTTTTTTACGTATACCTAGTCAGGTCATAAATTCTGTCACATGTTTAATATAAAATTATTGGAACAAGTTTATTTATTATGTAACCATTTATATACCAAAATGAACTTAACAAAACATAGATTCTTATGACAATAAAGTTTATTCAAAATGACCTCCGTGATTTTGAATACAGGCCTTCAATCTGCGCGGCCAGTCGTCTATCGCAGCACGAACGAGGTCCATGTCAATATCGGCTGCTGCCTTAATCAAGGATGTCTTGAGTGACTCCAAATTGGGATGAGGCTTTGAGCACGCCTTTTCCTCCAAGTGTTGCCATATCTTGTAATCTAACGGACTCAAATCTGGACTGGAGGAGGGCCAGTCTTCGTGCCGGATGAAGTCGATTTCACGCGCCGCCAGCCAGTCTTGTGTGCTCTTCGCTCTATGAGCTGGCGCCGAATCTTGTTGGAATACCCAGTGCCTGTTATTGAACATGGTATGAGAAACAGGTTCCACAAGGTTCGTCAGGACTGTATTTTGATACACAACTGCATTCGTTTTTACACCTTTCTCACAAAAATGTACCTCTGTTAAGCCCCAATAAGAAACTCCCAACCATACCATGAGCGAGGATGGAAAATGACCTCGTTGGACACGCGGAATACGGTTGCTCGCTTCTTCACTACTGTGTGCGTACACCTTATCATTTTGTTTGTTGTAGCTCTCTTCTACGGTAAAAATTTTTTCATCCGAAAAAAGAATTTCTCGATATTTTTTTCTCGCGTACCGCTTCAACAAAGCGCGGCATCTCTTCAGTCTCAGGTCCATTAGACGAGCATTTAAACGATGTCCTGTTTTTCTTCGATATGCCCGAAGCCCTAAGTCTTCATTTAACACCCTTTTCACCGTGGTTCTGCTTAACCCCATCTGAAGGGCCAACAGTTTCTGCTTACGTTTGGGATTTCTTTGAATTCGCGCCTTCACAGCTTTTATCACTGCTGGAGTCCTAACAGACCGAGGGCGACCACTTCTTGACCTGTCATCTACACTAGAGTCTTCATTGTATCGTTTGATGGTACAATAAACGAATCTTTTGGTTATATTCAAATTTTTCAGTATGTCAAAAATTTGAATTGGCGCGTAACCGCAACGATGCAACGCAATAACTGCAACACGGTCTTCTTTAAGCGTCCACTCCATATTTAAAAATGAGTAAAATTCTAAAAAGTATACATTTTTATTTTCATGAACAATTCGAAATTCGAATTCAATAAACTTTTTTGTGGCCAGCATTCTAAAAGAAAAGTTTTTACTGTGTGACAATACTTATGACCTGACTAGGTAGTTTGGTTAAATTAGCCCCAAAAGGGGGTTTAAAACAAATTCACAAACAAAAATACTACGAATGTTTAAAACTCTATAAGAAATGAATGGTTAACAGCCCTCATCAATACCACAATGTTTTTTTTTATTTAATTCAGTGAAACTTTTTGATTTGTAGTGGTTGTAGTTGTAGTGCCTATATTGCAGAAACCACCAGAAATACTACACTTTTGCCTGTTATTCACCCGCCAAGCGGTAGCCAGGCCTACCACTGCTATATATATTACTAGCTGCGCCCAGCCGTTTTACCCGCTGTAATTTAGCCTATGGGTTATATTTCAGGGTCTAAGCTATCTCTATACCAAATTTCAGCTCCATCGGTCCACCCGTTTAGGCGTGAAAGAGTAACAAACATACATACCTCCATACATTCTTACAAACTTTCACGTTTATAATAATAGTAAAATTAGTACGATAGTGTGCAATAAATAGTCTCTACCTATAATAGTGACTAATATAAGATTGAAAATTACCTTATCAAAGCACATGACTTGCAACTTGCCGCAGACGACGATCCTCGGCGGTGACACGCAGAATATTTTCTTCCCCCGCAACCGTTTTTGACTGTACACTATACCAGCCGTCATCGCCGCGGGTAACGCCGGAGGAACTACTATGGTTATTATGTCTAGTGTACGTAGGATTATTGTTTTTGCTGCACTCTAGAAATAAAAATAAAATATTAGTTGGTAAATTCGTACTCGTTTGGGAAGATGACATAAAGAAAGCTGCGGGCAAAGGACAGGACAAGGTGGAAGCTCTTGGAGGAGGCCTTTGTCGAAAGACAAACTGTTATTAAGTATTTGAAGTTTGTTAGTACTTATAATATGTATGTGTAAAAAGATTTTTGTTTTATTTAAATTCGTACTAGCTTATAGGTTATGTACGAATTGAAAAATCTTCTTTCTGTACTCTTTAATTCTTTTTTCTCGTCTGTGCGCTAGCGTTGGTAGATCAATCAATCAGTTTCTTTTTAAATATTCGATTTAAAAAATGTGAAGCTAAATGACATTATTATTTATTACAGATAATTTTAGATTTTTCACTTACCCCTCTTTGAACGTAAAGCCAAATGGAATAAATCATGCCAATACCGGCAATAAGGAACATAAACCCAAGGAATTTGATAGCGTCCGTGTAAAACTTGAAACTGGCTGATGATGGGTACAATATACTTTTGATTAGTTCTCCTTTTGACGTATCGAAACCTGTGCGAACTACTTTTGCTAGAACCTAAAAAGCAAATAATCTATTTTTATTAAGTTTGGGAAGAAATGTTAAACCTGGTAACACAATTTTGTGTTGTTTAAATTAAATTTATTTTACAGTGTAGGTATATTATGTCACAGGAAAATCGTATGATTTTGCATTTCGAATTTGCCGCGGCTGTGGCCGGCGATGCGCCAGATACGACTTGTCCTATTTATTAGAGTTCTTGGGCGCAGTCATTTTGTGAAATGCAAAATCATACAATTTGCCTACGACATATACCTATAGAGGCTTTTTGGTATCTAGGAAATCCAAGATTGTAGGATTTCATATAATATTACAAATACGTCGAGATTTGTTTCCTCTCCACACATTAATTAATTGGGTTGAAAACATTTTAGAATAGAACAAATACCTGATGATTTCCATAAAACCTAGTCTGTATAACATGAGTGCCTGCGAACAGTGTGTGGCGTTTGTGCGCTTCTGTTGAATACGGTTCAGGTGATACACAGGGTGGCCCTTTCATTACTGGTACACTTTCACCTAAAACAAATATATCCGTTACGACTATCCGGCACGATGTTCAGGATTGTTTCTTTATGATGATTAATAAAAAATTTCCAATAGAGTTGAGTACGTTCTAGAATCTCTTAAAGTCTCTTAAGAGCGCTTATGGCGGGGGACGCTCTCTCGCTCGGACTATTTGACACATTTTGAAATATAAATTCAAATATCAATTTAGTGAGAGAGCGTCCCGCGTCAAAAACGCTCTTAACAAGAGGTATTGTGCTTGTTCACGCTATAACACGCGGGCGCGGGCGCGACAGACTTTGCTCACACCGCACGTGCGTTGTACGTGAACACTTTCATAGCACGTCATATGTTTGATATTTCGGGCCCGCGCCCGCGCCCGCGCTCGCGCCCGCGCCCGCGCTCGCGCCCGCGCCCGCGCTCGCGCCCTCGCCCGCGCGTTCACGTGAACAAGCCCTAAGATGTTCTCTTGCTAAGTGATACGAACCACGACCCAATACTGATCGAAGTTAGAACATTTTGCAAGTTTTCCTTATAAAGTCCTGCACCGCACTTCACTGTGCTCATCTTCCTAACATAAGTTGCTAAGTCTCATATCATGCTACCTGGTAAGTCTACTTTTTCAACCGATTACAACAATTACAATACAATTTAAAGCGATTTACAGTAGAATATACATAGATGAACGCTTGTATTATTAATAATCGCGTTCTCGCCCTCGATTGTGATCATCTCATTTTTTTTAATAAAGGGCATACTAAGTGGAAATATTCGCTTGACCGACCATTTTTGGGCTCTATATACTATTTTCCTTGAAAAAGTTAGAAGAGCCGAGTCGAGGACGAAAACCAGACCAAAAAACGTAATAGAATAATAGCTAGGTATAATTGAGTGTCATCGCATAAAATGTGGCGTATTTTTGTTTATAATATGACTAACTGTTAGTGATTAAAATATTATCTTGAATATTCAATACTTCCGATCTTGATATTTTTGTCTATAAAGTAATAAGCGCATGAATTACGATTAGATAACATTATATTATTGTTTTTTTATCATTGGAGGCCCTGACTCATGCATTTACATGAACTATCTAAATGAAAATATTTGAGGAAATACTTTTTTGGTCAATATTTTCTCGGAATTTATGACTTATAAAAAATAATTATGTTGGAATGATAAGAGCTGACTTCTGGTCGAGGCATAATGTTGGTATGTCCACAAAGTTTAAGCGGCTAATAGTCGCTGAACCTCTGTCTCGCTCGCACGATATAACAAACTGTCAAATAACAATTGATAAAATGTATTTATTGGAAATGTGTTAAATTGAAAATTTAGCCCTTATTTTTATACAATTTTTAAAAGTATAACCAGTTTGATACTTAATAAAATGGTTGAGGCATGTTTAAAGATAGATATTTTTCATATAATTGAGAATGCCATTGTTGTTATGTAAGGTAGCAAACTGGGAATACTTTTAAAAATTGTATAAAAAATATGAGCTAAATTTTCAATTTAACACATTTCCAAAAAGTAGGATTTTTCAATTGTTATTTGACAATAAGTTATATCGTGCGAGCGAGACAGAGGCTCAGCGACTATTAACTCCTTAATATAATTACAACTTTTGAAGCGGTGGTGGCGCTTATGTGGTACAGATTCTGCGCCCATAAACTGGTGGTTCGGGCCCATGTAGATATAATAAAGAATCAACTCACCAGTAAGCATGCTCTCGTTAACGATACACGTGCCGGTGAGCAACATGGCGTCGCAGGGCATGACGCAGCCATCAGGCGGCAGTACCAACACATCGCCGGGGACCAGTCTGCTCGCGTTCACTACGCATTCCTCCTTCTCACCGCCTCGAGTCGGTCTCAGTACTGTCACTGTGAACGCACTGGTCGAACCCGCCATGTTGTGTAGGTTTATACTCATCTGAAAGTTAATGGATGTGTGTTACTTTGCGGTCATCACGTGATCACTTACTATTATTTATTTGTTATCAGCCGTTTTTGTCCCGCAGCTGGTCAAAGGCCTCTAACAAACCATTTAACTAACAATTTATTTAATAACCCTTACCCTTGCACAAGCGCAAGAGAGCCTAAAATGAGAGAGGGCCTAGAATGAGATGAGCGAAGATGAGACGGCCGTTTTAATTCATATCTTAAAAACTACTGAACCGATTTTGATTAAATTTGAACTTGACCAAAAGTATGTATAAGCTAATAAAAAAGATAGGTCAAAATCGATTGAAAAGATTATGAAGAGGTTTATTCCATGTTTATTTTTAGAACATATTATTCAAAAGGTATAAAATTTTAAAAATATTGCAATGAATACCTTTTAATAATATTTTCTTCGCATTTTACGCTATAATCACCATATAATACGAAGCAAGGTGTACAATAAGATTATTTCGTCTCGCGTGTCTTAGCCCCTGCCAACGTCATTTATTGCGCACTATTTGGTAGTAAAAGGTTTCAAGTCTTTTATTTTCTTAGGCATTGTTAACATAATGTATAACCGTTATTTACGTCATGGCATAAGTTATGAAAATGCTAAAAAGATCCATCCAAGAATTTAAAACCTCTCTTTTTCAGTTGACATTTGTATTAGTTAGTGTATGTCCTATTGCTGGGCAAAGTCCTCCCCAAATCTTTCCAAATAACTCTTTGTTCTGCCACCTTGACCAAACCGGTCCGGTACTCAACTTTATAATTTCGCCACGTTTTCTTGAGCCGGCCTCAGCGGCGTCGTCGATTGTTCGATACCCATTCTGTTAAGATCTTTGCCTAGTGATCTTTCTTACATATCACTATCGATCGATAGTGATATGAAAAATAAATGGTGGTAGACTTCGGCCCTGGCTATTTACTACCCACTGGACAAAAGCGTGTCGCCGGGCGGTCATTATGACTGTTCCGGCATGATGTTTAGTGAAGTCAGTAAGGATTTATCCCACCTTCTAGGTTTAGTCTGCAGTCTGCTATCATATAAGGCCGCATTGTCGCATAAAACAGGCGAGATCGTGGTCAAAAGCCTATCTTACTAATATTATAAACGTGAAAGTTTGTAAGAATGTATGGATGTCTGGATGTATGTTTGTTACTCTTTCACGCCTAAACAGGTGGACCGATTGAGCTGAAATTCGGTATAGAGATAGGTAAGACCATGGAAAAAACATAGGCTACAGTACAGCGGGTCAAACCGCTGGGTGCAGCTAGGTCTGAATAATTAAAAATATTCTCACCCTTTTAGTCTGGTACAAAGCCATCATGCAAGAGACAGTGGACAGTATGAACACGCAGGTGGCATACTGATAATACTCGTCCAACGACCACAAAATGATGGAGAACACTTGGAACAAGTAGAACGGATTGAACACTTCGTCCACAAACAGTGTCCAGTAGCTTTTCACTTCTACTTCCACTGAGTTGGAGCCGTATAGTTTGATTCTGAAATAAACAAGAATAGTAATAATTAATAGGCTTTATACTCCAACAGTACAGTATTTTTTTGTAATGGAAGGCTTCTACTGCATAGGCCACCTAGCGAAGTACTAAGTACCACATGTTTGCCAATTATTCATCCGCCAAGCAGTAATGTGCAGCATTAACTACTGTGGTATGGCCTGAAGACATGACATGATGCTTACCATCATGCACCAGATTTAATTGTCTTGTCACTCATTTTAATAAAAAAGCCCTTAACACCAAATGCTTGAATAACATGTCACATGCAAAATTTAGTGCATTTAACAGAAAGAGCACAATCAAATCCATCAGTGAATGTACAGCTACTTGTAGTTAATATTGTCTTAGACATCTGAAGGATTTTCCAAAATAGGCAAAGTCGCGAGTGTAAGCTTTTTAAATTACAAAACTCACAATTCATTCTGCTGCCGCTTGTTGATACCCGACAAGTTTTCCATCAACAGATTGATGGGCAGTTTCTTGTTCAACGTCAGCACATGAATAAAGACTCCTTGCTCTGCGTGCCAGATGTGTCTGCCATGGTGGAACACAAAGTATCTGAGCCTGCTGTCTCGGTGACTCGACAGGTTCAACTCCATCTCTTGAACTGTCTGGATCTCGAACATGCGTTTTCTGTCTGTAACTAAAATTATAAGAAAAATTTGTTAATGTTTAAAAGCATTTTTTTCTCATACTGACATAATAAAGTAAGATCATAATATTTAACCAATTAGCAGCCTTATCAAATCCAACCGATTAGTAGCTTTATCTTATAAAAAGCAACCTATGTGTTTCCAGGTTCAGAGCACAGCTCATTAAGTTCAGCTGTTAAGGCGTAAAGCGGTACCAAACACATTCATATCTCTCATTTATAATAACTTTAGTAAGATCTACGTATCGACGATCGACGTCCGATCGTACGTATTTTGGTAAGATTTTAGTGAGGTCGACTAGGTGGGTACCCCAACAGTGCCAGTTATTCTACCGCCTGAGCAGGGATGTGCATACATTGCTGTGCTTCAGTAGGAGGGCACTGTAGCTAGTGAAATTACTGGACTGAAGAGTCTTAAAATCTTATGACTCTCAAGTAAGAAGCGTTGGCGCAATGCACTGGGTAGCACTGTGCTAATTATGGGCAGTGTTATCGCTTACCATCAGGAGAGCGTATTGCTTGTCATCTTACTTCGTTGTGTATAAAAAAAACAAAGATTCTAAAATGTTAAGCTCACTACAAGCTTAAAAGTGTCTATAAATTTTTACCTTATGAGAACAAGTAATATATGAACACTTACGTCCAACATAATCAGCCCTTTTCAAAGCCACATTTATGTATTTGTACCGATGGAGGGCAGGATAGTACGACAGTACAAAGTATGGTAAACCACCCAACAGAATGCATATTAGATGGAATATGAATGCCCGTAATTTTGAATATTTATATCCGTAAATGTAAATATCATTCTCTGTGTCGTTGTTGTCCAGAGTTTGCCATTTAGCCTCGCCAATAACTTCATAGTCTGTAACAAGAGACAAAATATACTATGTAAATTATCTATCAATTTAACCTACAGAAGAATAATTTCTGAAGAATAGAATAATAGAATACTCTTTATTGCAACCAAAGAAAATTACAGTTTTACTTGACATTAGCACTACAAATTTCGAATTCCAAAGGGGTGGTAGTAATTATAATCTACCTATATAATTGATTGAAATCCCTATATATCTAGTTGCACTTAATGATCTTTGGCTTTTTAAAATAATAATTAAGCCTATGTATGACTTCCACAGAAAGAGCAGATGTAAATTTTAATACCTAAATCAAATTAGTTCCGATATTAGCCTTGCTATGGGCTATATACTCAATTTTTGCAGTAACAAATGTTTAATTTATAGTGCAGGTTTAATTTATAGTAATTTTTTACAGCAAGACTAGAAAATATAGAAGTAGTAAGAAAGTATCTATTATTTTATAATATTTATGCCATATTTAGTTAATAGCTCAAAATATAGTGTTCTCCAATACTAACAATCCAACAAATCACACTAGAGAGAGTTGAATAGGAAGTTAAATAAACATCAGAGTTCACAATAATAAAATGTGGACAAAAAACTATTATCACATTATTATGATGACAATTCAATATTCAATTGTAATAAGATAAACCACAAGAATATTAAGAGTAAAGGAAATTTGCCTTTTTGATTGTTTTGCTTAGGGAAAACCCAGCCTGTAATGCGAATATAATATGCCAACAGCATAATCTTGTGTGCTTTATTGAATACCAAATATGGAGCGTAAAAAAGCTTTTGTTGTTTTTGCTATGGTCACTGGTTAGTTCCTCTTATTTTTCCTTGTACATCACTGTTAAGTAATCTCTCAATGGATTTCAAATTTTGATTTTATTTACCTAAGTAAATGAAGCAAGCACAACACTCACTTGGTGTATAGATAATAATGGTCCAAAAAGTCCAATAGGTAGGTTATAGTTATTATAACAATTTTATTATTATATATGTACCTACGTGCACTAGATTACACTACTACTTCTCATGAAAGAACTAAGTCTCATATTCTTAAATAAGAGAGAAGGCAGGACTCACATTGAATTTTGAATTAATTAAAGAAACAAAACGGCACAACCCACATCTATTATTGTCGAGAATATCTCAACCATGCTGAAATATATTGTAATTGTCCGAAACCAAGTTCCCAACAATAATATAGACATGAGTTGTGCTGTTTTGTTATTTTAATTATGGAGAACACTTGCGATAGTTTTAAAAATCAAATTTTGAATTGTTGAGATATTAGTTTAACAGAGATGTCTTATTCTAGTAGGTATGTATGTAGTTGATAACACTCTAAAAATGGTCAGTTTAGTTAAATGGAGTCTGGTGTCTGAATTTATTAAGTACTATTTAGTACTAGATATGCAGCAAAATCTTAAATCCATAGTAGGTATCTATGTAGCTACATTCACTGAAGTAGTTGTTCATTCAGACAGATTAATAAAAACCATATTAAATCATTAAGTTTTAATGTATTGGAGAGAAGTTATACCTATTACATTAATTAGATACTTCACTGTGCAGAACAGTCTGTACCTATATTAAATCAATATAAATATTGCACTATGTGTAGGTATTATAGTTGTGACTGAGACATATTGTTAATAGATATAACCCCAATAAATTCAACCAAGGTTAAGTTAAATACATCAATCAAACGGCAATTGAATATTGGATGGGCCTGAATACCATACAATTAAGAACTTTATGAGTATGAATCATAAGTAGATAATTATTTTTGTTTATTGATTTATTACGTGAAGATGCTTACACACTGTCAAATGCAGGGGAGATGAGAATGTTGAGGTGCATGTGTGGAGTAACAAGAATGGACAAAATTAGAAATGAGCATGTGAGAGGAAGCCTGAAAGTTGTACCAGTGACAGAAAAATTAATGAGTGGAAGATTGGCCTGGTATGGACATATTATGCGGAGGGAGGAAAACCACGTGACCAAAAAGTCTATGAATATGGTCATTGATGGTAATTCAGGAAGGGGACCCCCAAAATAGGTTTGGATGAACTGTGTGAAAGAGAATATGCATGCAAGGGGAGTGGATGAAGATTTGACGAATGATAAGAGTGGAATGGAGGAGAAAAACGTGTTGTGCGACCCTACCTAGTGTGGGATAAGGGCAGGAAGATGATGATGATGCTTACACACTGTCAAATAGTAGGGATATTGACAAATTTATTTTTATATTGGAAAATTGTTCTGTCCTGAAAGTAGATTATCAAAAATTTGGACATATTTTTTCCTCTTTCTAATTTTTTTTTATTAAAATAACAATGTTTTGACTAATCTGTAACACAGGGGCCCAATAATTTTTATATTTACTGATAGATAACTGATGTTATGAGAAAAAATAACAGGCTATTATTTAATAGCCAAGGATACCAAGGATTCATTTAATGAAAAGTATACTGTATAAAAATCCTTTAAATTTTCTACCTTCAGTCAATGTATATTTATTAAATGCAAATGCATTAATAATAAATAAATATACATTGACTGAAGGTAGAAAATTTAAAGGATTTTTATACAGTATGCTTTTCAATAAATGAATCCTTGGTAAGGACTTGAAGATCATTACAATATGTGGTGCAATTTTGTAATCACAATTCTGAAAATCACTGAATAAAATTATACAACTTAAAAATAACATTTTGCACTATCTCTACCACTTAAGTAATGCTTAATTTAAAACAATATTATTTCCTGTTAGATAAGTATAATACAATATTATTACCAAAATAACCACTAATAAGCATCAATAAGCATACTATAAATATTGTCGTTTTCATGGAAATTTAATATGATTAATATTGAGCAAATAGACGAATGGACCTTGTAGTGATTCATCAAGACGTGCCTGTGCCGGGAAGTCACTTTGAGGTGGACTACTAACTTGAAATCTATAAAGGTTACTTTGTGCTGACGATGGACTGCATTAATAAATTAACCGCAATATACTATTTATAACATCAAATAGCACTATATTAAAGGTTTTATGAGTCACACAATGTTTAATCAAGTGTATAAAACCTTACTTACCGCTGGTGACGATATTGTGCACGATCGGCATTCCCGTAGTATGTGACATAGATTTTCTAACACAAAAAACTTAAGGCATATTATTTGGATGATAAATATTTCTTATTGAGCCGATGCTACCTCATTGCAATTGCAAAAATGTGATTTAATCAAATGAAATCGCACAACTCACATCACACCTTTTATGAATGAAATAATTCATAGACAAAGCAGAAAAGACCAAATGTCATCAAATGTCACTTTAATCAATATAAGGGCTTCAACAGACGAAATAATCGACTAAAGTAATCGATAAGGAAAAAAATAACTAGAATCGATTAGTATAGTTAGAAAATTGCACACTAGATGGCGCTTTTATAGATCATTGTTGTCTATGGTTAGTATTGATTTGGCGCGAAGTTGTTGCTCCTTCAGCTTACGGGCTCCGTGTAATAATATTTTATTTTATAATTTTGTAGGCATTTAGATTGCGAGAAAACATGAATGAACTGAAGAAGAATAAATATTAGTTTCTGTCAGAATTGGTAACAACGATGGCTCATCACGGCACCTTAGCCGATAAAAAGACTGGATATCTTGAGATAGGAGGATTAAATTTTTCCTGGCCCGGAGAAAACGGGACATATCACGATTTTGGCTCAGTTAACTACACATTGCCTTTAGGTAAGTAACGAAATATTAAATTATGTTACTAACCAAACATTACTTTAAAAATATGTAGAGATATAAAAACATAAATAATTGAAAAAATTAACTCTTTCGACGTATTTATCAGGCCCGTGGTACTGGCCTTGGTGCCCACTTTGGAGGACTTCACAGCACCCATTATTTCAGGTAATACAATGATAGGTAAATCAAAACAATATTCACAACGTAAAAAAAAAATTACGGACGTGTTATAAATGTGCCACTTCCACCCTTAATGAACCTTGAATCTTGAACCATTTTTATTTCCCTACAATAATATATTATATTTGGTTACAGCTTTCGAACCTTTTGTTCGTGGCTTCGTATTGTGCTCCGAGCACAAAGAAAGGTCAACTATGGATGCACACCATTCTTATTTTTGGTAATGTACGATCTATTTGTTTACCCATAGGTACTAGATCAATTTCATTTTTAAATTAGTTTCACATTTTTCCTTGACTGAAATATCACACTAATAGAATATCTACGTAAAGTCTACAAAATTTCGTAAGGATATTACAAAAAAAAACATTCAAATTTAAATAAAGATACTTACATTTACATATTTGATATTAAAAAGTTTTACAATCACGATCACGGTTTTATAGCTAACGACATTGGCGGATCCAGGATTTGGTCCTGGGGGGGCAAGGTGCAGACGGGCAAAAATATTATTTACTAACGAAAAGTGTGTGTTTAGCTCGCTCTGACAGTTAGAAAGTTCAAATATCCTTAAAATTAAGTGCGCGAGCAGCTTGCTGCAAGCGCCGAGAAAAAAATTATAATCTTGACCATGGAATATGTGTAAAATTAGTAATTCTACATTGGTTCTGGGGGGGGCTTGGCCCCCGTGCCCCCCCCCCCCCCCATAAATCCGCCTATGGCTAACGATATCTTTCGGACGACGACTAACGAGGTCTAAATATTTTTTTGTAGCACATTGTGTAATCAATCATACTATTATTACCTAATGCGATAGTTTGTGAGTGCCTCAGCGGCCTCACCTATGTTTGTTACTTCTTTACGCCTAAACGGGTGCGCGGGTGGACCGATTGAGCTGAAATTTGGTAGATATAGAGATAGCTTAGACCCTGGAATAACACATAGGCTATAGCGGGTAAAACCGCTGGACGCAGCTAGTTCAATATATCAGTACTGTTTGTTACCTGTGTATTTTCTATGTTTGTTACCTTTGTATGTAGGTTATTTATGTATTATTTATATTTATTATATTAATATTTAACTAATAATATTATTATTACTTAAAAGAAAACAGTTTTTGCGCCACCGTGTTTACCTTTCTATAATTTCTCTCCATTCATTGATTGTCTGGAAGAAATCACTTTTTAGCGATAAGACCGCCGCTTGTACATAAATTTTTTGTAGTCAATAAGTCCCTGCTTGTAATGTATTTCTTTTGTGTGGTGTACAATAAAGCGTTATCTATCTATCTATCTATTTTTTAAAATTTCTTTTATAACTCGTTGTATTTCACAGCGTTTATGTTGTACTCAATATGGGCATGGCACGTGATATGCGCTCCCGACGCGTTCTCGTGGAACTTCTGCTTCGTTTTCCTGAACTTGGGTCAGGTGGTGTACTTGGTGTACCAGATGAGACCCGTCAAGTTTGACCCTGAACTTGAAGAGGTCTATCATACATTGTTTGAGCCGTTTAAGGTGAGTAGGTGGTCATTACAAGCTTTTATTTACTTTTACCTGTTTGTTGTGTCTCTGTTTGTAATCAAATCTTGCTAGTTTAATTTGACCTACTTCCCGGTTTCTGGTCGCGCTGAAATTTTGCATGCATGTATAAATCGGATGACAACCCAATATTATTCATCATCATCATCATCAGCCTATGTTCGTCCACTGCTGGACATAGGCCTCCCCCATGGCACGCTACTCAACTTGGTCCTCCGTCTTTCTTCTCCACCCACCCCCAGCGACCTTCCGGATTATATTGTTGTATTTGTGTGAACAATAAAGCGTTTTCTATTCTATTCTATTATGATATCGAGTTGATTTGATGATGGAGTTGGAAGGTGGCCATAGGAACTCCGTAATTAAACGACGCAACCTCATCGAGTTTGGGCTCATTTGATTCGTCTTGACGAGTATTTTATGATGCTAGATGGTAATAATAATAAAAGCTTGTTTTTAAAAATAAATCACTTATGTTCTTGTCGCGTCTGCACTTTCTTTCAGGTGGGATGTGGTCAAACGTAGGCCTTCTCGTATTTAGTATAAAAAATACTGGAAAGTGTTTTATGAGAGCATCAATGTCCTTTTAAATGTTATAACAGGAAAATGAATTAAAATTTCAGAAAGAATAAAATATTTCACAATTGGCTAAACAGCTGATGTCGATGTTTTTTGATCAAATCCTTAAATTCTTGTTATATTATGTATAATATCTACGACTTTTTCGACTTGGATAATATGAAGTACCTATCTATCTAGAAAAGAACTATCGAATAATAAAATGTATGGTACTTGGCACTAAATGTTCGCGGGACAAACAAAACACAGTCCACGTAAACATTTATAATGTTGTTGAGAAATTGACATTTTGCTGCAATATTTCGCACACACAATACACAAGTATTATTTAAAAAATGTTCCAAAACTTTTTTTATGTCTTTCGAATATTCCACTAACACTTTTCCACAGGTGTCTCGTCTACAATTCAAACGCATGGTGTCCCCTGACTTCGCTCACGTGATGTCACTTCACGCTGGAGAAGCATACGCCATGCAGAACCTCACCAAGACTGACAGACTGGGACTGCTGCTGTCTGGGAAGGTAAGCATTTTACCCTATTCTTTCTTTACACAAATACCAACTAGGTATCCTATTTCACGCTCTAGGTGGTCAACAGGCAAAGGTAAAGTATGTACCAACATTGAAGTTTACATCAATCTTAGTGGGTGTGAATTAAGCCAATGGCCCTGCTGTATATCTCTACGGGTAGCCTTCGGCCTGGACAAAACCGTGTCACCAAGCATTCATTGCCACCGTGTTTTTTTGAAGTGAAAACTTCTTTAGCGGCGCTGAGCACTTTTTTTTGTATGGGTAAAAACTTTCAAACTCGCGTCAGGGTCACGTGATGCTGATCGAAAAAGCGTAAGATCGAGGGGAAGGGAGAGGAACTAGTATCTCCCACTCTTTCTACCGTGCCTGAGTGTGCTGCTCTGTGAATTTGGTTTAACTATGTCAAATGATCGCAATTTTAGCACAACGAAATACAAAACTACTATTGATGCGGTCTTTATTAGACACTTAAATAGGTTCGAATCAAAACTGTTTGTTTCTTACTTCAGTTATCATAAACCAATTGTATCAGTTGTAAAAATTTGCGATGATGATTCTGATAATAACGATGGTGTAAAAGTCGTCGAAATTATGGATGGAAGTTGATTTTTCTGAGAGATAAAATTTAATGTAATATATAAATAACGATATAATATTATAAATAACAACATATAAATTGTCATATTTGTGTACGATAGCGCAATAAATAAACATTGTATTCTACCTCATAAATGATAGTATTTTTATACTTATAATTAAACACAACGTTAATATTGAAGTTTTCACTTCTGCCGGCACTCCCGGAGTGCTACCTTTTTTTTTTTTTTTTTTTTTTTTATGTGGAGAAGTAAGTAGACGAGCAAGACGCTCTCCTGATGTTAAGAGATAACGCTGCCCATAATCAGTACAGTGCTACCCAGAATTTCACAATTATGTGCAATTCTAGGTGCACTGCACCAACGCTTCTTACTCAAGAGTGTTCCGGCATGATAGTTAGTGAAGCCAGGGAGAGATTTATCCCGATTTTTAGGTTTAACCTGATGCCATCAACGGCCGCATCGTCCCTTAACATCACGCAAGATTCGAGATCGTGGTCAAAAGGCTAATCATAAATGTATAAAAAAATCTAAACATCAAACATGTCGTAAGAGCTCGCACGTTTATCGTTACCGTGGAAGGCCATGTAAAACTGTGGGCCCGATCGTTTGTTAAAACATATTTGTAAGTGGCAGTCGTTAGGTCACGTTGCAGGCCCTGTAGTAATCTCGGCGACCTGAAACTGCAACATATAGGATGGCAACACAATCTATAGTAGTTGTGATTTGACTCAGACAGTGTAGCGGTGGTAGGTTTCGGGCCACTAGACAAAACCGTGTCGCCAAGTGTGATGTTCCGAGATGAATACATTCAGCGAAGCCAGGGAGGGATTTATCCTGCCTTTGAGGTAGTCTACTACCATCTACGGCCGCATCGTTGCTTAACATCTGTTTTCTTCATTTAAGTATTCATCTATCTCATAATAATTTCATTTCTGTACTCCAATCTACCTTGTTTTTCTGTCAATAATATCTAGGTATTATGTGTATGTATATTATATTATTATTATAAGTATGTATATTATTATTGTATATTATATTATTATGTTTATAATATATGATAAGTATTTAAACACTGTCTTTGTAATATACTGTATAATTATTATTTTATCACACCACAAACCCATGTGAATAGCAATATTTTCCTCTCCCTGCACGGTTGTCTGGAAGAGATCGCTTTTAGCGATAAGACCGCCAATTGTAACACATAGATTATAATATTGTGTTTTATTTTTTAAGTTTATTTCTGTATATTTTCTGTGTTCCAATCTATTAGTTATCTATCTATCTATCTAACATCACCCGAGATTGTAGCCAAAGGGAAATTAGGCACAATAACACGGAAAATATCCGATATTGTTCCAAGTGGGTGTTTTCCAAAGTCCAACTCGTTCTAAATCGTCACTGTAAGAAGGGAATACCAAAAAGCAAAGGAGATTAATATTGGCACGGTAAAGAGATATACAGTAGTTTGACTGAGCGTGATTTTTGAACATAAATACCTACAGTCTCGCGGTACATGCGCAAGTCATAGGGCTGCCGGGCAGCCGCTGCCCGCATACAGTAGGTACCTACCTGTTTCATATCATCTACTTACTTGAGCTTACTACCTACTTACCTATCATGTCGTGGCGGCGTATATTAAAACCCAAGACAAGACAAAAGACAAGACAAGAGACAAGACAAGAGACAAGAAAAGAGACAAGACAAGAGACAAGACAAGACAACCTCCTCCCCTTCCCCTCCTCCCTTCCCCTCCCCCTCCCCCTCATACCCTTCCCCTCCCCTCCTTCCCTTCCCCCTCCCCCTTCCTCTCCTCCCCTTCCCCCTGCCCTTCCCCCTCCCCTTCCCCCTCCCCTCCTTCCCCCCTCCTCCCCTTCCCCTCCTCCCCTTCCCCCTCCTCCTCCCCTTTTTAACTAACTGACCTTTTTAATTTTATTACCTTTCCATGTTGCTTGATAAACAAGTAAATTAAATTAAAAATTTAAAAAACCCCCAACGCAATACGCAATTCTTCATTTTGTGGTGGCGGCCATCTTGGATTTTTAATTTTATATAATGGGTTGTATTCTACTAGTTAAGCCCTTTCATTTGATACCCATATTGAGGGGGTCGCGGAAGAAAAAAGTAATCCGCCATTTTGTAGCGGCGGCCATCTTGGACCGATTTCCACCAAACATGTCTGAGAACACTCTCGACTAACCTTACTTTCAAACAAAAAAAACTAAATCAAAATCCGTTCATCCGTTCGGGAGCTACGGTGCCACAGACAGACACACACACACACAGAGACAGACAGACAGACAGACAGACAGACAGACAGACACGTCAAACTTATAACACCCCGTCGATTTTGCGTCGGGGGTTAATAATGTTATTTCTGGATTTCCTGATAAGTTCAATGATAAGTTCAAGCTACCAAAAACAGCATAATATAGTATGCTATTTTTTTGCCATTTTTATATAATTTTATATAATTTATTATATTATGTATACATACGTCAAAAGTAAATAACGTAAATAACACTAAATACTTGCAAGAAACTATCGCGACGTCCGCCCGTCGCTGCGTGGCACCCGCTTCTGGATTATATACCCACTTCTACCCACATCTACCGACATCTATTCACTTCCATTTTCCGCCCGTTTCTATGGAGTCAAACTACTGTATATCTCTTTACCGTGATATTGGCATTTCGCATTACCGATGCAAACCATATTCCACGTGCGGCTTTAAACTTCGCAAATGGTGTTGCATACAAATGCCCTCCTTATATTTATACTTACACGCAATGTGACATTATAAACGTAAATTGGTTCAAACAATGGGAGCGATTTAAAAGGCTTATTACACCTGGCTAAATTTAGAAGCCTAAATTCAGTCGCCACTGAATTAAGTCAAGTGTAATCACATTTAGCATCCTAAATTTAGAAGAAAGAATCGTTCATCCTAATTTAGATTCTGAATTTAGTGACTAATTTCAGCCAAGTGTAATAAGGCTTTATCCCGCCTCCTAGGTTTAGTCTGCTACTGCACACTACGTGTATGGGTTTAATGAATTTTTTTTTTGAGTTTCAGTTCCAGGTAGGTATGGGGAGCCCCAAAAATGTATTGTTTTATTTCTATGCAAATGCAAGCAAAGTGCAGATGGCCAAAAATACTATAATTTTACTCCGAAAAATGTGTGTCTAGCTCTGTCTGAACCGGACTTAAGACTCCCCGTGCAGAACGGGTATACCCACTAAAACAACCCGGCGGCACTCCCGTATCGTCTTTGTGACGTAGGACTGGAAATCGGCAGAGCCTTGGCATTTAGTGACGAAGGTACTATCTAGCAGTAGGTATATGAACAGTAGATAATTCTGTTTAGGAACCTTAATTTGAAATTTTCCTCAAGGAAATAAATCTTAGTCTTTTCCTGTAGGTCCCAGTAAAGTCCCAGATAAAGGGATAATTTTAAACAATTTCTATCGCGCGTGCCGACGCTTGCAATGAATACAGAGTAGTGAGTAGGTATAATAGATACCTGATTCCTAACGTACCTTGAAGCTTGTAATAGCAAAGACGTGCCTTTTTCCTCTTTACGTCATTCATTCGTATTAACAGGTAATGTCATCACACACTTTGGTTTTACAAACGTTTTATGAGGATGAGCTTTCGTGATGTGGGATTTTGTCACGTAAAGAGTCTTAACTTTTAACTATAGGAAATGATTTTTGAAATCTCGTTTAACATTGTTATCTACAGCTTTCAACGTCCCACTCATTTTCATTGGTTTTTTTATTAAATTACTCTACACAACCCTGCCTTTTACCCTGTTATTATGTCGCTTCCTTGTTACAGGTGGTCCCTACATCAATTTTTTTAGCGTTCTCTTGCCCTCATCTGTCCAATATTTTGGTCAAATTTACGAATTTTTTTTTGGAAAAAGACAAATTTATGGAGAAACTATAACACCCAGAAATCGTATCTAACTAGGTACAAGACCGTAAAGCAGCGACCGGGTGGATACAGCGTAACTATAAGATTTTCTTGTTGAATACGGAAGCCTAAAATCCGTAGTTTAGAGATCTAAGCATACACTACACAGGGACAGACAGGGTAATCGACTTTTTGCAAGCTATTATTTACTGTCATCTGTCCGTTGTCTGTCAGTCTGTCTGTCTGTAATCAAATCTTGTGCAAGTTTAATTTGACCCACTTCCCGGTATCCGATTGAGCTTAAATTTGGCATGCACGTATAAATCGGATGACATGCAGCTGTTCTGATGATGGAGCCAGGAGGTGCCCGTAAGAACTTCGTAATTAAACGACGCAACATCATAAGATCGAGTTTGGGCTCATTTGATTCGTCTTGAGGAGTACCTACTTTGGTGCTAGATGGTAATAATAATAAAAAAAGCTTGTTTTTAAAAAGTTTTCTAAATACGAAGCATCTGACTAAGTGAAACGGACATTTAGGCGCACGACGATATTATAATGTGTAAATATGAATGCCAAAATATTCACATATCAACCAATTTAGCTGAAACATATTTGTTTATAGGTAGGTACTAGAATATAACTACGGTTACATTAGGAATTTTGCACATATTTCATGGTCAAGATTATCATTTTTTTTCTCGCAGCGAGCTGCTTGCGCACTTATTATTAAGGATATTTAAACTTTCTAACTGTTCAGAGCGAGTTTAACACACTTTTAAAAATTATCATATTTTTGCCTTTCTGCACCTTGGCCCCCCCCAGAACAAAATCCTGGATCCGCCCTTAGGCTATATTACCACTCAGGCAATGAGTTTTGTGGCTCTTTGCACTCAGGTTATTTAATAAAACAAAAGGTTCTTTAAACAGTTTTTTTTTATTCATTATAGGTAAGCCTTTGACCACGATCTCACGTGATGTTAAGGGACGATGCGGCCTTAGATGGCAGCAGACTATACCTAGAAGGCGGGATAAATCCCACCCTGGCTTCACTGATTTACTCGTATTCCATTATCATGTTGAGTTGACGATCAAAATTCAAAATGTCTATTACACTTTTTTGGAATATTTTACACTTTTTCAAAGTTATTTAGTGTAATATGAACAGTAGTTAATTCTGTATAGGAAACATGGTGCTATTTTCCTCAAGGAAATGAATGTCTTTTCCTGTAGGTAAATTCCCATATCGACGCTTGCAATGAATACCGAGTAGAGATAACAGCAGGGCTATTCACTATTCACTTATTTGTCAGGGAACCGAACCAAAGACCCAATTTTAAAAAATGTATGAAATGGTTTATAATCGATTTAATAGGTCATTTCATAGGCGTACCCAGCTTCTGGTCTAGGGGGGGGCAGGCGAGGGCGGATTCAGATTTTTTTTACTGAACTTGAACTTTGTGCCTGTGTTATGTGCCATATGTTTTAACGTTGAGCAGGTAGGACCTATTTAAAGGTACGCCGTACTATGATTTCGGCTCGCACATAGCGTAAGAAAATTTAAATATTCTTCCTTTTTCTATTGAAATATTCGCCCCGAGAAAATGTTATATTTTTGGTAGCGAAAATGCTGCAGTTAATTTGCTGCAAACGGTAGAAAAATTAAAATATACTTCCATTAAAAAGCGCGAGCAGCTTGCTGCGAGCGCCAAGAAAATTTTATATATTTGGCAAGGAAAAAAAGTGAGGTTAACTTGCTCCGAGCAGTAGAAAAAATATAATATTCTTCCTTAAAATAGCGCAAGCAGCTTGTTGCGAGCCCCGAGAAGATTTTAAATTATTGGTAGCAAAAAATACTGCAGTTAATTTGCTGCGAGCGGTCGAAAATTAAAAAATATTTACATTAAAAAGCGCGAGCAGCTTGCTGCGAGCGCCAAAAATTTTTTTTATATTTGGCAAGGTATAAAGTGTGGTTAACTTGCTCCGAGTGGTAGAAAAATTGTAATATTTTTCCTTAAAATAGCGCGAGCAGCTTGCTGCGAGCCCCGAGAAAATTTTAAATTTTTGGTAGCGAAAATAGTGCAGTTTATTTGCTGCGAGCGGTAGAAAAATTATAATATACTTCCATTAAAAAGCGCGAGCAGCTCGCTGCGAGCGCCAAGAAAATTTTATATTTTTGGCAAGGAAAATAGTGCGGTTAACTTGCTCCGTGCGGTAGAAAAATTATAATATTCTTCCTTAAAATAGCGCGAGCAGCTTATTGCGAGCGCCAAGAAAATTTTATTTCATGTTCTACAGATATTATATAAGACATACGATTTCCAGGGGGGGGCAGCTGCCCCCCCCTGCCCCCCCCTGGGTACGCCTATGGGTCATTTCATACATTTTCGACAATTTGGTGTTCGGTTCGGTCCCCTGATGAATAAGTGAATAGAGCTGCTGATACCTAACGTAGCTTTAAGCTTGTAATGGAATATTATCTTTATAACCACCTCAGTCTAATATAGAGATATAATATTTTCCTTGCCTGCTTGGTTGTTTGGAAGAGATCGCTATTAGCGATAAGTCCGCCAATTTTAACACTTTTCAAATGTATTAATTTTATTTTATTTTAGATACTGTTTGTTTCATAAATTTGGTGTAAAATGAAGTCTATCTACTTTGTTTTATAAGGGTAAGCTTTCGTGAGGTGGAATTTTGTCACGTTAACGTAGTTTTAACTTTTAAGGAAAATATTTTTAAAATCTTATCTATAAAATCATTCGGGCAATTTCTAGACATATAATTTTCTCTCATAGTATAATACCACTCAAACCTGCTTTATTTTCCCTGGAAAAATGATCTACGCATACGGCATGGATTTGGATAGCAGTATGGCGCAGGATGGTTTTATGAGTATATTATTGAGTATATTATGAGACTCCCGTTCTTGTTTCAACCCTGTGATCTGCTGCTTTAGATACATTAGGTACCTACCTATGTATCGTCCGCTAAACACAAACAACAATAAAAAATGTATTTCAAAGATGGTTTCGAGTCTTTGGGTTTGTTTTCAAGTTAAACTGCTTATGGGTATAAATAAACAGTATAATGCGCTTGCCAGCAGCACTAGTAGTAATAAAGTGTTTTCACGTAAGTGAATTCTTTGAGAAAATGAAATCTTTAATGGTTATCTTGCTTTTGGACCAACACTGCGTAAGTCATTCTCCAATAGCCACCTCGCTAAGCTACTACCTCGTTTAATACTTCTGTGCTTCGGCGTACCCGCTGCCCCGGCATTATGGCGTTGCGCAGGAACACCCTTAGGTTTTTAATGCGTATCCCCGCCACGTGCGTCTTCGGCGAGGGAGTTCCATATACCACCCCGCCCCGGGGGTGATGATGCGTAACGCATTTTTTCTGGGTCAAAAAAGTACTTTATATTCCTCAATATTCCCTATAGGTAGGTACACAAGTTTGTAGTTACCTATAGTTAGGTATATTATCTATATCTTAGCCCCACAAGACCACTTCGAAACCTAATTAATATCAATGTATCATGTAGGAAGACTAATCAATCTAGACTAACCTCTATTGCCAGAATGTGGGACGATCTTCTATTTTATGTCCTAGTTTTCTAGTCTTTTTTTCAAGAATTGTTTTAATAATTCTTGAAAAAAAAAACTTTTGAAATTAAGCGAAGTGCGTAGGCAATACAATGCCGCTTGAGTTAAACCTTTTTAAAATTGAACTTTTTCAGAATATTTACCACCCAAAAAATTGGGGCAAAAATATATCGACTCCAAAATAAAAGGTCAGAGTCAAATCACAATTATAAGTTCTGTGGCAAACCTATATATTATGTACTTTTAGGCCCCCGGGACCCTACTTTTCAACGTGCCTCCTGAATTCCGAAACACGAAAGTCACATATAACACACGTTAACATGTTTTATTTAAGTAGATAATCTTACTAATATTATAAATGTGAAAGATCGTAAGATTGTATGGATGTACATACATCCATACACAACAGAGAGACAAACAACCGACAACAAACATTTGTTACTCACAAACACACACATTACATTTGTTATTTGTTAGAGTAACAAACATTTGTTACTCTTTCACGCCTAAACGGGTGGACCGATGAAGCTGAATTTTGGTATAGAGATATCTTAGACCCTGGAATAACACATAGGCTACTGAACAGCGGGTAAAACAGCTGGGCGCAGCTAGTTAATTATATTTATTTTTGTCTAGGTGAACGTGATGAGTGGTCATCAATTTTTGCACCCAATCCTGCCGTGCGAATTCCTCGATTCACCAGAATTTGAATCGAGTCGAGCCACTATCGATGAAAAGTTTAAGGTGAGTTACGTAAAATACGTTTAACTTTTAATATTTAAGGTTAGCTCTACGTCTACTTTATATTATCAAACGGTCATCCCTAGCTACGTATTGAAATTCATTTGTAATTCGAAATTATAAAATACGGAGTTTGCGTTCAAATCGAAAAACTGCTCTTGCGCGTTTTTAACCCCCGACGCAAAAACGACGGGGATAAGTTTGACGTGTCTGTCTGTCTGTGTGTGTCTGTCTGTGGCATCGTAGCTCCAGACCGGTTGAACGGATTTTGATCTAGTTTTTTTCGTTTAAAAGTAGAGTTAGTCGAGAGTGTTCTTGCTATGTTTGGTGGAAATCGATTCAAAATGGCCGCCGCTACAAAATGACGGATTACTTTTTTCTTCCACGACCCCGTCAATATGGGTATCAAATGAAAGGGCTTGACTAGTAGAATACATAAATTATAATAAATTTAAAATCCAAGATGGTCGCCGCTACAAAATGGCGGATTCATTATTTTTTTCAACAATTTCGTCAATATGGGTATCAAATAAAAGGGCTTGACTAGAAGAATACATACATTACGATAAATTTAAAATCCAAGATGGCCGCCACCACAAAATAGCGAATTTTGAAATCGATGCGTTGGGGGTTTTTTTTAATTTTTAAATTAATTCACTTGTTATATTTATAATGAAAAATAAAACCTTGTAAAAACCATATTTTCTCATTCTCTAAAAACCTATACATATAATTGAATGTAGGTTATACGTACTAAACTCTTAATATGACAGTTTGGTTTCTTCTATGTCAATAGAGCTGCTTATAAACTCATCTTAATGATAAGTAGGTTTATAGAACTTGACACGCTTTTAAATTATATTCTCATCTAATCTCATATCTGATTATCTGATATTAAATGCTATAGGGAAGCAAAAGTCTTAGAGCTTAACAGCACCCCTCCCAGTTACTTATGTGACAAGAGCTCTTAAGCCGAGGCCTCTTTTATCTAATGACTGAAGTGTGGAGAGCAGAGCATTTTTTCTTTAAAATAAAAAGTATGTTCAAACTAACTAAACGTGTTTAAATTATTAAAAAATACAAGTTTAAGAAAATTTCCACTCAAAGGTGATCCCACACAGCCGCAGGATCGCGCGGAAATGCGGGATGGAATTATTGTAATGCTCGAATTACGCACTCTGACACATACAAAGCAAACGCGGTCTGGAACAAAACAAAGATCGCGACCGCTTTTCCGCGCGATACCGTCTATGTGCCGTCAGCTATAATGTGCGTTTCTACACTCATGTAACATAATATTTAGAATTTTAGAATTGATAAATGAGTTTTTAACATCTCCATCCCAGCACGAAGTACGTAGCGCTCCTAGCATGTGAATCGTATAAGCATGTATTGCGAGGAAATAAATCCCCTTAAAAATCTGTAACAAGTTATATGAACTGAGTCGATTTGCTTGCTCGCAAGTACAGTTACTATGTACCTAAACTAAATCGTCCCACATGTTAGAAATTGTGATACATAACGATTTAAATGCTTAATAAACGATGCGAAAAAGCAAATCAACCAAATTAAAAAATAAACAATATAAGAAATGACATAGTCTATGGCACTATGGTCTGACATAAGTCATGATGACAAGGCGGCTAGATAAAATGTATGTGATAAAATAGCAACAGAAAAATAGTAAACTATGTAATTGCCGAAAATATAATACAGTTCAACAAGTAAATATGTACTTTTATTCAGGATCCTGTTGGTATGTATGTTTGATACTATTAGTTCAGAAGCGGGATGAACCTGACGAACGCTAACATGTCCAAATGCTGTTAGTGGGAGCTGTTCGTGACGGAATGGATATTGAAAGAGATTGGGTATGTTTTTCATTAATAATAGTTCTAGTGAGTTACTAGGTAATTGTAGATCGATCTGGAAATTTGGCTGAGCGGTGAAATGCGCGTCAGCGATGTGCACTGCTTTGCGTTTACGACGCAACGCTATGGTGAGTTGGCAGCAACTGGTTGTGCCCAGGTATTTATTTTGCTCACTTATTATTGTGTTTAATATTTTGTATCAAACGATAGCTTTGCTGGTCTGTGTAGTTCAGAGTTCGGAAGTCTAACAAATTTTATTGGTTTAATTTTTTGTAGTGTAATAATAATTACACACACACATTACAGTATACTTAATAATAATTAATTATTAAAATAAATAAAACGGACAGTTCTACCTCTATATTATGGTGGGTTCGTGTACAATGTCCTACACACATATTTTGGTACCTACATTTTCTGTGAGGTACTTGATTAGACAAGTTGTTTTGTGTTGCTGATATTTTATGTGATATTGCTCTTCGGAGCAATGACCTTTATGTTAAATTAAACTAAATTTTAACAAACCTTTACTGTAATCAATGGTAAATAATAGTTATTTTGCTATAGCGAAGTTGCTAGAATAAGCAAATTTTGCATAACCTTATTTGATTTGGTGAGAAGATAAAGGAATAAATAAAATGAATTACTGTTCATGTTAAGGCGTTTCTTGTCATGCTTGAGGAGGTCAGTTTTGAAGATGGGGCACTGGCCGCACTGATCTGTCAAGTTTTGCTTCTTTGTCAAGAATAGCTGATAGTATAATATATTTTGAATTTTGCTAAATTGTACAATATGTTTTCCAATGGAAGTAAGAGAATCTTACTCTAGCATTTATGATGAAATTATTACTGACCATATCCTTATCGCAGACTTTCCTAGCACAGTGTTTATGATACCTTGAGAAGGTGGACATTAGCAGAGCTGCGGCACCCAGCCACACGTTGGAGCTACAAGCAGAAAAGAGGAATGTTCAACGTGTGGGTTTTGAGTACCTTCTTCTTGGTCGTAGCCTCATGATTGAGGGACGTGATCATGGTGCCTCATCAGCTTTGACACCACTTCCTTCCATCGATGCCGGTCCTGCGCCATTTGGATTGACGCTTGTAGGGTGGCTCCCGTAGCATCCTGGGTCACATGCGTCCATCGCGTGGGTGAGCGCCCTCTACCTCTCTTCCCTTCTACACTGCCAGTAAGGATAAGTCTCTCCAGACTGTCTGGGTCGCGCCTGACGGTGTGTCCGAAGAATTTGAGGACTCTCTGCATGCAGATTGTTGTTCGAGTACTTAAGGTATTATGAAACTGTTTGTCAATGTTACCTACAAAATATGGCATCGGTTCACATTAAGTTCATTTTAGACTTTGTAACAATTCGGTTCGTAAAGATTATTTTATTAATCTTCTATGCTTAATACTGAGACGGAATGTATAGTGTACCGTAAAGTCTATTACTATAGTTATTAATCAGTCATACTCCCATTGGCAATTAATAATAAATCTTGAAGCTTAGCCCCTGAAGCAAGGAAATATGATATTAGAGAACCATTTTTAAAACTAAAACATTGAATGTGTTTTAAGTAAATTATATCTGCATTAATTATATATATCTGTATACATGTAGAGATGATGTACCTATACCCAGTAGGTATTGACACAAAGTATTTTTACATTTGAATTACTATAGCTATAATATTGGATACAGAGTTTTCTAGAATCAAATTGAATTTTAATATCAGTGAACCAGAACAATATTTTGGTTCAGAAAGTAAAAGAAAAAAAAAGTGTTTAGTGAAATAAAATGACAGTAAAAGCACGGCTTATACTAAATGTTCCCAATGAGGTCAAAGTGACTGTGATATTATAATATTGTTCTGTCAGTCTTAGGTCCGTCTAAACATAACATTGTACCTTGAAATGTGTCTTTTATTATTATTACAATTTGCATGCTGAAAAGCGGACTGTAGCAGACTATTATATTATAGAATAGAAAACTCCTTATTGTTCACACAAATACAGCAATATAAACTTGGAACTAAGGTTGCACAGAAGGAAGTGTTACGATTGGCAGTCTTATCACTGATGGCGATCTCTTCCAGACAACCATATTATAATAACTTGTTATCTTTTGTATACATACTCTCGCAATGAATAACTTTGAAATTTGAACTTTGAGTATATAATGTAGACTTATTAATAAATGTAGTGTATTCCACAATGAATGATGTTGACTCATCAAACTGATATTTTATGGATATATATTCTCACATATTATTTGGGAGGCCTACAGCTATGGTGCATAAATAAAGTAGTGAAGAGCCAATAAATAGCTTCCACATATAAAGTGATAACACCATTACATGCAAAAGGAATAAGGATACAATATTATAACAGATGACATATTATCTTTTTGGAAGGGTTTACATAATTCTTATCATAGACTTGAGTAAATGAAATGTATGTGTACAATCATTTGAATGCTCTTAGGGCAGGTTGTCTATTACAGAATGATTTACGGGTTACCACCAAACTACTAATGGGGGGATTTATACTGCTCACTACATAGCTCAGATTTCATATTATTGAATGGTACAGAAGAACAAATAATAAAATAATTTTGTGATAATTTGTATTCATAGTTGGAATTCTGGATTTGCCCCAGATGTCATAAAGTAGAATTATTGTTATGACACTACATGATTTATAAACGTGAGCATGTAACCTTTTGTAAAGAAGACATTTTTTTAATTATTGCAATTGTTACTACCTACTTTCTATGTAAGGCAGATTTGAAATTTAATTAGGTAAATTATTTAGATATGATTACATTTAAAAGTAACGGTATGCAATGGTTACCTGTCGTTTGAACTATCTAGTACCATCTTTATAGGATAGTAGTATCCAGTCATTAAGTTAAGATTACTAGTAGTACTAGTTTAAAAGTATGTTCAGGCTACCATATTTACACATTGTTTGTTGATAGAAACACTTCAAAAGTATGTGTGAAATTACATGATCAGTAAATATCAATGGTCCATCTATGAATGTAGTGATCAATGAATATCAATGGTCCATCTATGGATTTAGTGATCAATGAATATCAATGGTCCATCTATGGTGTGTATATCTAGGATGTGTATATGAAGTCACTTAAATTATATAACATTAAAGCATGAAGAGTTTTGTGGGAAGTATTATATAAATGAGAATTTACTTAATATTTATTCATAGGTGAATAAGAATTGTTTTAGATAAAGATATAATTAGTCTTCCACACTGTTAATAATATTATTTTGAATGAATGGTAAGAGACCAACAAACAAATGATGAACTGAAACTGTCTTTTACTATATATGTAAATATAGGTTACATATATACACATTGGTATACATGCACAGAATGTTCTCGTTTAGATCCATTTGATAACTAGGTGATATAGTAGAAGGCATATCAAATATAAAGACTAACTGACAGTTTATATTTGGAGGACCATAATTAAATATTGATGATATTGCATTTTATAATATAATATGGTATTAAGTTTCATTTCACAAACTTAAAAGTTAACTAATAATTGTATGAGCTTGGATGAAGAAATTCCCACAGATTCGAGGTCCTTTGGCCGCGACAGACATAACCAATGTAAACACCACAATGCATGACAAGTGATGGCAAATTTTGGTATTGTCATTTAGAATAGAATGTTGTTTTTAAGATTTGATGAATTGGGTATGTTGATATTGGTCAGACCTAAATGATGGTACATTTCTTCATGCTAATAAGATGGTGCTCTCAAAGGGAGTCATTGTTCACAAATTGTCACTATCATATATCAGTAACTTTCTGAAGGGACTTACTTTATGTTTTGGACATCGTCAAGATAGAAAATACTGTTGTAACCGGTATGGAAACTCAATTTATGTGGAATTACTATGAAGCATTTGTGTGACTGTACAATTGTACAATGTCTATAATATTAGCAAGTGTTAGTAAAGAGTTTGAGTTGTTATAATAATTAACAGTTATTGACATATATATTGAAAAAATGGCGACTTGTGTATTATGTATGGGTTATGGGAGTCCGTTGTGTTTTTATGTGAATTACATTAAGACTTGGTGACTGTTACGAGTTAGAACTCATACCTACAATAAAATATATATGTGACCCTGGTGAGGGAGTAATATGTTGAACTTATACCTACTATAAAGTATATATGTGACCCTGGTGAGGGAGTAATATGTTCTAAGTTGGCCAGATTTTATCTGGCAAAGTTATGTAAATGTGACCCTGGTGAGGGAAATATCTGTTGTAAATTGGCCAGAGCTGGCAATGTTTTGTAAATGAGACCCTGGTGAGGGAAATATCTGTTGTAAATTGGCCAGAGCTGGCAATGTTTTGTAAATGAGACCCTGGTGAGGGAAATATCTGTTGTAAATTGGCCAGAGCTGGCAATGTTTTGTAAATGAGACCCTGGTGAGGGAAATATATGTTTTTGGCCAGAGTTGGCGAAGATTGATGGCTAGAGCTGCCAAAGTCCCGGTTGGCCAGAGTTGGCGAAGATTGATGGCTAGAGCTGCCAAAGTCCCGGTTGGCCAAAGTTGGCGAAGATTGTTGGATAGAGCTAGCAAAGTAATCAGTGGCCAGAGCTGGTAATATGCGATGATGATATCATATGGTTCAGATCAATATGAAGATTTTGTTGATGAGACACCGACACACCGTAACAGACATTTGACTTCACTAATCGTACTATGATATCAAGAATGCAACAGCAAAGCATGAGAATCGTTATTTAAGAAAGACAAATCTTAGTGCTAAGCAATGACCTATCGAGTTTTCCGGAAAATGATTCAGTCTTCAAGAAGTTCTAAATACTGGAAACGCAGATGAATGAGGTATTGTTAGCTTAATTTATATGGTCATATAATATCTACTTGAATGTAATAGAATATCTATGGCCTTTATGAAGAATAATGGTTGCCAAGGATACTGTTGCTCATAATGTCATCTATGTTTTAATTATTGAAATATTATGTAAATGCAAGGAAATGTATAAAATGAAGATATACAAAGAATTCTGAAGATATCAAACAAGCTTTCAGATGTAATATACTAGAAATAAAGAATATCCTTTATAGATCAAAAACGTTGACCAGAAGGAAAATCTGCTATACCTAGCAAATAGATCAATAAAACCAA
Source organism: Hemithea aestivaria (assembly GCA_947507615.1). Classification (NCBI taxonomy): domain Eukaryota; kingdom Metazoa; phylum Arthropoda; class Insecta; order Lepidoptera; family Geometridae; genus Hemithea; species Hemithea aestivaria. The sequence continues at coordinate 9,402,528 of OX382325.1, read as the reverse complement.
GATGAATGCCAATGGGTATTGTACACATTATATCATAGACCGATGATAAAGGATATTTATAAACAAGACAAGGACATTGATTACATTGAGGTCTATGCTCCAGTGGTCTACCACTCGCCTATAAGATACCTGATCGGATGCCAAGAAGGAACTAGAAACAGATACACCAAATGGATGGAGTCACAGCATTCTTACTCAGCAAAGTTACTGAAGAAACTTACATTTAAAACCTGGTTATGAGGATGAACATTATGATTGTAAACTAAATATGTCAATGTATAATAGACACGAGCCAGCGAACAAACTATTGGCACAGACAAATATTGCTTTAGAATTTGGGATGCCTTGCTCAAGAATAAATCCATATGTTTATATTGTAAATGGAAAAGATGTGATTGTTATAGCAGTATAATATATCGATGATATAGAATAGATCTTTATAACATTGAGGAAATGTCATAAATTATAAAAAGAGATACAAAAATAAAAAAGGAAAGGTACCTGAAGGATTTAGGAACAACCAAACATTACATTGGTTCCAGAATATCACAAGAATACAAAATTTAATTTCAATTGAATAAGCAATATATACAAAGATATTACAACAGTCAGCCCACTAATGAATATTGGGCGGCATGAGGTATCAGAAGGCAACAATGCTTATGAAACTCGTCTATAATGTACCTAATTATAATGGAAATGTTACCAGTTGTTGTGATGCAGACTAAGCAAATGATACTGAAGATAGAAGATACATATTTTCACTCCCATTATGCCATAAGCTAGAATTATGGAAAACAAAACATAGCCTTATCTAAAGTGAAGCATATTATGGAAAAAGTTATGCCATTTGATAAGTCAATGTGATAATATAGATGGAGATGACTGGAAGCTCCTTCGTCGGCATATTAGCAGATGACTGTCTTTAAATAAATAGTCATGATAAAAGTAATCAAAATTATAATATCTCTTTAATAAAATGCCAATTTCACTAAGAAAGTAACTTCGCATGATAAAAGACGTAGTGCCATTCAAACGAAAAATTAATTATGACAATAAGATGTAAACATTTTAAACTTAATAAAACAAACAGCAATATCCATGAGTTTCTTGCTCGTTCTTCTCATGGAGGTGCTTTGCGAACGAGCGGTAGTCATTTACTAACATAATTCTCAAAAAAAAAAGTGTTAAATTTAAAATTAATTAACTTGAGTTTTTCTTTTATTAAAATGATTTACAACAACACAACGCGAATATGAAGCTTAAGGGTGAATCCTGAGAGACAAAATTTTACGTGTCTGGGGGAATAAACTACCCGTAACATAAAAATTCTACCCAAGGATATTTTTTTTCTGTTAGTTTAAGGTTTAATCTACTTAATGCATGATAGATATAAGGTTAAATCTAGCTGCAAGTATCTGAAAAAAAATGTAAAAGCCCTGAAATTTGATTACCATGGGGTGTCCCTTACACTTTTTTGGAACAAAATATATTTTTTACACCAATTTATAAACGGAATTTTATTAATTGTTGTGATCTTAGCTGTAAAGGGTGAACTGTTATATGATCAAAAAAATACGTGAAGACTGTACTCAGCGTAGTTTTAGAAAAAAACACAAATTTAGGTTTGTCCCCGGACAAAAAGTGATTCCCATGGCGCGCGACATAACTACCCACATTTCACAAACCACAAGACTTAGAAGTTTGTACTCACGCTGTTGGCTAACTTCAATTGCGCTCTAAACATCGTGAAGAGAGGTTGCTCCTCTCGTTGTTATAAACTGGATTTACGAAGGTGAGAAATTGATTACCGTGGTTTTGGTTCACTAGATCATTGATTACCATTTCCATGTTTAAAAATATTTTTTTATCCATTACGGTTTTTTGACTAGGGTGTGCAGTTAGGAAAAGGGTATTGTTTATCATATATTTTATTATTATTGGTCTATAATTATGGTATTTAAAAATATTGACAAAAAACTATACAATTTTGATTTCCATGGTACTGATTCTCGTGGCGTTTTACCACGGTGATCAATTTTCCCCTGAGTTTTCTTGCGCATTCTTTCACTTTTTACCCAACTACAGCGAAGCCGCAGGTATGGAAGTGATTTTGAGAGTTTATATTTGTTTATTTCATTGTTTCAGATGTTTTTTTTTTATATTGTATACATCAGATTTTTTTTATATTGTACTATAGTAGACAGCCGCTCTGGCTTATGCGGCACCATTATATCCCCACATTAAAATAAGTCGCTCAGCGAGCTATGGAGAGGGCTATACTCGGGGTTTCTCTACGTGATCGAATCGGGAATGAGGAGATCCGAAGATGAACCAAAGTCACTGACATATCTCCGCGGATCAGGAAGCTGAAGTGGTAATGGGCAGGCCACAGAGCACGTAGAGCGAATGGCTGATGGGGTCCAAAAGTTCTCAAGTGGCTACCACGGACAAGCAAACAACAAAAAAAGTTTTATATATGGAGGTCTAAAGATGAGGTTTATGTTCAGCAGTAGACGTCTTATGGCTGAGATGATGTATGATGAAAAAATAAAACGAAACTATGGGCTGACTACAACTTCAGTCCAGATTAACCTAACTAATGATAAATGTACAATCTGATGACAGCTTCTAGAGTGAATACTGTCAGTGACTGTGATTGAGAACTTAATTTTATGTTCTAGGACTATTTATTCAATATTTTTACATTTTTTAAGACAGCAATATGTTGATTTTATTTAGTTTACATAATTATTATATAGAAAGCCAATATAGACCATTTTATACTTTATGTTTGGTGTGTATTTGTTTGGATCACTGTTTTTAATATTTCTATTTTATATGATTAGTATGTAGAGGTCAATATTTAAATAATAACATAGAATTCAAACAAAATAGTTTTAATTTTGATTCCCATGCCACACTTTATTGATTCCCGTGGCATCAAAAATTTAAATTTAAATATCTTCTGAACAAAACAAGTTATATTGATGCCTATTTGATGGATGTGCTTATAATTATGGGAAATTTGATGTTTTACATGTAAAATTCAATAATACTTTGATTTAAAATCTGCCACGGAAATCACTTAAATACGCCCGATCTCAGGATTTACCCTTAACGGGGTGATAACACTCAATACGTAAGTTTTGTAGGCCTTATTGCATTCGATACAATGCAACATGGTGAATAAAAAAAAAATATGTATATCTACAGGATATACTTTATTTTTGGTTGGTGCTCATAACACAATTCCATTATTTTCGCTCGATAGAAAAAAATAATGAAAATACCTCTAAAAAATGTTTTCATGGTTAAATAATGTATGAAGATGTTACTAAATCGATCAGATTTTTTGCCAAATGATACTTTATGTAATTAACTATATTTGCTTCGTGCCATTTTTTAAATAAAATAAGACAATTTTGCATAAACTCCATTTTTGTTATTTGCGGAAAAAATTGTTTGCATGTGTGCGTGAAGCCCGTGTACAGACACACCCGGCTGAGGCCTCTTGCTGAACAGACGTGTCGCGCTTTGAGTTTCAATACTCTCGTCGACATTTTTCCATATTTCAATGCTTATATCTTGTGTTTCTGATAGGTCATAGTTTAGTTTTACGTTTGCATATTTTTAACATTTTTTCACTATAAAATAATCGTGTAAATAATACTTCTGTAATATCTATAAAAAAATGGTATAACTGTATGCTTGGCAATAACAGATTAGTTTATTTAGACGCTCGGTTAGATGCTACGGTAGCCACATTGGTTTACTGGTGGAAACGCAAGCTGCATGTCTGGGTTCAAATCTCGATAAGAGATGTAATTTTTGCTTTATTTGTTTTTATTATAAGTTTGTATTTTTAACCAAGAACAAAATGTAGGGCGTTTATAAGTCGATGCGTAGACCTGTTTTTTACAGAGCACATAGTCCGAATTTGGTTTTTTTTTTGGAAAGGGACGTATACTCTATTTTTGTTATTTGGGAAAAAATTGTATACCGCTGAGCGCAGCAAGTATTATTATATTATGGAAGCAGATGATGCGAGACCCTGGTTAAAAAAATATTTATACCTACCTATTATAATATTTACATTTTTGTTTTATCCGTTACTATGATTATATCGTGTAAATTATATTTGCAGAAAAAAGAAACTAGAAAACGTATAATAAATAACCAATTTTTTGGTCAAATATTTTAGTGCGGCTCCTTAGCTCGATTTTGTATGGAAGTATGGCCCCGAGCGGCAGAAAGCATGAAACTTGGCATGCGTATAGCTTTACCGTTCATTAGAAGAAATTTTAATAGAAACACCCCTTACGACAATGTTTTCACCTCCCCCCCCACTTTTATGCCCCTTTTTTTTGTTTTTTGAGTTTTTCTTGAAAACTATGAGAGCTATAATAAAGATATACATACAATATTGTATTTACAATATTGTCCTTTATAGTATATTGCCAGGACTTATAGTTTCAAAAATATGATTTATTTGTTTTTGGATTCTTTTTGAAACTATAAGTCCTGACAATCTATATATATAAAAGAAAGTTGTGTTAGTTAGACTATTTATAACTCGAGAACGGCCGAACAGATTTGGATGAAAATTGGTGGGGAGGTAGCTTAGGACCGGGGGCGTGCTGTAGGATACTTTTTATCCCGATTGGTATGATTTGAAGAAAATTTTAACTAAAAATAGTTATGAATGAAAAACAAATGACTGTTGGCGAAATTTGACAGCTGATTGTCATTTTGACGTGTATTTTTTTTTCAAAATTTGACGTAAATGACATAAGGAGGTCGGTGACTTGGTTTGTAACTTTTTGAATGTGAATTAAATTTGAATGGTAGAATTTGATGGAAATTTAACTGGTAGAAATTTAAGAGTTCAAAAATGATAGAAATTTTAATCTAAGAAACCATAGATCATCAAAATCGGTCCAGGCGTTCTTGAGTTATGAGTATTCAAACTTTTACGAAGTACCAGGACACCAGAAACATGTAGGAGATGTTTGACAAATTTATTTGTATTATAAACTACTTGCTGCCAGTATAACAAAACGTCATAAAAACAATGACAATTATAAATTATTGAAGTTTAACGTTTGATTTGTTTTGGTTGGAAAATATTAAAATAAATTTGCAGATAGTTCAGAAAAATTGGATTAATAATGCCGCGACCAAGACAATCGAATCTTTACCGACAAAGCCGAAATGCGACTAGGATTCGGAACATTGCGAATGAAAGGACAGATGAAGAACAAGAAATTGCACGTGAAGAGAGCCGTATTAGTATATCTCGGCTGCGTACTTATCAATCACAAGAGCTAATAGAGGCAGCCCGTGAAACGGCACGCTTGGCAATGCGAAATCATCGAGCAAATCTCAGAGTTGAACGGTTAGATAATGTAAGACACAAGAAGAAATGTATCAAGTCCTGATTTGAATCGAGCAGCGTTTCGATACATTGCATCACTGATTACTGCCTGCATACTAGCGTTCAAATTGGGCCAATGGACATTCTTTGCGAGTATTGTGACGCATTGAAGTTTTCCGGAGAAACGCACGGATTATCATGATTGTTGGTGAAAACTTGGAAAGAAGAGATATTGTGCTGTCACGTCGCGATAATGGGCAACTGAAAAAAATATCAGAAACACATCGTTCATATGACACGTTGCAATACCCGCTGATGTTTTGGAAAGGAGAAGATGGATATTATTTCCATATCAAAATGAAAAATCCATTGAATGGAGAATATCACTATCATAGTTCGGAAAGCAATTGGCTATTAAGTGAGGTAGTCACACAGCCCACTCTTTGGCTTTAGTATTGTTAAATCTAGCGTAGGTACTATAGTCTCTAAGCATTGTAGATGTAAAATATTGATACAATAAATATATAAGGCATCGCCTTGCAGTTTGTATCACCCACTACCCCACTTTTTTTTTATGTGATGAAGTAGAAGACGAGCAAGACGTCTCCTGATGTTAAGAGATAACGCTGCCCATAATCAGTACAGTGCTACCAAGAATTTTACAATGATGTGAAATTCCAGGAACACTGCACCAACGCTTCTTACTCAAGAGCCATAAGATGTTAAGATTCTTTAGCCCAGTAATTTCACTAGCTACAGAGCCCTCCTACCGAAGCACAGTAATGTTTGCACATCACTGATCAGGCGGTAGAATAACTAGCACTGTTGGGGTACCCACCTAGACGACCTTCTGCAAAAACAGTCTACTCCTGGTAAGAAAGTCTACCCTCGATAATTAAATTAATTTAAATAAAAACAAAAATTGGGTAATTTTATTACTCTAAGGCGGAACGAAGTTCACCGGGTCAGCTAGTATACTATAAAGTACAATATTGTAGAAAATTTTATGGAAAATAAACTTCTCCTTGATATCTTTATTCTAGCTCTCATAGTTATCAAGAAAAACTCAAAATACAAAAAATTGGGACCTAAAAGTGGGGGAGAGGAGGAAATATTATCGTGGGGGGTGTTTCTACTCATATTTCTTCTAATGAAAGGTAAAGCTATACGCATGCCAAGTTTTATGCTTTCTGCGGCTCGGGGTCATACATTGGACTAAGGATCCGGAGGTATATTTTTAAATTTTTGGTTCATGTATTAAAAAATCTACCCCAAATCTGCTTAATTTATGATACCCAAACACACAAATATAGGCGAAATAATCATTAATAAAAGAACATTGCTGGTATTATCAGGTGCAAGGGCAATTGCATATCACCCAAAAACAATACTGTATATTTGCCGTTTGGGAAAATGAAAAGGAAAAGCTAAAGACAGAAAAAATTTAAACAGACTAGGAGGGCACTGTAGCTAGTGAAATTACTGGGCTGAAGAGTCTTAAATAAAATTAAATAAAAATAACTACTCTACACGAGACTTTTTGTCTTATCCATATCCATATACATATCCAACCATACATATATATAAAAGGCAAGTCATTTGTATTACATACATTTTGTCCTAAGTATAATAAAATTCTTAACATAATATATTATTATTTTTTATAAGTATTTTAGAGATTGAACATTTCATCAGACCATGTTTTAGACATGTAATCATTAAGAGAGTAGAAAGGATGTATTTCAAAAAAGTATTTTATTTTGCATTTGAACTCTAACATAGGTAGTCTAGTAATTTGAATAGGTAATTTTTACCTTTCGTGAAAAGCACTCTACCTAGCAGTCACGGTTTCCGATTGAGCTGAAATTTCACATACCAACAATCGGATGACAATGCAATAATTTTATGACATGGAGGTGAACTGAAGTCTGATGATGGAGCTGAAAGGTGGTCATAGGAACCGCGTAAACAAAAGACAAAACCTCATCGAGTTTGGGCTCATTTGATTCGTCTTTACGAGTACTTTGATACTATATAGTAACCATGATCTGATGATGGAGCTGGAAGGTGGCCATAAGAATTCCGTGATTAAAAGGCAAAACCCCATCGAATTTGGGCTCATTTGATTCGTCTTGACGAGTACTTTGATACTATACATATAGTAACCAGGGTCTGATGATGGAGCTGGAAGGTGGCCATAGGAACTCCGTGATTAAAAGACAAAACCCCATCAAGTTTGGGCTCATTCGATTCGTCGTAATAGAGGGGGAGTTTCGATCTTAATCAGCTTATTTGGAGATAAGGAATCATTGTGCCAAGTTTTAAATCTCTGCATAAAACGACGTTTTGCGCCCAGAGTCTGTTTTTTTTTTTATGTTATGAAGTAGAAGACGAGCAAGACGCTCTCCTGATGTTAAGAGATAACGGCTGCCCATAATCAGTACAGTGTTACCTAGGATTTCACAATTATGTGAAACTCTAGGAGCACTGCACCAACGCTTCTTACTCAAGAGTCATGAGATGTTAAGACTCTTTAGCCCAGTAATTTTACTTATTTTATATGGTACTAGCTGACCCGGCGAACTTCGTTCCGCCTTAGAGTAATAAAATTACCCAATTTTTGTTTTTATTTAAATTAATTTAATTATCGAGGGTAGACTTTCTTACCAGGAGTAGACTGTTTTTGCAGAAGGTCGTCTAGGTGGGTACCCCAACAGTGCTAGTTATTCTACCGCCTGATCAGTGATGTGCAAACATTACTGTGCTTCGGTAGGAGGGCTCTGTAGCTAGTGAAATTACTGGGCTAAAGAATCTTAACATCTTATGACTCTTGAGTAAGAAGCGTTGGTGCAGTGTTCCTGGAATTTCACATCATTGTAAAATTCTTGGTAGCACTGTACTGATTATGGGCAGCGTTATCTCTTAACATCAGGAGACGTCTTGCTCGTCTTCTACTTCATCACATAAAAAAAAAGTGGGGTAGTGGGTGATACAAACTGCAAGGCGATGCCTTATATATTTATTGTATCAATATTTTACATCTACAATGCTTAGAGACTATAGTACCTACGCTAGATTTAACAATACTAAAGCCAAAGAGTGGGCTGTGTGACTACCTCACTTAATAGCCAATTGCTTTCCGAACTATGATAGTGATATTCTCCATTCAATGGATTTTTCATTTTGATATGGAAATAATATCCATCTTCTCCTTTCCAAAACATCAGCGGGTATTGCAACGTGTCATATGAACGATGTGTTTCTGATATTTTTTTCAGTTGCCCATTATCGCGACGTGACAGCACAATATCTCTTCTTTCCAAGTTTTCACCAACAATCATGATAATCCGTGCGTTTCTCCGGAAAACTTCAATGCGTCACAATACTCGCAAAGAATGTCCATTGGCCCAATTTGAACGCTAGTATGCAGGCAGTAATCAGTGATGCAATGTATCGAAACGCTGCTCGATTCAAATCAGGACTTGATACATTTCTTCTTGTGTCTTACATTATCTAACCGTTCAACTCTGAGATTTGCTCGATGATTTCGCATTGCCAAGCGTGCCGTTTCACGGGCTGCCTCTATTAGCTCTTGTGATTGATAAGTACGCAGCCGAGATATACTAATACGGCTCTCTTCACGTGCAATTTCTTGTTCTTCATCTGTCCTTTCATTCGCAATGTTCCGAATCCTAGTCGCATTTCGGCTTTGTCGGTAAAGATTCGATTGTCTTGGTCGCGGCATTATTAATCCAATTTTTCTGAACTATCTGCAAATTTATTTTAATATTTTCCAACCAAAACAAATCAAACGTTAAACTTCAATAATTTATAATTGTCATTGTTTTTATGACGTTTTGTTATACTGGCAGCAAGTAGTTTATAATACAAATAAATTTGTCAAACATCTCCTACATGTTTCTGGTGTCCTGGTACTTCGTAAATGTTTGAATACTCATAACTCAAGAACGCCTGGACCGATTTTGATGATCTATGGTTTCTTAGATTAAAATTTCTACCATTTTTGAACTCTTAAATTTCTACCAGTTAAATTTCCATCAAATTCTACCATTCAAATTTAATTCACATTCAAAAAGTTACAAACCAAGTCACCGACCTCCTTATGTCATTTACGTCAAATTTTGAAAAAAAAAATACACGTCAAAATGACAATCAGCTGTCAAATTTCGCCAACAGTCATTTGTTTTTCATTCAGAACTATTTTTAGTTAAAATTTTCTTCAAATCATACCAATCGGGATAAATAGTATCCTATAGCACGCCCCCGGTCCTAAGCTACCTCCCCACCAATTTTCATCCAAATCTGTTCGGCCGTTCTCGAGTTATAAATAGTCTAACTAACACAACTTTCTTTTATATATATAGATTTTAGAAAATATAAAAGAAAGAAATGAATTATTGTTTGAAGTTAATAAATAAATTTTATGTAATAATTGACATTTTATTTTAGCTCTCATAGTTTTAAGTAGTAGTAGATTTTATATAGATTTAAGGGGGGGGGGGGGGGAATTGTCGTAGAGGTGTTTCTACTAAAATATCTTCTTGGGAACGGTAAAGCTAAACATATGCCAAGTTTCATGATTTCTGCCGGACGGGGTCATACTTGAAGCTTTATGTAAAATATTTTTTTTACAATGAAGTAAGAAAATGAGCAAGACGCTGTCCTAATGGTAAAAGATAACGATATCCATAATTAGTACAGTGTTACCCTCGATTTAACAAAGGAAAAAAACTGGGTGCACTGCGCCAACGCTTCCTACTTGAGAGTCATAAGATGTTTAGACTCTTCAGCGAAGTAAAATATGGTTTCTATAACAATCGTGAAAAATAAAATTACTAATTACTAAACGCCGTTCCACCTTTTCCCATTGTTAAATATTTGTTTATAAAACAAGTGAGTATAAATAGAGCATTTTATAATTATTACCATTCAGCATCAAAGTACTCGACAAGACGATTCAAATGAGCCCAAACTTGATAGGGTTGCATCATTTAATTACGGAGTTCTGTGGCCACCTTCCAGCTTCATCATCAGATCAGTTCGATGTCATAATAATATTGCGTTGTCATCCAATTTATGCATGCAACATTTCACCGCAATCGGATTTCGGGAAGTGGGTAAAATTAAACATGCAAAATTTGATTAAAATAAGACAGACAGACAGGTGAAAATAATAAAAGCTTGTGAAAGTATTGTGTTGATTAAATGAATAAAATAACCTTACCAACCAACAAAAATAAAAAAATATTTTAGTTATCAGATTCATTTATTAGGGTTCCGTACCTCAAAAGGAAAAAACGGAACCCTTATAGGATCACTTTGTTGTCCGTCCGTCTGTCTGTCTGTCTGTCAAGACCCTTTTTCTCAGGAACGCGTGGAGGTAACAAGCTGAAATTTATAGGAAATACTAAGGTCCATTGCCTCATAGAGCTGTGAAAATTTCAAACTTCTAGGCCAACGCAATCAAAAGATATAGTCGAATATGTCGCAAATTTCAGCTAATTTTCGACATTACCAAATAAATCAAAACCTACGAGGCACTTCCCATGAACTCAGAATCTTGAAATTTGGCACGAAGTAACTCCTTAGAGCACAAATAAAGGAAAAATTGCGAAAACCATACATTTTTATTTGCATCATATGAAAAAAATATTTTGAATAATTTTATACCTACTACCCCTTTTCTCATGAACGCGTAGACGTATTAAATTGAAATTCATATCAAATACTCAAGTCTATAATACCTTTAAACTGTAATAAAATCAAACCTCTATGTCAACGCATTCAAAAGAAACAGCAATTTTAGTCGCAATTTTAAACTCGCAACTACTCTCAAAAAATCAAAACCTACAGGGTACTTCCCGTGATCTTAGAATCTTGAAATTTGGCACGAAGCAACTCCTTAGAGCACAGATAAAGGAAAAATTGCGAAAATTGTACATTTTTAGTTACATCATATAAAAAAATATTTTTCATAATTTCATACTTACTGCCTCATTTCTCATTAACGCGTGCAGGTATTAAACTGAAAGTCATATCAAATACTAAGGTTTATTATACCTTCAAACTGTAATAAAATCAAACCTCTATGTCAACGCATTCAAAAGAAACAGCAATTTTACCCGCATTTTTAAACTCGCGACTACTCTCAAGGGAATCAAAACCTAAAGGGTACTTGCCGTTAACTCAGAATCTTGAAATTTAGTACGCAGCAACATCTTAGATCATAGGCACAGGAAAAATTGCAAAAACTGTAAATTTTTAGTAACATCGTGTAAAAAAATATTTTTAATAATTTTGTATTTTTACTACCCCTTTCCTCGAAAACGCGTACAGGTATTAAATTGAAATTCATTTCAAATACTCAGCTTTATAATAACTTTAAGCTGTAAAAAAATCAAACATCTATGTCAACGCAATCAAAAGAAACAGCAATTTTAGCCGCATATTTTCAAACTCGCAAGTACTCGCAAGGGAATCAAAACCTACAGTATATAATACTATACCCACTTTTCCTTAGGGTTCCGTAGAAACCCGTAGGTTTGTACGGAACCCTCGGTGCTCGAGTCCTACTCGTACTTGACCGGTTTTATTTTTTAAATAAGCGACATCTATTGAGTTTTTTGTGGAAATTACAACACGATGCGATATAAAGTCGCTTGTGCTATCTTATAGTGCGTGCAAGTAGTTTTGTGTGCCGCCGTCCGATGCTCTAGCGCCACGCCGCGCCGTTCGTGCGGTGTGACTGTGTGAGAACGCATTTCTGAATTCGAATTAGGTGTTATCACCCCGTTAACTAAAAAGTTTTTATTTAATCTAAATCAAATTATTGCTCTGTACCATTAGTTGTCGATATTTTAAAAAAATGTACTTGCTCAAATGTATTTACTATCCCGAATACGATGTACTGTCGGTAGTATGGGGACATACACCAACAAAGAATGGCCGAGATGTGTTTGGGGATAGGGACATCCCCATGGCAGAACGGCCGATTGTTAGAAATTGTGATACATAACGATTTAAATGCTTAATAAACGATGCGAAAAAGCAAATCAACCAAATTAAAAAATAAACAATATAAGAAATGACATAGTCTATGGCACTATGGTCTGACATAAGTCATGATGACAAGGCGGCTAGATAAAATGTATGTGATAAAATAGCAACAGAAAAATAGTAAACTATGTAATTGCCGAAAATATAATACAGTTCAACAAGTAAATATGTACTTTTATTCAGGATCCTGTTGGTATGTATGTTTGATACTATTACACAGAAGAGCATAGCCTTGTTAAACTGACAAGGGGGCTAACTAACACGGTCGAGCGAACTGATGAGTTCATTATTCACACCGGGAAAGTGCTCCCGTACTCACTAACCTATTTAAATAAATGTTACGAAGGGAAACTTAAAGGTCGCTAAATTATTTGGTGCCTCGATGTTTAATCGACGCGAAAAAGTCAGATTTTCCTCATAGAATTTGGTATACTTATATCCTATTTTTCAAAGTTTGATAGTACTTGTTGGGTTTTCATACCACTTTCTCTCTGGCTCCATCTTATCTTAAAGTACTCTCATATTATAATCACCCGGTTTACATAATAACAATATATAAATTACTCTGTCAAGAAGATTATTACAAGATTTTATTTTAAAATATGTATACGACAATATAATATAGAGGTATATAGCATGATGAAAATAGTCCAAGATAACGTTCACAGGCTTAAAGATAGGCTTAGCCAGCAAAGATGGTTGCTACAGAAGCTTATTTCATCTATCGCACATTTTACTATTATTAATTACTCTAAAATGTTTCTATAAAAAACGGCGTTTCCTTTGGGAAAGTCCTGAGGGCCTATTGGCTAATTCACACTCACTACGATTGATGATAACTTCAATGTACCTACATTATACTGCGTTTCCTATTTTACTCGTATTGTTGAGGAGGTTTTAAGCAAGTACAGGTCGCGTCACATAAAAAGAACGCTGGCGCGTAAGCTGCGCAGTCAACGATTTATCGATCTATTGAGTGGTATGAGGGGAGCGCGGGGCGGGTGAACGCCGCACGGGCCACGGGATTGGCGCGTCAGTCGTCCTTGGCTTCCCTCCCGGTGTTCACGTCACTTTCATCACGGTAAAGAGATATACAGTAGTTTGACTGAGCGTAATTTTTGAACATAAATACCTACAGTCGCGCGGTACATGCGCAAGTCATAGGGCTGCCGGGCAGCCGCTGCCCGCATACAGTAGGTACCTACCTGTTTCATATCATCTACTTACTTGAGCTACCTACCTACTACCTACTTACCTATCATGTCGTGGCGGCGTATATTAAAACCCAAGACAAGACAAAAGACAAGACAAGACAAGAGACAAGAAAAGAGACAAGACAAGACAAGAGACAAGACAAGAGATAAGACAAGAGACAAGACAACCTCCTCCCCTTCCCCCTCCCCTTCCCCTCCCCCTCATACCCTTCCCCTCCCCTCCTTCCCCCTACCCTTCCCCCTCCTCCCCTTCCTCCTCCCCTCCTTCTCTTCCCCCTCCTCCCCTTCCCCCTCCTCCCCTTCACCCTCCCTTCCTTCCCCCTCCCCTCCTTCCCCCCTCCCCTTCACCCTCCCCTCCTTCCCCCTCCCCTCCTTCCCCCTCCTCCCCTTCCCCTCCCCTCCTTCCCCCCTCCTCCCACTTCCCCCTCCCCTCCCCCACTTCCCCTCCTCCCCTTCCCCTCCTCCCCTTCCCCCCCCTCCTCCCCTTTTTAACTAACTGACCTTTTTAATTTTATTACCTTTCCATGTTGCTTGATAAACAAGTGAATTAAATTAAAAATTTTAAAAAACCCCCAACGCAATACGCAATTCTTCATTTTGTGGTGGCGGCCATCTTGGATTTTTAATTTTATATAATGGGTTGTATTCTACTAGTTAAGCCCTTTCATTTGATACCCATATTGAGGGGGTCGCGGAAGAAAAAAGTAATCCGCCATTTTGTAGCGGCGGCCATCTTGGACCGATTTCCACCAAACATGTCTGAGAACACTCTCGACTAACCTTACTTTCAAACAAAAAAAACTAAATCAAAATCCGTTCATCCGTTCGGGAGCTACGGGGCCACAGACAGACACACACACAGAGAGACAGACAGACAGACAGACACGTCAAACTTATAACACCCCGTCGATTTTGCGTCGGGGGTTAATAATGTTATTTCTGGATTTCCTGATAAGTTCAATGATAAGTTCAAGCTACCAAAAACAGCATAATATAGTATGCTATTTTTTTGTCATTTTTATATAATTTTATATAATTTATTATATTATTATGTATACATACGTCAAAAGTAAATAACGTAAATAACACTAAATACTTGCAAAAAACTATCGCGACGTCCGCCCGTCGCTGCGTGGCACCCGCTTCTGGATTATATACCCACTTCTACCCACATCTACCGACATCTATTCACTTCCATTTTCCGCCCGTTTCTATGGAGTCAAACTACTGTATATCTCTTTACCGTGCTTTCATTCACAAAGTACTATCGCGCTCAAAAGTTTTTAATTACAATATGGTTTTACACAGACAAGTGAGAAAAATGATATATGACGTTTATAGTTTTATGAAGAAAGAAGCTGATAGTAATACAGTTGATAATTTAAAACAGTGCATAAAACGGACTGCAATGGCAACAAAATGTTCTGAATCTACAGTGAGGCGAATTGTAAAAGGCGCAAGAGATTCGGAATTTCTTATTGTTTTTCGAACTCCCGGCAAAAATAAAAGAAATAAACAAAAACCAATTACAGATATTGACAGTTTTGATCAGGGTGTTATTAAAAGAGTCATTCACAATTTCCATATCACCGAAAAAGAATTGCCTACTATAAATAAGTTAAGAAAGAAGTTGCAGGATGACCTTAATTTCAAAGGATCGGCAGCAAGTCTCAGAAGAATAATAAAAACCTTGGGTTTTAAGTGGAAAAGAACAGAAACCAATAGAAAATTGTTAATTGAGCAATCACAAATAAGATTACAAAGAATTGAATATCTGAAAAAGATTAAAAAATATAGGGAGGAAGAAAGACCCATCATTTATACAGATGAGTCATATGTCGATAGTTCCCATGCTGCTCATCATTCATGGACAGACGGCTCCACCAAAGGCAATAAAAAACCATTATCGAAAGGTAACCGCCTGGTTATAGTGCATGCGGGTGGAGAAGGAGGTTTTGTACCGAACGCTTTGCTAACATTCAAAGCTGGTACAAAAAGCGGCGACTACCACGACAATATGAATTCAGAGAATTATGAGCGCTGGCTCCGCACTCAACTGATACCGAATTTACCAGCTAACTCAGTAGTGGTAGTTGACAATGCTTCATACCACAATAAACTACAAGATGCTGCACCAATCTCTACGACTAAGAAAGCAGATATGCAAAACTGGCTCCGCCAAAAAGGAGTAGAATTTGAAGGATCCATGTTAAAGCCGGAGTTGTATAATTTAATTAAAAAAATCAAAGACCAGTTCAAAAGATTTCATATCGATGCCATATTAAAGGACGCAGGCCATGATGTGCTTCGATTGCCTCCATACCACCCGGATCTAAATCCGATAGAGATGGCCTGGTCCCAAATTAAAGGATATGTCTCCGGCAAAAATGTAAGTTGGAACCTTACACGAATTACTGAACTAGTAAATGAAAAAGTAAATTTAATGGGAGCAACAGAGTGGGTGAAATTATGCACCAAAGTTAAGGAAATTGAGGCTGAATATTATAAAAGCGATCACGTGGTCGACATGATGACGGAAACATTCGTCATTCACGTAGGAGATGATGATTCCGAATCAAATGAAGAAGAAAGCTCGAGTAGCGACAGCGACGACGCCGAGGAGGATGAGATGGATACCACTAGCAACATCGCATCCACATCTGGTTTTCAAGTGACCGACGACGACTTAATGGAAGGAGTTTCAAAATTACCCTAATTTTTGTATTAACCCACTTGTTACCGAGATTACTTTTTGTGTCTCATTGCTACGAAATTTGGATATGTGCGTAGGTATTTAGGTGCTCTAATATCTAGGAAAATTCAAATAAAATTTCCAAATGTTTTGGAAATCCGGGAAAATGGTGTTCTTTATAAAGGCCAATAGTAAAATCCACTGCTATGAAGAGTGGACTTAAGTAAGAAATATAAAACAAACGAAAGGCTTGTTTTTGTTATGTATTTTATTCTTTGGTGCATTTAAAATATTTGTATTTTTTTTTATAATTGCACTTGGTGCAATTATAAAAAAAAAAAAACGTGACGTCACAAAAATTGCATAATTCTATGTTTTTTTCGTGATAAACAAAACAACACGCTGGTTTTTTTTCTTGGTATTTTATAACATAATGGTTGCCTTCAAACTAGAAAAGTTGCTGAAAATTCTTTTTCATCCCCCCATCTCGGAAAGTGACATGAATCACAGGATTTTTGTTTAGATGCGGGCCTTTATAAAGGACGATAGTAACAAGTGGGTTAAATGTATTTTCCTTCCTGAAATAAAAATATTTACTAAATTAAAAATGTTTTAATACTAATAAATAAATTCCATCTAATACATTTTGAATAGGTAATTAGGCACAGTTACCAATGTGGTCACCAATAAATATCTAATATAAAAAACCGCGATCGAAAAGCTAGTTAAAATTAAATAGGCCTAGTAGTTTTATGCGTGAGTGTACCCATGCGCAAGCTCATCCCCGCCACTTTCTTCCAGCGTTCTTTTTATGTGACGCGACCTATAATGTATGCAATTTTGTCTATGGATTCTAGTGTTGAACATTTCGTTAGGCAATAGCCAATAGGCCCTCTGGTGCGTTTAAAAGATTATCACGACCAATTATTATAATCTTCCATATTTGCGCGGTACTGTAGGGAATAGCTCATATACCTACGAACCTATACATTTTATAGGTAATCTAGATAGCACCGTAATAGCCAAGCGAGGTAATCTTCTCCATCCATCTTGCATTAGTTAGGTTTAATTCAATTGATGAAGGCGCCGTGATAAGGCTGTGTGGCTTTTGTAGCGTGTAAGTTGCATGCGCTTAACTAGGTACTCGTTATAATAACTTTACTAGCACCTCATAGTACTACACAGGTTATATAATATATTCATCTTGCCCTTATCTTGCTCTGAACAGAGGCCCTATTGGCTAATTCTCACCCACTACGATTGATGACAACTTCAATGTACATTGCTGCGTTTTTTATTTTACTCACATTAAGCAAGCAATGAAAAAAAAAAATGATTTTTTTTTTATTTAGCTAAAGAGCATGCAATACAGAAACATTAGCACTATGTATTATATTTCTAGAGTTATATTATGTGTAAGAATCTGTGACTCCCTCACTAGGCTGGGCCTGTGCCGAGGGAGCCCACAATTTAACAGTAGGATTTACATAACAGTAATATGTTCAACGAGTTTACCTATTGATAGATAGAGTATACATATTATAGTAGTATTATCTGTACCAGGTCTATTCGCTATTTGACTAAAATACAAGTGAAAAACTATATTCTTAAAGAAATAACAACAAAATTGTTTGTTTACATATATAACTAATTTTACATTTATGTTGTACCCAATGTACCCAATTTTGTCTATGGATTCACTAGAAAACACTAGTTTTACATGTCGTTTGGCGATAGCCAATAGTCCCTCTGAGTTGAAATTGCTGATTTATTTATTTCGATTCAACTCTTTCATCCACTTTTACTGTATCTTCGTAGTTTCAAGAAGTTTATTGAAGTCATTTCAGGGCGCCTCGTTTTTCATTATGGCTTACATGAACTACCTCTATTAGCTAGAGCCTAGTTACTGTGGGAATCTATCGCTGTTGCCAGTAAAAAAATACATTAAATTCTATCTTACGGAATCTAAGTGCCTTAACTTGTTTTGCCAAGTTAATCGTCTATTTATTGTATATTTTGAAGAACTACCCGTACGTAAACTACTCTCCTAAGTACTTTAAAAGTTCAGGCCAAATATTTTGCCATTTATAGGTGACAAACCCGACTCTCCTCATATGAAAGGAGGTACCTATAATACTAAAATTATAGTTAATAACGAAGTAGCGACAATCTTCATAATTTACGGAAGCAGATTAATATATTTTACCTACAAAATATGTCGTCCGGTAATCGAAGAGTCGGCATGTTTGCCAGAAAGGCAAGCTCTGCCAACTTTACTAAATGTCCAATGACAAAGTGCTTTTGTATTTTCAAGTTAGTGAATGTACCATCAGAATGAGTTTGTTCACTCGTTCATCAGGAGCTTTGGCATCACCTACTCTACGTCTCTGACCTAAATGCTACTTTACTCGCTGCTATAGAGGCTGTGCTAAAAGAGAAACGTCGTTGGAGTTGAGTTTAGGCTAATTGTATAAAGCGAGCCTAAGTGTTTGTGCAAAGTTTCTTCGACTTGTTATTTACTAGGAAAACTGAACGAAATGGGGATTAGAATTTATAGAGCCACAGTTGTCACTTGATGTCTACATAATAGGCTAAGCGCACTACAAAACTGTATTTGTCGATATTTTTTCGCAACGATTTTATGTTCTTGTTCGAGAATACCTAGTCTATGTTATGTGTTGTAGCGCCATTAATATTATATTTTAAAGATTTGTCATTCTTTTAAACTTCGGTACTTGCAACAATGGCTAGTAAGGCTCATAGTGCAAAAATGTAAAGCCGACGTCATCCTAACACGGGAAGGGGCGGAAAAGCCGTTGCGATCTTCGTTTTGTTCCTGACCGCGCTCGCTTTTATATGAGACACCTGTACAAATTCGAACATTACAAAATTCCGCTTCGGATCGTAACCGCTTTCCCGCATCTCTTTTTCACTCTAATTCTTACCTCTCCTTTTTTGCACAGTCTATACCTGTTAATGCAAGAAACTGGGTTAAATGTCGATGAAAGACCATAAACAGCTACGAAAACGTGCGGAACTCGACTAAATTGCTTATTTTCGAGTAAATCTTTGCAAGTGAATTATAGGCAATCACTCGGTACCTACGTACCTAGGTTACAACGTTGCAAGTTGCAACCTAGTTTAGTGAACTTACAGCGGCTATTTGGGTAGTTAAGCTTCGTTATTCGTACAAAGTAGTTTTCGTGACTGATCCAATTTACATGGATTGATTTACTGTTGGCATTTTTAAACATTTTCCACTTTGTAAAGGACAATAATTACCAAAGAACATTTAACTACTCGTTCTAAGCCATTATAAGAGTAAGTATATACTTAATGTTTATTTAGAACAAAATGTGTTAATTATAAAATAGTCTTAAAGACCAAAAAATAAATATTGGAGTTAACTAAAATGATTTGCGCAAATTGATCATACTTATGTTAATGTCTGAACAGTATTTTTGCAATAACTAGAAGCGTAGACAGAATTTTCCATAAAAAACGCACCCGTCTTTCGTCCCCGTTTCCTAAATCTTACGTAATTATTTGCTGACTCTCGGAAAGCCTTCGATACATTCAATACTGGGTTCATCTTACTAACATCAGTGTTTGTCCAGTCTTAAATGCATCACTCTCCCACGTAAAATGTTTCCGATGTAAGGTTAACCACGTGCACGTTAAAACTGGATCATCATCATCCCAGCCGTAGGACGTCCACTGTCCACTGCTGCTGAACATAGGCCTCCCCTTTGGACTTCCATATGAACCGGTTGGAAGTGACCTGCATCCAGCGTTTTCCGGCGACCTTTATAAGGTCGTCTGTCCACCTCGTGGGTGGACGTTATACGCTGCGTTTGCTAGTCCGTAGAGACTACTCTCTTCATTAAAACTGGATTGCTAACTCAAATTTGTACATTTGCCAATACAGGTATCAATAGTGGCAGCATCATCATGCCGCTATGTATACTGGCAGAGAAGTTCTCTGGAATACCTCTTCGTGAAAGAAACCTACTTAGCTTGCGTAGTGACGACGCTCATAGCTCGTGATATTACCACTAAACTATACGCTATGAACAATAAAATAGTGACGGAGAGAGGGTCACATTTGGATATAAGGTTGCCGAGTATATCGCACGCATTAGCGAGGAGTCCAAGAAGGTTGAGGACGGCTAAAGTGGAACCTCCGCCGACTACGGTGCAGCCAGTGCCACCTGAAAAACGAGCAAGTGAGTCTTGTATCTTCATTTTTCATTATGTCATATTTATCACATTCATATATGTTAAGTCTAACACTCATTTAATTTTAAGCTGGATTCCATCCCTTCTTCTTTCTATCCTTCTTCTACAGTAGGAGTTTCTTATTCTCGAGAAACTAGTCTTAGTTAGTCTAGAATGCGAGAGGTAGGGTGTCCCACTATTATCATAGTCCTGCTTTCATGAAAATTATTAAAACATCTAGAGGATGGAATTATGACTACTTCGGTCAAAACCCACTGCGCTACGTACTGATTTAAAACTACGATTTTATTATCCTGAATTAACACCAATGTGTCGTACCAACGTAATTTACTTTATAATGAAAACACTTTTCAATTAAAGTAGGTACCTAATAGAAATGTATTCACTCCGAATGTCCATTTCCTCAATTCGACACCTGACTATACAAACTACTATCTATACTATATTTATTCGCTTCTTAATTCCCTCAAAAGCATTTCCCGCTCAAATTGCGCTTCATTAAAATAAAATCATTTCAAAACCGTTTTAAAAGCCACGTGCCGCAAAAAAATTAAAAACGAGTTGTCGAAACGAGCGATGTAGGCAATTTAGCTGGTGTTAGTAACACGATAATGGGTCAAACATCGTAACAGCCGCTCTCCGCCAGGTCATTTGCAGTTTCGTATTACGATTTAATGTTGGCAAACAAGTAGGGAGTAAATTAGGGACGTTGAATATTGAACCTTGCCATTGCTATGACATGATTTTATGTATTGATTTCGGGTGGGATGATCTTGTTTAGTCAAGAGTCAAGCCTAACAACGATGCTTAGTCCAAAATATCTTGGTCAAATTTACTTTTGATTATTGAAAATAATAACAAAATACAATTTGAGATAAATATTTGCAATAAGAAAATTCCTCAAATTTTTAGTAATAGTCGCTGCAGTATCACTAAAAATTGCAGTGACTATTAAATTTCTATAATCCTAATAGCACTTCCTAACAAATTGTCATAATCAATAAGAGAAATGGCCAAAGCACTTTAGAACTAACCGACCGATGTACGACTATTACAGGACCCTCAAGAATTTGACGGGTCACAGTAATTGCAAGCTATATTTATTTTAAAATTTTCTCCAATTCAAAAGTTACGTACCTACACTAGGGTCACAATCTACTCAATATTTAACGTGCATCTCCCAATATGTCATATTCCTTTCAATCCAGACTGCTGGTCCCGCGAAGCAGACTCCATAGCAAACGCAGTTCGCAGAAACTGCACCGTTCCGTCATACAACGAAGAGGAGAACGAAGAACTAATGCCTCTAGCGGCCCACGAGGCCCCGGCCGCGTCTTCCGATGATCTTTCCATAGCTGATAGCTGCCCTGACACATCGTCGAAGTACCACAGCTGCGAGGCCGTTGAAACTGATGACGAATTGAGACATTAAACCTTAGAAAATTGTTAATAAACTGTTCCGCTTTTGTGTGTGTTTTATTTCCCACTAAGAAAGACTCTATGTGTTACTCGTATATTAAAGTACCTCTGCATTTTATAAGTATTCCACACACCTTTTAGCTTAATTGGTCATCAACAAAATATCAAAGAGATTGGCTAAATCTAGAACATTAAAATTAGATGATCTTTATTCCATGTCTATTCTATAAAATTCCGGTAGATGCAGGTACTTACGGAGTACTACGAGCACCCATGTACTTTTTTTTTATTATCTTTTTGTGGCTTTTCATATCACTGCGGCCAGACCTGACCTATTGTGATCGCCACTTTGTGGGTGAGAAGACCCCATTTTCGCGGCGTTATAGTTCGCCACTGACCCTCGAGTTTCGGGGAACTGAAAATTTTTCCTGGAGTTAGTCTCTTTAAGCTCATCCGGGCTAAGCTGGTGCTGACCCAGAACGATGCTACGTATTCGCATCAGAGCCCCACACTCTCCAAGTAGGTGGAGAGGCATTTCATCCGCCTCTCCACAAAATCTACAGGATTGTGTTTTGCATAGCTTGTTACATGTGCATGTTAAGGCGAAAGTGTCCAGTTAGGGGTTACATTACCTTACATTACCCATGAACTTCCTTCTTCTTCTATTAAAGAAGCCATAATATTATAGAGACGAAAATACCTATAGAGTACTGTTTCGTTAACCTATTTCGATGTAGGTAACTACTCTAGTACGGTAAGTAATAAGGAGTGTTCCATTACGTTATTAATGACAAAGTATCGTCAGGGCGGAGAAGGCTAACCCCATTATGAGTGGACATCGCCGCCCCTTCACCTTGCTTCAATCAATCAGCCGATTCTGTTAGCGTAATATAGGTGACTGGTCGTCGGATATTATTTTTCTTTTACCTTGCCACTTAGTTATTTATGAAGACATCTTAATAGATAGGTATTCATTATACAAACATAATATTATGTTAGGTTAGGTACCTACCTTTAACAGAAAATGGATGATTCTGTTTTTTTTATTATGGATTATGGGCTAATCTTTGACTATGATAATATCTACTCGTATCTTGATGTTAAGTGACAATGCGGCCGTAAATTTTAGTAAGTTCGATCTAGAGAATTTGAGTTAAAACCTTTGGAGGTGTATAAGGGAAAGCCACAAAAATACGAGTATCCACCGAAAAACATAGGTAAGTCCACCTATCTACTAGGGTCGGAGAAACATACAATTTCATCAGAATCGGTTCAGTCAAAATGAAAGAAACATTAGGTACCTACGTATAACCTACATATCTACAATCTACCTACACATTAACTCATGCACACATTCTGGTAAGTAGATACCTATTAACAAACATTTTAAGAAGTAGGTAGGCTTTGAGACTGAATTGAGGTCAAGAAATTAGGAATAAATAAAAGACTATAGGCACGCTGTGGTCGTGTTTCAGTTGAACGTAAATCCTATTTAAGCATTTAGGCCAGTGGTATAATCTTCCTTTTAATTTGATACTAAGTAGAGATCAGTTTGCTTTAGGTATCTACGGCTTTACTCAATTAAGTATAATGAAAAACGAGGGAAGGATGGTTTTCATTTACAAGTGAATTAATAAAATAAAATCGATTTCAAGCTCTTTCAATAAGCAAAATCAATGTACTTTATACAGGGTCTTTGGTTATTCAGTACATTGGTGTATAGGGCCTTATTAGGGAGGTCATCGGCCATGTTTTGAGCACAATATATGTTTCGCGAAAATTTTATATTATATTATATTTAATTTTTTTCGAAAAATCGAGGTGAAATTTTTTAAAAATTATTAAAAAATAACCTTGTATAATTATTTATTTTTTATTATCTCATTACGTGGGCAAAATATCAGAATATTATTTTAATAAATCAAATTAAATCTAACTTATCACAATAAAAGAATAAAAGAGGAGAAGTAAAAAAAATTGTCAATTTTATGAATCCGTTGAACCTAAATTGCAAAATTTCTCAAAAATATCATAGAATAAAATTTCAGGAAAATTTATTGAAAAACATTAGAGTTTCAGTAGCTTTATTTGGAGATATCAAAATTAAGAATCGGATAAGAGATTACAGAAATATCGAGGTCACATGTGACCTCCCCAATAAGGCCCTATACATCAATGTACTGAATAACCAAAGACCCTGTATAATATTAAGTAGGCAGAAGGTACCTACTATTATTTACTAGGCACTAATTCATAACTATTTTGAACCTATGATAGGTAGGTACGCGAGAAAATGTAGGTACCTGCCCAATTATTATTACAAAAAATTTAAAATAATTAATTAAATTGCTAGAACTCTCTTTCAGGTCATTTTAAAAAATCACGACCGTGACGCAAGTGGAAACCTATTCTAATCCCACTTGCCACTTGCCACATCTGCGGAATTAAAACTCGTGCACGTTACCGTTTGGCGCTCAATCAGTGTGGTGTTGCCAGAAAAACCTGCAGATTCCTGACCCTGGCTGCCAAACATCAGCACAGATGCTAGCCAAATGATTGTCATCTAGCTGAACTGGAAGTGTACTGGAAGTGTACACACTCGAATTACAGTTTTCGCAACCAAATTAAACTATACTTAATTTGCGAAAAGCAGGCGCGATGCGATGTAATTAAGTTAAGAACGTTTTAAAGTCTATTTATTAACACGCCTGAGTACGACCTAATAACGCATAAGTACTTAGTTTTTTGTTTTTTAAGCAGTAGGTCTTTGGTTCTATCTCGTGGCAAACTTATTATAATTTATTGACCTTTGTCTTGGTTGGTTTCTTATTAGAATTAATTCTCAGGTACCCGAATAGGGGCAATTTTAATACGTCAGGAAAGGAATTCTCCAAGCAAAGAAATATTATTTTAAGCACCTATTTATATGCCCTGAATATACCTACTGCTTTTATATGTAAACATAGCCTCAATCTAATTCTCCTTTATATAGACATTTTAATTTCCACAAGAATTTCTACAAAAGTCCACAGTCCACACCGACCCTCGCGTGTTTGTGTTTATGTCTAAACAAAGTGTCTGCAGTTACAAAATTGCTTCTAAGCCTTAGGTGGGAATAAGACAACCTCGTTAAAAGTGTGCAATGTGTATAAACATAGTTCAAACGATCAATTTCACATTGTAAACTAGGTATACCAACCGAGATTAAAACTTTGCCAATCACGATAGCATTTAAGTTACTTACTCGTATTCCACTTGTTTCCGTCTACGATTCATGCAGGTTGGTCTAGAATTTAAAACTTTACTAGTACACCTACGTAAAATGTAAATAGGTAAGTAAATCAGCATACTACGAATTAAATATGTTAAACGTGTTTATATGATTTAATTTCCATGTATTCCCTCAGATTATAATAATATAACATTTCGTCCTACTTATGTTTCTAGCCTTAATAATATTATTGGATAGTCTACGCGACAGAGTACTATGAATATACTGGTATACGCTAGTCTATAAGTCTTTAGCGAGCTTTTTTCAAGAATCCTTGCCGTGAGCTTTGTGCGAAGATTCACACTGTAGAGCGCCCATAAGAAGAACTTCTACACTTTAGTCCCTACACTTTTTGCAGGTATTAGTGGGAAAAGTGTGAAGCGGGCTTGACTTTAAAAAACGAGATAAAATTGGCACTTGTTAACCTACCTACTTCTTATGTTATCCTGCCGAAGTTGTTTCACTTCGATGCGATGCGATGCGGTGCAATAAAATCAATCAACAGAAATTCAAGCCAATATCAGATATCACCTTAAGTCGTTCAATATTCAAGGCTCAAAAGTTACAAATTATACAACAACCTTACCTTCTTAAAATGTAGACCCAGCTTTGAAAACTCGTAAAAGCGGTGGGTTGTTACCTAGTCAATTGCTCGGCAAATGCTGTTAACTTGCAACTTAGTTTAATCTGGAGAAAATCTAATTACTTAAGTAAATGCCGTGAAGTCCTAAACTTTCCACTTTAATTATTCTCAAGACTGTTTGGGTATGTTATACTTACTTATATCGAAACTAAATTAACATTTGTTTAGGTGTCAGACATGCGTGACTTGACAAAGCTGCGTAATATCATTTCTTTATTTCACATTCGAAGTTAACACCATCATATTTTTTTTTAAAAAGCACTTAAACGTTACTGGGCCGATAGCGATAACGCCTGTCCACTACAGTATTTTTAATATTTATGTAGTCCTATGCAACACTATCTGAATTATTCCTAACTACTAATTAAGGGTGGTGACTGGTGACTGCATCTTTAGCTTAGTCTGACGTAACGCTGTTACAGCGCCGCCCGCCGCAGGTTCTATGTGCCATTCCGCACATTATTTATTATGCATATTATGAGCCTTATGGGTATGTCTGTTAATTTGTTCTTAGTTAAGTTATAGGTATACTCAAGGGGCTGATTATTTTAACCAAAACAGCGTAAATAAGGCATTGTAGGCACAGTGACCCAAGGGGCGCAAGATTAAACTTTTTTGTTTAATCCTTGTAAGTAGTAAGTATGATTTGGGCCGGCGCTTAAGTTAAGACAAACGTGCTCTTTTGTTCATATTCATGCTTAAAGAGTGAATCCCGGTGGTAGTAGCTTCTTTTCCGGTAAAAAAATTCTTTCTTACCAGACGTCTAAGTCAAATTTTTGTCCAATGTGACAAATTTCAACCGTGTGTGCCAAATTTTAACCCAATTTGTTTAGCGATTTGAGTTGTAATTTGATAAATCAGTTAATTAGTCACGCTTTCCTTTTACACGAGAAAGTATGTAAAGAGCTTGTATCTTAATTTTTTTGTTAGAGACAGACACGGCCCTTGATGGTGAGCAGTTACAGTTGCCAGTAGAAGTTGACAACACTGGTGGTATTGCCGACTCGATTTCGATCAAATAGGTCAAATAGAAAAGATAGATCTTGAAGCTCAAAGTCGCACAGCGAGCTATGGAAAGGGCTATGCTCGGGGTTTCTCTACGTGATCGAATCAGAAATGAAGAGATCCGTAGGCGAACTAAAGTCACCGACATAGCCCAGCGGATTAGCAAGCTGAAGTGGCAATGGGCAGGCCACATAGCGCGGAGAGCGGATGGCCGATGGGGTCGAAAAGTGCTCGAGTGGAGACCACGGACTAGCAAACGCAGCGTAGGACGTCCACCCACAAGGTGGACAGACGACCTTATAAAGGTCGCCGGAAGACGCTGGATGCAGGTCGCTTCCAACCGTTACATATTATGGAAGTCTAAAGGGGAGGCCTATGTTCAGCAGTGGACGTCTTACGGCTGAGATGATGATGATGAGGTCAAATAGAAGTCCTCTCTATTTAAACCCTATTTATAGGCAAGCCTATCATATCTTAAAGACAAGATAAAACACTGGATGCCGTGACTAATAAAGGCTAATCACTATTTCAGGAACACGAACCGTCCACGTTGCTTTATCTAAGCAAATGAGAATGAGTTTATAGCGTGGTCCCTTGTAGCCATTGCAGTAGTTGCAGAGGTCATCGTGGCGATAGTACGAGATACGATCGGATCACCTGCACCAGTCAAGGCTAGTTCGACCGCTCCGGCCTAAGCTAGAAAACCTTTTCGCTGATTTTCTAACTATAAGCGCTAGAGAACAGCGTTGCAATCGCAACCTAAACTTGCAGGCTTTATAGCAAAATTTAGTTTTTAAATACTCTGCACGATCCAGTTAAACGATGTGAGAAGTCCAATAAATAATTAATTAAAATGCATTAGTTTAATTTCTTTTGCATTTAATTTCATATTTTTTGAAAGTAGGTACTACACCTTTGCCAGTCATTCATTCGCTAAGAATTAGGAATGTGCAGTCGTTACCGTGTTCCGGGCTGAAGGGATAATTTTACCAGAGAAATTACTGGGCATGATGAAATAGAACGACTTATATCTCAGGATTAACTTATTTCAAAACATTGGGTGGTACCTATTGTGTTCGATATAGGAATTCGTGATGGCTACCAACGAACACCTGATTCGCTCATTTTGTCACACATTATCATAAAAAAGTAAGATGTTTCAAGGTTCACGAACGTTTACCTTTGATAGACCGTGTCATCACCTGGCTCTTGCATTGCTGTGAAGTTAGTGAATCAGGTACCTTATATCCACAAACGGAACTGTTCTTGAGCATTACGTGCGATTTACCATTTTCACCGTTATCTGATGGCCTGTGGCCCCTTCTAACAAACGTCAAGCTGCTTGAACGAAGATCGATATACTCGGTCGCACGATCTGATACCAAATGACTACTCAATGAGTACGAAACATAAATTACGTAAGGCAAGGCGTAAGGTTTACGTCAAAACATACAATACCTTAACCTAATTCATCATCATTTTCTTTAGTCCTTTAGTTTAGTAAAAAAAAACACCCACTACATAAAGATAAGCAGGGAACTATCACAAACCATGGTAAGGTGGTATATGTACAAAATAAAATTCTTTCTAGTAACTTATGTAAGAAAAATCTTTATAGTGGGTATTGTATCATTTGCATTTGGAGAGGGTTGTAGTGCGTGGTCGGCATCCGGCGCTTGCAAGGCCTCGCGTCTCCTGGAGGCTTGCCAGCCGCTAATTGTCACGCGGCTATGTATTCAATCGCGAGGGCGCCGCACACTATATTAATAGCTTTACCATAACCGTTAATGTTCAAATGTTTTACTATCGATGCTGTTATATAGATACATTAGATTTCATGTGCTAAATAAATCATTGCTAAAATAGAGTTTAAAAATCAAATTCATCTAGTTTAGTTTTTACTCTACATGATGTATTAATGGCCCACCGCGGCGGAAAAACTGGACCGTTGCCGACGCTTGACGCTGCCATCACTCTTCCACATAAAAATTGCTTCAGCATTTAGCACTGAAATAAATTGATGAACTCCGCCGGAGTACGAACGGATCGAGAGTGGGGTTTCGCAGTATTGAATAATTTAGAATTATCCACAACAAATTTCAGTTCGAGCTCGATCTTGCAAATAAAATTCAGTCGATCGTTACAAATCATCCGTTTTCACGGTCGACGGACGAACCAATTGACAGTCTGCGGTTATAAGACGAGTTCATGTCGTACAATAATTTTATTGATAATATCTAAGTAGGTAGCGGCGAGATGGGCGAGCGAGGTGCGGAGAGCGGTGGCAGGGCGCGTGCGCCGCGGGAGGCGCGCCGCGCCCGAGGCTCGGCCGGCAGTCGGTCTCGCGCGGCCCGCAGCGTCCGCCCGCCCGAGCCGCCCGCGCGCCCTCTACCATGCCCTCAGCGTGCCGCGCGAGCTCGTGTTGTGCTGCCTTATGATGGTGCGGCATGAGAGTGCCAGATATGCGGACGTTCCGTGAGACGCGCGCCGACACCGCCACCGCCACAAGTGGGCGGAGAGACGGGACGCGTCCCGAGCTGCTCAGGTGAGCGGCCCTTCGCATCTCTCACTGCATGCTCCTTAAACGGACGCTGTGATCTGGGGGTCGATAAGGTATATATAAGGCTGGCTTTCACCATGACTACGAGACATGAAAAAGTTCGTAGAGGTTGCTACGAAATGTGTAGACGGCGCTACGCACGAGGATTATTGGGTTCTTAATTGGAAAATAGCTTAAAATGTCCAAACATTTTACAAAGCTTAAAAAGGTCTTACAATTTATTAAACATCTAATTAAAACACATTTGCCTAGCCTGGCTAAAACAGAGATAACAGCACAAAACAGAAGCTGTGTTGTAACAACAATTGGCAATAATTTACTGACGATAAACTCCTGGTTCATTTGTTTCATTGTAATTTCGAGTGGTTGTCTCCTCAAAATTCTGCGTCAGAAAAGCCTGTGTATAAAAAGGATTTCAATTAAAACACGTGAACAGTTATAAACATGTCACAGGGAGACCATTTTCGTCGTGATTGACGGGCGACGGGTCTAAAATTAAAATATAAAACGCAATTTTTGCCTTCCTTTTTTGTACGATATTGTTACGATACAAGTTATTTTATTTTATGTGATCTTATGTGCGTATTGTTTAATACTGACAAAACATGCGAATATTGACGCTACTTATCTCTAGTAGATATTTTGTATGCGCGACGAAATTGCTATTATTATTTATTTAGAATAGGACTGCGTTTGACCACAGTCTCACCTGCTCATTATTAGGTTGTTTTTTTTTGTTGTTTTTTCACCATTCTTAAAGTTCTAACCAATCGACTTCTAAATTTTTATTGTCTTTGAATACTACACATATAGAAAAAAACGAATATTTTAAGGTACAGAGGGAAACACATTACACAATAAAATTTTTAGCTATAATAAGAACGCTAATTGTCTTATACATCTTATTTCTTTTAAGGCTTTTAAAGATGTTTATACCCCAACAGAACAGGTTACCTTGGATATATAAAGATAGATTGATAACCCTTTATTGTACATTAAAGTAATGAAACAAACAATAACAAACATTAAATTAATAAAATTGAAAAAGTGTTACAATTGGCGGTCTTATCGCTTATAGCGATCTCTTACACCTTACACCTACGAACACTTGTTCGTAGCCTTACACTATGTCAGAGTCAAATCACTATCACAATAATTAGTATTATAATGGGTTAAGTATACTTTATCACACACCTAATTAACGAATCTTTTAAAAATACAACCAATAAAGTTGAGATAAATATGTGTTCGCAAAAAATATTTCTTTAGTTTAGTCATTCTATTAGGTGTGCGATTTAGAATAGAATAGAATGATACTTTATTGCATACCAAAATACAAGAAATAGTTATGAACATAATATGACTAACATAAAACTAGAGGTAAACATTCGACGGTCTTATCGCATAAAGCAATCTCTTACAGACAACCTGGTTGGAAGGGAATTTATGGTAAAATATAGCGGCGGCGTGCAACAATGACTTCGGATATTCATTACTACTGTCGTACTTACTAGTTGTAGGTCTACGTTTATGATATTTTAAGGGCAATGCTATTTTAAGAGTTTGAAAGGCTGAAATAGGTAATAAATCCGGTATATTCGTAGTAATGTATGCAGTAGCAGTAACAGAAGCGGCTCCGCGCGAGTAGTGGCATGTCACGCAATATCGACAATACACGCTTATCTTGAAGCCGGGAAGACTGCGCTCATCAACCTAAATTACTAAACCGATTAGTTTGTAGTTATCCTTGCAAAACACATCCGCTGATGGCGTTTGTAAGCAGTGGTTGCTAAGGGGTTATGTGGTGCAGATTTAATACAGGATCATTGAATTCGAGTCCCGGCCCCACAAAATACAATCTCGTTCAGTAGTTTGAGCAGTACGTTGATCGATCAATCAGTCAGTCAATGAGTCACACTTTCCTTTTTATATATATTTTTAAGACTAGCTTATGATTGTGGCTAAAGTATTTCTTAGCAGATATTTAGAATAGAATAGAATACACTTTATTGAGATTAATATAAGAATTACATTAAACTCATAACGTCACAATAAAACATTTCAACACAATGTAATCAACAATTAGTAGGAAGTAGAACGTAAGATTCGTAAAAAAACGATAATAATTGGTATAGAGCCCATGTTTTACCAAAACACAATTTCAAATTTTGGACTATTAAAGTAGGTTTAGAGCGATAAATCCAGTTTTTCAGTAATGTATGCTGTGACTGTAGCGAGCCTCGTCACGCAATATCGACAATACAGGCTTATCTTGGAGTCGGGAAGGCTCCACCGCGGTCATCAATCTCACCCTTCAGGAAACGACTGCCTTGTACACATTGATATTCCATTAGCTAGATTCGGCTAACGGGTTTGCCCACTGAATGGATGATATGGTGCTGGCTGATAGCCTTAATGTCTGTTAGGTAAACGACATCTTATAGGAACAGTAAGCGAAGCGCGAAGCTCAAAGGAAGAAAAGGCCGCCCATTGTAGACGTTAATACAGTTAAAAAACTTTTTTTTTGTAAATAAACGGCTCACACTCACTCGTATTTACTTCGGCTTCGGACCGTTTCGATCCTGTATGAGGATCTTCTTCAGGGAGTAACTGCGGTTACGCGTCGGCGTCCGCGCCCCGTTTAGCGCTTAGATGAATCTAAATACTTACGAATCGTTTAAATCTTTTTTTGTTAACTTTAGGTCTCAATACAATACAATACAATACAATACACTTTGTATTGTATTATGTATTGTAAGACTGTCGTGCGAATCACAAGTGCAGTAATTGCAATTACAAATTTAGGAAATTGGCACTTGAATGGAACACAAAGTATAAAATTAATTCCCAAAAATAAATCCTGCCGCGTTTATTTATAATAGGCGCGGCAGAAGGATATAACGTATAATATGCAAACTCAAACTCTAAATGCATTTATTTAAATAGGCTAAAATTCACTTTTGCAAGTTAATTTTATAGCAAGCAATTAAATCATTGTTGTATTTTAAGACTATCAATTTTTTCTAAGTAAATTTCACATCGACCGCATTTATGCACTTTCTATTAAGTAAGATGAGGAGATGTGATGTTAAACTGCAGGACGTTACTAGTTTAAAATATTTAATTAAATTTGCTTTCATCGATTTGCTTTACATTAAGCCAGGTCCAATATTCACATATTACACTAGAGTTTTAAACCATTGACCTAATTCATAGCGAGCTTGTTCATCACATATCCGATATTTTACATTTACCATTCCTATTTATTTAAAGACCCCTCAAATAAAGTACGTAACAGTACAGTTAAAGATTTGCTGTATTATTATTGACTTCCAGAGTATATAACATTTTATCACGTAATAGCTATAGTAGTATTTAATACGAATAATCTAGATGTGATTGAAGAATCCTAATATTGAATCAGTCATCAAGAAATCTAATTGGATGTAGTGCGGAAGTGCTCTGGCAGAAAAATATTGACTTAAGCTACGATGCATAAATCTTAACAATACATTTTTTATATGATAAACTCCTACTTAACATTGTCTCTGTAATGTTAAAGATTGCCTTTAACATCGTCCTATTTCATAATGCCTTGCCATTATCGCTTATGAGGCATAGACAGGTTATCAAACAGCGATAACCGTAAATGTTCAGACGTGATGGCATATTTTGATTATGCCTGCCAAAATATGTTAGAACAATGACGCTGGCACTGGCATTGACGCTGATGGCTGGGCACTGGGCATCAGTGAAGTGGTGTTGCTAAGGTGGTGTCGGTCATTGCCGACTTCGGACAACTTGTATGAAAGTTCAAAATTTTATTTATCAATTTATAATTTTTTATTGTGATAATATTATGATGTGAAAAAAATGAGTCAGGTAATAGTGTGTATTACGTTTTTTATGAGTTTAATATCAAACACTCTCACTAGTAGTTACATACGATACTTACAATCTTTTACGATATTTTCATGAAGGTACGAGTGATTGGCCATCCTCAAAATATTGCTATTGCAATGTTTGATGAAATTTGACCCTATATTAATAAGTTTGATATGAAGCATGCTCCGTACCCGCACGCACCTGATTTGCTCGTCGCACTTATTATTTTCATAAAAACGCAGCGCACACAAACAAATTTCCGTATTTGTAATGTAAGATTAGCAAAACAATATTTATATAGGAACTACTAAGGCATGGCATCGGCGCCAAATGACTCCCGATGAGTGGGTATGGTATGCCGTATTTGATGTAGGAGGTATTTGAGGGCGAGGCGGCGACAACCCGTCGGCGTCAACCGCTACGAGTGCCAGATTCTGCAGTCATATTGTGTATGTATCACTACATATTATAAAACAACTAAATAGCCGTAGGTTTTACTAGCTAAAACTTCCAACTTTATGTTCTCTATTCTACTGAATAGAATAACATTTTTAATTGGAAACCTAATAAGTATTATTTACAAATCGTACAGCGTACATTACATACCTATGCCGTTGTTATTAATTAGTTACTTGTTAAATTTCCTGACTACTATACTATATACATATATTCTTAGTATATCAACTAAAAATAGTCAAGATGTGATCAAAGGTTACGGTCAAATTTTAAACAAAAAAATATTTATAGATATTATACGTCCTTTTAGTTTTATAAAAGTAGGTGCTTACTTAGAAGGTCTATGTGATATTATAATATAAGTGTCATTTTTAAATATTATCTTACAGTTCGATGCTACTGAGAACTAAAAAATAAAAAACCTTTTTTGAAGTTGATTAACGACTAGATGTACCTACCGAACAACACCAGCTAAAGAATTCAATGTTAATAAATAATCACCAATCAAAAAGTACAAGTTTTATTGCACTTTTTCTAAATTACGGGCGCTACGAAACGTAGAATTGCAATTAAGTCCGGTGCTAAGAGTTTAAAAGCCTGATAATGTCTTCGAGCAAGTCTTTATAAAGCTCCATTGATTTTGATCTGCAGCAGGAGTTTTAATTTTTACTTATTTCTTCATCAAGGGTGTCTTGATATTGCTAATTATTCAGAATCAAAACAAAAATCAATCAATTTGCTCTATGAGTATGACAAAGATTTTTTGGCGCTTGGCCAAAATTGAAATAAACAATATTACAAAGTGATTTGCAACAAGCGCGCCTTTCAAAATAAACCAAACTAAGTTCAACCATTTTTAAAGTAGACCTGTTTACATAAAGTTAATGACGTCTCGGAAAAAAAATCTGCAATTGAGTTGATCGAATCTTACAAAATATATGACTTATTATGATAACATTACCGTGCTCCGAAGAGTAGGAAGGCACTATAGCTAGTGAAATTACAATAAAAAAGAAGCGTTAGCGCAGTGCACCCAGAATTTTGCCATTATAAAATCCTGGGCAGCAGTGTACTAATTATGGGTAGCGTTATCTCTTACCATCAGGAGAGCGTCTTGCTCGTCTTTTTACATCGTTGTATAAAAAAAAACTCAAGCTTTCACTTTTCATCTTAGTTTTGAAAGGGTTGACATGTAAACACGTCTCAAATCTCATTCGCTAAAAAAAATTGTCTATAAAAGCCTTTGAATTGTGATATCTTAGGCTTGCTACGCCAATACATCAAAATGTCTATAAAACAATTATTTCAAGGTATTATTTGTAAAATATACTGCAAATAAATTCCGCTTGCAAGCACTCTTTAATTGAATATAAATTCGATACGAGTTTGAGCATTGTTGACCAACAGCGAGCGTGATAACTATTTCAATAACCTGAAGCTGCTGCGTCGACGACTAGCTTTCAACTTTTAACTCTGCTTGATTTTACAATAAAACAAATTCCAGAATAAACCTACTACAATAAATGTTAATATTTTTATAATGCTTCTATATATTTTTATTGTGTTATTACTGAGACTTTTTACTCACTATCTACTCCAAATTCTGGTTTGTACGACAAAGTCCAAAATCCAAAATGTCCAACTAGTATTAATATCCAACACTAATTTGGTCCAACATGGATTATGTCCAACTAGGAATAATGTCCAATACGAATTTGGTCCAAATTACACTTTTGTTAAAAAATAGATAGAAACAGGCCGATGCCTAATAATATTCACAAATTGTTAAATAACTACAGTTATATTTGTAGGTGTCCAAATTAAATGATTTAGATAAGACGAGTAGTAGTAGTTTTGACGACGCGATGGTTTTTGAAGAATTGCTAAAAAAATCCTTAAAAATTACAATACCAGTTTGACCAAAAACCTGCATATCTTCTATCTGATAGACAAAGCCGCGGGGAGAAGCATAGTAGTCGAATGGTACACAAATAAAACAATAATTTTACATAGGATAACAAAATGGCAGGCACGTATAAACTACAAAAGGGACTCTATACAAACCATATCTCATACCTCTGGGTTTAATATTAAATATCCATTACAATCCACAGTCTGGTTACAAAA
Source organism: Hemithea aestivaria (assembly GCA_947507615.1). NCBI lineage: Eukaryota > Metazoa > Arthropoda > Insecta > Lepidoptera > Geometridae > Hemithea > Hemithea aestivaria. Next base: position 9,366,563 of record OX382325.1, on the reverse strand, counting down.
TGGGATCACCTCACGACCGACCATCCTCTTTCATAAAGTATTCGGAACACGTAGCAAATTCACTATTACAAAGTTGTACGCCACGAATCAATTTTAAACAGAGATACTCGTACTATGAAAACTGAGCCTCGTAGAATTTTATTTAGTAGAGAGCACCTCTCACTCATATGAGTAGATATGGTATAAAATAATATCTTTTGAAATAACGTAATAGTCACTGTTATCATTATAAGAGAGAGTCTCTTGAATGTTTATTGAATAAACTTTTTAAACCGGTTTCAAAATAGAACAAAAGATTCACAATTCTTTGGATATTTTTTGTACGTATACCAATTATTCGAAGAAGCCTATGTACCGATTTCAAAAGTTTTTAATAAACTTCCCAGGTCCCGTTTAAATCCGGATTAAAACGTATCAAGAGTCATTTCCCAGCAGTGGGATAGTAAGTATAGACAAAAAAAAAATAACAAAAAAAAATAGCACTCCGGGAGTGCCGGCAGAAGTGAAAACTTCAATATTAACGTTGTGTTTAATTATAAGTATAAAAATACTATCATTTATGAGGTAGAATACAATGTTTATTTATTGCGCTATCGTACACAAATATGACAATTTATATGTTGTTATTTATAATATTATATCGTTATTTATATATTACATTAAATTTTATCTCTCAGAAAAATCAACTTCCATCCATAATTTCGACGACTTTTACACCATCGTTATTATCAGAATCATCATCGCAAATTTTTACAACTGATACAATTGGTTTATGATAACTTAAGTAAGAAACAAACAGTTTTGATTCGAACCTATTTAAGTGTCTAATAAAAAAAATATAAAAATATAAATATAAAATATAAAAAAAAAATATCGGGCGCGCGCTTGTCAAAGCCCCCTGTGCCGCCTAAACAGAGCAGCACACTCAGGCATGGTAGAAAGAGTGGGAGATACTAGTTCCTCTCCCTTCCCCTCGATCTTACGCTTTTTCGATCAGCATCACGTGACCCTGACGCGAGTTTGAAAGTTTTTACCCATACAAAAAAGTGCTCAGCGCCGCTAAAGAAGTTTTCACTTCAAAAACCAGAAAACATAGTTTATCCTTTTATGGATTCGATCCTTGCACTTATTTAGGTCAGCCGTGGAATAATGGCTTCTGAATTCAGTCCACCAAAGCACAATTTCGTTGTGATTGCATGTCTTAGATTTAGTGTTATTTTACTGAAATGACCGACCGGATATAACGCTAATGGAGAGACGAATTGCCTTTTTGTGACTTTAATTTGCAATATGAACAATTTTTCTGCTGTTTTCATCACACTGCTACTTTAATTATTATAATCGAAAGTGGATTTTTCTTTATACAACGAAGTGAGAAGACGAGCAAGACGCTTCCTGATAGTAAGAGATAATGTTGTCCATAATTAGTACAGTGCTTTAACAAGGGTAAAATTTAGGAAGCACTGCGCCAACGCTTCTTACTTGAGAGTCATAAGATGTGGAATGTGTAAATCTCATGATAGTTTTTCAGAAGAATGTGTAAAAGCATTACTGTGTTCTAGTCTGATGAAGGGCAATATTGTCAGAAATAGTAACATACTTTTTGCTCGCCTTTTCACTCATTATTATAAAAAATATTATACCAGATACTTTTAGAGTACAACTAAATAAATAAAAGTTCTCTCGCAACAATTCTCACGTTGATGTTGCGTCAGTAAATAATAAAAGACATAATGTAGTAAATAAACTCGTAGTGTGAAGTTCCAACACACCGCAGAGTTGTAAGTCCGATAGTATCTCTTACGCCATCGATCTTGTTTATCAGTTCAGATACGCGTACCTTTAGAATCTAGAACAGGTAGAGGCTAGGTTGCCTATCTATATTCTATACCTAGAACTAGGTCCTAGAATATATTTCTTTCTACGTAGCTTGGGTAAGGTCTGACTATAAATAGACTGATTTTCCACTGGAATTTAATAGATGTTTATAATATTTAACGCTGGAAAATACGAGTAGAGACCGTTCCATCTTAAAGAGGACGCTATTTCACTAAACGTCATGAACAATTTGTATTAATTATGCAAGATGAACAGGACGAGCCCAACATTCACCTGATGTTATGCGATTACGCCTGTCCATTGCAAACGTGATATCTAAGAGAGTTCAAGAGGTACGAAATCCTACGCAACATTGCACTGCGCTCGTCATCCAGAGACATTATATTTTAAGTCTTCATAGCCCAGTAACCACTGACCACCACCTTACCCACTTTACCCTTTCAAACGGAATGAATCGCAACAGAATATTTAGAAGGCAGTACACTAACTAGCCCAGGATGAGATCTCTCGTTGATCCTCGTGAATGGTTAAAACCGTTATTATAGGACAAAGAGATGCAATTAATACTGAATGTATAATTGTTGCGAGTCAGTTTTTTATAACGTGGAAGTGGATTAAAAATCTATGAAAGGCATAATTTAATTAACAGTGTGAGTCAAAGGCTATTGAAATTAATTTTATGTGCCTATATTTATTTAATAAAATGAATGCTTGACCTTACTGCCACCATAAAGTTATAAAACTCACATTAACATAAAGTTGCAAGTTGCCATGGAAAGGCAGAACACTGACCGTTGAAGGATAAAAATGTGTTCAAAAGGATTAGGAAGGTTACCCTTACACAACTATTAAAGTTCCTTTTAAATTATAATCAGACAAAGGTGCGCCCCCTGGTTTTATCAGCTTAAAACTCCATATGTTAGTTATTCCAGGGTTTAAACTATAAATATAAGTAATTCGCATGAAATTACATCCCTTGATTTTACAGCATTGAAATGAGCATATTTTAAAATATCTACGTTTAAATAAAATCTTGGATTTACAAAATTGGGTGGATACAAAAAAGAGATCTCTCAAAAAATTTTAAGAGCTCTCTTGTACAGATCGTTCTCTAGAGATCATTACCACGAAACGTCATTTTTAAATAATGGAGGTGTCCATTTTAATACTTAACGAATTCTGCACACATAGGTAGGTACATGTACTCTCACTATTAACGTTTATTAGATTCTTTTATGTCACATTTACAGTTTTACGATCGCAATACACCCACATACGTGCTGAATATACAAATGTAGGTACGAAGGCCGTCTAGGTAACCCGTTGTAACTTGTAGGATAAAATATTTATCTGAGAGCTCGGGCCGGGTGGCTGGGTGGTTGCAGGTCGCGGATGACGCTCGTATATTCCGGCCTTACTTTATTGCTCCTACGACTACGTGCATTTATATATCCAGCCGACCAATGTCGATATCATGAATCTAAATATATACCTAATAGGTATAGGTTGGCCACACATCCTATAATTGTGATTTTACTCTGACAGTGTCAGTAGGTTCTGTACGAGTATAAACCCCAATTATTATCATAAAAGGAAAGCATGACTATACTATTTTTAAAACTACTGTGAGTGTTCTCCATACAAAACTTACTAAACATACTTGACCGAAACGTTGTTGAGATATTCTCAACAATATTAGATAGACTTGAGTTGTGCCGTTGTTAATTAAGTTATGAAAGCGTGACTGATTGACTTATCGACTGATCTATCAACGCACTGCTGAAACAGCTGAATGGATTGGGTTGCAATTTGGAATATGGATAATGGATAGATTTACTGACATAAACCTCCGCTAATCAATTTCGGCACGCGAGCAAAGCCGTGAGCATAAGCTAGTAGGTTTATATTTAGCCTAAGGTAATGTAGTAAAATACTCAAAGTATTTCTAGAAACTACATAAAAACCTTCGTGAGCTTTTATTCATATTCCAGTTAGTGAATTTCCGTTTGGATACGAGTGAGGTATACTTAGGTAATATTTCTTTATGGAATAACGAAAAGTATATTCTCGCTTTAACATTTTAGGTTTGTAGCACACCACCGCAGCGAAACCACAACAGAGAAAAGAATTCCGCTTAACGTGCCTATGTTACAATAACAAACCACTGAATTAAAAAAATATGTGCAAAAAGATTGCGATTTAACTTATAATATTTGTATGCGATTTAAAAACTGAACGCTCTTTAAACTCATTAATGTGCATCCAATTTAGACTTTAGGAGTCCATCATATTATTATTATCTACGAACGGGAATCAATTGTGTGAAATTGTGGATTCACATTTCCATTGTTAAGTATGTATAATGTATAAAGTCTAATATATGTAACTACCGACTAAAAACTCGTGTCACTAACTGATATGTAGGTTTTTCAAAAATATGTAACAACTAATAAATTGCTCTCCTCTCCTTGCACGGTTGTCTGGAAGAGATCGCTATTAGCGATAAGACCGCCAATTGTAACACTTAGTTTTTATATAGTAGTTCTAAGTTTGTTTTTGTACATTTTTGTGTTTCAATAAAGGATTATCTATCTATCTATCTATCTATCTGATCAATACAATTATTAGGCGTTACTTTACGGAAATCCATAATCCTATCCTGGCAGTAGTCGGGATAATGCTCAGTAGAAGTTTACGGAAATCCATGATTATTATTTGTTCAATAATCAATATTATAAATATTTAGTGTTACTTCCGGTCTTATTTGTCTTAGACTCACAAATTAGAACGGAATTAACAGTTAATTTTAATATTCAACTAGTAATGTAACAACTACACTGATGCAATGGTATTTCAAAGGTACTCGTATTGTTCATAAATACTATTAGGTATTCTGTGGCTGTAGGTGGTATAGGTAATATTCTAGTACCTATAGAGCAGAGTGCATTTCGTCAGACGGGTGAAGGCGAGGGGCGAGGCTTGCAATTTAATGCAAATGTGGTGATGTGGCGATAAAGCCCCCTAGAGTATACGGGAGCGGCTACCCGCCGCGGCGCAACTAACCGAATGGCAAGGGGCTAATTGTGGAACTTTACCTAGAACATTTTTAAACTAAGTAGTTTTAAGTTAGATGTCGATAGATTTCATTAATTCATTTATTTTAATAATTGTGTTTATGGAGACCATTTTCTGTATATATACGAGAAGAAGGAGGAGGAGGGGAGGTCTATGTTCAGCAGTGGACGTCCTACGGCTGAGATGATGATGATGATCAGAGGAAAACGTGACTAAACAAAAGATTTAGATACCTGTTAAAGCACATCTCAAACCGGTGAATGAATAGAGTTGAAATTTGTCTCAAAAGAAATAGAAAATGTGATGTAGACATCAGCTAAGAAAGGATTTCTAAATAAGAGCGTAGTCATGAGCATAAGCTTGTTAAAACTATATTAAAGAGGTAGGTAGTGATTTTTTAATGCGTGGGTTAATCGACTGTTACCGTAACTAATAATAATGAACATAAAATAAAAAGTACGTAATTGGAGGGCAAAACTTTGTCTCTTTGTTGATTAGTTCATCATTATAAATTGCTTGACCAATATTATCACCTCAGATAATATTTTTTTTATTTAGACCCTGTTAAACTCGTCCTTTTCATAAAAATCGCTGGATGCACTAGTTGTTTATTTTTCATGCACTTGGTAGTTACAGAATCGAATTGCTAACGAACCCCTTCGTTGGTTTGGTGTGTACCCAGCTTATAATAACACCTGTAGTCGGGAGACAATTTGTTTGTTTTGTACCAACAGAAACATTATGCAGTGTATTGTGGAAAAATAGTGAAACTTTTGTTTACTTAAAATGTTGAAAGTGCTTCTATTTGCATATTTTATGTAAAATATTGCATTAAGTTCTTATATTGTGGCATAATATTTTGTATACTCAGATTTTGTTATATCCGACTAAACGGCTATTATCAGAAGTTTATTTATAAACTAGTGTTTTTTCTATAAAACTTCCGTGGAAATTTGGAGTTTCATATATAAAATTCTCGAAACTTACATCCTAGAAGATTTATCTCAACACACTGAATATTATGTTTGGGTTCTACCATTTCTGTATTGCCCTATGCGGCTCTTATCAGCGTTATCTGTTTTGTCCTTTCTTTTGCACTCTTTAATTAAGGTTAAATTTAAAAGAGTCGTTGATTTCTTTTATAATGCCGATGGAAATACGTCACAGAGTTTTATTTTGTTAGGTATACCAACGGCCTAAATCTTTACTTATTTTAGGTCACAGAAATTCGTATGATTTAGGTAAACCTTTTTGCAGCTTGACGATTAATACCGGTAAAAGGTAAAGGCACGCTAAATGTAAGGAAATGTCGCGGATTACACACATTTCCACTCAACTGCAGTACGTGGCATTAATGCAATTTCACTCAGACTAAAGTATTATGGGCAGATACCGCACCCCATAAAACAAAACAACGCAACATTATGTTGTGCATAAAAACAAAAAAAAACGAGAGATAAAAGACGTAAAATAGATAATTACCATATTCGATTGAAGTGCTTAATTTCTAAAATTTATGACCCTCGTTTATTATAGTCTCAACATATTTCTTCAGCAATTATAAAATCAATTTATCAAGCAAAATACATCAATTTAAAATAAAGTATAGATATAAGGTACTCGTATATAAGTTTAGTACTCATTGAATTTGGCTTCACATTTGTTTAAGCCATTTTCGGTATCTGTGTCAATCACACAGTCTATGCCAATTTCATTATTCCGTTACTCCTATGGCCTCTTCGGCACATTCATTATAGTTCCTGGAAGCCTGCAGTATGACCTATAAATCTCTAACTAACTCCACAGTTTCCACCGTTGTAAAATCTAAGCCATACATATAAAATTTCACATTTGTACCTACGTACTCGTATATGTACGAAACTTTATAGTTACAGTCGTATTTATTAGTGGAAATGAGTAAACTTTAGTCTCTACATAGTAATTTTATATTATGACTGGGACTATTAAATAAATAAATGTTTTTCAGGACATTTCACACAGCGCCACCTAACCCCAAGCAACTTAATGCTTGTGTTATGGTGGTTAGGTGATTTTATGTAGTGACAAAGACCCGATTAAAAAAAAACCTTTTTAGAAATTCCTCGTGCGAAGTAGGTACGTCATCTAGGCCAAAACTACTGAACCCTTGGGTTGAAATTTGATAAATAGGACACTAGAATAACACGTGAACTACTGCTCGTCGGGCAAGTTTCTAACAAATAGGGTAATTTAAGCGGAAGGGAAAGCAACGGGTTCGGTTTGTAGGTAACTTATAAAGTTGAGCCTATATTATAGCCCCGTCATGTTATGCGAAGAAAACAAAATTGAAAACTGTGTGTACTTCGAAAACTTTAAGAATGAAGAAAAAGTAATATTGAGAGGAGCGTGCGCGGCGTAGCAACTAGCTACGAGAGTACGCGGCTACGGCGTAGCGTTCACGCCTCACTACGCCGCGCCTACGACGTAGGCTACGCGTTGTGATTAACTTTTGCTACAGAAAATTTATTGCTAAAGTTAGGCAATTCAGTATTATAAAAAATATATATACGCTTGTAGTAGTAGAAGTAATGAATAGAAGTAATTTTTTTTATATAATGTGATTCGACAAACTTGATATACCTCAATATGTATTTTAAAACAAGAAGATCGACTATAATAATATTAATTTACCTGTCATTAGTCTTCAACTGCCCAATGCTGGGCATAGAGTACTTAACAATATATTTCATTGAGTTAGTCGAAGGAAGGAACCATTGATCTAGGAGTAGGACCGTTTCTCGGATCAACCCATTATCAGCCTAACCGGCTTGCTAGAGCACTAACAATAGTTATTTGTTATACAAGAGTGCAAAGTTGCTTTTTTACAGCGTGCTCAGTTTGTATGACCGAGCTAGCGAAGGATTCTAAAATTAAATCACGAGCGTAGCGAGTGATTTATTAATTAGAATCCTGAGCGTTAGCGAGGGAATCAAAAGAGCACAAGGTCAAAAATCTTTGCACTCGAGTGTGACACATAATTTTTCATCCCCCCTCAGCGAGGAAATTAGTCAATGCTAAAAGTTTTTTTTTAAATTATTCTCACCATGGATGCGCACAGTGTTGCCAGTGCACTATCTTCAAAAATAACCAGTATTCAATTTTAATTTACGTAGGTACGCTTACTTAAGAGTCCTTTTCACGAAAGAGGTCCCACGGAATTTAGCGGAACTAATTTTTTATTCTATTATTATTGACTTCATATTTTAAATCATTTTTATTTGTTACATAAAATAAATACCTTTTTGATTAAGAAATTAAATATGAGAAATTATGAGGCGTTAAAAAGTTAAAGGTATTTAAACTTTTAAAATGTGCAATAGTGGCGTCCCGCAAAAAGGTCTCCATTCATGAAAAGCACTCTACCTATTCGCTTTAGTGATTATTTTCTCATTTTCAGTTTATTACAGTGAAAAATCGTTAATAAAAAAGTTACTAAAAAGTAATACTTAGAAAAAATATTGCTACTAACTAGATAAGGTTATAAAAAATTGGCTTATTCTATAAACTCTGCTAAATTAACTCAACTATTATTTACTATTACAGTACTATATATTATAATTCATTAAAAACATTATTGCCTCGAAATGTAAATTATATCTAAACAACTAACGTAAATATAGTGCAAAAGAAACGTAATATGTTACAAAAGTAACTTACTGGCTAGGCTGATGGTGCGCCCAAAGCAAATTAAAATAAAAAAGTTTACTAAAGAGGTTCTTACTCCGAGTTTTTAACAAATTTAAAAAAGTTGTACGCTTATTTCGGTACCATAGAGGTGGAAGTAAATAGGTTTAATTATGTTTTTGTCTCTAGAGGGTAAAGTAAATTTGAATTTCTCTAGAGGATAATATGGACTTTTCCAGTCAGATATCGAAGCGCAAAAATACACTTTCCGAGGTGGGGGGATGAAAAATGTATTTTTGGTGCTACCTCTATTCCTAACTCCTGCGCAACTCTCTGTCCGCAATTGAACTCTGTGCATCATTATCATCTTCACTAATGTAAACATCATTCCATGGTGTGGAAGTAATAAGGTCGTGTTTGTCCACAGATAGGGAGAGCTCCACCGTGAGGTTCGCGCAGGGAGTGGTGATGGAGTTGGTAATACTGAAAGCGAAGGCGCAACTGAATCGTGTATTGTCGGGAGTTGGCCGCGGCGACGACTCGGGGCCCGGCAGCGGCGACTCGGGGCCCGGCGGGGACTTGGGGCCCGGCGGGGACTCGGGGCCCGGCGGGAGCTTGCGGCCCGGCGGGAGCTTGGGGCCCGGCGGCGACGAGCGGCGCGCGAGGAGCCACGACCCGGGGCGTGGCCGCGGCTCGGCGCGTGCTGGGGCCCGCGACTCCGCCATGACGGCTGCCGCGCCCGCGCCCCGGCTCAACGCCACGCTTGTATACAACCTCACACGACTGAACACCTCCTTCGACGTCGCCGACTACGACCTCCTCAACGCCAACTCCACTGATGAACATAACAACCACTGGTTCTGCGCCAAGTGGACTAGCGCGCAACAGGACCTTTTTCAGGTACGTTCATAAAGTACCTACACTTTATAATGAAGCTGCTCTTTATAGTAAAGCCTAAGCCTAGGCCTAGATTGGACAAACAATTACGTGGCAGCAAATAAATGGTCTGAAGACTGATTATTGCATTGAGATGGCGTCATAGTTGTTATTGCAAAAATTAAACATAATATGTGATGGCTCATTCTCATAGAATCGATTCTCATCGTCACCTTCATGGCAATTCTTATTTATTGCTTATTTGTAATGTTTATGTATAATATTGTATAGAGCTGGATAACACGAGTAAACTTTTATATAAATGATTTAAATCGTACGTTTCATTTCGAAGAAAAACAGTTTTGAAATTTTCAGCACCACGAAAGTGATTCAGTCATTATTTTTTTACAGCTTTTTCAAGTAAAACCCTTTTAAAAGACTAAATCTACTAAAAACGTACAATAAAACGACATTTTACGTAAAAACAAACCTCACTACAAATGAAAATATGCGTAATTTGAGATATTACTTTACCATTCACTTTACTTTTTTATTAGTCAGAAATTTGGTTTGTATGTATTAAAACCCTAACATAACAGATACTGTACTTTTAAGTAGGTAAAAAGGCCCTTTCAAAAGAAAACAATACATAAAAATCACTTTCATGGCTCAAAAATCACCTTCATGGTAAAAAACGCTATGAAGGTGATGCCACGCTGGTGACGAAAATATCCCTTTTAGGTGAAATTCTGGAAAGTTTAGGTATAATGTATAAAATTAAATACTACATCTTTATTTCGCACATTTTGGCGTTTCGAAAAGCTAGCTTTAATTTAAATAACTAAAATACAATGCGTAAAAATGTTGTCCATGCAAGTGATCGGTACACCCATGAATAAATTTAAACTTAGGAATTATATTTTTTCCCACGGCTCGACAAGTCCTAGATCCTACTTCTACGATTGCAGAACATGGCCATCATTGAAATGAATCGAACTCTGTATTGGATTGTTGATGTTGTGTTTCACAGCAGCCGTTAAACTACGCAAATCTAAAGCACCTAAAATCGTGTGACCGCCGCATTATATTATTTTAAATTCAAAATAATACTGAATTTTTTTTTTTAGCCTGTAGACCTTAAAGTATATTTGTTTGCGATAATTTTGGTATATTTTAAATACAGATACATCAAAATTTGTTAAAGTAGTGCCCAAATGTTTAACTGCAACGCAAAGTGTGACACCATGAGAATACGAAAAATGGCCCCGATTTTGACCTTTCATGTTAAGTTTTAGTATTATTTTTTGCGTCTATTATGACAATCTTCATTTATTTTGTAGCTTAATATATGTTTTATCGACCTATCCACAATTCATATCTCTGTCTTTAACCATTTAGGAAATATAACCGTGTGACCATCAAATTTGAGCTAAAATGAGAATGAGCCTGATAATTAACATTCTGTACATACTAAATATTCAATTTGACTTGCAGATTAAACCTCTTACGTTGTTCTTATGTTTTGTTACGACTTCTAACGTGTAAATGTTTGAACAGGCCGCAAACCTCTGTTTTGCGATCGCGTTCCTAGCACCGAAGGGGTTCAAGCAGAGCATCCTGGTGCTGCGAGCGCTGGCGGCGACCGGCGCGGTGTTGATGGCGATGTGGGCCGGCGCCGAGGTGTGCGCGCCCGACGTCCTCACCTGGAGCCTCGCGCTTGTGCTCGTCAACTCTTTACACACTGTAGTCTTAATTGTAAGGTGAGTGTACAACACACAGGCGCGGTGTTGATGGCGTGAGTACCCCTGATGTTGAGGACATCAGCCTTTACTACTAGATTTAAAAGTTCTTCTCGTTAGTTCAAATTTTAGTCTACGAGCTGGTTCAGTTTCCGATTTATAAGAAGAATGAACAATGATATTATGTATTATGCATTATTTCGCAAGATTACATAATCCTTTCAATATGATATATTAGTTTCAATTATTTACTATGAGAAAATATACGACATGTTCAAAGCGACTCTTTCTTATGTAAATACAGAAAACCGACATTACTAGCTAAAGAAACTAAAGTACTACACTAGCATAAAATCTTACTGAAGTTCAGGGAGCAATATAAAAAACCTAAAAATGTGCTTACAAAGAAAAAATCCACAAAGAAAATTATTCCAATAACATTTTCTGAAGTAGCTGTTTCCTTCCCATTATGAGCGCAGAGCAAGTGCGCCGAACGGAACCGGAAAAGTTTGACATTATAGGCGTAGTACCTGCCGCTGCTCGCCGACGAAATAGCCTCTTGTTGCTAAATTATTTACCTACAATAACTTGTCCAAATAAATTGTGTGCCTGGAGGAACATTTCCTTTCATTTTAACAAAATATCACAGATATAAAGATCATAGAGACGACTCAATTTGTAAGATATGTGATGATAATAGCGAAAGTTCCGAGCGTTCAGCTACATTGACGTAATACGTACAAAAAGTCGTCGACATCTGCAGCACTTGGCGAGCTCTCATAGATTGATATCACGATAAATAGAGACTTCCCTTTTGTTGCGCAATCGCCACAATCGCTTCGCGTGATTGTGGTCTCGAACCGCAAACCGTTCTATTTTTGCAAAACAAAACAAAATAGATCTAGACCGTTCTACTTTCGTTCAACTTACATTGTCTTAACCGAGCTATTAATTAGGGTTAATGATTATAAAACATTGTTGTTTTGGTTAGCTTCTAGATATATATATTAATAAGTTTAGTTTACTAATAACTAATAATAATGTCTAAGAGATTCAACGATTCATTATCACAATGAAGACCGTAATGCACTTTGCACTTTGCATAAAATGAAAGTGACCTTTGCGATAATTTTTTTTAACACTACTGATTTCACAATTCATAATTCATAATCGTTTATTTGCTTAATAAAAGCATGCAAATGTAAATGTAAACTATTATAACAGTGATCAAATATAAAGATTAATTAATTTCAAGTTGTGATTTGACTCTGACAGTGTAAGTGCAGGGTAACCTGTTTTGTTAGAGTGTCAACCCCAATTATTATTATCATAATACAACGATTATATATCAACTAGTAATTTTTGTCGCCAGGTTTCTTCCCCCGGCGCTATCGCTCGAGTTGACTGACCTGTACCTAAAGCTGTTCAAGCCGCTGAAAGTAGATAAGAAACATTTCCAAGAACTAACGAGGGAGGCGAGGATAGTTCGCCTCGACCCGGGTGAGGCGTACGCGGTCGAAGATGTCACGCCCGCTGATGAAAGACTGTCTATACTTTTAAAGGGGAAGTAAGTACTAAAACATGTAAAATTGTGTGATGGATGGGTGATCTACTACTTTGCTATTGAAAGCTAAAGAAACCAGATTTTCTTGGATGAAATTTAAACTGCTTTTTCTTTATCTTAATATATAAAAGGAAAGAGTGACTGATTGACTGACTGATCTATCAACTCACAGCCTAAGCCGCTGGACGGATTGGGTTGAAATTTGTAACATAGATAAGAAAGAATTTTGCACGCGGGCAAAGCCGCGAGCGTTAGCTTGTTGTTTGTTATAAAAGGCTATATACATAATTGTAATGATCAGTGGTGTTTTGTAATACTTCGAACGTTCACGGCAACTTCGCCGGACATTGTTTCGCCAATATTGGAATTCAGTATTTTACTAGTGCGTAAGAGAAATACACTGATATAACAATAGACTGTTACATTTACGAATAGGTGAGACAATGGAGTATATAAAACTCAAAACTCAAAAAAAAAAACTTTTAAATAACAAGCTTTTATTATTATTACCATCTAGCACCAAAGTATTCGTCAAGACGAATCAAATGAGCCCAAACTCGAGGGGTTGCGTCGTTTAATTACGAAGTTCTTATGGCCACCTTCCTGCTCCATCGTCAGATCAACTGCATCTCATAATAATATTGCATTGTCATCCGATTTATACATGCATGCCAAATTTGAGCTCAATAAGAAATCTGGTAGTGGATCAAATTAAACTTCCAAGATTTGATTACAGACAGACAGACAGACAACAGACAGGTGAAAGTAAATAAAAACTTGTAAAAATGTCTCAGTTCTCAATGAAAAGATCTCAATGTTCAGGGAATTAATTAGATCACTTTATACGGATACGAGTAGCACGCTTCAGTCGTCGGTGCGTAAGGGTTCAGAATAAAGAGTTCATTCCATTATCGTACCGCCCGCGTGTACATTACGTGCGCGGGTTAAATACGTTGCGCTGAGGACGTGAACCGACTCACATCTAACTTAGTACTAATAGTTATGTGTCCACGCAGAATCGTAAAGTGTAATGTCACATTATTGTAAAATACACTCCCTAAACAAATTTTTTATGAAGTTTTTCACCCGCAGTATTGTACGTTTCACAAGTTGTAAGTTAGCTGAAGTATTTTAAAAATGCTTACTTATATCGAATGTGGATTGTTACATCACTAGTGAATTCTTGGTGAGGTTTCGCATAAATATACAGTTAGATTTCTGCCGATTTAAAATTCGCGCTGATTCCCTGAGTCAGGAATATTATATTTGGAAAACAGATGAAATTTAAAACTCCTTGTGTGTTTTTTCTCGATTTCTTCTAAGAACTCGAATCTATTCTCATGATATCTCTGATCTTGCAGTTCTGAAAAACAAAAAGCATGTCGTGTTACCAATGTTAATAACTAAAGAAGGTTACTTCTTGTAAAAAATAACCCTTTCTAAGAGTAAACTACGAAAAAGGGTTTTAATAAATAGTGGATATTATTCTTTGTCTCACGTTACAATACACGCTCATGTATTCTAAAAATAAAAATATCATAAGCAAGATATTCTCTATAGTGCTGACCTAGTATTCACTCTTCAGTGAGTCGCAAAGGATTTTTGAATCTTGGCATAGAGGTGGAGTTATTCGTAACGGCAGACTGAAGATTAAATGCTACACAAGTTCCGAACTAATATAAAAGTTATTAAGACTGCGAGTAAGTTCATACTTATTACTTTATTAATAATTTAATTAACGACTATAGGTACGTATATAGATCTACCTGATATTTTGCTTGTTAAACTATCCTATGTGAAATATATAAATTTTGTCGGAAAATAAGTTTGATTCATCTGAGTCAATAGGCCCTGGAACTTTATACCTAAGGTTTTTAGTTATATATCGCTTTTATCTTATAGTGATAGAACAAAATACATAGATATAGAGGTAATGATTAATAGTTTACTCATAATATCATGGGAAAATTGCGTTAATGGCATCATATACAGCGGATTCGTCGTGTTATGGTATTGATATTGTAAGGATACTGCAACCCAGGGTTTCTAAAATACGAATAAATATAAAAGACTATTAAAGTACACAGTAGTTTTTTATTTTTATTTTGTCATTTGTCACTTTCAGAAAAGCTTAGCACCTTGGAGGAAGTGACTAAATTACGAGTTTAAAAATCATCCTGATGTTAATGTACTAATGACGAGTATAAAATTTCCTCTGAAATCATCGCGTTATAATAACATTACAACTCATTTTATATGAATTTCCGTGGAATAACCCACCTGCTATAACTTACTTACTCCCATATTAATTTGTCGGTGTTAAAGCCACTTAGCACTTAGCGCACCAAATTAATTACTTGTAATGATAGGGGAGCGTCACTTATTGTCGCTGAATGAATTGAATGAGTCTACTGAATAAATGTCCCCTTATTGAGCGTGCCAACTGGAGTAAGTACAAAACATAGACAATATATTCAAGTAGACTTTTAATTATTTTTATATCTTTATTTGTTCCACAAGCATCGTACAGTAGGTGAAGAATTTAACTAATTACCTATCGCTTGGATTGCCCCTAAAGTTACAAGTACATACAACACGAGTGTCTTCTAAGGATTTATTGGTATGTCTCTACGAAGAATCCTTTACTCGTTGGTATTTCTAGACCTAGAATTTAATAAACCGAATAGACATAGCCGATAATGGTGTCGTCTTTTATAAAAAGATAATAACGTTAAAAGTAAGAAACAGGATTAAACCGAAAGCTTGCTACGATACTTTGACAGCCCTTACATATCGGGCGATTTGCAACGCATGTAGAGCGTGCGCTTTGCAATGTGCACTAAGCTCGCACTTTGAGAATAAAGCTCTGATGAAGGCGTACACACTCAAGCGCGAGTTTTTCAACGATCGCTACTAAATGTGCTGTATGTATGATCCACACGCGCTGAACTTAACGCCAAAAACTCAATGTGCTCTAAGAAATTACGCTGTGACGGAAAAGGAGCCGTAATCTTACTAATATTATAAACGTGAAAGTTTGTAAGAATGTATGGGTATCTGGGATGTTTGTTACTCTTTCACGCCTAAAAAGGGTGGAATGATTGAGCTGAAATTTGGTATAGAGATAACTTAGACCCTGAAATAACACATAGGCTACAGTACAGCAGGTACCGCTGGGCGCAGCTAGTATTTGATAAGATCAAAAAAGCTTATTTGTCCCAGACTTCAATTGACCGACATGCCGTCCTCTGGTACAAAGTATTCAATACAAGGCTCAGTCTGAGTTAGGTACATTTGTTGCTCGTTTTATTGTTGCGGCTATACGAACACAAACTCGGTCGAGCTCCATCTTCGTAGATAAAGGAACTTATTCTTCGAGATGAGAACGTAAGTTATATTACGACTCATTCAGAACACGCGTCAACTAACCATTTTATAATTGTTTTCCAAACGACATTACTGCTTTTATCATCTCATAATAAAAGATGTTAATTGAAGCGTAAATGTGTATACTTCAATTTAATAATCGAGAGAAAAACATAAAACGTCTCTCCACTTTTCGCAAAAGTTCACGCGAAGTACCCAATCACTACATAGTATAACAAGTCGCTTCCCGCTGTCTGTCCCTATGTATGTATCTTTGAAACTACACAACGAATTAAGATGGGTTTTTTTAATAACTAAATAGAGAGATTCAAAAGAAAGGTTTATATGTATAATACTTCCATAATATAGGTAGTAGATTTTTTTCTGGAAGGCGCTACTAAGTGCGCGGGGGCTAATAGTTCTGTTATAAAAAGTGTTTTTGACATTTTGTTTTGTTTGAAATAATGAAATAATTTAGTTATTATAATATCGCTTTATTATTAGATCTTTGTAATATCTAAAGACTCTGCATAATAAAAAGACCGTCATGGCGTTATGATCATCAAGCTAGATTAGAAGCGGTTTTACCATTAAATTTGACTGGTCCTAGAACTTATATTTTAAAATATTTACTTCTCTACTGCAGCGTACCAAGCTTGAATTTACGACTTTCGTTAACGAGTACTAACAAAAATTAAACTATGAAATTGGTTCATTATAATGTAAATTTTAGCATTTTTCCTCACGTAAAAATTTTCATAAAATACACGCCCGAAGGCTTTAAAAAATTAACTCTAGCTTGTTACTAGATTTTCAATTTAACGCCTTCATAACTTCATACCCTAGATATAAATTCAAATTGAATAGTTAATAAAATGTGTCAGGATGAGCAAAAGCAACGTTGTGTTTTGTCCCTATAGTATCGTTCCGTGATTCAGCACAATTTAGCGTTTTCCTGAGACACCCTTAACTACTTCCTTACATACAAAATGTCATCGCGGGGTCACGGCTCAGGCTCCGATACGGAGTGGGGGAACTCGATTCAAAAGGAAACTCTGTTTAGAAATCACTTGAAACGTTCTATATACAATCCATACTCTAGAACCGTCACTTTGTTGACTGGATTATAAATAAAGCCAGAAAGGGATTTATCCCGCTTTCTAGGTTTAGTCTGCTACCATCTGCGACTGCATCGTCACTTAACTTTAAAGGCTAACGTACTTATTAAGAAAATACAAGTATTAATTTATATTATAGAGACAAAAATTAATCTACTCACACGACTTGTTATGTTCAATCGGGCTAGGATGCGCAAGACGATATTTTTACATCTGAGTAAGATAATTCAAGTGAAAGCTCGAAGTAAAGTCGTATTGTGCATCTTAGCACTGATTTTGTACAGTCTTATGTATTATTTTTTGTTCAGGTTAAGAGTGAGTTGCGATGAGACGCACCTGCACTACATACAGCCATATCAATTCGTCGATTCACCCGAGTGGGAGGCCAACCGGGAGCATTCTGACGATGTCTTCCAGGTTAGTATTTACACAATCATAGATATTTCTATATATTTATTTTAAAAATATATTTTTATTTTTTAGTCAACAAAGACTTCACACTTTAAAAATATATATCCAACGTTTTAAAAGTTTACACCCTGAATAGATTTTGTTAGGTAAAAAATTCTGGTCTTTTTTTAAAGAAAAAGGTGTAAACTAGACCTAACATCTTATTCCTTCAATGTGTGTCTTCCTAATATCTTTGCGAATATTTGTTGGAAAATATCGCCTCGAGGAAAATTATCAATAAATTCAGCACTTTACGCTCCATGAAGGCGCTCATTAGAATTCGTCCCCCAATTAGATTAACGCTAAGGGGAATGCAAGGGAGCGAAACGTCGAAATATCGAAGTCAACTGCTCGGGATTTCCAATAAAATTCATATAAAATGGTTATGAATACAATAAGTTTATGGTTCAGGAAGGAAAACACAGGTCCACAAATCAATAAGGGCTTCCAGGTGCAGAGCAATAACCCGCATGACCTCGCAAAATGTATGACCTAATAAACCTGTCCGAATATTTCATCCTACAGCAGGTAGAGGTAGAGCCAGAAAATCCGGAACTTGAATTTTTAAGTAAACTTACGTACGTAAACCAAAGCAAATTTGAGAGCTCCACTTGGAAAATAAACTTTTGGAAATCAGATATTTTGCAAGATATTTTTGTTAAAACTTTTCCATATTGAATATAATAACTATTTTTAGCCCAATAAATGTGCATATACGTTGAGATAAACCATTTTAACATTTCACCTGTTTGTTAAACAAAAATACTTGCACACTACATCCGCTCCGAATCATCCTTGAAATGACGTAGCCGTAGAGCATTTTGTATTATAGCTTAGGCACTAACGTCCTTCATAAACTCTTTTTTTGAGAATAAAAATAAACATTTTGTATGAAACATTACCAAAAAAAATCTTTTACTGAGTCGATATTACGAGTGAAAACTAAGATCGACGTCGAAATTGTTAACAGGGAACTGTTATTTCCTGGGTTCTGTAGTTTTTTGTGGCAATACGACCCTTGGTGACAATAAATATTGCGATATTTATCAAGCTGCGTTTTTATGAAATTGGCTACACGAGTAGTACGTAGCTTTATGTAAACATAGGTACAACGTTTTTATTGCACCAAAGTTCGTGTATATTTTCGCGTATTTTTATTAGAACAGGTTATAGCGTCTTTGCTTCTATAAAATATCAGTTAGGTACTCAAATATTAAGTGTGTTAGGCGTCGGCGTGAAAGAGTAACAAACATGACATCATTGTGAAATTCTGGGTAGCACTGTACTAATTATGGGCAGCGTTATCTCTTAACATCAGGAGAGCGTCTTGCTCGTCTTCTTACTTCTCCACATAAAAAAAAAAAACATACATCCAGACATCCATACATTCTTACAAACTTTCACGTTTATAATTTTAGTAAGATTTTACGATACACCTCTTATTAAAATAACGGTACAAAATGATATGAGTGTAAAAAAATATTTACCTAATTATTATTTCTTTATTATGTAGCTATTAATTTACTTTGATACACAGAGGTGTCACAAAAAGA
Source organism: Hemithea aestivaria (assembly GCA_947507615.1). Lineage (NCBI taxonomy): Eukaryota > Metazoa > Arthropoda > Insecta > Lepidoptera > Geometridae > Hemithea > Hemithea aestivaria. Next base: position 9,347,320 of record OX382325.1, on the reverse strand, counting down.
AGACAGCTCTGGAATTTTTACACTTTACCGCAGGATTTTTATTTCCTATATTCAATTGTTTTCTTTAATAGGTAAGATTACTTCAGATGTGCCTTTATATAACCTTTCATCCAATATGTTTACATGAAGCTTCACAAAGAGCATGTTATTACAGGTGACAGTGATCGCAGAGGATGTGAGCACGTGCGTTTGCTGGCCGCGCATGCGTCTTGAGAGAGTCCTGCGTCACCGCCCGGCCCTCAAGGTCGTCCTCGACTGCCTTATAGGTCAGTCATCTTATGAGCTGAGAGGCTTACACTTTTTATAGGTCAATTTGTACTTGGACTACTTATACCTACATCTAATTAAGGTAGTTTAACGATCATCCTGGGTAATAAATTGGAATGGCGAAGGAAATGTTTTTCCTCTCTATAAAAAAAAAGGTTCGGATATAAAATCTTCTTGTTATGTGTTCTTGTTGACAAATTATCCTACTAATTTGTATAAGGAAAATATCAGGTTATTTTTGTAAACATATCACAAAAATTAAGATACATTGTTGGTTATAATATGGTTACATAGCTGGCAAATATGCATAACCAGCTGCGGTCTTATTCAGCGGTTTTATTTTATTCCTGGGTCTAAGCAACGTACCAAACTAAACTTCAGCCCAATCGGTCCCGGCGTTTAGGCGTAAAAGAGTAACAAACATCCATACATCCCTGCATCCATCCATACAAACTTTCGCGTTTATTTATATTAGTAGGATAAAATATCTTATAACTCTCTTTTCCAATTCTAAATTTTCAAATTATTCGACAAATAAACATGACCATTTCTCGGAGTCATTAATCAAAATATTTCTTTTCTAATTAAGTAATTGTGTTCACAAATTAACTTCACTGTTAGCTTCTGTTCATACTCATACGTGTAAAGAAAATTAATAGCACATTCAAATCTTTCCATTGAATACCACGATCAGTGCAATTTGCTGGAAGCACGCCACCTCGATGACTTGCGCTATTTGGGAATAATGAAAGCTTTTATGGTTTTTGACTGCCAGTTTTCGATTGGCATGATGTTTGAGAATTTATCGCGTTTTAGCGGTTTACTCCCAAAGGCCTCCACTAAAACGGCCACCAGTGGTAACGATAAGATAATTTTATAAAATGATAGAATATGACATGGTTTTGATTTGTCGATATTTGAAATGAGCTACGGACGTAATTTATGACTACTGCTGCATATTATAGCTGCTTGGTTTTTTTTTTGCTTAAGTTCTGTATTTTTTCGTTTTTAAATTAGTCTTATTTCAACAGTGTATCATAAAATAATCATCTCACAGTAAGGTACATTAATATAGGTACTCTGCGTTATTACAAAACGCGGCTAAATCACAACCTATCCATACCACAGCCTAAGCAAACAATCGATCCGAATTAATCCCTAGTACGGTCGTTCGTCTACGTTTTGTAATGACAAGGATCATATCTATTAAAGTCATGTGTAGGACATCATGAACTGGCCAATTTCCTTTACATCTACGTAAATGACCGGGGGTAGACTTCTTTTGCAGGAGTTCGACTAGGTGGGTACCCAAACAGTGCCAGTTATTCTACCGCCTGAATAGTGATGTGCAAACATTACTGTGCTTCGGTAGGAGGACACTGTAGCTAGTGAAATTACTGGGCTAAAGAGTCTTATCATCTTATGACTCTCAAGTAAGAAGCGTTGGCGCAGTGGACCCAGAATTTTACCTTTGTAAAATCCTGGGTAGCACTGTACTTATTATGGACAGCGTTATCTCTTACCATCAGGAGAGCGTCTTGCTCGTCTCCTTACTTCGTTGTATATAAAAAAATGTAAAAGTATTTCATCAATTTCCAGGTAAAGACATAACCCACAAGCTGTACTCGGTGAGCGAAGGGCTGGGCGCGGCGTGTGCTGCGGAGAAGGACGCAAGTGCGGCGCATCTCACGCGCTCGGCCAGTGTGGACGCGGTGCACGAGGGCGCGCGCGGTCGCCTGCGCAGCGCCGACTGGAGATCGCGCACTTCGCAAACTAAAGGTTACTTCTTATATGGAACTTCTTTATATTAGACTAGCTTATGTTCGCGGCTTTGCCCGCGTGGCAAAATCACTTCTTAGCTGAGGTCTACGTCATAAAACTTATCTGTATTCCAAATTTCAACCGAATCCGTTCAGTGGTTTGGGCTATGAGGCATTGATAGATCAGTCACTCTTTCCTTTTATATGTTTAGATATCTGGGTAGATCTAAAGGGATGCCCACTCAAAAATCGACTAGTTACTATATAGATATGCACACCACCGAATTCCTTCGGGAATTCGATGGTATGCCAATGGCCTAGATTAATAAAACAGATTTAAAAATATGTTTTCTCAAATATATCTCAAAGCTTTTTCTATTCATAACTCTTCTACAGTGCACAAGGACATATGTAATCAATACACATTTTCTGAAAAAAATTGCTTCTTCGGACAGTACCTACCTACACCTACTCTTTTCAGTACTCTTTCATATTATTATTATCTTATTTAATAATATGAAATGTTTCCTCACACATTGAGGTAATGCTTTAAATTTACAGTATGTAGTACAGATGTTTGGTAAACCACTAACAACAACACTCATCAATACTCTTCCAGGCACATCATACTGGCAGCCGATGGTGGCGCGTCAGTTCCTGCGCAACTCCCCGTTCGGTCGCGTGGCGGGCGCGGTGCCGGGCGCGGTGCCGCGGCTGGTGGCGCAAGCGTCGTCCGCGAGCTTGCAGCCGACGGCGCGCCGCCGCAGCCCTCCCCGACGGAGCACGTCGTTCAGACGGGGCCGCGAGGTCAAGTTCGCGGAGACAGCACCCACCGAGCCGTCCGTGTGACGCGGGCCGCGGCCCCAGCCCGAGCTGGTGCCGCTCGTCTCCAGACCGTTCTCACCCACCTCCCCTCCTCCATGACCCCCGACTCTACCCTACTCCCCTCGCACCACGGACTTCTAACGCTTGCTCTCTACAAACTACCATTTGTGTAATAGAATTTCAAGCTTTAAATTTTATTTTTCAATGTTTAGACAGCGCAGAAAGTGACTGTTATCACACCGCGGTGACGATCATAGAGGATACATGTGATAAATTTGGATATCAGTGATGTGTGACAACGATGTGAAGTGGACGCTCAGTGTTGAAAAACTTTACAGAAAGAGCGATATTAAATTTTAGAAAAGCTGATAGTATGTAAAGGAATTGTAATATAGGTGCATTTTTTTAGGAACTGGTACCTAGTTAATTGAAATGTGGAATTCTAAAAGTATTTTAATGTTAAACCTATAACTAATTGTTTATTAAATATTAAGATGTGTTAATTCGTGATAAAATATTGTAATTACTGATACATTATTTATTTAGTATTCTGTACAAGAAAAGACTATTTTCAGGCATTTCCTAAGTATATTATAAATCATACTGACTCATAGAATAGTAGGTACTATCAAAACTCTATATTATTTTTATTTAGAAAAAGATCTAAATATTTTCCTTCTCATCCGATTTTATTTATTTTTAAATTTAAACCCCATCAGATTTAACAGTCTTGGTTAAAATTTTGAATATAAATCAATATTTAAACGTTATTTATTGAAGTGCACATTTAAAATGATATATCACATTAAATAGATAATAAAAACGAATTCGTGTAAGTACCTAATGCTAAGAGCCGAGCTTTTAGTCAATGTATCTAACTTTATAAGCATCAATCAGTACACGGGGTTATTACAAACTTAGCGACAGCAGGGCGATAGCTTGGGTATCATTTACGGAGTTGCTATCCTTAGTCATTTTTGTATTTGAAAAAGGTATATGGACACATGCTCACAAGTGTTACACCTGTCGTACTGCTGTACCAAAAATCGTAAAACCTCACGTTTAGTCGTTAATTCATAATAAGTGTCAATACACAGAGTTTTATGATTCCTTAACATTTAACAACTCACGTCAATGTTTAGTTGGTGTTGTCGCTACGTCAGATTAGATGAGCTAATAGTTTCGCCTACTCATTGTACATCTAGGCTGTTGTAGAGATATATGCAAAACTCGAGAACACGGCTCAGCGGGTCTCAGAAAGCTAAGAAAGAGCTGAGAAAGCTAGGAAATTGCTTTGGAATGGCATTTTCGATAGTGTTCGAATTAGAATCGACAAGGTGCCATTGTATCTATCGTCTGTCCGTGTTCACGTGTTAAACCGATACCTATACATGGCAACATTTACACGTTACAAGTTACAATGTAGAAGAGCTTTAACTTTTAAATCTTGGAATTTGTTTGCAAACATGACGAAACTTTATATCACAGTGTATCTATCAATAAATATCTCTTGATGTACGACACGTGTCGAAAACATATCGTTCTTCGTCTTGTCTTGTTAGTAACTGATCTTGGTGTAGCTAGAATGTTATCGATGAACGTTTCACGCGGTAGTAGGTTTAACACTTTAGAGACTTCGCGCATTAGGCTCATCGTAATCCTATCGTGGGGGAAATGGCTCCTTTTGTTACTTAACAAGGAATTGTCAAATTTTCTGAGCGCGAAACTTTAAAAATGCAATTTTCGTGTGCTTATGTCAGCAGGCATTGCAAACGCCTATTGCACTGCTGCCGCAAAATACGTTATAACGCTTTCGGCGAAAATAATTATTTACTATTTTTTTTTTAATTATAGAATAAAATAGGTACATATATTAATTTGTTCCATACACAAATTATAATTTTTTAAATAAAATTTCCCACGATACGCTTACGTTTTGCCTAACATACGATGGTTCTTAAATAACACTATATTCAATCAAATTATTATTAGAAGATATTATGATCGAACTATATCCGCTTAATTAAATTGATTAGTCAAAACGGACGACAGATACAGTTTTACAATTCACGAAAAATCATGAAATGAAACAATTAAAATGTATAAATTGCAGTACATCCAAGTATAAACAGTTACCTACTTAAGAAAAATATAATTTATTTTTGACCAAATTCTCATATTATTCACTAGTGAGATAGCATCCACTGATAAATGCTCTATTATCTATCGTTACGTGCAGCTCTACAAAACGTATTGGCCTTGCTCTTTGGTAAATAAAAATAACATTATAAAAGGCTAGTGAATTTTGATAACTACTAAATAACAACTAGACTTGAAATTATAAATTGATAAGGTTTACAATAATTGTCTTTATAATATTGATTCACTTGAACGCGTGAATTTCATAATGAAATGCTTCTTTCATGTCTCTATTATTCGCACATATTCGTGTCCTATGTTAAAACGCAGCTAAGTATCGCCAAATCGTTTTCAATTTACCAAAAGTAATTTATTAGTTCTAATATTTTACGTATATATAAAATTTAAAATGCAAACGGAATGTCAGTTATAAATAACATAATACCTACAAAAATATGTTGGATCATTCTAGAATATGCTTCCAAAAATCAAGTCTGAAAGTTGCTTAGATTATATATTATGTTCGAATACTTTAAATTGTTAATAAAGTTACCAGTTTTTATTTGTCTTCCAATATTTTATAATAAGTTGTTCCTTCTATCTCTAATCTCTTCCTATAAAGCAATGATTTGCATCTTCCAACATAACTTAAATCTATTTTTATTCTTGTACGATTATATTTAGTGTTGGATAATTTTGTGCGATGTTTAATGAATATGAATAAATTTATGAGAATAATGAATAAAACTTAATGTTTATTCATTATCTTTTATAAAAACAAATTTTATTTATTGAAGCTATTTAATATAATATATTATGTTAAAATATTATAATAATCTGCTATTTGTACAAAATCGGGAGCAATGTCTTAATTAAATAGTTTTGGGAATTGAGGTTCACTATTATTTCCTCCTAAAAATCTAACATTTATTTCACATAGTAATAAGTTATGCTTTTGCGAACGAATTTACGTTTACTTTAAATATAAGTAATTGTAATTATCTACTTAATATAATGTATATTATTGTTAAATTGTATATCACAGTCATTAAGAATATTGTTTCATTCCATTATAACTATAATTTATGTTTATATAATTGCTATTAGTTTATAATAACGGGTGCTTCAATAGTTTGACTAACTCATCATTTAGTTATAATTTATAATCAATTTTGTAAGACAGTATTTAAGATATTATATAAGTTATTTAATATTATGTAAGTAGACATGTTATATTATGTTAAACAAAGCGATTAAGGTGACATAATAATATGTTGATTAAGGGTCATAGCTCATTAGAGCCACCCGGCAGCCACTCCGCACAGCCTCGCCTTGCGACCGAGGCGATCCGGCGGCGCTACTGAGTTGATGAAGTGAGCGCATACCCATACAAGTCCATATTATAAAGAATACTAACCGCACGACGCGAGGCGGTGCAGATTGGGTGCCGGGTGGCGCTAATGAGCTATGACCCTAAGGATGTTGGTTTATAGTCTCTTTTGCTTTTATGTTTCTTGATTATTTTATTATTCATTGTAACGTAATAAATTTGTATAATTTGTATTTATTAGATCTAGCGATGTAATAGGCTGTTCCGATGTGATTGTAATAGAGTTATCAGACGCTAGTCAAGGGTTTATTAATTGTAAGGTTTTATGAATAATTCCATAATTTTTGTTTAAAATACAGATGATTTAACATGGACTGCGATTATAATACATCTTTGGTTAATTTCCGTAAAATAAAGTCAAATCTGAAAAATCACTACCTAGGTACTTAAAAGAAGAGTATAATTAAAAGAACGACTTGCATACATTTTACCTAATCTTTTTGACCCTGGAGTATAAAACATCTCTGTATTTCAGGATTGAAAAATTTAGGGCACAATTTAGGCATACTTTAAATTAATAATTTTTAAAGTAGTGATTTTTCTAATGGGACTGGGATAATTTTTAATATCTTATTTTACATAGATACCTCTTAATTTCATCAGATATCAAAATGGCATGAAATCAGAAACTTCCTTGTTGTGTCAGTAATATAATATACGTAATATTTTATTTACCAATAAAAGTAATTATTTGTTTTTCTTGCATTGTTTAGAATAAATTCTTATTTAAAAGCATTAAAAAATACTTGTGTACTAGTATACAATTTAAATAATTACAATCGTGGTCCGATATTTAACTGATATTAGGTATATTATGTTGCCTCGAGCGTATGTTATTAAGTACATCGCGATTATTATTGTATTTATTCACTTTATTAACATGTTTATTATATCTTTAATAAAAAGAATTGCTTATTATTTCGTTTTATTACGTGCAAATTTGTTTTTATCAAAGCAACATATCTAAATAGATAGATATGGGTATATTTAATTGTGGTAAAATATGTAAACCTATGTTAGACACACCAAGAAAATAAACAATAACTTTTTCTATTCTATAACATTAATTTCATAAATCATTCATCATTTCATTTTTTACAAGCTTTATATTACTTTCACCTGTCTGTTGTCTGTCTGTCTGTCTGTCTGTCTATTTGTCTGTCTGTAATCAAATCTTGCAAGTTTAATTTGACCCACTTCCCGGTTTCCAATTGAGCTGAAAATTTGCATGCGGTTGTAAATCGGATGACAATGCAATATTTTTATGACATCGAGCTGATCTGATGATGGAGCTGGAAGGTGGCCAAAGGAACTCTGTCATAAAACAACGCAACCCCATCGAGTTTGGGCTCATTTGATTCGTCTTGACGAGTACTTTATGATGCAAGATGATAACAATAATTAAAGCTTGTTTTTAAAAAGTATTTTTTAAATTTCACTTGTTTTTCTTTTTCTATTCATTAATTTTATTTTTCTATTGTGTATAACAGGAAAACCTGTTAGACTAAATTATTGTCACTAATCACTAGGTAAGCTCAAACCCCTGAACTGTGACGTAGATATATAGCTAAGAAATAATATCTTAAAGAGGGCGAAGCTACGTGTGAAATCAAGTATTCTACAATTCATTTAAAATAGATAAATATTTGTAATTAGTAGTAAATGAAGCGATCTTGTAATTGCTATTGATTTCTTTTTTTTTTATTTATTAATCATAGGCTAACCTTTGACCACAATCTAGCGTCATCTGAGGCGATGATGTGGCCAAGATGATAGCGGAAAGTACCTAGAAAGTAGGAAAGCCATGTAATTATAATAACGAACACACCCACTTTGCTTACTAGAAAACAACAGGCATATATTCACTACTAACTATAGTTTTATATTATACGATAAACAGGTTCCGAGCGACGAAGGGCAAAGAGCCAGTGTAGTCCCGCTGATAGCAAAGACTGACGTCTCGCCACGACCAAGTGAAGTCATACATTTACAGCTTGTTTTTAATGTTAATCAATGCGGCCCAATGATAATGAAGCGATAACATTCAGTTGTGTTCGCGGCGACGCCCGCGTAATGCCACTCGACATTATATTTTAGATAATTACTCGTTTTAACTTAAAAATGTCGCTACTTGTGAGAAAGTGTGTACTTAACCTACGATGTGTGAATAGATCCCGGCTGATGGGCATGGTAATACAAAACGTAAGTAAATTACAATATTGAAACAACACATAATAAACTAACCTATTTGACTTTGTATAACTTAAAACGTAAAGTCAAGGTAGTTGTAAGTAGGTAGCGCTTATTCGGAAAATCAGATATCGCGATATTCGTGATCTATCAATATTTGCTGACGATACTGATTGTGTGCGTACCTATAAGAATACACACTCATACTGACGCCGGCGACCGGCGATGACAATTACTTAGTTCATTTTCTATATGTACCTACCTACATTAGCAACTTAGCAATATTTTACCATCCTGCTAGTTCAGACATCATCAATGATCTCGTCCGGCTAATTTCAGCCATGGTGCTACTGCTTGAACTCCTATGCTAGAGTTTATGTGCTTGCATGTGGCTAAAGCATCTTCTTAGTAAAGATCCAAGCACAAAGCGAGCGAGTGACCATAATATTCGCATAATTATTATGTGAATGTGCTTTCAATTCGTCACGTTTTGCATCGAGTAGGTAGTTACCATTATTGTTACCAGTTTGTTTCCGTTGTGACCGAGTCTTATAAATTTCCCTCTCTCTGGGCGTTTAGATCTAAACTAACCAAACAATATTCATCTTAAACCAAAAATATCTTGCCAAAGTTTACAATAATTCAGTGTTAATTGAATTTACATTTATTCACACGACCTTGTAACAATAAAACTGATATAGCATTGTCATGCAAGCAATTTGGACGTTTATTTCCATGTGAATGAACTTATTGCGGACAAATTATTCAATTTCCCATACCTTGAAACCGTTCGACTTTCGGGTCAGAAATACCTACCCATTCATACAACCTCATAAAAATATACAAAGCCGTAATTTGCTTAACTCGGAGTCGTAGAAAATAAAATTGAAAAAGTATTCCCACCTCTCCTACCAATCAGAACTCTGGCACTAGGAACAACCTGAAATCAGTACCTGTATATAATAGTTTTACCCAACCTTGACAACAAAATTAATTGTTAGGTTTAAAATCCATGCATTAATAACAAAATACTATTAATTAAATATATTTCAAAATGACGACAGCGATCATTTTAGAGGGCAAGAACAAATAATCAAATTTAATTTTTAATACGAATAACCCTGTATATTAACAACATATTTTCAGTACATTTAAATGAGAAATGAACCCACATGAAGCTACTTAACATATTTATTTATGCACACATGTAACTTATACACATTCAAAGGCTAGGCTTCACATTCATGGCTAGGTCAGATTATGGTGTAAGAATAGTTATTTAAATGTACGCACCTTATTATCATGGAATATATATAAAAATAAGTATCCAGGTCTAGATTAATAATATAGCGGCAAATGTGATGGGTTTTAAATTCATATACATACTCGTACTTCTTATCTCTGCACAGTCATACAAATCTGACGATTGTTTTTAAATTGTGTTCCTAGCAATAAGATATGAAAACCAAATAAATCTTATCAAGTAATTACACAAACTTCACATATCATGATAAGAGTATTTTGTTGTTACGTATTATACCGTATACCATACCTCTAGTTTATATTTTACTACGCTTATTGCCTACATATTATCATATCAAATGAAGTCAAAATGCATTTATTCAAAAAAAATAGGCTACAGTGGAGCACTTTTTGAACGTCAATCATCAATTTAAAAGAGCGAACAACAAGCAGAAGTGTAAATAAAAATGCTATGGTATGAATTTATCGACGAGCAATGTACTAACATACTTGGTAGATTGTGATGTAAATAAAATCTGACCTGGTTTTTGTATCCAATGGCTTTTCTACATGGGACAGAACAGGCGTTTGACCGCAATCTCACATGCTGGTAGACGACGAAGAAGTGACGATGTGGCACCCTTTCTCAGCAAAAAAATATTTACTCTTGATTTGAAGATTTTTAGTTTACAGGGAAAACGAACTACGGTAGCAAGTTCGATAAATCTCATCTTATCAACAAAAATTGTTTTCAGGATAGACAACGCTCAAACTGCAGTAACATAAACACAATATTGCATCGTACAAATGTAGTTCACAACAAGAGAAAACATTTCCATACAAGTCAAACAGTCAACAAAATTGTCGCATTCAAACTTTCCGACATCGGCGAGGGTATTAGAGAAGTTGTTATTAAAGAATGGTAAGTTTTCATAAAAGCGATAGAGTACCTAAATAAAGAAAGAAAATAATTATCTCGAGGCAGACTTAAAGCTCCATAACCAGGTGGTGTATATGTAGTCTTTATCGGAAAGAACGGCTGAGACAGGATAAGATGATCAATCAGGCGCGGATCCAGGGGGGGGGGGGGTCAAGGGGGTCATGACCCCCCCCAAAATCCTAGTCGGAAAAAAATCCGATTATATCGACTGGGTTTACGCTTCTTTTATAGTTAGAATTAGAAAATTTTCTCTTAGAAGCAAGCTTTACGTACAAGTTCATAAATTCGTTTCGCTGTTGATAGCGCATTGAGCAATTTGTGTACTTTTTTTTGGCCACGACTACATTATTATATTATCCGTAGGTTTTCGTGCCAAGCTGCACAGCTTCTTTCATAGTTAGGATTAATTGGTTTATATTAACTGCTGCAAGCTGTTCCCGCTTTATGTTGTCTTTGCAGCCAAGCCTTTGCGCTTGCAGCGAGGTTCTTGCGCATGTATAATAGTATTTTTTTGTGGTACAATTTTCAAAAACCAAAATTTTTTCGCCGCTCGCAGCAAGCTGCTCGCGCTTTTATAAATAAGGATATTTAGTTTTCTTGCCACTCGGAGCAAGCTAAATGCACATCATTCGTGCTGAAAAATTCAAAATTTTCTCAGCGCTCGCAACGAGTTGCTCGCGCTTTCATAAATAAGAATTTTATTTAGTTTCCTTGCCACTCGGAGCCAGCTAAACGCACATCATTCGTGCTGAAAAATTCAAAATTGTCTCGGCGCTCGCAGTGAGCTGCTCGCGCTTTATAAATAAGAATTATATTTAGTTTCCTTGCCACTCGGAGCAAGCTAAACGCACATCATTCGTTGTGAAAAATTCAAATTTTTCTTAGCGCTCGCAACGAGTTGCACGCGCTTTCATAAATAAGAATAATATTTAGTTTCCTTGCCACTCGGAGCAAGCTAAACGCACATCATTCGTGCTGAAAAATTTAAAATTTTCTTGACGCTCGCAACGAGTTGCTCGCGCTTTCATAAATAAGAATTATATTTAGTTTCCTTGCTTCTCAGAGCAAGATAAACGCACATCATTCGTGCTGAATAATTCAAAATTTTCTCGGCGCTCGCAGTGAGCTGCTCGCGCTTTATAAATAAGAATATTTAGTTTTCTTGCTACCCGGAGCAAGCTAAACGCATATCATTGGTGCTGAAAAATTAAAAATTTTCTCGGCGCTCGCAGCAAGCTGCTCGCGCATTTATAAATAAGAATATTTAGTTTCCTTGCACTCGGAGGAAGCTAGACGCACATTTTCCGTAGGTACTGATAAATTCAATTTTTTTTCGACGCTCGCAACGAGCTTTTCGCGCTTTTATAAATAAAAATATTCATTGAAGTGAAACTTCTTTATCGGCGTTGGAAAAAATTTACCGTCATATTTTTTCGGTTACGCGTCACATTTTTCAGTTACGCGCCATCTTTTGTTTCTTGCCCCTACCACGGTTGGTTCAGACGAAGAGTACTTTCACTTTCTCCAATGAACATGAATTTAAAAAATTTATAAATTTAAAATTTAAATTTAATTTAATTAAAGAAGTTTCACTTCTTACGTGTGTAAACTAGTACACGCACACATTTTTAGTTTCCTTGCCACTCTGAGCAAGCTAAACTGCACATCATTCGTGCTAAAAATTTCAAATTTTCTCGGCTTTCGCAACTAGCTGCTCGCGCTTTTATAAATAAGAATATTTAGTTTCCTTGCCACTCAGAGCAAGCAAAACGCACAGTATTCGTGCTAAAATTTCAAAATTTTTTTCGGCGCTCGCAGCAAGCTAAACGCACATCATTCGTGCTGAAAAACTCTAAAATTTTCCGGAACTGACAGCGAGCTGCTTACAAATACTCTCGAATTGTTTAGTGTAAAAGAAGGTGTAAAGTATACAAAATTGTAAGACTACGCTTAAATGTGTCCCAAAAAAATTTGTACTGAGAAAAATTCTAGCCGATGACCCCCCCCGAAATCATGGTCTGGATCCGCGCCTGCTGATCAATGTTCTGTGTGTACGAGATGAGCCTTAAATTTGTGGCTCATTTATTCAATTCAACGCTTCTGTGGTAAGACACATGTCGATTATTGAGGCACGACGGCGCCAACCTCAGATATTGCAAGCTGTCTTGTCTTAAAAAGCTAATTTTTATTGTCAATGTTTCTTATCTATGCTTATTCCCGATAAAAATTTGCTAGATAAGAGCGGTATAGTATAAGCCATGAACTTTTTATTCAAGAGTAGTTCAACACTGGCCTCAGTAACAGCTATCATGAAACAAATAATTCAGATAGCAAAATTTTACTAGATCACGATAAGACAATTAGCAAAAAATATTTGATGTGCCGAACTTTTGTGAAGATAAATAAAGACAAATAATAATAAAGCGCAAAAAATATTTTGTAATCAATTAGCACACAGGCCCAAACAATATCCATAGTTCTCACTTATAACTTTATTTTGTTGCTACTTTAAACAGGTTTTTAAACAATTTTGTTCAACCATTATCATTATTAAATGAGATTTAAATAATTCCAGGTTCGTGAAGGTAGGCGATAAAGTCCAGCAGTTTGACAACATATGCGAGGTCCAGAGCGACAAAGCAGCTGTAACCATCACTAGTCGATACGATGGAGTCGTCACCAAGTTGTACGCTGATGTTGACCAAACCACTTTGGTTGGACAGCCTTTAGTTGATATTGATGTACAAGACGGTGAAGAAGAAGGTAAGGATACGTCAAGTTAAATGATGTACCATAACAAAACGGTGGCTGATAATGTGGGCTCTGGGCGTTAAAGTAATATATAATATTACTCTAACGCCCAGAGACCACATTAGCAGCGAATAATGGTGAAATAATAAATAGTGTTACATAAAACACAGAGAACATAAAAAATGGCTAAGTATCTTAGTAATATTACGCTCAAAAAATTCACGTCGTTACCGAGCGAGCACATATTAGGATATTATGATTATCGACACATTGAGACCACCAATTATTACATTCTTCTGTTTTTCCTATTCCAGAAAGTTCCGGCGATGAAGTATCTAAGTCAGAAGTGAAAGAAGATACAGATTCCTACAAAAGCCAAAGAATAAAAGTTCTCACAACTCCAGCAGTTCGAAGAATTGCTTCACAATTTAAAGTGAGCAGGTTCATAGTTTAAGTTTTATCTTTATTTAAAGAAAACAATGAGATGTGGATTTATTCAAAAAACAGTAATCAGTGAACTTTAGCACATTTTCAGGTAGACTTAAGCACCGTCAAAGCGACAGGGAGGAATGGAAGAATTCTCAAAGAAGATATATTAGGACACCTTAATATTGACTCAGACAGTTCTAATAAAGTTCCTGATTCATCGTTTGTCAAAGCGATGGATATTCCTGTACAGAAAGCACAAGCCAAAGTAGAAGTTTTATTAGAAGACCGAGTTGTTCCTGTGACTGGCTTTACTAAAGCTATGGTCAAATCTATGACTGAAGCAATGGTAAGAATTAAACGAAATTATTTTGATTTTAAAAGCAACTTATATAAGCTGTTAAGGTACAATTGACACAATATGTATGACATAATATGAAGGGGACAAAAATTTCATCATGATGGTAGTCTTAGCAACTTTAAACTTCCAACGTTCGTTCGTTTCGTTTTTTGTGTGTTTTGTGTTCATTGGTCACTTACATTACCCATAATATAATTGGTTAAGTTTAGAAGTGTTGGCAAAAAAAAATCTTAAAAATCCTATAATTGCATGGATCCGATCCTAGTAGACTTTCTATTTACTGTACATGGCTTCATCTGTTTTAACATTTTTTTATCAATTCATTCCAGAAAATCCCACATTTTGTGTTCAGTGACGAATACAACGTCACCAAATTAATTGAAACTAGAAACGCGCTCAAGAAACAAGCAGAAGAGAAAGGAGTCAAGCTGACGTATATGCCTATTATAATAAAAGCTGCTTCACTGAGTCTCACTAAACTTCCTATCTTGAACAGCAGCCTGGACAGTTCTTGTGAAAACATCATCTACAAAGCCAGTCATAATATTGGGGTCGCGATGGATACTCCAAACGGCTTAGTGGTGCCTATTATAAAGGTGAACTTCGGTTGAATCAATAATTAACGCATGCTGGTAAAATCTAACGACATCATACAGAGAAAAATCCACTTATGTTGTCAATTTTTTTTTTTCGTAGCGCCGTCATTTATGAAGAGATTTAGAAATCTTTTTTATTTGGATGAGAATAACTTCCGCGTAGTTCTTTTTTAATTGAAGTTTTAATTATTTTTATTTATTATTATTTTTAACCAACGAACGAACCCACAATCTCAAAATCTTTTTTATAGAATGTCCAAAGCAAGAGCGTGTTGGAAATCGCAAAAGAGCTCAACATACTCCAGGAGAAGGGTGCAAAAGGTCAGCTTGGACTGAATGATCTCACCGGAGGAACATTTACCATCTCTAATATAGGAATCGTAAGTATAATGCTAGATTAAATAGATAGTTGGGAACAAGGTAGTAAAAATGATCGTCTAATGAGTCTTATTTAAGGTGCACTCAGGGAAATACCCTAAACTTTGGTAATCCCGGGAATATTTTTCAATATTCAAAACTTGTACCGAAGAGCGCTCGAAAATTGCATAAAGGCAACGTAATGTTCTGTCTTTTAATATAAAAGAAAAGCTTAACTTATTGACTAAGTAACTTTCTGACTGATTGTTGAAATTCGGCATAGAGATTGCTATTAATAAATAAAATAAATAAAATAAAAATGTGTTTATTTTTCAAAAACATCTTACAATAATAAAGTAGGTACAGCAAATACTTAGATACAGTGCTGTAGTCCCAACCACACCTGAAAGAAAGAAACCCTCGCTCCCTGAACTAAGTAACAACTTGTATCTCAGGTAATAAGGGCCCTCACAAGCAGGAAGCGGCAAGACTATACAGCTCTGCTTACAAAGATCGATATATTTAAAGTAAATTAGTTGTGTATCTACTTATACATGCTTAATTGGTGCTCCTAGAATAGGTTCATTAAAACCTGTGTATAGAGCACCAATAAAATTTATTAAAATTATTAGTTTTTAAGTATGAACTGCCGTGTGCTTTATTGCACTTTATTTAGAACTAATATTTTATATATTAACAATTATTGATAAACCACTGACTAAATCTTCTTGTGGGATAAGTAATTAAACAGTTGGCAAGAGTAGAACTAAGTATTGTTACTATGAGATGTTTAATATTTGGATGTAATTTTCTTAGTTTCAATATTACTAATATAATAAACTTAAAACTTTGAACATAATAATTAATATTAGATTTGACTTTCTGAGGTGTGTGTGCATAATGTTTATGTAATGTGTTAGCGTGATGTTTGAGTATGTAGGTATGTATGTCAACTTGAGTTAGCCATGATATTGTATTTAAATAGTCATAAGTTCCTCTGTCTCATTGTAATTCAAAGGCAGGAGCCAATTTCTGACTTTCTGCTTTAATTCGTGTCTATTTAAGGGATATATGTTAAGTATCCTATTAAGTTTGTTATATAGTACAGCTGACTTCACTTGATAAAATCTGCTGTAAAATGTGGTCCTGTGCTTCTCAACTTTGCATATCAGATCGGATCTACGTTTCAAGCAATCATGATCCGGGTTATATGTTAGGGAGGAGTGCCTCCGCATGATGCTCTGAAACACAAAAAGCCGACGTACAGAAAGCACCTTACATTCCGAGTATAAGGTAGTTGTGGGGTACCGGTATGGCTTTTTCGTCATGACTTTTAATACAGCTCGTTGAGCTCTCTCTAAGTATAGCATGTTTGTCTTGGCAGCACCGCCCCAGGCTGGAACACAGTACCTTATTATTGACTCACATAATGCGTAATACACGAGCTTTAGGGTTGATAGACTAGCTGATGATCTAAGAGTTCTGAATATGAACATGAGCTTTCTTGTTCTTGATATTAGGGTGTCAATGTGGGCCCGCCAGTTAAGTAGTTGGTCAATATTTACGCCTAGGTATTTAAAGCAGTTTGTCCTAGCAAGTTCTGGGCAGTCAAATTGAAACGTATCCACAACAGAAAAGATTATTTCACTGAAGCTAAGCCGCAATCAAGGTATAAATATCACGTTTTACTCGTATAATACACGCACTCAAAAGAACCAGTACCAATAGGACCATCTAGGCTAGTGTGATCTTTTCTGAACCTTATCAGCACGTTTAATCAGGTGGATGTGGTAAAAAGTAAGCTAATAAATTTACATATAATATAAGAGTAAATTTATTACAATCACCACAATGTAGTATACATCTCAGTACATTTTCAGTTATAATTCAATATTGTATTGAAAATCGTGTGAATAAATCATATATGTTTGTTTCAGGTCGGAGGCACATACACAAAGCCTATAATTTTCCCACCCCAAGTGGCAATAGGAGCTTTAGGAAAAATACAGGTAATTTGAATAATATAATTATGGTGTTTCATTATTTATGATGTTTAAACGATAAAGGTCGTTTAAATGTCGTTATAATCGTGTAGTCCTCTCGTGTATAATTAGAATAATAGAAAACTGGACATTAATTTATAATTACAATAGCTAAAGAAATTAGTACTACGAAAAAAGTAATGATATTTATTGAACTATACGTATACCATCTGGTATACAAATCGATTATAATATGATAATGAATAATAATGGTTTATTAAATACTATTAATGACCTACACAGAACGAAATAATAATAATCGGTCAATTCGTTTAGAAAGAAGAACTTATTTCAATTTCCATTAAAGTAATTCTGTGTACTTATATCACACCATCATGTTCGAGTATATTTCATATATGTTAACATGTATGTCGTCTTATGAATAAGTATAATGTTTGGTTTTATTTTGTACAGGTGTTGCCAAGGTTCGACTCGGAAGGCAATGTGACCAAGGCTCACATATTGTCCGTCAGCTGGTCTGCGGACCATCGCGTTGTAGACGGAGTCACTATGGCAAGATTCTCGAATGAACTCAAGAGCTACCTAGAAAACCCTTACACACTCATATTAAACTTATAATAAAGTTTTTCAATAAAAGAACTGGTTAACGATGTCGTCTCATTTTATTTAAAACAGTATTTTTGTTTTCTTTTATTTCTAGACGACATCATTTTTATTGTTACTCGTACAGTTATTCTTACTTCTTTTTCCTGTAACATATTGATAAAACCTTTAAATGTGGTTAAATTGATGAATAACTTTATCACATTTAAGGCCTGTTTAAGCCTATTCCCGCCGACGCGGTGGTAGCGAATATGGTTTGAACAGGTCTTTAAGAATGTTACCCACCTATATAAGTAGGCAAACAAAATTCCGCTCAGTCGGAAGGACCGTGGTCAAAGAAATTTTGTTGATATGGCACATGTCAACTTATGCCCCAAGGGTCTATCTGACGAGTGCAGTAGTGTTGAGTAGGACCACACAACTATGTAGTATCATTATGCGACTTCTTTGCTGGTAAATCATAACACCTGGCGATGTTAAGTCTGTCTCTCTCTCGTATTACTTAAATAAGAAAAAAACAAAATGAATAGATACGAATAAAAGATCTTAGAGGTAAAAGAAAATAAAAATACCGAAATAATAATATGTGTCTATGGTTTTAAGCACCTATTTTACTCCTATAGTTAAATCTATCCTATTTCAAGTAAAAAGACAAATCCAGGACGATATAGTTCGAAAAAAAAGTTAAAGATATTCCTATAGATCATTCACAGTTATTTTACCTCTAGCCCTTACATTGGCTAGCCTGAAAATAATGTTGCCATGTCAGGTGAGTATTGACTTCCCCATTTTTAACCAACTACAAAATGGCGAATTACTTTTTTCTTCCACAACCCCCTCAATATGGAAATCAAATGAAAGGGCACTGTATAAAATTTAAAATCCAAGATGGCCGCCATTCAAAATGGTGAATTACGTTTTGCGTTGGGGGCGGGGTTTTTTTAATTTTTTTATTTAATTCACTTGTAAGTATTATTTTACAGTGATGTGTGTACTTACATGAATTTCCTGTTTTGAACCTACCTAATATTTTATATCATATTGATAGTTCGCAGTAACCACTTGTTCATATAATGTTAACCATCCGATATTGTTATAGATAAATTCTTTTTCTTCAAAGGAAATTGAGTTTATGGGCATTGGTAAAGCTTGGGATTATAATAATAATTATTAAAACAACGAGTACAAGTAACCTTATCAAGTACAAAAAGTAACGTTTGAACAAGAAAAGTAACGCATTTTTGAAAATTTTACACAATATACACAGTTGAATAGAAATACGCTTACATATTCTAACATTTCGGTGATAATTACTAATTTTTCAGTTTATTTAAATAAGAAATTGCTAATCAACAAAAAAAATCCTTTTCTAAACCAGATAAAGTTATACAAAATTGCCTTATTTTTTAGTTTTTGCTAAATCAATAAATTAACTATTGTTTTCTATACCATTACAAGGAAAAAGATTCATTAATTATAAGGTTCAATTTAAAATAAAGACCTTGAAAAGTATCGTAAAAGTCATATAACACGAATACAAAAGTAACTCAAAGGGTGAAAAAGTAACGTAAAACGTAACAAAAGTAACGATCTGGCAACATTTTGACAATAATGCAACATAAAGAAAAAAATTTTGACATCTGTCAGAGGTAAAATAACTGTGAATGATCTATAACTGGTAAATCTGGGTTCGTACTCACCTTCGTAAAACTTCAAATCGTGTAACTTTGAAATAGGCAATAGTCCATTCAGGAATGCAATGAGGTGTATATTCGCGGTGAAACCTTGCAAAGATTTCTGTGAAAATTAACGCCTCTATAGTATTAATCGGCTCCCATTTTAGTGCCAAAAAGGCCATATCAACATCACAATATTTCTTATCTGCAACAAACAACTTTTATTATACAATGACATCCGTTATTAGGACCTACATACGCACGCATATTATATTGATAAAATCTTATAATATGTTACTAAATCTGTGCAACTCTGTTATAAACGGATCCAGTTCGATATAATCGGTTGATATAATGTTTATTATCGTTGGCCCCTTATCGGAGTAGATTACCCACAGCGTTGCCAATATAATCTTACTTGATAAGAAAACTTATTTTCAATGCTGGGGTCTTATTTTTATCATAAGCAAAAACAAAATGAATATTATGCAATATATAGGTAGAGTTAAAGGCTCTTAAATGAATTTGTCATTAAAAACGATGGCCACTCCATAAAAAGTGAGTGAATAGAAGGCAAAAATATGTTCCTAAATTTTAAACAATTGGTGTCGTGATTTTACACTGATAAAATAAATAGAAGGAAAAGTCATAATTTTAATTTTGCCAACAACTCACCCGTTAGGCAAAAATACTGTTTTTTTTTTTTTTTTAAAACGATAGGTGTGCTTAATACATTATTATTGTTGATCGACAAAAACAAGCGAAATACAAAAATAAGCCAACATCAGTCTCGCTTTCAATAAGCGAGGCTTGAAAACAAGCTCCACCGATTTTTACAAAAGTTTAATATGGGTCCACCCACCATACCTACCACTAACAACATCTCGCAGATCGCGACTCGCGGATTTTCCTGAATTAGGTAGGGATTCATAAATATACTTAATAGTCATCGTATACCTGCAATTCTGATGAAATACACCTTTCTCGGCGAGCTTATCTGTATATCTTCATTTCTGAGTGCCAACAGCGATCTTTGTTTCTCACTCCAGTTGCGATCCAACTCTCTCATTAAACTAAGACGAGCAGGTTTGGTCAGTAGCCCATTTAGCTCAGTAAACTGGCCGCCACTGATCACTTGTGTTACTTTGGATATTGCCTGTATTTAAAAGACTGGGTTTAAGCTAGGCAATGGCCACGATGGCCGCGGATGAGTGCTTCGCCGTACCCGCTGTCCCGGCGTTATGGCGTCTCGGAGGAACACCCCCCTATTTTTAGTGGGTATCCGCCGCGCCCATTTTCGGCGGGGGAGTCCCACATACCACTCCGCGCCCCCCGGCGTGGGGTGATGATGCGTGACGCATTTTTCCTAGGTCAAAAATATGCAAAGACCACGATGTAACTACCACGCCGCACGCCCTTCTCCAGCCCCCATATCATGGGTCTAGGCGGCAACAACGAGGGCACTGTTGATTCATGTTCACCGAACATTAACCAAACATTATTCATTGGAATAAATTTAAAAGTTATTGATATACTTAGACACCCAACATTCACGCTACATAATCTATAACCTCTATCTAAGTTTTGTTATTCGTTACGTGCGAACAAATAGCGACTAACGAATACCAAATTCGTAACGAATAACGACTTAATAAAATGTACCTGCTTTGTTCCATACTTGAATTCTTTTTCTTCGAATGTAGGATCCCAAATGTTTCGTAAGACGCTAAAGTCAATTTTGATCATCAACCACGAGAACGGATTTTGAATCAAAATAAGTTTTGGAATACGATTTTTCCGTTTTTCTCCATCTTCTCTTCGTCGACGGAACAAAAAATTTTTCGGCAAGCCTTTTAAATATTCTAGGGAGTTCTTGTCGCATTGAAGTAATTGTTTATTGACGCTGGTTGACTTCGGTGGGTCTAACTGACGAAATGTGGTTGTTGAGCTTCTTTGGTAAAACAATAGCATACGATCCGGTTGGAGGAGGTATCTTGGAGTGTTATAGAAATATTTGGCTTCAGCTGCGACCCTTGCTCCAAGTTTGGCAATCAATTGAGCCCTCGCTGCCATCTACAAAACACATAACAGAGGCTAGATAAATGCAAGAAATAATGCTTGCTATGGTTTGTGACGCATCAGAAGCATATGAGAACATCCCAAAAATAAAAAAGCTTCAAAAGCGGCCCCAAAATCCCGATAAGGATGTAAATTGTAAGCTAGCGTTTGAGAAACAACTTTGTGCTTGTTCCAGGGATAAAAACACAGATAAATTAGCAGACATACCTTACTCCATGACAAGGTTCCACTTTTGGTGCCGCGGTTCTAATATATTTTTTTAGTCATACTTATAAATTTATCTAGTTTCTGATAGCGAAATAATTAATTTTCTTATTACATAATTCACAATCAAGGGATGTTTTGTATTTACAAATGACGTCTATTTGACATAATATGGTCAGACACTAGTCATAATGAAAAAAGTTGAGATGTTACCCGTGTGTACGTAGGTTTGTTACAAATACAACTTGCTAATTGTATGAGAAGCAAGTAGTTAAAGCATAGATATAGGAATTTGTCTTTCTGTGAGTAAAACGGTAGCGTTGTTGTAACAAAAATCCCTAAATATATTTACCTCCTTCTGTTAATTTTGGCCACCCGCCATAAGATTCATGTATAATAGGTTCTTTCCGAGGGGAGAAGTCAGAGACCCTTCCTTAGGTACCTCCTTACCTATGTATCTCTATAATTTTAAAGGCCACTCCTTGAAATGGCCATGAACTCTAGGCCAAGAAGTCTCGCGGTGAACTTAAAATTACTACGTAAAGATGTGTAGAACGCCCACTAGAACAGTGCGAACCGTAAACGCTAACTTTTCCACACCAGTCATTACGGGATTTCGCGTAGTGTGGAAAGCGCGTTAAAAAGATAACGGTGATTAAAATTTACATCCAAGTGATAGAAGAAGGATATAAATATAAATAAATAAGGAGTTCGAGTCAAACGTCTCTACAACCATCTCTTCAGGTAGGTACTTACCAAATCCCAAATGATGCACTGTTGTTCCGCAATTTTCCCCCTTTTCTTTGAACGTATTATCATGGGGATAATAAACTTTTCATACGTCAACCGTTTTAACCGAAGTTTGAAATTTCCATCACCTCAAACAATAAGGAAACATATTAAGTAGAGCAATAGAAGGCCCTGCACACATGTTGTGTATTGTGTAGGAAACGTTTATAAATAATAATGAATAAATAGTCAATCATTTTTTTTGTGTTTCACATAATAACACAGTTTTTCTATAACTTTAAACTGATTAAAAATATTGTTTTTAGTTATTTTCTTTTGTTAGTTGTGTGAAGTAAATAGTACCTCTACCTAAAGAATGATATAGGTTTCATCAAAGTCGGTAAAGGAAAATAATATAAAGGGATCGCCTAGTTACGGTTTCGCAACATGCTACTCATCTTGTGCGAAAATTCTAAATTATAATAAGGATATAAATGTGTAATATATATTTTTGTTTGGTCTTTAATAAAGATCATTATAGTGTCTAGTACCTAAGTAAATTCTTAAGCTGTCAATGAAGTGTTAAGTGATATATGTACTGAATTTGATTAATTATATTATACTAATTATACCTATATTATATAGGTATATGTATGTATATTGTATATACTCAATCAAGGACAGTTTATATAAATAGGTAAGTACTTATATGTATTAGGCACTCAAGATATTGTCTTATACAATTTTATCATTAGATATCAAACAAAAATAACATGACGCCAATACTCGTAATATCAGCTTTGTACTAGAATAAAAGTAAGTAGATATGCATGCATATAGATACATGATAATTGAGTAGGTAGATATATTATATGTAGAGAAATAACTAATTATACACAATGATGCATATATATACTTCATAATTGAGTAGGTTTAAAGAGTAATAATTATCTTATTTATATAAAATGAATACTGCCAAATACGTAATTAATGTATAACACGTAATTAATGTATTTACAATAATACGATGTGTATCACGTAATTAATGTATTTACAATAATACGATAAAGGAAATCATGTGGGCATTATGGATTATATTTTTTTTGTATCTGTAATCAAACCGTGATTGGAATCTAAAGGCAGGTGCTCATAATTTAAATATTTTTTCTTTAATCTTATTTGATTTGTTGTTTAATTAAATTCATTTTGGTGGATATTTTGTGCTTTACAAACAAGCAGATGAAATGAAATTGTCTTCGATATAATCTTTTTTATACTTCCTGCTTACATTATTTTAATACATTTGCATGCAAGCAAAAATTTATGAAAATGCCCTTCACGCCTCAGAAGTTAAAACTGATTGAGCTGAAATTTGATGTAAGTATAAGTAGCTTATAGGCTATTTTTCAGCAGATAAATCTTACTAACCAACGCACACATCAAAGGACACGACATTATAAAATATCTTTGTCACATATTTTTTTTATTACTTAAAGTTTGGTTTAAGATTTGCTGGTGTACTTATGTGCATCATAATGTTCATAATTAAGTAAGTATTTTTGACGAGTAATTATTATCTTTATTGTACTAATGACATTATACAAAACCTTCTTCAGTAATACACAAAGTATAATTCTCGTACCAACTATTAAACCACCACGTTATTGTCTTATCAACTAGGCAGACACCTACTAATTAAAACTAAGTGACACCGAATTCGCCACTAGAGCTAGTTTTATGTTTTAATGTTAGCGACAAACACACTGGGAAGCTCAATAGCCGTGCTGCCTGATAACATTTAATTTTTGTCGGTTAATAGTAATAGCCACCAGTGAGCCAATAGGCTCTATGACATTAACGCCTATAGACGTCTGAAACACCAGTGGAGCCGACTGCCGACGCATCGACAATTAAGTAGGCGTGGTAAACCCGTCCTTCCATGCTTCACTGAATATCCTACCAAGTTACGTCTCGTCGATCATTGTACCTTTACCGTAATAAATTGAAATTAGATATTAATCATACAAAATCGTTGTATAAATTGACGCTTGTCTCGTCGCACTATTGTAGCCTTGGCCTTTGGTCCTGAATCAAATTACTAATATTATCTTTATACGAAAGGTATAAATTTATTTTATCCACAAAAACTGTACAATTCGCTTCAAGCGTTGATCACAAAAGCTAGGTGAGTGTTTATTATACTAATTATACTAATGTTAATTTCTTTTGTTTTATAAAAGTTCGTTAACGAAGTGTGATTTAGCCATCCTTCTTAGTAACACTTTCCTATTGGTTTCATATTCAAAGTATAAAATAATATAGAGCTTAACTTTTCTAGAGCTTAACTTTTCTACGAACTTTTCTACTAACCTATCTTTGTACTCTTTTCTCAAGTCATCACTATCGTTTTACGAATCGTTAGATTATCATATAGATTATAGATTTTTCATGAATCATGGAGTAAAGTCCTCCTTTAGCTCATCAATATCCTAACTAAGAAACTTTAATATTACTTTGACACTTTTATCGGTCTAGTGGACGGTTTTATATAAGATCAAAAACAATCTATTTAAAGATTGTTATTCTAAAATATCATTGCTAAGAACAATACGTGCTAGGTAATATTTATTTTAACAACTAGGTAAAAACAATGTCAACATTCTGTGCACAGTTTGAAATGAATACCTATTGTGGCACTTGTCCAAAAATTAAACTGTTCATATTTATTTAGTGAATTGAAACATCAGGGCTGCAACTGCCAGACTATGCTTGTTCACCGGTTTGATTTATTTTGTGTGCCGTTTCCAGTTGCTTTATGAAAGATGCATGGTCGATCGCATCTACTGTTTTTACAAGCTTTATATTACTTTCACCTGTCTGTTGTCTGTCTGTCTGTCTGTCTGTCTGTCTGTCTGTCTGTCTGTAATCAAATCTTGCAAGTTTAATTTGACCCACTTCCCGGTTTCCAATTGAGCTGAAAATTTGCATGAGTGTGTAAATCGGATGACAATGCAATATTTTTATGACATCGAGCTGATCTGATGATGGAGCTGGAAGGTGGCCAAAGGAACTCTGTCATAAAACAACGCAACCCCATCGAGTTTGGGCTCATTTGATTCGTCTTGACGAGTACTTTATGATACAAGACGATAATAATAATTAAAGCTTGTTTTTAAAAAGTATTTTTAAAATTTCACTTGTTTATTCTTTGATCATAAAAGAAACCTATAATAATGAAAAACTTTGCTCCGGACTCTGTTACATTTAAATACTTCTGAGTTTGTCTTTGTTATAGCAACTGTACACAAAATAAATCACAAGTCTCTATAATATAGCCTCCATCAGCACAGGCTTAGTCAGGGAGTTACTTATAATCACCTTAGTTTTAATTTAGATCTCAAGTACCTAGTGCATGTTTCTCTTTTTGATTATCTTTTCCAGAGAATTTTAAATCTTTTTATCGATCAAATGGCTACATGATTTTATAATTATACATACATAGTTATTTGGTTGAGATAGTTAAAGCTGTTTAAGCCAGTATTGAGCCAGTTCTACATCCCTTTCGTTGGCTTCAAAAAGGTCCTCAACTATGCAAGTTATGGGGCAATTAGGACAGATCAGGAGGTGCTCCATTGTTTGGACAGCACCACAATCACACTTATCATCCCCAGAAAAACCCCACCTTACCCGATTTTAAATAAATTCTGTTGTTTTATTCCAGAGCCATGTGGTCGGTGCTAGCCGGCGTTTTGGCACTCGCCTCCCTGAGCGCAGCGTGCACTCGCAGTGTGACCTCTGTGAGCGGTACCCACGCGCCCGAGTCTTTCTGCTCGGGAGATCTCATCTTCGCTGATGACTTCAATGAGTTCGATCTAGAGACGTGGCAACATGAGAACACTTTAGCTGGCGGTGGAGTAAGTATTTTTTTCTTTCTTCACAAGTTTCGTCCCTGTTGCGAAAAGTAGAAAGAATCTTCGGAAGCTCTGTTTATAAAGCAATGAAATATGACCACAGTCAATATTAACATTTCACAATACTAGATTGCATTTATATTATGATTCCGTTGCCAATAACCCTTCTACTTGTTCTACGTAAAAAAAAACAATAAAATAAAAATAGTATGTACATAATAAGTTATTATTGTAAGGTGCTTTTAGTCTGTTTACTACTCGATCTTGGGTAGATAAGCTTTTTAGATGATGTGATAATTATACTCACACTCTGCTCCTTTCAATGTTCGAGTAGAAGTTAGTGAGTACCTTTATCCATACCTATAATAAATATTCGTTCATTTTATTTCCAGAACTGGGAGTTCCAATACTACAGCAACAACCGCACCAATTCGTTCGCTCACAGCGGGCTTCTCTTCCTCAGACCTTCGCTGACTTCAGATCAGTTCGGAGAGGGTTTCCTGTCAAGTGGTGTTTTGAACGTTGAAGGTGGCGCACCTGCTGACAGGTAATATATCGGGGAACCCAAGGGGAACCTATATAACTTTTCATGGGGAGGTCGGATAGGATAAAAAATAAAAAAGGCTAGTCGGCTTCTAACAAAGTTGATAAACGCCTATCTATTATCTTACGGTGCTATGTCTATAGCAATATTTTATTTTTGTTTAGTGGTGTGACGTCACGCGTCCCAACGCAGAATATTATAAGCGTTATATCTTAGCCATTTTTTTTATTTTATTTGCAAGAAAAAAAATACTCATCAAATATATTTTGTCGCTCTTAAACACGGGCTTACCCCGGGCCTTTTTATAGGCGTGCACGGAGACAAAAAAGTCCAACGCGCAGAGGCCCTTTTGAGCTTTTACTATAAATGTAATGGGTGACACTTATTGGAGTCTGTCTGTGAGTCCATCCATAGAAAATGGGCTCAAAGACAGTCTCCGCCAAGTGACAGGACTATTGCTAATTAATGGAAACTACTTGAACTAGGCTATGGATGTGCATTCTAAATGGATGTTTAATGAGGCTATTGCTAGGACTACGGCACCTGCCACTTCCGTCCCATTGGGTAATATATAGGCAGGTGATGACTCGCCACTCACTAAACGGGCCCCCATAAAGGCCGGCATTACATAGCCGACGAGAAGGGCAACGTTGGTGTAAGTGGCTGGAGGGGGAGAGGTGTCCCTGGACTTTAAACACGTAGGCCAACTCACCACTTATGCTTCACATCCTCCCTCCGAGCGAAAAGCTCTCGCGACTCCACTCTGGCCAGCCAATCAAGGCAAGCACAGAGGTGGAGGACTGTTCCTCGTCAGTGTTCGCTCCGGCCGCCGGTGAAGGCAATTCGGAGATGAGGAACAGGATCCTCCCTCGGGAGCACTCGGGTCAAATATATTTTTATTATTAACATTACGGACTAATTGTATTTTAAAAATGTTGTCCTTGTCAACATCCCTATTGCGTATGGACTTCGATCGACCCACCTAAATGATTTATCAATCAATTAGATATGGTATCTTTGTTATTTAGATTTATTTTAATAATAGAATAATAGGTAGATATAATTATTTGTTATTAACATTCTCTTCAAACGATTAAAGTATTACTTTTATTACAACCATTAACATATTTATGTAGATTAATAACTAAAAACTTAATCTCTACAAACTAAATCCGAGATGCGAAATATCGAATATGTGTTTTCTAAACCTTCTCGATTAAAATTTTTAACAAATTGGATAGATTCTAAAATAGAATAAGTTGGTAGACCAGGCTTAAAGTGCTCATTTTGTCTAGATATGAATTGCCTACGTTACGAATATAACTTCATATTTAGTCAAACTAAAAAAATAAAAAAACACTGTGCACTTTAAGTCCACTGAGCATATTTAATTCTTACAATGATCTCTACTGTTGACTCTTTCAAACTGAAGAAAGCAAAACAAAAGATAAAATAACTTTGTTGGTGCGACTCTCGCTTGCTTGATATGACAAATTTTGAAATATAAAGCCCATTACACACGGCGCTATACTATATCTTGCTATATGACTCCTGGTACCATATAGTATCGTATCGCAAGGCCTTGCTATACCTCGCTATGCCGTGCTATATTATTTTTAGTGATGGCCGGGTTACTGATCGGAACTATATTTTTTAATAGTTCATTCTTTGTGATTGAATCTTGAGTCGATCTTTGAAATAAAATCAAGTGACATTAACATTCCTTTTTTCACGAATCAAGTGATATTAATGACTACTTTTTTCCTCTTTACAAACGCACTCAAATATTTGGAATAACTTGTCAATGAATGCTTTGAGTGCATTTAGAATAGGTTTATTAATACAAAAATAAAGAAAATTTATATTATTTCAAAATAAAAACAAACAAGTGCAAGTTGGACTTGCCACATACTTGTATGAAAAAATGTTATCAACATGTTGCGTATAAAATTACGTATAAAATATTATTATTCCAGAAATCTGCCCTTAAGGGGAAAAATACGGCGTTTAAATTGGAAATCTGTAACCGCTGCTCCTCTCTATCTCTCTTCTCTCTTAATATTAACGTGGTTCAGTCTTCAAAAAGGGCACAACAGGTTTTTTTTTCCTATGCAGGGTCTATTTTATGCACTTTCATATATGCACGCACGTTTGTGCTTAACAGACCACTTTTCATCAGTTAAAAGCTAGTTAATATTTTTTAGGAAGTAGGTACCAGGAGTACCAGAAGTAGGAACGGAGATTCAATCACTTGATTGCATATAGTTCCACAATGATTCCCCAACACTACTTAAACAAATGAATTTGACAATTTTTTCTACATAAAGGATGTTTCTTTTTTCCTTGATTTTGGTTTCGTTCCAGTCTGCTCCTGGTATAATTTAAAAAAAAATGACGATTCAAACTACGTCAAGAAATCCAGAAAACTTTATTCGAAATTATCATCGTTTACTAAAAGTATGAGAGTTCATCGAATAAGATCGATTTGAGTTAGATTTGACCGACTTTATCAGAGAATTCTCGAGTACTTTGGCCAAATGGCATGGATGGAAATCTAGAGATGGTCATTGTTTCGGGCAAAATCAAAGGAAAGCGGTCCCAAGGCGGTCCGATGTGCTGGTCAGATCAGATCCGCACCACCCTCGAAGTTCCTGTTAAGATAAGATAAGATAAGATAAAAATATATTTATTATCAGTTCCAAAAAGTACATACATGAAAAATTATACACATAAATATAGTGACATGTTAGTATGAGATACGAACAGAAGATAATAAAACAACATAAACAATAGGTACCTACACTGATAAATGGAATAGGCTCAGCATAATGCTGGGCAGGGAGGTCCTGCACAGCGCTGATTTTCAGCCTGCCCCGTGCTCGACTAAGATGATGCTGTTGCTGTTGTCCTGTTGTCTCGTGGCTCCTGGCCATGAAAATCGCATCCAACCAACCCAGATAGCACTCCATCATCAGAAATCGAATCCTACAAAGGAGGGGTCATGACTCCCAGTAATAGAGAATATGACAAGGACAAGGAGAAGAACTCCAAACGATCCATTTCCGAGCATAAATGTCGAAAAAAAACTAAAAATAATGATTTGTTTTTTTTTCTTTAGAGGTACCTACAAAACCCTTGAAAAAATGTGTTTGCATTATTACAGTTTTAACTGACAATCACTTTTGTAAAAAAAAACCATGAAAAACTCCTGGTACGTACTTTTTAAAAATGTGAAAAAAAAACATGAATTTTTTCACACGTCCTATATAAGACTCAAAATTGACATTGTCAACAGCCATGTTGCTGTAAAACCATACAATTTGGCAAATTCCATTTGAACTAGATAAAAAAAAATTGCGTAGCCATTTTGTAGCATGACTTAGCCGGTTAAGCGAAAGTCTACTGCAAGGTATTCAAAGCTTTCAGTTATTCGGACAAATAATCATTATGCATAATATGAGCATCTATTACAAGTAAATAGGAGGTGAAATTTAAAATACAAATTAAATTTATTTGTTTCGAAATACTAACACAAAGAACTGTAAACACAACAAAATATTTAATAAAAATAAAAAACATTTTTTTCTAATTTGTTACACAGCGGTTAAGCATTTGCTACTATTTAGTTTAATATATCGCGTAGGTAATATGAGTTTGTTTTCTTTTGTCTCCGTAATACAAAACGGCTTAGTCATTTTATCACCTAGTCAAAATGAAAAATGGCGGATTCTACGCATTAACTGTAAATTATAGCGCGATATAGCGCTATATGTCATTTATAGCTACGTGTGTGACGGATGCCGATTTGTACTGAAGCTATGCCGCGCTATGTGAAGCTATATAGCGCTATATAGCGACGTGTGAAATGGGCTTAATTCATTCGTCAAACTTACTGAGAGACATTATTTTATGTCTCTCGGTGAAGCTCTACCTAATATTACTAGTAGTTCGCCTCAAACTGGGACCTCGCGACCCAATTTCCGTTAAACCTTAGACTTTAGACCTTAGACTTTTTTTTAAAATATCCTAATACAAGAACTTTAACTTTAAGTCGAAAAAATACACCCGTTTATCCTTCAAAAAATGTTTTGACCCTCTGAATAAATCAATATTCATAGAGAACTTGCCGTTACCCTATGTTTATGAAATTTGGCATACCTTAACATATATTTTAAATACAGGAAAAAATCTGAAAACTTTTAAACTACTATATAAAAATAAGTCGGGTTTTCCTTCCTGACGCTATAACTCCAGAACGCACGAACCGATTTCCACGGTTTTGCATTCGTTGGAAAGGTCTCGGGCTCCGTGAGGTTTATAGCAAAGAAAATTCAGGAAAAATTTCAACAGAAATTTAAAACGAAGCCATCTGGTGGCGAAACGGAGTTCGCCGGGATTGCTAGTTTTTAATAAAATTAATTCATTTAAAAATAGCGCTATTTAAAGAACGTAATCATCGAAGTTAAGC
This sequence comes from Hemithea aestivaria, assembly GCA_947507615.1. Taxonomy (NCBI): domain Eukaryota; kingdom Metazoa; phylum Arthropoda; class Insecta; order Lepidoptera; family Geometridae; genus Hemithea; species Hemithea aestivaria. Next base: position 9,315,859 of record OX382325.1, on the reverse strand, counting down.
AATGTTATGCGTGTACGTATTTGGATGGGCGCGTACGTAGTGATCTCAACTTTTTGCTGACTTTTTTGGAGAGAGCCACCAGTGGTCTGCGCTGCACTACGGTGTGCTACGGTGTACATAAAGGTGCACTTATTGTTGAATGTGCCGGCACAAACTATTCTAAGTTTTAAAAAGTTTTGCAGATAGGCTACACAAATAATAATATATCTTACTGCCAGCGAAAAAGCTAATATGCCCAAGATGAAATTGTGTATTTAATAATTAAAAAGGCTGCAGCCTTATTAAATGGTCTTATAATGGTCTTTTCAAAATACTGAACCATTTTAAAATTGCGACTATCAACCTAACAAAATGTTACTGTCTTTTATGGGAGTGAATCGCAAATCTATAATGATCATATCTAAATTATGAACCATTTTGAAATTGCGTCTATCAACCTAACAAAATGTTACTGTCTTTTATGGGAGTGAATCGCAAATCTATAATGATTATCTCTAAATTATGAACCATTTTGAAATTGTGTCTATCAACCTAACAAAATGTAAGTGTTTTTATAGAAATGAATCGCAAAACTATAATGGTCAACCCTAATTTCTGTACTAATTTGAAATTGCGATTATCAACCTTACATAATGTTTTTATCTTCTAAGAAAATGAATCGCAAATCTATAATGGTCAACTCTAATATCTGTACTAATTTGAAATTGCGTTTATCAAACTACCGAAATGCCCCATCTTCAACGACAGTGAATCGCAATTACATAACGGTCCGTACTATTCGAACTAATTTCAAACTGCGTTTATCTACCTACCAAAATGTTCCCATCTCCTAAGACAGTGAATCGCAATTATATCCCGGTTACATTATTAATAAAAGATTTAACTGCAACTCTTGGGCCGATTTGGCTCATTTCTGAACATAAGAATTCTTTGCGTTTGTACTACCCGTTCGCAAAGTTCCGTCAAGATTGGAACTTCGGTAACGTGGTAATCAAGGAATCTCTTGAACTCTAGAACCCTTCGACCGATTTGGCTCATGTTCGAACTTAAAAATTCTATGGATATGTACTACGCGTTTGCAAAGTTTCATCAAGATTGGACCATCGGTTTTCAAGTTATCGCGTAACAAACATACATACAAACATACACTTTTGATAAAATATTTAGGTAGGTTATAAAAAATGTTAATAGCTCAGAAAAAAAATTATCGGCGTACCAGTTTTGAAATTATCGTCAGACCTATCTTAAAGACTTTAAGTCACTTATATCTCTGCAATACTGAAGCCTATTTGGCTTTTTTTTTTACTATAAGTATTCTATTAACCTATTTAACTGGTGTGCAAAATTTCATTTAATTTGGATTTACCGTTTTTGAGTAAATGTCGATCAAAGTTAGGCACCAGAGGTCAACCGTTAAACTGGTCAAAACGCAGGCTTTTCGCGGCTCTCGACTCTAAGACCTCGCTTCGCTCGGTCGATTATATTTTGAAATTATTTCAAATCCTAAATAACACAAAACTTTAAAAAAAAAATCGTTTATATTTTCAAAATTCATCGAGTCGCACGCAAGGGCAAAACTTTAAGTGATTAAGTATATTCCTCAAGATGCACCAATCCTCAATGGTGGGGCTGCGAGCGTTCCGGCAACGCCTACAACATCATCAACCCTGTGAAGAGTGCCCGCGTCCGCACTGTCAACTCGTTCAGTTTCCGCTACGGGCGCCTTGAAGTGCGCGCCAAGATGCCTGCCGGTGACTGGCTGTGGCCAGGTTAGTTGAAACGAAGAACATTACAAATATACCTACTTATATTTAGTCCAGTCCTCGCTCTACTCAACTCGTTGTGCTCTACTCAACATCGAAGACGTAAAAAAAGACATCTGTTCGACCTTTTTTTTTAAATTTTGCCTACCCTTTTCTAAAATGTAGAGACAAAGGCGAGCATACTATACCTATTAAAATACGGAGGTACGACTTCAAGGAACTTCTGCATAATATGCATGTCTACAACCTTCCGAAAAAACACAGAGAAAGTATTTTGAATTGCTAGCAGTTGGAGATAATAGTGTTATTAGGTAGGTTATAATGTTATTACATAGGTATAAGTCCTCTTTTTTTTCTTCCTATAAATCTACGTATCTTATTTTCCAAAGAAAGATTTATCCGTAAAAACTTGAAGAAAAAGACCTTGATTCCTAAAAATGCTACTAAGATTTAGTAACTTAGTAGCCACCTATTTTGCTAGATTTTCATTAGACACACACACACGGAAGCACCAAACTTAAACGACTTTATTTCCCCCAGCGATCTGGTTGATGCCAGCATTCAACTCTTACGGCACCTGGCCTGCATCAGGAGAAATCGATCTGGTTGAATCTCGAGGCAACAGAAACATGTTCAGCAACGGACTCCACATTGGAACTCAGGTTAGTTATTTTACTAGAAACATGCTTATTATATTATTATAAGTAGGTACAGTCAACTACAAAGAGATGTATCCATGTTAGGCTTACAAAATGAAGTAAATTTTCATTTGCCACAATGAACTACCCTTGGTTCGTGACATTTATAGTAGCAATCAAACTTTATATTATCATCGACTCGTTTAATATGCAACAATGATGTATCCCACTATTTTTCCTTAGGTGATACATAATAATAGCATTTAAAATGAATCGAATATAGTATAAGATTTGGTGTATACTGAAAATGTCACGAAGTAAGGGTAAATAATTTTTGCATACTAAAAGTTCCTTCATTTTATAAGACTAACATGGATACATCTCTTTGTAGTTGACTGTACATAATTTTAGAAGAAACATACAATAGCACCTTTGCCTCGCTTTAAATAAGCTAGGCCCTTTGCCTTTATATGTCAATTTAGAACCGCTGCACTTCGATTTTAAATGTGTCCCATTAAAAAAACCAGACGTCTTCGAGTAATCCGTGAAATATACATAAAAAATCTGGTTATTCATCAAATAAAATTATAGATAGGAAGATAATTTCCAGCATATAGCAACGCCAAAATCTATATGCGTCACACCCACTTAATTAACTAATAATCTGAAACTGATATAGGTATCTAATGTAGATAGGTAGGTATTACATTTCTCAAGAGTGTCACATGTCACATAACACTTCATTATGCTATTTTCGTATTGTTACGAGTATAAAATACTACCTTAAAATCGCGACTTTCTTGCCGTTCAGGCCGTCTATTCCCTAGCAGATTATAATTTACGTCCATATATTTATAATCTTTGTGCTAAATTTCGATTCAAATTTCAATGTAATTGATAGGAAGCTGGCTCCACCCTGCATTACGGTCCGTATCCCGAGCTGAACGGCTGGGAGAGGGCTCACTGGATCAGGAGGAACGGTGCCGGATACAACAGCAACTTCCACCGATACCAGCTCGAATGGACTCCTGGTATGACTCCTTTTTTACAACCAAATGATTTTTTTTTCTATTATTAGAGCACAACAAAATTTATTTTGTTGTTCTCTATTTATATTACAATCTAGCCTATGACCTTGGCTAATATAAAATAATAGGTAATTTACATTTAACTTATTTTGCTAGGTAGACTAAAAAAATAAACTAAGAATATGTCCATTAACATTTTTCTTATTGTCTTGGTCTCTATTAAGGGGAAGTCACTTTATGCATTATTGTGTCTTTATGCATTATGCACATGTAGCACTTTTTATACCACTTTATACTATTCACTAATATTACACTACACTAACTCGAACGGCTTGGTTCGCTTGAGTCTTCGTTTTAAGTCAGTGGTGTCGAGCAGCCGGATTGCTTCGACATTCACGTGATGATGAAGCCGTTTTTGGTGGGCCTCGGCATATTTTTGGATGATTTGATCAACGAACTCTATATTAAGGTAACAACCACATGATGATGTAGAATGTAGATCATGCACTTTTACCTAACTTTGTATCAAAGAGAGTAAAAATACTCCCGCCTTTACACTAAGGCTACTCTAATAAGAACCATTCATAACTATTGTATGTTCGAAACCCTTAGTATGCCATGCGGAGCTAATGCTGTGTTCTAGAAAGCCAGATCTTAACAGATTTCACTAAGATGAGTCTAGAGTTGGCAATAAACTTGGCCATAACTTCATACACAATTTCAATCCAACTTTACAATTTGAGGCTATATCATGCTTGAAGGAGGCCTTGAGGGATGAATATAATTATTATATTACTCAAGTATAATGCTTTCCAGATTTCCTTAGATTCAGCATCGACGACGTAGAGCTCGGGCGCATTACACCAGGCGCTGGAGGCTTCTGGGAGCACGGAGGTTTCAACAGCAACCCTAACATCCTCAACCCGTGGCGATATGGCTCCAAGATGGCGCCTTTCGACCAGAAGGTACACACATAGTCCCTAAATTAATCAACATTGACTTTGATTCAATGAAATATAAGGGAAAAAACTAGTGAAATATACTCGTTACAAAAAAATTGGTTTTGTCTTAGATTATGGTTGAGTCATAAAGGTTCTGTAGCTGCGTGATAACTTAGGTAACTGTCGGATGACAAGTTTTAAATAAAATTATTACATAAAAGACATTTTGCATAGTAACAATCTGTTTTATTTCTGGGATGAGTTATTGTTTGCTTTACGTTATAATTTCAAGTTACTAGGGGCAACTTACAAGTTACCACGCTAAATATTTTAATATAATATGTTTATAGTTCTACCTCATCATGAACGTGGCTGTTGGAGGAACCAACGGCTTCTTCCCCGACGGCGTCAGCAACCCACACCCCAAACCTTGGAACAACTTTTCTCCCACTGTAAGTTTGACATTTATGTTTCCCTTACATTACGGTTAAGCAAGGCATATATGTAGGTACTTAGGTAACGTGAGCACACATGACGATTAGAGCGAAAAAGACATAGGGACCAAAATATGGCAATAGAAAAATAAGAGTCCTAATTCTAATATTCCTTGAGTTGTTGTTTACAGATTACCTTTTCATTGAAGAGAAAATATTAGTATGTTATTGAAAACTTTTCAATCATACCTATTAACTTATTGAACTTATTAACCTACCCTTACCCTTATTTAACTTTTCATTTTCTCTTTTCTACGATTTACCTTAGAATTTGAACACCTCATGCAGTTCTAGTTGATCTTAAAAATTTCCATCTTGACCAAAGATGCATAGTCGTTTTTATCACTAATTGATGAATATTTAAATAAATCGTCAGTATATATCTACCTACTACCTATTCAATCAGCATAAAGATACCCAGCTGACAGTATCAATACAAAATCTGAACTTTTCAATATCTTCCCCAGGCTCCTCGTGACTTCTGGAATGACCGCAACAACTGGCTCTCGACCTGGAACCTGAATGTCAACGACGGACAAGACGCATCCCTACAAGTAGACTACGTCCGCATCTGGGCTTTGTAAACAAAATACTCTGAGACTGTTAAATTCCTCTTAATATGTCCGAAAAACCCGTCAGTGTACCTTCTATTAGACAATAAACAAATTTTGTAAATATTTTATTTGTTTATTTTATTTCAAGAACCTAAAGTTAAAGAACTAGGCGGGTTAGTGGCAATTTTTACTTACCAGTACCCCGTGACCCGATTTTGAATCCCCTTATTTAATTGACCGGAAGGAAGTTGTTTTCAAATACCACCATTCTTTTTATAGACTACCCTCATTCACCAAGTTTTTTTTTTTTTTATGTTTTCAAAAATGTTATTTAATAAATAAAACAGTATAAAAACACAAATATGCTCGTTTATTAGTAACAGTAAATAAGGAAGGAATGCCACAAGTGTAACATCAGTCCATATGATAGAACCGCGGGCTCATATAAGCCGGAGTCCCTTGTCTGCCGGAGAGCGGAGTGGACGGCGCCAGTAGGTACGGCGGCAGGCGACGCTTGTCCGGGAATGGACTCGCTCGGGAGTAGTACCGACGCTCTATCACCTGAAATTATATATTTTTTGACTTCAGCAGGGCTATTCACTTATCGGTTAAGAAACCGAACCGAATACCGAATTGTCAAAAATGTATGAAATGACGTGACATGACATTTATTTATTTATTTTAATTAGAACGGCGACAGTGCCACTTACACTAATTGACATGAACGGCAACAGTGCCACTTACACAAATTGACTTACACATTAAAAGAAATTACAAAAAAATATAATAATTAATACATCATAATAATTAAAACAATTCATAAAACAAATGTCAGTAAAAATATGTCAAAGATTCTAATATAATAATGATAAAATTACAAATAAAGTCCGCGTCCGTTACCATTTTTAAATAAAATAAAATGTCAAACGAAAAAAAAAGAAAAAAGCACTTCTTTCAATCTATTCTCTCACAATATGTCAAGCATTCACACATTATCACCTTCCATTCATCTGCAAACACATCCAGTCCCGGATTAGCGCTCAGGAGAGCATTGAATGCACTGAGAGTTCGCGGGATAGGCGACATCGTACGAGCCACCGTACTACAAGCTGGAACAGCGAACAATCTGTGCTTCCTGGCTCGTAGATAATTATCGGGCACAGAAAGGCGGCAAAGCTCATTACTGAGGTTGGTTGCATTAATTTTGCCTCTAAGCACTTTACACATAGTGAGTACTTGGTCGTAAGATCGTCTGACCTGTAATGAGTTGTAGCCCAAATAACCGAGGAGAAATTTTGTAGGATACATGTACGGGTAATACCCATACATGCGTTTATATAGATACCGGAGAAAAGCCTTTTGTACCTTTTTTTTTTTTTTACGAGGGGAAATGCATTTATGCATACCCGTACCTCCCGGGGGAGAAGTACGGGTTATGTGGGACTCAATTGCCAGCGGGAGTGCAAGGCCAGCAATAATACCCACTAAAACCCCTCGGTAGGCCGTCTTTCCGCCTTTGTGGGGCAGGATGGGGTCGCAGTTGCATTCACCATCCCACCCCGGCGGTAGCCCAGTCATTCACTGGACCCCTGCGCCAATGGAGGGGTGATCTTTCCTAACAAGACCACCCCCCAGACCTGTTGGGCTCGTGCAAGCTAGCCAGAAGCCCCCCGGCTTCTGACCAGTGAGTCCAATTATGGCGGTGGAGAAAGTAGACGAGCAAATTGTCTCCTCCGTCCACCACGTCGCCTGCGCCGGATCGGATCCGCAAGAGCATCAGACTCTCTGATCCGCTCTGCGGCCTCCTTCTGTGACATAATTTCTTCACAGAAAGAAACCACAGCCTGCCACGACTCCTCGCCGCCGAGCATGGCGTTGACCACACTCGGCAGCGAGAAGTCGCCACCAACGAGGACTGAAAGCCTGTCCCTCTGCGGGCCCTCTCATGGGGATGCCAGACGCAAGCGCTCGCTTCAAGTTTACTGCGTACCAGCGCGCTAAATATAAGTTTGATGACACCCATGTTGGAAAATTCTTTCGAATTCCGAAGTGACATGTCAAGTTGTATCTACATAATACGTCATTTCATACATTTTTGACAATTCGGTATTCGGTTCGGTTCTTTCACGGATAAGTGAATAACCCTGTTGAAGTCAATAATCCGTCAGCGGCTTTATGGACAAACTATAAGTCCTAAAAAGCTGTAATTTTGCAGATGAGGGTTTTTTTATTACGACACTAAAATATCCTGCTGCTATTGCTGTTGCAGCACCCTTAGAACGAAGTTAAATATAACTTAAATTATAAACAACCATTTTTTATTATCACTACTGATCTATTTTTTTCATAATTTTTGACACACAGAGAATTTGCACAGATGAGGGTTATCGGATCAAGAGAACGGTGGAAAAAAATTAAATTAATTAATTTAGGGTATACCTCCCGTATTCATGTGGGGATGACATTTTTTCTGTTTAATCCAATCATGTAGAGTATCGTTGAATAACTGACAAATAACTAATAAATATTTCTTATTCCTTACCTTATCGAAGAACCTCGTAAGCTTGACTGAATTACTTGCACCAGGCGCCAAAGACCTATAAAACAAATATCAAATAAGTATAATATATAATATTATACACGTATAAATAATTACGCTATTATACAGGGTCTTTGGGTCATTGGCCATGTTTTGAGCGCAATATATGTTCTGCAAAAATTTTCGGTTTTCGAGATATTTAATCTATCTCGAAGATTTTTCTTTTTTTTAATTCGAATATTTAAGTTTAGTCTGCTACTATTTACGGTGTCGTCGCTTAACATCACCAGAGATCGTGGTCAAAGGCTAACCTATATGACCGCCACCTATATTGCCGCCGGCTACCTATATTGTCATAGTAATAGGGATGTTGACTAATTTTTGGAATTGCTTTTATATGATAGATAGACCCATTTCATACACGAATATCATATTTTTATGCAAAATTATATGACATTTCAATATAAAAATACGTAAATAAAAATGATTTTTTGAATTCTGGCTAAAACGTTCCGAACAGTCATCTGACAGCGCGTGACGTCACACCACTGGCCTGTACTTACGCTTCCTAAGCAATGTTCCTGATTTCGACACATTTTAATTATTCATAACTTAAAAACCACTGAACCGATTTTGATGTAACTTATACTGTGCCCTTAGTTGGTCAATATTTAAGCCAAAAATAAAGTCAATAACCAAAATGGATCTTATAATTAAATATTGACCAACTAAGGGCACAGTATAAGTTACATCAAAATCGGTTCAGTGGTTTTTAAGTTATGAATAATTAAAATGTGTCGAAATCAGGAACATTGCTTAGGAAGCGTAAGTACAGGCCAGTGGTGTGACGTCACGCGCCCTGATTGGCGTTCGCATTCGCGTAATAATAAGTAAAAATTGTTGAAATTAAAATTGATTTTATTCCATTTTGGCTTGTAAATAGATCCTTAAAATGTGATTGTAGGTTTTTAAATACTGTCTTTTATGTGAAAAACATAACTTTATATGAATTCGTAACATGTGTCAACATCCCTATTAAGTACATTTTGTTATGTGGTCGCCGGTCGCAATAAAGAGTAATTCTATTCAATTCTATGTTCACTTCGTCGCGCCTAACTGAAAATAATCAATGTTTCTCATTTCTCTACTATTTTATACATGTATTATACATATAAATCTTCCTCTTGAATCACTAATAGGTATATCTTTTAAAAATCCGCATCAAAATTCGTAGCACAGTTTTAAAGATCTAAGCATACATAGGAACAGACATAAGGAAGCGACTTTTTTATACTATGTAGCGACAGTGATATAAAATAATAATTAATTTAAAAATATTTAATAATAATTAATTTAAACACAGACGACGTCTGTGGTGCGGTGGGCTGATACCCGCTTGCAACGCAGAAGGTTGCGGGTTCGATTCCCGCATGAGGCAAATATTTGTGTGATCCACAGGTATTTGTTTCTGGTCTGGGTGGTTTTCAATATCTATTATAAGTATGTATTTACAAAAGAAAAGTATATAAGTATTATATCCGTTATCCTAATCACCATAATACAAGCATTAAGTTGCTTAGTATGGGGTTAGGTGGCGCTGTGTGAATTGTCCTGAAATATTTATTTATTTACCGTGCCTGATGGCAGTTGACAAATATTTCGTCGGCTCCACATTGTTCCGCTATGCTGCTCGCCAGTCTCCTGTATTGATTCTTCCTTTGCTTTTCTTCAGCTAAATCGAACTTTGTTCCTATCACTAATATCGGAATCTGCCAATAAAAAAACTTATTCAAATAATTATTGATTGCTAATAATCTACCTTATCTTATTGCTCTCCTCTCCTTGCACGGTTGCCTGGAAGAGATCGCTATTAGCGATAAGACCGCCAATTGTAACACTTAGTTTTTATATTATAGTTTTAAGTTGTTTTTGTACTTTTTGTGTTTCAATAAAGGATTATATATCTACTAGCTTACCCGGCAAACGTTGTTTTGCCATATAAATAATTTCCTAGTAATTTCTAGTGTAGACAAAAAATAGCTTACTTATTGGAAGTATGTATGTATGTTAGAATGTGTATATTGTATGTATGTAAGAATGTGGTATATGCGTGAAATAAGCATTATTTTATGGAAAAAATTTTCAAACAAAAGTAAAAAATTAAATTTTATGAAAACATTGTCTCTTATAATTTTTTCATACAACCAATATTTCCATTGACATTTCAAAATAAAGATTCATAATGATTGATTTTTTGGAAACTGAAAATCTTAATTGTTCAATTACATTTTTTTAATAAAATTAAATTAAAATAACATTTTTATAAGATCAACAACATTTTCGATATAAATAAAAAAAAGTATACTTACAACACAAAATCCGTTGTTATTGAAAGCTCGTGTCACGTGTTGAGTACTTTTGAGGCTATAAAATCACTTGATTAACTAATCGTGCAAAATACACTCAAAATTGATAATTTAATTATTATTGATAAAATAGGAATGATTAAAAGTTAATATGAGAGTTACACTGAGATAGCAAAATAATAATTGTCAACGTTACTACTACACTTGATGCATAAACAATAATGATGGCCGACAACTGTGTAGGGAGTGAGAAAGAAAGGAGACCGGCTTTGTTCTCATCCCTACTCCGTGCTGTTTACTGGGTCAGAAGTGACACCTGTAGACATCTGGCGGGGATAACTAATTAAATGACGATTGATCAGTTTTCGACCGGAGAGGAAAAATTATTAAATTACTAAAATGGCTATTAAAAAATAAGGGTTGATCGTAGAAGGGTGAAAATTGAGGATTATATGTATTTTTGTATGTTGTATCATAAAAAAATAGAAATTAAAAATTTTGTCTAAAAACTAAAATAAAAAAATTTAGGGGTGGACTACCCCTAACATTTAGGGGGATGAAAAATAGATGTTGGTCGATTCTCATAGATACCGGATAAGCACAAAAAATTTCATCAAAATCGGTCAAGCCGTTTCGGAGGAGTATGGCAACGAAAACTGTGACACGAGAATTTTATATATTAGATATCTATCTACTACCTTACATTATAGTTATGGTGTAAGGGGAGCGGTGCACATGGGATAGATTCTTTTCTTTGACATGGACACACATTGATAGGCGACGCTAAACGCCACGAAAAAAACCCATGTAAAAGTGAAAATTTTGTAGACTTGAGTATTTTTTTCTTGAAAAATTCGGTAATTTAGAAATATATAACTATTTATACATCGTATTTATAATAATTATATCACACTAATATCATAAATGCGAAAGTTTGTGTGTGAGTGTGTATTGTGTATATTTGTTACTTCTTCACGCTTAAACAGGTGAACCGATTGTGCTGAAATTTGGTATAGAGATAGCTTAGACCCTGGTATAACACATAGGCTACAGTACAGCAGGTAAAACCGGTGGCATTATTAGGTGCGGGATTTTAACATTATTTTTTTACCTGAGTGGTATCCATCAACCAGGAATCCAAAGGAAACCGATTGGGAAAACTATCGGAAATACCTAAGCGAGTACCTAAAAAATATACCTAAAATAATCAAATCCACAGGTTCACTTCATGAAGCAACTAGACAGCTGACAGAGGCCATGAACGCCGCATACGAGCAGAGTTGCCCATTAAGAGAATATAAAACGAGCAATCCTATCACGTGGTGGAACAAAAAGTTAGAAAAACTTAGAGTTTCCACACGGCGCACATTCAATCAATGTTCCTCATCGGAGAACTGGGAGCACTACGGGAGGACTTTGACTGAATATAATAAAGAGATAAGGAAAGCTCGAAGGAAGTCTTGGCGTAAATTCTGTGAAGAAATAGCACAAACACACAAAGGTGCAAGACTTCACAAGGTTCTAGCTAAGACACCAAATAATTATCTCGGTCTTCTTAAAAGATCAGATAATACCTATACGACCAATGAAGCTGAAACACTGGAATTATTGAGAATAACTCACTTTCCAGGGTCGTACCAAATTGATTCAAATAGCCTTGCGCAGTCAAGAGTCACACACAGAGCGCAAAACATTGACTGGAATAGAGCCAACAGTATCTTTAGGCCAAACCAGGTTAAATGGGCTTTGGAAAAATTCAAACCATTTAAATCAGCGGGAGAAGACGGCATATTCCCGGCTTTATTACAGCAAGGAATAGATCTTCTCCTCCCGCATCTGGTTAAGATTTTCCGAGCAAGCTTTGCTTGGTCAACCTTACCAGAAACATGGACTCGGGTCAAGGTACGCTTCATACCAAAAACAGGGAAAAAGGATTATTCTCAACCTAAATCCCTCCGACCCATCAGTCTAACATCCTTTCTGCTTAAAACCATGGAAAGGATTTTAGACCAGCACATTAGAGCAAAAAACTTGGTGGAAATGCCACTAAGTCCAAACCAGCATGCCTATCAGAAAGGTAAATCTACTGAAACAGCTCTATTAGAGTTGGTAGACAAAGTGGAAAAATCTATTAACGATAAGCAAACAGCTCTTTGTGCATTCTTAGACGTCGAGGGTGCCTTTGACAACACACCCACACAGACGATTCTCAAAGGTCTGGCCTTAAAAGGGGTGGATACCTCGACAATCAGATGGATACATAGCATGTTATCCAACCGAATCGCATCAGTAGAACTGAATGCAACAAAACACAGCTTCCATACCACAAGAGGTTGCCCGCAGGGAGGCGTACTGTCACCACTCCTGTGGACACTTGCAGTGGACCAGCTGCTTGCTAGATTGGCAGACAAAGACTACGATGCACAAGGTTATGCAGATGACCTTGTGGTAATTGTCAGAGGTCCATGCCTTCATACCATCTCTAATCTATTGCAAGGAGCTCTCAACACCATTAATAGATGGTGTAGGGAAAATGAACTATCAATAAACGCAGATAAAACCGTGATAGTACCATTCACAAGGAAGAGAAAACTGGAAAAGCTAATAAATCCTAAGCTTAACGGTAAAACGCTAGATTTCTCAACGGAAACCAAGTATCTAGGTGTCACATTGGACCGAAGACTTACTTGGAATCCGCACCTTGAAAACATAATCCAAAAATCCAAAATAGCTTTATGGACAAGTTGTCGAATGGCAGGGGACAGATGGGGTCTCAAACCCAATATCGCACTGTGGCTATATACAGCGGTGGTGCGACCCATCATCACGTACGCCTCTGCAGTATGGTGCGATAAAACTAACCAAAAGACAACACAGCTAAAACTAGATAGTCTACAGCGAATGGCATGTATCACGGCCACAGGCGCACTATCATCCACATCTGGAGCTAGCCTAAATGCGTTGCTAAACCTAACACCGCTTCATATTCATATTCAGAAAGAGGCGAAACAATGTATCTACAGGCTCAGCATCCAATCTAACATCAGATGGAGTTCCCGAACGCTAAGAGACCTTAAGGACTCAGTGTTCAAGGAAAACTTACCAGCCATGCCATCTGATGAATTAACTACAGAACTTACGTTTACAAAACTATTTTCTGTAAACATTCCCAAAAGAGACTCGTGGTTATCAGGTCATGTTAACTTTCCAAATGGAAGTCATGTCTGGTACACAGACGGCTCAAAAAAAGGGAACGATGTAGGCTGCGGCATTTACGGAGAAAGGCCAAAATATAAATCCAGTGTGAACCTGGGTTCCATGGCCACCATCTTTCAAGCAGAGGTCTTCGCCATTAATAAATGTGTGGAGATCAACCTAGAGAGAAAGCTCCGAAATCAACGGATCTACATCAATTCTGATAGCCAAGCGGCACTCATGGCACTAGAATCTTTTGAGTGTAACTCAAAACTAGTACAACAATGTCAAACCAATCTCAATGCTCTAGGCGCAAAAAATAAAGTAACCCTGCAATGGGTTCCTGGCCACAGCAACATAGATGGGAATGAATTAGCAGATGAACTTGCAAGAAAGGGTGCCGATAACCCTCAGATCGGACCCGAACCGTTTTGTGGAACCACAAAACTACAAGTTTACAACCAGCTAAACCAAAAGAGTAACCTCAAGGCAAAAGATCTGTGGAAGTCCTTACCGGGACATACACAATCTAAAGCCCTCATAAAAGGCTACAACCCCAAATTATCAAATGAACTCCTGCAGCTCAAAAGATATAAAACATGTGCAGTAACCAGAATACTCACTGGACACTGCAAACTAAACAAACATTTAACGAAGATGGGCTTGGGCCAAGACATGGTTTGTAGGTTCTGCCACGAATCAGACGAAACAGCTTTGCACATACTATGCAACTGTGGCCCACTCATGTTCAACAGAAGTATCCATCTGGGGCGACACATTATGCTCCCAGAAGAGATACAACAAGTCACTCCCCGAAACATCTGGAACTTCCTAGAGGCCACGGGATTAAGCAGTGAATTATAACTCAACTGGACTGCCACAAAAGATCAGAAATGGTCGAAGCGGCTTAAGGTCCTTTTGAGGTTACCCTATAATAATAATAATAATACCTGAGTGGAGCCAAGAAACTGTTCCGGATCAACATCCACGTGTTGTAAGGAGGGATTGGAACCATCCGGATTTAATATTTCACTCAACCATTTCTGTAGATTCACTTGACTTTTCCTATTGGTCAGGTCGTGAACTAATATTATGCCTGAAACAAAACAATATAATACAACTTACGAGTATGTACATGGTAAAATTAAAATACTTATATCGCACGTTCGAATTTTGGAATACTATGAAATAAGGGTCCGGTCCACACGGGACGCCAATTAACTCGGTCGTCAGTTTTTCTGCTCCAGCTCCAACCACTCCTAGCGACCTTAGTATTTTATAAGTACTTGTTATTAAAATTTTGTCTTACCATGAGTTGGTTGATAAAATACATTCCTAGTGTTTCTATGTCCATTTGAGCCACCGACATCCCAAAGTTCTACGAAGAATGTGTTTTGTGCTTGCGTTCCCTCTTTGTACCTATGCAGCTTCACTTCTACGGAACATCCGACTGTCCATCCCGGCGAAACCAAAGGCTTATTGTGCGCTATTAGATAGGTCAGCGAGGTTTTTCCTACACCTAAAAATTCAATAAATAAAAATGCATTTCAATTTCAAAGTTCCCGCATTCCCGATTCCCGCCGAAAGTCGAAACCTTCGCTTCGTTATGTTGGTATGACTGTTGACAAACAAGTCTGACAAAACTGACAATGTGTCATGGCCGCAATTCATGTTGGCTAAAGTTGAATTTAATTGTTTTCCTTAAATACATAGTAGTGTTAACCTAAGAAAGTGATAAGAAAACAGTGAAGTGAATATTTACCAGAATCGCCAAGTACAACAACTTTTACTTTCTCAATTGCAGCCATTCCCACAACAAAATCGGTGGCCTCGGTATGTTAATGTTTTTCTATTTTGACTTTTGACATTTCTGACATTTGTCAGTATTGTCATTACTTACCAACAACACCAACATAAGCATAAAATGTAGAGATGAGCCTTGAAAATAGTCGATTTAAAATTAAAAAACAGGATAATTATAATGTACGGTGCCTGGCAAAAATAACCCAGCGCCACGCTATACCATACATAAAAAAAATCTCGTGTGATATTGAGTCCGAAATCCGAATACGAAAATATTAAATAGTCTGTGGAAAATGGAAATCGCTCATCGTTGGTGAAGAGTCGTGAATCGAGAAATAGAAATTAAAATCTAAAATCAATATACTTACAAAAGAAAATACAACGTCCGCCATTGTTTAAGTGTTGTATAAATGTTGAATTTAGTTTAAAAATGCAACGATTAACACTTAAATACATCGAATCACTAACTCCAAAATAAGACAATGAACTTATTCTATTCCGCCGTGTTTATTGTGCTTGTCTTAACAAAATCTGTTCAATTATATTGCGGCCCATACAATGGAAAAATATGCAAAAGTTATTCGACCGGCTACGTGTGGTACAATGAAACTGGAGGCCTCGACAATGAAAAGATCACTACAGGGCTATGGAAAGAAATGATATCGCCTCTCAAGGAGCCATGCAGGAGTAAAGCGGAGAAATTACTTTGTTCATATGCCTTTCCCAAGTGCATCAATAAAGATGGAGTGGGTTACGTTGCGTTACCGCTGTGTTATGAAGACTGCATGGCTGTCAAAATGCAATTTTGCTACTTTGATTGGATCGTCATTGAAGAAAAAAAACGTCTCAACGTTTTCTTGGAATCTAGGGGACACTTTCGGTTTCCGGATTGTGAAAAATTACCAAAATTTTCTGGTAAGGGATCTCAGGTGTCATGTCACAATACAGGGATCACAGACATGGACCACAGCCAAGTGACAACAAATTGTGTGAAGGGTAACGGGAGGTACTACCAGGGAACAATGAATGTGACAGAGAAGGGGCTGGCTTGTCAGGTATGGCAGTCTCAGCATCCTCATCAGCACACGAGGCCCCCTCTAGTGTTCCCTGAGATACAGAATGCCACCAACTACTGCAGGAACGCAGGTGGGGAGGAGCGCAAGCCCTGGTGCTACACTATGGATGCTGATGTTCGTTGGCAACATTGTGACATACCTTTCTGTGCCAATTCTACTGATGAATTTGACAATATACAAGGACCAAATATATTAATGGAGAATTATTTTACACCCACATTTGTGCTACTGCTTTCTATAGGAGGCCTCGGATGTATATTAGGTATAGCTTCAATAGCCTTATTATGCCATTATTTTGTAAAGAATCACTATTCAAAGTGCAATGTGTCAAACCGCAGAAATGGTCAAAACATGGATATTGACCTGGACAAGCTTCCGAGTAACCTTGCGTACCACACTACTGGAGCTCAACTCAATCCTAAGTTAGAGAAACTAGAATTTCCCAGAAACAATATTATTTACATTCGTGACTTGGGTCAGGGAGCATTTGGAAGAGTATTTCAAGCAAAAGCTCCCGGTCTTGTGCCTGAGGAAGAGTTCACATTGGTTGCTGTCAAAATGCTCAAAGATGAAGCTTCTCATGACTTACAATTGGACTTTGAAAGAGAAGCCTGCTTGCTGGCTGATTTTGATCATCCTAATATAGTAAAATTATTGGGTGTTTGTGCTATTGGACGCCCCATGTGTTTATTATTTGAATTTATGGGAAAAGGTGACTTGAATGAGTATTTAAGAGCATGCAGTACTGCCACTACATTGCCACCGGCTGTTGAAAACAGAGAAGATCTCAG
The DNA here is from genome assembly GCA_947507615.1 of Hemithea aestivaria. NCBI lineage: Eukaryota > Metazoa > Arthropoda > Insecta > Lepidoptera > Geometridae > Hemithea > Hemithea aestivaria. The sequence continues at coordinate 9,298,671 of OX382325.1, read as the reverse complement.
ACTGTTAGCCACTCCCTTGAGTCACATGGATCTCCTTCATATTGCCAGGCAGATAGCTTCAGGGATGGTGTACTTATCTGACAGAAAATTTGTCCATAGAGATTTAGCTACTAGGAATTGTCTCATAAATGATGATATGGTGGTCAAGATCGCTGATTTTGGACTCTCACACAAAATATATTTGCAGGATTATTACAAGGGAGATGAACATGATGCTATACCTGTCAGATGGATGCCTTTAGAAAGTATATTGTATAACAAGTACACATTAGAATCTGATGTATGGGCGTATGGAGTTTGTCTATGGGAGATATTTTCATTTGCTTTGCAGCCATACTTTGGTATGACACATGAGGAAGTAGTAAGATTCCTGAAAGATGGTAATGTTCTAGCTTGTCCAGACAACACTCCTAGATGTGTGTATGACCTGATGAGGCAATGTTGGAATCATCATCCTAGTGATAGACCTCATTTTAGAGTTATATACCAAGCATTGGACAACATACAAATGATACTGGAGAGAACTCACTCAGAATGAGGTGTTCACTTTATTTAATAAAATTATAGCTTTAAGTATTCCTTTTTGTAAAATATTTTTGTAATGGTTGCTGTATAAAAAAAAACAGAGTGAAAGTGTTCACTTCCAAGGGCTTCTCTCCTATCTCTCCAAGACAAAACCAGGCCAACCCAATACATTTCCCACATCAATAATATATGACTAGTAATATTTTGGGAGATATTGGTCCTCAACTGAATCCGTGGAATGATTGCATTTGACTGATAACTTTACATGATACAATTTTAGATTGCAAAGTCTGCATTTTTCTAAATAGTAATTAATTTATTAATTATACTCATTTTTAAACTTTAAGAACATTGTACACTTTTGTTCCTCTTTATTTAGTACGTAATTTTCCTACAGGAAATGTACGATTTTATCATGAATTTTTAAATTAATTTTGCATAAGGCTAATTAATTGTAGTTTGTAATTATTTAGGTCCCTATTTGTTATTGTGTCAATTTGTGCATGTATTTTTCTATTTATTAAGACTGGTTCTTACAGTACTTGCCATTTATCATTATAATATGACTTATGTATGTATAAGTTTATGACCTTAACAAGTTGAACTTTATGTAAAATATTACTGTTTACACAGATTATTATGAGTAATTTGCAGCTATCTTAACAAATGTTTTATGTGAGATAAATATGAAACACATCATTAATTATAATTTATCTGTATTGTATTTATTCAAAAATATTCTCACTGCCAAAAAAAATCATTACTCTTGTACAAGAGAAATAATGATTATAAATCTAAGTGAATATGACAAAGCACAAGTACATATAAAAATATGTACATTTGTAATTATACTTTATAATTTTGTGATGATAATAAAGAGTGTTTCCTGGCATGTTTTGTTTCTTAATTTATTGGAAAAAATGTGTGTAAAACTTAGTATGTACTTATAGGAAGATGTCACTGAAAATGAAATGTAAAATCAATTAATTATTTAATTAATAAAATTGTTTAAAAAATTCGATTTGTTTGTACCTTTTTAATCTATCAGCCTCCTTCGCTTTTCCAGTTGAGCTTTAAGCTGCATGTCTATTGACGCTGAACGAACTGAGGCAGTTTACCTCCCTTACAACTCCTTCAGTTCAACTGACAGAGCTGTGATGGAGGTAAAATTCCTCCAATAGTATTACATAAGAAATATAGGACTTCAGAAAAAACTTTCTTTATTACGAAAAAAAGTCTCAAGAAAGGTCCAAATTAAATTACTCTGAAATATACCTAAGTATGGAAATAACGATTAGGCCTGGACTCTGGACTCAAGTAGATAATATTAAGTTCATGTTAAGTATAACAAACAAATTATAGCTTCATTAACACTGAGCTATTAAAAACAAATGTGTCATCAGTATAAACATAGTAATACCTACATAATATAGAGAATTTCTTGAATTATTATATGAGTCATCAAACGATAAAGCAATCATGATTTGTCAAATTCCAGGTAAGCCTATCTAGCAGCGTACTTCCGCTGCATCGACGATGGCGACGGAAGAACGGCTGGTGACCGAGGTTCCGAGCAGCTTGAAACAACTGGCTCGCCTGGTCGTCAGAGGTTTCTATACTATAGAAGATGCACTTATCGTAGACATGCTTGTTAGAAATCCATGTGCGTAAGCTATAATTTGTTTTGTGTTTTTTTAGGAATTTAGTTATTTCTAGGATTATTATCAGCGAATAACCAATTTAAAATAAAAACAAAGACCTATATTATTTTGTTTATGAGGGTACTTATAAGAACAAAAATGAGAGAGTCGATCCATATATGACGAATTCTAAGAAATTATTATCTATTACTAGCTCCGCCCAGCGGTTTTACCCGATGTAGATACTCCCTATTCCCTATGTGTTATTCCAGGGTCTAAGCTATCTCTATACCAAAATTCAGCTCAATCAGTCCACCCGTTTAGGCGTGAAGAAGTAACAAACTTACACACTCACAAACTTTTGCCTTTATAATATTAGTGTAAATATATGTATCTACGTAAGAAATGTTACCTTTACATTCATAAAACATGAAACATGATAATCTAGAAGAAAAGGAATAGTTCATAGTTTTATTATTCATAACACTTCATTTGCAGGTATGAAAGAAGATGACATTTGTGAGCTGCTGAAGTTTGAAAGGAAAATGCTGCGAGCAAGGATCGCCACATTAAAAAATGACAAATTCATACAAGTCAGGCTAAAGATGGAAACAGGTATTTTATAATACCTTAACTACTCTAGCATACTGCAAGGGTCCCTTAATTCAGAAATTTCAAAGGTGATTTTACCCCCTAATCCGAAACTGTGAATATACCAACTTTTCATAAAACCTACAGTAGGTGCCATGTAAAATGGCCGCGGATGAGAGCTTCGGCGTAACCGCTACCCCGGCATTATGGCGTCCCGCAGGAACACCCCCAGGTTTTTTAGCGGGTATCCCCGCCGCTCCCATCCTCGGCAGGGGAGTTCCACATACCGCCCCACGCCCCCCAGCCTGGTGTGATGATGCGTAACAAATTTTTCCAGTGTCAAAAAAAAGTTACCATGTAAAATACTACAGAAAAATCAAAGATTTGAAAATAACGCCATCTGTTCAAAAATGGAAATCACTTGGTCTTCACTTGTTTAATAAGCCCAATATAAAGGATATTGGGCTTATTAAACACAACTTCGTTTCAGGACCGGACGGTAAAGCGCAGAAAGTGAACTACTACTTCATAAACTACAAGACGTTTGTGAACGTGGTGAAGTACAAACTGGATCTGATGAGGAAACGGATGGAGACCGAGGAGAGGGACGCCACTAGTCGCGCGAGTTTCAAGTGCCCTTCTTGTGGGAAGACTTTCACTGATCTTGAGGTACACTCACACAGATTTGTACACTCACTGGCAATATTTTCAATGTTTAAATCCTGAACTGAAGAACCGAAATTGATCCAAGCTGAACTGAAGAACCGAAATTGATCCAAGACATTATGAAAAGGCATAGCATAGCGTGTGCTTTACTAAGAGATATTTCTAAAAACGACCACCACAGAAAGAGCGAGAGAGAGAGATATACAAAGTTGAACGCATATAATACCAACTGACACTTTTGAATTTGTATTTTGCAGGCGGACCAACTGTACGACATGATGACACAGGAGTTCCGCTGCACGTTCTGCAACCAAGTGGTCGAGGAGGATCAGTCGGCGCTGCCCAAGAAGGACTCGCGGCTGCTGCTCGCCAAGTTCAACCAGCAGCTGGAGACGCTGTACATGCTGCTGCGCCAGGTCGAGGGCATCAAGCTGGCGCCCGAGATACTGGAGCCGGAGCCGGTCGACATTAACACTATTAGAGGGTGAGTGATACATTGATAGATGACGCTGCCCAAGAAGGACTCGCGGCTGCTGCTCGCCAAGTTCAACCAGCAGCTGGAGACGCTGTACATGCTGCTGCGCCAGGTCGAGGGCATCAAGCTGGCGCCCGAGATACTGGAGCCGGAGCCGGTCGACATTAACACTATTAGAGGGTGAGTGATACATTGATAGATGACGCTGCCCAAGGACTCGCGGCTGCTGCTCGCCAAGTTCAACCAGCAGCTGGAGACGCTGTACATGCTGCTGCGCCAGGTCGAGGGCATCAAGCTGGCGCCCGAGATACTGGAGCCGGAGCCGGTCGACATTAACACTATTAGAGGGTGAGTGATACATTGATAGATGACGCTGCCCAAGGACTCGCGGCTGCTGCTCGCCAAGTTCAACCAGCAGCTGGAGACGCTGTACATGGTGCTGCGCCAGGTCGAGGGCATCAAGCTGGCGCCCGAGATACTGGAGCCGGAGCCGGTCGACATTAACACTATTAGAGGGTGAGTGATACATTGATAGATGACGCTGCCCAAGGACTCGCGGCTGCTGCTCGCCAAGTTCAACCAGCAGCTGGAGACGCTGTACATGCTGCTGCGCCAGGTCGAGGGCATCAAGCTGGCGCCCGAGATACTGGAGCCGGAGCCGGTCGACATTAACACTATTAGAGGGTGAGTGATACATTGATAGATGACGCTGCCCAAGGACTCGCGGCTGCTGCTCGCCAAGTTCAACCAGCAGCTGGAGACGCTGTACATGCTGCTGCGCCAGGTCGAGGGCATCAAGCTGGCGCCCGAGATACTGGAGCCGGAGCCGGTCGACATTAACACTATTAGAGGGTGAGTGATACATTGATAGATGACGCTGCCCAAGGACTCGCGGCTGCTGCTCGCCAAGTTCAACCAGCAGCTGGAGACGCTGTACATGCTGCTGCGCCAGGTCGAGGGCATCAAGCTGGCGCCCGAGATACTGGAGCCGGAGCCGGTCGACATTAACACTATTAGAGGGTGAGTGATACATTGATAGATGACGCTGCCCAAGGACTCGCGGCTGCTGCTCGCCAAGTTCAACCAACAGCTGGAGTATTTTTTTTTACCGTTCTCTTACCCTGATTATCACCCTCAATTTGTGCAAAATTTTAGCTTTCTAGGACTTATTGTTTTCTTTACAAAGCCACTGGACAGACAAAGCGAAACTATAAGGCTTCCTTGTTGACTACGGACGCCTAAAAATACGCATTTTTATACCAAAGCTAAATAGGTTTTAATTTTCTTTACCTTTTATACATCCCTATTATTATCCTTTTTTTCTCAACTCTAGAAGAACAAAAAACGTAATAACGTGGTTATATATTCCAGATTGACAAAGAACCAAGGTCCAATCAGACCGGGCGGGGAGCAATGGTCGGGTGAAGCGACGCGAGGCTCAGGCATGCTTGTGGAGGAGACCAGGGTCGACGTCACCATCGGAGGCGACGACTCCGCGCAACAGAACGCTGCCAGGAAGGAACGTCCCGTCTGGATGAGGGAGAGCACCATCACCAACAACGAACAGGTACTGTTATAGGGCTATAGGAGTCACTATAGAAACTGAGCTGAACTAAACTTTCAACACCAAGAACTTAATTGGGAAAATTGTGGCTATGTTAAGCGTGCGTTTACACCGATTCGGATCAGAGCAAAAGATGACCAACCTCAGTGCTTAGATAGAGATCAAAAAATGCAAGCACTGTGATTGGTCAATTCTAGTCCGCTCCGTGTGTGTGTCACATCCTAAATGTGCCCGCGCGTAAGTTTTTATATTCTTCTGTAAACTGACCGGTTTTAAACAACATTCCTATAGTTGCCTATCAGCATGTTGATTCTGAGTTTTTGGTGTTGGATCTTAGTGACACTGTCGTGTTGCTGTCTCCTGAATATCGCTTTGGACTTTGGAGTTAATGAATTACCGCGCTGATCTCATTAAAATATGATCTACTAGCTGCTATTCCAGGGTCTAAGCTATCTGTATACCAAATTTCAGCTCAATCGGTCCACCCGTTTAGACGTGAAAGAGTAACAAACATACATCCAGACATCCATTCTTACAAACTTTCTCGTTTATAATATTAGTAAGATTGTATAATAAATGAGTGCTTGTTTATTTACAGAGCGACAGCGTACATTCAACGGACGCGGCGCTGGAGAAAGCCGCAAGCAACGCCAGCACTACAAAGTCCGCAGGAAAGGAGAAAACTGACGACATCATGTCGGTTCTACTCGCACATGAAAAACAAAATACTGGTGATTGCCATTATTACTTTCTGTTAAAGCATAATATAAAGGTACACTCCAAACAAAAACTTCTCGTCATTGATATTTCATTAAATCTGGATGTGGTCGGGCCAGAAAATGTAATTCCAAGCCAGACCACAATCATACTTTTGTTACTCGAAAAGTATAAGGCACAAATTCCTGGGATAAGTGGCACTTAACCCTTTAACCGCCACCGTCGGATATATCCGACAAGCCTGTTCTGTTACGTAACCGCCAGAGTCGTATATTTCCGACGAGCCGTATATTTCCGACTGCACTTTAAATCTACATTTTTTAAGTCATAACACTGTATTTTATAAAACTATACTCGTAATTAGATAAATAGTGAATAAAGTTATGATTTACAGTTGGTTTTATGCTTCTCTCCCAAATAGAATAAATATTAGACATCACTTTTATTGTAGGTATTTATAATTCATAAAACTTGCCTGGCGCTAGGGGCACGACAAGTGATTTTAAGTCTGGCGGTTAAAGGGTTAAAAGCACAATTAAAATGATGATTTTGTGCCAAAAAGAAACACGTTTTTTGTTATTGTCAGGCCAGGAATTACAACACCAAAACAAGGGGTTCGCCGGCAGTCGTTAGAGCCGTGTGAACGATTTAGGGATGTATAACGATCGTTTCTTGACTTGTGCCGATCCAATCGTTCAACTGATTCGAAATAAATAAATTTAAATGATAATTAAAAATAATAATATATAATTAATACCTAAGAATATATAATTTTAAATACCTAAAAAAAAATTTTATTTTTCAATTTTTATGATTATTATCTATTTATTTTTCTTGTATCCCAGGAAATGCAGCGACAAATGCACTGAAGGGCATCGAACCTGACAGTTCAGATCCAGACAGCGACACAGAATCCAAGGACCCGTACAAACTCAAAGACGAGATGGCTGCCGTCGGTAAGTTTTTACCGATGATGTTAACCAAAACACTTTTTTATTAATATTTACTAAATGCCTGAGATTGACTATATCCCAAATCCCACCCAATAGAAAGTGTACATGCGATCGACTATGAATCACGTGTGTTATTTCAAGGAAACTACATAATATTTACCGTGATAATATTATACCAAATTACATCTCAATCGGTTTAGTCGTTTCGGTGTGAAAGTTGTACACATAGGCGGATTTAGGGGGGGGGCAGGGAGCCAAGCCACAATCATACTTGTTGTTGAGTTACGAATTTTGCACACATTTCATGGTCAAGATTATAATTTTTTTCACTTATTATTAAGGATATTTGAACTTTCTAACTGTTCAGAGCGAGCTAAACACACACTTTTCGTAGAAAAAATTATAATATTTTTGCCTTTCTGCACCTTGCCAAGAACCAAATCCTGGATCCGCCCTTGGTTGTACACACCATCTTTTTTTCATTTATATTATACTAGTGGCCCGTCGGAATTTATTCGTAACAAACACACAAAAGGTTCCTTTTTATAATCTTACTAAAATTATAAACATGACAGTTTGTAAGAATTGATGTCTGGATGTCAGGATGGATGTTTGTTCTCTTTCACGCCTAAACGGGTGGACCGATTGAGCTAAAATTTGGTATAGAGATAGCTTAGACCCTGGAATAACACATAGGCTATAACACATAGTACAGCGGGTAAAACCGCTGGGCACAGCTAGTATTAATATAAATATAGATTCAGTGCATTCCCTTAAGTAATGTGTATCAATTATCAATAACTTAACAATAGCTTCGGTAGGAGGGCACTGAAGCTAGTGATATTACTGGGCTAAAGAGTCTTAACATCTTATGACTCTTGAGTAAGAGGCATTGGTGCAGTGCTCCTAGAATTTCACATCATTATGAAATCCTAGGTAGCACTGTACTGATTATGGGCAGCGTTATCTCTTAACATTCGGAGAGCGTCTTGCTCGTCTTCTACTTCATCACATAAAAAAAAAAACTACTCCATTAATTTCAGATGAAATGGAGAGTGAAGAGTCAGATTCAGACGACAATGCGCCAACGGTGCTGGTGAATGGCAAGGCAGTCCCCCTGACCAGCATAGACGATGACGTCATAGCACAGATGACCCCCACTGAGAAGGAAACGTACATACAGGTGTACCAAGAATACTACAGCCATATGTACGACTGATGTGTTACACTATTACTGATAAGTTAATAAACGTTACATGTGAAATTAAACTGTAGTTTTGTTACCCTATTATTTTTAGGGTTCCGTAGTCAAATGGCAAAAAACGGAACCCTTATGGATTCGTCATATCTGTCCGTCCGTATGTCACAGCCACCTTTTTTCCGAAAATATAAAAACTATACTGTTGAAACTTGGTAATTTCGGTGAACGGGATTAAGATTTCCACACAAAAATGGAAAAAAAAATTTTGGGGCTCCCCATACTTAGGACTGAAACTCAACATTTTTTCTTTCATTAAACCCATACGTGGTGAGGTATCTATGGATCGGTCTTCAAAAATGATATTGAGATTTCTAATATTATGTTATAAATCGTAAACCGCATTTTACCTTTCATTCAATCAACTCAGATATAAAAATAAAGAAAAGTACAATAAAGTTACAACAAGCTACATACAAGAACTTTTATATTATGTAACTTGCTGCTACGGAACCCTTCATGGGCGAGTCCGACTCGCACTTGGCCGCTTTTATTTTTAGTAACTTTATCATTGCGATTTGTCTTTTTGTAAAAAATAAAACCCGATTGTGCAATAAAATTGTTTAATGTAAACTAAGACATATAACAAAATAAAAACTTTACATATATTTACATAATGGCAAACTGTATATTATATAACAAAAATAAATAATAATGATATTATGTTTATAATAAATTAACGAAAGAATGTTACTAATACTGAACATCATTAAAATTTACGTTTACGAAAATAATATTTAAGTACTAAGTACCATTTTGATTAATATCGTTGCAAAATAATTACTCAAGTAACAAAAATAATACATATTACGATTGACTGAGTATATTCACAAAATCAATAAGTTCTTAGGCACTTTCAATTTTGGGTTAAACACATTAATGCACTATGCCCAAAATTATTTACAAGAATTTACTAAATGTATGGCAAATAAAAAGCTACAGAAACAAACAGGCTAAATTGAATTTAGCTCCATGAAGCTAATAATAGCTTTTAGTCAAATGTATAACTAAAATAATGACAGCTTTTAGTTCAAAGGAAAAGAATGACATTTGTTAGCCCATGTAAGCTAAAAGGATGACAGATTTTAGTCTAGTGTAACTAAAATATATGACAGCTTTTAGCTGCAACTAATGACTTTTTTTAGTCTAATGTAACTCGAAGTATAGCAGCAGCAACATATAAATGTAGTAATTTGCTACAATAATCCAAAAAACTAGAATAATATCACCTTCCAAAAGTAGAAAAGTCAACTTTTTCTTGGTCGACAAAGTCACTAGGAACTTCGAAGGTGTGGCTTGGATATCACCGATTTAAACTAGTTAAAAAAAACATGTTAAGAACACCAACATAAATAAAGTAATTCAATCAACCGGATTAGATAATTTACACTAGTGGAAATCACTAAAAACCGAAAAAAATTATTTTGTCATATAACCCGACAAAGTGATGAAACGTCTGTTAACTTTACGGTACTATGTCTCTAATTACTTTTTATTTTTGTCGGCTTAACACATTGACTGCTGAAAATAAATCAGCTGTGTTTTTGAGGTCGGAACTCGGAACGCGAGTGCTGAAAAACACAAACGTTGTGTTAGGTCAAAGGATTTTTCCATACAAAATTAATTGCAGGCACCTGGGATAGTTCTATAAAACGCCGCCGCACCCAATGTGTTAAAGTAAAGTAACAAAAGCAGCAATGTACATTGAAGTTGCCATCAATCGTAGTGGGTGAGAATTAGCCAATAGCCCCTCAGGGCTGCTTCATCAAGCTCACATTTTGTACTTTTTCCACAAAGTTATAAAGAATTGTAACTAGTTGATATGTTTCCCCCATTTCTCCCAATATTCTTCCGTTTGCATTTCCATGATACGTGACAGGCACCTGTCGCAAGCGAACATTTCCTCTTCACCGGTGAATATAGCTGCTTTTGCGTCTTCCTAAAAAAATATAAAATGATAAATGAAAGTAATAAAACTAACCAACCATATTATGTACAGTCAACTACAAAGAGATGTATCCATGTTAGGCTTATAAAATGAAGTAAATTTTCATTTGCCACAATGAACTACCCTTGGTTCGTGACATTTCTAGTAGCAATCAAACTTTATATTATCATCGACTCCTTTAATATGCAACAATGATGTATCCCACTACTTTTCCTTAGGTGATACATAATAATAGCATTTAAAATGAATCGAATATAGTATAAGATTTGGTGGATACTGAAAATGTCACGAAGGGTAAATAATTTTTGCATACTAAAAGTTCCTTCATTTTGTAAGACTAACATGGATACATCTCTTTGTAGTTGACTGTACCTATAAAATCTATATATTATTATTTAATATTAGTAAAATCAAATTATCTTCTTCTTCCTGCCCTTATCCCACACTAGGTAGGGTCGGCACAACACGTTTTTCTCCTCCATTCTGCTCTATCATCCGTCATATCTGCATCCACTCCCATAGCACGCATATCCTCTTTCACACAGTTCATCCAAACCTTTTTCAGGCGCCCCCTTCCCTGATTACCACCTATCACACACACAAGTTATCATGAATTATAATGCTTAGTTTTTAAAGTTTTATTTGTTTTGAAAGAATATGGAGTATGGAACCCTAGGGCTGCTATCGATGCGAAACACCAGCGAAGCATAGAGCGAGGAAAAAATCCAACTTTTCAAATAAAATTATATAAAAGTAATCCAGTGATTTTATTGGTGGATTTTACCTCGCTCACTACACTGCTAGCTCCGTATTAATAGTCAGTAAGCCTTAAAATACGATGATTATATCATAAATCATGACCATATAACTTACGGAGTCTTTAGTAATCTTCAAATCATCCATCAAAGTCCTGTCGGCGTCATCAAACGTAGCTTCATCCGTCCTCATTAGTTCTTTGGGTTCACAGTCCGCTGATATAACGACCTGAAATGTATTGAGTATTTTAATTAAAGAATTTAATTTGATTAGATAACTAATTTTATTAAAGAAATAATTTAATCAAAGAATTAATTTAATCAAAGAATTAATTTAATTAAAGAATTTAATGAATGTATAAACTCTTTATTTAGTCCGGTCAAATTAGACCAAAAAATAATAATAAAGTTACCTAAATTCCCACCAATCTGAAAATCGGTAATATTGTTTGAAATATCGTTAAAAACAAAATTTGAAAGTTTCATTTTTTTTCCCATCTTTCCCCTGTGAGGAAAAAATGTTATTCAAGGTCAAAGGTAAAAAATGAGTTTTTCGCGATTTTCAGCAAAACGGTAAGTTTTATCATAAAAATATCTTAGACAAAATTGTAGATCATAAAATTGTCTACAAAAAATTTCTTAATACTTTTTTTCTACGAGCCACCGTTTTTGAGATATTCAAAAAGTTGTAAAAGTTGTAATCGTCATAATATGCATGAGTACGCCACGTATATACGAGTATATATGTTACGGCTAATGTCCGAAGTGCGGCTACACCTAGGTTTAGCCGGTTAAACCTAGGTGTAGCCGACCGCAGTCGGTTAAAGTTAGGTGTGAACAAAATGTTTGTAAAAAAGAACTTGTTTTTTATTACGAATTCAGGGCAGACCGACATTAATTGGTTTGGTTAGGTTTGAACAGTTATTACAACGTGCGAGCCGAGCGAGCGAAGCGAGCGTGCTGCGGTAGCAGCCGGCGAAGCACCAGATCCAACTTGTACTTATTACAGAGTTCTCAATTAATCATTAAAGAATACTTAATGCTTATTTTATGAAGATCACCATGCAAAAACAATTAACCCTTTAACCGCCAGACTTAAAATCACTTGTCGTGCCCCTAGCGCCAGGCAAGTTTTTTGAATTATAAATACCTACAATAAAAGTGATGTCTAATATTTATTCTATTTGGGAGAGAAGCATAAAACTAACTGTAAATCATAACTTTATTCACTATTTATCTAATTACGAGATAGTTTTATAAAATACAGTGTTATGACTTAAAAAATGTAGATTTAAAGTGCAGTCGGAAAAATACGACTTGTCGGAAATATACGACTCTGGCGGTTACGTAACAGAACAGGCTTGTCGGATATATCCGACGGTGGCGGTTAAAGGGTTAAACATGTTGACAACATATTGTCTCACGTTTGAAATTAAATCTTCTACATCTAACTTTAACCGACTGCGGTCGGCTACACCTAGGTTTAACCGGCTAAACCTAGGTGTAGCCGCACTTCGGACTTTAGCCGTAACATATATATACATCTCTATAGTTGTAATATATGTTAAAATATTTTTCTATCGGTTATTGTAACTTACACTACTAATATAAAATATACATAAGTTGTAACTATTGGTTATAAACTTAGAGATATCGGTCAGCGAGGCACTCCATCAAGTCAAAGATGAAAAAGACAGTCTCGGGCAAGCAGCAGGGAAGGAGTCACTATCCTCAACATTGAGAGAACGAGTGAAGAGAGAGGGAAGTTATAACTATAAGAATATCAGGTTGTTGTTGGTGAAGATATAGGCTAGCGGTTACTGATTTCGTATACAAAATTTGACTTCCATTCTAAGGCCAATTTCAGGGTTAAAAACTGTCTCATATCCTTTTTAGAGGCTCAAACTATGTCTAAACCAAATTTTAGCTTATTAGGGTCATTAGTTACTGATTTCGTATTCAAACATTGACCTCCTTTATCCTGCCTTAGAGGTTGATTTTTGGGATAAAAAGTATCCTATATCATTTTTTAGGACTTGGTCTACCTTTGTACCAAATTTCAGCTCAATAGGGCCAGCGGTTCTAAATTTACCATACAAACTTTGACCCCCCCCTTACCCCCTCTTAAAAGTTAAATTTTGTCATAAAAACTATTCAATGTTCCTCAACACAATCCCAACAATCGTTTTACAAAATTTCAGCTCAATCGGGTGAACGGTTACGGATTTGCATACAAACGTTTTTCGGGAATAATTCCTGTTCCTGAGGGAATTTCAAAAAATCGCTTCTTATTGCACGATGAAATCTTTCAAGGAATACGCTGTCCAAATTTCAGCTCAATCCGTCCGGCCGTTTGGGCTGTGCGTTGATAGCACGAAAGTGTACGAACGATTTTATATAAGAGATTACAACTTTTTGAATCGTTATATCTCAAAAACGATGGCTCGTAGAAAAAAATAAATAAATATTTTTTTGTAGACAATTTTATGATCTACTATTTTGTCTCAGATATTTTTATGATAAAACTTACCGTTTTGCTGAAAATCGCGAAAAACTCATTTTTTTTACCTTTGACCTTGAATAAAAATTTTTCCTCACAGGGGAAAGATGGGGAACTTTCAAATTTTGTTTTTAATGATATTTTAAACAATCTTACCGATTTTCAGCTTGGTGGGAATTTAGGTAACTTCGAATGTCTAAATTGACTGGATTAATTGTAACATCAGAAAATATCCAGCTTAAAACTATGACAAAAGTTTATAATTTTTCATTTAATAGATTTATTCAATTATAGAAGTATGCATAGTTGTAGGCTGTCTTATCGCTAATAGCTATCTTCCAAACTACCATGTTAATTGGTAAATGGACTTGAATAGCATCATGGAATTAATAATTGTGGTAATTAGTAGATCTAGTTCTAACATTCATTAAATAAATTTGATATGATGATTATTATTTGTTTGTTGGAGAACAAATAGTTCTTAAACTAGCTTACACACGCGGTTTCGACCACATTATTAAATCCTTTCTTGGCGCATTTTATCACATCATCAAGATTATTAAAGTTATATTATAGTTGGAAGATGATTTATAATTAGATATGAATTTTATTAAAATTTTCTTATGCATCAGTTTATTACGATTAAATTTATTTGAAATTATGTAATTCTCTTTACAACTATAGACCACATATAAATCAAACTTAACGAATGACTCAACCATCATAGGGCCGAAACACATAAGCGCGTTGCGGCGCCGCGCCGCTGAAATCGGTAGTTTGCGTTGCGGCGTCGCGAAAAAGAGCGTTTTACTATTGTTTGCTATAGGGTACCAATTCTTCTGATTTTTTTATTGTGAATGGACGTGTCTCTGGCATGGATCAGTCGAATAAAAAAATCAAAAAACTGGTACCCTAGCAAACGATAGTAAAACGCTCTTTTTCGCGACGCCGCAACGCCGCAACGTAAAACTGCCGATTTCAGCGGCGCGGCGCCGCAACGCGCTTATGTGTTTCGCCCCTAAGTCCACTACAATATTGATTATGCACTTATAATGAAACATTTTTATTACTATGTTAGTAGTCATAAATTATCCAGTTATCGATCTATTGTCACATGGTACTTACCCTAACTCTATTGTCATATAAAGTATCCATTAGCGTAATAAATCGTCTCAGTTGTGATCTATGCTTGGATATAAATAACTGAGGTAATTCCCTTATGAACACCGTGTGGAAAGTCTTTGATATTACTAGATAGTCACTGGCACCTAAGGGCTGGAAAATAAATATTATTTTAGGATGCTATTTTTACTATTGACTTTTGATATTGCACAGTATGGACCCAAGGTATTGGTAGTTCCTTCCCATCCCTTATCACTTTCCGTGACAATATCTACACCTGTAATTTCATTTTTAGTATGTATATAGAGTAAACTATATAATGGCTCTGATAAGTGTGTTTTTGGATGAACTGTGTGAAAGAGGATATGCGTGCTAGGGGAGTGGATGCAGATATGACGGATGATAGAACAGAATGGAGGAGAAAAACGTGTTGTGCCGACCCTACCTAGTGTGGGATAAAGGCAGGAAGAAGAAGAAGTGTTTTTTGAGGAATTGCTTTGAATTGAGCCAAAATAAATATTAAAAAAAGTAGCTGGTAGCTGTAACTAGCAGATATATCCAATTTTGTTACCAAACTTTATGCCAAATTTCAACTCAATGATTTGTTGCTGAGGTGTGAATAAATAACAAACATACAAAAAAACTTTTGCTTGAATAAAAGTGTGTAACTATTTCGATGGGAACATCTCCTTTTGATTTACAATTTTTACTAATTTTATTAATAGATCTAGTTCTAACAGTGGTAAAACCACTGAAAAGAAGTATTTGCTACTCCAGCAATTGGTCAATTTAAGCTCCTTTAGAATTGAATAGGAAACAAAAAACACACATATACTCGTACACAGTCATATTTTCTCATTTATAATATCAGAGGTAGAATTAACTTACTCTGTCACACAATTCTTCAAAAGTAGAATCCAAAACGCGACCGCAAGACTTAGCAAATTTAACATTTCTACCAAAAATATTTATAACTCGAGGCCTCACTGTATCAGTCTCTTTCGATATTAAATATTTGAATAAATTATCAACTGCGTTATTGTCTGGCGTCAATTCACTATTTCTGAAACAATCATACATTTTTTGTTTTAATAATATAAATTATTAAATTAAAAAACATAACAATTCAAAAAAATATACTGTTATCCAATGAACATCCATTATGATGATTCTCGACCCTCGACATAT
Organism: Hemithea aestivaria; assembly: GCA_947507615.1. NCBI lineage: Eukaryota > Metazoa > Arthropoda > Insecta > Lepidoptera > Geometridae > Hemithea > Hemithea aestivaria. The sequence continues at coordinate 9,282,769 of OX382325.1, read as the reverse complement.
TATTATTATTTCACACATCTATCTATCAACTTTTATATGCAACAAGATGAACTGGAGAATCTCGACATTTGATAGACTTCAAACAATTTGCAAGTTCATTACAGTTCCATTGTTACCAAAGATATTTATGTAGTTCAGTAAAGAATTTATTAAGCACAGCTGTGTTTTTTACAGTTAAAAATTACCGTAATATTATGTCAAGAGTACAACGGGTGGTGTGTAGAGTAGTTTTGTAGCAACCACTACATTAACACATTGACTGCATAAAAACACAACAGCTGTTTTTGAGGTCAAACCGGGAGTGCTGAAAAACAAACTTTGTGTTTTGATCAAAGGATTTTTCCATACAAAATTATTTTCCGGCCACTGGATAAGCCAGCCAGCCTCTAGTTCTAAAAAACGCTGCCGCAGCCAGTGTTTTAATAAAGATGTCAACTTACAAAAAATATTTGCTATATTTATTGCCAGTTCCTTGTAATCTATAATCAATTCCCGAATCCAATTGAACTACACCACAGTGTGCCTTCAGGATGGGTATAAAAGGCAGGAAGTTTGACCTCTGCAGTCCATTCTTGTACAAGTCGTCAGGTTTTCTGTTACTCGTGGCTACAACTACACAACCATTATCAAACAGTTGGGTAAACAGTCGCTTCAATATCATAGCGTCTCCAATATCTGTAACCTAGAAAGTGTACTTTAGAAGATTTTGATGGACAAAAATTTTATGCCAATTTTTACATTTACATACTCAGCCGATGTACTTAATAAGAGAAATATATAATTTATAATTATTGGTGTTAACTAATACAGAGCTTATGTGTTTAGGTACTGTTTAGTATTGAAGCTGGCTTTATAACAAATTACAGCAATATTATATGTGAAGAAAAATAAAACACACAAACTGTACTGTGATAACCAAATTTCACCTATACTATAGAATATATACTATAGAATACTCTTTTTTTATCATCTAAATATATAAAAGAAAAGAGTGACCGATTGACTGACTGATCTATCAACGCACGGCCTAAATAACTTGACAGATTAAGTTAAAATTTGGAACACAGTTAGGTATTATGATGTAAACCTCCGCTATGAAAGGCTGCCATGCAGACAAAGCCACGAGCATAAGCTAGTTATTCATATTTTGAAACGCAATAGGTATATAGTTGGCCACAAATGGGCAGCCTTCTCTAGGCATTAAAAGATTTGGGTTGTTTAATAGAGGTTTTTTGTTGTTGCACTCATATTATTTCTAATTAAAATTGTGATTATATTAATGTACTACATACTTGAAACTCATCAAAGCAAATAAGCCATGATTCTTGAGTGATATCAGCAGCAACAGGAGGTATTGGGTCAAATGGTTTAGAACCTTCTTCTCGGAATGAACTTGCACCTTTCCCAGACTTGATCTTCAACTCGTGGATCCTGGCATGAATGTTTAACATGAAGGAATTGAAATGGACCCGCAGTTTTTCCTTTATCTGAAATTGTTTGTAGCCAATGTTATTAACTTAGAAAAAAAGAAAAAAAAATATATTTGAATCTATAATGGTATCTAAATTTTATAGTATGAAAGCAATTTATTTTACATTGTAATATAATCAGATAATTACATATTCTAAGCATACATTTTTTCGGTTGGGGTGTAGCGTTCGGGGCACTATGGAGAAAAGACTTTTAATGAAATTTTGATCAAAAAATTTAAATTTCAAATTTGTATTTTTTTTTATTTTATCATATAAGACATCCAAAAATAAGACAAAAATTATCCGGGTCATTTTTTCCTCCGCCCAGCCGAATTTCGAGGAAACGTTGCCAAAGATCAATCGTTGTGAAGGGAATCAGGACTTTGAATATTTTACATGTGTTTTCGTATTCCGGCAACAGTATTTTTTATCACGGGATTGTGTTAAGAACATCACCAGGACTGACGTTTGTATGGGTCATATTGACCTTGACTCAAAGGTCACTGACCTTGAACCAAAATAAGAGAAATTAGCCCAAATACAAAGGTCATTGACCTTTGGGTCAAGTTCAGTGACATTATAATATAGGTACGACGACGAGCGAAGCGAGGAGGAGTGTTAGGTTTTACTTATAAGCAACGCGCGAGCCGAGCGAGCGAAGCGAGCGTGCCGCGGCAGCGGCCGGCGAAGCGCCAGAAAAAGAGTGTAAACGAGGTTACTGATTGGTCTACATAGGTATATGTCATGTAATTATAATATAGGTACGACGACAATTTCATTTATTTTGGGTCAAGGTCAATGACCTTTGGGTCAAGGTCAATGACCTCTGGGTCGAGTTCTGTGACGCTTGGGTCAAGATCACTAATAATTGGGCTAATTTCACTTATTTTGGGTCAAGGTCAATGACCTTTGGGTCAAGATCAGTGGCGATTGGGTCAAGATCATTAATGATTGGGCCAATTTCACTTATTTTGGGTCAAGGTCAATGACCTCTGGGTCAAGGTCAATGACCTCTGGGTCAAGGTCAATGACCTTTGGTTGCTTGCGGAGGGTTCCCCACCCTTATACTCCCACATCCCACCGGGTCCCGAAGGTTACATAAAGCGTAGTATTTTTGATCAAAATTTTTCTAAGTCTTTTTTTCATAGCGCCCCGAAGGCTACACACCAACCACTTTTTCTTGTAAAATACAACTACACATATTATGGCATTTATAGTAGCTATAGATATTATTTGACAAAAACATTTTTGAATTATTGCCATTCTATTTCAAAGCAGGTACACTTCTCACGAACTTGTAAGAAAACAGACAAACACAGAAAATAATAAATTAGAATGACAAATGTAAGCAACTCTATGACTATAGTTTCTTTCATATATTTATAAAGAAAATCTTGATAAAATACTCACAGGTACAGTTTCATAAAACAAGTCCATGAGCATTGTTTTACCTCCTCCTACACTCCCATAGATATATAAACCCTTCGGAGCTATGATCTTCTGAGGGGTAGGCTTTCTAAAGAAACTAAAGAACGACCCCACTGTTTGGTTAGAAACATCTGGCCTCTCAAATGCAATGACATCTTTATAAAGATCATTCAATTGCTGCACCACCACTTCTTGATGTAAATCCTTACTAAGTTCACCGTCAGCAACTTTTTGCGAGTACAGTTGCCATGGGCCTTTTTTAATGTTGTATTTTTCTTGAGTCTGAGACGATAACAACTTCATACATTGATTACAACGTTTCCAATGGTACTTCACCAACGACGAGACGTGGAAACGGGAGTTTTGAGCGAACATACTAGTTTCTGATCATCCAAGTCTTTAAGGAAAATATTTCTCATTATATAATAAGAGTAACTATCAAATAAAATTCACAACCTTGATTGTGTCCATAATAAACTACTGCTGCTCATTTTAACCAAAATACAAAAAAACTGCAAATGCGATAGTGGCAGCTGGAAGTGACGGTGACAGCCGACAGCGATACCCAAGCGATACCTTCGGAGCTATTCACATGATTGCTCCCTCGCGCCAGTCGCGCCTTGCGAGACGAGACGCATAATAAAATATTATGCAATATTATGGGTCGTCCACATTTACCGGCGAATGATTCGGCGAGTGTGGTTTTATCTATGGACGAGCAATTTTTGTCTATGGTCTGTCTAATTTTTTTTTTTTTTTCTTTTTAATAATATGGCAACATGTGCATTTTGCCAGTGTCGAGTAAAATTCGTGAATGATCACGGGATATTAAATTATGGTCTCCACTTTCGTGTTTTGCCAGTGTCAAGTTAAATGTTATTTTTTAAGTAACATGTTAGTTAGTCAGGTCAGAGTCAGAGTGAGCTTAATAGCTCGTCTAGTCACGTGAGTCTTCCAGTAAAATGGGTGGAATTTTACTGAAAGTTCGGAGGAGTTTTGGAGGGGGCACCAAAATTCATATTTCAGCACCATATCACTTGCCTACATCTGTGCACATTCAAAAACACTTAACACGCAATATTCCACCATTATTACACGCTAACAATCAAATTCTACACGATTATTAAGCAAAAGACGTGGAACTAATGATATGATCAAGGCTTGCCGCCAAAACTCCCTGTCTAATTTTTTTTTTTTTTTTTTTTTTTTTTAATAATATGGCAACATGTGCATTTTGCCAGTGTCGAGTAAAATTCGTGAATGTTCACGGGATAATAAATTATGGTCTCCACTTTCGTGTTTTGCCAGTGTCAAGTTAAATGTTATTTTTTAAGTAATAAGTTAGTTAGTCAGGTCAGAGTCAGAGTGAGCTTAATAGCTCGTCTAGTCACGTGAGTCTTCCAGTAAAATGGGTGGAATTTTACTGAAAGTTCGGAGGAGTTTTGGAGGGGGCACCAAAATTCATATTTCAGCACCATATCACTTGCCTACATCTGTGCACATTCAATAACACTTAACACGCAATATTCCACCATTATTACACGCTAACAATCAAATTCTACACGATTATTAAGCAAAAGACGTGGAGTAATGATATGATCAAGGCTTGCCGCCAAAACTCCTTGACATTTATCCCTGTCTAATTTAGCTTGATAATTTTGACAGCTCACTATAGGGATGGGGTAGTGTATAATCGTTAAAGACTCGATTCGATTTTTATATTCATCGAATATTGAAAAATTTCTTATCTTATCTATTAATTATAAATTATTAATAGGTGGGTATGTTAATAAAAGCTCTCCCACAATATCACCTAGTGCATATTTTTATTTGGTCAGTCAGAATATTTAGTGGAATAGGTACGTGCCAAAATAATTTTTGAGAAAAATCTCTTGGGTGAAATAAAAAAAAAAAAATGGAACATAGAGTTATTTATTATTAAAATAATGGGGTACATCCTAAATTAAATTCATCTTCGTCATCATCATCACTAGGCCCACTACTGGAACTCTCCCCTAAGTTGATTATCAATTCTTGATCACAAACGCTGTCAAAGTGGACATCTCGCTCCCAGTCTTCTAATAGGTATATATTTTTTCGTGTGTTCCACGACTCTTCTCCAGTCATCCGCAGTAACGTAATCACAGGCATTTTGCAATAAAGTCAACATTTTCTTAGCCGTAAACGGTGGAGATGTGTTATGTTTGGCTGCATGACCTAAAAAAATAAGTAAAAATTAAGTAGGTATGATAAGTATCATAGGTAATAATAAGTCTTCTTGTATGTTTTACTAGTCTCAATAAAGAGTTTTTGTATTGTATTGTAAGTAGGTAAATAGTAAGTAGGTAATAATTTAATTTAAAAAAACCTTTGACATAAGCCCAAATCCGTTCGATGGCATTGTAATGACAATGATATGGTGGCAATCTAAGCACAGTATGGCCGTGTTGTTCAGCGATTTCATCCAATATGTAGGTTGGCTTTCTGGGTTTGTTTTCCTTCACTAATCGGACTAATTCGTGTTTCAACATATTTTCATTGGCTTCAATGCCTTTGCTCTGCAGCCAGGATATTAGCTCCAGTTTTCTACTGCTGGATGTTGGAGCTTTGTCCTTTTGTACGGAATGATATGGTGCATTATCCATTATAATTATATGTGGTTCATTTAGATTTTTCAGTAATGCTAAAAACCACTCTTTAAACTTATCAAAATTCATTTCTTCGTGATATTCCGTTGTTTTTGTTGATTTGAAAGCCAACAAACAATTAGGTACGAAACCGTTTGCCGTCCCTGCGTGAGCAATTATCAGCCGTTGACCTTTGCCTTCGGGCACTTTGGTGACTGACTGTGCTGTGTCATCAGTCCACGCTTTCGGCACAGCAAAACAATAAACAGCAGAAAATAACAAAAACAGTAGGTACCTAGCAGAACAAAAACAAAAACTCAACAAAAACAGAAAATAGCAGAAAGTAACAAAAACTGAACAAAAGCGTATACAAGGCACTAACGGCGCGACGTCAGAACTCGTACTGATTTACAAAATGGCTGGCTGACAAAAGGATGACAGGCTGTAGTGTTGCCAGTTGCCACAATCTTAGAGTTATACTATTTTTGATTTCCATTTTTATTTTAAGAATAACACCTGTCAATATAAGGGTGACACGCAATTAGTGCCATTAATAGAATATATTATATTGCCAATGAAAAGCTAATTCCAATACATAATTTACGCGATTTTAAATATTCGATTCAATTCAAAACCGATTTTTTATAGTCTGTGGTTTGTTCGTTATACATGGTACATCACTAAGTGGGCGGTAACCATCCATGAAGTACAACATTAACTGTATGAGAGAAAAACTAAAAAAACACGAAACTTCATAGGCGCGAGCTGTCAAAATTATCAAGCTAAATTAGACAGACCATATTGACGAATGTGTTCGGATATTTACGGTTTTTTTACCGGTAAATTTCTGGTATACATTTTGGGCTCCATAGCTAACGACTTTAATAATATTTTGAATATTAATCAATCATGGATGAAGCCATTTTGTGTGAATAATTACTTGAAACTAGTTAAATTTTCTTTTTTTTTTGACAAAACACACACTCGGCGAATCATTGGCCGGCATATATGGACGAGCCATAATAAAGATTTCGACTGAAAGACTTGTATCCATGGTCAGAATAAATTAAAAAAAAATATTTTGACATTGACAGCTGTCAGATGACAAATTATGTCAAACGATTTTCGCGTGTGACTGGATCAGTGCAATTGGTTTATTCGTAAAATTAAATTCGTGTTTTCTTGGAATTGAAAATTGCGCAGTAAGAAATCAAAGTGTTTTAGCTATATAAAATTACATTGTCGACTTGAATTACCAATTTGCTTAGAAAAATGTGTGTAGTTCGTAACCTCTAAAAATTGGCTTACGTAAGACAAACTTAAAAATAGCAAAATGGGGAACAGTGTATCTGCTGAAGCCGGTATTAACGTGAGCACCGTCGGTGGTAACGCAAATCCACCGCCAGAATGTCCGATGCATCAAAAAACGGAGAAGAAAGCTGACGCGAAACCTTCGGAATGTCCAGTTCAACATGGCAAATCAGACATCAATCCTTACAACATGGTATGCATTGATCTAATCTTGCCAAAATAGTTGGCTCTATTTTTTTATCTAAGCAGTAAATGTTATTTTGTAGATGCCAGCAGCAAACCAGCAGCCAGCCCCAGATCAGCCGTTTGCTCTTCCCACCCAGCGTCAAGTGTCATCCATACCCCGCGCTATGCCAGATGGCTCCACTGAATTTTGGGTGTATCCAAGCCAGCAAATGTTCTGGAATGCTATGCTACGTAAAGGGTGGCGCTGGAAAGACGAAGATATCAAGGAAAAAGACATGGATGATATCATTAAAATTCACAATGCTAACAATGAGCAGGTAAAATATATTTTAAACACCATGCCTGCTCTATAAATCATCATATTATTATGTCAATGACAAACCAAGGTCCTGAGTTTTAATCTTTGATATTATTAAAGCCAATGTTGGTAATAGTTCAAAATTTCACAGATTTTAACACATTCTTACACAAAAAAGAAAATGTAAGTTTGTCAGTTTAAAGTCTATTTATTTGAAATCACAATCAAACCTTGTTTCCAGGCATGGCAAGAGGTGTTGAAATGGGAAGCATTACATGCCAAGGAGTGTGGTCATCCAAGACTAAAGAGTTTTGGAGGCAAAGCTACTGATTACAGCCCTAGAGCTCGTTTCCGTTCATTATTAGGGTAAGTTACATACACTGATGTTTTGAAAGACAAGAAAGTGAGGAGTGAAATCAAAGAAGATGCTCAGGACTGCTCAAGATGCACTTTGGTGCATCATGCACTGTTTTATTCCAGAGGCCATAGGATATTAAGTCATCTTCACCCTAGTAGTTCACCTTTTCAATGCCAGAATGGTAAATTTTACTTCTCTTATGTGCTAATCATTTCAGTCTTGAGCATATTCATATTTTCCAGTAGTTATTATAAAGTTTAGAATGTTAAAACAGTAACCTTATCTGTAACCTTATTTTTTTATTTCAGCTACGAACTACCCTTCGATCGTCATGACTGGATTGTAGACAGATGTGGAAAGGAAGTCAGATATGTTATTGACTACTATGACGGAGGAGAAATCGACAATAAATACGAGTTTGCTCTTCTCGACGTAAGGCCCGCCATGGATTCCTTTGAAAATGTCTGGGATAGAATGAAAGTTATGTACATGAGATATCGCTACGAATTGATTGGCGAGAAACAAAACACAAAGTTAACTAACTAAGATAGGATATAAACTTAACACATTAGAATTAATTGTGAAGAAATGTTCTCTGTTCCTTCATTTATAGATGTAGGTAGTTCGTTTTAATGTTTACACTTCATTAATGCTTTAGCTGTGGAATAATAAGGGAAGTTATTGTACAAATCATGTGTCTGGCATTTACGGCCATTCCTTAACACATTTTGTGATTTGTTTAATTTCCAGAATAACTATGTAAACTATGTAAATAACTATGTTATATAAAGAACAATATTATCTACAGTTAAAGTGTTATTTATATTCATGTACTTGAGTGGGGTTCTTCTGTCGGCAAGAGTTTGTCACTGTGGAGACTCTTTGTGATTATAACTCAATTAAAATTGTTAATTAGAATTTTAGTGCATAATATTTATTTGTTCCCACCAATTGACTATCTCAATCATGGTAAAATTGTAAATTGTTGAACATAATTTTTAGACTTAGCAGCTTTGGTTGTTAGAGATAGGACAAGCTTATTAATCACCAGATCACTATAATAAGGTTATCTTATCTGAAAATTATATAGTTCACACAAACATGTCCTTAAAAAAGTATTATAGAACTTTGGTATTGGTACTTAATAATTTTATATTATGCAAATTCTGTTATTTTGTTTCCACATTGACAGTTTATGATTGATTTTGTATGATATTCTTAGTTCAAACTCATACCTCATAATATAGCTAAGTAGAATCGAAACCTCACCATTGTAAAAGCTTACAAAAATTGAAAATAAATAGTTACCAGTTGTAATATTTTATTATTTTTACAAATTAATATTATAGAAGTATTTTTAGTTTTCCAAAGTCAATCCTTGTGTATTAGTTGATGCTATGTTGTTTGATGGCTGTCCTTTGCATTCGTTTTTGAATATTTCAACCTGTTGTTGTATGTAGCCCTCAAAGTTATTATATGGGCATGCAGGGAGCACTTTAAACCTTGGCTTCCCTTTAGAAGAATGATACACAGACCTTAGTATTAAAATTGGGTGTTTGTCAGGGAATTTGACATCTGTAACAAGAAAAAAAAAATGAGCTTCAACCATCAACCAACTTTTACCAATATGGCAAATAGGAAGGCACACTTGTTTTTAACTCTACTTAACTTTAGGTTTAGGGTTGAAACATAGTATTTAATAGATATTTTGTTGACAAGGTTAAAAAGCCTAGTCTTTCAGATAAATAAAGACCATGGCTTTATAAGTTTTTTGGCCAATAATGGGACCAGTATTTTTTATTAATCTAGGTACCTGCATATTTTCAATCTTTTTGGACACCTATTATTAGGGTGGCTTAGAACCCTAGAATGCCCAAAATATCAGTTTTTCTAGGTAAAACTAGTTCATTTAGAAAAATTTAGTACCTAAGTCAATCTGGAGTATCCAATGGAAGTCATCCATCTCAAAGAGAAATGAAGCATTACTGGGATCATGTTCCAATACAGCTCCTTCATACTTTACAATCAGCTGTGCCAGTAGGTTTCTCTTCAGTTTTTCATTGTTCAACAAATCTTGAATCTGTTAAAAGAAGGAATAATAAAATATTACCACAAGCTGTACCTAGAGGCTTTACTTGATGAAAAGGTTTTTTTGTATTGTTCTAGATTCTTAGCTGCATACATACCAAATTTCAGTTCAGCTATTTAGGCAATAAAGAAGTAACACACAAATATCTAAACTTATGCATTTATCTGGTAAAAACATTGATGTCAAGAGAACCTCTTAGAAGGCTCAAACGAAAATTCTCTCAAGATCTAACCAAATAGATGACTGTGAAGAAGGATGGGCCAATGGGCACCTTACAAGACGTGCAACAGCTCAAAACAAAGCTCATTGTCTTCAAGAGACAGATTGCCTTTAAAATAGAATAGAAAAAAAAATGCATTTATAATATTAGTGAGCACTTCTTATCTACTTCTACAAAGAAGTAGGAAGATGAAATGAGTTTTTTTTTAATTAAAAATGTAGATACTTGCCTTCATATTTAATAGCTCTGTTACCATTGGAACATAATCCATTAGGACTCCTGACTGATGCATCCTAAAACAAAATGTTATAATAAAATCTACCTTGTTTAGTTATCATTATCTATTTTTAAGAGAACTTTAGGAATACACAATGATAAAACTTGCTAAGGCAGGTATGGTTCCAGTTTAATTATTTTTTAAATTAATTTATTCATAAAAAGGCATTACAGATATATTGAAGAAATCTGCTACCCAAACTATGTATAAGCTTTTCTATTACATAAAAAATGGCATATTTAATTAAGCTCAGAGAAGCTACTGAATGATTAGATTAAATAATGCTTTATTGATACAACTTACAAGAACTTAGAACTAAATAAATTTGTAATATAAACAAATCAAGTAAAGGATCTATTTGGTACATAATAGAACAATGAGTGGCTAATAGAAATGGCATTTTAGTTTATTATGAAATGTTAATAAATTAATACAATTTAACTCACGGAGGCAATGAGATGTTTCCCAGTGATTTGGTCAGTAAAGGGGACATAATTAACTCTGCATTTGTAGAATTCGGATATCTTACAAGCAACAATGCTGTGTCAATGCCTGGGTTTTCTTCCAACCTGAAATAAACATAAACACACATTTCATAAATAATATAAGTAAATACATTATATGTAAGTAATATATGTATAAGAAACCTTTCATAAATACAACCTAAAAAGTTTGTAAAATGGACCTAAATAATTGTAAAATTGACTTGTGCCTCAACTCATTATAGGTAATTAGAATAAATGGTTTTTGATTTAACTAGCTGACCTGTCAGCTTTGCAGATTTACTGACATGTTAACAGCAGTGCCACCTACCAGGTGATGTTTTCAAACCATTACATACAAAACTTCATCTAAATCTGCTGTTTAGGAAAAATTAAGTGCTTAATAACACAAATATTGTGTTTTGTCGAAGGATTTTTCCATACAAAATGAATTTCAGGCACCTAGGATAGTTCTATAAAACGCTGCCGGAGTCAATGTGTTAAATAGTAACCAGTCAGATGCAATTTTGGCCCACATAACATAAAAACACATACAGAAGAGGAAATGAAATTAAATGAAAATAATTTATTGGCTCTTACAGCTTAAGTTTACATAGTGTGTTAGTTTTAATGTAGTTACTCGCCAATGGGAACAGGCTCAGCGTTTTGTCAGATTAACCCTAGGGCTAACCTGACTACTGATTTTCAGCCTGCTCCCGTGCTCGATGCAGGTGTTATAGCCGAGAAATAGTCTTGGCGGGGTGTGTATGTAATAAGCATATCTCTATATCTAATATTATTACTTAGTACAATGTTTGATATCTATCTCTACATATTATATGTATATATATTTTTTAATATCTCTATTTATAACTCTATATTATTTACACAATAGGAATATTATACTCACTCATCTATATTATAAAGCTCTGGCAGTCTAGAGGTGTCCACATTCAGCCTTATAAGGAACTCCACAACATGGTTCCCGACCCACACTTCAATGTCTCTCTCAGATGTTAAAGCATCACCCAATAATGCACTGTATTCAAAGCATGCTCTAGAGCTTTCATCTTCGTGTAACTTCTTCACCTGAAACAGTTATGCTTTTAATAGTGTTTGTCAATCTTACTAATATTATAAATGTTAAAGTTTGTAAGAATGTATGGAAGTGGGTAAAACCGCTTGGCACAGCTAGGACATAATATATAAGAAGCAAGCACTCAGCCTCAGTTATTTATTGTTTTTTTCTTTGGTTACAAACCTGGTGAACTTTATACAATTTAATCAATTCCGATATCACATCACTCAGTGATTTAGGGTCTTTTTCATTCCAGTTTGCTAAACTTGGTACTTTATTTTCTAGATCATCCTCTTCATTGTTCAAGAAGGTCTCGTCATCAAATCTGAAGTCTGGTGCGAACCAAGGGGTCGATGAGTCAAAGAGGACCTCCCATTTTAACTTCTTTGAGCAGTATGGTAGAACTAGCCGAAATTGGCTTTCGCCTTCCGAGCATCCCGATATAACCCTCTCAAAATCAACTTTGGTTTTGCACAAACCTGAAAACAATGTTTATATATCATTTGATTAATTATTTTAAGTTATCTAAGAAAACATTTTGATAAAGCCATAACAATAAACATACCCAGTTTTAGGTCCTCGTAAATTGTCTGTACGTACGGTCGAAAAATGGGAGAAATATCATTTAAAATGCTAGAAGCCATCGCAGATACTGTTCTCTCTTTACACAACTTAAAATAGTTCAAACTATTTTCTAGAATAACATTATCGCCACAAATTATATATTTAAATAAATTTGGACCGAAAACATAAAATGCCACACTTGTCTAGGAGTGGGCGTTAATTCAACGAACGGCTTTTTTTAACTGTTAATCTAATGTTAACGAATTAACAGTTTTTTGTTTACTGCAAAACCCGTTAAATCTATCAACTGTTACATTCAACGATTTTGGCAATGCGCTTTTTTTATTATCTCAACGAAACGGTATTCAATAGTCGCTAACGTAATCTGAAGCTGTTAACGCAAAACCAGTTAAAATTATCTATTTCTTCTGCGTTGAAAGAACGAATAGAAACGGAATATGCCGAGTGGACGCGAGGGCGCCTATGTGAGCGAGCGAGACGCCGCTAGCTTAAAATTGTACGAGCGAGAGTGAGAGATATCTATGTTTCTAAGTTCGCTTGCTACTATTAACTGCTACGTTGCCGGGTACAAATCTGTTACATTAATGAAAACCTGTTAATAATGTTAACGGCTTTTTTAACAGGTTAACATGATGAATTTAACGGCTTCGTTGCGTTAACCCAAAAATCGTTAACGACCCACCACTACACTTGTCTCCACTATTGACAGTGACAGTGACAGATGGAACGGATGAACTTGATTGTTTTTTTTTTCACATAATATCCCTACTTAGCATGATTTATCTATTTGCGAATAGCTAACTAAAAGATTTAGTTATGACCAATGAAATTGGAGCGTCTGTAAGTACCTTTTATACTTTGACATCTGTGGAATGTTTTTTAATCTATGCTCGGTAAAGTGCGAAATAAAATTTTATTATCTGTGGTATTAAATTGAAACAACATTCTTTGATTCTTTGAAATTTTGCATTTTTCAGTTTTTCCGAGTATTCTTGCGGATAATCTTGTTTTTTATTGTATGGAATAAAACTATGAAAGAGATGAACGCGGCGGCGCAGAATAATATTTCTGATCTCTTAAAATTAGCAAGGAAATTTAACTGTTTTTATCTATCTGGTATGTCAACAGATTTTATACTTTTATTGTAATAGGAATCGTATTTTCAACAGTTATTTCTATTGGATTGTTTTGTGTTTTTTCCTTCTAGGTTTGCATCAAGGAATATGTAAACCATTTATTGTAGCCGGGCATCAAGTAGGCCTTATACGGCCTGATGTTATGAAGCATTTACAGAGGTTCCCTGAGGTAAGTTCACTGGTTTTAGGGAAATCTTTTCACTATAAAAACACGAAAACCATGTGCACTTTGTATTCTTACTGTGTATAAAGAAGGCATTCGACTGAATATAATCCATTAGACCTTATGCTGCAATAGTAGTTTAATTACTTTAATTTACAATTAAAGAATATATTTAAATAATGCCCAGTATTTTTAGGAGATCTTATAGTCCTTGTTTTAGGCATCAAATTATAAATTGTACAGAAATAAATAATAAACTTATAGGTGAATAAAAAACTCCTAGGTACAATTAGGTACTCAACCTACCGGCATTCTTATTAGAATTGACCTTGAAAACCTGATCATGTCTTATAACATTGTCTTTTTTTATTCTACTGACAGAATGGAATTAATAAGACATTAACTACAGACATATACCTAATGCTTTTTTTTTATTTAGGCATATGTTAAAACTGTGGTACTTTGAGTATTTTATAAAATTAACCAATATTCTTAGACTAAAAATGCTACAATAGTAGGTAGCACACTAAACTCGCTAAAGTTTAACTGTTTTAACTGAAGGAGTAATAAACAAGCACATTATACACATACTAACTTTTGCTTGACAAAATTTCACCTGTTAAAAGAAAAGACTCTGATCTATCATGATCTATCAACACACAGCTCTAACTACTCAAGGAAGGTGAATTTTGGCATATTTCTTGATAGGAGAAATAGTATGCCAAAAGCATAAGCTAGCTGCTCATTAGTTTGTCACTTATATTTACTTTTTACTATGCAGGTTTTTAGGATTGCGGGCAAATATGTAGAACTAAATCCAGCCTTCAGAGATTATAAGGAAAGGACACTGAGAGTTGCTGATATTTTGCAACATTTAAGAAAAGAAAATGAAATTATTGCTCTCAAAGGATGGAGGGATGAGGTATAATTTTTACAAGCTTTTATTTACTTACCTGTCCATTTTCTGTAAAATATCGTGTGAGCTTAATTTGGTCCACTTCCTGGTATCCGATTGGGCAGAAATTTTGCATGTCTGTATAAATCAGATGACAATAGAATATTATTATGACAAGCTGATCTGATGATGGAGCTGAAAGGTGGCCATAGGAACTCTGTAATTAAACAATGTAACCCCATCGAGTTTGCGCTCATTTGATTCGCCTTGGCAAGTACTTTGGTGCTGGATGGTAATAATATAAAAGCTTAAGGGGGGAGCCTGCTTTAGAGGCTTCAAAAAATCGATTTTTTCGAGGATTTTTTTGGGAAGGAAAGAAATATTCGATTGAAACGAAACTTTTAGGTTTTATTGTTGTATATTTGAACATTCTTCTCAAATTTTTTCATTAAAAAATAAGTCATATTATGCCTGGTACAAGCATTTCGTCAAGGCGCCTCGAGTGTGCATGTGTCGTGCGGCGGGAAAGATGGAGGTCGTAATTTCCATCTGAAAACAAAAAACCCAAAAAAATAATTATTTTCAATAGTATAGCTTCTAGTTAAACCAAGAAAATTAAAACAAAAATAAGAAATTCAACAATTTTTCGCAAATTAAAAAAAAAAAAATTTTTTTTGGAAAAAAAAATTCACTTTAGATTGTTTAAAAAGTGGGTTAATCTTAATTTTCTTAAGATTTTTTAGGTTCAACTAGAAGAGAATTTCATCCCGAATACAGTCAATTTTGTCTCGTTTCGATAGGACGTTTAGTTTTTTCCCTATCTTTCCCGCCAATTAGGAAAAATCGTAAAAATGAAAAACCGAGAAATCGCGCGTTAAAGTTTTCATATATAAAAAATCGTAATTTTCTTGAACTTACCGCAATAATATGCTAATCTGCGATTCCTGGTCCATAGAATTGCCCTTCAGACTCTTCAAAAAACTGGTTTTCGCCCTGATGTTCGAGTCTGCAGGCTGTTCTGGCCTCTTTACTTGAATATGAGTCGCCAAAAGCCTCATGACGAACACAATTTACTTCTGTTGATTTCGTAGCCGGTGTGAATGAACGGTCCGGATTGGATTTATCGTTTACCGCATTTACACGACAAAACGATTTAGAATCCTAGACCTCGATGGCCACTTTCGGCAAACGTTATTTTCTGCTTGCACGAATTGCAAATAACTAACTCAGAAATTGCTAAAAACACAGAGACAAACTCGATTATCCGATAATAATGAGACGGATAAATTATAACATCGTCCGTAGTTGCTGACACCAATTTTTTTTCACTGCGGCTAGTATTAGCTTCTTCATCGTCCGATGACGAAACATTTTGAAACTGATTGCCGTGGAATCTGCGCTTTCGTGGCTTTGCAGTCCGTTCACTTGAAGATTTGTGCACTTTTGGATAGCTCTGCATAATTTCAAGATGTTTAGGTGCCGAAAAACAAATCAAAACTGAACTTAAATGCTAAATATAGCTTTGCTCAGGCCGACGCAGCCAGCTATTATATACCGTTATAATACATTATTTTATCCCTACCATAGCTCCATAATGACCTTCTACGAATAGTAAATAGTGTCTCGAAGGACTGTTAGTCCCTTTGGATACGTACAATAGTTACAATACATACAATAGATCGAGGGGCAGAGCGTGGACACTCCGAGCGATCCGGCCGCTCGTATACCTGCTCGACGCTTGCTCACTAATTCTTCTGTAACTCCGAAAATATTCTGAATTTGCTTCTGAAATTTTACTGACATATTCTTGGATAGTTTAAGAAGACATTTATGCAAAAAATAAAAAACGATTTTTTAAAAACCTCTAAAGCAGGCTCCCCCCTTAACACAATAGATCCCATTGGGTTGATGTGTTGCTGCTTCATTTGCCAGCCCCCATTAAAGATAGAATAGAAGATATAAAAGCTTGTTTTTTTTTTAAATTTCACTTGTTAAAAGTTCCGTCTTATTTCAGTGCTTTGAAGTGAGCACACCGTTTTACCATGAGAGTTTACTGGAGATGGACCGAAGTGCTATCTGTTTATTTGGCATCAGGAACTATGGCGTCAGTGTAACTGGCTACCTGAATCATCCCACAAAAGGGCTCTGCATTTGGTTACAGCAAAGGAGTTTCACTAAACAGACTTGGCCAGGTAAAACTAAGTTATTAATTTTTAAATAAATATTCAAGGCACAACATATAAGTATTGCCATTCAACGTGGCAATGATGCCAGCATTCTGGGCACTCTGCCATCTGACAGTGGTTTGGAGTTTGGAACACTTGGATTTTCTGTAGATCGGCTTGTGGCTAATCTGTGGTTAATAAAAGTGTTCTTTACTGCTGTAGTATTGTTAGTTTGTTTTTCTCAACAAAGACATTTGCCACGAAAAAAAAAAATCTAGCTTTGTCTGTTCAACCATTTAGATGTAACAAACACATTACACGCACTATATAGGTGTAGTTGTAAATGAGAGAACCTGCAAGCATAAGCTAGTATCTCAGAAAAAATGAGTCAGTGTTGATGTTAACTTATTCTTATCACATTTTCTATATGTTAGAAACAGACACACAAATTGTGTTGTGTTGGATGGTCACTGTCAAATATACTCATGGGTGTCACCAATATTATTACCAATGCCTTGTTAGTCATCATCAGCTTGTCTGTCATTGTTGATGCATTGTCAGCAAAGTAGACCATGTAAATATCTCCCTGGCTTATTATTTCATTTTAAAATTCCAGAGTAATCCAGTAAACTTTTTACAATTTTGTAATAGGAACTCTTTCAAAAATAGTCTATAAAATGTCTCACTATTTTTGGTTATGAACTCTAAATTCTTGCTCTTACATAAAACCTATGACATAGTACCTACATTAAAAATGAGTTCCCAGTGGCTCAAGTAGAAAAACCAGATTTGCATAACAATAGAGTATTTAGCTTGAATATGTAAATAATATGATAAATATGTATATGCTCATGTAAATGTATGTCCGTAGTTTATCATGTTGGACTGAATTCTAACCACACAACTTAATTATTGCTTATCATCATACCATTACATAAACTCTGTTTGATGATAATAACAATATGTACTTGTTTATTTTCATGGTCTATAAGGGTGATATTTGCTCAAAAAATATTTTAGGACTAGAGAAACTTAATTTTGCTTACAATTACTAGTTCCTAGCTATATACAAGAAACATAATATTATAGACTTATCAAACCATAACAATCTAAAAATCATGGCACACGGTACCGGCTCGGCATTCTGCGCGTAAACTAAGCTTTAGTGCTTGTTCACGCTATAACACGCGGGCGCGGGCGCGACAGACTTTGCTCACACCGCATGTGCGTTGTACGTGAACACTTTCATAGCACGTCATATGTTTGATATTTCGCGTCCGCGCCCGCGCCCGCACCCGCGCGTTCACGTGAACAAGCCCTTAGAACTTCAAATAAGCAAGTAAAGAAATAATTCATATTGTCTATTAATTTGGCCATAATAATTTTGCACTATTGTTATCATTACATACACTCATTTGCACTCATAAGACACACTCGCGTGCTCCGTGGAGAAGCATAAACAGGAACAAGACAACAGGCACCCCTTGTATAACCGGACTCCACCGCCATCACGCTTAAAAAGCCGCAATAGCTTTCTCAGGCAGGCCAGCCTAAAAGAGAAAGTCGCCCCAAAAGCTAGGCTAGAGCGGTGGGAAAAGGACTACCCACCCCCATCAACCTACATCTCTCCAGCAGAGAAACTTCCACCCGGCGGCGATCTTCCTTGGCCAGTCTGGAAGTCCTTAAACAGACTCCGCACTGGTGTTGGAAGATCTCTAGAAAACCGAGTGAGGTGGGGTTTCTCTGCAAACGATAAATGCGACTGTGGAGCTATACAAACGATGGATCACCTTCTGCAATGCCCCAGCTGCCCTGTAAAATGTACGACACAGGATCTCATTGAGGCCAATGACACAGCTATAGCTCTGTCCACATACTGGTCCAAGCAGCTATAGATCTTCAAAAAAAAAAAGCCATTTCGACTCGAAAAGAAGAAGAAGACTCATAAGAGTGACATAGGTGTAAAATATTGTATATGTTTCGGCCAAAGTCTGAAGTGCGGCTACACTATACCTAGGTTTAGGCGGCTAAGACCAGATCCGACTTGTCCTTTTTCCAGGGGGGTTAGACAAGCGCCAATCGTTTGTCGCTATCGCTAAAAAAATGTACTGAGATGACAGTAGCTATGGAAAAGCAAACGAAAACGACTGTCATCTCAGTACATTTTTTTATCGATAGCAACAGACGATTGGCGCTTGTCTAGGGCCCCAGGGTTCTTAATTCATAATTAAGGGATACTTAATGCAAATTTTGAAGACGATCACCATACAACAATAACGAAACAAGTTTATTGTTTATATAACAATTGCCCCACGTTTGTGTAATTAAAGACGAAAATAAATTGGGTACACCTATGACAGATAGGTGAAGACGACCTAGGTTTAGCCGCATTTCGGACTATAGCCGTAAAATAATATATAAATATCTTATTTGAAAATTTCAGTGGCTCAAGCACTGGTTTTCATTGAAATCATTATAAAGTTGCGCTTCCAAATTTGCGTATGTACCTAGTTTCTACATACGTGGTCTTGCGAAACTGTATAATACCTCGAGCTAATATTCTGTATTATTTTTTTTGCGTATTGTTTTCAGTTGAATACTGTTATTTTTTAAAACAGTGGCCAGTGAATCAAAGCGGCTGTTTACAGCCATATGTAAACTAATATACATAGTCAAGGATGTATGTAGGTGTCAGGTTACATGACCTGTTTTACTATATGATAAATGGCCATGGCATATCTGTCGCTAATCTATAACTAGGCAGATTTTTGCCCTTGACTAATTGTGTTTTTTTTGCCATGTTTACTTTTGTACATTTTTCTGTGGTCTCGATCAATGACAATGTCTAGCGAAAAGAAAAACAGTTGTATGAAATTTGGTTGTTATTTAACTGTCATATAATTGGATTATCACGTTCAATAAATCCCAATAGCATACTCTTTATTTATTGTTAAAAAAAAAAAAAACAATAAATGGTTAAGAGTAGGAGTAGATCCATTATTATAATGCTCCATTTCGTCATGTAAAATGTTTCTAATGACTAGTAGAGCAGCACGCATTTTCAGAATGGACGGTGTGGTGGACTAGAATAGAGAATTTGAGAACAGATATCTGGGTTAATTAGTTCTGAACTATTAGGTTATTAATAGATAATAACTCTTTACTGGAACACCTCAAATATTTTGAGAAAATTAAAACTAAAACACGATTTTAACCATTAGGCCAGCGGCAGAAATTCCCGATACAAATTTTCGTGTTCCTATAAGAGGTTTTTTTATTTCAGGAAAGTGGGACTGCTTCGTAAGTGGTGGGCTAGCAGTGGGATATGGAATACTGGAGACCACTATAAAAGAGGCGGCTGAAGAGGCCTCCGTCCAAGGAGATCTTGTTAAGAAGTTGGTACCGGCTGGTTGCGTCAGGTACGTTTTTAAATGTATTTAAAAAATAAACGAAATAAGTTCCAAATCTGATCGTAACTGAGTGTCCTTAATACTCAGCCGAGCAGCCGGCTTAATTACGATGCCTTACATCGTAATTATTTCTTTAGACTTTAGAGCGTAAACGCACATGCGTTTTTTGGCGCGATTTGTTTTATCAGCGTGATTATTTTGTCATGATTTCAAAAAGTAATAACGCGACAAATAATCGCGCAATTAAAGATGAAAGCACATCTATCCGAGCCGAACGCGCCGGACGAATGGAATTTTAAATGTTGTATAGGAAATTTTCCGATACGGACGATTCGTCGCGGATAAGTGTGCGAGTTTTCATGAGATTCAAAATTCGATTGAATCGGCGCGTTCGGCTCGGATAGATATACGTCCACCTGAAGAGTGCGTTTCTACTTACGGGTAGCTGAAAAGAGCAGGATAGAATTAATATTTTTAACAACTTCCCTAAAGTTATTTTGATCATTCGGGTGTTTGCGGAAAATACATCGACAAGCACTGATGATTTCACCATTACAAAATATAAAAATTATTTAGTGTTTAAACATATTATAATAAAAAATAATGTTTGCACTTTGCCGGAATTTATAACACTTTGCTTTTGCCAAGTGTCTATAACCAATCTCATTATACACAATATTTTGAACGTTAGAACGTTCAGTACATTTTGTCTAGTTTAAACATTTTGTCTAGTTAAAAATTATACTCAAGAACTTATATTAAAAGAAAATGGGAAGATGCGGCATAGCGCTATCGTTGCTAATAGCAACGATAGCGGCGGTATAGCAGCTATACCAAACTTAGGTCTGTAGATCGGAAAGTGTCGGTTGCCGCGCCGAACTAAAATTGTGCCCAATAGGCCTATTTGAAGCGGCCCATGTTAGAAATGTCAGTACCGCATCTTCCTATTTTTAACCCCCGACGCAAAAACGACGGGGTGTTATAAGTTTGACGTGTCTGTCTGTCTGTGTGTGTGTGTCTGTCTGTGGCATCGCAGCTCCCGAACGGATGAACGAATTTTGATTTAGTTATTTTTGTTTGAAAGAAGAGTTAGTCGAGAGTGTTCTTAGCTATGTTTGGTGGAAATCGGTCCAAGATGGCCGCCGCTACAAAATGGCGGATTACTTTTTTACTCCATGACCCCCTCAATATGGGTATCAAATAAAAGGGCTTAACGAGTAGAATACAGCGCACTATAATAAATTCAAAATCCAAGATGGCCGCCACCACAAAATGATAAATTACATATTGCGTTGGGGGTTTTTTAAATTTTTAATTTAATTCACTTGTTTAAATCTATTCTCAAGAACGAGTTCCCGAGTTATAAATTCATAATAATGTGACATCACTTGCTCATAAAATCATTTTCAAGGTTTAGTAAATTGATACTCATTACTCATCTTCTACCTCAATTTAGGTCATTAAACCTTGAGTTTAACGCTTTATAAGTGACAATCTATACCGCGCACTGTTGCTAGGTCTTTATATAGATCTACGTTTGAATTTGTTTGTTACTTTCAAAAAGGGGTTTTCCAAGGTTTTTAGGTGTTATAACATGTCTAAAATAGCATTTCAAGTTAAGGACAGATATTAATTTGTAAATAAGTGAAGTATGTATGTATACCTATGTATGTGTTCATTAAAATTAATCTGTACCTACTTGCGAATAGTAGCATATACCTATATGTAAAAAAAATACGTTGAAAATAAAAGTTTGTAAATTGACTGATTAGATATTACGAAAGAGTAAAATATATTAAATTTATCAAGACTATATTTAAACTTTTAATCTATAGTAAAGGTTCGCAGTCTTTATTCTATGTAATCGTTACATCTATAATGTTACGATTACATAGCAATACAGAGCATAGATCAGAAGCATAGCATTATAAAAAAAAAAAACTCTTTATTGCAGACATAGTGTGATCCATAGTTAAATCTAAAGTTATTAAATAGTAAAATACCATATTAATGGTATGGTAATATTATAATTATTGGAATATAGATTCTGTAATCATGTTCGATACAAATAAAATACTTTTAATGCAAAGTGCGTAAGTACAATAACTTAGATAAGTACGTTATCTAAAGCTTTGCCAAAAAAGAGTGGCTGAAAATAGAGTTTCGTAAACGTTGGGAAACTTAGAATTACTGGAAACTTTCCATGAATTACGACAAAACTGCGTGAACTTTGAGAACTCTTATAATTTCTGAAGTGCTTGCGTGATTTTTTTATTTTGTTTTGCTAGATGTTCTCTGTAAAGGTTTAATAGATAGGTACATAAAATCCTACTAATATTCTAAATGTGAAAGTTTGTAAGAATGTATGGATGTCTGGATGGCATGTTTAACACTTAGTTTTTTTATTGCTTTAGTTCTTCGTTGTAGCGTCCGTGGCCCAGTGGTCGTAGGTCCAGCTTTAGCGCCGGAGGTCCTGGGTTCAAATCTAGCGTGGCAAAGATTTTCGCCTAGACGTTACCGTGTTTCGGAAGGCACGTAAAACTGTGGGTCCCGGCTGTTTCCTATAAGAAATGTAGGAGGCATTCGTAAGGTCAGGTTGGAGGCCCTGTTATAATCTCGGGGACCTGAAACTGCAACATATAAGTTCGCCACACCTATAAATTGTGATTTGACTCCTACAGTGTAAGTAGGGTAACCTGTTCTGTTAGAGTAGAAACCCCAATTGTATATTACTAGTTTATGCTCGCGGCTTAGCCGGCGTGACTAAATCCTTTCTTACCGTAGGTCTACGTCATAAAACCTATCCGTATTCCAAATTTCAACCCAATCCGTCCAGCGATTTAGGCTGTGCGTTGATAGAGCAGTCAGTCACTCTTTCCTTTTATATATTTAGATTATTATGTCGCTTTTAAACACTTTTATTATTCATTCCTTTGTAGTTTCTACTTCGAGAGCGAGCGCGGGTTATTCCCCAACACGGAGTATGTTTACGACCTGGAGTTGCCGCTGGAGTTCACGCCACAGAACGCGGACGGTGAGGTGGAGAGCTTCGAACTGCTCACGGCCGAGGAGTGCGTGCAGCGGGCACTTTCTCCGCAGTTCAAGACCACCAGCGCACCTGTACTCATCGACTTCCTCATACGGAAGGGCTATATCAACCCTGAAAATGGTATTACATACTTTATTTTCTTGTCCTACCTCCGTTGTTATGGACGGAGGCCTGTTCTACTTTACTCTACTGTAGCTGCTCACGGCCGAGGAGTGTGTGTAGCGGGCACTCTCACCGCAGTTCAAGACCACGAGCGCGCTTGTTCTCATCGACTTCCTCATACGGAAGGACTATATCAACCCTGAAAATGGTATTACGTATTTTTTTCTTGTCCTACCTCCGTTGTTATGGAGGGAGGCCTGTTCTCTACTGTACGTGTACGAACTGGGGTTGCTGCTAAAGTTCAAGACCACCAGCGCACCAGTACTCATCGACATTCTCACACGGAAGGGCTATATCAACCCTGAAAATGGTATTACATACTTTTTTTCTTGTCTGACCTCTGTTGTTATGGACGGAGGCCTGTTCTCTACTGTATGTGAACGACCTGGAGTTGCCGCTGGAGTTCACGCCTCAGAACGCGGACTCTTCTCCGAGCATGCATCGGGAGGTCGGTAGTGTCATGGTTCGCGTGCCCCGATCAGGAGATCGGGGAACGCGAACCATGACACTCAATGACACTCTTGCAGGAGCAAGAGTGTCATTTTGCGAGAAGTTACCATGACCAGTGGTTCTTAACCGGTAGTCCGCGGATACCTGTGGTCCCTGGAGGCATTTCAAGTGGCAAAGCTGTCGTAATACATATTATTGAAATGTAACATGACAGTCACCCAAAAAATACAATCTTATTTGGAATTAAGTTTAAACATTTTTAGAGAAATCCAAACAAAAGAAAATTTTCTTTTCCCAAACTTTGAGACGTTGCATAGAAGTTCTATGATAGAATTTAAGGTAAATAACCAACTTAGTGGTCCCTGGAACGTTAGAAATTTAGTAAAATGGGCCTTCGTGACATAAAGGTTAAAAACCACTGCACTAGACCAACACCAGTGGTTTCTCCGTCGAGGTATCGGTCCCTACATGGCTCCTCTTAACACCGTGCCGAAATACGGCTTGATCGACCATGATGCGAAATGATTAGTCACACCAATTTAAATTTGTTTTCCAGAGCCAAACTACAGATATCTAGTGGAACTTCTTCACGTCCCGCTGCAATCCATATACACGTGGCCGCACTCGGCTACAGTCACCGCCAACGGGGACGAACAAATACAGAGAGTTAACTAAACCTCTTATATCTCAGCGAGTTGTGTAGTTACCGCTGTGAGTGTCGACCACACTTTACAAGCCATTTGGAGAGGTAAACATTCAATATTAGCACTTTATAGCAAAGATAGTAGCTATATTAATCCCAAAACACAGTTTGTGTTGGGACCTATGGATTCATATTTGTTGTAATGAAATTTTATGTCAGTCAATAAATTTTGGTAAGACATCAGTTGAAATTCACCAATTCTTGTATGGTTTTGTGTTTATGCTCGTTTTAAAAACATCGCCAAATCTTTTTAAAACGAGCACATTGCTAGCAAAATTGCAAAAATCGCAGGAGATTTCATAGCTGTCAGCGCTGTCGTGACTTACGTAATAGCGTTATTGTAAGCCACTGCTCCTGCAATCTAAAAAAAAAAATAACATCAAATACCGATTCAATGTTTCAATCATAATTTTTCAAATTAATAAGTATTTTTAATCACGAATATCACTCTCTATATTTATTTGATTCCTTTAAAGCTGTTACAACACTTTGCAGAATTGAAATTGTTATAATTAGACTCTTTCATTGACATATTTGTGTCTAAAGTTCTGTTTATGGCAGATTATTTGTCTTAGAGCCACAAACAAAACATCAACCCTAAAGTCCTAGCCAATCGCCAAACGCTTGTGACTAACGCTAAATAATGTGCTGGGATTAAGAATATTGTGGAATAATGAAGTAGAATTATAATAATTATTGTCATTCCAGTACATATTATGTTTAGTGTTAGGCAGAGGCCACGTTTGGTGCTTGGTTAGCTTCCAAATGTGGTCAACACTCATGACGGTACGTGTATTATGCCTTCATTTTCTACTTCTTAGGAACTGTATTATGTTAATGTAGTGGCTATTTTTGCGCTTATTGGTATGAATTATTTACAAATGCACACACGGACATTTTAATTATTATAATTTGAATAGTGTGGTACCTAACCGAGTCTTGGGCTTCAACAAAAACGACATGTTATCATACTCTATCTCAACAAGACTTCGGTTGGTTTAGAAAATCTTCAAGTCTTTCCCTTTTTCAAATCAACGATAAGATAGGTTCAAATCCATAAAATGAATATTTTCTTGAAGTCTCTCTCTAGTTCAAATCCATGACGGGATTATTTTCTTGGTTTTTCCTATTGTATTGAATGACGTTTTATCATTTTCAATATATTTTTCCTCACAAAATTTTCACGTCAGCTGGTCTTCCTTTATTATTATTAATTTTGGATTTGGAGACCAGTTTATTGGCATTCAAATTATTCCAATTTATTAAACTAAATTTAATAATGTTATTTATGTATTATCTATAGTTTACTGCACTTAGGTACTGAAAATAAAGTTTAATTATACCTAAAAATATTAAATTATTTACTCCATAATGTAACTAATGGTTTTTTGGGTTTGCTTATATACTCGCACTTAAAATACTTTGATTAAACGAGGTGCAAAATAAATCATCCGATTTTTTTTTATTAAAACTAAATTGGATGGTTAATTTTGCACCACTCTATAAATAGTTTTGATTTGTGACCTGGGAAGGCTAAAATCAATATGAATTACAATGAATTTTGACATAAACCTCAGTAATTATACTTTACACACTCAGTATGATCAATTTTTCATCAAATTTGTAGTAGGTATTGATTATAGCCTTCCCTTAAGGGCTTAAAATATGCTAGGCGATTGTTGCTCTTGCACGGTATGACGAATTTTAAAATATTCGTCAATTTACTTTTGTAAAATGTTTTTCATGGTCGCCCAGTTTTAAGCCCTTTAAATGATATTAGATCCAATGCAAAGGCTTAAGTAGGTTAAAGTTTGCCTAATGTATCATTATTTCAAACGTAGTTTTAAAATAGTAACGGTTTTGGCTTTATCTCACCCAAACTAATACCTTTAAGATAGACAACTCTTTAATAAAACATCACAAATATGAAAAAAAAAAAAAGCTAAACTAAAACACAGAATTCTAAATTTTTTGAAAAACAATATGAATGAGCATTAATATATTATGTATTATATCTATTGAAACTACGATTTTGGGTTAAAGTCCGAATTACGCACTCTTTGGACCGAGGGACGAAAGAATTTTTTATCATTACATCCACAGCATTAACTAGGTCTTTGTTAATTTAAAAGATTAGATATTAGATAGTGAGATAAAGCCGAGCTTCGAGTGTTACCTGATATTAATATTTGAATATCTTCCTTAATTATAAACGTGATTATTATATTATAAACAATGTAATTAGTTTGATTTAGTGATGTGACCAAATCCTCAAGTTTTAGCAATGTTTGTGTGTGAAGTTGTCATAGTTTAGCTAGGTATGGTTAATTTCTGTGATACTTTACCAAGTTTTGGTATAAGGCAATAATATTATATTTATGTGTGAAGCTGATGAAAATTGGAATTGGCACGCATTCGAAAATGACGTATAAACCGTAGCGCGATTTACAATCACTTTCGCATAACATTTTCTTTCATAGTACGTTTCAGAAAGTCTTTCAAGACGGTGTATACTACTTATTTTTATATATTCTTCAGAAATCTGACTTTTTATTTCAACTCTTAGAGCGTTTTCGCATTACACTCGATCCGAGTTCGATTCAAATCCGTCAAATGACGGATCGATAACTGACCGTAGTAACCAGAGTAATTTTCGTACATATACTACTATAGATCCTTCAATCCGTTAAAACGATCATTCCGATGACGGACAGAAATCGGGTGGCAGTGGTTAGTCACCATTCACCATACAATGTTTTGAAAACGCTTTTGATGTCGAAGCTGTATAAAAGGTAGTAATTCATCGTAGAGAAGCCAATGAAACCTTATAAACTTTACACAGGAAACTGACGCACAAACTGACAAAAATGCTTGCGACACGATTGTACATTATTTTCGAGTGAGATAAATTCTATTTTTTATGGCTTTACCTTTATGAGTTTTTCATTTCGGATACTTACATAAAATACATTTTGTTTCGCCACGAGCGCTAGATTTATTTGAAAATGACCGCGTTATGTGTGTACGGTTCCCTATAAATTGATTGGATTAAATTGTAACAAAATTAGATTTTATCTCGTACTCATAAGACATAATATTCTATACCTAGTGTCGGTTAGTATAATTGGGATGATGACTAGGCAAAAAAAAATAGTAATTCTATTTAGTCCCTCAGTCAGATAATAAAAAATAATAAGCATTAAATTGCTTGAAATGCCACAATAGGGATGTGGACAAGATTGAAAACTTTAAATTCTTTTCAATAGTTACGTCAGATCTACCTTTAATAACAAATACAAGATACACATTTTGTTGGTTTGTGAATATATTAAAAGGTAGCTGAGATACGTACGACACAGTGACGTCATGTTTACGAAGTTGTCATGTTTATCAAATTACGAAGTATATAAAAATGTTGACTTCAGAGCCATTGGGTTAGATGTCTGATTTTTAATCGGCTATCGACTTCGGACCTTATAGGTCGAACATAAGGTCCGATGTTGATTGGAAGGTCCGATCGAACATCCGATCCAATGGCTCTAACGTCGAGAAATGTGTCCAATATCTACTTGATAGACATAATATTAGAAATTTTTGTCCACATTCCTATTGAGTAAAAGAGACGTGTGAAAAATATGAGCAATAATTTACAAAAATCTGCCTGACGGACTAAAATTAAAAAAATAGTCATCATCCCTGTGAAATAGTTTTAGGTGCTATTGCTTAAATGCATGTTTACGGTGAATATAATATAGGTACTTACTTAAAATCAATTGAAATTTCGTCTAGTCAATCGACGACCGTGACAACTGGTGAAATAATATATTTATTTTTATTCGCTTGTTCTGTATTTTGTTACTTATTCAAATTATATATTATGTACCTTGTAATGTATTACAATATCACAATTATAAAAGGTGTTACGAAAATACTAAATTCGCTTAAAAGGGGATTATACAGAAAATAACAACCGCTGAAAACAATAATTTTTAAATTCGTAAATATTATATATTTGAATACAAACGATGCAATAAAATATAGTAGATATTAAATTATAATTGGACTTTTTATACAAAATGACTAATTAGCCGTATTACGTACTGGCTAACTTGATTCACAATTAGCCTACAAAAATATTCTTATTGACATTAATCTTACAAGGCGTTTCCTAATAATCCTGCGTAATAGGATACAAGAAAGTTAAGTTAAAATTTGGTTTTGTCGTTTAATGACGAACGTTATATTTCTAAAGGGTCATTTTTCCGATTTTGTACGAAAAGTCGATGTATTACGTATCTTAAAATTATTTTTTCGTGATGTAGAACAAGACCTATAACATCTTTATATCATACCTATCTCAGAAGCGAAATTATTATATTCTTTGCAATTGTATCAAAATTATAATTTATAAATTGGTTGTAAAAGTTTACTTTATTTTGATAGTGAGCTAATTGCATTAGCTTTAAAATGTATAATGGTCTAATATAAGAAGAAACAACTTTGTTCCTTTTTCGACTATAATTCATTAAAAGTTGATGTCTTCATTGTGGCACAAACTAAACACGTTGTAAAATGATATAATATGTATATAGTAAGATCATGGTAATGTATGTCGACATACATTATGTCTCAAATGTAAAGTTGTTTTTTCCTCTAAATTCTAAAGCTTCTTTCGAAAGAAGCCTTTTAATTCCTCCCTCAAAAGCCGATGCTCCACTTCTCGTAGTGTCAAATTTGTTTTAAAAAGTGCTGTTCATACTTCGCGCGGTAATTTTCGCGAAGTGGGGCTGACCTATAAAGATACATAAATCTTTTTCTTACATTTTTTTATAGTTTTATATTCCATTGTAGACAATACTTATCTATTTTAGACTAGGTATACCTAAAAGTCGCTATAATAAGTCGCCATAATATACTTTTAGTTGAGATTATAGTCGAAAAATTAACTTATAATTGTCCATAAGCAACGCTGGTTCTAAGTCGGCACATACGTACTTCTCGTAATCGAACAAGAGGCCTTTAACGTAGGTCGTATTTATAGTGTAGAACAATTAGATGAGACTGCAATGTTACTCGATTTGGAACCATTTTCAAGTTCACTTCAATAATCACGATGTTGATAATGAATAGCAAATAGTAAAGTTCATAGACAAATGCTAGTGACTATATTGAAGAGTTAATTTGTACTGTCATTGCAGTTTTATACATTTTTATGGACACGTTATCGGCGAAAGATTTTGTATCGATATTCTGTAATACTTACATACTTAAATTATGAATGTAATCGTTTATATTTGCGATAGTAACAATAGTTTTCCTAAAAATAAAATGTTAAAAGCATGTTGACTTTGATTTGTTTTAAAGTTAGAGCCACACTACTGTGATGTGGCATAACGCGTCAGAATAATCACATCACTGTACATTCGGAATCATCAGAATCCGATATGATTTTGACGCGACACGACATAATTTCACAACCAGCGTGTTGATTCTGTAAGAAGACGACGAATTTATAGCAAAATGATAGCTAATTGTAGCATATAGTTACGAAAACACTTCAATTTTTACTTTTGTATTGTAACTCCTAAGTGGATCAATTATTTTTGTTTTATAAACTTAAAGTCTTGCTGCGCTCTCTTTCGTTGTCTTTCTATATGGCGGCTCCAGATTAGTGCCGTGAAGCCCCGTGAACAGGCGTGAACGTGAATGTGGACGGTTTTCGCGGGGTTCACGCGCATTCACGCCTGTTCCCCGATCAGTGTCGGTATTTTGTCCCGCGACAAAGGGTTCGCGCCCCCTTCGCGCGGTGTTCACGCGTACACATCCACATTCACGGCCCCGTGCCAGTTTCGTTTTTCAGATTTTTGAAATCGTGTCCCTACAGGAGGTTTTTTTGTTTTTGTTTTTTTTTAGTTTTCATTGACGTGATGTTGGCATAAATGTTGTATAACAATTTGCCATAAAAAAAAAATACTCCGGACTATTGCTGCGCAAAATGGAGTGGCGCGCAAACTTTTGGAACTAATCTGGAGCCGCCATTATATATTGCCACAGCAAACAAAGTTATTGCAGCAGCAGCTTCTACGTCCATTTCGCGGCAGGTTTCAGGAACGATTGAGAGCATCCCGTGAATGTGGAGGGCACGACTTGTGCCGTGAATTCACAGCGAGAATTCGCGCGTGAATTCACGGCACTAATCTGGAGCCGCCAATAGAATCCACATGCCAATGTAAACGAGATCGCAGATACTTTGGCATTCGTATTTTCAGGGCCATTGG
Source organism: Hemithea aestivaria (assembly GCA_947507615.1). Lineage (NCBI taxonomy): Eukaryota > Metazoa > Arthropoda > Insecta > Lepidoptera > Geometridae > Hemithea > Hemithea aestivaria. The sequence goes on along the minus strand of OX382325.1, from coordinate 9,251,947 downwards.
GTAAAAGAAAAAAACTTTTATTATAGTAAAATTTATTTAGAATAAACGCCGATATTGACAACTGTCGAAATACACAAAAATATACACAACATTAGGTGTTCTTATAACACAATATTAGTAAAGAAACAACGCAACGTAGTTATTACAAAACACGCTGTCGTATGCGATATAAGGGCACACCTCTGCTTCAATGCTGCAGAATAAAAACCAGAGTACCTACTTCCTCCACGACTTATTTTATCCTCGACTAGCGAATGCTGGTCATACCTGCCCCCCAAACAAGCGCTAAACGCATAAAAGTACTGGGCTGACAATTTTGTTCGTTTTTCACAACTGTCCCCAGTACAATAAAAATCACACGCACACAATCGCTAAAGCTTTTAATTTTAAGCTTTAGCGATAAGCGTTTGGCGCTTGGCTATGGGAGACTGCATTCGTCTTTATCTTTGATTCCAGCGGTATTTTTCCGGTCGCCCCCACAAAAATTCCTCCCAGGTGGCATTTGGGTGGCAATTTCCCCGTTGCCGCCGGTCGAGGGTGATTTGCAATCTGATCTACAGAGCAGTTGAAAGAAATTTAAAGTGTGATCAATAACTTTTCAGTCGCCATTCGGTGATAAATGCTTAATTGATGTGGGGCAACTAGGAATATACCGTTACAGAGATGTTCTACATTTCTAAAGCCCTTCACAGATGCTCATTAGTCAAATAATTGTTTTATCAAACAGTTTGATCATCAAGATATTTAAAAACTTAATCTACGAATTAAAAACAATTTTATTATTAGTGTAAGCAGTAAAACAAGCGTTCAACCAAATACGGTTTAAAAATAAGTATTATTATAAAGAAGTACACATTAATGTGTTCTTAAAATAGAGATATAATATGTAACGTTAATATAAAAGAACGAGAAAATACAACAGTGATTAGAGAAAAATAAACTGTAGACAGATAAAACTATAGACAAGTGAATAGCAGCAGAAGACAAATATTCCAATATATGCCGCGTTAGTCGATAAAACCACTAATTTAATAAACTTATAGTCTTCCTTCTGCTGAATTGATGAAGTAGCTATTAGCTTAAAAAATTGTGTAAAACAGATAATCTTAGATTGGCATAAGCCCCTGTTTAAAAACAAATTTTTCATGTGTAAGAACGCTCCAGTACTACATTCGGTCGGAGTTCGTTATGTAACGAAGGACACCCTTATAACTTTTTGTATGGTAGCCATACCATACTAAAAGTTATACGCAAGGCCAGACCGCCAGTTGACGGATTCTGAACCATGTAGTGTGGAAGCGTTCTATGACTGCCTAGCAATTAGTCTATAGTTTTTTCTGTCTTAGAGGCAAACAGAGTATTAAGTCTAAATATTATCAAGGCTGTCGTGGCTTTTGAAGCCATGTTCAAAGATCAGGCGGCGCGGTCGCAACGGTCCGACAGTAATTCAATAACGCCGCCTACTTATGACTAATTATCGCGTTTTTATAGCAACTAGTTTACAGTATTACATGAATCCTTTGGCGATCAGTATTACACATAGAGCATAGATTGAGCTATCTTATTGTGATTATTGCATTATTATAAGGCCAGTACGCTTGAAATAGCACCAGTGCGGTCCATAGTAATTGTCTAAATAAGTTTTTCACATTAAAAAAAAAACTGTAATTAGTGTTCTATTAATAATAAAGCCGGATGGTGCGGCCGTGCCGCTTTTTGCTCGACTTGGCGGGGGCACCGCCGTGCCCCCAGATTAGTATCTCAGTCTGTGTTCTATGTATGTGAACATTCGCTTCAATGAAGTCTGGCTAATATTGATACAGAAACACATTACCAAAATTAGCACATCATGCTCTCCCAAATAACAATTTTACTCTTTCGAATACAAACATGTTCTTTCGGTTCGATTAGAAAATGATTCATTTATCAAACCATCATTGTGTGCAGAAATTGAGAACAAAGGGCTTACTGGCTATCTCACTGTCATTATTAACAAAAAAAATCGTAGTTTTATAACTTTAGCGTTCTATGACTCTTAGAACATTATGTGTCGGTTAGTGATAATCACCAGTAAATAGCCATTAGGCTCTTAACCCAATTTACTGTTGTAGTCACCAGCTACAAAGTCCTCCAAAACAGTGCTTGAGACATCAGCTTCCAGTGAAATTCCTCGCAGATTCTTGTATCAATAGTTAGCCAGGTTCCGTAGGCGTCGGTTAGTAGTCGTCCCCGCGGGAGACGACCTCCTTGCAAGTGGGGCGGAGCAGCAGCGTGTGTTCGAACTGCGCCGTGTAGCAGCCCTTGATGTCGCAGAGCGGCGGGTAGGCGTCGGTTAGTAGTCGTCCCCGCGGGAGACGACCTCCTTGCAAGTGGGGCGGAGCAGCAGCGTGTGTTCGAACTGCGCCGTGTAGCAGCCCTTGATGTCGCAGAGCGGCGGGTAGGCGTCGACCACGCCCTTGTCGCAGAGGTCCTTGAGAGCCATCGCGTACCTGTTGGCGCCGGCGCGCTCCAGCCAGCGCTTGCAGAACGCGAGCGTGCCGAAGTTCTTGTTGATCAAGTTTAACAGCTGTTTGGATGACTGCAGTCTGGAAGGGAACATTGGTATATTAAAATCTATATATTGTTTTAATTAACTGGAACCTAGAGCGTTTCGAGCCTCGCCAGAACCCCACCACCTCACCTCACCTCACCTCACCTGCGTGTATAAGTTTCGCCGAAACGCGTTGCGGTCGGGTCGTATTAATACACAAATTTCGCGATGTGGCTATTTTAAATTTACCAAGAAGCGACGCGACGTGTTTTCGCTCAATAATCGATTTTGGTTAGAATGTAAGACCTAATCCAAAGGCTACCTACATACATACCAAACTTTAATCTTAAAGTATCCTGAATTCTTACTCCCAAAAATTATTTTTATGTAGAAAGCATAACGCAATAAATACCATGTGATATTTGAGTTACACGAACTGTAGTTCGAAGTTAACATTTTGGCTGTGGCGGTTTTATTTAGTTGCTAGAAATGGAAATTATCGAGGTCTCGTAGCATCAGTTCACAAAACTCGACTTTTGTGTACGTCAGCACCCGCGTTTAGTATATTACGTGTAATAGCTGAGCGGCACAAACTGGCGGCCGGTGGAGCCGAACGTCTCTATAGTGTAGCACTCGTTCAAGGTATAACACTTAGTACAATATGAGCCGTGATACCTGAGCGGCACGAACTGTTGCTCGAAGTTCTTCATGTAGTGTGAGCAGTCCATATCGTCGTGCACCTGCCCGCGGCCGGTGGAGCCGAACGTCTCTATAGCGTAGCACTCGTTTTCCTCCATGCGTGTCGTTTCTCCTCCCTTCACTATCGGCACCGTCTTGCCGGCGTGGATCCCTGACACACAATACAACGTTTAAAACTTTAAAACATTTATTATTTATTTATTCAAATCACAACATCCACAGACCTTAATAAACTTTGTTATCTAAAACTATACACTAATACTTATGTCCAATTACGGATGAACTTTTTATACAATAATATAAGAAAGCAGCAAACCTTTAAAGAAAGTATGTAATACTAGTTTACTAAGTGTGCATAATATTTATTGATAATGTAAGTTTGTGAGTGTTAGTGTGTACTATGTAAGCTTAAGCTGTAAGATAGAGCCAATAAATTATTTTTTATTTCATTTTTTTACGAGTGTATTCATTCAGCGGTCATTATGACAATGTTCCAGCATGATGCTCAGTGAATTTATGTAATGCGGCTGTGGTATCACTGCGGCCATGATTGACCTATTGTAATCATGTTCAGTGAAGCCACGGAGGGATTTATCCCGCCTTCTAGGTTTAGTCTGCTACCATTCACGGCCGCATCGCTTAACATCACGCGAGATCGTGATCAAAGGTTAAATATATTAAATAAAATAAATATAACGTGACTACCAGCCAACACTCTGAATGTACATATTATATTTCAAAGCCTATCCAGTCGTAACAGTCGCCGAGGCCGAAAACGGCCAGGACGACTTATAATAAGCCAATGCAAGGTAGGTATCATAATTAAAACTGCTTGACCTATTTTGATAAAATTTAAATGGTGGAAAGTAACTATCTTTTTAAACCAAAATAGAATTTTCCAAATTGATCCAGGCTTCTTTGAGTAGTTGGTGAACATAAATAAATAATGATTCTCTAAAAGAACTAAGTTACGAAATCTATTTTTTCTTTTAGTTTTAAATACTTACTGTATGGTCCAATAGAGTGTCCATTGAGATTGCGAATTGGCTTCACTTGATAAGTTTGACCATCCAGTTCAACTTCGTGTGATTCCATCACCTAAAACACGACATAGTTTTAAATATGATAAATGTGTTAGTTAACAACTACATATGTAATTAAAGACTTATATTTTGTTCTTGCAGGCGTAGACATAGGCAATCGCTTGTGACCAATTATATGTTGCAGTTTTAGGTTGCCGTAATTACTACAGGGCCTGCAACATGAACTCTCACATCTTATAGGAAACAACCAGAACCCATAGTTTAACGTGCTTTCCGAAACACGTCTAGGCGAAAATCTTAGCCACAGATTTAAATCCAGAGCCTCAGGATTACAAGCTGGACGTACAACTACTGGGCCACGGACCCTACAAAATGGTTTCTTTTCATTGATCGAGTCAATTTTGTTAGTTTTTTTTTTAAATTTATTTAGGTAAACCAACAATGACATAGTATGTAGTAATTATGTACTTATAAATAATAAAGAAACTTAAATTACTATGTCACCCACATCGTCTACCACCGATTACTACACAAAAGTTAGGGATTTGGCAGCGGAGAGCATGTATTTATTTCTATCTATATCTATTCAGTTTAGTTTTGTTAAATTATGTCCATTTTGTTAAATAAAATATGGCATTATGAGAATTTTTGAAAATAAATAATTTTTAAATATTGCTCCCCTTGCCATTTTTTAATATATTAAACTGAAAACACTTTTAAAATGTGTGCAATAATATTATGGAGGGATGGTCTTAAGGAATTAAAAAAAAAATCTATGCATTTATATTTCAAAATTTGTCAAATAGTGCGAGCGAGAGAGCGTCACTCGATATAGATAGATACATAGATGATAGATAACTCTTTATTGCAACAAAGAAAACAATTAACACTAAATAAGTACATTTCAGTTCAGCAATGTTACAATTGGCGGTCTTATCGCTAATAGCGATCTCTTCCAGACAACCAAGCAGGAAAGGAAAAATACAAGTTTTATAATAACGGTGGTTATAAAGATATTATATAGAAAAACAGAGAAACATTATATTATATGCTATTAACGTGATAACATAATTCTAACCTCTTGTATAGCAGCACCAACATCGCACAGCCTGACATCAACACCCGAAGCCTTGATCCCGGCCTCGGTAGCCTCCTGCACTCCCTTCACCAGCGGGTCGTACTTGGGGTTGAAGTGCAGAGTGAACGCGCAGTCTATGATGCGACCGTTGATGTGCGTGCCGAAGTCTATCTTCACCACGTCGTCGTACTCCAGTACTGTTGTGTCGCCTGTAATGTTATGTTACATATTAAATATTAAGTGGAGCTTGATAGTCTTTGGAAACTGTTGTTTTTGCAACAATAACTGTAATGAGAAATGTATATAGGTACCAATAATAATTAACGTCGGCCATTAGGACAGTCATAGGCCCGCGCTCCACTTCAGGGCTTCGAGCAGGGTTATTTTTCAGGCTAGAAGATATAAGTTCTTGGGAGGGTTCACGCTACGTCACTACTTGCTATGCAATGTCGCGCTGAGGTCATGACCTTCTTGCTTGGGAGGCATCAGTGCTGGCTGCGGCGGCGGCGTTTTATGGAGCTATCCCAGGTGCCAGTCAATGTGTTAATACCTCAGCGATTTTCAATTAAATTGTCTAAGTAAGACAAACTTTTCTTTGGACAGATACATATGGTGCTTGTTTTTTTTTTGGGTTACGCAAGTTAAATTGTATGATTTTATTATATTTTTACCAGTATTAGGAGTATAATGAGCAGCGCAATGGTTACGGCTGCATCCAGTGGGGAAGGCAAGCCCAGCCTTGAGTCCGTCCTCCCCAATTAGACGACGAGCTGTCGACTCCAACTCCTCACATATTTGTATCATCGTCATGCCCGGCTTTATCCATTCACGCATGTGCTTGCGAGTCTGAAATAAAATCATGGGTTGAAAATACGTTCTGAGGCGTTTTGCTTCTACTTTTATTAATAAGAAATGGTTGCAGTTGGCAACACATTGCCGTCATCCATGTTTAACTTAAGAATTCTGAGAGAAAAATAGTCAATTTTATTATTGTTATCTTGTCAATGGTTCCTATATTTGTACCATTTATGATCCGGACCTTTGGTAGACGTGCCTGTGGCTACTGCCTGGGCAGTGATATGCAAACATTACTTTGCTTCGGTAGGAGGGCACTGTAGCTAGTGAAATTACTGGGCTGAAGAGTCTTAACATCTTATGACTCTTGAGTAAAAAGGGTTGCGGAATTTTAAATCATTGAAATCCTGGAAAGTATTGTACTGAAAATGGGCAGTGTTATCTCCTTCTATCAGTAGAGTGTCTTGCTCATCTTCTGTTTCTTACTTCTTTGCATAAAAAAGCTTTCAATTTCTCAGTCACTGGTGCTACATTGTAGCCAATTTGAATAAATACTTTTTGAGTTTGAGCAAAACATTGCACCACATCAGACAAAAGGTAAGATTCTCCCGTTCATTTATTAAAAAAATACCTGTCTGTGAGCCTCGGCAGCATGTCTGACTTCCTGGTAGATATCTTGATGGAGTCTGTCCAAAGCCCTCTTCTCTTCACTGGAGAAACGCTCCTTGGCTGTCCTCTCATCAATGCCTTCTGCTGGGCCGTGATCCGTTATCTGACCCTCGGGGAAATTCCCTGTAATAAGATAATACTTTACACCACATATTAAATAAAATACATTACAAGAGTAATCTTAATAATTAAATGTACAAACGGCATTCTTATTGCTAAAGAGTGATTACTAAATATAATATAAATTTAGTATTTTTATAAATATTTGCTTTATAACTCAACTAGGTATGGCAAAGCAAAGTTTTTTATGCTATGCAATTGATTTTATTGCAGTTTCCACCCATAGACAATGTGATTCTAAAGGAGCCTTATTATATTGTATAATACTCAAGAACTGCTGCTCAAGCTGTATTCGAAGCAGACCAAATTTTAAGATATAATATATTCAGTACCTTTTCAACTTATATTATTTTTCTCGAAATTATAATATTAGGTACCTACATACCCCACTGATTCACATAAGCTAATCATATTCAAATTAATTTAAAAGTTAATGGAACTGGGTACTTTATTTCAATAAACCTAATGTTACATATATAGGCACTAATTAATTAATTATATTTTACCTCTACATGGAAGTAAATAATGTCTGGATTATGGAGCATCTGTATTATTATACTATAGTACATTTCCATAATTGCTATCAAAACCAATATTGCTACATTGAAGGGTTAAAGACATGTACCATGTAATAATGATAAGAAATAATCTATTATTACGATTATATTTTATTTGCTCCAGAATAAGGTGAGCAATTGTTATTTATTACTTTCAAGATAATAAATATAATTGGTGTTTTGTATAATATTTTTTTACAAAGTCAGACAAGAATGAGATTGGTACAGGACAGGGTTGTGAGTGGCATTACATGAAGTCATACATTGAAATAGCTAGCTGAATGTCCCAAAGAAGGCTATAGATTGTAGTATACACAAGATACAAAAAAAAAAAAAATAGCTTACACATTACTAATGTACAGATTTTTCCACTCATTATACTGGTGGTAGGCTTCAGCCATGGCTAGTTACCACCCACTGGACAAAACTGTGCCCGGAATTATGTTCAGTGAAACCAGGGAGGGATTTACCCACCTTCTTATATAAATAAACTAGCTGACCCGGCAAACATTGTTTTGCCATATAAATAAAAAAAAATTTAGGGGTGGACTACCCCTCCCCCTTTAGGGGGATGAAAAATAGATGTTGGCCGATTCTCATAGATACCGGATAAGCACAAAAAATTTCATCAAAATCGGTCAAGCCGTTTCGGAGGAGTATGGCAACGAAAACTGTGACACGAGAATTTTATATATTAAGATAAAAAATTATAAGCATATGTTTGTTACTCTTTCACGCCAAAATGGCAGGACTAATTGGGCCGAAATTTGGGATTTAAGTAGACCCTGAAACATAACCTAAACTTGGCATAACACATAGGCTACTTTTTAAAAGGAAAAGTGCATCTACACTTTGTTTTAAAAACAAAGATAATTTTTCCAGAGTTCGAAGGCTATATATAAATGAAAATATCAATTATTTATTCACAAAAACTGTTATATTCGATATATCTTATGATATATGTATATCTGATATATTATGATAAATATCCGATATATATACCTACAATGTATTAAGATATTGATCCTTTGAACCCTGCAAAAAAATCTTTGTTTTTGAAACGAAGTATAGTTAAAAATAAAGATTTGCTAAACAGTTATTGCCTTACCATCAGGGAAGAGCTCAGCGATAGGTATAGTTGGAGGCTTAGTTTGCTCTTTATTGGACTCCTTGGAAGCTTTGCTTTTATTTTTCTTTTTTTTCTTCTTTTTCTCCTCGTCTCCACCATCCTCCACAGCCAACGCTTCTATTTTCTCAGTAGGTACAGTCTCTTGACTGTCATTCTCGGCTAAACTATTTTCTGGAACATCAAAATAAATTGTTTAAGTTTAAACAAAAACATTTAATTCATACCTAAAAGACTACCCGCACACACTTTTAGAATAACTATTGTTTGTGTCATGACTCATAATAATGACATTGTTTAAGGTCATACAAGTGCCCACAAAATTAGTAAGAACATTGATATTTATCCAGTTTTTAGCCTAGGAAAAAAAATGCAGTATACATCATCACCCGGAGGGGACACATAGTGGTATATTAATGGGACTCTCCTGCCAAAGATAGGTGCAGAGATGGTACCCACTAAAATACCTGGGGGTGTTACCACTGTGCTAGGGCAGCGGCTACGCAGAAGTACTCGTTCACGGCACAGTCTACAGACCTCAAGTAACCACCCATTATAGTATGTCTTGTTTTTGTTTTTATTTCATATTCAAATTCTATAGGTCCAAATACATTTACTGAATTTTTTTACATTTTACTTGTAATAAATCTTAAAAGTACTGGTTTCTGGAACAAATGTTACTAATGTAACATAGGTATATTATTTTTCCTGTAAAGTTGAATTTTTGCAGTTGTCTGTTTATTTGCCAGGGAATGCAATGTGATGTTGCTTGACCAAGCTAAGCTGCTTTTATATTGTTCAAAAAATAAACTATCTACAGCTATGATAGAAAGCATAACTAAAAGAACTGTATGAGACTTATACAGGACTGGGTGACCAGGAGAAGGTAATATTATAATAATAAAATAATAATCTAATTATAGTAATTTTGCAGCAAACTCCACCCCTAAGCCCTTATGTTAACTGTCCTTTTCATGCCTCTCATAAAATTAGTATTCTTCAGCATATATTATTTAAGAACAATATTTATTTACAACAGACAACACACACACACACAGTATTAACACAACAACAACACACACAACACAACAGTATTAATTTTAATTATCTTCAAACATGCACCTACGTATTAGGTAGGTATGTTAAGAATACCTCGAGAAAAAAATTGTTGATACAGCTCATATACTGATTACCTACCTATTGGATTTTTAACATGTAATTCAATACGCATATTTTTGAAATTCACGGATCTAAAAATATACGTGTTTACGTGAGGTAAAGGTGAAAAACTACTTATACATTTGGATAAATTGATATGACTGTCAGAATGAACGGCACCTAACCTCAAGCGCACTATCGTATCACTACTGATTATATGTTATACACACCGGCAGCCTTCTTCTTCTTCTTTTTTTTCTTCTTCTTCTTAGCGGGATCTTTATTTTCCCCATCTTCTACTCCTTCCAATTCCTCTTCTTCACCATTTTCGATCACTTCGTCTTTCTCTATTACAACCTCATGTATCGATGCCATTTTAGATTTGTAAACTTATAGGAAAGTTATAATTTTAACGAAATCGAAATACAGCGACGATATATTACAATTTCCATGCGACGTTCGCGATTAACGTATCTTATTTTCAATTAAAATTATAATTAAATATTTAATGATTCCAATATATCTCCATTTGCAACAGCTAACCACACCCCCGAAATACCTACAAAAAAAGCTTGCCTACCTACTAGGTATTTAGTAGCCCAAAGATGGCCGCCATTGCTTAGGGTTGTCACTACGACCCCGCAATATATATATATATATATCTCTCTCTAGGAAGAATATCTCTAGAAAATATATATATATATATATTCTTTTATTCCTAGATTATTATTTTTGTATTATAACTTTTTAGTTGTCACTACGACCTCGCAAAATATTATATGCGGGGTCGTAGTGACAACTAAAAAGTATATATATATATATATATATATATATATATATATATATATATATATATATATATATATATATATATATATATATACACTACTATACATAACAAGTTTAATGACATAATTTGAGTGCTAAGAAAACAACATTGTTTAGGTAAAATCACTTATATTTATTTTACTCAATACTCAAATAATAATTATTCATTTCTAAAATGAATAATTTTATTTAAATGTTGGCGAAGGGACACTGTTTCGGTAGTTTTTTTACCGAAATATTTAAATCTTATATTTAAGTAGCAATTTAAAACGCTTTTTATTAATAAGAATTTATGACTTGCGTCATGTTCACCGTCATTACAGGCAAAATAATTGCTCGTTTCTGCAAAATACTCCTGCAGAAATTTAAAAATGTGCAGATAGTACATTTCGGGTGCCTTTTTGTCACAAAATATACATTTTAGTAATTTCTCTGTTTTTTTGACAATATCTTCTATGGTTTTTGAGGGATATACAAGACCTCCCCGATTTTTACGGTAGATTAAACTAGTTTTGTTAATTTCCTCTTCCCCGTACAATAATGAAATACATTTTTCACATTTTAGTGTCCTCGCTAACTTTCTAGATATAAATCCACCTATGTAGGCAACAACATTGTCAGTGTATTGTGACTGTCCAGCTGCCAATGCATTTAAAAATTCGTCGTACAGGACACTTTCATCTTCTTCTATCTCCACGAATATCCTTTTTTCCGTTAATTGATTTATTGCTGAGACAGGATCAATTCTGCTAGAGCATGTCAAAATATTCACCTGCTCTAGAGGTATGCAGTTGCCAATACCTGCATCCCGTATTTCTGCTCTTATTAATAGTCGTCTAAAAGCCGCCTTAAATTGCACCGCATTTGGGTTATTATTAAAACCACCGCGTGCTCTCACCGATGAAAAAAAGAGCTCTATATGGTCTTGGCTGACTTTATACATAGGAATGTATTTCAACATCCTTTTTTCTTGAACTAAATATTTGTACAGTTCTAAGGAACTTTTCATGTCTGTTACGAGGCCGATAAATCCAGTTTTTCTTTTAGACTGTATAATTAATTGTCCTGATGGCAGTTTGAGATTGGTTAAATATGAGATTGCTCCATCAAAAAATGCCTCAACAAGGCCAATATTCTCAGGGCATAATGCCTTCTTCCACCCAGGTGGACGTATCGAGTGACTGTTCAGTATGTCGAATACGTCATTTAATGTACGTATGAAATAAACCGTACCTTCAGATTCTGAAAATTCAGGCATCTTTAATTCCTTGTCGCAGTGTTCGATTGCGTCAGCCACAGAATTGCTGAGCAATTGTGTGGCCAAGCGGACTTTAATTTTTTGTTTTCCAAATTTAATATGAGCTTTGGTAAGTTTTGTGGCCATGTGGAGTCCTTCCACTTCTTGTATTTTTTGAAGATGTTCTACTAATCCAAAATCAATAATCCGGCCATATATATCGTAGAATACCCTTAGTTCACCGAAAGCGTTTCGGATTAATTTTATTGCGTGACAAGGATCTATAAATGCCTGCAGCTTATTGTCATTGCAGCAGAATGTGGGTTTTGCTTGAATTTGATTTAAATTACATCCGAGATTGGCAAACATTGCAAAATTTGCACTTGGACCGTCACATGTCACACTTACTGTCTTTACACCAGTTTGAGTGCACCTCTCTATGCACATTTTGACCAGGCCTGCCTTCTGTTCACCTGTCATCGATGTTATTAAAAAATATCCGACGGGCAATTTCCAACTGCCATTTATGCACGTTAGTAAAAATACCAGACATTGGCTGGCTTCTTCTATGTCATCACTATCAATTGCGGAGCCGTAGTTTACCCGTCCATCATACGTTTTTTTTTTTGCATCCCAACACAGAGATTTTCTGATAGCCATTTCGTCAAAAGTTAACGCACACACCACCGGATATTCGCTCTGCTGCACGTATAATTTTAAAGTGTTAAAAGCTTCAGCACAAAATCCAGGCTCCGCATTGACGTGTTGGTACCACAAACTAAGCGTCCTTGGATGAGGGAGGCACGTATTATACGTACGACGTACAAAATCATAAGCCTTTGGTGAATAGAAATGCAGCGTTACAGCGAATTTTCTAATTTGTTCCGAGTATTTTCTTTTTAAGGGCAAACCTTTGGATTTTGAAATTTGCCTTATGAGAAAATCTTGAGGACCAGAACAGTGTTCTAGTAAGATCTCCATATCAGAATTCAATAAATTTCGTTTCTTGAGATCAATAATTATATTTTCCAAACGTGCAATTTTTTTTCCTTGTCTTCTAACTTTTTCATTCAGTCTCTTGATTTGTTTGGATTGTTTTTGGCACTTATTCTTCATTTTATTTAAAAGCTGCGCTGAGTATGCCTTAAACAATAAAAAGTATTTACAATTATTAATAGTCCGGCTCCTTAGCCTCAGATACAACCATGATTAAAGCATGAAATTTGGCATGCGTTTACCGTTTATACAAGGAATTTTAGTAGAACCCTATGCTAAACCTTATTACACTTGACTGAAGTCAGTAACGACTGAATTAAGCTTCTAAATTTAGGAAGGTGTAATAAGCCCATAGGTCACCGGCCGGTGATAAAACCTATATAAATCGACAGCTGACGTTAATACCAACACTCAACGTTAACTTTATGTTTTAAAACACTAAATTGGTGTCTAGTCTTAAAAAATAGAAATGTAAATGAAATAACCTACCGAAATATCTTCAGCTCTTGGATTGTTATCAGCAGAAGGTTGACTTTCACATAGGGCAGCAGGAAACGATCTCTGTAATAAGTTAAAAATGAATAATGTTGAAAGTTAAAATAATTAAAGTTCTTTATTTCCATATAAGCATACAAAATGCATTTATGTGCGTCAAGTGGATACATTTGACAAATAAATAATATTACAATAATAGTTATTTCGACGAATAGGCTTTGCCAGCAATAACATATTTGATACAATAGTGAGCTTTAGCCATATATTGTTTTTTCATTATGTGTTTAAATTTTTCATAAATATTTAAAATACATTCAGGCAACACATTATAGAATCTTATAGGTACTACGGTTAATGAAAAAATATTTGTTTATTTTTGCTTATCTATGAGATGGAATTACTAGTTGGAATAATTTAGATCTAGTTTTAATGTAATGTTCATGACTCTTGAATTTATGTTTAAGGAAATCAAAATTAGGGCAAACCTATTTTATTTATTTAAAGCAAACCTCTTTTCGTACTTCATGTGGTACTGCCGTAACAGCTGTTGCAGATGTACTTGCAACTGCATTATGGATGTTATTGCATGTCTCCAGTAAAACGGATGTTTCTTGTCTGGTCGCTACCTAAACAGTTAACAAGTAAATTTAAAATATATGTAAGGGTCCAAACTGGCGTCGACGACGGCAGGTGTGTAATGAAGCCCACAAAGTCTATCATCCAATTTCTGGCAATAACATAATTATAATATGTTATCCATTTAGTATAGTGCAGCTCCTTAGCTCGGTTTTGTATGGAGATACAATTCCGGTTGACAGAAAGCATGATTTGGGGAAGATTGTTCTTTGGCGGTGTTCACTGAATCACTGTACTCACTGCTGCTGGTCATTGTGTCCAAATACGGGGTCACCAGTATGGAGTGAATTATGGGGGAAGCTCCACTATTTATATAAATGAAGAAGGCACGGATATGACAGAAGCAACAGTTTATTAGCACAGCACAGGAATATAAGAGTTTCGGCACATACACAAATAGTTATAGGTAGACGGAAGAAAGTACAGTATATTATGAACGCGGAGATACAAATAACAATAAATAAGCGAGGCGCGTAAGCAGGCAAGAGCGAGCGGTGGTAGTGCGAGTGACGTGCGGACGGGCCGTGAGTCAAATCACACTGGCTCGAGTCGCCCGGCGGGCGGCTCAAGGTCACAGCGCTGTTTCGCACGTCACGCGCTCGCTGCGTGCCCTGCGCCGGCGCGTGTCCACTACACTACATTATTGTAAACAAAGCGTGTGTGTGTTGTTAAGTATTATAATGTATCTTGTGTGTGAATAAGTGTGTATATGTGTAAATGTATGTGTGTATGTATGTTTGTATGTATTTTTGTAAACTACTTACAATAAATATTATAAATAATATGGGAAGAACATAATATATACACAGTATAAACATACATATATAATGATGTGTGTGTGACGTGGGAGAAGCCCACAATGAAATTTGGCATGTGTGTAGCTTTACTGTTTTTAAGAAGAAATTTTAGGAGAAACACCCCAAGGGCGTTAGTGGAGTTATGTTTAAAAAAAAACAAAAATACAAAATTGTGTTTGAATTATGTTTAGGTTGGTTAATGTTATCTGTATACTTAATAATTAATAACGTTGTTACTATTTATTACGTTTTCATAAGACTTACTTTAAATGGAAATTTGGTGGGCACTGAGTCGTCACGTAGCCTGATAACCTCAAGTGTTCTGTTAAAACAGTGTTCCTCAAAATGCAGTGAGCAAACAAACCACTTTTTTTGCAGAGGATTTATATTTTCCAAACCGATGGCCTCCAGCCACTTTTCCTTCATACTTTCATTCTTTGGGATCCTAAAAATAATATCAAACTAAGTACATAATACCAAGTACATAACTATTTTCTATTTGTTATTCAGTTTGAGACAACCCTAGATTAGTTTATAAACAACTTTCGTAAAAACATTAGAAATATTGCAAGAAGCATACAAATTGTTATAAACAATAATAGAATCAAACTAATATTCAATATATCTTATCATATTTTGGCCAATCATGGTATTTATTTGTTAGAAAACACCACTAACCTGTGCAATGATAGTTGAGGATGATTTTTGTTTCTTCTTGCACCACACATCGCAATGCAACATCTAGTCATTTTTAAAAACTGTTTTTACACACTTTCACGTACTTTTTAACTTAAATTATGTTAGAATTAGTTGTAATTTTAATTTTCTCCAAAACATAGACGAACATCTGACAGCACAACTACTTCGAAAAGTCGTGACAAAAAGTACGTATTTAGGCACATACCTACAATTTGCAGTGAGTAAACGACGGAAAAGACAAAATACGTCTGTCTCTTTCGCCAAATATAATCAAAACTGTAGAAGGAAAGGGACAAAACCGCCATATATACGTAATAAATTTGTATAGATTGGTTGCTTCGTCTCTATAGTATTATTTACTCTGTGCAGCTAACTCGGTTTTTTTAAAAATAATTTTGACATTTGACAGTATGTTGCAGTACTGCCAAACTTTTTTTTTTCTTTAACTCCAGTTCGGAGTTTTGGCGCCACACGTGGGGATTTGCCAATTTCAAGAACTGACAAAAACTTAGGTCTGTGGGATTCCCGCGCAAACGGTCTGTCAAGATGAGCCACAGACTACAGACAATTTATCATTGAGATGAGATGGCAGTCCGTTCACAGTTATTTTACCTCTAGCCTTTACATTGGCTAGCCTGAGAATTATGTTGCCATGTCACGTGAGTATTGACTAGCCCATTTAAGTATTATTTTACAGTGCTGTAGGTACTTGAATTGAATACTACTACTTGAACATGAATTTCCTGTTTACAACCTACCTAATATTTATATCATATTGATAATTCGCAGTTACCACTTGTTCATGTGTTAACCATCCGATATTGTTATAGATAAATTCATTTTCTTCATAGGAAATTGAGTTTATGGGCACTGGTAAAGCTTGGGATTGTAATAATAATTATTAAAACAACGAGATAATCAAAACACATTTATTCAAATAAGAAGCCAACACTAGACTTAGCATTTTTGTCATAATATTATGCATATAGTCGGGCCGGCCTAAAAGGCCACATTTGACATTTCATGAAAATTCCCTTACAGGATGTTCTAAAAAATTTACTATTTTTCGAAAATTGCTTTTATTTTTTAAATTTATTAGTGTTGAAATGAATTTAGGAAATAATTTTAAGACTTAATTTAACTCTTAAAATCATTAAAGACGAACTTTAACCTAAAACACTTTACGTCCACACAAGGATTCCCTTGTTATTCACTTACATACTAGCTATAGCTAGCTACGAGAGGCAAGGAAAAAATATTCTTACTTATAAAGCGCGAGAAGCTGGCTGCGAGCGCCGAGAAAACATTGAATTTTTCAGTACCATAAATCTGCGTTTAGTTTGCTCCGATTGGCTAGGAAACTAAACATCTACTATATAAAAATAAGTCGGGTTTTCCTCCCTGACGCTATAACTCCAGAACGCACGAACCGATTTTCACGGTTTTGCATTCGTTAGAAAGGTCTCGGGCTCCGCGAGGTTTATAGCAAAGAAAATTCAGGAAAAATTTCAAAAGAAATGAAAAAAAAGTAAAAAAAATAAGTTATTCAATTGGAAACCACGCGCGTATTGGGCAAATGTCAACAGCAGGCATTTGTCTTTAAGGTGGTAATGGCCGTGTCGGCGCGGAGGATATTGATATAAGTTTTATTGCAACCTTATTTCGAATTAATACTGGCAACGTAGTAGCCAATGGCTCTCCTTGGATGAATACAAAAAAAAAGCGTGGTCTTGGGCAAATTTTTATTAAATTTCAACAGCAGGCATTTGTCTTTAAGATGGTAATGGCCGTGTCGGCGCGGAGGATATTGATATAAGTTTTATTGCAACCTTATTTCGAATTAATACTGGCAACGTAGTAGCCAATGGCTCTCCTTGGATGAATACAAAAAAAAAGCGTGGTCTTGGGCAAATTTTTATTAAATTTCAACAGCAGGCATTTGTCTTTAAGGTGGTAAGTTGAACTGTGTAAATTATGTGGATCGTGAATTTGAGGTTAAATAGGGATGTTGACACATGTAACGAATTGATATAAAGTTATGTTTTTCACATAAAAGACAGTATTTAAAAACCTAAAATCACATTTTAAGGATCTATTTACAAGCCAAAATTGAATAAAATCAATTTTAATTTAAAAAAAAATTACTTATTATTACGCGAATGCGAACGCCAATCAGAGCGCGTGACGTCACACCATTGGCTGGACCTTACGCTTCCTATGAAATGTTACTGATTTCGACACATTTTAATTATTCATAACATAAAAACCACTGAACCGATTTTGATGCAACTTATACTGTGCCCTTAGTTGGTCCATACTTAAACCAAAAATAAAGTCAATAACTAAAATGTCTCTCTGAAAATATAAGATTCATTTTGGTTATTGACTTTATTTATGGTTTAAGTATGCTCCAACTAAGGGCACAGCATAAGTTGCATCAAAATCGGTTCAGTGGTTTTTAAGTTATGAATAATTAAAATTTGTCGAAATCAGGAACATTTCATAGGAAGCGTAAGGACCAGCCAGTGGTATGACGTCACGCGCTGTCAGATGACAGTTCGGAACCTTTTAGGCAGTATTTAAAAAATCATTTTTATTTACGTATTTTTATATTGAAATTTCATATGTTTTTGCATAAAAATATGATATACGTTTATGAAATGGGTCTATCTATCATATAAAAGCAATTCCAAAAATTAGTCAACATCCCTATTCATCACTCTGTCCATAGTCCAAAATGCCTAGAGGACGACGTGCGAACATCGGCCGCCGCACAAGACATTCAAGCCAGCAACAAGTGTATTCACAGATCTTAAGTGAAGAGAGACAAAATATAATAAGAGAAAATGACCGATTGAGACAACGCGTGAGCACATGAAGATCATTGGCATCATACAATCGCTTGGCATTCCAATATGATCCCACTGCAAACTACAGTGATGATGAAAATTTAGATATTGGACCAATGACGACTATATGCCGATATTGCAATGCGTTAAAGTTCAAAAGAGAAACGGCTGGATTATGCTGCGCAAGTGGAAAAGTCAAACTGAATCCATTACTTACACCACCACAGCCACTGAAACCATTGTTCGATGGAAGTGATCCCGATTCCAGCCATTTTCTTCAACACATCCTTGAATACAATAACTGCTTTCGCATGACTTCTTTTGGAGCTAATATCATTCGAGAAGGCGGCTTCATGCCGACTTGCAAGGCAAAATATACAACACACATAACCAGTGGTTTACCAAAGAGCACTTCAATGAAACGGATAATTTGCGGACACGTATAACGCTTCGATTCAGTATTTACTTTGGATTCACTTTCATTTACTTAGAGAAGTTCAACTAAATAACACTTCATTTTTTTAATCGAAATGACTTTATTACTGTTGTGAAATGAAATAAAATTTTTCCTTTTCAAATATAAAACAAAAAATTCTTCATTTTTTAATCACCAAACGAAATGTTACAAACGAAGCCATCTGGTGGCGAAACGGAGTTCGCCGGGTTTGCTAGTTATTTATAAAAGTGCGAGCACCTCGGTGCGAGCGTCAAAAAAAATTTGAATTTTTCAGCACGAATGATGTGCGCTAGCTCCGAGTGGCAAGGAAACTTATAAATATTCTCATTTCAGCTCGCTGCGAGCGGGGGAAAAAAATAATTTTTCAGTTCCAAAAAATCTGCGTTTAGCTTACTCCGAGTGGCAAAGAAATTAAATACCCTTATTAATAAAAGCGCGAGTAACTCGATGCGAGCACCGAGAAAATTTTGCCTTTTAAAAATTGTGCCAAAAATAATTAAATATTTTATCTACATATGCACAAAGTCCTCGCTGCAAGCGCAAAGACTGAGTTGCAAAAACAACATTAAGCGGGAACGGTTTGTAGCAGTTAATATGAACCAATTAATCCTTACTATGAGAGTAGCTGCGCACCTTGCTACCTACGGATAATTTGTAGGCGAGGACCGAAAAAAAATTAAGTACACAAATTACTCAATCCGCTTTTAACAGCGAAACCAATTTATGAACTTGTACGTTCATAAATTTGTAACTACGAGTATGAAAGAAGCGTAAAACGAGTCGATATGATCAGATTTTTTTTCCGACTAGGATTTTGGGGGGGTCATGACCCCCTTGACCCCCCCCCCCCACCTGGATCCGCGCCTGCTCACACACACACACACACACACACACACACACACACATTATTAAAAAAATTAAAAGTCCTCAAAGGTTTCAAAATGTGTAATTAAAAAAGTAATCGGCCATTTTGTAGCGGCAGCCGTCTTAGACTGATTTCCACTAAATGTGGTTAAAAACATTCTCGACTGTTTGAAAGTAGAGTTAGTCAAGAGTGTTCTTAGCTATGTTTGGTGGAAATCGGTCCAGATTTCCAACAACATCACACATGACCACCGCTACAAAATAGCGGATTAGTTTTTTCTCCACGACCTCCTTGATACCCATATTAATATGGGTATCAAACGAAAGGGCTTAACTAGTAAACTACAATACACATCTGTCAAAGGTAAAATAACTGTGAACGCACTATAAAGCCGCATCTCCCGCTCCTGTTTTGGTTCAAACATTCAACATGAGCATGACAACATTCAAAAACAATCTCGGCGATTTTGACTTCTTGTTTGAATATTTTTTGCTTTCCATATCCGATGGAAAGCACGTACAACAAAACATAATAATATCAAAATTCCTCAAAATCTTCGAATTTTTTTTGGTGTTGTCATGCTCATGTTGAATGTTTGAACCAAAACAGGAGCTGGAGACTGGAGACGCGGCTTAATAGCTCCTTTTTTGGTCTACACTCTCAACAAAAACACGTCAACACACAGCAAAATTCCCCTACACAAAAAAAAAAAATGTCTATGCTTCAAGCGTCAACAAATGTTTTTGCTTTCCATCGGCTATGGAAAGCAAAAACATATTTTAAAGCTTACCGCCGGGCTCAGCTAGTAATTAAATAAATGAATAAACAAAGCAAAAACATTTCTTGAAGCTTGAAGCATAGACATTATTTTTTTTTTGTGTAGGGGAATTTTGCTGTGTGTTGACGTGTTTTTGTTGAGAGTGTAGACCAAAAAAAAAGGAGCTGGAGACATGGCTTTACTATACATACATAATTTATCATTCTTTTATTATTATTTTTTATTTTAATTTGACAAAAATATTTTTTTTTTCGTTTTTAGTTTTGAATATATTATTTTACAAACTAAAAACGATAATAATATTATATAAACACATTACATCATATATAACTAAAATATGGGGGGAAATAATTAATATTTTAATTCATATTATTTATTATGTATTATATAAATTATTATCTTCCGTGGAGATTGTGTGAGAATCGTTGGTCACGGTTTTCAGATTGTGAAGTACTAGGCGTCCAGAAACATTAAGGAGATCATCTTAATAGGAAAGAGAAGGTACTATATTTCCATCTCTCTTTTATTACTAGGCTTCACAATAACTTTAACAATGAAATAAGAAAGAGATAGCAACATAATCAACAATGCAGTATAAGAGAGATGGCAGCATTATCATTCAATGGAGTAGGACAGAGAGCAACGTCATATCTATCAATAAAGTAAGACAGATAGCTACACTGTACCATTACCATAATGGTTATAATAATATTATGAAAACGATCTCTTCAAGTTACTGGGCGCCTAGTACTTTATTTTAATAAAGGAGACTTTACAACGTGACCAAATTATAACCGACAAAGACCAACCAACCAACAAACAACATTTTGCGTCTATAATAAAAAAGATATAAATACATCAAAGGGGTTTTTTTACAAGCTTTTATTTACTTTCACTTGTATGTTGTCTGTCTGTCTGTCTGTAATCAAATCTTGCAAGTTAAATTTGACCCACTTCCTGGTTTCCAATTGAGCTGAAATTTTGCATACATGCATAAATCGGATGACAATGCAAAATTATTATGACATGGAGCTGATCTGATGATGGAGCAGGAAGGTGGCTATAGGAACTCCGTAATTAAACGATGTCACCCCATCGACTTTTGGGCTCATTTGATTCGTCTTGACGAGTACTTTATAGTGCTGAATGGTAATAATAATAAAAGCTTGTTTTTAAAAAGTTTTTTAAAATTTTACTTGTTTATGTTTAGGTATACATTTGTAGATATTTTTCTTTAATTAATTACTATTATTATATCCTTTTCTTCTTCCCAGTCGACAGACAAGCATTAAATAAATTATAAAAAAAAACTTGAGAGGTGTCAAGGGACACCCGGATGGAACGAAGTTCCTTTCGATTAATGAAAATATCTGGTTTGCTTTCTATAAGAGAGAGAGAGAGAGACAGACAGAGAAACATGCGCACGCCGCACAGCTTACAATAGCTTACAATAGCAAAAAGTGTCGTGACAACTTTTCGTAAGAATTTTTTCCGTCTAGCCCCCTTTCACAACGCGCGATAAGGGACTTCGTTCCAATATCGATCCGGTGCGGTGCAGGTCCTGCTGTACGGCGAGTCCCATTATAACCATTCCGTACCCCGACGGGTATGGGTACAGAGGACGGGTAGCAAAAGTACCAGGTGGATAGAAACTAGGAGGTACTCGTACCTAAAACACTCCACTCCATTAAAGAATTTAAGGCTGGAATAGTCGCGAATGACCTTGCAAATCAAACTCCAATTATTACTTGTAACTCAAACTAGGGAGTTTTGGCGGCAAGCCTTGATCATATCATTAGCTCCACGTCTTTTGCTTAATAATCGTGTAGAATTTGATTGTTAGCGTGTAATAATGGTGGAATATTGCGTGTTAAGTGTTTTTGAATGTGCACAGATGTAGGCAAGTGATATGGTGCTGAAATATGAATTTTGGTGCCCCCTCCAAAACTTTCAGTAAAATTCCACCCATTTTACTGGAAGACTCACGTGACTAGACGAGCTATTAAGCTCACTCTGACTCTGACCTGACTAACTAACTTATTACTTAAAAAATAACATTTAACTTGACACTGGCAAAACACGAAAGAGGAGACCATAATTTAATATCCCGTGAACATTCACGAATTTTACTCGACACTGGCAAAATGCACATGTTGCCATATTATTAAAAAGAAAAAAAAAAAAAAAACTCAAACTAGATGGCGCTCATATCGCACTCGAGGTCATTGACTCGCATTCGTCAAAGAATAAACATAACAGATGAAACAAACTTTTTGGCTTCACATTTAGCACTGGGTACTTTCTCTCTTACCTATTATGTTTGTTACCTATTCACGGCTAAACTTAAAACCATGGAAAGTGCAGTGATTTATAATATTTGTATGTTTATTTATATAATATCTGCGCCCAGCGGTTTTACCCGCTATATGCCTACCTACTGTAGCAAATGTGTTATTCCAAGTTCTAAGCAATCTCTATAGGTAGGTACCAAATTTCAGCTAAATCAGTCCACCCATCCGTCGTTTAGGGGGGGGGGGGGGGCAGGGGCCAAGCCCCTCCCCCAGAATCATTGTATTGTTGAGTTACGAATTTTGCACATATTTCATGGTAAAGATTATAATTTTATTCTCGGCGCTCGCAGCAAGCTGCTCGTGCACATATTATAAAGGATGTTTAAGCTTTCTAACTGAGGTACCTATTGGCTGAAATTACTTAAAATAAATTTAAACTTGGTAGGTAAGGTACTAGAGACCTAATCTAAGTACGCGCATTGAGTTGTAGGTAGCAGTTTGTGCGAGTTAAAATAAAATTTAAAACAACATATATATTATTCAATATAATTATTATTCAATAATTGTTCAAATTACAAATAGGCATAACAATATTGTGTACAGTGGACAACGTAATAAACATTATGTTGTTCTATTATTTTTAATATTTAAATACCTATTGTACACACATAAAATTACTAGCAAACTCGTGGAACTTAGTTGTAAAATAAAATAGCCTACGACCTACTCCTGCCAAATAGAATGTATAAGTAGGTACGGAAAAAAACAAATCATATAGGTACAGTTTCATTAGGCTACTAAGCCTAGTCAGAAGGTGTTCAAACAAAAACAATGCTCAAAATTGTAAAAAAATGCCCATAATGTTATTGACATTGACAAAGATTCAGGGATGCTCAATCGATGGCTCGCAAAACTCGAGTGACGTAATTTATGGATAACCCCATATATATATGTATAATATATGTACGGCTGAACTCTGAAGTGCGGCTACACCTAGGTTTAGCCGGTTAAACCTAGATGTAGCCGAGCGCAGTCGGTTAAAGTTGGGTGTATAAGATTTATTTCCGCATCACGTGTTCAAAACGTGAAACAAGTTGTTATCAACATGTTTAATTGTTGTTGTATGGTGATCGTAATAAAATTAGCATTAATAAATATCCAATAATTGGATCTGGTGCTTCGCCGGCTGCTACCGCAGCACGCTCCATACAATAATTAAACATGTTGATAACAACTTGTCTCACTTTTTAAACGGGTAAGGCTGAAATGATGGAGTCGAATAATAGGGTATTACACTTCATTTAGAAAAAAATCTAAATATATACATACAAACGACAATAAGAAGTCCGACAATGTTAGGTTTAGGTTCATTAAGATACAAAAATAATATTAAAATTTGTTTCAAAGTTCAAACCGTTTTAATCTGTCCTTTTAACAAACGCACACTTAAACGCACAATAAATTATGTAACCAAGATATAAACATTGTAAACACATATTAAAAAAATGCAATTCTCATGAGTTTCTTGCTCGTTCTTCTCATAGAGGTGTCTTGTGAACGAGCGGTAGTGTTAAACTAGAAAAATGTAAAATTGACTTGCAAAAGTGCTCCAATGTAGCCTATTTGAATAAATTAATTTTGAGTTTTGAGCTCGAAGTATGTCGAAAATTTGCGGCATATTCGACTATGTCTTTTGATTACGTTGATCTAGATGTTCGATTTTTCATAGCTCGAAGAGGCAGTAGGCCTGCGCATTTGATATAAATTTCAGCTTGATACATTCATACGATTCTGAGAAAAAAGGGTTTCACAGACAGACAGTCGGATGGACGGACGGACGGACGGTGGGACAACAAAGTGATCCTATAAGGGAACCGTTTTTTCCTTTTGAGAAACGGAACCACAAAAGCATTTAAAAAAAATAAGACTTAATTCAAATGTATATGTATGTAGTTAAATTTGCTTAGGTTTTTTATTTTTTTATTTTTTTCTGTCTTTTTAGTTTTTATTTGACGTTTTGATTTTGTTTCAATGCGTTGTGAGTTTCTTATTGGAAGATTTCTAGGACATCGAGGATCTAATAATTCCGGTAAAATACAATCTTCATAAAAGGCCATTAATTTTTGCTTCATGAATTTTTGAAAGAAGTCTTCGTCTCTGTAGATTATTTCCGTTTTGAGGGGCTGGTTTTCGTCGTACCAAACAGCAAATAAACAAATGTTTTTTCTTGTGACATACAGCTGCCCCTGAATTGACCAGGATGAGACGATATCTCTTTTAACTTGTTGAAGAAGAAGTCAACGTTGACAATACGTCTTCCAATAATCTGCCTTTGGTCTGGGTTTGGTGCTACTGCTTCGATAGTGAGGTCCGGCAAAGGGGATTGATGTTGTTCCTAAAAAAAAACAATACTTATGATGACAGATAGAATAGAATAGAATAGAAATACTCTTTATTGTGTCCAATGTAACAAAAGGTACTTAAAATTATTATGACAATATTTAAACACATTGGCCCACAATGGGCGGCCTTATCGCTCAAAGCGATCTCTTCCAGGCAACCAACTTTTAGACGAATATATTATCTAATGAAGAGTAGGGGTTATGTGGAAAATGTTAGGTTAAAAAGTTGTAATAATAGTTATAATAACGAGTATATTATGTTCTACATATACTACAAATATATAAACATACATATAATAAATACACAGAGTTTAATATTATATTACATATTAAATATATAAATACCATAATTTTTACATAATATAATACTTAAATTAATAATAAATACCTACATTAATATACATATAATACATAATAATATAAATACGGTGGTAGAATTGACATGACAAACTAAGCTTGTAGTAAATAGTGATCATTAAGTTTACTTTTAAAACTTTGTAGAGTTTTGGCACATCTGATAGGAACAGGAAGAGCATTCCACAAATGAACGGCATAGTGGGTAAACGATTTTTCAATAAATTTAGAAGAGGTAATCGGGATCGTGGACATTAAAAGATTGTTATGCGAAGAACGAAGATATAGCGAATGAGTATCACAAACAAATTTGAACCGTTCCTTAAGATAGGGAGGAGTAGATGGATTAAAGAGAATATTATATAGAAGAGAAAGAGTGTGAGCATTCCGGCGAAGTCTGATCGGTAACCATTTTAGCTTACGGCGGTACTCGGAAACGTGATCATATTTGCGTAATCCAAATATGAACCGGATACAGAAATTTTGTAGGCGTTCAAGTCTATTAAGCTGTTCTTGGGTCAAGTCCAGATAGCTAGCGTCTGCGTAGTCTAGTATGGGGAGAAGAAGAGATTGTGCAAGAGCAGTTTTAGTGGCAATCGGCAGAAAATTGCGAAGTCGTCGCAAAGAACCCGCGGAAGCGTAGATTTTTCGACTGACTTCAGCTATTTGAGTATCCCATGTTAGATGGCTATCGATATGGATTCCTAGATTTTTTACCGATTTACTGATAGGGATTATAGTACCGTCGAAAATAACTTGAGGCAAGTGGAACCAATCGAGCCTCGATATCATCCTAGTACTACCAATAACAATTGTCTGGATAATATATGATTAGCACATTAAGTAACATTTATGTATTATTTCTGTTTTTTTTTTTATCTGTAATCATCAAGCGAGGTGGCACAAGAAAGGGACAAATGGAAAGATTTGGGGTGGTCTTTGCCCAGCAGTGGGACAGTACAGTAGTACAGACTAAAGAAAAAGAATCATCAAGCGCTGGTAGTTTTGTGCCAAGTTCCATACCTCTGCATGAAAACGACATGTTTTACGCCTAGACCCATATGGCATTGACTCATATGTCTTATATGGCATTTTGGATTATATTAAAAAAAAAAAGAAATAAATCATATTTTGGAAACTATAAGTCCTGGCAAAATACTTTATATGACAATATTGTAGAGAACTTTATGGAAAAAAAAACTTTCTCCTTGCCATTTTATTCTAGGTTCGCGTCACAGATCGTTAAAAAGTTTTTTGACAGGCTCGTCTGCCTCACCAGTGGGGCAGACCAGTGGGACTCACCTGTGGGATAGTGGGGACGCGAGAACAACTCGTGGATGTAGATGAGTTTTGTACCAGTGACATACAGAGTTAAGTATACAAAATAATAATATAATACCTCTGAAAAAAAAATTACCAGTATATGTGAATATTTTGATTCTCCGAATTCGTGCTTCTTCTTCTTATCGTGTGCTCCGAATCATCTTGTAGAATTCTGTAAGAAAAGAATAGTATTAAACCCTTAAATTGGCAATTTTTTTGGAAAATTATTAATCTATCATGCACACACACTCACACACACACACACATACACATACACTCACACACACACACACATACACATACACTCATACATACACACACACACACATACACACACACACACACACACAAACACACACACACACACACACACACACTCACTCACTCACACACACACACACACACACACACACTCACACACACACTCACACACACACTCACACACACACTCACACACACACACACACACACACACACTCACACACACACTCACACACACACACACACACACACACACACTCACACACACACTCACACACACACTTAGCATTTATTACATAGCTTCCAACCGGTACATATGGATGTCCAAAGGGGAGGCCTATGTTCAGCAGTGGACTTCCTACGGCGGAAATGATAATGATGATATTTTATTGAAATGTAATAAATTAAAATATTGTAAACTTACTTTCTCAGTTCACTATTCGCTTCAGTAAATTGTTGAGTACTTTTTTGTATCACTGCAGCTTTTTTATGTTGTTGCCGCCTGGAAAAAAATTGTTTATTTATTTACTAATTTATTTATTATGCTTAAAACTGCATCCAAACACAGTAAAGAGATAATATGCAGTATACAGTAATGTACCTGAGCTCGATTCTCTTTCTTTCTTCGATTCATTCCAACCAAAAATAGCAAATGACTGGACAATAGGGGTTAAACAATACAATAACACTTTATTGCAAACCTGGTTATAAGAAATTGTTTCATAAGTAGTCAATACACATAATGCTAAAGGTATACAATTGGCGGTCTTATCGCATAGAGCAATCTCTCACACAACCTGGTGACCTGGTGGTGGTGGCTTTACAGACAACCTGGTTGGAAGGAATATTGATTGTTGGGTTATTTGATATAATAAAAAAAGTGAATTAACTCAAAAATTTTAAAAACCCCCAACTCAGCTCTCAAAATATGTAATTCAATTTTGTTGTGGCGGCCATCTTGGATTTTAAATTGATCATATTTTTGTATTCTACTAGTCAAGCACTTTTATAAATAGGTAACTAATAAATTGTTTTGCGGGCCGCGATTTGGGAATCTCTGATTCTGGGATAGGTAGGTAGTTCAGCTCAGTTGGAAAACGGGAAGTGGGTCAAATTAAACTTGCAAGATTTGATTACAGACAGACAGACAGACAGACAGACAGACAACAGACAAGTGAAAGTAATATAAAGCTTGTAAAATACATTCAGAATTTAGACCTCCATACTGCCATACATTCTCACAAACTTTCATGTTTAAGTAAGATAATGATGTTTTTTTTTTGTTGACGTTAACATTCTTAAAAATCTCAACATTATAGTACATTAAAGCTGACGTCACAAAGACGCGAGATCGCGGGGAAAAGTGGTCGCGATCTAAGTTTGGTTTCTGACCGCGCCGCGTCTGCTTTATAAGTTAGAGGGTGTGTACAAAATTCGAACAGTACAAAAATTCTGTCCCGCTGTTCCGCGCGATCCTGCTGCTGTGTGACTCTTATGAAGGAATTTTAATGACTTGATATACCTTAATCTTCAATAATTGTCTTTAGGCTGAATTTGCCAGGTGGTACGTACATATATATATATATATATATATATATATAAAAAACACACATACATATATATATATATATATATATATATATATATATATATATATATATATATATATATATATAATACATATACATATATAGTACATATATATATATATATATATATATATATATATATATATATATAGTACATATATATATATATATATATATATATAAAATTCTGTCCCGCTGTTCCGCGCGATCCTGCTGCTGTGTGACTCTTATGAAGGAATTTTAATGACTTGATATACCTTAATCTTCAATAATTGTCTTTAGGCTGAATTTGCCAGGTGGTACGTACATATATATATATATATATATATAGGTACTAGGCACCTACTGGACACAACATAATAATATTATGACACATACAAAAAATATTATGTAGGTACCTAATCACATTGCTAGTTAGATACAAGTGAAAATTAAAAATTTTAAAAACCCCCAACAAAATATGACCTAATTCACCAAGAATCGAGCTCCGTCACAATACCTATACTGCGTGATATTTATATTATTTCAATTAGCTAAGGACATAATATGCTACAACATAGGTAGGTACACTGTACACAGGTAAAGGTACATATGCCAAATGTCATTCGAATCAGTTTAGTCATTTACCTAGGTGTGTAACTTAAAAACAATTAGGTACCTTTTGTGACGAATATTATGTTAGTAGGTATAATAGGTATATACAGAGCTAGGTACTTACCACTGCCCCAGTTGTTGTCCAATTTTCTTTTTACGCAGAGCGTCTTTGCTCTTACCGCCCATGTTTAGATGAACTCTCTGTACAGCACTCAATCACAAATGTTCAAAAATTAAAAAACAGTAACTTCACTAAAATTATATCTATGTCTCTAATTACTAAACAAATGTCTCCTAAGACTACTTTACATAATTAACTTAGAAATTTAATATAGATTTTAATTGACAATTTAATAAAAACAAAGAAATATTACACGTAAATGTTTTGTGAGAACGCGAGCGCAGTCCATCCGTGGCAAGGCGCAAGCGCATACTGACGCCCGACGCCCGTTCGCTGTTCGCACGGGTGCGAGATTATGCAAAATTATGAAAAAACAATCATAATTAATAAAATACAGGCTCTATTTTTCATGTTTTAGAATGAATCTATATATTTTTACATTCTCTATCTAACCTTGTCCATTTTTTTTAAATACGCATTTTTTTTTCATAGTTGTGCTACAAAACAAGATCCGAAAAGACATTCATAAAATATTTTTTTACTATGAATGTATCAAATATTATAAAAAATCATAAAAACCAAATCATAGGGTACAGACTTATCTTATTAATGATATTTTTTCTATGTTTGTAGAATATGTTGATTTTTCACCTCGATGAGTTTAAAATGGTGATTTCATGTATATTAAGTCCTTAATAAATTTAAAGATCGTAACTTGATCGTAACACTTCACTTCCAATGAAATATATATAATTGGAACGAAGTTCCTTATCGCGCGTTGTGAAATATCGAGCGTTGTGGGGGCTAGACGGAAAAAATTCTTACGAAAAGTTGTCACGATACTTTTTGCTATTGTAAGCTGTGCGGCGTACACATGTTTCTCTCTCTCTCTCTCTCTGTTATAGAAAGCAAGCCAGATATTTTCATTAATCGAACTTCGTTCCATCCGGGTGTCCCTTGACACCTCTCAAGTTTTTTTTAAGCTATTGCATAGCTTCTATCGCGGGCCTTGAGCGTGGGGACTGGGGACCGAATCCAGAAATTCCGTAACGAAAAAAACCTAACACCCTCCACTATATTTTTTTTCATTTGAAGTGTGTTAAGGGATCACTTTTTGCTGTTAAATAAGCGCAAAAATATGAAAATATAATATTGTTACATAAATGTTCAAAAACGTCATTAACCCTTAAAACTTGTCAAAATGGATAATTGTCAAAATCAAAATGGAGTGTTGACAAATTCAGAGCATGCGTACTACAGTTCCCGATGAAAATGCCGCACAATTTATTTTTTAACCAATCAAGACCATATTTTAATAAGATTCGTTTTTTAAATTTAAGTCACGTGATTTCTCGATGAGCCACTTTTTCGGCGGAATTTGTTAGCAATTACGTACACCTGGTGGTGACCGATAAAAAAACCATATGCAATAGCTTTACCGCGGCAGTCTCCGAGTGCCACACGTCTTTTTTTTAATTTACTTTACGTGCCCCAGTAGTGTTCTCAGAGGTATCGAGTATCGACAGATCGCACTCTTGGCTGTATAGTTTTATGGATCTCAAAAACGGCATCGAGGATGACTAGAAGACCCGCGCGCACTTCGCAGCGTCTAACAAAAAATTATCAGTGTTTCTCTACTATATTATGCATGTGTTATCCTACTTTATAAACCTTCCTATTGAATCACTCTATCTAACAGCATCAAAATCCGTTGAGTAATTTTAAAGATTTAAGCATACATAGGGACAGACAGACAGACGCGGGGTGCGACTTTTTCATACTATGTCGTGATAATGATTTAATTGTTATGATTCATGATAACGGCGCCAATTAGGGATGAGCGTTAAATAAACGGACTAGTTAAATCAACCGTCGACGTGCATTCAACGCTTCGACGGTCTACCGTTCTCTGATATACTAGTTAAATTCGTAAACGACTAAACGAGAAATCTCCACGTTCTTATCAACGCGCAATGCAACGTCGACTCTTTAACGTGGCCGTTTCTTAGGTTACTACACGTTAAAACGTTGAAACAACCAAACATAAACTCTAACTCTAATGTAATAAAGGTTACTTTATAATTATCTCAAAACGGGTTGACAGTCGACGCGACGTGCCAGTCGAATAGAACAGTTGAAACAATCTAAAGTAAACTCTAAATGTAATGTGATAAGATCTTTATTATTAAAATAAACGCTCTAAGATGATAGGCCTTTTATTCCCGCATTATACTTAAATTAAAGAGGATGGCAAATATGGTAACGTAGCGGTTGCGAAAGAGAGGGAATGCGTTGGCTCAATGCGGGTGTTGCGTGTTTGGTATGAAGGGAAAATCATTTCCTTTTTACAAGCTTTTATTACAAGCTTTATATTACTTTCACCTGTCTGTTGTCTGTCTGTCTGTCTGTCTGTCTGTAATCAAATCTTGCAAGTTTAATTTGTCCCACTTCCCGGTTTCCAATTGAACTGAAAATTTGCATGCGTGTGTAAATCGGATGACAATGCAATATTTTTATGACATCGAGCTGATCTGATGATGGAGCTGGAAGGTGGCCATAGGAACTCCGTAATAAAACAACGCAACCCTATCGAGTTTGGGCTCATTTGATTCGTCTTGACGAGTACTTTATGATACAAGACGATAATAATAATTAAAGCTTGTTTTTAAAAAGTATTTTTTAAATTTCATTTACTTTTACTTGTCTATCTGTCTGTCTGTAATCAAATCTTGCCAGTTATATTTGACCCACTTCTCGGTGTCCAATTTAGCTGAAATTTTGCATGCATGCATAAATCGGATGACAATGCAATATTATTATAACATGGAGCTGATCTAATGATGGAGCGGGAAGGTGGCTATAGGAACTCCGTAATTAAACGACGTAACCCCATCGAGTTTGGGCTCATTTGATTCTTCTTGACGAGTACTTTATGGTAATAATAATAACAGCTTGTTTTTAAAAAGTTTTTTTAAAATTTCACTTGTTTAAAATTTACCTACAATTTTACATAGATTAATAGGCTAAACACTAAACCAACTGCAACGTGTCATCTAGTCTAAGTTAATCGTCAAGTCTAACGTTTAATACAACGATAATAGTCAACGAGACGACACGTTAACTAGTCGACGAATTTAAACGTCATGCTCCCCAGCAACTAGTTGATCGACCCGTCCATGAACGAAATTTAACGGTCTAGTTTCGTCGACTGTAAAAACGTCGACGACCCATCGCTAGCGCCAATGTGCATAGATTTGACCAATAAAGACCAGGGTCGATAATTTTTAAAACAAAAAAAAATAATAGTAGGATGAAATCCATTAGAAAAGGAGGGGAATATTATAAAAGTAAAAGGAAAAATAATTTACGGGCGATCTGAGGTCGGGAAGGGGATGGGGGTGAGTTTTTAAGGGTAAAAAACGGTTTTTCTCGATTTCCGGCAAAACTAAAAATCCTATCGAAAAAAGTTAAATGGCAAAGTTGTAGGTAATAAAAAGATCTAAAACTTTTGTATGCACACTTTTTTCACATAACCTCAAAATTTATGTGAAAAATTCAAAAAACCAAGTTTTTGGTTTTTTATTTTTTTCTTTTACAAAAATTATTTTTTTTTAACGAAATTTGGTGAAAACTTACCTTTTTATGTCCCAAATACGCTGTAATTTATTTGATTAAAAATATTTTTTCACCTTATTTTGAATTAATATCGAAAAAACAACCTAATTTTCAATCGAAAATTCACCCGTCAAAATATCAGCATTTTTCAAAAAGTTGGTATGGTTTCTGTTCGTTGAAATCTCTTCTTTCCGATGGTGAAAAAAAAAAATATGTTACTACAGTAAATCTTCTCAGAAAATGCAAAAAAAAAACTTGAATTCGATTTTTTTTTTAATAATTATAAATAATTTTGAGCTATTTATTAAAATTTACCCTTTAATTACTCGAAAAACGTTAGATTATATGTGAAATTGATAACAAAAAAATTGCAAATAAGTAATCTAACGTTTTTCGGGTAATTAAAGTGTAAATTTTAATAAATAGCTCAAAAAAATTTCGAATTCAAGTTTTTTTTTGCATTTTCTGAGAAGATTTACTGTAGTAAGATATTTTTTTTTTCACCATCGGAAAGTAGAGATTTCAACGAACAGAAACCATACCAACTTTTTGAAAAAAGTTGATATTTTGACGGGTGAATTTTCGATTGAAAATTAGGGTGTTTTTTCGATAATAATTCAAAATAAGGTGAAAAAATAAATATTTTTAATCAAATAAATTACAGCATATTTGGGACATAAAAAGGTAAGTTTTCACCAAATTTCGTTAAAAAAAAAAAAATTTTGTAAAAGATAAAAATAAAAAACCAAAAACTTGGTTTTTTTGAATTTTTCACATCAATTTTCAGGTTATGTGAAAAAAGTGTGCATACAAAAGTTTTAGATCTTTTTATTACCTACAACTTTTCCATTTAACTTTTTTCGATAGGATTTTTAGTTTTGCCGGAAATCGAGAAAAACCGTTTTTTACCCTTAAAAACTCACCCCCATCCCCTTCCCGACCTCAGATCGCCCGTAAATTATTTTTCCTTTTATTTTTATAATATTCCCCTCCTTTTCTAATGGGTTTCATCCTACTATTATTTTTTTTTACTTTTTATTATTTTTAAAGGGATCTACCCTGGTCTAATAGGGGATCGGATAAAAATGTATTTGTACATATAGATAAAAAAAAAATTGGACACGTATATTTTTATGTAATTTTAATATAAAACGTGAGATTTACAACGCACTAAAGTTACATGGAAGGGATTGTGACGTCACTTGTGGATTCTCGAGTCGATACAAAATGCATCTACAAGTGACATAACGCGTCCTCCCCGATAAACTTATAAGCGCTTATCTTTTTTTAGCCATTTTTATAAAAAAAAATACCTATTAAATATTTTTTTATTATTAAAAGTAAGGACTAACTACAGGTAGTTACTTTTTTTTTGATCTTATGCGAACCCCTATTGCGCGTAATTTGGCAATTTTTGTAATTGGGCAAAAAGAAGAATTTAATAAATATGACGAATTAACGCTTTGACGAATTTCACATTTTAATATAAGTACTTACCTAATGTCGTTGTACCTTTAAGGCCTGTACAAACCTGGGCGATATTTGCTACCGCTGCGGCACTGGGTAGCGAAAACTACTGCTGTGCTGGGTATTTTTCTCCGCAGTTTTTTTGCTACCGCCTGCGGTCGTAATATAGCTAAAATTTTTAACAGGACATTATTAAGCAGATAGGTGGGTAATCTATGTGAATAAAATACTTTTTGAGTTTTCTCCCATATCTTTTTATTCTAAATACATTAATATTCTTTAATTCAACTCAAATATTCATTTTAAACTATTACAAGCTATTTTTTTTATTTTAAACATAAATAATAAGTAATGCAAATGACCAGCATTGCACACTTATAACTTGTTAAATATAACTAGGTTTATCCAATCTTAGCGATACTTCTTGATACTGACAAAACATATACACAACATTGAAAACTTTGGCGAAAATAAATGTTTCTTTTTTATATTAATTACTTCTAAAAGGGCTATTGAACGACGGCCACAAATAATGACGGTATGTCCTATGCCTTATATGCCTTACACGTCAATTACACAGATATTTACTTTAAGACATTCAATACATTATGTAGGTATCCTCTATTTTAATAAGATACGATTATATGAGTTCTTTGGTACTATATTGCAAATGAGTTAGTGCCGTAAGAATCCTGACTTCGCCAGGGGAGCCCCATTTCACCTCGGTTGTTTTTATTGCACGGCGAGAGTAACAATTTAATTCACGAGTTTTTGATACCATTTACTTCAAATAAATGATCTGTAATAGATCAAAATAGGGACCAAAGCGAAGTAAAGGTTCTTCACGTTATAATAGGTATTTATAAATAGATGTTTTTAACAAAGTAGTTTATGTGAGTGCGTCGGACATACAGCATCATAAGTGTTTCCAATAAGCATGTATGTAGATACATTATACTCGTAGATGGATGCCTTTTTTATATAGTAACACCTATATCATGAAGGTATATCAATTCATAGAAATTAGACGTTGAACAACAAGTATATAAATCTATTTACTTAGGACAAGTGTCGGTCTATATTAATTATCGGGTACATATAGCAATACAATATTACGAATTATTTTTAGACTATAGTTACCACATTGGTAAAAGTGGGTAGGTGTACATGCAAATTGTTCACAATAAGGGCATTCGCACTAGACACGTAACGAAATCGCAGTGTTATATGAGCGTTTCCATTTAGATATTTCCTGTCACTAGAATGTGAGGGGAAATAATAGAATAATACAATTGTGCCTTTGCTGCGCTCACGACACGCGTCTTATGCCAATGCTCAGATAGATACGTGAAATTCGAAAGATTGGGTAGAGATACGTACGTTTTATACACAGATCTACTGCAGTACATATTCAACACAATAATTAGTTACAATACTTCGCTTTATTTTTAAAAATTAAACGGTTCTAAGCGTAACTTTTCTATTTTTAACACACAAGTATTTTAAGCGTATTCAATTTTATGTAGGTAGGTAAGTATGTATATTACATTATGAATTAGTTTGTTACCAATCTCTAATTTTAATTACACGTCGTGACGAGAGTGGCGATTTATGTAAGTAGTATAGTTACAGTTTATATAAATCGCCTATAGAAGAATTCTACCTACAGAAACGAATAAATTGGACCATCTTCATACTGATGAGTGATAAAGTTCTGTCCATTCTCATTTTTTTAAAATGGTGTACGATTTGAAAGAAACAAGCATATTATTGCGTCCTGCGCATCATTGTAGATATTTTAATATTCGATACTTATTTTAGTTGGAGGCGGTTGTAATACAGAAACGTTAATTTGTTTCATTATGTTCGCCTATCAGTCTATAAGTATCGAACATTAGACATAAAAAAGTAAGTAAGTATAGATAACGCTCTACGCCATTGTATACATTTAGTTAATACTTCTGGATAAATAAATACACGACAGAAATACAAAATAAATGAAATGTGAGGAACTAACAGATAAATTCATTTATTAAAATATCTTTTGAGTACATGAAAGTAGAGACCAGCTCTTAAAATACATTTTAATAAAAACAATGAACAAATGAAATGCACAAATAATAATCTAGATTTTAGTGTCCAGCAATAAAATGTGTATGCGCAGAGAATTAAACGTTTAAGAAAGCCGCATGTGCGTTGTTGTTTACATGGGCTCTAATCAGATCTGCAGCGATATAGAATACTACAAAATGATTGGATAGGATACAAACAATAAACACCTATTGTGCGAAAAGGGAACTACACGTAACTAGGGACGTACATTGTACATAGCTGCACAGTAATATTGCGAAACCCGGCCTGTGTCACGGTGCACAGTTAAAACTTAAAAAACAACTCACTCGTGAGAAAACTTTGAGCTTTTCGCGCGTGACACATAGCGTAAGCGTAGAATGTGGCGATCCACAAATTTTGTTGCTCCATTTATCGTAAAAGAAATAAGCGTATAACGTCTACGATTAAGCAAGTGTCATGTGCGAACGCTCTTAATCGCAAACCACTCGTCTTTTGTTAGTAACCAACATTTTCAAACACTTCAAGCCGTTAGTTGCGTTAACGCGAAATTGCAATATGACTAAGATTTTTAGAGAACGAAATACTAAAAGGTACCTACAATTACTTCACAAAAATAATATTAGACAATATATTCTATTCTAAAGAGAAAAAAGTAAATAGATCGCCAGCGATCGTTCACAAGAAATGAGGTGCATTTAGGTTTACAAATCAAATAAAGCTATAGAGATGAACTTTTTAAGTGTCTTTTTTATTTCGGCCTGTGATAATATATTCTGCTTCTGCACATTTTTAGAACTGACGGGGATTTCCTCGCATAAATAATTACAGATGCGGGTTCAAATTAGATGTCACTATTTTAGCACATATTATGTACCTAAGTAGTAACATATGCGTAGTACAGTCAGCGTCACAGATATAACTTAGATATTATTATTATTAAAAAGTAAATATTATAATATCTAATATTTTAAGCTTATAAAAACTTGCTGATTAGATGTTTTCTAATAAAATTAGCGTCTATTAAAATACTGCTTAATTATGTTTTGTCCACTTCAGTGCTTGCAGTAAGCGTTTATGTACACCGGTAAATTAAAAACCGATAATTATTATGATTGATATCAAAACCGTGAACGGAATTTATAGCTGCCGCACGTGACTAAATAGCTCACGTGAGACTTGGAGCTGATTTTCGTTACAATAATACAATAGAGTCCCTCTAGAGTGGAAGCAGACTCTCTCTCGAATTTGCAAATAATAGAGCACTGGGTGAAGGCGACACGTGTGATGATTTGCCACACATATTATATTAGACGCTGACTGTACTCAGTTGCAGAGCTGGAAATTTTTAGAATTAATTTTCTAACAAAAAACTTATCCAGGAAAATAACCGCAATTGTACTTTACAAATGCTACAATAACACATAGGTTCCTATTTACACAAATGATATCGCAGAAATGCTTTAAGATATAGCAGCAAGAGGCTGGCCGGTTTTATAGAAAATAGACACAACAACAGCTTCGAAAGGCAATTTTAAAAATGTACCTTAAAGTAGTTTAGGATACCTATAATGTTAATATATTTTGGTGAATAACATCTTTATCGCAAACCCGTATTAATTATGAGAAAAGTGAATGATATGACAATATAAATTACCCTTTCATACCAATTAATAAGCGTTTCAATGTCCTTATTCTGCCGAGCCGATATAATGCGGCGCCGACGACTAATTACTACACTTACCGATTCATTAAATTTACGAATCGAACACTAACTACTTTACATGGGATTTCATCGAACATCACTGTGAACTTAACGAGCTTTTAAAAATCTTTGGTTAGATAAAACGAAACAATAGGTACAAATACTAGACAATCGAACGTTACACAGTCATTGGAGGGACATAATTAGTCGTTAGGTAAATCTACACAACATTGCATAATAATCACGTAAAATTAATCAAATACATAGTTCGAAATGTTACGATTCACCCGCACGATCGTCCCATTTCGAGAATAAGCGTCAACAAGTATTTATTATCCAACAAGGTTCGCGGGCGGACCGGACGTCCCGACTCGACTCGGCCCGGCTCGACGCCGCCGAGCGCTCACTGCCAGAGTCTCCACCAAACTTGCATTTTCTCTGAGAGCTTCTTGCAAATTCCTAGTAGTTTCCGTCACATCCCGCCATCCCCTTCGCCCTCGCAATCTTCCGAACCTTCGCCTTCTTCAAGTGTGACCTGTTGAAAAACATAAATTGTTAGTGTCGTTAAGAAGTCAGCAATCAGCAAAACCAGCATTTGACTCTAGTTTATCGAACTAAACGAAAGGGAAATAAAAGGTCTAGAAAACCATACACAAAAGTATCCAGCATTGGCAAAATGGCTAGGATTGAAAGTGTGATGGAACTGTAAGTTCCTGTTCCAATTTTAATCTATCGAATCTTCAAACATTTGAGTAATTGAAAGTATGCTTACTTGAAAACGTATTTGTTCAGGGCGATCGTCATCTTGTCCAGAATGTGACTGTATAGGCTGCGGCGGCGGCGAGGGCGGGATCATGCTCTGGTAGTAGTCGCGGTTCTCCTCTAGTGTGTCGAGGATGTCCTGCGCGTCCGGGTGCACGAGGTCCGCCCACGTCTCCCACAGCGGGTGCACGATGTAGTCGATAAAACCGACTTGAGATTTCTCTATGGTAGCGTTGTGTCTGTCGCACATGGGACTTATGTCCATTCCGTGTTCTCTTTCTCTGTCACCCTGCTGGAAGAACTCCTCCATCAGAAGAGCCACCCACCGTTTGTACAGCGGAAGAGGCTTCGTCGGATTGCTTAGATCGGCACAGTGAACGAGATTCTCCAACACTTGTATTCTGTCTGTGTAGTTGTCCAACAACAAAACTCCACTTCCGGCCACCTTTTTGGTCTCCACCATGGTCTTGAGATCTGCCAGAAGACTCATGTGCTTCGACATATCGGTCGAGAGCACCATGTCGATGACCATTTTGCGCAACGTCTGCCTCTGTTTTTTGTGAAGGTTGATGAAAATATCGCATCCCTCGTTCTGAAGGAGTTTGAACGCCACGGCGAGATGATGATTTT
Source organism: Hemithea aestivaria (assembly GCA_947507615.1). NCBI lineage: Eukaryota > Metazoa > Arthropoda > Insecta > Lepidoptera > Geometridae > Hemithea > Hemithea aestivaria. The sequence goes on along the minus strand of OX382325.1, from coordinate 9,212,351 downwards.
CTAATACGGACTCATCGTTGTACATCAGGGCCAGTTCCGAGCTGGAATTGACGAGGAACTGGTTGGTGAGACCGGGGTGATCGACGTCATGCACACACGCCGCGAACAGGGCGGCGCACGTCTCTATAGGAGTGAACACTGCGTCCAAGGCTGGCGTGTTCAGCAGCACGTGAGTGGATTGTGTGACGTCAGCGGCGTGCAGCGAGTTGTGGAACGGGTTGTCGCGACAATAGTGCTCCTCGAGCGTCACTGCGAATGCGAGGAACGTTCTACCCGGTATCTGCAGAGTGCCGAGCAGTTCTCTTGATGTGAAGGCAGAGTATGCGACAGCCGTTAGAGGTCGACCGCATGAAAGATCGCCGATTCGGAAAATGTCTATTCCCCAACGATCCAGATCGTCGTTCAAGAGCCGACCGAGTTCTTCCTCGTGAGGTGTCTCCACTCCGTACCTCGGCACACGTTCTCCAGTGAAGCTATTTGTGTGTGTGAGGGTTCGTTTGACGCCCGATATCTGTGGAAAAGGGTTATTTGTTAGAACCACGAAAAATACGATAATAATGATGATAATAACGTATAGAAGATGTAAAATTAACTTACTTGAGACATGGTGGTGCCTGGTCCGGTATGCCGGGGCTTCTCCTTTTTCTTAGCTCGAGCATCTGTAGTCTCTTCGACTTGTAGAGAAGGTATGTCCAATTCCTGTTGTTTATCTGGAATTAAAGAATTACGATATCAGTAAGTGTCAATGTTTCTAGTAAAGATACCTAATAAAAGATAATAAAGCAAGTACATCCCCCACGTGACAATAGAAGTACACTGGGTTATGATTACGGCTGACGACCCACATAAAGTAGATAATATGACATCGTTATCGTAATAAATCCTGAAAGCTATGTAATAATTATAGTCCACAAACTTGAACACATACTTTATTGGTTTTATTCTGAATTTGTGTCAATAGTCCATAGAAATTGGTGTCAACAGAAAGTAGGGCGATTCTGAAGTTATTGTGAGGTGATTATCTTATTAATTTATATCTATTGATATTGTTTCAGTTAAAACTATAATTAACAGTAGGTATACTTGTTATATCAGATAGCAAGCACCGGTACAAGTATCAACATTATGTCATTCATCTTTCAGGGATTTAAGAGCTGAGATAAAAGCGCTATTGTTAAATACACAGATAACAAAAAAATGATAGAGTAATTTTACATCTGCATCTTTTAATTTGATAAAGAAAAATATTACTTATGTTTAAAACGCCTTGAACAAATTACCGTAAACAAGGTGCAGATAATTTAAAATAACAACATAGAATGTTGGCAGAAAACTGAAATATTTCAGTGGTTTGTTTACTTTGGACGCTCATATAATTTAGACACGCTCGCCCTTGTTGTTTACGATATGTAATACTAAAACAATAAGGAAGATAATACATTTAATTCGGATATAAAGCTATTTATCATTACATAAGCTTAATTTTGCGGATTACTGTAAATGACACAAGGTTGTTTCGTTAATGTGTATTTATTTTATTACTGGAGAACTATTCTGCTTAAGTTACGTCAGTTTGGAGAACATTGGTTACATTTCGAATGTTTAGTAAACTGGTTTATTAAATTTACATAATGAAATTGATTTCTTAAAAGCCGTGAAGGTTTTTATCTGCGTAGTTTGCAATTTGACTGTTTAATTTATTTACATGGAAGTATAATGTTCTTTTCTAAATAGAAGACAACACGTTCCATTAACAATTGCGTTTCGAGCCACAGCAGAAAAACAAATTAATTTAATGAAACCGTTTTCAACTCCCCTGATGCAGAGTTGGTCAACTTTTGTCAATTGGCTCTATAGCTGACTCATCGAGTGGGTAATTCATGCTCATGCCCCAAATACATTTGTCTTTCTTTTTGAATATTCATGAGGCTTTTTGTTCTTGGCCTTTGAGTTTTGATTACATTATTTTAGTGGACATGTGACTAACCAGGGCTTTTACAACAATCACTTTATTCGTATATCTAATGTATTTTATATCTATCTCTAGATTTCACTGCATCCATTTCATTTCATTTAATACCGATTGGATATTTTATGATTCGATAATTTTGTATCTAGAACGCATACAATTTTATCACATTTGATTATACAAAGTCGAATAAGATGCTATACTAAGTAGGTATACGAGTAGTGTCCTTCACACATTTTTCTATATTATGATTGAGTAAATATTACATGCCCAATATCCATTTAAAGTTGTTATTTACTGATTAATTTTATCCGCACGCTTCTCCGACGACCCGCGGTTATCAAAACGCAGTTATCTCTCAGTTATCTTTTGTATAATAAAATAATTCTAGCATAATGTTCCTTGATATCCGGTTACAAATATCAGTACTTGAGCTTGTGTCTCTTTATCTCAACGTATGTCTTGTATATCATATATTATTTAAATCAAAGTATGTCCAAAATCTACGTGTCATGGCCCATGGCTCATACTTTATGTGATTTTTATTCCAAAGTCTTATTTCTTGCAGGATATTTTTAAGACCTAGAATATACCAGTAAGACCTAAACAAATCTGGTTTTGATGGACATTTCGCGAGCACTTCCATTGAAACCAATTGAAACTGGAGCAATGTCATTTACATTGAGACAATCAGTCTTTTTGTATGTATATCCAGTTACCAAGTGTGGCTCTACTTTTCATATTTTCTATTAATATTATTATTCACGTTAGTATTCTGTTGGTTATAACTAGGTTTTGTAGGAAGTAAAAAAACTACAACATCCATACCAAAACACGCGTTTAAATTTGGATTTTTAAAAATCGTTTTAAGTTCTCAAAATCGATTACATAACCTTCATAGATATTTGTTTGATAGGCCTTGGATTCTAGGTCACGATCGATCATTCTCATTAAGAAATGAGGGCAAAGTTGTTAAAGGGTCTCTTCCTTTTCCGTAGACGGTGCTTTTAACAATATATGATAATATACCGCATCAATACACGATCGCTTTTCAGGTAAAATAAATCATCTACTAACAATAAATCAATTTCATTTTTGCTACATTTTATTGATTGACGGCTAGTATTACCTATGGTAAAATATATTATAGAGTTTTAAACTTAAAAAAAAAAAGCAATAATAAAATACAAAATTTCGACATTCCTAAAGAAGCGGATTCATTTGTATTGGATTTTATAGTGTTTTTGGGATGTTTGCTTTTCAGTAAGTTAAGTAGCAGATGCATCTTTGACTGTTACTTCTTTCCTCTTTGGTGTGGTTTATGGTCACTATGTGACCACTACACTGTTTTAATACGTTACAATCCTTCGATTAAAGGTGTAGTAGTACTTCTGCATCCATATTATAATGTTGGGCGGGCGCGGCGCCGTCTGGTCGGGTTAGTGAATATTCGTGTATTTCGATACGTAGAAAGATTGACGTCACAATTCGTGAAATCTTGCTTTAGTGCGCAATCTTTCTCTACCTTGAATATATTAGATTCAAGTAAAGTCAATATTGATTTTAATATACCTATATTATTATTGTTATGTTAAATAAGTTTCCTTATTGAGACGTCCTTGTGGAATATAACAGTAATATAATGTTGTAATTTTTAAAAAGATAGTACCTACATGATTTTTTTGTATATAACATCAATGATGATTTCCATCGTTTCGACACTCCATCTCATTTACTTATCTTATTTATACACGACGTAAAAATAAGTTGTAAAGAATTGTCAACAAGCTTAGTGAAATGCAATAAAAATGTAGAAAATGAACAAAAAGTCATCTTACCCAAGAATGTGGAGCAGATGTACTCTGAGATCTGGTTGCCGGACTTGCTGGACTCGGAGAAGTGGCTCAGCTCCTTGTTCAGCATCCTCTTGAACTGGAAGTTCAACACATGGATTGAATTGGCCATCGTCGCAGGCCGGCTCTTGAACCAATTGGTCAGAGCGCTACGAACGCTTTGTCTCTCGGCGCACACGCGCATTTCTTAACACAATAACAAATCACAAAGTTCCGATTGATTTATAACGCGATCGCTAGCACGTCAGCTCGCGAGCACAGAACGTCTGCTATCTGAGAGCGCTACTGGTAGACTGAAGTATGGCGGTGTGGTCGGCTGGTAGGCACCTCGCGTGGCGAGACGCGTGTCGTCATCATATACCCACGTTGTTACGTGATGCGTACTATACACACTCACCAACTATTCAAACACCTTCCCCTATTGTGGTTTTCGGGTTCGATCCCAGGTATAGGTACAATTCCATTCAATTCATTCAGTCTAATTTTCCTTCAGGAAAGGAAAATTGTGACTTTATAGTTTTTACAGTAGCAACTACCTACCGCGGTAAATAGACTGGTTGTAAAGTTGTAACATAGCGTGCTTAGATGTTGAAAGGTAATTCAGCAACAAAACATAATGAATAGGATAAGGTTCAGCTCACGTTTTCTACAGGGCAATGTGAACTGAGTGTATTAATTGATATCAGATATTAATATTGACTCAATATGTAATTAACAATCGTGTCTTAATCAACCAGCATGGTGATAATATGATAAGTAAAATTACTAGTTGTTACTAACCGATATGACTTATGGTAGTATATTGTATGATCAGCCCTGACTAAATAGTTTCCCCGTTTACAAGGTTTTACAGTGTTCTTGACACACTTCGCGCATTATCGCTAGATTGTTATCCCAGCTGTAAAAAAAATAGATACGATTCTGGAACTGGATCAACGATTAACTTCCTAGATATCTTTAATGATATAATGTTACATAATACATTTGTTAGATATGTATCTATCAAGGAAAAGTAAGAAAAACATCAAATGATATCATATGATATTTATAATACCTAGCAACGTCTTTGTTGTAAACACTGATCCCATTATCTTTAACAATACTTATCGACTAATATTGATAAATCCGGATATGTAGCGGAGACAGATAAAAACAATACGCCTGATTTATTAAAGAAAAAGTTAATATATTAGATATACAAGTATATTATACATTATTTTGTATATTATATAATATTTTGTGTGTGCAATAAAGAGTTTTCTATTCTATTCTAGATCTTTTAATTTTTTTTTGTCAAGGCAATAAATATTGCAATCACATTATTATAATCTGTTGCGGATCTACCAAAGCGAAATCTTAGCACCATCCAAAATCATGTTGGATCAAGTTGGTCTGATCTTTACGAAATCTCGCAAGTTGATAGAACTGATTAAATATTGTAAGATATTTCTTAGCAAGGTTTGCATATATATTATTGGAAGTTCGATATCCCCTTTAGATTCAACATTTATTTTTTATAAATAGTTCTATACAATATAACATTTCTAGGAAGGAATTCAGAGCAAGGGAAGTAGTTAAGTAGGTCTACTATATTTATTGAAGAAAATAAAATTCGAGTAACCGCACACACATTCTACAAACATGAAACAGTATCAGCCGTATTCTTACCTCATTTTATGAACTACATTCGGATGTGGGAATTCTCAGTAGAGATCTTAAGAATACGTGCAAATTAAAGAACCACGATACGTGGCCTGGAAACTCTCCAAAAATTAAGGAAATGGGACAAGTGTGGCACCAGGTCACCGGAAAATTAGTAAAATATATTCTTTTTTTTTTCACTGCACATTATTTTCAGTTTACCTACATGGAATTTGTATGAGAATGTTTGGATACCTATCAAAAATCTGATATCGTATACATCTCATCATTATCTCATCATATTTTATTCAGTCTTTACATTCCACTGTAGGGTGAAAACCTCTTTATAATCCCAATATCTTCTTCCTCCCATTTCAGGCCATTCGGACTGAATCCAAGTCAACTGCATATCTTATTTTGTATGTTATATACCTCTAATATATAGGTATTTCTTTATTTTAATTCAAAATATTCATATATTTTCTCAAGTTACAGTTTCGTGTTATTCGCTTACTTAAAAGCATGATAAGTCTTTTCCATTTGGGCTATTGTAATTTGAACGTATTTAACAGAAAAGTACAATACCACACAATAAAATACGGTTATGAGTGAACCACACAATGAATTGAATGAGTGACATCAATACGTATTAGACACTTTTTCCGATCATTCATAAATAATGGGTTTTAGTCGGGCGACGTGTTGGAGGAAAATGTGAATAGTACTTTTGCTGAGGTAGCAATAATTGTGGTTGAAATATTCCCATACGTATTAGTGAAAATATGGCATAAAAGAAGCCCCGCAACTTGTTCTATTCTCAGTACTTACTTCCTGTATGCTCGCAGTCGGATTCCCGATTCTTACGTTACATTGAGACGGGTGAGACCCTTTGTGAGCTTGACCTATATCATCTTACGTAACGAATCTGATATTATACGGGTAGGTTCAGCTTCTTATTAAAACCATACTTGGAGGTAAATTTCACGTCGTTATATTCATTTTATCTTTATATTAGTAAACTAGCCCTGAAATGTAGACTTATGCTTCATCCGTTGTATTCAGCTATCTACAATCTACATATAGAGTTTCATTGTAAATTATTCGTGAAAGAGCAACAAACAATCTCACGTACAAACTTTCATCTTTATAATATTAGTAGGATGGGATTGTGATAAGAAGGCACATAATATTTGCTTTGTTTACGCACACAATTCTGTAAATGTATGTTTTTGTCCTAATTGGCTGTATCATAATATCAATACGAACTAATATCAATAAAATAAGAGAATGAAACGAAACTGTAGCCCAGTTTTCTATATAGAATAGAAGTGGACAGTGGAAGAGATGGGAGTTTATAATAATGATTTTGGTTGAAATAATATTGTTCTTCTTTTCGAGTCGAAATGGCTTTATTTTTTTCTATAGTTGCTTGGACCAGTAGGTGGACAGAGCTATAGCTCTGTCATTGGCCTCGACGAGATCCTGATTCGTACATATTACAGGGCAGCTGGGACATTGGAGAAGGTGGTCCATCGATTGGATAGCTCCACAGTCGCACTTATCGTTTGCAGAGAAACCCCACCTTACCCGGTTTTCTTCTGACCTTCCAACACCAGCGCGGAGTCTATTTAAAGATTTCCAGATTGGCCAGGGAAAATCACTGCATATATTGTTAATATCTATCTATCATAAAATAAAAATAAAATATTTATCATAAAAAATCCCCTATCAATAAACAATCGTCTACAAATCACATGCAACTTTCATCACCTGTGTTTTTCATGTTCCAATAATAAAGGTCTAAATACTATAATCGTTTTGTCAGTTTGTCAGCGAGACGTTAGAAAGACTTATAATAATATTATATTATTACGGCTATTTTATAGTAAAGGATGTATTAAGTAGTTAGTGACGAAGTGTGACGTATTCAGTTAACTTCCATGGAGCGTTCAAGCAATGTGCATTATTTACATTATTAGACGTCTGTTCTTGTGTCTCACAGATGACTAATGAACCCATTACAAGTTCAATTCGGTGTACGTATTAAGTGAATATCCCTACATTATAGGAAGACTTTGACCTTGTTACTCATTGTAATGGCCCACTGAAAAGGTCTCAAAGTTCAAATGTTAATTATTATTGTTATTACTAATACTTAGAATATTTTGCAAATGTTACCTACGTAGATACATACAGAGTAAAATAAATATTTATTTATTATTATTTATTTATACAGGTACATTTTGTTATGAAGAGTAGAACCTACTGTGTTTTATTTTATAAATTATTATAATATCATATGTGTTAATATAAGGTACTGCGTCTTCATAAAGGAAGGGCATAGTTCGAGTTCAAGATGAGCGGAAGGAAAATATTATGGAGAGATTGTTCAGGAAGTAAATAACATAGGAATGGGGAGAAATCCTATTTCCTACAAATATTATATATGTGAAATTATGTAAGTATATTATGTGTATATTTTGTAGTGTTAGTGTGTTTTGTGTGTCTGTTTGATATCTTTTCACGCCTAAACGCCAGTATCGACTGGGGACCCTGGCATAAAACATAGTCTTATTTTAAGGATCTATAATGAATTAAAATTTTTGTAAATAGAAATTGCATGCTCTATACGGCAGAAATATGTTGAGCCAATCATATTACAGTGAACATCTAATTATGTAGGTACAATGTACATACACATATTATTTTTTTGCAATAAATAAATGAATTAGGAGATACGAGTAACATCGCTAGGCACAGCTTGTATAAATATAGAGGTACCTCTATATTCGAAATTTGTCGCTTCGCTTTTTAGTTTTTGTAGGCTAGCTACAGAAATAATTCCAAACCACATATTTCTAGGCGTCATAACATTAATTATTAGATATATTTACCTAAGAATGTTCAGAAGGTATTCAAGCAGTTCCACGCAGATGTGGTTTAGTTACATTTTGACCACAACGTAAAGTTGACCACATTAAAAGATACAATTAACAAGGGAAATCCTAAAGTTATACAAATTAACGCAAATGTTATTAAGTAGGTACTTAGATTAAGTTATATATAGGTATTAACATTTGTGACCATATAAGGTAAGGTAGTTATTTTTATTGCTCTGGATACTCGTATCAAAGGACTGTGTTTTTCCGATCCTGACGCAGGAGATTTATTTTACGATAATAATATATTATGATAAAAGATTATAATGACCAATTATATTTATAATATATCTACCTATTTACGTACAGTAAATGACTAACACAGGCCCCGTTGTGATCAAACTCCGTCAGGAATACGCGAAAAAAGAGCTCATTTGCGAGAATATCGTCCCCCATAGTACCATCAAATATTGCGGTGATAGAGATTTTATATCATTAGTTTTGAAAAATTGTGTTTTTATATGCTATTCCATAATCTAAAAAAACCAAGAGCAAATTATATAACCAGAAAAAGAAATCTTTTCAGTTTACTTTTTGATTTCTTTTCCGCTACATAAAAGCGCTCCTTTACTTGTCTAGAACCACTGTCTTAAGATAAACCTCTACAAAGACAGCGTTAGACGGCATAGGTAAATCAAACTTCTCGTAAAGCTATTTCTTAGAACATAAGTTTTAGGTTCCAAGCGATCTTTCAGCATGCATAAATGTTTAATTTATTCCAGCTGCTCTTCATATTATTGTGATAACATTTACACGGAAAGAGGAAATACAAATCAATATTTCGAGAAATAGTTCTTCTATCTTTCGATGTGTTTACAAAACAGATTGGATTCTGAGACTTTCATATTTATAGAGGAAGTTATTGTTAAAAGAACAAAAAGATTTCAATCTTCGACTTCACTACTTCGCAGTAGGTAGCTACGCTACACATTTCATTGATAAGTATAATGCGAAATTTTGGATCTTATCAAATACTACTACCTACATAAAATGTTAAATTTTTTTATTTATTTTTTTATGTGGAGAAGTAAGAAGACGAGCAAGACGCTCTCCTGATGTTAAGAGATAACGCTGCCCATAATCAGTACAGTGCTACCCAGAATTTCACAATTATGCGCAATTGTAGGTGCACTGCACCAACGCTTCTTACTCAAGAGTCATAAGATGTTAAGACTCTTTAGCCCAGTAATTTCACTAATAAAATATGCTTAGTCTTGCAATGCGAACTGCATTTTTAACTATAGAAAAAATGTACATATTTTTAATTCAACCTAACGCTAAGACTAAAATAAACTTTTAAATTGTGAGATGTAATCTAAACCGAGTCAGTTATTTTAGTGAGTATAGAGGTACAGTAAGTATCTATGCCAAAACTGAAATAAAACGAATGGGCTTTTTATTAGGATGTATTTTCTGTAGTAACAAGCACATGTAGGTACACTTTTCAGGGGGAAACAGTACCTCACAAATAGAGCTATAATGTATTATTATATTTATTCAGTACAAGGAGATAAGAGACAGTTAATCTGTATGTCTAAGGCGATTATGATTAATTAGGCCGATTATATGATATCTCTTCATAAGATTCGTATTGTTACGGATGAAAACACTGATATTATATCTTAGTAGATATAATGAATAAATCCAGCTGTTTCGCGTTCACTTGTTTGTTCAGTGGTAGCCATGACCTACATACAAATAATACGCATTTTTCAGCTGTTACAATGTCTTTAGTAAAAGATATCTGATACAGTGGCACGTATTTTAACGTGTTTTAACACGTGTAGGTTATAATTATCTACATAGGTACCTATATTATTTTTAGATTAAGTAATTTTCAACCGACTTCAATAAGTTATTATTAGTTAGATTAAAAAGATTATCACTGATTTTTCTAAGTCGCCTGAACCGATTTGATTTTTTTTGTATTAAGGGTGGTTTAAGGGTAGGTATACATACCTACTTCCCGGATGGTCCCATTTAAATTATGTGGAAATCGGTTGTGTAAGTTTTAAATTAAGTATTAATTAAATCGAGAGTCTCGCCCTCGTTTTGAAAGTTATTTTATTTGCCCCTAAATTCACTCGTATGAAATCTTTCATCACCTGAAAGGTGTTTACAGCCGCCTCTCTAAAAATAACCAATGTATTGAGCCAATAAAACATACACTATACACATAAATCTTTCCATTTTAACACATTGATAACAAAACGATGAATTATTAACGTAGTGACGTAGTACGCGTACGTAGTAATATTTACAATTCAATTGGAATTCACTTCCCTGTGTGACGTGAAATGGTATTAATGAAATAGCTATTGTACCTATAAATGAGTATTTACTACCATACAACACAATATGCTCGCGACTTCGCTCCCGCTGATTTAATTATTGTTTTTTTGTTGACATATTTGATTGTCCGTAATCAAAAATTGTGAAAAAAAAAGATTGTATCATCAAAGTGCTTGTATCTCCTAAATGTACGAAGCATAATATGCCTATTTTTTTTCTCTGTCGATATTTAGAATCCTCCTTTACTCTCTTAGGGGATGAATTTTAATAATTCTCTCTTCACAGATGGAAACGTTATAAAACCCAACTGTGCTAGGCACCAAATTTCAATACCGTTTAGCGGTTTAAGCTGAACTTTGATACAGAGTGACTAATCAGTCAGTCAGTCACGTTTTATATATTTAAATAGGTTTCCCACAAATTCGACCACACGACATTACTGCAGGCCGTTCCCATAGACGTCACGATTGGTTTTATTTGATTTGGTTGCCATGTACAACTTGTAAGCCGGAGGTCCTGGGTTCAAATCTCAGTGTGGCAAAGATTTTCGCCTGGACGCTACCGTATTTCGGAAGGCACGTAAAACTGTGGGTCCCGGCTGTTTCCTATAAGATATGTAGGAGGCAGTCGTTAGGTCATGTTGCAGGCCTTGTAGGAATCTTGGCGACCTGAAACTGCAACATATATAGGTTGGCCACACAACCTATAAATTGTCATTTGACTCTAACAGTTAAAGTTAAACAGTGTAAGTAGGGTAACCTGTTCTGTTGGAGTATAAACCCCAAATATTATTATTACTCGTATTATTACAAAATACAATGCAAAAAGAGTATAAGGTATAGGCCTCCTGCAAAGGAAAGTCTACCCCCGGTACAATACCATACACAAGTTTATATGCTCAAAACCTACTAGTTTCAGAAACTTGACTGCAGACGTGACTTTAGACATGAACTAGGCTTTACACCTACCGAGGTAAATATGATAAAATATTGCGAGCATTATAAAATTGATAGTAAACAAAACATGATGAGTTGTGTACATCGTACATATGAATAATTATATTTATTTACCTTCTGCAATGACTAATTATAATTTGATTTAAAAATGTGTCTAGACTTAAGTGAGCTTTTTATCTAGAAAAATAACTTATTTGAAATAAATATATTTCAAAAACTTTAAATTTTTTTAACTTTGTTAGCTGGCATATAATTATTAATCTTGTGTCACTCCGAAACTGCTTGATTTTTATGAAATATTTTCTGTATATTTGGCAGGAATTAGAAATGTGAGAATAAAATATTTTTATGCAGTGCATGTAACTGAGTCGAAACGTCAAAGTTGGTTGATTAAAATATCTACGCGATCAATCCTGAATAATAAAAAAACGAATGTTTTTACCTAAGTATTTTTAATTAAGTATTCAATAGATGCAGATAAAGTTACCTACGCCTGTCAGTTAATAGGATATAATTATTTTCTTCATAATTTGGTAGTATAAATATACCGCCGAGATAGAAGCACCGCCTACAACCTGTCTGGCTCATTAAAATACAGAAACGAAATTACAATTAGCGAGTCAACAAATTCAATTACCAAAGTCAATGTCCTTAATATTTGATAATAGATAACACTGATGACGTAAAGGTCCACGTCACAAATATGTTGGCATTGCAATGTTCATATTACTCGTATGATAGTAAAATACTTCCTGGTGATACGTAAGCTGCCGTACAAGGTTCTACATACTACTAAATTTACATACTCGTCTTCAACAAAGCTATTTAATGTTTGCAAGTGTAAAACCAGCTGTACGTATGCAACTTTAATTTTTTGAATATGAATAGGAAGCAAAATTAAGCGAGCAAATTGCCAATATCTGTCTTAATTGATTAACATTTAATTACTCCTTAATAATTATATACCTAATTAAAACGACAGTTAAAATTTTCTTAAAAGGTCGTCTTGTAATGTTATAAATTATAGTTACTTACTTTAATTAATATACCTACATATTTGTGATGGAACACATTTGCCGAAAATAATTTAATTTAATTAATATAATTTTTATAAGCAGGTAGGTAAATCAATAAATTATATTATGGGAAACCCGTTTGAAACAAAATCGCAAATATAGTCTGCGAGTTGATAAGTAAACTATAACTGGCAACATACTGATTCCCATTTAATTAACCAATGGCAAATTCCCAGATCCACACACACATCAGGACAATTTTAAGCTGCGTCAAAAATCCGGTACTGGGAAACCCCACATTCTCCCTTTATTCCCGTTATCTGCATTCAACTAATATTACAAACGCGAAAGTTTGTAAGAATGGATGTGTGATTGTTACCCTTTCACGCCTAAACGGTTGGGTCGATTGAGCTGAAATTTGGTTTAGAGATAGCTTAGACCCTGGAATAACATATAGGCTACGTACAGCGGGTAAAACCGCTGTACTGTGCCACAAACCAGAGATGTGCTATGCTACGTTATTTCTAAGAATGCATTTGAAATCCACCAATCATATTTGTTGGTGCACATAGCTTAGCACTGGTGAAAACGGTTTCAGATAAGCCATGTTTTTTGTATGGAAGGATGCGTGCTATGGATGCGTGCTACGGATGCGTGCTACGGATGCGTGCTACGGATGTGAGCTATGGATGCGTGCTATGGATCGTCGTGAGTGGTGCGCGCGCATCTGCATTACGCATCTCAGCTAAGCTATGTAGCTGTGCAAGGACAGCTACATAGCTTAGCATTGCTTCGCTATTAGCGATAAGACCGCCAATTGTAATACTTCTTTCTGTATAATCTTAGTTCTAAGTTTATATTGTTGTATTTGTGTGTACAATAAAGAGTTTTCTATTCTATTCTATTCTATTGGTGGAAACGGTCACATAGTTTCGTAGCGTAGCTTTCACATCTTCGTAGCATAGTTGCATAGCACATCTCTGGTGGAAAGGCACCTTAACGCATACCTAAATTCAAATTGACGTAGATCCTACATAGAAGGCGTGGTTCTCTTAACATTTATGGTAAACCCGCCAAGTCAAGCAAGCTTGTTTCACTCGTAAACCATCGCATTGATAAAAAACAGGCTTGAAATACATTATATTATTAGACTTGGAAATAGGTACGTATATTAATATACTGATAGATTTGTAAGCATTACACGATACCAGTCGGTATGTAAATTAAATAAAAAAATACGAGTCAAAATTGAATTGAGAAACCTCCAATTTTTTGACGGTTATAAATAGATATCTTTAATTTATTACAAAATGTCTAATTTGGAGACTAATTGGTCAAAATGTTAGACTTAGAAAATGAAGAGGTAATTTACAAAAAAATCTGAAATTTCAACGTTAAGTAGTAAATTTAGCAATTTTTTTTACTATAGGGGGTGCATGAAAGGAGTGTCCCCGAGTGGCGCATTAAGCAATCCTATACTTACGACGCACCCTGGACAATCTGCGAGGACAGTTTAGTCAGTAACGCAGATTGACTGAGCCTTGATCCATTCACCACAATATATGTATGGACTCGACAAGAAGAAGAACTAGGTACTAGGTATATTTATTTTTATAAGTCGTGACAATGTTGAGGGGCAGAAGGTTCACATAGTTGTATTCACATGCTCGATGCTCGAGTGAGGTCGCTGCCGACGTCACGCCGCTAACCAGGTCATGTGGTAGAGTAGGCATTCTTCGTGACATGAGAATTGTAGCCGACTATAGCTTGCTCTGAACGTTCAATTTATTTTCGTCACCTGGGCATTATATTTTTTTATGTTTTTTTTAAAGAAAAATAAATGTATTTAATACAATTCAATTAAATTTAATATAATTTTAAATCTAAATTACTGTAAAAATACCACTACAGTACTCGTTTAGTTCAAAATTTTACTGCAATGTGAATTGTTAACTACTTAAGTACAGTATAATACTTCGGATCGTTTCGGTCCAGGTTTGGTTCACCAACGCAATGGTAGTGTTAATCCAATCAGATACTGCTTAAATCACCTGTAATTGAACCAAAGGCCTATCTATGATGTCAGATACAATGGGGCACATCAAATTTTAATTACATAGTTTGTTAACATAGTAATATGGATAACACTCACGTTAGTTTTCAAAAACGCAAATTTTAATTAATTGTTGATCGCGAATCGCGACCAAGAGTCTGTATTGCAATAGCGATACGGTAATGCACTGATACACGTGATACTACATCAATAAAATTTAATGGATTACAGTGCAATCCGTAAATAGCAAATAACGATCATGAATGAGTCTCAGCGATACAGCATGGCTAAACGGTCTAGAACATAAATCACTATTAGGTACTTTGAAGCGCACGTCAAACTACCGTGTTAAGATTATGTCAGTCACAGATATCTCGATTGGTCCCACACATGACTTTTCTCAAGAGGCTACTCTCACAGGGTCATCCGGTAACTACGGAGTGAATTACGCAATAAATACTATTAACTATACATATAAATTAGATAATTACGTACCCAAAAACTGAGGTCAAAACTACTCATTATATAACTGAATTATAGGAAGCACTCATATAGAGTAATTAATATTAAAACTTGTGTAAACGCGATTCAGTACAAACCTACCGTTGCCTTTCATACTATTTCGTCATACACAAATTATGTGGTTCTATTTGACTCACTTTCACGTGAAGCTCCAAAAGTTTACAAAACAATAGAAAAAAAGTGAAATGAATCACCGTTTCCCTGGAAAAGAAAAGTAAACACAAAAAAATCATAACAATGAGTAAAAGTATGAACCACCAAAATGCGATTAGAATGTGAAGTGACATTAAAGGATTACTTCCTGATTAGTTGATCGTGTCGACTTTCAGCCTTCAAAACGTCTACGTTCGACGTCATCCTTACATGTTTACACAATGTAATCGTGCCTGTTTGATCTGATGATTCTGATGTATTCGGGGAACCGCGCCACAACGCGGCCCGCGGGGAATTCATTGATGCCGTTTATTGAAAATTTATCGTTAATACATCATCACACTCACGAATCATGATACAAATTAGCATGTATATTAACCAATTTACGCTTAGAGCGAGATGTTTACAAAACTGCTTTTAGCTAGGTACATTGTACATTCAGAACGTAAAGTATCGTGTGCACTTAATCAAATTTGTTATTGAAATAATTTGTGTACTAAAATTGATCGTAGTTCTTGAACTACAAATGAATTAAAATTTTTGATATGGTAAACTCACAATAATGTTATTTAGATAATAGTATGTACCCATTGGTGCATTTATTTAATAAACAATCTACGCATGCAAACACATTTACGAGGAATATATTATTGATATAATATTTCAGTTTCAGTAACGCGGTATTCACACATTTGTTCACGCAAAAATCTGTCACCAACCGCCGCACGCGTCGAGCCAGCTATTTGGTTATACCTAGACACCGCACAAACTACGGCAAGTCGATGCTTACTGTTGAAGGAGCGCAACTTTATAACCAAATACCATCCCGTCTAAAAAATGTAGACTCATTTCCCGTGTTTAAAAAACAGCTTGCACAATATATTATATTAAACCAGTGAGTTCATATAGAAAATAAAATTCTTATAATTTTTACATTTGAAATTAATAGTTATACATTAATATTATTTTTTATTAACAATAATAATGAATCTGTCTCATGACATAAATATATATCTGATATTTATTTTTGCATTCGAATAATAGTGCGTCCACCTAAATTTGTCTATCTAACTAAAATATTTTTGTCAATAAAAATTAATTTTACTTTTTTGTTTAAAAACACGGGGAAAGAGTCAATCGCAATATTATCTGTTGTGCATGTACCTACCTACTTATTCTACCATCATAATAATTAATGTAACAAGTAACTACCAACCTATATTGTAATTTTAATATTTAAGCTTTACTTACTTCGATGTTTGTGACGATGAACAAAGATAATCAATGTTATGTATATTATGTTATCACGTAAGTGGCAATATTTGCCTTTGTTGATAATAAAGATCTTTAAACCTAACAATCTACGCATGCAAACACATTTACGAGGAATATATTATTGATATAATATTTCAGTTTCAGTAACGCGGTATTCACACATTTGTTTTCCTGTAAGACGTTTTGTTACGTTCCAAGAACGCAGAATTGGAATGGTTCCTAATATTTGTATGACGTTTCAGTTTCGGGGAGCGATGAAGATAGATTATTATTTGAAGAAGTATTGAAACTTATTAAGTTGGTATAGTTTAATTTAGTTTTAAGTCAGCCAATCGGTCATTATGACAGTGCTCCGGCATGATGTTCAGTAAAGGATTTATCCCGCCTTCTAGGTTTAGTATGCTCCCAAATATAGCCGCATTGTTGCTTACCACATCACGCGAGATCGTGATGAAAAGCTAACCTATAATGTAAAAGAAATCTATTCTGTAAACTTATAGTCTCAACAATAAAGAGTGTTGTATTGTAGTTAATATAAAAAGTGAGTGCTACAGCTACATATATGGCGCGCCGCACAAATCCGCCCTACTCGGCGTACGTGACCGACACTGTGTGCGCCGGGGAACTTGCCGTTACCCAATATTCTATATAGATATACCGATTTACCACTGGGACCTTCACCTAACAAAACAAAACAATAAAAACACACTTTATCTGCCTCGTCTGGAAGCCCAATACCAGATTAAAATAATGCTTATAAACAACGGTTCTCTTTCAAACGTTGTCGCGTAAACATAGTCTCTTTAATTTTTCATGAATATCGTGGTAAAACGAGTTTATAGGCTTAGTCGTTTTCAAGATTAAAATGTTTATGACTTGGCTATATGGCGACGTATTTTTGTCTAGATGAATGCAATTTGTTAACGCTTACGAAGCTTTAAGCTCCAAATCGTGTTAAGCTACAAAAAGGTTACTAAACCTTTCTCATTTGTCCTGCGATCTCATTGATTTGGTTTCAATCAAGCAGGCACACCTATAAAATAGTAGTTTTTTCTTCGTGCTTTAGTGTTTTTATCGTGAAAACATTTGAGTGATTTTATTACCAAATGAAAGAGAGAGAGAGAGAGAGAGAGACCTTGAAATATATTAGTTTCACACGATTTCACACATAAAAGTTAGTAGCCCTATTAACCGAAGAGATGTGTAAATCAATTAATGCTTTTACTTAGTAAAAGCTTGAAACCTAATAAAATAAACCCTAATAGTCTTTTATTTTCTTTAATATACTAAGAATACCAATACGACGTCATCGGAAACATAACGATCGAAATTTAATATGATATTGTGAAAGCAATTAATTCTTTCAGTGCCAGGATTTGCGTCAGTCATCAAGAAATAGCTAACGGCTGGGCGCAGGGTCGTTGCGCCCTTCGATTTTAATGATGGCAGGACACGCACACACTTCAACTCAACTATATCTACAGTATAAGTTCCTACCACAATAATACACGACATCTGTCGTGAAGGCTAACGTATCCCCAAATTTCACCACTCACCGAGCTCATTATTCGAATAACGGAATTAGTTTCGTAAAGGTCTTGTAGGATTTATTTGACCTTTGATATTCTATTTCTTAAGAATACCTAGTATTGTTAAGTATTATTGACAAATCGGTATATAAACTGCTCAGAAATATGTCTTCTAGGTACTTAAATGTCATGAAAAATCATTCTACTAATAACAAACTCACAAATAAAACCACCGAGTTTAAAAACCTCAAAGTGGGCTATTCCATGAGATTACAAAAGCAAAGCAGATCCTACCGTGCGATAAACAAATACCCAAGCAAAATTCGCTTTGAGCTTGTAAAAACCTTTGAATGAAAATAGAACTTTTGCTTTACCTTCCTACACTAAGATTACTCTTTGATTCTGCAATCTATAAAGATTAATAAGGCTTTTCACGATGAAGTAAAAAAGTTAAATGAATATTATAAAACTTGCCGCATATTTTAAAAATCGAGAGGAAGAACTGCTTTTTTACTTTGATTGAAACAAGAAATCAAACTTGGAGTGCAAACGGGTGTAGGTGTGCGGGGACAGAGTTTAGGCTATATTTTCGCCCCCTCATGAAATCATTAAAAGTTTCCTATTCGGGGCTACGAGCATCGATACACACGACAAAGTTCAGGCAAGGTACTAACGTTTCACGAGCTAAAATATAATTTTATCTGTATAAATTATACCTAAACTTCGCATAATATGTATGAAAATGTTTTGAAAGAATATGCTATTATATTTTTACTAGTATGTATACAAATAATATATTCATACCGACCATTTTATCAAGGAGAGATATCTTAGATTGATTGTGGTGTCCGACCAGCTTTTGAATGTGTAATGTCCAAAGTTCAGAATAAATTTCAAAATACATGTAGGTACTATGTACGAGATACGGAGGTATCAACAATAGTATCGTAATTTTGGGACATAATATGCATTGTTAAGCTCGATTATACGGCAAACATATCTTGAGGGACTCGAGGATATATTATTATGTAAGGATATTAGAGAGATTGCGAGGCCAATTTAATTGGCAGCAAATCATTATCCAGTTTGCCATATTATATGTTATTAATTAATAATCGTAGCTTAAGATTACTCATGACACAGTTCATTTATTATAGACGATGGTTCATTTATTATATCAGATCTTAGCATCCATAATATTCAATAATTTCAACGTCGGAAGTACACGAGGAAAACTCCGTTTTATAACCATTCTTCTTACTTCTTTGTTTGTCACTTCATTAATGGACTAACACGATTTTCTATGTAAAAAGATATTACCCCTGATTAGCGCTAATCATACTCTCAATGTAATAGATACTATACTACAACTTGACTGTAATAAAGTCGGATAACGTGTTTAATAAAACAAAACTGACGCCGTATAGATAATACTAAAGCATTCATTTCTACCTAATTGAGCCGATCGTACTTCTCTTGTGGTCGTCACACGTGCTCCGCTAATTTGTCAATAATTATCATTTATCATAATATGTAAATGTGCGTAACAGGTAAACCACATAACCTATTTAGTTAACGGAAACGGTTTTTCTACAAAAAGGTAGAAACGAATTTCACTTTTAATTTTATCGTGTGATGTCTTCCTTATATTACGTAGTGTACGACTCTCAGATAGCAAACGTCCATGGATTAATCTCTGTGGTACGAGTGCAGTGAATCCTTACTCGTATGTAGTAGGTACTCTAGGTACATAATATCTTGTCTCGTGGCTTACCTTGAGGGAAGCCATGTCGGAGACGGAGCGGTGTGTTTGTATGGTCTCCAGCTGGTCCAGGCACCAGTCCAGCTCCTCAACTGTTTCCAGCGCTAGCTTCATGTAGGCTTCGTCTGTAACAATTTTATACACTATACGTTAAAACAGAATCTTATCTAAATCGTAAAAAAGTTTACAGAGTTTTAATCATCATAATATGTTATTTCGGACTTACGATTGTACAGTCAACTACAAAGAGATGTATCCATGTTAGTCTTACAAAATGAAGGAACTTTTAGTATGCAAAAATTATTTACCCTTACTTCGTGACATTTTCAGTATCCACCAAATCTTATACTATATTCGATTCATTTTAAATGCTATTATTATGTATCACCTAAGGAAAAGTAGTGGGATACATCATTGTTGCATATTAAACGAGTCGATGATAATATAAAGTTTGATTGCTACTAGAAATGTCACGAACCAAGGGTAGTTCATTGTGGCAAATGAAAATTTATTTCATTTTGTAAGCCTAACATGGATACATCTCTTTGTAGTTAACTGTACCTGTACTAAATCATGTCCTAAGTAAACAACTGATAGGTATAAGTTCCCTATACTGTGTATATGGAGGAGAAAAACGTGTTGTGCCGACCCTACCCAGTGTGGGATAAGGGCAGGAAGAAGAAGAAGAAGACTGTGTATCATATTTATATCCTAGTACTCTTGTAATTCTGCGGATTAGGTTAGCATTTGACCATGATCTCAATTTTCATAAGCTAAGTGTCGATGCAGCCGAAGATGGTAGCGGACTATACCTAGAAGGTGGGATTAATTTCTTCTTGGCTTTGCTAAATATTGAGCTGAAACCGACCGCTTGGCGACACAGTTTTTTTTTGGTGGGTCCTAGAAGCCTAGTTCAATAGTTTTTCTGTGAAAAGATATACCTAACACGTCTAAACATTCGAATTTCGAATGATAACTGGAATTGGTGTGCGACAATAGGTACTTAAAGGCAGGTAAAGAGGGGAAAAATCAATACTTACGCTAGACATAATAAAAGAGACAACCAACTTGAATCCGTAATGGCGATACAACTCGTATTATATATTCGTTTATTACTCGTATATACTGGGCTATTTTTAAAACACCAACAACCTCGCAGGACCGTCGGCTCGACCGGCAGCCAACATCATTAACGACAACATTTGATGTACCACCACCTACTTTTGATAATTTGTTACATTTTTACAAAAATAAATATTGAGAGCATTCATAGTATTTCTATAGATGTTTAGTGGAAAATCTTAATATATTGTCAGCAGTTACCAGCAAGCAATTGGATACGTTGACCTCTTCTACTAAATGTATTCTAATTTAGTAGAACAGTGTCTATTTTTGGACAGATTTATGTGTAATAGTTATACGTTCAGATCACTAAATAATATGTACGTTCAGCAGTTGTAGCAATTAAAAATCTCCACGAAAAGCCATCAAATTATTCCACTTTAAGTATCTTCCAGCAAAGTACTCGTACTTAGACGTCGGTAACAGTAAAACAACCAATCGATACCGTCTCAAGATATTTTTGTTTCACTTCATTTAGAAGCAATATCACGTTTCAAGATCCCCGGCCTGGTTTGTTTCAATCTAATAGCTTAGCTGGCCTATTTCCAAAAACAATTATACAAGTTTCTCGTAAAGGATATCCTTGGGTCCAAGTTGCGCGTAGGAGAGCCGAAGTACCCAACCCCAAACTGCCTCGCAAATCCGGCAAACAAAGAGCGAAATAATTACAAACGTTTAATGGTAATCTATAACAGCTATTGTACAATACACCTATAGAAGAGACCTCTATTAAACCTCCGTCTTTAATTAAGTAGGCTAAAGTTTCACGAAAGCTACTCTGTAATTTTGATCACTTCCTTTTATCCTCGCTTCGTATTGCAAACACGTTGTGGGGATGCGATGTATGTGACGGTTTTGGGTACTGATTTAATCAGGCTGAAATTTGTTATGTAGGTAGCTTAAAACCTCGACTAACTCCAATGATTTGTCATCTGATTATTATAATCTAATGTCTAATGATAAAATTTGTAGTAGGTAGAGATACCTACATTTTCAACGTGCGCAAACTAATTATAAATGTGTAACAGGACAAAGTGCAAACTTGTGAATAAAATCATTTTTATTTACTCTTCACCGAAAAAACTGCTAAATCAAATCAGCAAAACAGCAAAATGTTGTTTGTAAACGTAGAGATTACACAAAGGATACGACATGATGTTATTATCTTTGTTGCATTTGTGATCGCAGTCACGTCGCGTCTGTCCGGCGATCTCGCTGATTACACCAATTACCCCTTGTTACTCTAATAGCCTTTCAGCTGGCTATTCTCTTTAATTGAGTATCTTTGAAAATCTTTGAGAACTGTACTTAACGTTAATTTGTTTATATAACTTGAAAGTCTGCCTAAATATTATAATTACTTAATTCTTTGTAGGCTGAATTATCTAATGTATAAAAATCGCGTGTCACAGTGTTTGTTATAGAATTCCTCAGAAATGGCTAGACCGATTTTTATGAAACATTTTGTGTAAATTTTACTAAATACCTGATTTTTAGAGACCTGTAGGTCGAATGCTATTTTTATCAACTGACGCACACGAAGTTGTGCGAATCAGTATAATTATGTAAAACTAGTAGGATATCTGGGTTATCTAAAAGTAGAGTTCTAGAAGAAACTTCAAGCAGTAGCCGCTTTAAACCGTTTGGGCTGTATTTGTTTTCAATTAACATAATGTATCAATAGTAGTAGTATCTATAAATTCTAACATATATTTTTAGCCCAATCGTTTCAGTTCATTGTTTAGTAAGATAACAAATTTCTACATGTCTACACATAATTTATTTATGCAAAAATTCGCGTGATGTGTATTAAATTTTGGAGTAAAATTATTGCTTTAGACATGATTCATTATAGCAGGTTTTGTTTATTTTTATTTAAAAAATTGTAAATAATAATTTATCAAGTGCGTCCAGCTGTTTTAACCACTGACAGCGTGGTATAAGTTACCTACATGCCAAATTTCAACTCAATAGTTACTGCAGTAGCTTCAGGCGTGAAGGGGTATCAAGGGGTACACACGCCCAAATCCACACTTTTACATATATAATATTAGTAGGACTCTCCCCATTGGCATAACTCAATAAAGTGTCTATTCGTATTCTAGAGTCTAAACTACCTACATACCAAATTTAAGCTCAATCGTCGGAACACACACATATGACACCAACTTTCGCCTTATAATATTAGACTGATGAAAGTTTTGTACAAACTCGCACTACAGGGTATACCAATAAATATGTATCTCTACATATAAAGTAATGCACATTTAAATAAATGTAAGTCAAAGTTTATCCTCCAAAGGTCAGTGCCGGACCACGGTATTTATGAGAGTCTGCCACCGTTACTGGCCGTGATTTCGTGCGTCACATACATTTATCATTATCTTGTGTATATTACGTATCTCGTTCAATAATAACTATTATTCTTTGTGTATGATAACTTCTTTGACTTGAATTTTAATAAATATTGATTACGTTTACCGTACAAAATATTGTTGCACAAAATACGAGAGCGTTAGCACTCAAAAACTTTTGGACATTAGTTTGACGAATGATTGGCCAAAGATATTATTAATTATATTGAAGGAAGTTCGAAACATCTTTGGTTTGGTTGATCTATACATAGTTGCTTTATATTAAACTATCAGAACCAACTTCATTTGCTTGTTATGATCGGCTCGTCTGTTTATAATCTCAGTCTTATAAAATATACTTCATGTCTAGTGGAACGGCGTGCAATTTAAGACTGGATGATTTTTACTGATTAATGTTAAAGTTAAGACTATGAAATATGAAATATCAACTTGGGTATCTTCAAGGCACGAGTGAATAGGTACCTTTCTAGGCGTCATACGTGATCCATCGTCGACCGCATTTTCACTTTCCATCAGGTGGAATGTGGTCAAACGTAGGCCTATTTCGTATTTGCGCTATGGCTAGCAAAGCCTTCGTGTGTAGCCTCTCTACTATTTCAGGGTCTTTAAGTAACAAACATATCAAATTCCAGCCTAATCAATTTGCGCATGAAGAAGTAACAAGCATGCACCCATTCATTCTTATTCAAAATATTTATATTTTAAATTTGCGTAGTGGTATATAATTATTATTGACATTTTTATTGCTATTATATTTGTTTACCAGAAACCAACCAAGCGTCTCTCAGCATTAGTCATTAGTGTCTAGGTTCTTCTAGAATAAATAATAATCATTATAGAACCGCAGTCGTAAAAATAAAACTAAAATTAGCAACATGAAATGAAATCATTGCCCCGATTATGTTACACTTATCTTGTTTACAGCGTATTATGCTAATTAACAACCTAATTTTTAATTATGCAAATTGGTCAACTACTTATTACTTATTTATTTATTTTATTATTCAGCACAAAGCTAGGACTAACTTTATGCTAAAATAGCATTTTCTACCAGTTGACCTGTAACAGGAAAGAATTTACCTACAAAATAATGGGGGAAGTGCAGACAAATATCATGGACAACTAAGTATCAAAAACTTAACATACCTAAGTACTACTTAGCTACTTATTTTTATTTAAGACACCGACAGAAGCAGACGGCCCGTTTGAGGGTGAGTGGTTACCGTCGCCCATAGACGTCTGCAAGTTTTTTTTGTGGTGTTACCGACGTACAGTTGGATAAGTAGGCGGTGTAAACCACTCCCTACATGGCTTCACTGAACATCGTATCTAAATTTACTTACATTATGCTGCATCCACACTATGCGCCGAATGACGCAGAACGACACTATGCCGAGTCGTTCGGTACAGTTTTGTCTATGCACGAATGCCGACAATACCGGAGTAAGACAAAACCGTCTATAGACAAAAGCTGGCATAGTGTGGACGCAACATTAAACATCCCAGGCACTTTTAATTTAAAATCTAACCAATTTCATTACATTTAATAAAAGTAGGCAAAGATAAAGCCAGTTAAAAATGTAACTACTCAAGAAAATTATACCGAAGTTAAAGAGTCAATATTTTATTCAGCAACTTTGGTTTTATTTGATGACAATTATTTTAATTAACCCGTGGTGGATTACTTTTACTTTTATTACAAAAGTTTTACTGAACCAACGACAACTTTCCCTTGAGTGCTGTAAAACAGTGACTGTGTTCAAGCAGCCGTGACAAGTGCTTTTCATAAATAAAATATTATATTTCGCCATATTTGTAACGAGGTTTTTGTTTCTTTCCGGAATCCGAGTTCTTTTAACTTATTTGAGAGGTTAAGTATATGAAATATTATGTAAGCAAGGAAACCTGAACGATCTTATTTCTATGTGGGATGAATAAATATTTTGGAAACTATGCAGCATAACCCTATTTCGCTTCCTATTTATAATATGAATTCGAAAGTAGGTATGGATGTGCACATAATACTATATTATCTGTGTTACCTCATCACGCCTAAACAGGGACTTTTAAGTGGATAAAACCGCTAGGCACACCAAGTAATAATATAAATAATGTATTCTACAGCAGCAATATATTCTACGTACAGCTTAATAAAAAAACTGCGCGGTATGCGCCAATAGGTAATTCAGCTGTTTTTAATGCAAAAAGGTAAGAAGACGAGCAAGACGCTTTCCTATTGGTAAGAGATAACGCTGCCCTTAATCATTACAGTGCTACCTAGGATTTCACAATGACGTAAAATTCTAGGCGCACTGCACCAGCGCTTCTAACTAACAACAAACTATATGGATAAACTATAATATGGATTTTGGGTTTACTCATAGCACCTTCGAATTTTTAAGGCACCAAAGCCTTCAACTTGACCGAACCGACGATACCTTAAATGAGATGAATGCCATTGCCATTGTTATGCAGCTTAACGAACTTAGTTTAACGAACCAGCCCTTCCAAACACTGCACTGTAGAATTTTGTAACGGTATTATTATGTTGTATTGAATTTCAAACTTCTGTATCATCAGAAACACATTATAATTACATTCTTTAAATAATGGCGCAAGTATTTTGGTCTACAATAGAGGCATCGTGTTGACTACGAGTATTATTCATACTCATACTGTCACAAAACGAAAATTTGTAAATTGTGAAGCGACAGTTGCGTGACAATAATAATATTGCATCCCACATTTTTCCGGAGCGCGACCTAGATTTCTTGTTTTCCTGGAAACGTTTTATCCCAGAGCAGAGGCTGGCGAATCCACTCATTAGTACTTGTCTGGTGGACCGGAGAATGTACACAAAAAAAAAAAACATACAATAAATATGCCCCAAAATATAAAATAACTCAAAATACATTTATTCAAATATGCTACAATGGAACATTTATGCAATCTATCATAATGTTATTAAAAACAAATTTGTTCTGTAGTAAAAGCAGCTATTAAAAATTTACAACCATAAAATAATACAAGCTTTCATTCTTAATAATATAGGTACGAGTACTTTAAACCATAAGTTTAATAAATATGTGTCCCTTCAGAACAGGGTGAAAACGGTGAAGTAACGGTTTTTCAGTGGTGAAAACGAAGTCACAGTAATGACGATATCTTTAACGTTACCATGTCTGAATTTATAATAAAAAAATATTCATGAATATTGTTCGAAGAAATATGCATATCTTATCTGAAAATAGACGGAGAAACGAGGTCAGTGGCGTGCCATGGGGGAGGCCTATGTCCTGCGGTGGACGAACGTGGGCTGAAGATGATACTAAAATCTGGATAACATGAAAAAATACCCTAAGTGTGAAAGAGAATCGTGATATTCCATAAGCACTAAAATGCTAGCCTTTACTACTACAATACAAAATTACTTTTACTATAAAGTTTTAATGGCTGACATGTACATGCCTCAGTAATAGTTTCTATTCTTTGCCTCAGTTCAGACCATGCCTTAAATAGCTATCACGATTTTTGATTTATGAAAGGTCAATTGATATCGGCATATCAATAATACATGGACTCTATGGAAACTGGACACCACAATGCCAGCTAATGATGATAAGTGGACAATATTTGCTCAACCGGTGACGTTAAACTTGATGTGTTTTTGAATATCTGATAATTCTCGTATCAAAGTGGTTTGATAGCTTTTTAACTCGTTTAAAAGCACTCATGATTACGTTATAAAACAAGTATGAAACAAGTACCTTTGTTAACTATACATTGTTATAGTTTTATTCCTCTTGAGTTTATGTTGGTGAATGGCCTGCAGTGACGTCAAAGTTTTTTGGTCTTCCGAAGGTCCCGGACGTTGACAGTCACGACTGTCCACTATGACGTCATCGGGGATTGATACCTTCACATTCAAGTAGCATCCAAATGTGAATGGTCACCACAGATGGTCACCCATCTATGTATGGATCAGTCGGACGTTGCTTAACCATAATTAAAATTGATAAATTAAAATATACACTGAATATCCTTTACATGTCTCTTAAATAAAAAGTTCTAAAATTTTTCTCATCACTATTTTTATATATGCAGTTAGATAATATCCAGTTAAACTAATCTATGTACATACATGTTTAAAAATGCAACACTTTACCTCAGATAGAGCACTACAAATGATTATACCAATAAAGGTATTGGCACCACGAGAGAGGTTAATAAACTGTGGTGTGTTTCACAGACTAAACCTATAAAGGCATCAAACTATTTTTCTGGATCTAATTTTAGTATGTAATTGTACTTTATCTATTGCAGATAAGGATTTATTTCTGTACTTACGTCAAACGGAATGGAAATGGATGACTATTTTTAGTTTCAGCAGTAAAAAGCACTAACAAACACTTCACAGTCACATAATTACGGATTTAACTATAGCTGTTTGCTATGAGCACTAGACCGTAGACACACGTAAAATTTTCCACAGCTGTGAACATTAGAAAAATGTACTAGTGTGACATATGGTCAAGTAAACGACGTGCAACAACGATTGTTATTCTAATTTTTTAGCGTCAGTGTTAAAAAATTAGCATGCGTACATTTATTGTACTAGGAGAGCAACGGTGTGCTCTTGAAACCGCAGTTGGTAGTATACTGTCTATAGTGTTGAAATATTTAAGTAGATACGAAAAACAGAAAAGCAAATTGATCGTGACAATTGTTTCGTCACGATTTGTGGTCATTTTCCGATAGAAACTAATTTATTTCTGAGGCTATTGATATCAACTGTAGACCCAGTTTCAATTTCAGTGCGCTATATTTGAATCTTAGGAGGAAAACACGTTAAACAGTTATTAGTCTCAGTTATTTCTTACCAAATACGCAGGGAGTTTTTCGGGCATGTCGGAGGCCTATAAAAGGGTGGTGATAATGTAAATATTGAATTTGGATTGTTCACTAAAACTATTAGATTGTTGACGACGCTTGATGCTTTAAATATAATATTTTGATAATTAAAATGCCTTGATGTATCTCCAAAATTACATTATAAAGTTAGCAAAATAATAAGTGTACCTACGTCGTACGCGTCTGCGTACACAAGAGACTTAGTTCCCTAAAATAAATAATTTCTGTATCTAATTTTCTGTGAATAATTTTCACTAAATTCTACGAAACTGTAAGGGAAAATCCGCTCATTCTATTCAAAATATCTCGAATCTAAGGAACAATGCCTTGAAAAATGGTAAATGTCTACTCGTTACGTCTCATGTCGTCTCATTTTAACGTAGGGAGTTATTATTTTACAATGTATTGTGTACCTATTTACAAAAATATATCGTAAGACTAGCTTCCACAAGTAGCTTGCATGTATTCCATGCTCTAAGCTACCTTCAATTAAATTTCTCAATCGGTTCACCAGTTTAAGGCATTAGATTAGATAACTGCCTTTACAATATTATTATTGTGATTGAATGACTATCGAGATCTTGTACTAACGTGTCTGACGTTACTTTGTAAACTTATAAATTTTATAAAGTTTGCAATAAAATTTTATTTTTACGAGTACATTGCGGAATAAACCCTAGTTAAAAGTGTCGTATACTACAACTAGAATATGAAATTAGAATAAATACTTATAAAATGTTGGGTCCTGGCGGACATATTATATAGTTATTATACATATATTTGGAGTCCGGGTTCCTGGGCCGAGGGAACGTGACCAAACTACATCACGGGACGGTACAAGATACGTAATTTGACTAAATGTTCATTAAACAATGTCCGACATTTGTATGCATAGTAACCTTAATTAGGGTTTCGCTAAACACACAAATGTGAATATCCTACATTCTACTAATATTCTAAATCTGTATATTTAATGTAAGTGTAAATGATACGCTTAAACTTTAATCGTTTGAACTTCAAACGTTTAAAGTTTAAGCGTGCCATTGTACCAATATGTTGGTATGTATATGTCACCGGAAAATAACAAGATTCGTAAGTTTATAAATTTTCTAGGAAACTTTCGTATGATTCCAAACGAGAGATAAATTGTATTATTTTACGCCCACATTTATTTTCCAGTGACATACATATATATGAAACGGCTATTACTACCTTACTGCGACATAATATAGAAAGCTATAAGTAAGACACTGGAAAAATAACATTATAATTATTATAGTCTACTATATACTACTCGTAGAATAAGCAATCATATTCAGTGGGTAAGTAAATATGTTAGAAGTTAGATGCGAAAGTATGAATGTGTCTGCTTGTTTCCTGTTCACGTCTAAAACGTTTGACAAAAATTTTACATAGGTTGCATGTGATACTTTTCTGCAGTTAAACCGTTGCGCTGGTAGCAAATAATTTAGGTAGAGTATAATATTATCTCTGCAAAGTACTAAGAATAGCCAATTTCATAAACTCAGTTGGATACAACATTATAATATTCATTGTAAACAGGGTATCTATTGGGGTTTGGGATTGACAAGGGTTATATTGGCACAAAAATATTTCAGGGCTCAAAAAAAAAAACATTTCTTTAAGAGTACTACGATTTTGATATACGAAACGAATGATATACGAATATTTGAGGGCATATTTCAACTTCGAGTTTATATATTACCTACAATATTGAATATTTAAAAGATGCGCGATCAGGCTGCTGTGAGCGTCGGGAAAATTTTATGATATAGCTTTAAACGAAAGGTGTGCATTTAGCTCGCTCTGGGCTGTTAAAAAATAAGTATTCTTATAATTGCGCGAGCAGCTTGCTGCGAGCTCCGATAAAATGTTATATTTGTGACCACGTAAAGTGTACAATTATTAGCTCGCTCCAAGTGGTAACCCCATCGCCCTCCCGAAATTCGTCATTGTCTACATATATAGTATATATTTTTCCATATACAGACTTGTTTACAAAATGCCAGTCAAAACAATTTTGCTATCATAATAATGAAGGATTGTATATAAGTACCTGTAGATTATAATCGTAATCAGCAGTGTGGGAGATTCGTACACAATTCCACGCAAAATGCAACATATTATTTGTTATATACCTACTTAGTACCGAGAATTTATCACATTTTATGCGTAATTTGATATAATATAACGGAAACGAGAATTGGGAGTATTGTTGTGATAACACGCGACTTTAAGGAAAACGTACAAATAGTTTTCGTTTTCAGGTTCTTTTTGTAAATGACGTTCACTTTCTTGGTACTGTGACAACGTGGGTTTATTTATGACCTAACATTTCGTATACAAGTAATATAGTCATTGGTAATGACTTGTAAAAAAACTTAACAATGCGACTGTAATGAGCGGAATAATAGCTAAAGTACTTAACAGACAGCAACACCAACTATTGTTGCAACTAGCACTGGGAGCTTTCTGACATTCGTATATACATATTGTTATCTTAATTTAATAGCTACCTACATCGAACAGGCCCTAAATTGGCAAGCTGCACCAATTGAAGTTCGGCAGCGGTCATTGATTTTTGAAACAGCTAGTCGCGAAAAAGTTGCCAGTTCCAGTTGCAATAGTTACTTTTTCTGCAAAGCGCCTTAATATCAGGCGGAGGTTGAACTTGCCTAGTTAATGATAATGCTCAAAATAACCTTATTGTAGTTAGTAGTTGTAACATCCTCATCCAAGATTCCCTTTCAGAGAAACCCTATCTATTTTTAGCTATGACATGAGGGTAACTGTAGGAAAATCTATTCACGTTTAAGAATTTCATCGTATCTTTTATTATGAGATAAAATTTATGATACATCGATTTGATTCCGTGTAAAAGAGATTACGGAGAATCTACAGCTACTGACATGTGATGATGATACACATTCCGTTGTGATACATGAAAAGATTATGTACATACATTTATAGTAAGATTTGAGGGAAAACATGTGTTAGGAATCCTATTAATATTCTGCCCTGGAGCGTTTAAAATGCGGTAAGCGGAAAATGTCAAATCTGCTTTTAATTATTGTATACTTTATTTGGTAATAAGTTATGCATTAAACAATAAGGCACTGCAGTATCTACAGATTATACCTCAATGCAAAAATATGGATGTGTGTAATCAAAATAGCTGAACCAATTTAGCTGAAATTTAGTATACCTGACTTTATACCCAATTTTAGCTCGACCGTTTTAGGACAAATAGGTTACCTTTCAGCAGGAAAAACCGCTGGTCACAGCAAGTGTTTGTATAAAATTTTCGCTACATATTACGTAGCTGCATTAAGGCTTACTACTTTAAGAGTATTTTAGTAAGAAACAAAGTAAAATTACATGTCAGTGTTACTTAGATGTTACCTTTTAAAAATAACCAATAAAACGTAAATTCCTTGGTGTATTAAAATAATCACAGAGAGCCTAACTTACAAGGCCTATGAAAAGTAAACCATTATCAAGTGACATTTCCGTTTTAACAGTATATTGTAGATGATAAATATGTATGCTTGTCTATTTTATTCATATTAAGATCCAGCATTAAGCTAAGAAGCGAAACGAACGAAATCTTCTGAAACACGTCTTAAGCCTCGAGGCAGAAACACACTCAATACTCGTCACATTGATTTTGTCTTCATCTCGACGCGTCGTAAAAATATGAGGTACATTATATACGACCGGCTATTGAAATAAAGGGCAATACTGCGCTCCAAATATAAATCTGACGTAGTCTGTAGTTAATACTAGAGAATTCGTATTCCCGATCTGGGCAATTATAAAATTGATAGGGACCTCTGTTTCTTTAAATAAATTCACTATATGAAATAATTACCTTATTTTTAACGTATTCCTTATAGAGTCTAGTGGCAATGCGCAGGCCACATAGCACGCAGAGCGGATGGCCGATGGGGTCGAAAAGTGCTCGCTTCAAACTGGTACATATTATGGAAATCCAGAGAGGAGGGCTATGTTCAGCAGTAGACGTCCTACGGCTGAGATCATGATGATGAATAGAGTCTATTTCTTTTATAGGTACATAGGTAGGTACTCATTTTTTCATATTTTAAGACTATGGTCTAAAACGTGCGTCGCGGTTATTGAAAATTTCTCTTGTATTTTAAGCAATATTAAATATTGATCTGAGTATATCTTTTCTTTTTCAAGAGCGAATTCTGCCTTTTTTAGAAAAGTCCGTGATTTTGCTCTGCCTACCACGCAGATAATATGATACGTAGGTATTATATTGGGATGTCAGCAAAGTTCCCCTCAATTGTCAGCCATTTATTGTCAGCTATGGCGTATTGCTTCTGATGTGTTCGCAAATGTAATAATCGTCACTGTTCTCTTTTCGATATTTACTTTCTCTATCGATCTACATTCATTACAGAATATCGGTCACGAAGATAGCGTTATCTTTATCAAACTTGTGCGTAGTAAGCTCGAGATAAAATTCAACTACGTTGTAAAATGCAGAATATAAAATCTCACGGTTTTGTGAAATAGCTCTAATAAGTACCAAGTACTAGAGATATCTCATAAAAATGATAGGTAGGTACGCAAGGCTTAGCTAGCATTTAGCATTTTAGTCTTTTTGACATTGTTATAAGTCTGATTTATTAACCCATAGCCGTTTTACGCCAATAGTCTTCTTTCCACGTACCTATTCTATAATATGTCATAAGAGAATCATATCCAAGTTTTTTCTCTGATCATATATAATATTATCTATTTATATCTTTGTCTGCCGTCACTTTCATGCACCATGGCCCTTTCCGTTTATCGAACTTTTCTTTAAAAGATATAATTATATTGTTGAATTTACTTCAAATTTTCTAGGTTGTATTTTTGACCCCCAACGCAAAAACGATGTGGTGTTAGATAAGTTTAACTTGTCTGTCTGTGTGTATGTGTCTGTCGTGAACCGATTTTGATTTGAGTTTTTGGTTTGAAAGCTGAGCTAGTCGAAAGTGAATACTATGTGTGTATAATATGTGTATACTATGAATTTATTTGAGTTTTTTAATGTACTGTAAATTTTGTTATTTATGTAAATCTACTACGAGTAGGTATTATTAATATATAAAATTATACCTTAAGACCTGTCAGTGTAGTGTTACTGAAGGCAGATACATACATTATAATTATTAACAATCTCAAGGTGCGCATTATTTACCGCGAAATATGATAGTCTCGAAAACAGTAAACACGATGAGATAGGTTTTTTGAGGAGTAAGGTCTAAAAATATTATCTCTACTAATGATATTATGATTCATAAAATTACGTTTAACTTACACAAGGGGTGCTTAAAAAATAATATTTACTATAATTAAGTTCATCACTTATATTCAATAAAATTTTTTTACGTATTTTCTGGTCTGTGTATATAATAACAAAATTGCTATATTATGAGATATAAAGCTTATATATTGGGTGTGGATGCCCTACGTTAAATTTGTTATGAAATGTTATGTTCTTCGTGATGTTTAGACCAAGCAACTTTAGTGTGATCTCAGCCATTTTTTATTAAAATTACAAAGTAAAAAATATGTCTCCAGAATTTTGTGTACGAACTAATTTATTATTTTGTACACATCCCTATAATGTCCTATCGTCATTGTTTATTATGTTCGCAATCTGTTAAAGAATGTGAGGCCAAAGGTGTAAATATCTTTGTTTAAAGGTAAATAAATGCTTTTAATATGAGTAAGGCCTCAGATATTTGTGGGCAAATAAGACGACAGGCATAATGTAATGTGAAAGGGATTAACATACCAGACCTAACTGTAACGTGCGAGAAATGCGGAGGATATTTCTTATCACGAAATACGGGACAATTTGAATATATTTATTTGATGGTTATGTACGAGTATAATTTCGAGAAATTAAATATTTTATTCTTTTTTTCATGCTCCCTTAAAATTATTATTGACAATAATAATAATTATTAATGGATACTGATCTAGTAAATAGTCTTTGTATATAGTGGTAGACTCAAACTATGACCAATAAGTGCCACAGTGGCGCAGGCTTAGCCCAATTTTACCCACCGAAAATCACCTTTTTAACTTTTCGTAATTAAATTCCCACCCAGGCAAAAAAAAACTTCCTCGTCATTTTATTATTTTGTTAAATTTAAATTGTATTGTCCAGATACATCATTTAATATAGCACAACGCCGCAGATAAAACGGATTCAAGTTAGTTACCATCTCGTATAAATTATGTAAATGAAAGCTAACATTTTCAATGGAAAGGAAAACCTTCGCAATAAACGTACCTCCAGGATTGAAGTTTTTAGGTTGCGGTGTGACAGCGGTGGCGCCGGATGATCTCCGTGATCTGAAACGGAACACAATTTAATAATAGATTCATTGATTACATATCAGAAGATGAACCGCGAGTTTGCTATTCTTTGTGTCCCATGACGCGGACCCACCACGCCCAGAATTCTCCTACCCAGCTTGCGTTGGAGTTTTTAAACTTCTTACGGATTCTGTTAACGCTATTGTTGAAGATGTAAGGCAATAAATTATAAGCCTTAATAATATTATGTTAGTAGTAATACCCTAGTGAGTACTGTTAGTAGATAAACTATAATAATAAGTGTTTTGGATCCTCTGTTAGCTTGTTATTTAAATTAATAAATAAATTGAATTGAATTAAAGCAAGTAGAGCTGTAGAGCAATGCTCCATAATATATTATTTAATATAAGAGGTCTTTGCAGTGATCGGTACTACATACCTATTAAAAGCGATAAAGCCGCTTATTGTAGACAAAATGTTGTATAGTTTCGAATAGGGTGGTTTCGCTGGTTTTCCGGCCAGCGTTAGTTTCCGGCCATTCGGAGACTTAGCTTCAGAAATTCTTAGAAAACAAGACGTCTATCTCCATTTTTCAAATAAAATTTAGTCCTTGACAGAGAGGGATAGACGGCTAATCCTTGTCAACATATAACGGTCGTATAGCATTATCAGAGTTTTAACAAATCACTGTTGATTTTTGTGTCTTCACTAAGCGTGTTTAGTTTCGTACAAAATTACAAAAAAAATAGTGAGCACGTGATGCATTCGGAGTAAGTATATCATGATATATCCATGTATTACTGATTGATAGTGTTTAAATTGCTTTAATAATAGTTTTTTAACGTATTTTAACAATTTTTTAAACAAAATTATGTATAAATAGGTAAAATAATGAGTGGTCGCGAACTAAAATATAATTATAAATGAAATTTTAGTTTGCGGCCATATGGTCGCAAACTGACTTCTCGGTTCACTTTTTTATTTCCTTCTGGTTTCCATAATATTAAAGGTATTATAATTCAGTTAACCTTTTTCACATTTGTTAAATGGTTTCTTTGGTTTCATTAGTTTGCGGCCATCTGAATATTCGTAAATAGTACAAATACTCCACACATCTACATACAGGTCGCAAACTAACGTCCAGACGTTAGTTTGCTACTTGGATGAACGTCATTTTGCGACCGCCTCAATGTATGGGATGGGAAATTAATGACCGCTTACTGAATGTGGTCATTTGATGCCTTCATTATATGACCACTTTAATTAAGTTCATAATATTGCAGTTTGTGTTTTTTTATGTGAAGAAGTAGAAAACGACCAAGACGCTATCCTGATGTTAAGAGATAACGGCTGCCCATAATCAGTACAGTGTTACCTAGGATTTAACATGTGAAATTCTAGGAGCACTGCACCAACGCTTCTTACTCAAAAGTCATAAGATGTTAAGACTCTTTAGCCCAGTAATTTCACTAGCTACAGCTTGTGTTAAAGAATGTGCTCAACACTAAAGAAACAGGAGACTGAGTTAAAATACGAATTAGCTCTGAGAGATAACCGTGCAGGAGGATTCGGTATAAGAAAAAATATGTAGAAGGATAAAAGAGTTGACGAATTTAAATATAAGAGGACTAAGGAAAGACGGGGAGAAACAAATAGGTGCATAGGTAGGGAGGGTTGGTGGTGATAGGTAGAGAAGCCAACGGAGAAGAAGTCCAGTCATACAGGGAAGCCATGGTTGAGCGTATGAGCTTGGCCTTATAAGCTGTTTTCGATTGGGGAGCAGCTAATTTGGTTAAGTTTAATGCTACAAAAACCCAGGCGTGTCTATTTACCGCAAAAAGGAGTCGATTCATTGAAGCTCCTTCTTTCCAAAATGTTTCTTTACCGATAACTAACCAGCTTGAGTTACTAGGAGTTACTCTCACGACTCACGCCTGACCTTAATTTTGGGAGTTACATCGAATCTAAAACTCAATTGTATTCTGGCAAAGGTGAGGGTGAGGCAATACTTCACACCGGGACAGCTGCTAACGCTGTACCAAGCACAAGTCCGGTCGTGTTTGGAGTACTGTTCTCATCTTTGGGATGGTGCTGCCAAGTACCAGCTTCAGGCACTGGAGTCAATTGAGAGACGTGCCAAAAAGCTAGTAGGTGACCAAAAGCCTACGGAATCTCGGCTGCAGAGCCTTGAACGTCGTAGAATGGTCGCTTCGCTATCGGTCTTCTATAGGATTCATTTTGGAGAGTGTGCGCAGGAATTGCACTAATTCCTCCACGCCCATTCTATCGACGGACGTCACTACTTAGACGCCGGATCCCTACTTAGTCGCGCTACCAACAGCCCGCACAAAGCGTTTTGCTTCGTCGTTTCTGATGAGAACTGGTCGCATTTGGAACACTTTGCCGTCATTCGTGTTTTCCGAGCGGTACAACTTGGGTATCTTCAAGGCACGAGTGAATAGGTACCTTTCTAGGCATCATACGTGATCCATCGTCGACCGCATTTTCACTTTAAATCAGGTGGGATGTGGTCAAACGTAGGCCTATTTTGTATAAAAAAAAGTGAATGGTTCCTTCCTTACAAAATTAAACAGTGGAACATGATATGCTGTGGGATACGCAGATGATATTATAGTGGTAATGATCAATGGCAAATTTCTAGATATTGTATCCAGAATTTTGCTACAGGCTGTAAAGATAATGGAAGAATGAGAAAGTGAAAAGTCACTTTAATTCGGCACAGAGTTGGAATGATCTATGGGTAACGACAAGACGTGAAATATCCCAGTACGTCCTTAGAGAAGGAGCTCACATGGAATCTGCACGCCAAGAAGGTGACAGAAAAAGCTATAAGGGTTTTACCATGTGTTGGTCAGCGTATGCCATACCCGGGGAATTCGTCTTCATCTACACTTCAATGATACGCCCAATCGTTCCTACGGCAGCGTGTCATGCTGGCTTAGAATCGAACTTATATTATACAACAAGAGATGAAAGCGTTTTACATACTCCAAGTGCAACCAGATGCAGACTGCCGCAGGCCGCATTTGGTATACAGATGGTTCAAAAACGGGATCCGGTACAGCATCAGGTATCTACTCGGAAACTTTATAACAGTCTGGGTCTATACACTACCGTTTTTTGATCGGAGAGGTATGCCATTATAGCATACGCTGAAGAAAACATAAAGAAGAATGTGAAAGATAAGATCATATCTACATTCTCAGTAACAGTCAAGGCCTTAAGTTTCTGCAGACTCCTCGTTCCTCAGCTCAAAACTAGTCTTGGATGATGTGAAGGCTCTGAACAAAGAAGGCTGCAGCAACAGAGTACAAGTTTGGGTACCGGGCCATGTTGGTATATATAAGAGAATTAAAAGGCTGATGGACTTTTTAGAAGAGAATCAGCAAATGACCAAGTAAGGGTCTGTCAGCATGCACTATCAATAGCCAGCATAGTAAGAGAGAGAATTAGAACTTAGTGGGGTCACCGCTTTAATTATCCACTTCTTCGAAGAGTAGGAAATGATAAAGCAGAGGTAAACACCATAGATCCCAATGCGTCGATGCTTTGCTGGCTTTTACAGTCGGGCGACACTGGGTTGATGACATCACAGTGATCGGAGAAAAGACCTGGATGCTAACTGCTCAGGATAGAGTTGCATGGCACGAAAGGGAGGAGCTGCTTTGCCCAGCAGTGGGACGATACGGCTTGACAATCATGATGAGGTTCCTCGATTTTAAGCATGGTTTTTAATATAAAATATTTTGAATAATATGGAAAAAAATACAATAGAACATCTCAAAAAGAAGGGAGAGGAGAGGGGGGAGTTTATAAATGAAGATTTAGCTCATCATATTTTACTTAATAAAATAATTATCGACATTTTGTAAGAATTTTAGTGGCCGTAAACTAAGATGAGGGTGGTCGCATATTAACAAAAGTGGCCGCAAACTAGTGAAATAGCTACTTTTGGAGAAAAAAAATTTTTTCTTCAAATTTTAATACTATTACTACTACTTTTTAATTTTTAAAATAAAACTTGATCATATAAAGATCCGCAAGAAAGATTTTTCATAACTGTAAAGAAGATTTTTCATATTAATAAGCTAACCTAAAGTGGGGAACTCCACTAATCGGTCGCTAACCGGCGAAATGACCCTACTAGTTCTAAGTCGAATTGTATTGTTTTGTCTCGAGTCGAAGAGTATTCTTATCTACTACATTACACATATACATCTACTTTAATACATCGCCATTTAACTCTTCTTAAAATACCGGACCTATAATAATGAGTATTACGCCTGTTCCACTTGCGTCACTGAGTGAGTTGCGGTGTCATTCTCATACAAAACAAATGTCAAAAGCTCTGTGCGAAAAAATTTGTGCGCAAAGTGTAGCGCAGGCTTGAGTGTAATATTATAATATTTGCATAATATTTGTGTTTTTTCATAGCAAAAAAAAAAATTAAACCACTCTTGTGATTTTCTAAAGAGTGAAAAATAAGTTGAGTGGAAGAGGTAAAAGTGACTTTTGGTTTTTATACAAATTGACGTGAATGCGGCATCTATTCTAATATTTTTCTTGTGAATAGATACGATTTGTTCGTCTCCTCTTTTACACTTTGAATTCCGTTATTGGATCAAGGAATTTCAATATAGCATAATGATATTGAGGTCAAAGGTTCACATATTTTATTGCTCGAAATATTAAAATTGGTTTTCCTTTAAATATACCAAGAAAAGGATTCTGTATACAGAATATTTTAATTTTAATATTTATATTTTAATTCACAATAATAAGCTAAAACCTTAAAAATTCACCAAGTGAAATTTAAAACAAATTGAACCGAATTTGAGCTCACTTTCAGTTATTGAGAGCAAGACGTACGCTCGCTCTAATTCATATTTCAAAAACTACCGATTTAGCTGAAATTTGCATCAAGCCCTAAGACGGAATAAATTGAAGGCAATAAATAAAATGCTATATAAACTAACTAGTAGTTTCAGACAAAATTGAGGACAAATAGAATATTTGCACATACAAATTGGAATAAACACTGCTCGGTATTAATAGAGAGTGAAATATAATAGGCCTTATAATTTTTTTACTTAAAATCATGTACTTAACTAATATCTTAAAAGATTGTATAAAAAGCGTAAACAACTAAGGATTATAAGGTACATTGTGTTTGTTTACTTTGGAGAAAAAGCTCTTATATTTAATGAGATTAAGTTTTCAAAGCCTTTGACAAAGACGGAGTGGGCAAAGGTTGGAGGATCACATTTTTCTTATTTTGTCTATCCTGTCACTTTTCTTATTTTGTCTAGGGAATATAAACATGTTATTTTACCAAAACTGCGCTCTCATCTCTACATAGTATAAAATAAAGTCGCACCCCGCGTCTGTCTGTCCGTATATACTTTTTTTTTTAAAACTACGCAACGGATTTGATGCGGTTTTTTTTAATAGACAGAGTGATTCAAGAGAAAGGTTTATATGTGTAATATAGGCATAATATAGTAGAGAAATATTAATAATTTTCAGTTAGGCGCAACGAAGTGCGCGCGGGTCCACTAGTTGAGTATAATTTTGCTATAATTATTTTTGCACAAATACCTAGTCAGGTCATAAGTATTGTCACACAGTAAAAACTTTTCTTTTAGAATGCTGGCCACAAAAAAGTTTATTGAATTCGAATTTCGAATTGTTCATGAAAATAAAAATGTATAATTTTAGAATTTTACTCATTTTTAAATATGGAGTGCAAAGAGATGGAGTGGACGCTTAAAGAAGACCGTGTTGCAGTTATTGCGTTGCATCGTTGCGGTTACGCGCCAATTCAAATTTTTGACATACTGAAAAATTTGAATATAACCAAAAGATTCGTTTATCGTACCATCAAACGATACAATGAAGACTCTAGTGTAGATGACAGGTCAAGAAGTGGTCGCCCTCGGTCTGTTAGGACTCCAGCAGTGATAAAAGCTGTGAAGGCGCGAATTCAAAGAAATCCTAAACGTAAGCAGAAACTGTTGGCCCTTCAGATGGGGTTAAGCAGAACCACGGTGAAAAGGGTGTTAAATGAAGACTTAGGGCTTCGGGCATATCGAAGAAAAACAGAACATCGTTTAAATGCTCGTCTAATGGACCTGAGACTGAAGAGATGCCGCGCTTTGTTGAAGCGGTACGCGAGAAAAAAATATCGAGAAATTCTTTTTTCGGATGAAAAAATTTTTACCGTAGAAGAGAGCTACAACAAACAAAATGATAAGGTGTACGCACACAGTAGTGAAGAAGCGAGCATCCGTATTCCGCGTGTCCAACGAGGTCATTTTCCATCCTCGCTCATGGTATGGTTGGGAGTTTCTTATTGGGGCTTAACAGAGGTACATTTTTGTGAGAAACGAATGCAGTTGTGTATCAAAATACAGTCCTGACGAACCTTGTGGAACCTGTTTCTCATACCATGTTCAATAACAGGCACTGGGTATTCCAACAAGATTCGGCGCCAGCTCATAGAGCGAAGAGCACACAAGACTGGCTGGCGGTGCGTGAAATCGACTTCATCCGGCACGAAGACTGGCCCTCCTCCAGTCCAGATTTGAGTCCGTTAGATTACAAGATATGGCAACACTTGGAGGAAAAGGCGTGCTCAAAGCCTCATCCCAATTTGGAGTCACTCAAGACATCCTTGATTAAGGCAGCAGCCGATATTGACATGGACCTCGTTCGTGCTGCGATAGACGACTGGCCGCGCAGATTGAAGGCCTGTATTCAAAATCACGGAGGTCATTTTGAATAAACTTTATTGTTATAAGAATCTATGTTTTGTTAAGTTCATTTTGGTATATAAATGGTTACATAATAAATAAACTTGTTCCAATAATTTTATATTAAACATGTGACAGAATTTATGACCTGACTAGGTATATATAGACTAGCTTAAGTTGGCGCTCTCATTACGAAAATAAATTTAGATGAAAGGTCGATCTCTCGATCAACATTTATTTTACGAACTTTTTGTAGTTACACCAGTCTCATTAACAATTATTCTCTCAGGGGCTCTTATCTTATATACACAAACATTACATTTATCTGCAACATAAATATAGTCCGCCATAAACAACGTCTGAGACGATATCAAATCAATCAGTCTTGTAATATTGTTTATGTCGTAAAAAGCGAACAAACTAATCAGTGTCGCCTATAATTAGAAGACTGTGTCTTCATATGTGTGTCATGACGCTCTAAATTTAGCTTCAGACATATGCCATGTTACTAACATTACGTAAGGTCACCTTCGAGGTCTATGGTTGACATATGGATTTGACGACTTTTTTTTACAGAAAGTAGAGCAACTTATATACAGATTACTAATCAAGATCTAATAGCTTATTGGTTAATTAGCCCCCTTAGAAAAATGTAAAACGCTTTTATATCATTTCATATATTTAACTAACGTTAACGTTACTAAGTTATACAAAAATATTACGTGTCTTTGTTAAAGTAAAAATGCGTTATTTCACTATGAGTCCGCATCAGCTTCAATAAGACTTGAATATAAGTAATTATAATTTTAATCTACCTAGCCGTTTTCGGCTTCAGTGTTTCAGGTTAAGCAGGTTTTATTTGTTTATTTTATCTCCAAAATTTTTAAACGTTTTGCCCAAATGTTGCTTATGTACCCGATTTTTGCAGTGAACGTAAGCGAGATTTTGAATGCACGCTTATGACTAACGCTCAAAAATGTCCTGAGCTGACAGTTGTACAAATAAGTTGGCGGCGCCCGCGCTAGCCAATTGTAGTTAAGGCTATTTTTAAAAAGCCCAGTCAGTTTCACAAAATCAATTAATTGAGAGCGGTTTCCATTTTCCAGTGACCACTGGTTGAGTGTACGTATACACAGACTATTGTAAAAAAGTAGACAACAGCGCTCCAAAAAATTGACTCCATGCAGTTATTCATTGAAAATAATAATAAACTGATTTTGATAATCATTCGTTATGAATCACAATAATATTATAAATGCGAAAGTTTGTGAGTGAGTGCGTATGTTTGTTACTTCTTCACGCCTAAAAGAGTGGACCGATTGAGAAATTTGGTATAGAGATAGCTTAGCCCCTGAAATAACACATAGGCTACAGAACAGCGGGTAAAACCGCTGAGCGCAGCAAGTATTATATAAAACCTAGAACCTAGAGCTTTAGTTTTGGTGATAATGAAATACTGTTCGTGAGTAGGTAATAAGAAAATCTAGTTTTTAATGATAAACCAGGGTTTATTGGTTTACACAATCAACAAAAACATGTCAACATTTTTCACGAAACATTATCAAACTACACATTTTTGTTTGCATCAACAACAGTTTCTCTGCTTTTTTCATATAGTCTGTAGTATATATAGTCTGTATACACGTATCTAGGTCGAATCAACAACAACGACGTGCCGAGAGTGGCTTCGAGTCACGCTGAAGTGTGGTTAAAATGTGAGCTTTTATATTGGCTGAAATGGCCCTGAATCATGGCCCATCTACATTATTCAAAGGTTGTAAGGTATTTTAAAGGTTAACGTATTTTTTAAGGTAGACTTAAAGTTACACAGGTAACGGTTTTTTAACGGGTACGGTTTTTTTTTAAGTACACTTTGGAGTTACTTGGAGCCATGTAATTATTATTAATTAGGACTTCTCGCGCAATTATTTTAATGTCAGTTTTACATAAACATTATGAAACCAACGTGGTGCCATGTCAGTCATGTTACTGACCCGAAACGTCGAGGTTGGTTTTATAATGTTTTTGTAAAACTAAAATTAAAATAATTCCTGCGATAAAACGCGATAAGTCCCGATTAATAAAATTAACATGAGTTCAAATCGCGAAAATTTAAAGTGTTATACTTGGAGCCAGTTGGACGGTCAGCCGTCCGGCAGTCCAGCCGGATTGTAATAACGTTTAGTCGTTAGCCAAACAGTTTTCCTAGCTATTACGAATAGCAACCGTCCGGCTGGCCGTTTAATCTATATCTATATCTATACTTATAATAAGAATGGAAATTTCTCCCCATTCATTGTGATCCTTTACTAAGATGAACTGTGAAAATACGCATATGAACAAAACGACGCGAAAAAGTCGCTTGCGCGATCTAATTCGTAAAACATTTTGTCAATTTTTTCTAGGGAAACGTAAAATAAAATAATAAAATAAATAATAATCATTTATATCGGACACATCGCCCCTAATTTACATCAAAAATTCGAAATAAAAGTAATAGAATATAAAGTAAATTCAATTCAAAAAAATATAGTGCGACAAACTAAAAAAACGCCATCTATCGATGTGGCTATAAACGAAGCACTCAGCAGGAAAACATCGACATTACATCACATCGAAACTACTAAAGAGATTTAAACGAAACTTAGCATGCACATACTTCATGGTCTGTCATAACAAAATATACAGTATTATTCCCGGAATTCGATACGGTTTCCATAGGTTAGGTTAGCCTGAAAAACTCATCGGATGTATAAATAAAATTCGTATCATTATCTATCGTTACCGTGGATAAGTTGGTTGACCGTTCGGTTCGATAAAGCTGGTTCTTCTAGCCCCGAGTTCGAATCCGGTGAGGCGATAGGAAAGTTTTTGCATTATTAATTACTTTTAATTTTTGAAAATTATAATCTGGTGCTTTCATGAACCATTTCGGAAAACTTAAGTCGCAGTTTGGAGTGCTTTTCACGAAAGATGTTCCGCGGAATTTGGCGGAACTTCAAATCCTAAATATGTTTAATTTGTTAAATAAAGTAAATACCTATTTAATTAAGAAATAAAATATGAGAAATTATGAGAAGTTGAAATGTTATAAATATTTTAATTTTACTATACAGTGCTTTTCATGAAAGAAGCTACTTTTTGCTAGGCCCCACTATCGCGCGTTTTAAAGTTAAAATATTTATAACATTTTAACTCC
Source organism: Hemithea aestivaria (assembly GCA_947507615.1). NCBI lineage: Eukaryota > Metazoa > Arthropoda > Insecta > Lepidoptera > Geometridae > Hemithea > Hemithea aestivaria. The sequence continues at coordinate 9,167,648 of OX382325.1, read as the reverse complement.
ACATAATCTTATCTAAATTCTTAATAAGAAAACATATCTAATTTCTTAATTAAATAGGTATTTACTTTATCTAACAAATAAAACATATTTAGGATATGAAGTATATACATAGGCGGATTTAAGGGGAGGGGGGGGGGGGGGCAGGGGGCCAAGGCCCCCCCCCCCAGAATCATTGTAGAGTTACGAATTTTGCACATATTTCATGGTAAAGATTATAATTTTTTTCTCGGCGCTCGCAGCAAGCTGCTCGCGCACATATTATTAGGGATGTTTAAACTTTCTAACTGCTCAGAGCGAGCTAAACACACACTTTTCGTAGTAAAAATTATAATATTTTTGCCCGTCTGCACCTTGCCCCCCCCAGAACCAAATCCTGGTTCCGCCTATGTGTATATAATTACCGATCATATTAAATTTAGTTCTGCCAAAATCGACCTTTCGTGAAAAGCACTCTATATTTTGTAGGTACCTCTTTTTTAATAGAGGATTATGACGGTGAATAAATATGATAATTAATTTATTATGCATAAAACTAGCGTCGACATAAAGAGCACGCCATCTATTGACGAGCGGTAAAACAAACAGATTTGTCAATAAGACTTAGTCGTGTGACGTGTGTAGTATGTGAAAGATCCCATGGGCGCAAGAGGGCGCTAAATGCAAAAAAATAAAAGTGTTCAAGATTTTTTTTCTTTTGTGTTTTTTATTCATTTTGTTCATTACATTACATTACAGTAAGACTACAAAAATACGGACAGAGGATTTTTCTGGCCTTCTCGCTGTTTATGTGGAAGGCGATATGAGTTGCTAAGAAACTATTACAATTTAGTGATCCATTTAAAATATATTTTTTTAAATCTTAACTACCTACTGGCTTTCTAACTTTCACTGAAAAAATCGCATTGTGTCTCAAAGGACTGAAATTTAACTGCCAACTTTCATTTGACATCGGAAAAAACAGCCTAAAAATAAAAATTTGACGCGGGCAACGCCGCGGGTACAGCTAGTATTTAATAAATCCATACATATAATAAGAATGGAAATTTCTCCCCATTCATTGTGATCCTTCACTAAGATGAATCGTGAAAATACGCATATGAACAAAACGACGCGAAAAAGTCGCTTGCGCGATCTAATTCGTAAAACATTTTGTCAATTTTTCCAAGGGAAACGTAAAATAAAATGATAAAATAAATAATAATCATTTACATCGGACACATTGCCCCTAATTTACATCAAAAATTCTAAATAAAAGTAATAGAATATAAAGTAAACTCAATTCAAAAAAATATGGTGCGACAAACTGCGACAAACTAAAAATACGCCATCTATCGATGTAGCTGTAAACGAAACCTTTAATTTGGGCTAAATTTGTAAATAGTTTGTGTCACTGGTGTGGTTAAACAACACCACCGATTTGAATAAAATTTTCACTAATACGTTGCAGTTTTCTCTACTTGAACCTTAGTCTTGGTTTTAGTCAAATCGGTTCATAAATAAAAGAGTTATATCAATCTAAAGATTCGCATATAAAATGCTAATAAACAAGAAAGGTAGTCATAGGAACCGCGTAATCAAAAGACAAAACCTCATCGAGTTTGGGCTCATTTGATTCGTCTTGACGAGTACTTTGATACTATATAGTAACCAGGGTCCGAAACGGAGCTGGAAGGTGGCCATAGGAACTCCGTGATTAAAAGAAAAAACCCCATCGAGTTTGGGCTCATTTGATTCGTCTTGACGAGTACTTTGATGCTATATAGTAGCCAAACAAATTAGAATTCATTTAAATTAGTAAATGTAACTTATTTCTCAAATGAATCAGCGCCAGCGGAAAATAATGGAAACTTAAACTTGGTTGTCTGGAAGAGATCGCTTTTAGCGATAAGACCGCCAATTGTAACACTTATTCCTGTGTAATCTTAGTTCTAAGCTATATTATTTTATTTGTGTGAACAATAAAGAGTTTTCTATTCTATTCTAATCTAATGTGCGCATGATGCGTGTAAATATCAGTAATAAATATCTTTTTGCTGCTTATTTTTAATTTCTAAAACATGTAAAATCATCTGAAGATAAATAGAAAAATTCATTTACAGTTCATTGTAAAAGTAAATTATTTTTCATACAAGCTAGCGCCACGGAAAATAATGGAACTAATGTCCTAAGAAAAAGAAATATCGTTTATTCTGCAAACAGTTTTAGAAAAGAAGTCCCGCGTAACCTAGCGGAACTAAATAATAGATTTATAATAACTGTGAATACTTCATTTATTATATATTTTTTATTTGTTAGATTAATTAAATATTATGTACCTATTTAATTGAGAAATTAAATATGAGAAATTATGAATTATTAAAAATCTGTAGATATTTTAACTTAAAATCACGCGATTGTGGCGCTCCATCTAGGGGGATCTTTTGTAAAAATCACTGGTTATCCGGAGACACACAGACATAAAATCTGTTCACACCCATTTAGGCATACATCCAGACACAAACTTTCACGTTTATAATGTTAGTAAAATTTTGCAATGATTATTATAGAACCTTTTATCTGTGTTATAGATAATCATAGGCGGATTTAGGGAGGGGGGGCAAGGGGCCAAGCCGCCCCCCCCCCCCCCCCGAGTCATTAAGCAAAGCTGCTCGCGCACATATTATAAAGGATGTTTAAGCTTTAGGGGGGGGGGGGGGGCAGGGGGCCAAGGTACCCCCAGAAGCATTGTAGAGTTACGAATTTCGCACATATTTCTGAAATAAAAATTTTTTTTCGGCGCTCGCAGCTAGCTGCTCGCGCACTTATTGTAATGGATGTTTAAACTTCCTAACCACTCAGAGCGAGCTAAACATACACTTTTCGAAATAAAATTTATAATATTTTTGCCCGTCTGCACCTTGCCCCCCCCCTCCCCCCCCAAACCAAATCCTGGATCCGCCTATGATTTTAGGTATACACCTCAGTGGTAGAGTCCTTCTCACGAATGAGGTCCCGCGGAATTTTGCGGAACTAAATAAAATTTTTTCGATAAATTCTGGACTTCATGCCATAAATAATTTTTCACCACTCTCGCACGAAAATAGTGTCTTTGGTCATCGATTTCAGTGAGCAAAAGCCGTTTTTGCTCTCTAGAGAGGCAAAGTGATTTGAATTTCGAACACAATTTTATTGGATAAGAAGAAGTTGGTGTGTTCTGAAACTTATTTGTGTACAATTTTTATTTAACTGAGATGCACATAATTTTTAATGTTATTTATTGAATTTTAACTTTATAAATTGTATTTTTTCAATAATATTTTAAATAAAATACTATTATAGAATAATAAGTCGTAAGTGAGTTTTTTTTTTTTTTTTTATATTATTACAATTTGTTTTTCATAAATATGTCACACACACAAATTTCGAACGCAACTCTTTTAATAAAAATAAAAAAATACAAAATGGCGGGATGTAGAAGTTTAGAGTTTACAGTCAAATGGAGAATGCGTTTTGACGTCATCGATAAATGCCATCTTTGTCTCTCTCTTTTGTATGAGGTAAGTGAGATGGCACTTATAGTTGTCATTTTTCTTGCGACAGTGGTGTTCACAACACATTTTCCATTTGGTTCTAAACCTCTTGGTAAAGATTCAACTAAATATTTTCAACTTAAGTTGTAAACTTTTGCAAATTTCTATTTGTGATCTAATAGTCTGTTTAATTACAAAGAAATGAGTGACCCCAGTGATGAAGGTAGTTGTCTTACGCCAAAAAAGTTGAAAGAACAAGTTTCGAATGCCGAGTTCAGCTATTTGCCTGAAAAATCTAAAGTGAAATATGTAAAGGCGTACGAATCCTTCAATAATTGGCGCCTCTCAAAAAATGCAAAAACATATTCCGAGACCGTGATACTATCATATTTCATGGAACTATGTAAAACAAGAAAATCCAGTACATTATGGAGCATTTTTTCTATGATAAAAGCTGTCTTGAAAACGAAACGTGACCTTGAAATAGAAAAATTTCTGAATGAAGCACCAGACAGTAAATACCTCGCTTTAAAAGTAAGTAAATTGATACAAAAGCTAATTTATTTCAAAGAAAACCTATCTAACTGTACCTATCTAAAAATAAGTAAACTAAATTATTGTTATTTTTTACAGGTTGTATTAATTATTGGCATAAATGGTGCGTGCCGCTCAAATGAATTGTTGAATCTTAAGGTAAACGACGTTGAAAAGCATTCGGACAAATTAATATTAGTAAAATTATTGAATACAAAGACTAAAATCGACAGATCATTCGTCATTAGTGAAGAATATGTGAATGTGGTGGACAAGTATATGGCATTACGACCCGCTAATACAAAAACTTCAAGATTTTTCTTACATTATGATAATGGAAAAAGTAAAAAACAGCCCATAGGCATCAATAAAATCGGTGATATGCCAAAAACGATTGTTAAATTTCTTCAGCTTCCGGACTCCCATCTTTACACTGGGCATTGGCTGAGGCGGACGTCAGCAACACTCTTAGCTGACTCAGGCGCTGATATTACAGTTCTTAAACGCCATGGTGGCTAGAAGTGTAACAAGATTGCAGAAGGATACATCGAAGATTCTAAAGTTATTTAATATGCTAACTTTTAAAATTTGCGATAGTGGCGCCCCGCAAAAAGAACTCCTTTCGTGAAAAGCACTCTACCTATCAGTCACAGTTCCCGATTGAACAGAAATTTTGCATACCGGGAATCGGATGACAATGCAATAATTTTATGACATGGAAGTGATCTGAAGTCTGATGATGGGGCTGAAAGGTGAAATTTGATAGATATATTATAATAAATAGTTTGAGTACGTAGGTATATGATAGTTTCATTTTAGAAAATTTCATTTTAGTTTTTTTTATACAACGATGTAAGAAGATGAGCAAGATGCTCTCCTGATGGTAAGAGATATCGCTGGGATTTAACGAAGGTTAAATTCTGGGTGCACTGCTGAGTCATAAAATGTTAAGATTCTTCAGCCCAGTAATTTCACTAGCCACAGTGCCCTCCTACCGAAGCACAGTAATGTCTGCACATCACTGTTCAGGCGGCAGAATAACTGACACTGTTGGGGTACTAGCCGATCTCCTGCAGAGCAAGTCTACCCACGGTAAAGAGATCACCATTAAATGACGCGGAAAAGAGTCAAGAGTAACTGTACGGAATCAAGCTGTTATTATTCCGTATTTTTATTAGTTTTTCTGATTTTATTGATAATTTGATATATTTTTGTTTACTGTATTTAATCTTGATGTACTATATGTGTAAGTGGTAATTTATTGCCGTTCTAATTTGTACTGTGGTATAGGTATAACGATAGTTCTGGGACTTATCCCAGGACGTCTCTGAAATCTAAGAATTATTCACAAAAAATGTTTCATAATATTATTTACTAGCTTATGCTCGCGGCTTTGCCCGCACGGCAAAATCCTTTCTTAGCAGTGGTCTACGTCATGAAACCTTTCTATGTTCCAAATTTCAACCCAATCCATCTAGCGGTTGAGGCTGTACGTTATACAGATACATCAGTCACTAGCTTATTCTCATGGCTTTGCCCGCATGGACGGGTTACGTTTCATAATACCTACGGTCGTTTCAACTACGGTCGATATAACTACGGTCGATTCGCATAAGTTCATTTCACATATTGGACGACTCGCTTACAGTGCAACTCGCCTGCGGTTGATTAAACTATGGGCATGTGAACTAATGGGCGATTCGGCCAATGTTCATTTGATGTATTGGTTAATTCAACTATGGACGACTCACCTACGGTTTATAAATTCTTTGCTACGCGTGTTTTTAGTACAGTATTCAGGGCAAACCGAAATCTGTTGGTTAGGTTAGGTTTGAACAGTGACCACAATGCGCGAGCCGAGCGAGCGAAGCGAGCGTGCCGCGGCAGCGGCCGGCGAAGCGCCAGATATTTTTCTTATTACTGAATTATTTATCCTGTGTCATGGCATCTTCAGGCATTTTGGCATCTTCTTTCATCTACCTCATCATGGCAAAGTGGCATAATAAGCTGTCTGCGCACCTACAGATAGAAATCATTCAGGTATCAAAAACAACACGTTTCTGAATTCTGTACTATAAACAAGTATTTTTTAGCTGTCATACCTGACTAGCAGCCGGAAACGTGGTCTAAAAATACGTGAACCGTCCGTTAGTTCGGTCAAAAATAGGCAAATCGTCCAATAGTTTAATCAACCATAGCTCAATCGACCGTAGCTGAGTTAACCGTAGGCGAATCGTCCAATATTGATTTCAACCAATAGTTATTATGAACGTAGGCGAAACGTCCAATAGACATTTTGAATAGTAGGTGATTCGATCGTAGTTACATATTGGCAAGGTTTGCCAGCCTTTACTAATTCTACGCCCATTAAGTCGCAGAAAACCCGTGAATTGAATCCCTCTTTTCCGTGGAATTGGAAATCGAATTAAATGGTCTGTATAAAATTCATTAATATATGAATAATTTACTGTCACGCGCTACGAAGTGCGCGCGGGTCAGCTAGTTTAAAATAAATTGATTTATGTTCTACATTTAAGAAAATTTTATAAAGCAGTACACAAATTTAAGCTTCTATCTGACACCTATTCGTTAATTTATGTACCTTAGTGTTAATTTAGGGTCTAAGCAACATTCAATAAGTACTTTTTATATATTAAATTTACGGCTCAATCGGTTTAGGAATTTAGGCGAGATGACGTAACTAACACACATATATCTGTATTTTCTCATTTGTGAGTAGGATAATAGGAAATTCAAAGATTTAATTAAGCTATAACATCAAATATTGGCAATAGTAACAACATACTCGTAGAATGCACACACCAATGTTCCTAATCTAGTTACGCGCAAATCTAATTAACTTGATCATTAGAGGCGCCCGGGATATTTGTATTGTAATCTATATACTGTACGTACGTATCTGCTTAGCTATTTATTAACGTCATATCGCAAAAGGGGGGTGTGGGAGTAGGGAAGTGAACTGGTTGGCTAGCATAGTCGCCTGAGTCACCTGATTCAAGCATCGCGTGCTGCCACAGTTTAACTAACAGTTAGTATACAAGTAAACTCACTTTGAGTCACGGATTGTATAACATGTTCTAAGTATTGCAAGACTGTGTTACTCCCATTGGTCATCGGGCATGAGACTCTTTGACGTCACTTCTTACGTAGTCAATGACAGACCATTACGAAAGAGTGGATATGTCACCCGTTTTAAAAATATGTCTCAATGAATCGTTCACAAAAATGTGCGTAGGCCTGTTTGCGTCATGATTTTGCAAATTGTTGATATACCACCCACAATCATAGATAGAATAGGGTAATTTCGCCGGTTTTCCGGCCAGCGTTAGTTTGCGGCCAATCGGAGACTTAGCTTCAGAAATTCTTAGAAAACAAGACGTCTATCTCTATTTTTCAAATAAAATTTAGTCCTTGACAGAGAGGGATAGACGGCTAATCCTTGTCAACATATAACGATCGTATAGCATTATCAGAATTGTAACAAATCACTGTTGATTTTTGTGTCTACACTAAGCGTGTTTAGTTTCGTACAAAATTACAAAAAAAATAGTGAGCACGTGATGCATTTGGAGTAAGTATTTCATGATATATCCATGTATTACTGAGTGATAGTGTTTAAACTGCTTTAATAATAGATTTTTAACGTATTTTAACAATTTTTTAAACAAAATTATGTAAAAATACGTAAAATAATGAGTGGTCGCGAACTAAAATATAATTATAAATGAAATTTTAGTTTGCGGCCATATGGTCGCAAACTGACTACTCGGTTTACTTTTTTATTTCTTTCTGGTTTCCATAATATTGAAGGTATTATAATTCAGTTAACTTTTTTCACATTTGCTAAATGGCTTCTTTGGTTTCATTAGTTTGCGGCCATCTAAATATTCGTAAATAGTACAAATACTCCACACATCCACATACAGGTCGCAAACTAACTTCAAGTCTTTAGTTTGCAACTTGGATGAACGTCATTTTGCGACCGCCTCAAAATGTATGGAAAATTAATGACCGCTTACTGAATGTGGTCATTTGATGCCTTCATTATACGACCACTTGAATTAAGTTCATATTATTGCAGTTTGTGTTAAAGAATGTGCTCAACACTAAAGAAAAGGGAGACTGAGTTAAAATACGAATTAGCTCTGAGAGTTAACCGTGCAGGAGGATTCGGTATAAGAAAAAATATGTAGAAGGATAAAAGAGTTGACGAATTTAAATATAAGAGGACTAGGGAAAGACGGGGAGAAACAAATAGGTGATAGGTAGGGAGGCCAACGGAGATGAAGTCCAGTCATTCAGGGAAGCCATGGTTGAGCGTATGAGCTTGGCCTGAGAAGCTGTTTCCGATTGGGGAGCAGCTAATTTGGTTAAGTTTAATGCTACTAAAACCCAGGCGTGTCTATTTACCGCAAAAAGGAGTCGATTCATTGAAACTCCTTCTTTCCAAAATGTTTCTTTACCGATAACTAACCAGCTTGAGTTACTAGGAGTTACTCTCACGCCTGACCTTAATTTTGGGAGTTACATCGAATCTAAGGCTCAATTGGCCGCCAGGAAGCTGGGTATTCTGGCAAAGGTGAGGCAATACTTCACACCGGGACAGCTTCTAACGCTGTACCAAGCACAAGTTCGTTCGTGTTTGGAGTACTGTTCTCATCTTTGGGATGGTGCTGCCAAATACCAGCTTCAGACACTGGAGTCAATTGAGAGACTTACGGAATCTCGGCTGCAGAGCCTTGAACGTCGAAGAATGGTCGCTTCGCTATCGGTCTTTTTTAAGATTCATTTTGGAGAGTGTACGCAGGAATTACACGCACTAATTCCTCCACGCCCATTCTATCGACGGTCGTCCCTACACACGTACAAACATCCCTACTTAGTCGCGCTACCAAAAGGCCGATCTCCTCGGCTCTATCTTTGCCTCTAACTCGACTATCGACGACGGGGGTGCCACACCGCCTACTATCCCGCGGTGTGAGAGTTCCATGCCAGAAGTACGTTTCACTCAGAAAGCTGTACGGAAGGAACTTTTATCCCTTGACGTGCGGAAAGCGAGTGGGCCGGATAATATTCCCGCTATTGTCTTAAAAACATGTGCTCCCGAGTTGGCTCCTGTCCTTACGCGTCTTTTCCTGCACTCCTACACAAATAGAAGAGTACCTACTTCTTGGAGGACAGCCCTTGTTCACCCCATCCCTAAGAAAGGCGACCGCTCTGACCCAGCTAACTACCGACCCATTGCCATTACCTCCCTGCTCTGTAAGGTGATGGAGCGAGTTATAAACACTCAGCTCCTTAGGTACCTGGAGGATCACCAGCTGATTAGCGATCGCCAGTATGGCTTTCGCCACGGCCGATCGGCTGGTGATCTTCTTGTTTACCTCACTCACCGCTGGGCTGAAGCCGTAGAGAGTAAGGGTGAGGCACTTGCAGTTAGTCTGGACATCGCTAAGGCCTTTGATCGGGTGTGGCATCGGGCACTACTCTCCAAGCTACCTTCTTATGGTATTCCCGAGGGGTTGTGCGAATGGGTCGCTAGCTTCCTATCGGATCGAAGCATTAAGGTCGTTGTCGACGGGCAATGCTCCGACAGTAAGCCGATTAACGCTGGTGTCCCTCAGGGCTCAGTGTTGTCGCCGACACTGTTCATCTTGCACATCAATGATATGCTACAAACTAGTGGTATGCATTGCTATGCGGATGACAGTACTGGTGACGCACAGTATTGCGGTCGCATCAATGCCCCCCGTGCCGAAATGGAGGAATGCAGGAACAAACTGGTGTCTGACGTTGAAGATTCCCTGGAACAGGTCTCGGATTGGGGATCTCTGAACCTGGTCCAGTTCAACGCAGCTAAGACACAAGTTTGCGCGTTTACCGCTAAAAAAGTCCCTTTTGTTGACGCGCCTCGATTTCAGGACACTCCTCTCAAGGTCTCGGATAGCATAAGAATTCTGGGTGTTGACATTTCTGCTAATGTTCAGTTCCGTGGTCACATTGCAAGTAAGGCCAAGCTCGCTTCCAAAAAACTTGGAGTGCTCAATAAGGCGAAGCGGTACTTTACGTCGAGACAGAGACTACTACTTTATCTAGCCCAAGTCAGACCCCACGTAGAGTACTGCTCCCATCTCTGGAATGGAGCACCCAAGTATCAGCTTGACCCTCTTGATGCATTACAGCGTAGAGCTGTCAGAATTGTTAACGACCCCAAGCTTACCGAACACCTAGAACCGCTCAGCTTTCGTAGGGACGTTGGATCCCTCTGCATCTTTTATCGCCTATACAATGGGGAGTGTTCCGATGAATTATTCGACCTAATCCCGGCGTCGCGCTTTTATCACCGCACGAGCCGACACCGCTCTAAAGCCCATCCACACATTATTGATGCTTGGCATTCGCGCACTGTGCGATTTAGTCGCTCTTTCTTGCCGTACACCTGCAAAATGTGGAATGAGCTTCCGCCTGCGGTATTTCCGTTGAGCTTCAACATGGGACTCTTCAAAAGGCAAGTGAATAGAGTCTTGAAAGGTAGGCAACGTACCAGCGGTACCCCCGGTATTGCAGGTATCCATAGGCGACGGTGCCACTTACCATCAGGTGGGCCGTCTGCTTGTTTGTCACCTATTACATAAAAAAAAAAAAAAAAAACATACTCCAAGTGCAACCAGATGCAGACTGCCGCAGGCCGCATTTGGTATACAGATGGTTCAAAAACGGGATCCGGTACAGCATCAGGTATCTACTCGGAAACTTTATAACAGTCTGGGTCTATACACTACCGTTTTTTGGTCGGAGATGTATGCCATTATAGCATGCGCTGAAGAAAACATAAAGAGGAATGTGAAAGATAAGATCATATTATCTACATTCTCAGTAACAGTCAAGGCCTTAAGTTTCTGCAGACTCCTCGTTCCTCAGCTCAAAACTAGTCTTGGATGCTGTGAAGGCTTTAAACAAAGAAGGCTGCAGCAACAGAGTACAAGTTTGGGTACCGGGCCATGTTGGTATATAAGAGAATGAGAAGGCTGATGGACTTCTCAGAAGAGAATCAGCAAATGACCAAGTTAGGGTCTGTCAGCATGCACTATCAATAGCCAGCATAGTAAGAGAGAGAAGTAGAACTTAGTGGGGTCACCGCTTTAATTATCCACTTCTTCGAAGAGTAGGAAATGATAAAGCAGGGGTAAACACCATAGACCCCAATGCGTCGATGCGTTGCTGGCTTTTACAGTCGGGCGACACTGGGTTGATGACATCACAGCGATCGGAGAAAAGACCTGGATACGGACTGCTCGGGATAGAGTTGCATGGCACGAAGGGGAGGAGGCCTTTGCCCAGCAGTGGGACGATATGGCTTGACAATCATGATGAGGTTCCTCGATTTTAAGCATGGTTTTTAAAATAAAATATTTTGAATAATATGGAAAAAAATACAATAGAACATTTCAAAAAGAAGGGAGAGGAGAGGGGGGAGTTTATAAATGAAGATATAATTCATTATATTTTATTTAATAAAATAATTATCGTCATTTTGTTAGAATTTTAGTGGCCGTAAACTAAGATGAGGGTGGTCGCATATTAACAAAAGTGGCCGCAAACTAGTGAAATAGCTACATTTGGAGAAAAAAAATTTTTTCTTCAAATTTTAATACTATTACTACTACTTTTTAATTTTTTAAATAAAACTTGATCATGTATAGATCCGCAAAAAAAAATTTTCATAACTGTCAAGAAGATTTTTCATATTAATAAGCTAACCTAAATTGGGGAACTCCACTAATCGGTCGCAAACCAGCGAAATGACCCTAAATGTTTTATGTAAAATTATACTGTAGGTAATCATTAAGATCATTTATCAGGGATATCAATTTGATGATTGCCTTATTTAATACCATCAATCTATAATCTTCATATCTGACACATCTAAATGCGTGGTTTTCAGATTCCAATCGAATGTAAAGAAACGGCTGTTATTTTCTCACGTGATAATCTTGATAAGGTACATCACTTGATATCAGTTAATTTTACGATATTATAAATGCGTATGTACAGTATCTATCAGTTACGATAAGTGGAGCGAGGTAGCGCGGAAATGAGCACAGTTGTGCCGTATCCATTTTTACCCACGTGCTTGAAACCTTGGCCAGGAACACACTACATGTTACAGTAGTACTAGTTTTTTCTGAACGATTGGTAAAGTCGCTAGTTTCTTTGAAAATGGCGTTGGCGATAAGGTGCAAATATGTAGTTCCATTTTTGTCCACCGGTTCGATTACATTGGTTGCAATTTACATGCATCTGCGCAAACGAAACGCAGCGAGCGGTAAATGGCTTTCGACATTTATAGTAAACGTTTTCTAATCAATATTTATAAGCTTTATGCGGCGAACCTTCAAAGTTGTCGTGTGACGTCTTTCATTCAAGGGTATTGTGTTCAGTTGCTTTTTTTAAATATGTTTAATGACGCAATAAACTTTCGTTCTTTATGCGGTGATAGTGATAGATTATCCAAATTGTTCACGATTAAACGACATGTCTTCATAAATAAATAAACAATAAATTTTTAATCAGAATAAATGTATTCTTTCTTGTATCTTATAATTAAGACAACATGAAACTTTAAAACACATAACTAAGACTTTAAAATAAAACATAATATGGTATTTTTAACCCACTTTATAAAGAAAAAAGTTTACAATTCGTTGAAATCTTTTTAAATTTTTACGAATAATCGCCTATTACTGGAAGACTCTCGAAAATATTTTTAAAGGGTATATATACATATCACAATATATACTTTTCAGTTCTATTTCGGTTTACAAGTTTATGTTTTAATGAATTAAAACATACGTCTCGCCCTCTCTCACTGATAGCGAGCGCGAAGTCGGTTAATTATTTTTTATTTAAATGCACTTATATTTTAACAATGGTCTTTATATAGTTAATTTATTTAGGTATACGTACTATCAACAAATAAAAACTACGCAGTTTTATATAGTTATAGTAATGTAGAGCTTCACTCACAGATAACCTAAAAATAGTTACCTACCTACCCGAAAAAACGTAGGAATAGTAACTAAATATAACTTTAGCTTATCTCTCTGTGAATTTGTTCGTAGAAGTATTTAGTTAACTAATAACGAAGTTCAGGAATCCCCGGGTTTTGTGTCGAGTTCCGAGGTTCATATAAGTAAAGATTGACGAAGCATTTTCTCAGAATGAAACCTACGTACCAGAGGTGTATAAAGGATGGGCTAAGAAGAGCAACTCTTCTTAAATGATATCCTTATATTAGAGGTCCTATCATTTAGTACCAACTAAATTTATTTGAAAAAATAAAAGCTATTTTTTGTAATTTTGTTGTTATAACTGTTTTCAAATAAAAAAATATACTTTGGTCACTCTGGTTCAAATCTATCCTAAGTACCGTGCTTCCCCTTCTAATCAATTTAAGTAATATCCTAGGCTAGAATCGTGCGGCAACAAGTTTGAAGCCTTGAGCCCCTCTTCAAAGATAATAATCCTAGATCCGGCACTGCTGCCTACTGTTGCGATCTCATATCTCCATGGATTGTGGATGTTCTGTTAGAACTGCCCTCAAACTTTATTAATACCTTGAAGGAGTGATGAAGACATCTTCAGCGATGATATCTAGGCATCTTTCTTAGGTGCTTTTTATATGCGTGTTCAAGAATATGTCGTTGCGTACCTATTTAATCGCAAGAAACTTTAGATACAATTCCCAAAAGTCATTCCCTCTTACTTTATAGATAAGTACTTTGACTAAGTATGTACCTTTTACTTATAGACGCGTTAGCTATCTATATTAGCTTATATATAAGTATTTTAACTATACAAGTTCTCACAAAGAAGTACAAAGCAAAGCTTCTCGTGGAATGAGAATATTAACGCCTGCTAAAATCATTTCAGCAAAGTCTTAGTACCACTTCAGCTCGATATACAATAATATTTCATTATCGCCAGGCACTTTGGCGCTCGTTATATACGTAGGCAGTCGGCAGTAGGTACTATAGACCGTGTCCTACTGAACTACTGTTTACTGCCCTACGCTCTTAGTTTGGCAGTTCGCCAAAATATCAAACAGCGGGGACCAGTAAAGGAAATTGATTTGCAGGATAAAACGATTATGTAGGTGCTGAAGGTGATTAACACCTAAGTTACCATGGGTTTAAATGTATGAAACAGGAATGCAGGAATGTATGAACTCTAAAATTCATTGTTGTCGTAAAATGTATGAAACTGTGTAATGTATAAAATGACTGAATTAACTGTACAAGATGTAGTTTTATTCCATACATTTTAAAGCGCGAGTTTACGGGTAGGTTTTAGTTTTTTAACCATTACAATCTCGTAATATTCACAAAAAATATTTCCATAGCGAGGTAAGTTTTTTATAGGTTACAGAATCACGGCGCGGCGTTTCATTAGCATAGAAATCGAAATCACTCCATTTATTACGCTTCCTACTAGGGAAGCGTGCATAACTCCTATCTGACTACTCAGGTGTCATGAAATTCAGGTTTCACGAACGTAAATTTCGTTAAAGCTTTTCATAGTCGTGGGGGATTCAAGTATGGAGGTAGGTACTATAGGTTGATTGATTTTACTTCTCGAGTAGCTTATAAGCCTGGTGCCTACATTTAGTACTTAAGCATGTTTTGCTTCTAATGGTATTTGTGGTTCTGTTAAGAGCGCCTTACGTTTTCTTTCTTCTTTCTGACTATTCGGTGTCATGAAATTCATATTTTCACGAACGTTAATTTCGTTAAAGCTTTTCATAGTCGTGGGGGGTTCAAGTGTGGAGGTAGGTAGGTACTATAATAGGAGTGCGTTACTTTTACTCGACGACTCGAGTTTGGATGTATGTATATAACGCTCATGTTAGTTTTTAAAATCGTATGAAAAGAATTATATCACCTATTGAATTAATGAATCTATGTAGAAATAAAATATCTCTGATTTACTTACATATTAAACTAGCTTATCTCTCGCTCGCGGCTTTGCCCGCATAGCGAAATCATTTCTTAGCGAAGGTCTACGTCATAAAACTTATCTGTGTTCCAACTTTCAACCCAATCCGTCCAGCAGATTAGGCTGTGCGTTGATAGATCAGTCAGTCAATCAGTCACTCTTTCCTTTTATATATTTAGATAGGTACATTATATGTTGGTATAGTACTTACTTGGCGACTGGTACATTGGTGAGGCATAGGAAATTGTTGCGGACGCTGCGCAGGCTCGCCAGCACCTGCGCGAATGGCGTCACGATCAGGTCTTCTCCATGGCTGTGGACAAAATTATACCCTATTATTATTACGTTAAGACTGATTATGAAATGAAGAATGAAGATATGAATGCGTGGATGTACAATTATTCAAGTTCAAATTGTACATACATACATGTCATGTATGAGTATATTTGATTAGTGTGTGTACTCTAGATATTATAATCCTTCTTACACAATAAGACAAATGCAATGGGAACGAAAAGGCAGGATTAGCAGTACGCATAAAACTTGTGTATAATTTATAATTTTAATAAAATAATTACAAATAAGTCTTACAAACAGCTAAAGAAAATTTTATTTTGGTGACTTCTTTGTTTTTGCAATGTTTTAATTATCTGTTTATTAATTATTATCTACTAATAAATGGACTTAAACTTTTCGTAACATATTGCGTCATATTTTTTTTTAAAAGCACGATTTAAAGTAACTATGGCTAGAAATAAAAATTTAATAAATAAGCAATAATAAATAAAATATTAACTAAATTCTGATATTTTAATACTACATATACTTACCAAACATACTACCAGTTAATATTAAACGAGTAAAAGTACGCCCGCTCTGACAAAGCAACGTTTATTTTTATCCCATACCTTACGTTCAAAACACCTTTTATATAACAGCAAAAAGCGACCTAGAAACATACTAATTATAGGTAGATACAAAAACGTTATGTAGGCAAGGTTTAAATTTAGTTACTTGAGAATTGAACAATGAATATAGTTTATGTATACATTTTGGTCTGGACAGCAGAATAATATAGCTTTTAACTATACGTTCTGTTTTTATTGGTTAGGAATATAATCTATGTATCACTAGACTAAATCGAGAGAATTCAAAGAATTTCCTCAAAAAGACGAAACGGTAGAAGTCGACCTGAAAAGGATGATTTCAACGGAAACGTGCCAAATCCCAATATTCATGGAAAAGAAAATTCCAACAGATAAACGAGTACCTAATTTTCGAAGCCAAAACAAAGTTTGTTGGGGATCTCAGCCCTTGCGCAACATTAACCCTTGCCACACCTGTCAGATCCACCTATACAAAATAATCAAGCAATTAAAAAAAGGTTTATTTTTTTTATTCGTTATAGGTTAGCCTTTGACAACGATCTCGCCTGATCTTAAGTGACGATGTAGCCGTAGATGGTAGCAGACTAAACCTAGAAGGCGGGATAAATGCCCCTGGCTTCTTTTCTTTTCTTTTTTTGACTGAACATCATGCTGGAACACAGTCACAATGACCGCTTGGTGACACGGTTTTGTCCAGTAGGTGGTAACTATCCACGGCCGAAGCATACCACCAGTACAGCAAGTGAAAACCGCACATAACTAATTAAAGGTCATTGGTGATCGGGTTTGAAGCCGGGTTTTGAACTCAGTGGGCCACATTTGAATCCACACCGCATAACCCCGTGGCCACCACCGGTTCAAAACCACCATTTCTTATGTACATATATCAGCAGTATTATTATACTGCTGATGCCTAGGTTTAGTACCTAGATATATTCTGAATCCTGTACCTCACTCTGTATTTATATGTATTTTTGCTGTAGCCGCATCCCAATTTGTCGCCCTCATATTAGGAACCCTTTTTGTACGACATTCACAATATATTGTCATATAAAGCAACCCAACTGTGAGTGTGTATATTCGAGAGCGTTTAATATCAAAGTGAGGAAGTTTACAGGTGACTTTATGAGATTTTTATAGGCGGGGAGCCGCGGCCGGCAGTACTCCACCTTATAAACAAGAGTTTATTGGGTTTAAATTAACTGCGCTCTCCGCTCACAGTGGTGCCGTAAATTTGAAATAAAACAGCCTTGTTCGTGGTACTTGATGGTTAAAATATCGTTAGTCGATTTTCTTTCAATTTTTTCTAAAATATGACGTGTAGGCTACGAATAATAATAAGTCGGTAATATTATAATATGTATGTGGTAATGCGTAATAGCAATCCACTATTAATATCTAACCGTTACCAGCTTTTATAAACCTAATGCAATTTTTTAAAATTTATTAAGTGTGAGACATCTTAAACGTGTCATCGTAAACAAAACAGCTGAAGCTAATAAAATAAGCTAGTGAAATTACTGGGCTAAAGAGTCTTAACATCTTATGACTCTTGAGTAAGAAGCGTTGGTGCAGTGCTCCTAGAGTTTCACATAATTGTGAAGTCCTAGGTAACACTGTACTGATTATGGGCAGCCGTTATCTCTTAACATCAGGAGAGCGTCTTGCTCGTCTTCTACTTCATAACATAAAAAAAAAAAAAAAAAAAAATAACACACAATGTAACATTCAAATATAATACTCGTAGTAATAGTTACTCCACAAAATATTCAATATTTATTCATGAGAGTAAAATATGTATGAAGATACAACATACTTTTGGGGGATACTGGGGAAATTCCGAACTGGAGCTTTGTTTTTATTGGCTAATACAACGCTAAGGGAAAATGAAGAGATATTACGAGGCAATAACTTTATGTCTACGTCTTAAGTGCCCATATTCGAGTACAACAATATTAGGGCAAATACATACGTAGAGAACACTACATGCCCGAGCTTATGAGTTTAAAAGACTATAAAATCTGTTGGATCTCTAAGGTCGCATTGGAATGAGACCTCCATACAAAAAGATTAATCTATAGGTACTCTACTGGCACCTACTTAGTCATTTTCACTTCTCAACACACACTTCTTCTTCTCTTCTTTTTTATTCAAAATTATGTGCTATATCAGAATCTACATACTTTAGTTTAAAGACCTTATTCATGCTTTTTTTCTTTGATGGCATTTACTATAATTTGTCGCTATATTTTTTTGTATGTCAATAAATAAATTTTTACTTTACTTTTCTCCCGATTCTCGTAGTTTATTTATTTTTTATATAGTCCAGTAAAAGAAGAAATGTGGATCGAAAAGTCGAAAGCAGAAAAACTAACTTAGTAACTTTGTTCGGACTAGTTAGGAGATAAACATACTAAAAGTCCCCACCCCTCCGAGGTGAGCCCGAGGGGGGGGAGGCCGAAGAAGGTCCCATTTTTAGGTTTTTTGCTTATATGTCAAAAACTGTGCGTTATACGATATTTTGTTGTACTACATTATTAAATCTCATAAAATTTTCTACAACTTCGGCCTTGACACTTTTTATCTATCTCCAATCGTTGTCCAGCTATGAGCTTCCAAACATGGTCTATTTTGAAGACGCTTAAATAAGTTTTCCATACAAAATCGGTAAAAAAATCTTACAAATAAAATTTGACCAACTTCTGGTTCTCGTATCATAATGAAACTTTGCAAATGTCTAGAAATCTGATGACAGTTTAAAAATCTGGTACCACTGAGCTGGTCTGATGATGGAGCCAGGAGGTGTCTACTGAAACTCTTCAATGGATATTAGTAAAACCGGCGACTTTAGGCTCATTACATTCGGATTGATGAGACGTAGGCACCTCCTGGTCCCTTATCAGACCCTCGACAGCAAGTGTTATGAAAAAGTCTCATCGATTCGAATGTAATGTGCCCAAACTCGACGGGTTTACTAATAGCTATTGAAGAGTTTCATTAGACACCTCCTGGCTCCATCATCAGATCAGCTCAGTGGTACCAGATTATTAAACTGTCATCAGATTTCTAGACATTTGCAAAGTTTCATTATGATACGACAACCAGAAGTTGGTCAAATTTTATTTGTAAGAATTTTATACCGACTTTGTATGGAAAACTAATTTAGGCGTCTTCAAAATAGACCATGTTTGGAAGCTCATAGCTGGACAACGATTGGAGATAGATAAAAAATGTCAAGGCCGAAGTTGTAGAAAATTTTATGAGGTTTAATAATGTAGTACAACAAAATATCGTATAACGCACAGTTTTTGACATATAAGCAAAAAACCTAAAAATGGGACCTTCTTCGGCCTCCCCCCCCTCGGGCTCACCTCGGAGGGGTGGGGACTTTTAGTATGTTTATCTCCTAAATAGTCCAAACAAAGTTCTTAAGTTGGTTTTTCTGCTTTCGACTTTTCGATCCACATACCCTTTTTGGGCACTCATTGACTGGGCTAATAGTCGCACCACATAAATTATAATATAATATTAATCGTTGAACAAAATTGAATTGTAAATCCTTCTTCCCATTTTTGAAATCGACTAAAATAGGTAAAATCCATCATAATATACACGTACGCAAAGTCAAGCTGATCATGTGAATCCCTCACATGATTTGTCGAACATACTGAATCATACAACTTGGACCATTGCCCAGTCACCTACAGCAAAAAACTCACGTGGGACACTAAACAAGACATGGATGATACTCTAAACAATTTTCACGTAGATTTTAAAGTGCAAGTAAGAATTTCTATCATGATTGTATAAACAACGTGATCGAAGAAAACTTCGTAGAAAACGTTTGTTTACATGGGAGATTGAATTTATTGTCTTGAAGATCCGCAGCCAAGAGTTACCAAACGCTATAAAAGTCAGATTGAATGTAAACAATCATTAAGAAACTTGTATTATAATTGACATGATCGTTAATTTGGCTGGTGACGTCAATAGATGCAAGGGCTTTGCAACGGGTTTTTGACGGCTGCATTCCTACAGTTCATAAACTGCGGTTATTAGCTTTGGTAGGATCATATATCTCTTTAATATCTTTGGTTGGCTCGTTGTTGGTGAGTTTGCTTTCTGAGCTAAGTCCCGGTGATCATTGGCCTAGAATTAACGCTGTTTCTTAAGCCGGCGAAAAGTTCGCAATGTTAAAATCTCATTCACAAAGTGTTTTCGGCATTTTATTATGTTTTAGAATTTGAATAAGAGAGTTTTAAGAAATAAAATAGAAATATTTAGCTATTGCATAAAATCTATAGAATAGGCTTTTGAAAATATTGTCTAAAAGGAATATGATATTTAATCTACTCTCGCTTGTAATATTTTCTCATAAACCGCAAGTTATTAATCAACATGTCTTATGTCTGATATGTGTCCGAGTTGGATCGTGGGTGTTAAGCCTGGTTCCATTCAGGCTATGTCTTTCTGCCCTAGTTTTGTAACCATAAGACAGTGGATATATCGCATTATTATAACGAGTAGTCTAGTTACGTTATACGATAACCAATATCTTAGCTTACATTACAAGACGCGAATAATAAGCAGGCAATAAGCTTTATTTACTTACACAGATGGAATGAGCAAACAGAGAAATATTCTAGACTATTCTAGATATTCCATTGGATTAATCATCGTATTATCAGAGATGAAAACTGATGATCATAAATTTAATGAAATTTCTCAAGGATCGGTCACATCTCAAAATAGTCAACGACATTTTTACTACACATTTAATTGGTGTTAATAGATATGATAATTCTTAATTGTATCATGTTATTTATAGACCGTAAAATTGGGCTAAGAATGTTTATTAGGCGAATTGACCATAGCTGCACAGAAGGATTATTTTAAGCGTTGTATTTTATTCTTTATACTTAGAAAGTTAAAAGCTAGCAGTCTATGAAATAAGTTACTTTTTCCTACTTAGCGTATTTTCTAATACATATTGTGTTCCTACTCGTATTTTATATGTCGCTATTTTGGAATCAAATAGTTCTGGGTTTATCGTCGAAAGTCGAGTCTCAAATCTCAAAGAGAACGGATATATGAAATCGATATTTCTAATTTTCCCTTTTAAATTTAGGAAGATTGCCTACGTCTGCTTAAAATTTACTTTGCCAGAAACGATATCGAATGACAGGCTTGGATTACACATTTTTAGCAGGTAAAATCGTATATTTGCCAAACATGGTAACCAATATTTATTATAACAGCAACTATTAATATTTATAGGGTAGGACGTAGGGTTATTAATTGTCATTATCTTGAACAACGGTAACTATGCAATCAACAAAATTGTGGAACAAATGGTTTAATTGATTTAGCTGATATTTAGACCCTTTAATAACGCATAGGCTACAACGGCTAAAACCGCTGGGCATATCGAGTTTATAACGATCATCATAATCATCATCATTGTCAGCCCACAACGTCCCACTGCCGGGCAAAAGCCTCCTCCCCTTCGTGCCATGCAACTCTGTCCTGAGCAGTTCCCATCTAAGTCTTTCCTACAAAATTTAAAACGATGACTTCACAATGACTCTCAAAGAAGTTATTAACTGATTAATACAGTGTATATTAGTCTACAGCACATCGTATTTGTGTAGGGTTTAGTAGAGAATTTGTATTTGAAATACGAGTAAGATAACTCGTAAGATAACAACTAAATCGCTTTAGAACAATCAATACAGCCGACAACCTAAACAAACACCTGCTGCCTAGAATTATAAACTTCAATCACGATGAGAAATTGTTTCTAAGGGAGCTTTAGCATGATTGAAGCTATTTTTATAGCTTACAATGGAAAATTTGTTAGATAAATACCTGTTTATTCAATGTTTTGAAGTCTCGACATTTTTGTAGTACAAATTTGTAGCTACATTGTTATTTTATATTAAACTGATCGGAACTAAAACTTTTATGAATAAAATTGTGAAATACTTTATATTAAAATCATTCTTCCTTAAAGGTCATAATGTCCCCAGCCATAACTTATTTTTTGTTTGGAAATTGAATTTAAACAAAAATTGCGTACGATTTTCTAATTCTATTTCATGAATTTTCTTAAGAAAAAGGAGTAACCGTCGCAAATGGCGAGGTTTAAGTTTAGTTTTCTATTTGTATGCCGCCGTGAAGCGTCAACCGTGAATTTAAATCGCCTCTGTAACAATGTAATTTCAAGAGATTTTTCCGAAGGATTTTATAGGATTTCTAATTTAGGTCCATTTTACGAACGAGGGCTCGCGCCAAATCACGTACGGTACTAAATTGAATAAAGCCTCATTTCGAGATTACGATGGCGCTTATTGAGTTACGCGTACAATTCGACTTGTAAACATGTTTATTATTACGTTTTCATTTGCCGCCTGGCTTGCTACGCTCAAACGGAGCATTGTCTTTAAAGGATTAATAAATTATACATTGAGTATTATATAAAAGACGAAAGCAAGACGAAAGTTACCGACATTATGATGGTTATAGCGTAGAAGAAGTGGGCTTGGGCAGGGGACATTGCTCGAATGGATGTGAGTCGGTAGACAGGACGAGTCCTAGAACATCCCTAGTCCTAGAACCCAGTAGACATCAGGAGACACGCAGGACATGACTGGATGCAGAGGGCATAAGACCGCCGGAAATGGATAGAAGGAGAAGCCTACATCCAACAATGGATCCTGAACAGGCTCCTATGATGACGATTATTATATTATTATATTAAAACGATTTGGCTGGCTATCTAGAGGTAACTTAGTTTTCTATGCAGTAGGGGGCAATTACAAGCAAGTGGTTGGGCGAATATTTAAAAGAAAATCTGTCGAGATCTGCTGAGATTATTTACCGATAATATAGGAATCATGGTGTCTCAATTCAAAGAGAATCACAAATTACAGTGACCGAAGTATATTATTATTGTGAACGTTCATGGAATTCTATGCACCCCCTACAAATTAATCTCTCAAAGGGGTTTAGAAATTAACTAAACTACAAATAAATGAAGTACCTTATCAACGAAAACTCCGTTAGCGACTCTCCCTCCATTCAGTTTATAATTGTAAAATATTCGCGTTGATTTCTGAGAACTTAAATATTTAGGTAAAGCGTTGGCTTTAAACTCCATTAATGTCACTGTCAGGAACGGTAAGAACCAAATTGAAGTTCGATTTAATTAAAAATTAAAAAGGTTCTACTTTTGCAAAAAGGGGTGCGTTGCTTTTAGCTTGCATAAAAACAGAATTTAATTAATTAACAGTCGGAATAGCGGAGATATCCTCTACTACAGCAACTACGCACTAAGAAAATTGCCCTCGTAATTCTAACAGGAACTGTGACAACATTTATATAGAACCGCGCTAAAGTTGACCCAAAGCTGTCCTTACGGACGTTTCAGCGAAAAAGTTACTACGTGTTTCGTGGTACGAGTACGTTAATACGTGGTACGTCTTATATGGGTTCAGAGTTTTTATTTTGGTAACAAATGTATCTCGTAGAAGAAAATACTTCAGCTGAAAATAAATAAATAAATGGTTCCTATACTTAAAAAGAGCGAACAAAAAATGAACCACAAAATTCTCTGCGTTGAAATAAATCCTTTCTTATTTGGCCTTTTGACCCTTAAGAAGCCTAGAGATATTATTATTCATTTTTATAGAGATTATTTTGCTTTTATATGTTTTGTTCTTTATTTGCGATGTAAAATATAGTATTAGGTATAATGTTTTTACTACACAACCAGCATGTACTATTAGGTGAAATTTAGTAGCTTAATAATATTTGCGTGTAGCATTGTCATGTATATCTATGCACCTGTTTATTTTCCATTGTCCTTTGGGACTTTCTTTCTAACAATCACAGCTCAACCGGAGGGCGGAATGTTCTTCCCTTTGCAATATTATCCTGATAAAACTAGTTATTTCTGGCGCAAACAGTAGCTCTGACTCTGTGACCCACATTCATAATTTAATTAATCAAGTTTGGCGAAATTGTTTATATTAAGGCTCAAGATAATGGACGTGTGGTGTGAGTTACCCTGAAGCGTAAGTTTAGAAGGGCTCGCACATTAATCCTGGGGCAAGTTTCGAAATAGCACTCATAAAAGTCATGCATCTACACGTTAGCATAATCACGGACCTAAAGCGAGTAGTCTAATATTAGCCGATTCGCTGTAGGCCACGCCAGGTGCAGATACCAACTACCACCAGTTACGACTCATATATTTCGTTTTACTCGTATTTTTGTTATAGACAATCACCCAAGCAGAAATCCCGCCTGTGGGTGTTACGTCGCCTACAATACGACATATTTTTGGGTATTGACAATACCGGTCCAGGCGGAGTAATTTCCCCTGGCTTCATTGAACGTCGTGTCCGAACACGGTTTTGTCCAGTGGGTGGTAAGCTATTATACTTTATTTTTGTGAGAATTTTCTATAAGATCATATTATTTTTTCTCAAAAACGTTTATATTAGATTGGATCCTATTACCTAATAAAACGTGTTCCCTTGGTACGTGTTCCTCTCTATTTGATTTAATCTACACTATATATACTATAATTTGATGTAGGTGTATGTAACGGGTAATTTAATAAAATATGAAAAACTATTTGCGAAATGGGGACAATGCAGTAACAAAACATATAAACTAAGAATGTAAAATATAACAAACAATATAACAATAACAATGCAAAGGTTGGATTTATCGATTTCAAATAACATGGTTTATTATTCACGACGTAGCAGGACGACACGGATCGCAGAATAAGTGAAAAGTAGAACTGCATGTGGATTCTGTACCAAGACTCTATTCGAGAGTGTAGCAAAACGATAGCTATTTACGAGTTGTAATAAAAGGGAAGATGAAATTAATTTCGTAACAAAAAAGGATTTCTCAAATAGTGTTTTTCAAAATTTTGTCGCTTTGGCGTTTGAATTGAATCGTAAATATTATCTAGGGCGGTGGTCGGCAGTTGCAAATACGTGTATACATCCACTTTTAAACTGAGAGATAACGTTTCAATGGTAACGAACTGCTTGTCGAAGAAAAATGGCACGAAAATATGATAACTGAAGCAGAATTTCATTTGAATATTTTATCATGTCGTGTTGGGTTCTGAATTAAAAGTTTGCGCAATTTAGGTTGTGAAGAGCGTTAATTTTATTACAATGAATAATTTGCGGTGTTCTACCTCTATATCAAATTTATTCTAGAGCTTCTTTAATCTCATGCGTAGGTACATTATTGTTATTGAACATTGTTTGTTGGGAATTGTATTAAATCCTAAGTTTTTGCATGTTATTGTGCTGTTTCAATAAATTGTTATCTAATCTAATCATTTCACATTATGGGTAACATGTCTGGATACATATACTTTGTCTAGTATTCTCCTTTTACGATTACGATATGATTCAGTTTCAGTAGCAAAGTTTATGAACATAACTGTACTAAGAACTTATCACTCGCTGCATAAACGCTGAGCCGTAATTTGCGTTCTATAGTACAGAAGTTCTAGGCAATAAAATAAGTGTGTAGTCTTAGAACTTTCATCATCAATGTTCATCTAGGCCTATTATAATGACGATAATAATTGAGATTTACTATAACAGAACAGGTTACCCGACATACACTGTCCAAGTAAATCCACAATTCTAAGCTGCGTGGCCATGCATCATGTTGCAGTACCAGGTCGTCAAGATTCCTGCATATCCTACGACATGACCTAATGACTGCCACCAACATAATATATCTAAGAAACAGCCAGGAACAAGCGTTAAGCTGTTCTACTTGTCCTTCGAAACACGGTAGCGTCCAGACAAAAATTTGACCACTCCATTTTTCATATAAATTTATTTCAATATATACCAATTATAATATTAATAAGGCGATAGATAAAGATTAAGTTTAACCATACCACTTGTAACACATCCTGATTTACCAGTAATTCTATGACACTAACAGAGCCACACCTAGCCTAGTGATACACCTAAGACCCCATGGGATATGGTCAGACATTTTATATGCATAGTCCAGTTAATAGAGCGGGCATATAAAACACAAAGCCCGAGCTTTATTTCCCTTGACGTCTCAATGAGGAGTTTCACATTATTATGTTATCTCCTAGGGTGAAAGCCTTTATTCCGGTAAAGAAGCATCATAATGGCGGATGCTATGTATTTTGAGTGTTTGTAATAATGTCATGTTAGGAAAATTTACCTGCCTTTTCGACAAATCAGTGACGCTATCTAATTTTCTACCAATTTCATGAGAGCCTTTCAAAATACATTTGTTTCAAGTTCCAAGTATTTGTTATGACGTTAATATCCGATTGACAACATTGAAAATGACAAAATTGGGTGTGCTATGGCGTAAGTGTGAGCGTGCACGCATGATGGTCGTACTAGGAATGCATCTTATTGTTTATCATAAAGGTCCATCCATTACCTCTATATATTCTTTGTCTTTCTCTAACTTTATGATCCTAGTCTTGTTTAATACACAACTATTTATATACTTGCCTCGTATTATTATAAAAGTTTTCTGGTATATAAATTAATATTGAATGTGCAGGCGAACTTCAATCAAGTCCTGTTTACTTGAAAGCCGTACCTACGCTTCAAATACTTCAGTTTATTAAGCAGGAAAAGCAATAACTTAGAAGCACTAAGTAGAGGGCATCTAGTATCTATATTTACCTGAAGGTTTGATAATAAAATGTTTTATATAGGTTGGAATACTATTAATTAATGTAGCCAACATTCTGAGACACTACTTATCCGATTTCAAAAATTCTTTCACTAATAGAATGCTACAATATCACAGATGGCTATATTTTCTGAATGAATTTGAAATCAATTTCGCACAAATTAAGATGCTATATGTAATATTGCATTTGTAAGTCATATTTTGTGATTTCTATCCTTTTAAACTACAGCTCTACAAGTACATGTAGCTGTTGTTTCTTGTGAGTTATAGAACAAATGGATGTAATTTAATATTAATAAAGCAAAATTAATCTGCTTATAAGGTAAATATTGCTTATTGATATAGGACCGTTTAATTTGACTTTATTACTAAATTAAAATAAAATCTTGCATGAATATCAATTTCGCTCATGAATATTTAATTATAGTCAATAAAAACAAACTTTTCAATCAATCTTCCGAGTTCCAAGTCGGGTCGATGGAATAACGTCAGGATTGGTTTGGGTTAATTGTTTACCTATTCGCCTGTAGCAAAACTCAGTGAGGCATATTATTTACACAGTTTACACAGAAGGTTGTGTGTTGGAGACATCCTTCCATGGTTGCTTACGTAAGGGTGCTGATAGACTTGGGCATTCACATGGGCATTCTTGCGAATGTTACATTACAGAAAAATAAACGAGGACGTTTTAATAAGCATTTCTACGTACATTTATTATTACGTACTTTCATGTTACGTATATTTATTTTCTTATTGAGCACAACTCTAGGACTAACATAAAGCTGAAGTAGCATTTCCCTCTAGTTGACCTGTAACATGTTGCATTCTATCGAAAGGATAGCAAGTATCCATTGAGCTTCTGGCATTGTTCACTGTGTTTACTAAAATAATCATGAAAATGTTTGTAGCGATGTTTGGCTCTTTGCTTTGCTCAGTTCATCGTTCGATTCAACAAATTTGAAAACGGCGAATGATCGGTGTTTTGTTACAAGCATGTAGGATATTTGTCGGTTACAAGTGAATATTCAAATCTATCAGCACCTTAAAGTGTTGCGGCGCTCACTAACTACGCTAATTGGAATATTGCCAATGGTAATAGTCTTATCTGCATGAGTGAGCATTTACGGTTTAATTAGAATAAGTCCACAAGTATCAAAGCCTTTATTGTCTAAGGGCTCAGATGCTCGATACACGCGTCATCACGTTTCGGAAGCATGTAAAAGTATGGGTCCCGGTAGGGTCCTATAAATTCCTATAAGATTATGAGTCATTAGGTCATGTTGTAGGTCACGCAGGAATCTTGGCGAGCTGATACTCCATCGCTATTATGGAAGCTGTTTAAATTATTATTTTCCAAAGATTTCCTAGTGTTTTTCAAGATTTCAAAGAGGCCAGTGATTATGATGGTGACACTGAATCACATAGGTTGGTCACACAACCTGTAATTGTCATTTATCTCTAAACGTGTAAGTAAAGGTAACGTGTTCCGACCGAGTTTAAACCCCAATTATTATTATAAGTTAAACAATTGCTAGGTTCAATAGACTCTTTTAATTTTTGGAAGCTGTTTTAGTATGTCGATACTTTGCTTCACATGTGTATCTATCTATTTTTAGTGCAATTACCTCTGTTGCTTATTCACATAATAATCATTTACTAATTGTGTCCATATTATGATAGAGAAATATCTATTTTAGTAACGATCGACTATGTTCCTGAATAAGAAACTATAAACGGAGCTACGTCACATAATAGGTCATAGTGACATTATAAAATGTTGCTGCTTAAGTCATAAGCTAACTAGAAGGAATAATTCGATATCGATCCAATCACGGATTTGTCTGACCGATGTTATGTGGCCGCTTACCGACAAGCTAGCCTACACCAATCGCAGTTGAAATCCTGTGAACCAAACTGTGAGCATACTAATTAATTCCCTTCCCACCATGATCAGAAGATTTTGTTGCCTGAAGCACTTTGTTAAGAATTTCTATTTCTTTCTAACATGTTGGTGAAATAAAGTAAACGATATTAAATAATTGCTTTCATCTGCTCGACCTAAGGTTTATTAATAGTAGCTCGCTACCCTGCTGGGTGCATCCACGTGTTTCCAATTACCGCCTACACTAGCTACAAGGCAGCGTAGGCTGGCTTTTAAAAAATAAATAACTTTATGTAACACAAAAAGGTTTTTTTCTGAAATTGATATCACATTTTTGTATCTCCTACCTACACACGAATCTAATACCTATGACCTACGATAACAATAGATTATATCATGTAATAACACATAATGAAAGCTCAAATATTAATTAAAATGAAACGTTCAACCTTTATCTTATAAATGATTATGAATTTTAAAGGGCTTTTATTCTGTCTACTTCGATTTGATGCCGTTCTTCAATTAGGTACTTTTATTGCTTGAAAGTAGGCAGGCATTCAATTTATTGAAGTCAAGTGCCTACAAGAGGTAGGTAGGTACTCACTTTTACTTTAACCACATTTTGATTTACAAAAGATTCAGATTTCTCAGAAGGTACTGGTATAATTTTGAGAAGAGTTATTGAGTTATATTTCGGGAATATCAAGACGACCTTTGACTTCTGCGGTGTCAACTATACCACAAAGACATCCGCTTTCATCTTTTTTAAATTGAATAAACTGATGGAATTGAATGTCATCTCCACACCGAAAGGTAAAGTTGATTTAGATCATGCTGGACTTTTTCCGTTCTGCTTAACATTAACATAAGGTTTTCAAATAATGAGCAAATTGATCACAGCGCAGCGATAAGAGTGGGCTCCTTTTATCTTTATAAACCTATATCTACTTAAAACGTTCTTGTAATAGGATGCCTTCTTGATGGAATTAAGTGAAGAGGTACGAATTACGCAGACTACGTACCGTCAAACGACGCACCATTACCATTCAGCGCATGTTATTCAAGCACGTTTTCTCATTTTAAGAAAGGTGAATAATTAAAAATATGGAACAGGGATGGAGGAGCAGGAGAGGGCGGGGTAAATGTGCCTAAAAGGATATTTTTGTAATTTACAATTTATGAGACGTAACGGTGAGGAGGGTAATAAAGAGAGGGTATAAGTTAAGTGTTTAAAAGGTATATATTTACTAGACTTCTATTTATACAAATAAGTAATTGAACTAGCCTTGTTAAACAAATTGAATAACAAAGAAGAGTACCTTTGAGTGTTTGTGTGCGACGGTACCGAGCCCAGTATTATCTATTTTTAATAGCTGGTCGCCCGCCGGTGATGTTACCTTTTCAGTATCACGTCGAAATGAAGGGTCCCGTCGAGTCGATCAATGGAGCTGGACATTAGTTGCCTACCTTCTACTGACCCTTACACCGTAATTAGGGTATCTTTTAGAACAGACAACTCTTTACCTACGTGTTCCTATACTTAGATGTACTCTTTTGGCGCAGAAGCATAAAAAGTAATTTCTTTAAAAAGTCTAAATAAGCATTCCACGATTTCTACATTCGACACTATATTTAAAATTGATTGTGTAGACATAGATGAAAGCAGAAAGTTATCACTTACGTGAATTTTTAAAGTACGAGTAGGCATGTGTCCTTCGAAATGTATGAAGATGGTATTGTTAAACTATTAGTAACAACATGATAACTTATATTTCATCATGTTAAATTTAGTCATCTACTTTTTATGCCCAGACAAACGGTCTTGCCTAGTTGATAACTGTTTCAAAAATATTTCATAATATTTTATTTACTGTGTTGGCATTTCACAGGAATTCATTAAATAGCAACAACAATTAATTAACGACGAACTGCTAATAATAAATATCAGGAATGGACGGTTTACCTCGAGAAAATAATGTTATAAAGGTCTGTAAAGGGCATAGTCCCACGGGATCCGCATTGAACGTTGCGGAGAATTGTTGAGAAAGGACCAGACAGCTATTTTGTTAGCGATGAGTGGGATTAACCGGGGAACTTGTGAAAGGAACTTTTTCTAGATTTAGATGTAAGAAAATAGGATAATAGCTACGAGTGAGTTACTGAAAACTTTTATGTTTATTATACTGAACAAAAAAATGAAACCCAATCCATTTGGCCAGCGCTGCGTACACTCGTAACGTTAAATATTCGAATGTTCAATTAGTTTTAATGGGGCAATCAATTAATGTCCAACCATTCCGTAACTCGTTTATACGCGCACGTCAGTGATTCGATGACATTACTGTGAAATAAAAGTAGTAAATGGCACTTACGCGTCGCGCCTAGTGCGTTCATCCCAGAACTTCTCCCAGAATGTAGATCTGTTTTTGATGCGCAGTACGCTGGTGCTGAGAGTCCTGGGCAGCGTCCCCCCGCTGCTGCTCCCGGACACTCCGGTCGACATGCTGTGTTCCGACGCAGAGCTCTTGGCGATAAACGACGAGCTCCCGCCGCCTACTCCCATCCTGTCTGATTGCGATCCTGAGCGCTGCATGTTGCTCATCCGCTCTATCAATTTGTCACCAGTATTTTGTCATTAATACTCAATGACAAACGAAGCATCTTCGATTAGTTTGTAAATATTTCTCAAACCGACTTATTTTCTAGTCAGCCAGTTTGTTCAATAAATAATCCAGCTTACTCGTAGTATTGTATATCTCGTATGTTTACGTTCAGAAGCAAACAAGATTCCCTCGTAATTACGATTTCTTTGCGCAATGTCAATACAAATAAACACGATACTGACGTAAGTATCTGAACGAGTTGTATGGTTTGTAACTGTAGCACATACACCATACGGTTAGATAACTTTATCACTCGAATATCCTTATCAAAAACAATATTGTATACTTCAAACTTCAGTTTTTATAACTATAACATTGGATATCACAATCGTAGTTATCACTAGTGGTTAAATATATTAAACTAGATACACGAAACAACAATAGTAAAGTTAGGCCGAATCCGTGACGCAGGATTGTTAACTGAATGGCTTATAGCCCTAGTTCGGCAATCGCGTGCTGCGCTCCGGTCGCGCGTCGAGCAGGGCCAACCTGTCAGATCAGTGAACGACCTCGCCAATGTTAAACCGTAGACTGGCACACTCTCCGAGTGAGCAGCGATGATTTGTTGAATGTCGACGGCGGTCGGTTCACTCCATGGTCGTGCGCGGAACACTCGTCAGTCACATTTTAGTCGGGGTTCGTAATGAGCTGGGGTTCAGCGGCGTATCGGTGTGGGATGCATCGCGTGGCTGGGCATGGGAGGTGGCGTGTCGCCGGCAGCCCGCGCGGACTATCAATGGAGGCGAGCGAGGCGCTCGGAGGCGGCGCGGCGCGCGGCGCTACGCTCCCGCTCGCTCGCCCGCGCCGGCTCGCGCCGTCGTCGCCGCACCGCCGCGCCGCACCGCACCGACTCACGGCGACTCCGCCCGAGGATAAATTTGGCGCTAATGGAAACCGTTGAGACGGTGGGCGCCGGTAATCAATGTTCCAAGGGAAATCGAGGTGCTGCAGCATCCATTATCACCACGTCAGGTGGAATTGAGACAGATCACTGGGGAAAATCAGAAAGGCTGTAGCGCAACTGACTAGGAGCGCAACACGTGTCTGTGGTATTGATTGGTCGCCGCATACCTTGACAATAAACGAGGTGCAAATCCTTGAAGCGGAGACCGCAGTGGTAATATGATTGACGTTATGCGAATGTTCCAGCCTCATCATTACGGATTGAATTACTGAGGTTAGATGTGCATAGTCGTACGTTGTGCATGACATACCTGCCTTCATCATACAATGAAATAGTATAGTTGGCCATTAGATACGATTCTTTGTTCTTTATCTTTGTATATGTAAATAAAAGTTTATAGGTCCGTAGACTAACAGACATGTTTCTAGGCTATTTATTGCAACAGTAGGTAACTGTAAAACATTCGTACCTCTAGTCACATTCTTGAGATCCTTAGTGTTGGTACATTAAGTTGGTTGAGTCACGATTAATCTTGCGCCTACGTTATATTGGAATTTTATAGGAATGCGCGACGTTAGGTACCAACGTACCTATGATAATGAGATCGTCTAGGTGAGTGGGAGGTACTCGAATCTACCTGAACCCGTGATGAGGGCGTTGTCCTATCGATTTTTGACTTGATCAATAACCATCTGATCCCTATCTTTTTAAAGACTTATTATCAAAGTAAAATGTTCATGCTGCTGTAATAATTTAAATATCGTTCTCTAATTGAAAAAGAATTCATAAGTATACATTATACAGATGGGTTTCTACTCCAAAAGGTAACCTGTCTACTTAATCTGTCATAGTCAAATAACAGCTACAGCACGTGTAGCCAACTTATATGTTGCAGTTTATTGTCGTCACATGACCTGCTCTTTAGAGTGCATTTAAGAGTAGTGTAACACTTCCTATGAAATATTTCATTACATTACCCAGATGTATTATTAGAAAAAGTTTTGAAGGCCGCGGAACCTTTTCCCGCCAGTCCCCATAATCTAATGTCACTCTTAATTGAACCCCATTATAGAGATTGTACCAAATAATCCGTCCAATCAATTTTAATTAGGTGGATTGGAGCCTATTTCTAGTGGCCACCGCCTACGCGTTAAGTTGTTCTGATTCCCAACAGTTATAAGATATTAACACCGTCAATTAGGTTATGGGCACCTAAACTTGACTTGGAAGCTTCAACAATTAGTAAATTTTAAGATAAGTACGAATTTAAAGCATCATGTTGTTTCTTTTCCATGAGCGATATAATCGTTTGTATCAGTTTCAATAGTTAATTTAATATATTTCTGCATTCGGGTGGCAAATATGATAACTTTTCCTCGATACGTTGGTCACGGTGATGCCTTTAAATGCCCTTTGTATTGCTTATGGAAATACTCGATAAAGTTCGAATTCAAACCTTAAACATCGCATATTATTAATTTCTAAAAACAAAAAACAGAATGCTAAAAGGCTACAGCAACAGCGACAAGGTTTTGAAAGAAATCTGCATTGGAAAACACGTGCGGTCAATATCATTGCTGTATAGGTTTTTTATAAGTGTTACAGTATAAATGCATTTTGTGCAGATATTATAGGAACTAATAATTTGTTTCTTATACTAGAGGTTCAAATTATGTGCTACAAGATTCATAAAATATTTTTTAAAATTTCAGAAAAAATATACTACTACTAAGTTAACCTACTTGTAATCATGCTCTTAAAATATCGAAAATTGGATAAAGGTTAGAAAGTGCAATAAAATCTGATGATTTATTTATTTATCTGCATTTGATAATTCATAATATTAACTTATTGATTCATACCTTTATAAAGTTTTCTATCATTACAACGCTATCAAAAGCGATCCCGGATTTGAGATGGTGCAAAGAAATCCATTAAAACTTTATGATTTTAAGATCGACGATCGTGAGCGAAGCTCAATTTAATAGCTTTGGCGGGCTTCTTAATTAATTAAATAAGTTGATATATAAAATGTTAATGAAATACCCACGCAACACGAGAAATCTGAAGAATGTGAAGAAAATGAGTCTTAAATTAGAAACTATTTCATACTTGAACCTCGCTCGAGGATCAAACTGCTCACGGCTACATGATTATTATCTAAAAATAAAAGCGAACACGAAGCGTTTTCTACACACATAAGCAACTAATTAGGAGAACAGGCTAGGATAAGTGAAATAATACCAAGCAGTGCAGTGTTACATATACGTGCGTAGTCAAATATACGTACGCTCTATCCAGTTGCGCCGCCTCAGCCTCCTTGAATCTGTAAGCAATTAAATAATAAGGAAAAGAAAGAAAGAAAGATCTCAGAGGGCGAGTTATGCCACCTAAGCGGGTGGGGCGCGATTACTTTGCGGGGTTTAGCTTCACACCAAAAGATTGTGCTAGAGTATTTATAGTGTAGTGAAAGGCTCTGTAAGTGTTCGCAGCAGCTTGAAGTGTACATACAGCCTATTGGTTTACCCACAGTGGCGTGATGTGCTGGGCTAAGGCGCGACATACGAGTATTTAATTATCCCATTGATTCATGCTACCACCACATTATGTTTATGTGTGCTTGTGACTTGTGAGTAAGCTACTTGTTAGTCGTTACAACATATAAGTACATTGCTTAAGATAAATAATTATGTAGCTTACTTTGATCCTGTTCCCGAACTTTCTTTGTATCTTTGATGCGAATTGTTTTGGAAATGTTAAGAACCTACAAAACGTGTAAGAGACTTCCTAATGATGGAGAATACATGTAGCCTCTAAATAAAAATAAATTTATGATAATGATATGGAGAAACCTTTAAACGTAAAATAATTATTCTCACATAATATTTTGAATCTAGTTAGTTTTTTTTAGATCAGGTGCAAACTTTATGAATCAATAAGATTTAGAACAACATTTTTATTGGTTTGTGAAATGTATCCTTTGGTTGTATGATTATAATACGTATTAATACCTAATCTATGATAGGTACATGATATTCTGGACGGGATTTAATAAGCCTCCTAGTCGATAATTTTACAACACAAGTGAATTAAATTAAAAATTTAAAAAACCCCCAACGCAATACGTATTTCACCATTTTTTGTATGGCGGCCATCTTGGATTTTAAATTTTATATAGGGGACTGTAATCTACTCGTTAAGCCCTTTCATTTGATACCC
Organism: Hemithea aestivaria; assembly: GCA_947507615.1. NCBI lineage: Eukaryota > Metazoa > Arthropoda > Insecta > Lepidoptera > Geometridae > Hemithea > Hemithea aestivaria. The sequence continues at coordinate 9,132,297 of OX382325.1, read as the reverse complement.
ATATTGAGGGGGTCGTGAAAGAAAAAAGTAATCCGCCATTTTGTAGCGGCGGCCATCTTGGACCGATTTCCACCAAACATGGCTAAGAACACTCTCGACTAACTCTACTTTCAAACAAAAAAAACAAAATCAAAATCCGTTCATCCGTTTGGGAGCTACGATGCCACAGACAGACACATACACACACACACAGACAGACAGACAGACAGACAGACAGACAGACAGACAGACAGACAGACAGACACGTCAAACTTATAACACCCCGTCGTTTTTGCGTCGGGGGTTAAAAATAAGTATGATTAATCATTGAAACGCACATTTACAATATCTTTGTTTTATATACAAACATTATTATGTAAATAGTATATTTTATTGTAACGATGTAGGCACTAAAAATATTCCTTAAACATGAAAAATAAATAAATAAAGTACAAGTGAATTAAATTAAAAATTTAAAAAAACCCCCAACGCAATACGTAATTCACCATTTTTTGATGGCGGCCATCTTGGATTTTAAATTTTATATAGTGGGTTGTATTCTACTCGTTAAGCCCTTTCATTTGATACCCATATTGAGGGGGTCGTGGAAGAAAAAAGTAATCCGCCATTTTGTAGCGGCGGCCATCTTGGACCGATTTTCACCAAACATGGCTAAGAACACTCTCGACTAACTCTACTTTCAAACAAAAAAAACTAAATCAAAATCCGTTCATCCGTTTGGGCGCTACGATGCCACAGACAGACACATACACACACACACAGACAGACAGACAGACAGACAGACAGACAGACAGACAGACAGACAGACAGACACGTCAAACTTATAACACCCCGTCGTTTTTGCGTCGGGGGTTAAAAATAAGATGTAGAGGTAGCGTGACAATAAAATAGCATGACATTGTAAATACGCTGTACATTATTATATAGCCATCAACTGTAGTTAATTATATGATATTACGTACCTAGATAAATTATAGATTATTAAAAACGTGTACGTAGGCGCTACGTCAATGGAAATAAACGTAACTGGCGACCACAAAATTATACGAAATATAGATAACTAAAATAAAATATTTTGTGTTACGAGAAAATATATAAAAACCGTAAAGAAATCGGTTAGAATTGGTTATTTTTTATGCAATATGTGAGGGCCTATTGGCTATTGCGCACTGGTATTACTATAAACCGAAAAAAAATATCATGTTTTATAATGATGTGGAGCGGTAAGGTTAAAAAATTTAAATTTGTCGTTTAACGTACTAGTTGGATTACATGACAAAGTTGAAAATGGTTTTTTAACTTTACTGCTTTATGACTCTAAGAACATGTTATTTTTGGCGTTTATAGTAAAGTATATAAGTGCGCAATAGCCAATAGGCCTTGTGACGACGAGACCAGGCTTACGCTCGCCTGATATAAGCGATAACGCCTACCCATTAAAGTTGCAGTGTTACCTAGGTATAATTATAATGTTTTGGATACTTTTGAAATAGTACAATTTCCAGTTATTATACTATATTATTTTGATGTAGAGAATATCTTGAAAATAGATATTATTGTAACTACATATTATTATAAACGCCATGGTCTGTAGTGCTCCAAGTCTAACTCGTAGAATAAAATTTTTAATAAATTGTATAAAACTCAAAACAATACAAATTGAAATCTACAAATCTCATAGTCAATAATTTAGCGCCCTTATTGGTAAATTTGTGGTTTACTTAACTAAATATGAAAGTGACCCGTCGATATCGAGACGGCAAATAGATTGAAAATTGTTTCGAGCTTTACCTATATTTCAAAACACAGATGACATATCAAGATAGATGGCATTGCTTCACTGTTTTGCAGTCTAAAACATGTGGAGCTATTCTCGATTTATCTTTTTCTCATGCATTACGTTATGTATAAGAATGGTGATGTTTCTTTTTTTTAGTGGTGTGGGCTAATATCGCTCGCCTTAGGATATGTCACCATCTCTTCCTGCAGAAGGATATTCGGTTACATTCCTACAGATTACCACACACGGCAGATTGAATCGGGTCAGTCCCACCTCCACCTAATCTCTAATATTGTTCGTTCATCTTATAGAGGTTTTCGAACGAGCAGTAGAGTCTGAAAATAGAACTAAATAATTGTAAAGTTGACTTGCAAAAGTGTTCTACGAGTATTTTAGTCTATTTGAATTACTGAATTTTAAGTTTGTGTTTCGATTGTTTGCGCAGTGGCACTTCAAACATATTTAAGACAAAATATACAGCAACATTTTTTGACTTCTTGTTTATATAACGAAGTAAGAAGACGAGGAAGACGCTCTCCTGATGGTAAGAAATAACGCTGCCCATAATTAGTACAGTGCTACCCAGGATTTTACAAAGGAAAAAGTGACACGCTTGTTTTCGTTCAAATTATAATCGTCCTCACGGTATCCTTCATGATATCTGATCTATGTATCAAGTACCTACTCTTACCTTTATCAAACAGAAATTTAAAGGTAACCTATAAATTAATTTATAACGGATCTGCGGCTTTGAACCCGCCATGTGTCAGTTTACTGTATACTCGAAAGTTAATTAAATTCGCTTGTATTTTGAGCCGTTACGTTAATTACTAAAATAATGCATGAGAATAGTTTTAGGGTTAACCAGCGTGGTGTTTTGTTTTCGTTTATAATTTTAATAATAAATGATAGACAATAAATAAAATGATATATCTATGAGTGTAAAAATAAATTAAGAATAAAGAATTTATTGTGACCTATGTTCTCGTTTATTATGAAACTAATAATTTTATGATGATGATCAGAGATCAGGAATCTTTAAAATTTTACTCTACCTTATATTGTTAGGAAGCTCTTAATTCTCTTAATTTTCCACTTATTATCAATGAATCTAGTGAAGATGAGCGTATTCGTATTAAGGTAACATTCAACTCTCAGTAATATATATGACTATTTATATTTTTTCTCTTCAATATAAAGTTGACCTCACACATAATTTCATACTGATACGAATGAAATAAATCGAATCAATTTACGTATCAATTAGTTCCACGACCCGAATGATCTACATTTGGGAAAATGCCCGCATTATGTGCAAGCACGCACGCGATTCACGTGTTCCGATAACAGCCAAGGGCTTTCAACCTGTTTCGTTAAATCAACATTTCTTATCGATGGGGGTAGGTATGTGCATTGAATTTAAAATTCGAATGGAAAACCCACTGGGAAAGTTTTTGTCGACTGTGAACAGGTGAAGTAGGTTTCAAAGTAGAAATGTGTCGCTAAAGTTTAGGAAAACCTGCATGAAACTGTGACGTGAGTGAGCTACCTGTTTTGTGTGTGTAGCTCGTATGTATAGTGCAATATGTGTGAAACACCCTTATTTTTAGTCGGATCGTCGTCCTCGACTCTGCTCTACTCAACCGCGAAGTCGAAAAAATCGTTTCGACCATTTTTTTGAATTTAGAATATTTCCTCGAAAAGGGTTGAGTCGCGGGCGCGGACACGACTAAAAACGAGTGTTGATGAATTGATGGATTGTTAGTTGGGGGCTTACCTCTCGCTGGCAATGGAGCTGTTTCTCGACATAGATTTTGGCGACATTTCGAAGTCGGAGTCGGAGCGGTAGAGGAAAGACTCGCGGCGCTGCGGCATGGCCTGGAGGACCAGTGCGGTGGAAGGCGACCCCCCCTCCAGGGGAGACCGGGCACCCCCGGCGCCCGCCGCACCGCCTCCATTTTCCACATCGAAGCTGCAACAAACAAATACCATTAATCCAGAGCACATTAAATCCTTAATCCACTGATAACGATAAACTAGGCCACGACACGTATTGCTAAAGACATTGATACCAGATACGGAATTAAAATTATAACGATACTGCGTATTTAATTTGCGCATAATGTACTATGTATTCTGTGACGTAGCCTTCGAATTGAGAAATAGGAAGGTAAAGCTTTCACTTCGTCTCCGGGTTCTTATTTAGTTAACGTATGTAGCGGCATTACCTACTAAGTGACCGAGTAGTTTACAATTATACTAAAATAATTATCTACTGAGTATAAACATAAAAAATATTTGTCAATATAAAGACTCGTTCAAACCTGGGCCATATTCGCAACCGCGATGGGTAGAGAAAAAAATACCGCGCTTGTTAATTTTATGCAGATTTTTTGTCAATATCGCTCAGGTTTGAACAGGCCTTTATGAAAAGTAAAATCACACACCTTTGCACAGTCATATCAATTAATTGAACATATTTTAAAAAATAGATATTATAATATAAATCGATAAAAGTAATTATTGTTTTCGGCAGCACGACCGTGCTGACTCACTGTGGCATTGGTAATGAATTTGTCGCTATCAGCCGATGCTAAGTAAATGTGTCTGTAAATGATAAAAGAAATGCTAAAAATGTAGAATCGATAAAACTATTGCTTTATAACCTTGTATACGCACAGCGCTTTATCGCTACGTAAAGTTTATCATTGCGTTTCTGAGCCATATTTCAGTGTACCTAAGGAGCCTCTACCACGCACTAGGTTTACTATATTCAATATTCATGGCACATATCGTAAGTTTTCAATTATATTATGTATGTGTCTGAAGTATTTACGTATTTTTTCGTGTTCTCATATAATTTTCAAATGAAATTTGTTTTAAGGGGCTTCATTAAAATTTTGTCAAAATCGGATGAACTTCATTCAAGTTAAAGCGTGGTTAAGACGGTTTAATTTTTTTAGTAACGTTGTGGTGTATCCATAGTTTTCACGTGAGTTCTCTACGTTAAAATACTTCTATTTAGTGACATCTAACCAAATTTCTTAAATCTATGGTTACATCACGCAATCATATCTGGAACTCTCATTATATCTGTGACTTATGTTTTCACCAGCTACTCCTACGGCCCACGGTATCGCATCCAAGTGTTATATAAGTGTCTTAAAACTCAAAGAATCGTTTGATGTGAAGGTTCGAGTGGGATCATCGTCTGTGCAAAGATTTAAAACCTTCACAATGAATACAGTCGAATGCTTCACGCGACAACCATTGCTGTTTCTGTTTGAAGAGCCTCGGAAACATTGAAATTACTCAGATTTAAAGATGATGAAAGCAATTCACTGAACCGCGAATATCTTTTATTAAAAAAGTATTGCGAATGCGAATGCGAACAATGAAAGAAGGCTTGTTTCTTATTATTCTTATTCAAATAGTTGTTTACTATTGTAGAAGATTTGACTAAATTAAATTTACTTATTATAAAAAAAACATTTATAGCATTGACCCAAATCTACATTTTTGTGTCTCAATCTACGAATAAGTATTAGAAGGTCTCAATAGGTATGTATATATATAAATATAAAATATTAAGTATATGTAAATACTTAATATGAATTAAAAATTGGTACGAATTTATTGTGAGTAAAACAACAATATTATAAATTTAGGTAATCATCATTATAAAGCTCTATTAGGTTTATAGCGTCCTCCAATGCCTTAAGGATAAATTTTGTTTTTAAATTAAAAATAACATACAGGCATTTACAGTCGAATTGAGTAACCGCCTCCTTTTTTATAGTCTGTTAAAAAACTGTTGAATATGAAAATTATACCCCTTTATAGACTTTTACTTTCTTCTATTCTTGAAGTAAGATAGATAGATAATCCTTTATTGAAACACAAAAATGTACAAAAACAACTTAAAACTATAGTATAAAACTAAGTGTTACAATTGGCGGTCATATCGCTAATAGCGATCTCTTCTAGACAACCGTGCAAGGAGAGGAGAGCAATTGTAATTCACACGGGTTAGTTTTTATACGCCATAGTTCTAGCAGCTAGTATAATATATGCGTATTATATGTACGTTAAACTCATCATCTACAATCTACTCGTACATCATTAAAATGAATATCGTATGATCGTTTCATAAAAGCCACTAATCATTTCAATCATACCACCACTCACCACTGATCGTGGGAAATGAGATAACAATATAATTTATCAATGATAATAACGCGCGTTTATAATACCTCTCTCTTGATTATAACATGATGTTGTATGTCGTGCTGGCTTATTTCTATGAAAAGGATAATAAAAAGAGACTAATAATATTATAGGTACATATAAAAAAGGCATATAAATATAATTGATAAAGATGTATAAAGTGCAGACTTTTTAATTGATATAATTCTAATAGTGTGGGATCGATATTTGAATTCGCTGATTTAGAATGCAAAATCTCATCTACTGTGGACCAAACTGTATTTTAGTACTAGCTATTAATAAGTATAATGTAATGTTTCTTTTGGTTTCAACAATAAAGAGTAATCTTATCTTATCTACTCTATTAAATTAAATCTCAATATAAATATATATTATTTACAGATATATAATATTGAGTGGGCAATTACAAAACCTTTAGTTAGGACGGTAGGATTGTCAATATACCTATAATATATCACATGAAAATTGAGCTCCATTTTTTTATTACATAATATTATGAGTCTAGCATAAAAAACAAGGACCTTCTACTTAAGAAAACCCTGAATTTGTGTAATATTGCGCAGTGATTCGCGTTCCACATAATATGTATACTTCAATAAAAAAACTGATTTTTGTCATTATAATAATATTATGTAATGAGCATTGCATTAGTATTAGAGCGCTATTGCTATCTGAAGAGCCACTCGTGTCTCTAGTTTTCCTCGTAAACGGAAGTCACGTTGCTGGGAGAGAAATGTCAAGAACTTTATTGATAGTAACCGTACAGCTTTTTGAGAGAAAGCATATTCGAACGTAGTATCTATTAACTGAAAATAAGAGTAACTAAGTCCAAACTCCTGCCACACATTTAATTTTATGACAAGTCCGATAATATGTCGCTTACAGGAACACCTCTTGGTTTTTAGTGGGTAAACCACAAAATTTTCATTTATCGGCGAGGATGTCATAGATACCATAGCATATATTAGAGCGTGTTCTTATGTTGTAAATCGGTAGGAATGTACATCTATAAAATAGCTCTATTTTTAGGGTTTTCACTTATTTCTAACTTTTTATATAACAAACCATGATGATAAATAGGTTAATCTGTAAGAATTCATCAATACAACTTTTTGCACAAAATATGTTGAAAGCATGCCTAAATTCATTACATAAGGAACGGCTACAAAGGAAAGCTTTCACCGCTTTTTCCACGAAATTCTTTACAAAAGCACGTGTATTCAACGTAGCGACATCTACGGAAAGTGTATCAAACTGCGCGTAGAAGTATATTATTGTTCGTCGGACAACCTACGCTACGCTCGCACTAGCACATAACACACAGTTTTTTAGTCTCATACACCTTCGCTAGATGTCACTTGCAATGGTTGTAGAGAAATATTGTTTTTAAAAAGAATAACGCTGCGTTTGACCACAGTCTCACTGGTTGGTACGTGATGACGAGGTCGAAGATGTTGCACACAAGACTAGTAATAAATAATAAATACCTCTATTAACCCTCGATTTAATGTGTATGTATGTAGGTGTCTACTTGTAAACTGAAAAATACGTTAATAAGTAAAGATTTATGTGAAATTTGATAGCTTTCGTTCATGGGCAAACTGGTAAATTTTTGTTTAATATAGTTTTTTTCTTTTATTTTCTGTTGATTAGTTTTTCGTAAGTTTGTAAAACGTCCTGTGATACAAATCGATGATACTGTAATTGACATGAATTATATAATTACGTTGACCTTTTATAATAAACTAGCTTATTTTTACATCGATAGTACATTTTTATACCTATAATAACATTACTTACTGAATTTCCTGACAACACGGTAAATGGGAAAGCAATGTTTGGTATCGGCCTCGGGCTTCTTTTCGGATATTTTTTTACAACTAACTTGTAAACATGTACCTATCTTATAAAGACATTGATACTCGTCTCAATTTCTTTAATGATTCCGGGTGATTGAGATTAGTTCTATGCCTCCTGTGATTAGTGATGTAACTCGAGGTATATAAATAATGAGAAAAATATAACGATTTCACGTTCTTCTATCTTCTATAGTTCCGGAGATAATTTTGTGAAAAGTGATACAAAAGCCATGATTTAAAAAAAAAGGTGCATTTGAATATATCACTCAACGCTTGCTTGATGGCATCTTAATGGTAAGCTATAAAGTGTTGTGTCTCAATGCAATGACGTGAAGTAAATTCTATACTTATACTTTTTTGCATTAAAGTTTATTTCTCTTTCATTGTTTTATTTCACAACTTTTTTCTAGTTCATAAAACATTCCATAATATTATATGACCGCTAACGCTTCGCCCCTTAGGTGTTGTAGGTATCAATAAAATTTTCACCAGGCTTGCCGTATGCCTCTTTATTGCTCTTTTAACAATAACAGCTAGCTTTGAATAACCGAGGCACAAGTTTTAATTCATATGTCTAAAACTGCTCGACTAATTTCGATAAGATTGAAATTAGATTACTCGGGAACACGACATGGATACATCCTTTGAAATAAAAAAAAGATTGTTTTAATTCGGTTCAGACATTTTCGAGTAAAATATGTGACATCTAAGAAATAATAATTCCCTTAGTAACAATGATGTAATGCATGAATATTAAAATTATAACGCCTACGCACATGAGGTTTGTGGGTACATCTAAATCAATCCCTTTCGATAGGTTATCTTTAACGTAAGAAAATGTGAATCGAAAGCAGATTATATAAGTTCCACGTGGTTGTTATCTAGGTATTGTGAAACTTGGAATACAACATACCTCTACTATGCATTCGATTATATTAGTTACAACCCTCATCTGTGCAAAATTTCAGCTTTCAAACTCTTATAGTATCTCCGTTAAGCCGCGGACAGACGGACGGACAGACAGACAAAGCGATACTGAAAGGCTACTATAAGGCTTACTTGTTGCCTACGGAAGCCTAAAAACCCTGTTAAAAATGTATTAAAAATCGTTAGATGGCGTTCGCGTTGCGTTAAAGCCAAGAAGATGGCGGCGGTGCGAACTACGTGTAGGCTACACTATTACTGTTATACTATGTAAAAGATTGGACAGAACAAAAGAACATTGGAACATGAGGAATGGTCTTGGGGGTAGATAAACACAGCATTGGGACACATCTTGTTAAATTATAATATTTAATTAAAAATGATTATGTAGTAAAATAAAATAATATTGATTACTATCATCATTATCAGTTCGCGTTTGGCCAGTGCTGAACATTGGTCTGCATGACACGTCACCGTATAAGAAGGCGGGAAACCCCCTCCTAAGTATTGCATATTAGAAATTGCCTAGTGCGATAAGACCGTCGATTGTTTACCTAGTATTAGATATCTAGCTCAGTAAGTTTCTTTGTAATTATTTGGTACACAATAAAGCATTATTCTATTCTATTATATGAGTGCTATCCCTCTAGAGGTACATCAAGCGGTGAATGCCTCTATCAGTTAGAAAGGTAATGTAGATAATGGTAATAGTAGATCAACTGTCTCATGGTTTGTGATGCATCCTAGATTGCGTAGGTAATGGTGCAATATTACGCTGCACTACAAATAAGACATAGTTGAATAGCATTAGGAGAGATACTGAATTATGATAAGACTATTGCAATTTATTGTACTTTTATTTTTTCACTTTTGCACATTAGCCTAAGTAGACGTTCGATCAAATTCTGATGGAAAATCGTGCAGTGTACCTACTTGTATACTCGAGTATGTTAGAATTCACTTGCTCTACAAACATTTATTTGTCAAATAGTGGACCCGCACAAACTTCGTATCGCGTAATATGCATGTATTTTAAATATATAAACCTTCCTCTTGAATCACTTCAAAAATCCATTAAGTAGTTTTAAAGATCTAAGCATAGGGACAGATAGCTGGCAGCGACGTAATTATACTATGTAGTGATTACTCAATTTATACTGAATGGACATAATAATAAGTTTAGTATGTACATAGTACCTCTATACATACCACAGTATATGTGGAATTATCGTAGCTAAGGTTTAAAATTAATGACCAGTGTATATCTAATCACAAACTATAAACCGACGACATCCATAAACTTGCGGCATTCCAACGTCTCTACGTGTCATGTAACAAGTAATATTATAAAAATAAAGTTATTAATACCAAGGGCGCGAGTAGGTATGTAAATACGCGTGAAGCTCAACAATCACTAAAATAGTTTCAAGATTGACATCTCATAAAAAATGGATCAGCTGATCCTTTGTCTTAGTCACTAGTTTTTGGCTTTTCTAGTTTAGCGTGTAGTTAATGTTATTAAAAGTCATTTCCGTTACGAAATGAAACTCGTAAAAGACAAAAAGAAGTTGAGTAGGAGATGTTGGAGTAGGACCACATCCCACCTGATGGAAAGTGCAGATGCGGTCGACGATGATATCGTAAGATGCCTAGAAAGGTACCTATTCACTCGTGCCATAAAGATACTCAAGTCATTAAACCAAAAACCAACTTCAACTCCAACCAACAATCTAACTCCATCTCCAATCGCCTTGTTTAAAAAACCACGGAAGATGTTGTTTTACATGAATTTTATTAATATTTTCTTCGACGGATATAATATCGTATGCTTCATCCTACATATGACTACATATTTTTGGAACACATTGTATACGTATTTATAGATCACATAAACATAACGTTGACCCAAATATGCGTGTTCATAGCCACAAGACAGGTGAGTGTATTAATTTTGGTTGTGCTCGTCGTAGCCTACAGCCGAGGGCTGAACACGCCGGCAAATAATGTGATTCCCCAACTTGCAGAATGTGATGTGACCTGACAAACGTGTCACAGAAGCCCGACCCTCCGCCGCCCATATCTTTGCTCTTTGATTATGCGCCACTTTAACCTTTAAAACTATTCTATTACATCTCGGGTCCGAACCTTTTTTGTATCATTTTCACCGATAGCGGTAACAATGTGAAATAAAAATGTGTCTTCATATCGCTATCGATCACGATCAAACGTTTCGCAACTGACGTTCACAAAAGTATCGTCTGACAAAGTATATTGGTTTTCACGAGGAATATATTGGAAACAACGACTGCTAAGGTATGTAGTAGTTTTTACACTTGTTTTATTGAATACATCATAATTTATAAACGTATACACGTATTCAAGTAGGTACATAGGACAAGTGTAAATGAAGTTATGTCGAGCATCACCTATTAGGTAGGTACATTGTAAAGGTGGCAGTCGAAAACTTGTTGATTTCGGGCACACTTCAAAGGAATCGTGTAGTAGATGACAACGGCTTACGAACGTGTATTGGAGCCTCTAAATCCACTTACGAACGGTCAAGCCACAGAAACAATCTAACACCGGCCATATAGTGTCTTTGAAGTCGACAGATGGCTGGTAGCTATGGTTTAGGTAGGCATAAGCTATCGTATGAGATATTGCAAATCTTGTTTCATTGTAACCATTACCTTATCTCTGCGATATGTCTACGTTTTCTATACACATAAACATAACATGAATATGAGAACCTTAATGTGTTACTCTGTTTTGTAGTAATATACCTATCTACCTAATATAAAATAGGTAGTATTAAAAATCTTAAAGCTGTGATCCAGTAGAATGACTAACATACTAATTTACTAATACTACACTAATATACTAATTTTAACATTATAATGTAAAAAATAGCCTAGGAGAAAACACGACCATTGTCATAATAAAATCATGGTATTTGGTTTATGTCACGTGTAGGTACTGTGGGTATAAAAAAATAAAAGTGATATTGTAGCAGGGCAAAGTTTACTACACGATCACCCTGTGCTACGGGTTACAAAGCCGTAGCCGTATCGTAGCAAAGTTTTTATCCCTTGTTAGATGTTAGAAAATTTCATCAAATCATGGGTGTTGAAAGGAAAAGAAAGAAGAAAGAAAAACTTCTCACGGTAAATGCTCAGAGGGAATTGCCGCGAATTGGTTGGTTCTGTTCGTAAAATTGGACATACACTGGTCTTCCTCTGCGCTTTTTATACCTTTTAATACTAAATAATACATTTGATCACTTGGGATGATAGTATGACTACTCAAAATGCGTTATTACAAAAGTTTGTTTTGTATAAATACGATTTTTTAAGATGTCACACTGTCAGCGTAAGTTGACGAGAGTATCAATATAAAAAATAATCTTAAATGCTTATATCAAGGGTGTTCGTCGTTGAATATACCTGCCGGTGGTCCGTCTACGGGCAGAGGCAGGACCTCTTCTTATAGGACGACGGACCGCACCCCGCGCACTCCACCGCCGCGGCGCCTCGCTCCACCTGATCATCACCAGTTACCACCGTCAGCTACGACCAGATCACTCGCCCACCACACATTAACCATTAGTCTTTGTTGTTCTAGCAATAACGATCACTAGCAAAACTTCAAAGAGGTCACTCTCAAGAGTTATGCTCAAGGGTTTTTTAGGTATTTTAATATAATTTAATACAACTTGTTGTTTTGTAAATAGATTTCGAAGGTTGCAAAGAAAGTGTGAATTAAATGTAGAGACGACGTCACAAAGATTTTGAACAGTTTCAAATTTTTTTTGTTTTAATAACATTGAATGAATAACATAATAATATTATGAAATATGCTGCATTCTTTTTAATTACACTACGGTAGGATAGATTTTATTGTAGCCACATATAGAAAAAAATAACAGGCACATAAAGGGGCAGTACTTAATTTTATGCAGTGTAATCGCTGTTATAAAGTTTAATAAAGATCTCTATGGCATAAAATTTTACGAATATTCATTTGATAGTACACACTATTAGATAGTCCAATAACAATATCTACTTTTCCAAATGAGAATTGCCAGTTATCTTCGTTTTAAGTATGCAGTTAGCATGATTTCGAGTCTAACTGCTAACTACCAACTTTTCTATGCATTTTGTTAAAGTTTGCAATGAATAGCTGATGATAACATTGTTCGACTTAAATTCTGAATAACGCGAAATAAAAACTGTTCTACTTCTGTTACTAAGGAAATAAAAACATCAACATGAATAATATTAATAATAGGTATTTTATAAGTTAACACTAACACAAAGGTTAACTTTTGATTGATAGCCTGATAATATGATAATAATCGATCGGGTATTTTTGTTACATTGTACTGTATAGACGTTTGACCGCAATCTCACTGGCTTGTCTAGCTCTCTACTTTATTGTTTAGCTTACTGGCTACTGTGACAAAAAATCTAGAGTCCAGGGGGTATGAAAAGCTTCAATAGAATGTGGCATAACGCTAAAAATGTACCTACTGAGATGACAGGCGTTATCGTTACTTTTTCCACAATAAAGCCCATTACACACGACGCTATACTATACCTTGCTATATGACTCCTGGTACCATATAGCATCGCATAGCAAGGCCTTGCTATACCTCGCTATACCTTGCTATATTATTTTTAGTGATGGCCAGGTTACTGATCGGAACTATATTTTTTAATAGTTCATTCTTTGTGATTGAATCTTGAGTCGATCATCCTGTATAAGACTCAAAATTGACATTGTCAACAGACATGTTGCTGTAAAACCATACAATTTGGCAAATCCCATATTAACTAGATAAAAAAAAAATGCGTAGGCATTTTGTAACATGACTTAGCCGGTTAAGCGAAAGTCTACTGCAAGGTATTCAAAGGTTTAAGTTATTCGGACAAATAATCATTATGCATAAAAAGAGCTCATATTACAAGTAAAAAGGAGGTGAAATTTAAAATACATATTAAATTACTTTGTTTCATAATACTAACAAAAGGACCTGCAAACACAAGAAAATATTTAATAAAAATAAAATTTTTTTTTTTCTAATTTGTTACACAGCGGTTAAGCATTTGCTACTATTTAGTTTAATATATCGCGTAGGTAATAGGAGTTTGTTTTCTTTTGTCTCCGTAATACAAAACGGCTTAGTCATTTTATCACCTAGTCAAAATGAAAAATGGCGGATTCTACGCATCAACTGTAAAATATAGCGCGATATAGCGCTATATGTCATTTATAGCTACGTGTGTGACGGATGCCGATTTGTACTGAAGCTATGCCGCGCTATAAGATGCTTTATAGCGCTATATAGCGACGTGTGTAATGGGCTTAACAGTCATTCCAGTCACCGAGATAGATCTAAATTCCAGTACATATTTTTAGTGTTAGCTTCAAGCGATGGGCTAAGCCTGTAGAAGCACCTTGCAGCTTATAACGTGTTTGTTGAAACGTTATATTAAAAGAGAGCACAGCATATTATAATTTATTGACGCCTAATAAAATTATGTTTAGAACTCACGTGCTTAATTTGAACGTCAAAATATGCACGTCACAGATGTACCAATAGGCAGGTTACAACATATTTTTATTCAAGTGACCGTTTGGTACCCTGCCAAAGTGCTATTTGTTTTGTAGACTATATAAATAATTGTGAAAGATCGTTTGCTAGTATCATAATGTTAGCAATTATTGATGGTGTGATATCTAGGTTTATTTTGAGGTAAGTCGCTTCTACTGCCAAAATAACGCTTTTATGATAGATAATAGCGCATATTTTACGAATATATTCGAAAACAAGTTTTAGTGCGGCCGTCTCTACATTATTATGATGATTCAGAATTCAGACACATAGCAGGCGTAATCACTACTTGTAATATGGGAACGTTTTTGTAGAATTATTGAGTTTATACGTTACACAAGTTGTAAATATGAACCTGTTGCGAAAAATGTGCAGCAGAAATTATATGCAAGTGTGCATATTTCTTTTGTCTAGCACATATTATGTTTTTTTATGGAAGCAGATAAACGAGACGAGACCGAAGTCCACCTTAAACCCCTTAAAGTTGCAGTGTTACTTAAGCATTCAAAAGGTACGATGTCCTACACAACATTGAGCTCTGCTCGTCATTCAGAGACATTATGATGGCATGATAAGACACGATAAAATATACATGATGTTATGTGATAAGAAAAAGATAAGTAAAATCCCCTTTTATATACTAATATACTAAATAAAATCTAGCTAGCTAATCTCTTTCTACTTGAACAACTCACAAATAACAGAACACCTACAATCTTTTTGTTCCCAGTTATTAATAGTATCAGCATGTATAAAATTCTCGTAATATTTTGCTCTAGTGGGTCTTTTCACATGACCTACAATGTATCGTAGTTTAGAATTCTAAACCTTACACCAATACGGTAAAGGTTAGTATAGCAAATCAATGATGTTAAAGTGCCCGTATAGGTTCCAGTCTAGATGCTGTAGAGAAAGAACATGTATGAGACATTCTTCATTGTGATTAAATCTTGCGATATACATACTCGTATGTTGGTATCTATATATTTTATGTACATGTTCTAAGGACTCCGCCAGGGGGCGCTGCAAGTTGTAGTTCGGCTCTATGCAAATTTATCTTTTTATTTAAATTTAATGACTAAATTACAGTAAAAGTAATAAAATATTAACCCGAAAGTGCCAATTTAGAAGTGACAGTGTTATCTTTATAATACAACCAGTGAGAATCGAGTAAAAAACGTAAATAAAAAAACCGTTAAGAGTCGCAATATCCAGTGAAATTCACCTATGACTAACTTGTGTGCAAGATATATTACGTGTTTTGTAACCTTAATGTGATACCCCAGTGCCAATTAATCAATATTACTGCATCAAAAAGTATTTTTTAACAAAATAACGTACATTTTGACCTTTGGACCTGCGCAGCGATACTGTGAATTTACGCGGCCCGTCGGACATTTAGGCCTACAACGCTGCATATTACTTAAGAAATGTCCAAAACAATGCGATCGCCACCTAATAAGGTTAGTAAGCTGGCTGCAGACACTGAAAATCCAGGTCCTAGTCCTAATGCGACCTCTCCAACTGGTGAAAAAAATCACAAAAAAGCTGGCTATAATCGCCCTAAAAGACTACGACCAGCCTGCGAGGATTATAACGAATTAGATCTTTTTAAGCACGAAATGAAGGATATGCTAACTGCTATGTTCACTACCTTTAGCACTAAGCAGAACGAACGTATGAGTACACTCGAACAACACCTCGCCGAAGTAAAAAAGTTCACATCACCGATAGTTGATATTGAAAAATCTTTAACCTTCGTGTCTGATCAATTGGGGGACGTGCAAGCAAAGATTGATCGCTTGGAAGGAGATAGAAATGCAGTAAGACATGAGATCACAGAAATACAGGACACTATACATAATATGGAAAAGCAGACCAAGAAAACATGCGTAGAAATAAGAAATGTACCTAAACGACAGAGGGAAAAAAAAGAAGACTTATTTACTATGGTTAAGAGTCTTCTAAGTACACTTGAAATAGAAGTCTCGACATGTGACATCAGAGACGTGTACCGCATTCCAAATAAAGTCAACAACAACAGCTCCACTTTGGTGGCCGAATTCGCAAGTACCTTAATAAAAGGAACAGTTCTAGATAAAGCGAGGCGTCACAACATCCGTGCTGGTGACAATAAACTCAGTTCTCGTCACCTTGGGCTCAATGAAGCGCAGCCAATATATATATCCGAGCTTCTCACAACTAAATGCAAGAGGCTTCACTACTTAGCGCGTGAATTGGCCAAAAGTGAGAACTATACCTACTGCTGGACATCAAATGGGAATATTTACCTACGCAAACGAGAGGGAATGCCACAGATCCTGGTTAAAAGCGAATCGCAGCTCCAAGCCTTAAAAGCTGACGCCTGACTACCCCTAATCATAACCTTGTTTTGTATAATATATCATGTAAACATGCCTAAATACGTAATGAATACTACTTTTATACGAGCAACATCTATGTCAGATTGTACTCCAATTTTACATGCAATAGTTATATTTTTAAGTAACTATCTTATCTCTAAAAATATGTTCCTTAAAGTTCAATTAATTTTATACGATTTTTTTATATTTCAATGCATTATAATACTCAAAATTTATGTATGCCGATATTATAATTGCACATATTATTATAATTTTTGTTGTTATTGTAACGCTCAGATTAATTATAATTACACACATATACTCACATTAAACTTGCAATGCCCCAATCAATACAATCAAACACTGCATTATCCAATCACACACTATAATATAAATCTTCACATATTATTAACTACCCATTCACTTAAACAAACTGCTCAGTTATTGACATTAGTAATATTATTAATTGTTACTTATATTTTGAGCACTATTATATTATAATTATTATGTTTATTGTAAGAATGAACTCATTAACTGTTTATAAAATCAACTCGGTCAAACTAAAATTTGTTACTCATAAACGGATCCATGATATTATACTTGTTTTTAATTTTCACCAATTAAATTTGAGCGATAAGATTACGTGCGTTCACTTTGCTCGCAAATCACAACTAATGGCCCTTAAAAAACAGGTTTCTTCCTGTACGCCGTATGGGTTCGTACCTAGCTATGATATTATAATCAGTGGATATTCGATGAATGAATCGCTTAGACAGCTCTTAGCTTCGACCCTCCTTTTGTGTCAACGGTTGTGCATTGTTTTCTTTAATAATTTTTAAAAAAATGGTTAATAACAAGTTTTTAAAGATAGGCCTTCATAACCCTGGTTCTCTGTGCACTGATCATGACAATTTTATTGCTGCCATGGATAAATATGCAGTTGATGTTATGGCAATAAATGAGACATGGTTGAGACCAGGTCAAAACGATTGTGCTCCGTATGTACCAAACTATAGACTACGCCACATACCGCGGCCGAGTAGCGTGCGCGCTGGTCGAGGCGGAGGGGTGGGTTTCTATATAAAACGTGATCTATACATACGCACTTGTTCTCACCCCGTTAGTACTCATGTCGAGCAGAAGTGGATTAGTCTAACCATTAAGACCAATAAATTGATTATAGGCACGGCCTACCGTCCTCCATGGCTTGATATAAATACTTTTTTCGATAGCTTGATGGACTCGGTTGCATCTTTCTCATATTGTGACAATATTATTTTATTGGGCGATTTTAATATTAACATGCTAAATATTACTGACTCTAAATTTAAATTATTTAACGACTTTTTAACGTGTACGGGTCTGCGTCAGCTTGTAGATAGGCCCACACATATATCTTACAACAGTCAAACCCTTATAGATGTAGTCTGTTCGAACGTTGCCGCTCGTAATGTAAGCGTTGAGCATGTGGGATCTGCCCTTGGTCATGCAATAATTGTGTGTGAATTCGTCTTTAGGAAACCGAAACCCTTGCCAAAGCATATATCATATAGACCTTATAAAGATATATGTCTTAACCTTTTTAACGCTGACCTTGAAAATATTAAATGGGATTTGATTTGTTCTGAAGTTAATGTTGACAGAATGGTGGAATGTTTTAGTGACGTCTTAACATTACTGTTTAATGTTCACGCTCCTGTCAAGCATAGTATTGTTCGAGAACTGCCTAGTCCCTGGCTAACTGATAATGTAAAACTAATGATGAGACTACGCGATTCAGCACTTGATAGATACCATAGCACGAAATTAATCCCACATCGCGAGTACTACAAAAGCTTAAAAAAACTTACTATTTTCGCCTTGCATAGCGACAAGAAAGTATTTTTTAGTAATCAAATAAATAATAATCTTAATAACTCAAAAGCCCTCTGGAAAAACCTTAAAGCCAAAGTCTTACCACCCAAATCTGTTGAGCTTCCCTTAATTTTTGATGATCCAAATATAATAAATGATAATTTTCTTAATTTACCTAGTTTTGCAACATGTACAATTTCAGATTTAACGTATTTTGAATTTAATAAGCACGGTAGTAGTTCTTTTTCATTTAAACTTACCGACCCGGCAGCAGTATTAAAATTTCTAAGAGAAATTAAAACGAACGCGCTCGGCACTGACGGAATATCTTTGGACATGATTAATCTCACTCTTCCACAAAGCTTGGACGCGATAACGGCTATTATTAACAGGTCACTATCTACTGCAACGTTTCCTACGGCATGGAAAATGGCTATCGTGAAACCAATACCAAAAGTCCCTAATCCCTTGGAGCTCAAGGATTTACGTCCTATAAGTATCTTACCCTGCCTTTCCAAGATATTAGAAAAAGTAGTCTCTTTCCAAGTGACACAGTATCTGGAACGTAATAATATATTACCTGAAATGCAGTCTGGCTTTCGAAAAAATAGAGGAACTAATACAGCACTTTTGGACGTCACTGATAATATTATTGCAGCACTAGATGGCGGTATGGGAACAATACTTGTGCTATTAGATTTCTCGCGTGCATTCGATTCCATCGATATTTCCCTGCTTTTATCAAAGTTAAATTACTACGGGTTTGATTCCGATGCTGTTCGATGGTTCTATACTTATTTATGTAACAGAACTCAGAGGGTTGAATTGCGGAGAGGTAATGGAGAGGCAACGTTCTCAGAGACTCGTCAAGTTGCCAGAGGGGTCCCTCAGGGTTCCATACTTGGACCCTTACTTTTCATTTTATACAGTGCCGATATTGTCAATAGTATTAAGCATTGCAAGTTCCACATATATGCTGATGACATTCAGTTATATATCTCCTTTAAACCGGAAGATATTCGCTCCGCCGAAAGGAGAATAAGTGAAGATCTGAAAAGGGTTCAATCTTGGGCTACTTCTAATTCCTTACTGCTGAATGCGAAAAAAACTAAGTACATGGTCCTGGGGTCTAGAGTCCAAATAGATAAAATTAATTTATTAGCTCCACATATATCTATCGAAGGGGAAGTAATAGAGCGTGTTCCTGTAGCACGGAACCTCGGGTTATTGATGGACGAGCAGCTAAGGTTTGAACAGCACGTGGCCGAGGCGGCCAACAACTGCTTCTATAGGTTGAAGGTCCTTTACAAAATTAGACCTTACTTAAACATAGACCTTAGAATTCTCCTTGTCGACTCACTAGTGCTATCAAGATTCAACTATGTTGACACAGTGTACGGCCCGCGACTGTTTGAAAAAACTTCCCGTCTTATACAGAGGGTTCAAAACGCGTGTGCTCGCTTCTGTTTCGATGTTCCACCACGTAGCCACATAACGCCCTTTTTGAATAAACATAATGTTTTAAATATGAAGCACCGAAGAGATATCCACTTGGCCACACTAATGTTTGGTGTAATTAAAACACAGCAACCGCACTACTTATACACGAAATTCAAGTGGGTTCGTGATCATAACAAGCACTCAATTCGTGCAGCCTCCTATCTCCTGCGCATCCCTCAACACCGCACCGCTGCATTCCGCGGCAGTTTTAGATTTGCTGCAACCAAGTGTTGGAATTCTCTCCCACCCCCTTTACACAAACTTCGGACTAAGTCCTACTTTCGCCACTTATTTAAAAAATGTAAATTAGAGGCTCAGAAGTCAAGTTAATATTATATCAATTATAATTTTATGATTATTACATTATTATTATTATAACATGCGGTTAGGTATTTATTATATTATACATATGTATTATTATGATATTTTTTAGTATGTAACAGGATCATGAGTATGACACAATCCACACACAACACGCACACGCGCACGCACGCACCCACCCACCCACACATACACACACACAGGCTCGCACGCAACACACACACACACACACACACACACTGGGCGGTCCTTTTTTATTGTATTGTTGTTCTATTTTTAATAGTTATTAATTTGAATACTTTTTTTATTGTATTGGCATATAATGTATTGTTATATAGTGTCCACATAGTCGCCACGACGCAAGCTGAAAATCAGCGTTGAGGACATGTCCCCAACATTTGAGCTGAGCTTGAGTCTATTTACAACGACACTTTTTTGTATTTATACCAATTTTTGTAGACCCTTTTTACTCGTATGAATTGTATCAAAATGTGTTGCTGTAAATAAATGCTTTTTTCTTTTTCTTTTTTTTTCTTTTAAGGGTCCCGTACGACCTTTTGGACTTGTATGTTGTACAATAATGACAAAAAAAAATACTGGGTATGACGAAATCCAACCACAAATATCTCAGGATGACAGTAGTGCCGTGCAGAATTTTGAATTTGAAAGCACTGAGTGGCACTTGTCTGATATGGACAATTATGTTGCTTTACCACGCACTTGATTTGGCTTCATGTCACTTATTAACATAAAAAATTGAGTGACTTAGTCTGCTAGCTACAAAACCATCCAAAATAATAAATAACTACACGCGCCTGTGCGGTTCGTAACAGATTTCATTTTGGTTTTTCGTGCCTGATTAGACCAGCAATCTGAATATATACAATTACTTATGTAATAACTATAATTATATACCTAATATTTGAGTTAAGTTTGTATGAAAAAATCTACACAGCATACGAAGTGTTTTATAAAAAATGACTTATATTTTCTAGAGAATTAAATTCCATTAGCAAGCAATATTGTACTAACAACCCGTAATTGATTTGACAATGGACGGAACGAACATTTAAATTAAAACAATGGCTTTAGATCACGGCATAATATTATGAGAATAAAATCATCTTGAAGTGTTATAAAATATTATTTAAAAAATTATATAAATATTATATAGGAAATGTATTATTCAAACACAGACATAATTCATTCATTAACCATTGTAGGAAAACTACCACTTGACATAGGTATAAACAAAAAAAAACACTGTAAGAAAATCTGTTCAAAGGTTAATGGCAAAATTATGAAACCCATGGCCATAATATCTGTCTTTGATGTTTGCGATGAAATCTAATTTCCCGCCGTTTAATAATATTTCCCTGGTGAAGTCCTCAAATTACCTAAATACATACAAACGTATAACGTGCCTATACATAGGTACGCGATTATGTTTACCGATAGACCCGTAACTGAATTCTGTTTAAGGTATGACAGAAATTTGATTGCGAGTGAAAGTACTAAGATTGGTTTTTGTGAACATAACCATTATTATGTAAATAACCTATCTGATATACAAAATTATATAATATTATAATATAAACGTGCTTACTGTGGGTTCTATTTATATGTGCTCTATCTGATATAACTGATAATTTTACCTAAGATAAATATTATATAACAGATTAAGATAACGCAGAAAATATTTGCTAAGCGTTAATATATTAACACTGCATACCATTGTACTTACTCGATACACCTACGACTACCGTCTCGACTAATTTAGTTCAAATTCAGTAAATGCTACTCTAAATTCTCAGTGACATAACATTAGTTACAAGCTTGTTAGCATTTCGTGTGTTTGTCAGAGAAGGTGTATTAATTCATGACAGGTATAATGATACTAGGCTCCAGTCTAATCCAGGCTAAATTTAGATCTTCTGTCTCAGTGCTAATGGATGTAAAGCAAAACAAATTAGCATTTTCCAGTTCCTATTGTTCACTAGTCAAGGTCGCGAGTTCATACGAGTAGTGAGTAACGATTGCTATGTGTCTGGTGTATTTGGTTGGCGATAGAGGCGTGGACCTCTTAGGGTGGTCTCCGCTACTGGTCTGGCTCGAGCTGGTGGTGGTCGCACTGAGCGTGGAGAGGTCACTCGAGGCTCGGGCGGAGCGCAAGCGGGGCAGCACCGGCGGCTCCTCTGCCTCGGGCGAGAGCGGTGCCACCTGGCTCGCCCAGCCCAGCGCGCGCGCCGCCGACCACACCGCGAAAACGAACGTCAACATGGTGCCGAGGGCCAGCCCTGGCCCTATCGCGCCACCCGCCGGCTCCTGCTCCTACCCGCTCTGCGACTCCTCGAACACTCTCTCGACGAATACATTGATTCTGATTCACATCAACGTCAGTCTCGCACCACACTTGATCACTGCCGGCACTTTGACATCGTCGCGCGTGTTTTTACAAACGTGGGTGCGCGGTTCACGCGCTGCCGCGAGCGCCACTACACTGAACTGTGTGTCGATTCGTCGCCGTCCACGAGGCGTGCCGCGACGCGACTTGTTCCGAACGATGCATTCGCATTATCGTCATTATTGATAGTCATTAACCGGACCAGTTCACTTCACAATCGCATTAACGATTCGATTGACGAAAATTAGTCAAACGTTGCCGATGGATAGCGGCCGGCGTGCTTTTGTTGTCATTGACACGAATTTGATCGAGTCTCGACGCGACATCACATCGACGCCGTTCGGTCCGCCGGCGGACAGTGCTGTGTCAATGATATCACGGCTCGAACTGGCATCAATCGTTCGGCACTTACGTGTGTTGATGTTCTATGTTATTTACGTGAAGACGGCATCGAGTGCGTGACGCGACCGGCGTTGTTGACGTTGTGGCTCGCGGTGTGGCGGTGCGGGGAACGTGAGCGTCGACCCGACGTCACTCACCGCACACTACTCGGCTCACTCGCGCCGCCACCGGCTGAAAGGGCACGTTCTATATTTATTGGTGACCCACAATCGCACACCTGACCGTTACAATATCATAAAGGAACGTCATATAATATCTGCGATGGATCCGAAAAGGTGTCACTTGTTGCACGCGCGGTAAGTGTCGGTGGCGGAGTCAGTTCACCGGGAGCGACGCAACGAATCGATCACACCGGCGATATCTGTGCGGATGAGCGTGTCAAGGTGTAGAGCGCGCCGGGAAATCGTGTCAACGTCGGTTCGGACAGGAGCGCCGTGACGGAGCATCCTGCGGCTGCCCGGCGGCCATGTTGGCGCCGCCATGTTGGCGGGCGCGGGGACCTGCCCGCGGCCGCATGCGTGCGCCGCGCTCCACGCAACGTCTGTGGAGGAAATGACGCAACTCACCACCGAGCCGCGCCGAACTGGTGCTTGCACCTCGCTCCCAAGGATCACTTTCATACGCGTCGGCTTCCCTGTTTGTAGGTCACGCGAAAATCTAACATCTCCACTGAAGCTTGCTTCGAATCACCGCGACTGATTTCAGCATAATACCTTTCTCTAGACTTAGAAGATTTCGTGTATGAACGACGAGAAAATTGTATTATGTTGAAAAATCTCCCTTTACTATTGTTCGTGATAACGCTATTGTCAAAGGGTTTTATGATCAGGAAAATCCTTAATGCTATTGTTACTGGCTCGCTAGAGGCTAATATAATATATATTAAAAGAAACTTATAAATTAAAAAATATACTTACCTAACCAAAGTACCTACTCATTGAAATTATTATGGATTAAAATGTATCTAACTGAATAAGTAATCTTCGTTTTCTTATAACATAAGAAAAAGTAATGACGATTCCATTCACACGTAACGAAGTAACGGATACCTACTTATCCGTGACGTTTTCACTGCGTAGGTGGCAGTTGAACACGTGGCTCTGGCCAGTGAACTTGACCGGCATCCCACCCGTCCTTAGGCTTTAGGCGTCTCGCACACCCTTATCTCATCATCTCTTCTTGACACATCAGATTGCTTACTTACACGATAAACGTATTTGGATTGTGCAACTAGATAAACTTTTCCTGGAGACATTTTACATTCCTATGTAAATAGTCAGAAAACATTTCGTAAAATAACTTTAATTTTGCTGAGCAACAGAGAGGCAAACTATCATCTGCGGTGAAGGTAGGACAATGCGCGTCAACCATGCAAACGGTACACGTTGCCGACACAATGTCCGTTACCTTGGCATGTAATGGCTTCTCCCGTCGTATTATTACGCTTGTGGCCAAACATAATTACTGTGGAATTGCACGTAGATGCAATTACTGACCGCTTCTGTATCTGATTGTACCCACTTTGTATTGTAAATGCTTTGATCAGCGAATGTTGAGGATTCATGGTCACATGATATTTCTAAGAACAATGACAAACTTTGCTAATTTATTGCATATTGTATACATATGAGAAGTTATAAAAACGTGTCAGATTATAAAAAGAGTGTCGATAAAGTAAAGGACCTAGATATAAAGAATACATAATGATAGACAGGAGACAGGAGCAGGGTATCTAGATAGATAGATAACCCTTTATTAGAACCCCCCCCCCCATCTTATTGATAAAACTAATTTATCAGAAAAGTGGGACAAAGTACGTGAAACCAAAACGACTAGTACAATAGGGCGTATTTTAAGAAAACGAATCAATTATCAGGTTACTAAAAGACATGATTTGTGACTAATTTTATTAAGAAAAATAACTAGTACAATACACCAAAGGAAAGAACAGAATAACAATATAATATTCTGTGTCTAAGCTTCCTCATAAACAGAGGAAAAACATTTGAAATGTTTTCTTAAAACACAAGTGGCCTAGACAGAGTAGAGCAACAAAGTGTCAATAAGCGGCATTACCTCACAGGCTATGATCCAAACTATCAACGTCTCGGCAGCATTGTGCGCTCGGAGGAGGCTAATCGCATCACCCCTCGCCTGCTGGGACCACTTACCATCAACATATTATTGTGCTCTATACATTGTCCTTTACTATCAACTATACGAAATTGCACTACACTTCATTAGGTTTAATATGTTTGTGATAAGTTAAAATACCACAGCGACTATACGAATGTATTTTAGAAGTTTATTTTTTTTATTAAACAAAACACTATTAGTTTCGTTGATTTTTTTTTGGTTAGATGAGTGATTCCTAGCTCGTCCTACAAGCCTACGGCCCAAATGATGTATGTTCGCGGATTACTCAAATATGCTTGAACCAATTTTTGTTACAAAAGGTATAGGTAATACAAAAGGTATAGTCGAATTTCCTAGGAGGTCAAGATTAAATTTAATAGAAATGGGTTGAGAGGTTTCAAGTTATGAATGAAAACGTGCCTTCACTGATAAAAATTGAAATGATTTAAATTCACTTGTAATATTGTTCTTATTGTCCGGGATCAAGAAGGTGGAAGATCTGTTCAGGCTTGCCCTGGACAAAGAGAAATTTAAGAAGATGACTGCCGACCTTCTGTAGTGGAGAGGCACTAAAAGAAGAAGAAAATTGTTCTTATAATAAGGTACCATTACCGTTAATACCGTTTAATTAACATCAAACAATTTTAAACCTGACCTGGGAGCATCATATTTTTGTTGATTTGATATAAATTTCTACGGTTTAACAATTTGTTTTAAAAATACTTCTCTTCGATATGCTTTCTTTTATAAATTTGCTTGCTTCATTTTTTTTACCCGCCATATCTTTCCGTTTCGTATTTAGGTGCATGTGAAATTTTTCGCTTGTTGTACAGTAGTAGATAAAACAATTAGGTTTACGCACATGTGTTTATTCAAAGATTTAAAATGAGTGGGGACAGTGGTTTGTTATTTTGAGCAATTCATTCTTTTAAATCGCCGGATGTTCCATAATATCATCAAATGAATTGCTGTGAAACATTTATATTTCATGTGAAGACGTCACAGTCGGCTTTTATGATTTTACTAAATTCTGAAGAATTTTATGCAATAAAAATAAAATATAAATAATTTATATCACGCCATAAGTAACTAAAAAATATACTTGCGACATTTTTAAACACAAAAACCTAGAAAATTAACTACCTATGTTAAATCTTGCGAATATAACCATGTGGCGCCATCTAGCGTTTGCCCCGCGAACTAAAATCTCTTCGCCCGCGTTCGGGTTCCCAGATCCTGAAAATCAGAAGCCTGCCCTCTACGTTAACAAAGAATCTTCGAGCTCTTTGTGCTATTGACATCTTTGTGTATAGTATTATTTTACAGTAACTACAGTTGTGTTCAGCGGTATTTCCCGCTAAAAGTAAATGCGGTTGTATTTTCGCACATTATAATAATAAAGTATTAATGATATTTTCGAGTGTGCTCCTTAACTTAAATGCAGATCATCTATTATCCTAAAATACATGATATTTTATAAAACATAAATGACTGACTATCTCGAATTTAAAAGACCAAGCTTTCTTATAACTAAGCACGCTAAACCAACTGGTGACTCTCAAATAAGCATAAGTGCACCTTACCTCTACTCGTATAATAATATTTAATAGATGTTAGCACGTAAAACAGTGTACGCGCATAAAACTTCATGTGATGTGATCCAGTGTTTTAATTTGACTTATACATTGTTACAGTTTTATTGTAGTTTTTAACGTAATTATGAATTAATAATATAAAATTATAAATAAGTGCCTAGCATACAAAATTATACGAATACTATACTAAAGGGACATACGTAATATTAATAATTGAAAGGTATACACTTTAGCGGGTTAATATAATTTAATTGTTTTTATTACAGAAGGAAGGGAATTTTCATTAGTTGGAGAATGGGAATTTCTACTATTACTCTAGGGAAATTACAAAATTGGTAAATATACATAGGTAAAGAGTGACCACTCTTTAATTGGGGACGTTACCATAGATATACTTAGGTTAGGCTTTTACGCTTTGAGATGAACTACACAAATGTAATTTTATTAATCAATGCTTATAAATAAAGTTTACTATTAGGTAGTAATTTTCTTTATTTTAATAAGGTTATTTAATATAATATTATTTACCAACTTACTTATTATTTACCTCATTTAATATTATTTACCAACATTCTTTTTTGATTATTATTAAGCAACTTTTATTGGTTACGATTATTTAACAACTTTCATTTGTTTACTATTATTTAGTAACTTTCATATTAGGTTCCCGAACAAATAGTGTCAAGAATACTAAGTAAAATAGCTTGCAAATTGCAAACGTGTGAGGTATATTTCTAAGACAGCCAACTTCGCAATGTAGCTTTGTTTTACTGAGACCATCAGTGTAATGGTTTCTACTCCAAGTGCTGCGAAACTTGTATTGTTGGTGTTATCTTATATTGCACTTAGGAGTCACATCTTGGTAAAATGTAAGGTATGATATAAGTGTGTGTTTATAAAAATATATCATTTATTTATATCAATTAACTACAAATATAAACTCACAATAATTTTAAGCGTTTATTTTAATAGGCTACAAAATATTAGTTTGGCTACTTGCACGTAAAGAGTATCTAGTGGGTACTTGTAATGTTATTTTAAAATATATTTAATTAAAGATTTGAAGAGATCAACCACTCAAATCCTTTTCAACCAATTTTAATTATTCACACTTATCTAAAATCCCTTCACAGAACGTTAAATATATTTTGAACAGGCAGACGAAAGTTAGTGCATTGGTTGTTAAGATGATATCTCTACCCAAGTAATAGTGATCAATAAGTAAAACCACTGTTATCATCCCTGAATGAACACGTTACCAGTCATCCTTCAAGACTCTAATAATAAAATAAAATATTATGCCAAGTCATATTACCGCTTCTCCAAGAATTCATAACGAATAAGGAAAAAAAATATTACCTCTATATTTTGTTATCGTAAACAAAATAAATATCTAATAATATTTGATCTCCTTACTAACGGAAGAAGGTTATATAATTGAATGTACTAAAATAGTACATAGTCCACGTGTATATAAATTTTACTGCTATATGGTTGTGGCCTATTTATTCAACACCGCTTCTACGGGAAGCGAGACGTCAACTATCTAGTGGAACCATGACGGTAAGCTCGCTTACAGCGAGCTGACTGCTAATTTATGTTGTCAATGAAAAGTTTGTCTAAATAAAACGCCTTGAAGCTCATATATCTGTGAGCATTATTTTTCAGGTTAGCAGCGATGTTGTCTAAATAAGCAATGGTCTTTATTCTGTAAGAAAAGGCCACTGATGGCCTGTAACACAGTATATAAAAGACGAGAGAGAAATTGTAACGTTGCGCACATAAGTAACTATGTAAACTGATAGGTAGTATATGTTACCGGGTGTGATGCGGTTGGGAGTCTTCCTGGCTGCTGCTTCGCTTCCTCTTGCGTCGGAAGCACCAGTCCTGGCCCATCGCATCACAGCGCGCCCGCCGCGAGCCGCCCCCTCCCAGAGTCGCCTCACGCGATCACCATTACACAAGCAACCGCTGCACCGCCGCCGACCACACTCTATTCGTACTCTTCAAACTTCGTCTGATACATCATCAGTCTGTATTTTGGCTTGAAGATTAATTCGTTGTATCTTTTTGGCACTGGTTTTTTGTTTATGAGCTTTCGAAGTCGTTCTCTTTTTATTGTGAATGAAATAAATTAGAAGAAGATGTCATAATAATATTATGTAAAATTTTAAAACAACAGCATTTAATTGGAACTACAGCATTTAATTGTGCATTTGTTTTTTTTGTTGTGTTCTATTCTATTCTAATTTAGCTATGCGAGTGTATCATTTTGTAAACAGTTTTGCCTGTATTTCTTAACCACAACAAAAATAAATACAAAATATAAATAGCACGATACCTCATCATCATACCTAATACACGATTAACAAAACAAAGAAAGCTGCACAATATTGATTTCACTCTGAATTAAATAAATCAATGCATAATTAAAAACGAATCAGTTGACATTCTGCTTTCGAGTTTTCGAATGTCATCTTTAACGTCACGGATTTTGAAAGACTAATCATGAACGATGTCGCATCAAAAATGTAATCATAGGTCAAAGGTTAATTGATTGGGGGTCAAGGGGTCAGCATGAACATCAGATTCAACGTACGGCTCATTTATATTAGGTTTCTTTGATAAATGACTTGTAAAACGCTCGTGAGGGTAGAACGTAGATTGTTACTGTGAATAAGTATAATGGCATCTTTTATTTATAGGGTTCCGTAGCCAAGGTGCTAAAGCATCCTACTAATGATTGTCTGTCACAGAGTTGTGTGTCATTGAAACTATAATTATAGACACTGGCGGATCCAGGATTTGGTCCTGGGGGGGCCAAGGTGCAGACGGGCAAAAATATTATAATTTTTACTACGAAAAGTGTGTGTTTAGCTCGCTCTGAATAGTTAGAAAGTTCAAATATCTTTAATAATAAGTGCGAGAGCAGCTTGCTGTGAGCACCGAGAAAAAAATTATAATCTTGACCATAAATTATGTGCAAAATTCGTACCTCTACAATGCTTCTGGGGGGGCCTTGGCCCCCTGCCCCCCCCCCCCCCCCCTAAAACCGCCTATGATTATAGATAATACAAGATATAAATATAGTGGCTTTATTAACAGCGTGTTTAAGCACTTCTCGTACTTGATCACTGAATTTTTGGGAGCCATACGTATAACGGCAACTTTTTCCTAAGCAAAATATGTATGTAATAGTGTAAAGCGTGGTGTAAAGTAAAAAGTAAGACATCTTCTTTAGCCATCAGATTTGTAAAATCGAACTTTATTTTTATATCACCGTCAGAGTTAGGTCGTGTAGAAAACCAGTAGATATTTATACATGCCTAATATTATTACTTGTAAAAATATTAATACTACAGAAATTTAATAGGTTATTCCACTTAAGCACTTATCCAGCTATTCTTATCCTATGTTTGAACAAGCCCATACAAGTTGCTCTTAACGCAATAAGGTTAACCGCAGATTTCCATTAACTAACAACACTGTTAGATCCCCAAGAAGCCATAACATCGAATAATAGGCAAAGTATTTTATACTTCACAGCTAAAGCTAAACTTTTTAATACTTTGATCGAGAATTCTTGTTACGTTAGGTATTCTACCAATAAATTAATCTAATACAAAAGAAAAAAGTGACTGACTAATCTATTAACGATATAATAATATATGAGAAAGTAAGTAGTAGAAATAAGTAATATTAATAGTAACAAAAAAATACTAAAGTAAGTTAAAAATAGTAAGTATGGGAGATGTGTGTAAATGTATTTGTATATGTATGTTAGTTGTTATCATCACGCCTAATGACTTAGCCGAATGAGCTTGGATTTGATATTCAGGTAGTTTAGACCGTAGAATAATACAGAGGCTTCTTTTCAACGGACACAGCTAGTATTTTATAAAAATAAATGCTATTTAAATTGCGTCTACAGTTTATACAAATATTATAGGTTCAGCCGTTTAGGTGTGAAACGGCAACAAACTAA
This sequence comes from Hemithea aestivaria, assembly GCA_947507615.1. Taxonomy (NCBI): domain Eukaryota; kingdom Metazoa; phylum Arthropoda; class Insecta; order Lepidoptera; family Geometridae; genus Hemithea; species Hemithea aestivaria. Next base: position 9,101,333 of record OX382325.1, on the reverse strand, counting down.
TACTATTTATAGTATACCTAAACCCTACTAATATTATAAACGCGAAATTTTGTAAGAATGTATGAATGTGTATGTATGTTTGTTGTCTCTTCCACGCCTAAGCGGATGGACCGATTAAGGTAAAATTTGGTATGAGATAGCCTTAGACCCTGAAATAACATATTATGTTCTACTGCAAAGCGCAGCGGGAAAACTTCTGATTGCTAAGCTAGTCAAATATAATAATAATATATTTCAAAATTACGTTTGAACTTCAAGAGTATTTTTTGTTATTCAATATGCATTATAGTAATAATATCTGCTGCTTATAGAATAGCATAAAAATTTTAGGTCACAGGACATTGAAGGCCTCGTGACCGGCATCGTGAGTAAAATGATGCGAACGAGCGCCAAGCTAACCTAGTGCTTCTGCCTTTGACCTAGAGTTTAAATTCAAGTGAAATACAACATCATTTAGGTTTATGGTTTATTTCACACATCTAAAAATAAATGCATATTTCTCTAATGTACTTGGTGTTCTGACAACATACTTGACTGAATATATATAATAATTTAGGTTTAACACTTTTTTTAAATATTTTCTGTTTATAAAATATTATTTACAATTTCTAAAATATTATATGTACTTTTTTTTCTTTAATTAAAATAGCATCTAGGCTAATATAATTAATAATTACATAAGTTTTTTTGTGTTGTTTACGTTAAGATAATGAAAAGCTTAAAACAAAACTAAATCATAAATTAAGCGTTTACTTCAGGTGACGCGTTAAATTCTTATTCAAAAATTACTTTTAACCTTTTTATTGAAGTCGAATATTTGTGCGAAGTGGGACGGCCCTTTAAGTCTCTGTCACAGGTAACACTGTATGAATGTTATTGTGATACACATAGTGTGTGGCTGATCGCCATATTATTATTAAAATTGATTTATGCAAGGTATCCTAACAGGATCAGGCGTGTTTTGTCACATTCGCAACGTGACATTGACGCAAAGTGTCATTATCGCACATCGTCACAGTAGCAAAAAGTCACAGGAGCATTTTGTCACATTCTCAAATAGTCACACTAGCAAATTGTCATTGTAGCAAAACGCCATTACAGTAAATTAATAGTAAGCAACAGTGTGTTTGAAAACATCGCTGACCACAAAGTATGAAAATTCACGTTTTTCTCTTGGGTGCCTAAGTTTTTTTCCCTTCTTTAGTCTCATACAATTTAAGTACTAAAATTGCAATCTTGAAACAGTAAAAGAACAGTCACAAAAAGTTAAATAATTTGCCTTCCTCCGGAGAAGTTATAAAACTTTGCAGTTGAATATCCAGGGACGACATTTTCATTAGAATCAGTAAAATATGCTATGAGTAAGCTGTTTTCCAGTTTAAGTCGCTTAACGTTTGAAGAATTAATTAATTTCTTACTACTTAAATAATAACTAATTACGTATTTATTATTTATGGAATAAGAATTTATTAAAATAATTCTACACTACTGTGAAATTATATTACTTTCATACTACTGGCTTTTCAGCTTTTTGGTCCAATTTTTATTACGAGTTACGAGTGCATCTTCGCATCGCTCTAATTTACACAACGTACTATTATAAAAACGAACTCAAGTTACATCAACAACTCAAGTCACAAAACAATGCGAAAACGGAACGAAAAGGATGCGAAACTTCTCCCATTGTCTGGTATTTTTTTTCCAGTTCCAGGACAACTGGTAGAAAATGCTACTTTAGCATTAAGTAAATTCTGGCGATGTGCTGAATTATTATTCATTTATTATTTATTAAATAAGAAAAATAAAACGCACGAAAATTACAATTTAGAGCCTAAAACTCTTAAGCTTATTTATTGGCATTTACCCAGGAGCATAATAAAGTAACCAAAAATCGATTTGATAATAATTTACCAAATCGATTTTAAAAGGCGAAGTTTGAAGCGTAGTGGGTGAAGTAATCCTAAATCTAATTTATCTTGTAAAAGTCACCAAATAAGTTGTGTTCAATTATACGCTCGTACGGAAAATTATAAGATTTGGTTCACCTGTACATAGACATCGTCAAATAATATGAATATTAAATCAAGGCAAAAGCCTAAAGTGCTTAATTTAAATATTACACCGAATGAACATGAATAATACAAGAGTTTTAGAGGTTCTTGCATCGATCAGCGGGCTTCTTACGGCTCAAAACGTTTAATTATCTAATCTCTGGCCGGATACTGCTAAGAATACAGTTGGCGCCTACATAATGCACAGTTTTTAATGAAATGAACAATCCATTATCAAATTTGCGATCGTTTATTCTCTTTGCGAAACTCTCTGAGAGTTTCATTCTCTTTTTTTACTTTGATACGCGTGGCTTCCTGTTTTTACGTTTCTTTTATTTAGAGGATGAAGACTTTTAAGAGATGGAGAATGAAAGAAAAAGAAACTAATAAGAATAAAATAAAATATTGAGATTTTGTATTTTGAAACTAATTAATTAAAACATTGTAACATTATAAAAATACAATTTAAAACATCCTATTTAAAACGTATTATTCATCTGCTTGAATAAAAAGTAACCTACCCAATAATTTCACAATTCAAATTTGTGTAAGTAAAGAGCGACCAGCCTGTATAAGCAAAATCCAATATAATGATTATTATAAATATCCCGCCGATGTTTTAGCACGATAAATAACGAACAGCTCGTTCAATTTTATTATTATTCTACCTTAATCATAGACAAACATTATGAGTACATTCATATTTTATAGAAAGGTACTATTGATTTTTTAATTATAATAATACTCTTCAATGTTTTAATTAAACATAATGTTATGTTAGCCCTTAATAAATATTCTGTTTGATCTTAAATAATGATATAGCTGTAAGGATCGAAATTAAAGGCGGGAAAATTGCTTCAAGGGTGTGTTTACAATTCTTGGTTATTAACCAACCTCAAAAAGATAGCAAGATAGAAAGATTTCGATTCAAAACATATCGAAATCGGTCGAACAGTTTTCATATATGATTTTTTATTAACTAACCAGAAGTTCATCCAGTTTTAAATTACATTAGTCAGCTTAACCAAATGATCTTGACGGTTAGGACACGATATACCATGAATCAATGGAGGAACTCTTCGAAAATTATTACCTACGCATGGTTACAAGGCAAGGGTGTTATGAATAGAATGAAACTAAGAGGCTTAGGGGAAGATGTTTAGCCAATTAGCGAAGTTGAAAATAAATGAATATTTTGTTTGATGTTATCTAATTAAGTCGTTGTTCTTAAATAAAGTTAAAAATAATTTACCTCGTTGTGTGAGACGACCCGGGGAAAAGGGGAAGTGGGGAGATGGGAGCTGGGGAACTAGGGAGATGGGAGATTGTGTTTTACGATGCGAGGTCTACATTTACTCTTCTACATAACTCAGGTGTATTGAAATTTAATTCAATAATACCACTTCAATTTATGGATTGAAGTCATGAAGACGATATGGCATGCGTCACAAACGAGATCGTCTTTTGCGCCCACTAATACTTATACAGGGTTATTTTTAAAATATCTGCAACTTCACAGGACCAGGCAGCTAATGCCATAAACAACAACATGTGATATGTTGGTGATATGTGTCTTTTGCTAATTTGTTACATTTTACTTTCATACAAAGTGTTTAATAAAATAACCCTGTGAAAAACAGGGATTTTTTTTCAAGGTACCTTACCTACCTACCTTCAAAATAGCTTTTGTGTTTTTAGAAAAGATTAATCATATTTAAAGTCCACACAATATCTGCCACGCAAAACCTTCCTAATGGCTATGGAAATGACCTGGAATTATTAAGGTCAGGTCTACCTTTAAACCTTTAAGCCCAATCATTTTCAAGTATTTGAAATGAAGATTCATCAGCTGCTTACTACAATATTTTTTATTTTATTTGAGTGTTTAATTTTAGTTCTAACATTATATTTTATAGTCAACATCTTGGTCAATGGCTAGCTAACCTATAATGAATAAAAATAAAAGTGCACTATAAGCTTTTATTCCTGGCCACGTTTAAGGCAAGAAAACTTTTTTAGTGTATGGCTTCATCATAATACGTAATTATCTCTGTGCCAAATGTTAACACAATCAGTTCAGCGGTTTGAGCTGTGCATTAATCAGTCAGTCACGCTATCCTTTAGTATACACTAGGTTCTACTAATTACTCTATCGGATCGTATTTACTCAGTTTGTTTATCAATGTCAATATAGTCATTAGTACAACGAGAAAGGACTATAATTATTTGAACCCTATAATTTAAAATGTAAATAAATGTCGTTCCAAGGAAAGGCCAGGTCAAGAGTACCTAGAACCGGCGAGTGTGCATGAAGAATGTGATGAAAGTCGAGGAAGCGAAAGAGGTGTGTCAGGATCGTACCCAATGGAGGGAAATAGTCTTTGCCTTTTTTTTTTTTACCCAGGAAAAATGCGTTACGCATCATCACCCCACGCCGGGGGGCGCGGGGCGGTATGTGGGACCCGCCAGAGATGGGAGCGGCGGGGATACCCACTAAAAAAACTGGGGGTGTTCCTGCGTGACGCCATAGTGCCGGGGCAACGGGTACGCCGAAGCACTCATCCGCGGCCCCGACGGAAATAGTCTTTGCCTACCCCAACGGGAACCAGGCGTGATTATATGTATGTAATTTAAAATGTACAGAGAGTAAACAGTAAAATGATATTTATTTTCTATAGTTCTATTTGTGAGCAAGATATTGACAGAATAGTGGCCAAGAATAGGCAAATGCAGTGTAGGTGGTTCTTAGGAACAAGATAGATAGGCGATATAGTCAAAGTCTCGGGTCACGGATGGACAAGGCACATGATAAGGTTAAGTGGTTCAATATAGATGAGGCATACATGACCCTCCAGTGGGATGAAAAGAGCTGTAGATAATGATAACTTAATGATTGTTTATAATAATATTGATTTTGTTTTGATGGAGGAGGAGGAAGAAGGGCGTTGGTGGCTGCAGCTTTATAGTTAAATAACATAATTTTTGCTACATTTTTTCCAAAATAAACTATTTGAAGTACGAGTATGTAAGAGAATCCTTAAAAGTTTGTAAACAATAAACAAAACTTATTTGTAGTATCTAAGTGAAATTACTGGGCTAAAGAGATTTAAAATCTTATGACCCTTGAGTAAGAAGCGTTGGTGCAGTGCACCTTGAATTTCACATCATTGTGAAATCTTAGCTGTGTTACTGTACTGTTTATGGCCAGCGCTCGTCTTCTTACTCCTTCGCATAAAATGTACCTAATTGTTTAACTTATATATGTGTCTTCTGTATTATATTGTCTGTATGGGATTTTTGTACAACTGGGACCAAAAGAGATAATTTACAGTAATCAATAGAACAATTTCTATGATAATGAGTAACAGGACGACCAAATCAGGTGCCCGATAGTAAACTTCATGATTGTCCACATCAGAGACAAAATGTTATCCAGTGTTATGAAATACATTTTGCGTGGTAGTCTTATATTGAGCTGTTTACTGTAAATATAATTATGTTGCGTTTGGGAGGCGTGTACATTGTTTATCTATCTAAAGTAAATAACAAATTTGTTGGGATAGTAGCTAGAGATTCACAGCATTAGATAATCTAAGGTGCTAGCAGCTAACTTTGGAAATACTAAAACAATATAACTACAAATCTCGCATAGATACTACTCGTACCTAAACAAAACATACGCAAACCAAAGTAACACAACATAGTAATCAATCACATTGAGCACAAAGTTGTGAAGTTTGTTCAGTCGGGCTCACACGTAATCTCATTTTGAGCTCAGTTCACACATCCAGCCTACCTATAACCTAGTCTACTAAACAATGGAGACTGGGTACTTATGATAAATGCGAGTAGTTAAAGTTGGTCTGAACTGACAGTTCAAGTCAGGTGGTTACGATCCAGTGGTCACAGAAGCTGGTGGGTGCTAAGTGGGTTGTTTATGAATGAGAACTGACATCGAGAGCTCATGAACGTGGGGACTCTAAGAGTCGCGCGTTTGAGATCGCGGCGTCGCGGGCAGCACTGGCGCGTCGAGCCCGGCGCCTCGTGACGTCAGCACCATGGCGTCACGGCGCATGCGCGCACACACACCAACACAACACTCCAAAACTCCACGAGGGCCCTCCATCTCGAGACCTCAACTCCACTTTGGGATCGATTTTTGAGCTGCAGTTTCGCGGGACCGGCCTCTCAGGTGTCTATAACTAATACTAGCTATAACCTATCTGTAACAACCTCAATATGTAGGTTGGCCACATAACCTATAAATTTGATTTAATAATATTATAACTTATACAAGCTGTCAGTAAAAATCTTCAATAATGTTGGTTGGTAACACAATTTATTCGTATAATTGTGATTTGATAACAAATTCTATCTTTAAAAAATCGGTTAAAGCTTCCAATATATAGGTATGCCACGTGCCCAATAAATGTTATCCCTAACACTATCTATAAATGTTAAAACTTCTTGGCAACACAAACTATAGCCATATGATTCACTGTGGTAGTGTAATTAGGATAACCTGTTCTGTGAGTGTATAAACCGCATTTTATTATTATTAGCACTAACCTAAGACTACCGTGGGTGACTTCACTAATTTATTATTTATTTCGACTGAGTTACTCTAGAGACTCTATAAGAGTATATATTATAGTTACATAGCAAATTTATTTCCATCAGTCCACCTGTTTTGGTAAAGAAGTAAATAACATAGAAAACTTTCGCCTTTTTAATGTACATAAGTGCATTTTAAAACAATCATGATACGGATAATAGAGGTAGAATAAAATAACTCTTTATAGAATATCTAATAATGAAAAATAAAAAAAAAATTAAACTACACGTCTTAGGGCTTGTTCACGTTGTATGCGCGGGGGCGGGCGCGAAATATCAAACATACGACGTGCTATGAAAGTGTTCACGTACAAACGCACGTGCGGTGTAAGCAAAGTCTGCCGCGACCGCGCCCGCGCGTTCAAACGTAAACAAGCCCTTACCATACAATCTGGATGAAAGGAATAGTTATAAAGTTATTCAACACAGATGTACAGAAACACAGATGTGTGTGTGTGAGGTTTTTCATTGAGAAAATCCACAAGGGACAGCTAGTTTTAAATAAGAACTAATGAAGTTACTTTCCAAAACGAATTAACCATTTCTTTTAATATGTAACAATGTAAACAAAGATAATATCTAAATATTATAATAAAAGGAAAAAGTGACGGACAGACTGAATGATCTATCAACGCACATCTCAAACCACTGAACGCTCAAGAGTCAAGAAGGTTATATTGAATGGAGTTTGCACCGTGAACATCAAACTGAAACAAGAAAAATGACGTCAGCGTTGAGCGTGAGATGGCACTCACTTACCTCATATAAATTGTAAACAAAACACTAACGACAACCTAAGTACTTAGTATGAGTAAATGAGATGGCATTTAACGCTGACGTCATTTGTTCTTGCTTCAGTATGGTCTTCACGTCGCATTCTCCATTGGTTAGATCTTTGTGGATTGAGTTGAGATTTGGATCACACATTGGTTTTATGACGTAGACCTCCGCTAAGAAAGAATTTCTCCACGTGGGCAAAGCCGCGAGCATAAGATAGTATATCTATATTCTATATACTATTCTAATGTAAATGTATAAAAAAGGCGATGGCAGAAAGCTGGCGTTCATTTATTAAGTCGACGCAATGTGGCTTATTTGCGTAACCGGTTACGTGCGTAGACTCGCGTAGCGGCTCGTAGCTGTCGTAGCACCGCGTAGACGGACTACGGATATGTCTACGAGACGCATCAACTATAAGTTTTAATAGTTGTATGTTTCTCATCGTGACCACGGATCTTGTAACAGATCCGAAACGTCGAGGTTGGTTTTTTGAAGTGAAAACTTCTTTAGCGGCGCTGAGCACTTTTTTTTGTATGGGTAAAAACTTTAAAACTCGCGTCAGGGTCACGTGATGCTGATCGAAAAAGCGTAAGATCGAGGGGAAGGGAGAGGAACTAGTATCTCTCACTCTTTCTACCGTGCCTGAGTGTGCTCTGCTCTGTTGATGGTGTAAAAGTCGTCGAAATTATGGATGGAAGTTGATTTTTCTGAGAGATAAAATTTAATGTAATATATAAATAACGATATAATATTATAAATAACAACATATAAATTGTCATATTTGTGTACGATAGCGCAATAAATAAACATTGTATTCTACCTCATAAATGATAGTACTTTTATACTTATAATTAAACACAACGTTAATATTGAAGTTTTCACTTCTGCCGGCACTCCCGGAGTGCTACCTTTTTTTTTTTTTGTAAAACTAGCATTAAATATCTCCGCGATAAGCCCCGACTAATATAAATTAATATGAGTTGTATGTTTATTACTAGCTGTGCCTAGCGGGTTAACCCGAAAAATATATGGTTTTTGACTCTGTGGCAAAGGAACTTATTTCAATTTCATTCCGCTCATCAACAAAAATTATGCATTTATTAAAGATATTAAAACTTTGAACAGTATACTACTAGACTGAATTTGAAATTTATATACTAAAAGACTGAGCTCTCATTATTATAAGATTTTTATCTATAAAAAATCCTATAGAAGACGGACTCTTAGAGGCACCTATATTATTATTTTAAATTTAAAAATAATAAAAAAACGATTTTCAAAAACACATGCAAAATATATCATAATTACTTAGGTATAATATGAATGTGTCAGTGTCTAACATAAAAATAATTTATACCACATATACCTTTTGTAACACCTTGCAAAACTTCGAGGAAATGCTAATGAGTGAACTATGAAGTTATACCTAATTCAGATGGATTGCCTGATAGGGGGTAATCAAACGGAGGAACTTCGCGGTGATATAACTCCCTCAAAATCACGAGTTCCAAACTTTTGATGAAGCCCCTCAAATTATGGAGCGACGGTTTTTGATACAATAGGAGTTTTGGGGATGTAGATAGGGTTAATTAGTTTCCTATTCTATCTCATATTTAAGTTTCAAACTACCGTTATCTCTTGTAAAAACTCTTGCATATAATGTTTTTTTGGAAGTCTGAAAGGTGTTGTTTAGAATGATAAGAATGCTCACCAATAGCATATCATGATTAATTTTTAATATATATATATATATTTAATATATATATAATAGAAATTTTTAATGTCTGTTTTTTTACATGGGTTTGTCCAATGGTTGGTAATTAGCCCCGGCCGAGGTCTATCACTAAATGACTACTGGTAATACGCTGCGGTCGATCTTTATAAATAAATACTGAGTATGTGAGAGGAAGCCTGAAAGTTACACCAGAGCCAGAGAAATTAAGGAGTGGAAGATTGTCCTGGTATGGACATATACGTAGGTATAATGCGGAGGGAAGAAAATCATGTAGCCAAAAAGTCTATGAATATAGTGATAAGTGGTAATCCGGGAAGAGAGCGCCCGAAAAAGGTTTGGATGACCTGTGTGAAAGAGGATATGCGTGCTAGGGGAGTGGTGAAGATATGACGGATGATAGAACAGAATGGAGAAGAAAAACGTGTTGTGCCGACCCTACCTAGTGTGGGGTAAGGACAGGAAGATGATGATGACTTGTTGTATTATATATCTTGTTGTATAAAAATGATCATTTATCAACCAAACAATTTCCCGTTATCTGTGTTTCCCCAGCGATACAACTTGGGAATCTTCAAGGCACGAGCGAGTAGGTACCTTTTTAGGCATCTTGCGTGATACGTCGACCACATTAGAACTTTCCATCAGGTGGGTTATGGTCAAACGTAGGCCTAATTAGTATTAAAAAAAGATAACAAAGAGCAATGATATGAAATGTGTGTCAGAAGAATATTCAGTACATTGTTAGTACATTTTTACGACTTATTCTCGGTCAAGTAAAGCCTAACCTAGTATGTTAAAAACATTTTTATCTTGACAGAACTCGTGATAACTGCTATTTTGAATCGGAATTTTTATTTGACATAATCTACATATTTCTATTCTTGTATCGATAAAATCTCTTACAAGTGCGTGATAAATTTATCTAAGTTGATGACTTGACATGTTCTCGTAACTTAAATTTCCATCTAAGTAACTCAAAAACTTTCCACCAGAATACCGATGACTGATCACTGATAAGTGAACGTATTTTTTATTATTTTTCCTTGTTTAGGTGTTATTGTGTTCAAGTTCTTTGATGGTACATTGGAACAATTTTTATTTTATAAAATGAAAATTATCATTACATAGTATTAAACAAAGTCGCCTCCCCCGTCTGTCTGTCCCTATCTCAGATCAAAAGAATGTCTTAATGTATGCTTAGATCTTTAAAACTACGCAACGGGTTTTGATTCTTTAATAGATAGAGTGATTCAAGAGGAAGGTTTATATGTATAATACATACATATTATAGTAGAGGAATACCGTAAATTATTCGGTTAGGCGGTACGAAGTGCGCACGGGGGGCCACTAGTCTTCCATAATACTACTACTACGTTGGCGCAAGAACCCAAAGTGACTTTTGGCCTCCGACAATAAGAGCCTCTAGCTGATTCTGTCCTGTGCCACTTCCTGCCAGTTTTCAACTTTCAGGGCGTGCACATCCTTTTCCACCTCATCTTTTCAGCGGTACCTGGGACAACCAACCAAGTCTTCCATATGTACGAGTATTTATTTATAAGGAAGTCGTTACATAAGTTATATTCAAAATCACAGCCGTGTTCAGGGCCACGGCATTATTATGTAAATCGAAGGTAAGCTTTACTTTTGCAAGTTGTTTTTAACTTAAATGAAGTTTGACGCAATCCCGATTGGAGGGACGTGTACAAAGATGGCGTACAGGGATTTAAATTCACTGAACCTGTCTTAGAAAATAAATAACTCTGTATTTATGCCACTGAGAAAAGACAGACTTACATAGAATATTTTAAAATTATTTTTTAATTTATTACGTCTATAGATAAGACTAGTTGTGTGCAGTAGTTTTACCTGTTATATTATGTTTTTCTAGGGTCTAAGCTATCTACATAGATTTTCAACTAATCGATTTAGCTATTTATATGACATTATGTAGTAAATGATAAACAAACTGAGAAAACTGAGCAGTGGTGTGCAAACGTTACTGTGCTTCGGTAGAAGGGTACTGTAGCTAGTGAAATTACTGGGCTGAAGAGTCTTAACATCTTATGACTCTCAAGTAAGAAGCGTTGGAGCAATGCACCTAGAATTTTTCCTTTGTGAAATCTTGGGTGGCACTTGGTGGTCTCTTACCATCAGGAGAGTGTCTTGCTCGTCTTCTTACTTCGTTGTATAAAAAAAAACATTATACATTAAAACGGGTAATTATTTCTTTAAAACCTTACTTTGCATGATTTTTGTTATCCATCCATGACATGTTTGTAATATTCTGTTGCCTATAAGTGGAAACTTGTGCATGTTCATTAATACTATATTGAAGTACCCTAGTTATAGACCTAGATGTAAGTTTTCCTAAAATTGTAAAATAAAATAAAATAAACATTCCTTTTGATTTAACAATATGTATTGTAACAAGATGTTTGGGCAAAGGCAAAGGCAAATATAGCCAAGACCAAAAAAGGGTACGTGACATTTTATGCCGAAATTCAGCCCCCGAGGGATGATTTAACGTGCAATCACTGATATGGTGTCACGCGATAACTGGATCCCGAGCGAATCTCGAGTGAAGCCGCGGGCTATTATTGTGGACCTATATTTATATAGGTACATGTATCTATTGCTATAGGAATATGTAAGGGCTAGAGATTGAATCAATATACCTATACTACTAGATCAGCCTCAAGGTTTTGCTTGCATTTTTACAAGCTTTTATTTACTTTCACTTGTCCGTTGTCTGCCTGTCTATCTGTCTGTCTGTAATCAAATCTTGCAAGCTAAATTTGATCCAATTCCCGGTTTCCGATTGAGCTGAAATTTTGCATGCATATGTACGAGTAAATCAGATGACAATGCAATATTATTATGACATGGAACTGATCTGATGATGGAGCTGGAAGATGGCCATAGGAACTCCATAATTAAACGACACAACCCCATCTAGTTTGGGCTCATTTGATTCGTCTTGACGAGTACTTTGGTGCTCTAATAATAAAAACTTGTTTTTAAAGTTTTTGAAGTGAAAACTTCTTTAGCGGCGCTGAGCACTTTTTTGTATGGGTAAAAACTTTCAAACTCGCGTCAGGGTCACGTGATGCTGATCGAAAAAGCGTAAGATCGAGGGGAAGGGAGAGGAACTAGTATCTCCCACTCTTTCTACCGTGCCTGAGTGTGCTGCTCTGTTTAGGCGGCACAGGGGGCTTACATTATATTTTATATTTATATTTTTTTATTTTTTTTATTAGACACTTAAATAGGTTCGAATCAAAACTGTTTGTTTCTTACTTCAGTTATCATAAACCAATTGTATCAGTTGTAAAAATTTGCGATGATGATTCTGATAATAACGATGGTGTAAAAGTCGTCGAAATTATGGATGGAAGTTGATTTTTCTGAGAGATAAAATTTAATGTTATATATAAATAACGATATAATATTATAAATAACAACATATAAATTGTCATATTTGTGTACGATAGCGCAATAAATAAACATTGTATTCTACCTCATAAATGATAGTATTTTTATACTTATAATTAAACACAACGTTAATATTGAAGTTTTCACTTCTGCCGGCACTCCCGGAGTGCTACCTTTTTTTTTTTTTTAAATTTCACTTGTTGCAGATCCTACTCGTAATACGTACAGTCAGCAAGTGAAAATACTGGGCTAAAAAGTTATGACCCTTGAGCAAGAAACGTTGGTACGGTGCACCTTAAAATTTTACATCATTGTGAAATCCTGGGTGGCATTATACTGATTATGGACAGCGTTAGGTATCTCTTACAATAAGCAGAGCATTTTGCTTGTCTTCTTATTAATAATAATCTTTCTCTGATCTAAATTATGTCAGCTTAATCCGTTCAGGGGTTTTAAATGTGCAAAAGACTAGCATTTCAACGTGGTTCTCCATACTTGGAAAGACGCCGACCCGCACCCGTACATTTTAAGCAGGTACCTATTTTAATTAATTAATAGAATTAGACTGATGATATTTTGCGGAAATCCATGATAATTATTAATTAAATATTAACAAATTAGAGCGGAATTAATATCAAATACTGATATTTAATTAATTATTACCTTTTTAAACTACAATTAATATAGAGGTACTCGTATTATAACGCCAGACTCACTAAAAATATGTATTTTTGAAACAAATTTCATATAAATTATAATATCACACTCAAATATTTTCCGTCCAATAGATCTGTACGGATGGGTCGAAATTGTAACAAGTGAATTAAATAAAAAAATTAAAAAACCCCCAACGCAATACGTAATTCAATTTTTTTTGATGGCGGCTATCTTGGATTTTAAATTTTATATAGTGGGCTGTATTCTACTTGATAAGCCCTTTCATTTGATACCCATATCGATGGGCTCGTGGAAGAAAAAAGTAATCCGCCATTTTGTAGCGGCGGCCATCTTGGACCGATTTCCACCAAACATGGCTAAGAACACTCTCGACTAACTCTACTTTCAAACAAAAAAAACTAAATCAAAATCCGTTCATCCGTTTGGGAGCTACGATGCCACAGACAGACACACACACACACACACACACACACACACACACACACACACACACACACACAGACAGACAGACACGTCAAACTTATAACACCCCGTAGTTATTGCGTCGGGGGTTAAAAATGCCGTTCAGTAGGTCATGACTTTATCGGACACATTATACAGACAGATGCGGCTCAAAGACTTTTCTGTTCCTACTTTTATATGAGTACATTAATAGTAGATAAAGGAATAATGTTACTTGGTGTTTGTTCCTTGTGCACACTCGCTCTTCCATGTGTACTAATCGTTGAATGGAATTTAAGAGTGTTTGGAGGGGAGTTAATACTAATCCGAATTGCTTTAACAATTGGTATTTTTAAATTTACAACAAACATTTTCTAAGTGTCTTTTTTCACTGATATAATTAATTAATTATTAATTTTTTTTAATATTGTAATATGACTTCCGTACCTATTTTATGCAACAACTACTAACTTATTTATCTGCAATCTGCCCGAAAATGTATTAAGACTGCCTCCTTGACCTCTATGAAAAACACAAAATATTTAAAGTCTTAATATTGTAGCGTAATGAAATATTTAATTTAAAAAGTTCAAAAGCAACGCCAATTACTTTTTCCTTGAATTTCAATGGAAAGGGAACACGTTTTTATCTTATTTTCTTCATAATCATGGTTCTAAACAACGTTTTTCAATTAGGTACGGAACAGAATTTAATTAGGCGAATTTTTATAATTTGCATTTGGAAATTGTATTTGATTTTAATAAATTTGCTGGAGAGGCTCAGTCCTTGGAATGGGGGTGTTTAGGGGGGGATGGATGGGGGTGGAGGCAGGTGCGCTGACGTCATGATTGTGACGTCAGTTGGGGGCGGGGCGCACCGGCCGACGACCTGGGCTTATAGGCGACACTATTAACAGTATGAACAATATTTCTAAGTCTTTGTTTCTATTAGACAGGGTGACTGGAAAATAAATTAAAACCTTCAGACAGGGTACCCAGTAGGCTCTATTCTCGTTCGAAATAAATAATAAAAATAGGTTACTATATTTTGACACCTATATATTAATTATCATTTAACCTTTTTAACCTTCATAAGGATTTCGGGTCCTTTTGGACCCATTTTTGCCTTAAAATAAGGATAACTTTTCATGTATTAATTTTTATGATTTGTCACTTCGTGACTTTTATTATATTTTGAAACTCTACGTAAAAAGCGAAAAAAAAGTTTAAAATGTTTATATTTGAGTGAGTTAAATATCATTTTACGTTAACGGCTTTCGGGTCCAAAAGGACCCGGCCTTATAAAATATCATTATATATAACAAATTATTCATTATTATATATTTGTAATTATTATATAATTATATTGTTTTACTTTCAATACTAAAATAATTAGTTTTTAGATATTTGGGTACAAAAAACGAATTAATTCGTATGATTTTCTAATAATATCTAATATTTTCTTATATCAATATTTTCAAAGAATTGAGTAAAATATATATTATATTATGAAAAATAAAGATCGTGTTTTGAATATATTAAGTTCTAAATACTTGATTTGATCAAAATTAGAAATATACTTAGTATATTCCCTGAAATTATTTTATAAAGCTTTGCATATTTTTGATAAAAAAAAATATTTATCAAAATGCATAATATGAAAGAAATTTCAATCAAATTATATTTAAAATACAATTAAAAATAATTAAGTAATAAAAAAAACAAATTGTAAAAGAAATTCACATCATAATATACATGATTCTTTTTACACTCGTGTACTTTACATATACGCTCTATTTGAGCAAGAAAGGTATATTTTGCCATTATTATGATTATTTTCATTTTAAATATAAATAATATATTCATTATTAATATAAAATATAATTTTTGGAATATTTTTCATATATAAAACATTGAAAGTTCTTTGTTTTTTTTCAAATAAAAGAAAATAAAAATAATTATACATATATGAATATTATTTTTATTTTTATGTTAGAAAATATTATATTAGTATAAAATCAATTCAAATAAACGGAATATTTAAAATTTATTTGCATTTTATTTGATTTTAAGAAATGAGTAAACTATACCGTTTTATTTCCTCAAAATAACTCCAGATTCTCTAAAATAAAATAAAAAAAGATTTTTTTTATTTAAAAAACTTATTTCTTTCCATGTTATGAAATATTGACATGAAAAAATTATAAAACAATCATGTTTTTAAATAAAATGAATAAAAATTGTTCACGGGTCCAAATGGACCCAAAGTCCCATAACGTCACTGGGTTTGAAAGTCTTATGAAGGTTAAGTGATTTACCAGTCACCCTGTATTAGAGGCCTGCTCTACTTGCGAGACAATCGGTGCCGTAGTGTCAAACTCTCATATATAAATGTCAAGAACACTGATTGAATGAGAATTTATCACTGTGTGTGAATTTTTGGGAAATGGAGCTTCAGCTTTATAGCTAAGCGACAAATTACCAGTTTGTGTTTTTGGAACGAAGTTCCTTATCGCGCGTTGTGAAAGGGGGCTAGACGGAAAAAAATCTTACGAAAAGTTGTCACGACACTTTTGGCTATAGTAAGCTATTGTAAGCTGTGCGGCGTGCACATGTTTCTCTGTCTCTCTCTCTCTCTCTTAGGGGCTGCGCAGACGACAGACTATCCATGACGCACTTTTTAGTCTGTGAAAATAGAACCTATGCAATTATATGCAGTAACGCACACGACGCGCAAAAAGTCCGGCACACAAATAATCCGTGTAAGGGGCTGCGCAGACGACAGACTATCCATGACGCACTTTTTAGTCTGTGAAAATAGAACCTATGCAATTATATGCAGTAACGCACACGACGCGCAAAAAGTCCGGCACACAAATAATCCGTGTAATTCGGGCAGACCGGATCGCGCCGCGTCGCGCCGCTCCGTACAAAAAGTGTGTGAAAAAAATAGAACGTTTGCTTCAACGCGCGCTAACGCAGACGACACACACTTTAGTCTGCAATCTGCATTTGCTAGTGGTGGACGTAACGCTTCTTTCTTCTTCTTTTTCTGTACTTCATGTACAAAATAATACTTCGCGATCTCTGCACGATTTCCATAGCGTCTACGTCCAGCCCTGGATTTACACTAGGGGCACTCGGGGCGAGTGCCCAGGGCGGCAAATTTTCAGGGGGCGGCAAATTTACTGAGGGCGGCAAATTTCGAAACGAGAAAAAAATATTCAATCCATAAACATCCGATGTTGAATTAAAATTTGTATTCTCAATCACGCTGGTTATTATTACAATTTTTTTTTCATAATAAGAAGTCTGGAATACTGGCCACACAAACTCAAGATTTTTGCTCCAAACGAGCTATCCGTCCACTTTTCGTAGCAAGACTTTTCTCGGCATTTGCAGCTAGTTGCTCGCCTTCTTTTTTTTTATTTTTGGCACTCAAAACGAACTACGCTCTCACTTTTTGCAGTCAGATATACAAAATTTTCTTGGTGCTCGCAGCTAGCTTCTCGCGCTTTAAATAATATTTTTTTTTTATTTTAACACTCGGAGCAAACTATGCATCCATTGTTTATATAGTCACAAAAACAAAATTTTCTCGGTGCTCACAGCGATTTTGGCACTCAGGGTGAAGTATGCGCCCACTGTTGTGTGTGGTCAAATATACAAAATTTTCTCGCTCGCAGCAACCTGCTCGCAGTCTTTTTAGTCAACATAATATTATAATTTTCTTGCTACTCCAAGCGAGTCTTACGCACACCTGTCGTAGACAGATAGATAGGTAGATAAAACACTTTAATGAAACATTGAAAAATAAACTTAAACATAAAAACCCGGTATTATAATCTATGTGTCACAATTCACAATCAGCGGTCTTATTGTAGTTAGCATTATAAAATTTCTCAATTATAATTTCTCTTTTTCAAAGCAAGCTATACACACAGCTTTCGTAGTTAGATGTATATTTTTTTTATAAAAATTCATAATTACATATAATATGAAAGAACTCGACAACAAATTTCTTAGCAAAATGTCTAGCCGATGAGCGTTTATAAATAATATTTCGGCGGAGGGGGGCGGCATTTTCTCACTGCCCAGGGCGGCATTTTGGCTAAATCCGGGCCTGTCTACGTCCCTACAGCTCTGCCGACAGAATGATCGAAGATGTGCGTCGTGTGCGTTGAGTCTGTGAAAAATCCGCAACAGACTTTTTGCGCGCCATGCAGACTTTTTGTACGCCGCAGACTCGATCGTACAAAAAGTGTGTCGTCTGCGCAGTCCCTTATTCGGGCAGACCGGATCGCGCCGCGTCGCGCCGCTCCGTACAAAAAGTGTGTGAAAAAAATAGAACGTTTGCTTCAACGCGCGCTAACGCAGACGACACACACTTTAGTCTGCAATCTGTATTTGCTAGTGGTGGACGTAACGCTTCTTTCTTCTTCTGTACTTCATGTACAAAATAATACTTCGCGATCTCTGCACGATTTCCATAGCGTCTACGTCCAGCCCTGGATTTACACTAGGGGCATTCGGGGCGAGTGCCCAGGGCGGCAAATTTTCAGGGGGCGGCAAATTTACTGAGGGCGGCAAATTTCGAAACGAGAAAAAAATATTCAATCCATAAACATCCGATGTTGAATTAAAATTTGTATTCTCAATCACGCTGGTTATCATTATAATTTTTTTTTGCGCTCATAATAAGTCTGGAATACTGGCCACACTAACTCAAGATTTTTGCTCCAAACGAGCTATCCACTATCCGTCCACTTTTCGTAGCAAGACTTTTCTCGGCACTTGCAGCTAGTTACTCGCCTTCTTTTTTTTATTTTTGGCACTCAAAACGAACTACGCACTCACTTTTTGCAGTCAGATATACAAAATTTTCTTGGTGCTCGCAGCTAACTTCTCGCGCTTTGAATAATATTTTTTTTTTATTTTAACACTCGGAGCAAACTATGCATCCATTGTTTATATAGTCACAAAAACAAAATTTTCTCGGTGCTCACAGCGATTTTGGCACTCAGGGTGAAGTATGCGCCCACTGTTGTGTAGTCAAATATACAAAATTTTCTCGCTCGCAGCAAGCTGCTCGCAGTCTTTTTAGTCAACATAATATTATAATTTTCTTGCCACTCCAAGCGAGTCTTACGCACACCTGTCGTAGACAGATAGATAGGTAGATAAAACACTTTATTGAAACATTGAAAAATAAACTTAAACAGAAAAACCCGATATTATAATCTATGTGTCACAATTCACAATCAGCGGTCTTATTGTAGTTAGCATTATAAAATTTCTCAATTATAATTTCTCTTTTTCAAAGCAAGCTATACACACAGCTTTCGTAGTTAGATGTATATTTTTTTTTATAAATATTCATAATTACGTATAATATGAAAGAA
The DNA here is from genome assembly GCA_947507615.1 of Hemithea aestivaria. Lineage (NCBI taxonomy): Eukaryota > Metazoa > Arthropoda > Insecta > Lepidoptera > Geometridae > Hemithea > Hemithea aestivaria. The sequence goes on along the minus strand of OX382325.1, from coordinate 9,082,201 downwards.
CTCGACAACAAATTTCTTAGCAAAATGTCTAGCCGATGAGCGTTTATAAATAATATTTCGGCGGAGGGGGGCGGCATTTTCTCACTGCCCAGGGCGGCATTTTGGCTAAATCCGGGCCTGTCTACGTCCCTACAGCTCTGCCGACAGAATGATCGATGATGTGCGTCGTGTGCGTTGAGTCTGTGAAAAATCCGCAACAGACTTTTTGCGCGCCATGCAGACTTTTTGTACGCCGCAGACTCGATCGTACAAAAAGTGTGCCGTCTGCGCCGTCCCTTATAGAAAGGACTGGAAAGGAACTTCGTTCCATCCGGGTGTCCCTTGACACCTCTCAAGTTTTTTTAATCTTAAATTGAGTGTGTATGTTTTCCTTCAATGTTTTTCTGTTAATAAATATCCATCTTGTCTCACACATAAATTTGCTTTCACGAGGATAATAATATATTTTTTACTGCATTATACATAATAATAAATATTATTAAATCTAAAAAATCGACATTAATTAGCGTACATAGCCAATCAATGCAATATTTACATTTTCACTGAATATTCTATGTGCAAAATATTTTTCTTATATTGAGAGACTATATTAGATATATAGATAGATAACGCTTTATTGATACAACATGAAAGAACTTAGAACTATATACAATTTGTAATGTAGACAGTGTAACAATTGGCGGTCTTATCGCTAATAGCGATCTCTTCCAGACAACCAAACAGGGAAAGGAAATAAATTACGTACGACGGTGGTTGCATAGATATTAAGTGATGGAAATATGTACATTATATATAGTTACGTAACGTTCTTATATTCTATGTGTATTCAGTGTTTATAGGCGGTGAGACAAAAATGTGTAGCAATACCTTAAGATGGTTAATCTTCCATCATACTTTAACGCTACACTGAGAAAAAATTTAGAAAGTTATATAGAAATAAACATCTAATACAAAAACTAAACATAACAATCTACTTTGCAGGATATTGAATTGAAAACTTTATTGTCCATACTGGTTATTTTGTTAATACTGAAGCTAAAACCCGTCAACTTCAAATGGCCAGAGCATTGTAAATTCAACCTCTTTGTACAACAATTTAAAGTTCAAAATAAAAGCCGAAAAGACCTTAAGTTTCAAGAACAAGTATTACGTTGAGAAGAATAAAATGTTTTAGGGGCGTACCATTTCCTTGAACCTTTGGGCCAAAGATAATATAACGAACTTTGGGCACTGAAAAAGAAAAGTGAAAGGGACCTATATAGTAAAACTAGTGTCCTCACTGTACAGTCAACTACAAAGAGATGTATCCATGTTAGGCTTACATAATGAGTAAATTTTCATTTTGCCACAATGAACTACTCTTGATTCGTGACATTTCTAGTAGCAATCAAACTTTATATTATCATCGACTCGTTTAATATGCAACAATGATGTATCCCACTACTTTTCCTTAGGTGATACATAATAATAGCATTTAAAATGAATCCAATATAGTATAAGATTTGGTGGATACTGAAAATGTCACGAAGTAAGGGTAAATAATTAAGCAAAGGATTTTGATCCAGTTTTTTTAATAGAGTAATTCAAGAGAAAGGTTTATATGTATACATGCTTAATATAGTACCGAAACATTGATAATTTTCTATTAAGCGCGACGAAGTGCGCGCAGGTCCACCAGTTACTTATATATATAAGTACTAGGGTACCCTTGTACCCTAGTACTTATATTTATAGTACCTTGTACCTTATATTTATAGTAAAGGTAGGCTTTCTCTCGATTTTAACTTTTTAGTAGTTTTAAGTTTGAAAGAGGCTTTATATTGTTTTATTCTTTTAAAATTTTACATTAGAATACAATAATACTTTATTGCATACCAAATACCAGAGTTAGACTTTCTTTGCAGGAAGTCGGTTTGCCAGTTATTCTACCGCCTGAGCAGTGATGTGCACACATTACTGTGCTTCTACCGTTCTTTTGGCTTGACACGCTACCGCATGTCTAGATTTATGATAAAATAAATTATTTAGCTAAATCTATGAAATCGAAACAAGTTTGTGGGAGGGGCAGCGACATTGGCGAACAAAGAACGTTACCCTACTTTACAAAAATTCAATACTCTTTCAGTCAGAAAATATGAAATTATCTGAAAATAGGAACAGCGCCATCTAGTTGATTATTTTTAAACGATGACCGCTGCCAACTTCGCTACTGTAAACAAGAAACTGAAAACGTGAAAATGGTTCGCCTTTCTGCTGAAAACGTCTGTAGTTTACGATGCTCGCTTCTTAGCATTGAGTACAGATGGCGTTACTTTTAGCTTTCTTTGCAGATGGCGCTGAACAAAAATTATTGTGGCTTTTCCAAGCTTTTCTTCTTTAGATGTAAAAAGTAGGTACAAAATACCTATGTGTACCTATGCTACATGTCGTGTCCTACGCTTTTTAATTTAACATTTTCGAGTTTATTCGAAATAAATTCACGAGTGTTTAAAATGATAAATGTATAGGTATTATATTACCTAGTCAGGTCATAAGTATTGTCACACAGTAAAAACTTTTCTTTTAGAATGCTGGCCACAAAAAAGTTTATTGAATTCGAATTTCGAATTGTTCATGAAAATAAAAATGTATACTTTTTAGAATTTTACTCATTTTTAAATATGGAGTGGACGCTTAAAGAAGACCGTGTTGCAGTTATTGCGTTGCATCGTTGCGGTTACGCGCCAATTCAAGTTTTGACATACTGAAAAATTTGAATATAACCAAAAGATTCGTTTATCGTACCATCAAACGATACAATGAAGACTCTAGTGTAGATGACAGGTCAAGAAGTGGTCGCCCTCGGTCTGTTAGGACTCCAGCAGTGATAAAAGCTGTGAATGCGCGAATTCAAAGAAATCCCAAACGTAAGCAGAAACTGTTGGCCCTTCAGATGGGGTTAAGCAGAACCACGGTGAAAAGGGTGTTAAATGAAGACTTAGGGCTTCGGGCATATCGAAGAAAAACAGGACATCGTTTAAATGCTCGTCTAATGGACCTGAGACTGAAGAGATGCCGCGCTTTGTTGAAGCGGTACGCGAGAAAAAAATATCGAGAAATTCTTTTTTCGGATGAAAAAATTTTTACCGTAGAAGAGAGCTACAACAAACAAAATGATAAGGTGTACGCACACAGTAGTGAAGAAGCGAGCAACCGTATTCCGCGTGTCCAACGAGGTCATTTTCCATCCTCGCTCATGGTATGGTTGGGAGTTTCTTATTGGGGCTTAACAGAGGTACATTTTTGTGAGAAAGGTGTAAAAACGAATGCAGTTGTGTATCAAAATACAGTCCTGACGAACCTTGTGGAACCTGTTTCTCATACCATGTTCAATAACAGGCACTGGGTATTCTAACAAGATTCGGCGCCAGCTCATAGAGCGAAGAGCACACAAGACTGGCTGGCGGCGCGTGAAATCGACTTCATCCGGCACGAAGACTGGCCCTCCTCCAGTCCAGATTTGAGTCCGTTAGATTACAAGATATGGCAACACTTGGAGGAAAAGGCTTGCTCAAAGCCTATCTTGCATAAATCCCAATTTGGAGTCACTCAAGACATCCTTGATTAAGGCAGCAGCCGATATTGACATGGACCTCGTTCGTGCTGCGATAGACGACTGGCCGCGCAGATTGAAGGCCTGTAATTAAAAATCACGGAGGTCATTTTGAATAAACTTTATTGTCATAAGAATCTATGTTTTGTTACGTTCATTTTGGTATATAAATGGTTACATAATAAATAAACTTGTTCCAATAATTTTATATTAAACATGTGACAGAATTTATGACCTGACTAGGTATATTTATTTGATTTCATTATAATAAGGCAAATATAGGTATTTGTTAAGAAAAAAAATAGTAGGTACAATGTTATAGCTTTTTAAAAGCTACTGCGATAAAGGGCACTAGTAACTTGTACCAACCATATTATTTACAAAATTGTTGCTTGGATGACTACGAAATTAACTTGCTTGAAGATTTTTTAAAATTTAAATATAATTTATTAAGTAGGTATATACGCGAGGAGCAAGGAGATTTAATCTGCAGTATTATATTTTTGTAAACAGCGTGGAGTGATTATTTTAAGATTGTCTCCTACAAAGAACATTTAAAATAAATCTTTCAGTGCGGTGCATCTTGACTGTAATTAACGCATTCCAATTTATTTTAAGCCATTTAATATTAAGGAGTTTAAGTTCAATATACTTTGTAGTACTTTATATAAACAATTTTTAAAAATTATTTAGATTTATAAAATTTTGTTTTTTTTGATAAAGAATTTTTTTATTTGAGAAGAGAAACTGAAATTATTCATTCGTTTTTCACGCAGAAACATTTTTATATTTTCGTTTAGAGTTTAGGGCCAATTGCAAATATTGTTACATTCCTTATTCGTAGGTGTAACAAGAAGATTAACGGCATTTTCGTGACACATAGAATTTCTTAAGAAAAGATATGATTATAAGCTTTTTATTCGTTTTTATACCCACTATGCGCTTAAACCTCTGCTTTATAATATAAAGGAAATATAGTCCATTAGAAACCTTGTAAATTACGTCGCGTCGTGGGGAGTCATGCGGTGTTACAGCACAATTTATATGAAGAATGGGTAATCCCTAGACATTGCGGTCTTGCCACGCCGGAGCATGCAGTAATAAAAGCAGTCTCATTCTTATTGCTGCTAATTTCGTCCTGAAGCTGAAGCAAGAACTTAGCGGGGTATGTTCCGTTACTATATATTTTTTATACTAAATAGGCCTACGTTTGGGTTTACATCCCACCTTATGGAAAGTGAAAATGCGGTCGACGATGGATCACGTAAGATGCCTAGAAGGGTACCTATTCATTCATGCCTTGAAGATACCCAAGTTGTACCGCTCGGGAAACACGGATGACGGCAGTGTTCCAAATGCGACCTATTCTCATTAAAAACGATGAAGCAAAACGCTAAATACAAAATCATACCATAAATCTACATATGTATGTGGATCTATATTTATGTATCTATGTGGATAAGGACATAATGTATGTTTGCCAAGAAGTTTAACAGATAAGGTCTTGTGGAATAGTAAATAGAATACTTATATCCTGATCGTAATCAATTTGATATTAGATAGGTTGTGACCACACACACATTATAAATCCATAGACATTGAAATACATAGATATTTTATTGAAGTTTAATTTGGTTTTAAGTCTATTATGTTAACTTTTGGTATAAATAAAGTGTATTGTATTGTAAAATTTGACAGAATATCCTCAAAAAATAACTATTTTCAAAACACAACGCCGGAATATGTGGTGCCGCAACGTGCTAATGTGTTTAAACTGTAAGTCACATTTATTTTATTATAACTGGTGCAACCCTGTTTTTGAACAGTCTTTTTTTCAAATTACCACTATAGAACAAAACAATGATTTGGTTCATACACGAACTAGTACAAATATAAAAAAAGTTTATTAGGAAATCGATTATTTACAATGCACACCAGCGTATTAGGTACTTGTGCAAGTGCCTGTTTACAAAATCACGAACATCGAACTAAACGGACTCCGTAGTCCATTTAAGCTATCGAAGTAGGTCACAAGGTACCTACTTCACTGATGCGTATGTCCGGGGTCACAATACAATAGGCAGAGAGGAACTAAAGGTCGTAATAGGACCCAAAATGTGACCGTACTCAGAATAAATAGCTCTATGATATCAATTTATAGTGTTGGAATCTTCAGGATGCTCCGATGGAATCTGTACAAAAAAGAAGAGCCGTGGAATTTATGAAGCAAAAAGTCAGTTTCATTTGGGTAGCGACACAATCTATCTTATAACGGTCTAGTCAAGTATCCACTTCAGGCTGATATTTTTTTTTTCGTCTTGTTTTCTTATTGTTACATATCTTAAATTATCAAAATCTATAGGTTTTTTATAGCAGACAGAACGAACGTTTGACCGCAATCTCACCTGTTGGTAAGTGACCATACAGTCTAAGCTGTAGCACGCTTGTTCAGTAAGAACCTATTCGCTCCTTATTCGAACAAACTCACGTCATAGCAAAATAAATTCGGGAAACACTGACGACGGTACGCATATCTGTGTATAAAAATACTACGAGTCTTCTTTTTTTGAACAGCTTATCGATAATAATAATTTTCGTTCGATTCCCGCACTATCATCACGCCCACCTTGTTAGTGGAATTAGTAATTATTGCGAGAGACATTTCAATCTATTGATAGATCACGGACTGACTAATGACTATACAAATTGACTTTTTATTTAAATGAGAATTTAACGAGATAATAACGATTTGTTTTAGTATTTAAATAATAAATATATCTACATAATTATAACACTTCAGTTAGTGGTAGGCAAATCTAGTTTCTATTATAATACTTACGTTATTATTGCATAGACATAATATTTATAAACTTGCTTTGGTAAATAGTAGGTAGTAAATTTTATAATATAATATAATATTAAGGTATTATGAAATTTGGCATACAAATAGGTCATTCTGGCGTCAGTCATCTCCTAAAAAGGACTTGTTAGCGAAATTTGCGAGCATAAATATAGGTCATAGGTTCTCCAAAAACATCGTAAAAAATCTAAAAATATACCTTAAAATCTGGATTTATTGATTATTTTTCCTCATTCGCAGATATCTACGCCAGAATACTTATTTGGGTGTCAAATTTCAACCTAATTCGTTTCACATCTAGAGCCGAGCGTTGGAAGATGCAATTTCCTTGTATTTATTTCAAGTAAGAAGCGTTGGCGCAGTGCACCCAGAATTTTACCTTTGTAAAATACTGGGTAGCACTGTACTAATTATGGGCAGCATTATCTCTTACCATCAGGAGAGCGTCTTGCTCGTCTTCTTACTTCGTTGTATAAAAAAAAAAATTAACTAGCGACCCACCATGGCTTCAATCGTATTATACATCAAAACCTTCCTTCTGAATTCTATCTTTTGCGAAATACTGCATCAAAATCCGTTGATTAGTTTAAAAGATCTACAGACTGCGGAAAACTGCGGAAGCGACTTCATTTTACTATACTGTGTAAAGATATATAAGATATAATATTCTCGTATTACTCGAAGCAAGGGTATCCGAATTGTGTACAAAAATTGTTTGTTGTTACATTTTTTTGCTTTTTCAATTTCCATTTTTGCAATCGAGAGAGCCGTATACTCGCCTTCGAATTTGTTACATTTTTCTTATCACTACGAGTAAATATTAATAAAAATTGAAAAACGAGTGTTCTTTGTATCTGCTGTAGTAGCTGTAGTATTCTTTCCTTGTTTTTTCTCAATATAGACATAATATTTGCCCCCAAAAAAAAGTTTTGCCACCGAAAAATGTATTTGGTGATAGTAATGAGTTCATTATTTTTCAAAAGACGAAGCTAAGCTGTGCCGCTTTAGTTATTTTATATTTTATGTAGATTTCATTGTTCCAGATAAAAATAAATATAAAAAAGTAAATTTAATTATGTAAAGTAAAGTACATAGTGATTATATAGTATTATTTAATAATATATAGTAAAGTAGTGAGAATATTAATGAATTAACACGGTTCCAAAACATATATCAGAGTAGTCTTGAATGAATAATGAATTAATTAATAAAATTAATTTGAACAGAACACTGAACGCACGTCCTATGCTAGAATACAGATATTTGTTATGTAAATGTAAGAAATATAAGCACACACTATTCTAATAAAAGACACCGCGTTCAATAAACGCTCCTTTGCAATAACAGAGCGTAAGTAAAAGCAACGAAAAAGAAACAGTTAATGCAATCTTTATTGAAGTTCTAATCAATGTTGCTATCGAACTACATACATTTTTTTTAATTCAATATAGATCAGCCTTAGACCAAATAAAACTTAAACTAATGGGAACGGGCAATGAAACAAAACTGAAGCTATGCAGTTAGGTAGGTACTACAGAAAAGATTTAACCGATAAGTGCAAAATGGAATAGAGGTAGAATCTTTATTGCATACTAAAATACAAGAAATAGTTATGAACATTATATATGACAAACTCAAAACTAGAGGTAAACAATCGGCGGTCTTATCGCATAAAGCAATCTCTTAAAGACACCCAGGTTCGAAGGGAATTTGAGAAAAAGTATAGTGGCGGCGGGCAACAATAGCTTTTGACAGTGTAGATACAATACTATTAGTCTAAATTATAATTATTATATTAATCTAATAGGCGAATAATATACTACATAGATGTCACTTTTGATTTGCTGTAGGTACGGTGTCTGCCATAAGTCTGTGATTCGAAGCAATAAATATGAGAATCTTAATTAATCTATTAAGATATTCCAAGTATAAAATATAAAGCAAAGATTAATTTAGTCAAATAATGATAGCTTTACAATTTGCTAAGAGTTTCAGTTCAAGAAGCTCTCGGGAAATCTTTTGTTTTTATCACGCAGATTTTGTTGAAAACCACGAGGGCAAGTTTTTGAGTGGTTTTTGAAAGGTAAGAGAAAATGATTTCCTGCCCTTTAACCGTCAGCCATCATGGTTAAGCTTGATGAAAGAAAATAGAGAAATTTGTGTTTATTTTGAGACCTTTCTATACGGCCTGTAAATGTAAAAAATATATATAGAGCACGTTCCTTTGATGTTGTGATTGTTAAGATAGGTCAAGCCGTTTTCAATCTACGAAGAACCTACGTAGTTGAAAGTAGACGCTCATGCTTTTGTAAGCTTTATGTGAGAGCAAGAAAGATAACATTTTATTAACCACTATAATTACAATAAAAAAACGTTATAAGAATAAATATTTCCATATAATATACTGTTGGAAGATTGACTAGTTGGACCGACTTTTTTTTTTCGGTATTAGGTCATGCGGGTACGAGCTGAGCGGCGTGTCATTCTTGTTCGAGATTTCGTTTGGTGCAGACTTCTTGTCGAGCTACCCTCAGTAGCGTCTTTTTGTAAATTCCGGTGTTAAATTTCAATGAATCTCCTTGTAACTAAAATTAGTTTGGGCTATTACCGTTTGCATTTCTTTTTTTAAGAAACGTGCTTCTTATCAGAAGCACGTAGCTATCGCTAAAAATACAGTTTATTATTATGTACGTTGATCTAATAAAAATCAATAACCTAAACCGCAAACTTAACTTATTTAAAAAGATTTTTCAAAGAGAAAATTAATTTCTTTGTATTCTTACCTACTAAATCTTTAATTCTGACAAATTCACGTTTACCTTGAAGTCGCAAAACAAAAAGTTAGTACTTAACTGTGAAAAGGCCAACCTTTGCCAATATACTTTTACAAACTTTTGTTCTGCCAAATTGCCGTAGGGCTTTGAATATTCGGCCGCAAACAGCCTTTTTATCTGAAAGAATTTATTGCCTGGACCAAAACGTAAAGCCTATTCCATCAAGTCAAGTGCCTTTTCAAATACTGAACAGTAGCTAGTTAACATATTTCGAAATTACCTCTATAAAGAAAAGAATGTGTGAGGATTTGTCTTCCATTTTAAAAAGATTACAATAAATATTAGCTAATTTTTTATACAATAAATACTACAATTGATATTATTATGTAAACAAACGACTAAAACTCACGGAAATAATGTTCGAAACTAGGCTCGACCCTGGCTTGACCCTTTGTTTACATAATAATATGGATAACTCTCACGTTAGTTTTCAAAAACGCACTACAATTGATATTATTGATAATATAATATTTACATAGTACAAAATAAAGTCGCTTCCGCTGTCTGTACGTTTAGATATTTTAGACTACTCAACGGATTTTAATGCATATTTCAGCAATAAATATAGTGTGGTTCAAGAGGGAGGTTTATACCTATATGTATAACACGTGCGAAGTCAGGGCGGGTCGCTAGTTATATTATGCACTAGAAATATTTATCGTGAACATGTTAAAATAAGATTATACTAACATAATTTTGAAAATAGGAATTGGAATCAAATGCAATTTACAAATATATATTCTTTTAAAGTATGACAAGAGAAAATTCTCCAGATCTTACAAAATGCTGCCATTCGCGTTAGAGGGTACATTTATTATTAACGATCCACTCCATCTAGGTATATTATCAGTAAAGTGAAGAGCATAATATTTCGTTCTTTTTTGCTTAAGGGTAAAAAAAAGATAAAATACGATTTTGGAAACCGTGAGCTTTATCTATTTCAAAGGCACATGTCGGGTTCTACAGTCGTGAACTCGTGATGTAGGACATCGTAATTGTCCGAAACCGTTGAGATATTCTCGCAAGTTTAATGTTAGTTGAGTAGTAGGGTAATTATTAAAAATGTATGTCTCCATAAAATACTGTTGTATCCCCTGATCGGTCTAATTGTATGTTACTTTTTCGCGAAATAAAATTCATTTGCAAGAGTTCACTGTATAGTAGGTAAGGTACATCAAACCGAGAGCCGCACCGCAACGCAACGCATAACTAAATCGGCGGATTTTAGTTATGGGTTACGTTGCGTATATTTTATATGATCTAAAGCACACTGTAGGCACATAACATACAAACCACACTTATAAATAGGTATTATTATTATAAATAAGAAAGTACGGAAGTGTGTGGATGACCATTGTTACCTCTTCACGTTAATCAGATGAATTGGTTCAGACTTTTAAGTGTGAAAATGTAACAATCACACAAACGTTACTTTTCAGGAGTTAAATATCTTACTAATATTATAAACGTGAAAGTTTGTAAGAGTGTATGGATGTCTGGATTTGTGTTTCTTACTCTTTCACGCCTAAACGGGTGGACCGATTGAGCTGAAATTTGATATAGAGAGATAGTTTAGACTCTGGAATAACGTATTAGGATACTGTACATCGAGTAAAACTGCTGGGCGCAGCTAGTATACCATAATTAGCTGTAACTAGCACAGAATTTAGCGAATAAATTGTTCATTTAGGTGTGATCGCTTACAGACATAGGTTTCAAAAAATCTATTCTACAGCCTACAGGGTCGCTTTCAGACCGTATTAATAACAAGGTTGATAGGGTGTCTTTATAATCCCGTCACTGTCTAAACACACCCATGAAATAATACAGATAAGGTAGCGTTTGGCTTGACAAACCAACAAAGGATGATTGAATTTGGAGGCAAGATGAGTCATATTTGCCGATCAATGTTGTTTGTGATACCAAATGATGATGTGCCAAGAACTTTACGGCTAGAGACAGGTGGACATTTTAACACAATCTGACTGTCAGGCGTCATGTTAGAGATCATAACGAATATAATATAATATACGACAAATAATAGGCCCTGAGTTTCATATAGGATTTTGGTTAACCATCGTTAGCCTGGTTGTTAGTAGCGTGTATACCTATATATCGACAAACTATTTGACAAAATTTTGAAATATAAATTTATGCAATTAGTTTAGCGTCACCCGATATTTAGACCAAAATTAAGAGAGCGTTTTTTTTAATTTTTTTTTACTTATTATGATTCATCCTAAATATCATGATTAATCAAATGGATCTTTGTAAGAATATTACAAGTACAACGTCATATGCGTAAACGAGTATAAAAAGTAATAATAAACACTTTAAATAAAATTTGCATTTGATAATTAAATTAATAAGATTAAGATGAGTGGGTGTTGGTTTGTTTTTTGTGAGTATTTAAATAGAATGGAATTGTCTAAAGCTTGCTAAGAAAGATGTTGAAGGTACAATTTTATTTCGCTCTTTCGTACCGTGACTCAGAAGAAAGTATCACTGGTCTCCGAGGAACTCGCTGCCTTAATTTTTTACATCTTCTATTTATTAGTACTGACGCTGTTTGGCAAATTACAGTATTAATATTTGATTAATAGAATGATCCGTCGCATTATTTTAGATATAATGAGCCCTGGCGGCATAATAAGACGACTTTATTGGAAGTATTTTTCGTATTTTACGATACGATAAAGAACTTTTCCGGTTGTTATTCTATGAGGTCGAAGACAGCTCATAATATCAAAGATATGACTCACGAATAACAGAGTTCTACTCCTTTATAATGACGTTTCAAGATCTTTTATTGGTAACACATTATGTCAGATTTATGCGCCTCTGGACGGTTTTATGCAAACATCTGTTGCACGCAACTTTTCTTGAAGTATCAATAGATAAAATTATATACCTAATGGATATAATAGAACTTTCGTATAAGTAATATAAAACTGACGGACCCGGAGGACCTGAGCAACTTTATCGTGAATTAATCATATATTGTCAGTGGCCAAAACTCTCATAGGATTTGCGCGTCAATGATGTAAGTTATATGAATCTGCGAAATACCTGTAAAAATGTAAACCTTTTTGAGGTAAAAGCAAGCTGCAAACAATTACGATGTTGGATAAAGCAACTTTATAAAAACATCTACTTAAAGGTACCTATAGCTTCAAGGATAATCGCTTAAAGGTATACAATCTACTCTAAAAGAAGACAAAGAATGCATTTTCTTTATAAATTAAAACCGCAAGCTGCCCCGATAAGCTTACAAAGGGACTCATCCCAACCGTACGGTAATGCATACTGATAGAATTAGTAATGTGTAACCTTTTACAATGCATATCGATACATTCTCGCTGTCTATTTATAAAGTGGAACGTACATCTGACGTTCTACGAGAGCAAAGCTACAAAGCATCACTTCGAACGTGATTTACATTTTCACGGATTGCACTGGCTGGAAATGCCAAGTCAATTTGTGTTTTTTAAAAAGAATTTAAGGGTACGAGTACAAAATTCTATCTGTATGTATTTAAATAGACAGGACGGTGCGGTGGTATCTTATTAGAATTGAAAAAAATAAATACATAGGTTCAAAATAAGTCTTTTTATAATATTGATCAACATCCTACTAATAAAAATACTTTCAGTAATTATTATATATTATGTATGTGTGTTGTGTGTGAATGTTCGTGTGTTACCTCTTTACGCTTTAATAACAGCTAAACTGATTGAAAAGAAATTTGGTATGTTAACGATATGTAGAGTTTAGACCTTGGAATGATACAGGGGCGTCTTTGATTTCAGCCTGTGCCGATGGGCGCAGCTAGCAATTCAAAAAGTTTCTTTAGCCAAAAAAATCTAAGAAAACTTCTTCATGGCATAACCAATGCTTTTAACGAGATTAATAAATATTGTAAAAGGTTCTATTTATATAAGTCCAAGTTTTCTCATAAAGCAAAGGACTCTTCATTCTTTCTTCTTCATTCATCATAATTGAAAGAGCTTGACTTGCAAAAGTGCCTTAACAAGGCCTATTTGAACAAATGAATTTTGAAATTGAATTAGACGTAGGTAATTTGCCAGAGCTTCAGCTGGTGGGGCCCGTTATAAATCGCTTAAACCCTGTGCTTCCTTAAATCGCTTGATCCCTATATTAACAAAGCCGTCGGTCGCTTAATTAAAATATCTGTCTTGTATGAGAATCTATTACTGTAATATCGAAACGGTGTTTAATTAATTAAATCATCTCATGCTATTGTACGAGAATGTATGAGCTAGGTGGTGTAATTTAATTTTGAATTTATATCAAAGCCACTCGGCCTTAAAAACTTTTACATTTTTATTACAAATCAAATACAACTTCTATTCAAAATAAAAACTGAGTCGCCGAACGGTCATTATGGAACTGTTCGGGTAATTATTTTTGTTGAGATTTTCTTAACCACGGTTTCGAGCAATTACGATGTCCTTCATCAGGAGTTCACGTCTGCAGTACCCGACGTGGACTGGCCCGCCCAAATCCGAAATCTCAACAAAAATTATTACAAGAGTACAACCGTGTCGTATTTGTAATGGACAACACTCACGGTAGTTTTCAAAATCATGTTCTGGTAAGTTATGTAGTGAAACCAGGTCGGGAGGGATTCGCCTTGCCTATTTGACCGAGAGAGAGAGATACCTCGGCATTTATTATATCTACTAGTGGACGCGAGCGCACTTCGCTGCACCTAACTGAAAATTACCAGTGTTTCTCTACTATACTCGTATTATGCATGTATTCTACATATAAACCTTCCTCTTGACTTTGTTTTATACTATGTAGGGACAACGCTGGTGTTGCATACCTCTATCAGTCGGGTAGACCGATTGTGTGTAACATAAAGAAATAGTTTTTAGGTAAGACTGGTGACCTTAAAGTTTCGCTCTATGTGAAAAGGATGAACACAAATTAACGTCGAAATTGGAACCAGTGATTTAGACACAATTGACCGCTGCGCAATAATAAATCACATTGATTAATGGAACAGGAGATACATCGGTGTATAATTTTGAATTTGTTCGCCACGTAATCAAAATCAGAATGTATTTTTTAAATATATTAAAAATAAAACTGTATGTAACTTTTGCAAAGTAAAATTGCATTGATAAGTCTATGTCAATAATAAAAGGGGTACAGATAATAAAAACGTTTAGATATCCTGCTAATATAGAGGTAATATAGGATGTACATTGTGTAGATATAATATTATTATGTCACGCCTAAACGGCTGAACTGTTTAGAACTGAACAGAAATTATAAGCCCTAGGATGAGACATAGGCTTTTCCGCAGGGTACATTGTACATATATCTAAATACACAAAACGAAAGTGTGCCTGATTAACTAACTTTTCTGTTAATGCACAGCCCAAATGGGAATGGGAATGAACGGGTGGGTTGGAATTTGAAATACGTATAGATTTTAAGACGAAGACATCTGCTAAGGATTTCGCCACGTAGGTAAAACTACGAGCATAAGCTAGTAATTCCATATGACAGTAGTAGTTAGAGGTTTTTGACCGACATGGCATCCCCACATAATCTTGTGGTCAGTTGTGGTAAAGCGTTCCAAGCTAAATCCCACACATCTGTTGGCATGTCAGTGTTCCCGCCATCATTCCGAAGCTGCACACGGAATACAGAATACCTGATAATGCAAGACGCACACGTATTACGAAGTGAATAATGTAGGTAGAATTTACCCAGAATTACAGTGCATCTCTACGCCAAGTCAAATGTTCGTGACGTTCAGAGAACGACGTGTTCGTTAAAACTGGACGATGTGTTCGTCTAGTTACTTTCCGTGCTGCAATATTAATGGTAGCTTAGTGCTTCATAAGTTTCAACAAAGGAAAGAAAAGAAACTTTTCCAACTAAAGTCCCAATATACGTAAGTGATACAACTAAAGTAATCCGACCTAATTGTGTGTTGAATACAGTCTAAAAATATAATATCATATTATAACTATAACGTATTAATATTATATTTATAATTATCTTTCGGTTAAAGACGTTCCACTTAAATTAATTTGATGATGCAAAAACATAATATACATTTTAGGATAAGAATACATAAGGTTATATCACAGAGGTTTTTATAAACCTAGTTGAGTTTATAGCATAGGTCAACATACGATACTAGAAAATGCCATATTAGCGCTAGAGAAAAGTCATGTGGCACTTAAAAATCTTTTCAACGCAAAAGGCCTTTGAGAGCGCAGCTTCCAATTTTTTCACCATCTCATCCGTAGATACATTTTTAGACGAGAATAACATAGATTTTATTTCGAAAGGTATCACTATATCTCGCTAATATTATAAACGTAAAAGTTTGTATGGATGTCTGGATGTATGTTTGTTACTCTTTCTCGCCTAAACGGGTGGACCGATTGAGCTGAAATATAGAATAGCGGGTAAAACAGCTGGATGCAGCTAGTTCTTCATAAAAATATGGTAAAATATTTTTTACTAAGACGAACAACAATGTTAACAGATTTAAAAAAATACACCTATGACTTTCTTCTCCTAGAGGTACTTTCAAAATATGAGCAGTAGTAGAGCCTTAAGAATTAGAATATTATATTACTTTAGAAAAAATGATTTTTTTTAAAATTTAATGATGAGCTTTCATGTACCTTTGAAGAAGATGTATAATATTGTAGGTCCTTATCTAATTATAATATAGGTACACCCACTAATACAATCTAGCTTGATTTACGACTTTGAGTTAGGATGTTTAAAATTTAATAGAGAACTTTATTCGTTAACTAGCTGACCCGCGCGCACTTCGTTGCGCGTGAGAGTCAATTAATAAAGCGAATTCGGTGCTGCTATTTTGACTATGATTGTATTTCCATCCCCGCGACTTTGTAAGCGTAAAATAAGGCATGGCTATAATATTTGCTCCCGCTGTGGATAGCGAAGAATATCGGGCTGAATATTTCTATGCAGTTTTGTTCGCTACCGTAGGAACCAATGCTATGTCCTTTCTCAGAGATCACACTATTTAAGTTTAGCGGTTATTGATTTCCATCACAAATTTTCACGCCTCTCCTCAGGAATTAATACTATTTGTGGTCCTTTCCCGGTAACTCTTTAACTTATCTCTATTATAATTTTTCTAAGCTAAATTATAATTATAGGTTACTAATTTCTCACACCATCCTTCCCGCGACTCAAATCAATTCCGTGGTTCCTGAATTTCCATTAAAACTCTGACCCTGAAGGTGGGGGAAGGATCAATACTGAGTCTCCTTAAAAGTTAATTTCTGACATAACAAACTATTCATTAACAGAACCAAAATTCTGAGTACTGGTGAGTTCGCAAAATCTCTTCTTATCGGTCGCCTACGTTACATAAAAAATACGTGGTCCAAATTTTAGCTTAAACGAAGAAGTGGTTACCGATATCCTACACAAACTGCACCCCCTCTTTCCTCCCCTCAAAGGTTGATTTCTGGGATAAAAAGTATCCCATATTTTTTTTAAGTCTCAGTCTACCTTTGTATCAAATTTTAACTCAATAGGGTCCTATTTCCTATACAAACTTTGACCCCCTAACGCTTCAATTCGAAGGTAATTTTTGACATAAAACTTATTATTATTCCTCAACACATCCCCAATAATCTTATTGTGGATTTGTATACAAAAGTTTTTTAGGAATTATAATTCCCGTTCCCGTAAGAATTTCGCAAAATCCCCTCCCCTCTTACGGGTCGTGAAAGTCACATAAAGAACACACTGTCTAAATTTTAGCGTAAAATATAACTGGTTACTGATTTCCTACTCAAACTTCTACCCCCCTTACTCCCCCGCACCCCTCCCTCTTAAAGTAAATTTCTGTCTAAAATAATATTCAGTGTTCCTAAACAAAACTCAAACCATGATTCCACAAAATTTCACCTGAATTGGTTTAGCGGTTACGGATTTGCATACAAAAGTTTTTCGGGAATAATTATTCTCGTTTCCGGGGAAATTTCGCAAAATACCTTCATATCGGTTGCTTACGTTACCTAAAGAATACGTTGTCCAAATTTCAGCTAAAACAGAGAAGCGGTTAACGATTTCTTACCCAAACTTGCATCCCCCCTTTATCCCGCCTTTGAGGTTGATTTCTGGGATAAAAATTATCCCATATCATTTTGTAGAACTCAGTCTACCTCTCTACCAAATTTCAGCTCAATAGGGCCAGCGGTTCTAAATTTCCCATACAAATTTTGTGCCCCCCTTACCCCCCTCTTAGAAGTTAAATTTTGTCATAAAAACTATTTAATGTTCCTCAAAACAATCCCAACAATCGTTTTACAAAATTTCAGCTCAATCGGTTCAGCGGTTAAGGATTTGCATACAAAAGTTTTTTAGGAATAATTCCTGTTCCCGCGGAAATTTTGCAAAATCCCTTTATATCGGTCATCTACGTTACATAAAAAATACGCTGTTCAAATTTCAGCTTTAAAAGATGGCCGATTACTGATTTCCTACTCAAACTACTACCCCTCTCTTCCCCCTTCAAGGTTGATTTCTGGGATAAAAAGTATTCCATATCATTTATTTGGATTCAATCTACCACTGTACCAAATTTCAGCTCAATAGGGTCAGCGGTTCTAAATTTTCCATACAAACTTCGACCTCCCTTTACCCCCCTTAAAAGTTAATTTTCGTCAAAAAAAAAAAACAAAATTCCTAAACACAATCCAAGCAATCGTTTTACAAAGTTTCAACTCAATCGGTTCAGCGGTTAAGGATTTGCTTACAAACGTCTTTTAGGAATAATTCCCGTTCCCGTGGAAATTTTCCAAAATCCCTTTTACCGGTCATCTACGTTACATAAAAAACACGCTGTTCAAATTTCAGCGTTAAAAGATGGCCGGTTACTGATTTCCTACTCAAACTTCTAACCCCCTCTTCCCCTTTCAAGGTTGATTTCTGGAATAAAAAGTATTCCATATCATTTATTTTGACTCAGTCTACCGCTGTACCAAATTTCAGCTCAATAGGGTCAGCGGTTCTAAATTTTCCATTCAAACGTTGACCCCCCTTTACCCCCCCCCTTAAAAGTAAATTTCTGACATAAAAACTATTCAATGTTCCTAAATACAATCCAAACAATCGTTTTACTAAATTTCAGCTCAATCGGTTCAGCGGTTACGGATTTCCATACAAACGTTTTTCGGGAATAATTCCCGTTCCCGGGAGAATTTTACAAAAATCCCTTTTTATAGGTCGCTTACGTTACCTAAATAACACGCTGTCCAAATTTCAGCTAAAACAATGGAGCGGTTAACGATTTCTTTCACAAACTTGCAACCCCCCTTTCCCCCTTTTAAGGTTGATTTCTGGGGTAAAAAGTATCCAATATCTTTTTTTAGGACTCAATCTACCTGTGTACTAAATTTCAGCTCAATAAGGTCAGCGGTTCTAAATTTTCCATACAAACTTCGACCCCCCTTTACCCCCCCTTAAAAGTAAATTTCTGACAAAAAAACTATTTCATGTTTCTAATCACAATCTTAACAATAGTTTTACAAAATTTCAGCTCAATCGGTTCAGCGGTTACGGATTTGCATACAAACGTTTTTCGAGAATAATTCCTGTTCCCGAGGGAATTTAGAAAAATCGCTTCTTATTGCACGATGAAGTTTTCCAAAGAATACGCTGTCCAAATTTCAGCTCGATCCGTCCAGCCGTTTGGGCTGTGCGTTGATAGCACGAAAGTGTACGAACGATTTTATATAATAAGAAGATAAGTAAATCTTTAGATTGATATAACTCTTTTATTTAAAAACCGATTTAAATAAAACCAATACTATTTAAAAATTAGAGAAATTTGCAACGTTTTAGCGAAAACTGCATACAATTCGGTTGTGCCGTTTTATCACACATAAGTAATAACCTTTTTACAAATTAAGCCTAATAAAACTACTCTGGTAAATTTTCGTTTATGGCCACATCGATAGATGGCGTATTTTTAGTTTGTCGCACTTTTTGCTTTTTGATTTTTTTGAATTGAATTTACTTTATATTCTATTACTTTTACTTCAAAATTTTGATGTAAATTAGGGGCGATGTGTCCGATATAAATGATTATTATTTATTTTATTATTTTATTTTACGTTTCCCTAGGAAAAATTGACAAAATGTTTTACGAATTAGATCGCGCAAGCGACTTTTTCGCATCGTTTTGTTCATATGCGTATTTTCACAGTTCACCTTAGTAAAGGATCACAATGAATGGGGAGAAATTTCCATTCTTATTATATGTATGGATGTCAGGAAATTGCGGTTAGCTTAACTTATTAACGATAAGTTAATATTTCAATATTTGCCCAATAGCAATATTATAATAATTTGCTTACTTTGGGAAGATTTAATATTCAGTGTTTTGGAAAATACCATATATTATGTACATTACAGTGCTTCGGTAGAATAGCACTGTAGCTAGTGAAATTACTGGTCTGAGGAGTCTTAACATCTTATGACTCTCAAGTAAGAAGCATTGGCGCAGTGCACCCAGAATTTTACCTTTGTAAAATCCTGGGTAGCAAACTAATTATGGGCAGCGTTATCTGTTATCATCAGGAGAGCGTCTTTCTCGTCTTCTTACTTCATTAAATAAAAAAAAATAAGTTTCGGGTGTTATTTTTCGGTCTAGATGGCGGCATACATTATTCTAATTAGGTAAATAATACCGTGAATTACATTATATAATTATTGATTTTATATTGCAACTATACTACAAATTGCGGTTTTCAACTTACCCCAACTTTTTAACACTGGAATTATGAATCTACTTGTAGATTAAACGCTGCAATGCAACAAAATCTATGTCATTTCAAAGCTATGAAATTTTATCATATAATATACCTTAGTATAGGTAATATACCTAAAATAGGTATCTCATAAAAAATAATTCATCATCTTCATGCCCTTCTCTTACACTAGGTAGGGTCGGCATAACACGTCTTCCTCTTTCATTATACTCTATCCTCATTAACTTCCCTACTTCGCAAATCTTCTTTCACATAGTTCATCCAAACCATTTTAAGACGCTCTCCTTGAAAATAAAGTTAATTAAAAGAGGTTTAATATGTAGAAATCTAGTATAGACATTCTTTTCATTGTATGTTTAAATAAGCCAGCACGTATACATTATATTAATTAGGTCGTTAATTTACCTGAATTGAGACAGCTCTTGATTACGCCTTTAATAATTAATTAACATCTTCCGAGATCAGGGACTTACCTGTAAGCAAAGAGAAAATACATTTTAGTTAACAAAGTGAACTTTCTGCCCTTAGAATAACTAAAAGCTAGTTTCGAAATAAAGATAGGCTCATTGAAATTCAAATTCAAAATAATATAACATTTTCATAGGCTTATAGCTAGAAATTAGATTATCTATGCGAAACCTTATATCAATAGAGATATTATTCCCTGCAAAAAAATATATTCCGTGTTCATAATTGTAAATTAACGGAATAAACTCACTTGTATTTACTTCGGCTTCGTGCCGACCGTTTCGATCCTGTACGAGGATCTTCTTCAGGGAGCTGCTGCGGTTACGCGCCGACGTCCGCGTTGCGCATAGCACAACGGTCGGCACGAAGCCGAAGTAAATACAAGTGAGTTTATTCCGTTAATTTAATATTATGAATCTAAGTACTCACGAATTGTTTAGTGCAAAAATATTCTGTGTTATTAAAGCATATGCAAATACAGTTCATTCGGTCGTTTAGACGTAAAGAGTTACCAAGGACTCATAGGTACAAATGTTTTATTGATAACATGCTGTGCAAATTAGAAGATTATAATTTGTTTTAGAGGTTCTATGGTCTGTGTAAGGTTCTAGACTCCAGGCTTTGATGAAACTAATTAAATTTATTTATTGTCTTACAATTGATATAGAGATCGCTCAGTCATTAAGTACACGTCCAAAGACCAAAGATAAAAACTTTATACTGGAGCAAAGTTAGAAACCTTATAATGGCGAAGTGATGAACTTTAAGACTTTAGTTATTACGTGCTGAATCTATGTCCTGGAACTTAATGGAATTTGAAGAGCGATATAGACTGCAGAGCTGAGAGTTTATAAAGTTTAAGTAGAAACCTCTTATATTATGCTAGAAGATGAACGAGATGAGCCGAACGCTTGTCTGTGGTAAGGCGATGACGCCCGCCTATTACAATCAATGCACATAAGTATTATATCGGTATTATATAAGCTCGAAGTCGCTCAGCGTGCTATGAAAAGGCTTTCGAATCAGAAATGAAGAGATCCGTAGACGAACTAAAGTCACCTATATAGCCCAGCGGATTAGTAAGCTGAAGTAGCAATAGGCAGCCCACATATCACGCAGAGCGAATGACCGATGGGGTCGAAAAGTGTTTGAGTGGCGGCCACGGACTAGCAAACGTAGCGTAGGACGTCCACCCACAAGGTGTCACCGGAGACGCTGAATGCAGGTCGCTTCCAACCGGTACATATGGAAGTCCAATGGGGAGGCCTATGTCTAGCATCTTTCGCTATACTGCGCTGCGCTCGTCTTCCAGAGACATAATATTTAAACTCTTCCATAACTAACCTAACCCAGTAATTTCCTAGCTGATAAAGCATTGCTTTACTCGCAACAAGATACGCTAAGAGTAAATAAGCTTGCTATAAATATTAGCCAGTGAGAGATATTGCTTGAGATTTTCCAAAGACGTACTTATATTTCCCGTTGTAGGTTGAAATTGAATGAGTCATGATGACTCTCGACCCAGGCAGGGGACAGATGTGCGAACTTTTACCGATAAATTCAATTTGCCTTGGTGTGTGCGACTAGATTTCTAAACCCTTTTTTTATTTATTTGGATCGCATGACCAGTTCAACGGAGCTCAGTATTTTTATTCCACCACGCTTATTTTATTTAAAAACAACTTTTCTTTGATATGTTCAACTTTTCTTTGATTATTTTTAATTTACATTTTTTAGAAAATATCGAATACTGACCATTACCTCATTGTATATTCTGGAAGTAGGTCTATTTGTTAACAAACATAAAGACATGTTTCACCTAGTTAGCACATTAAGCAGCCACCATGGCACTCGGTCACAATATAAAAATAAATTATTTCGTGAAGGTATCAGACTTACATTGACATCGAATAATTGTAATATAATGTGTGTTAAAATATATAATAAAATTCCTGACTCATTCAAAAATATGACATCTAATAGATTTGAGAATAATTTAATGACGTGGCTTGCCGAAAAATGTTTTTATAGTTTGAATGAATTTTTTGATTATAAAATCTAATACTGAATTAATATTTCTAATGTAATTATTTATTTAAATCTAAATGTAATAAATGAATATAATTTAATATATTATGTATAAAATTACTCTAATAAATAGCAATCCAAATGTAATATAATTAATTAATTGTCCTACGCCTGAAAAGGCAGATTTAGGCTGAACTATGTTTAGAAATGTGAACTGTACATATATTAACCTTAAATCTGAGGAATAAATGATTTATGATTATGATTATGAATGAAAACGTTGCTACTGAAAGATCTTTTTTCTAGAGCTTAAAATAAGTTAGTTTAAAAGTCAAGCAGGTTTTCTTTGTATAGAATAGTTAATTAGGTAACGGCATAATATAAAACGACTAATGCATCAACACACAGGGATAATAATAGGTACGAGTGTACATTTCATAATAAAGTGAAAACACATCAGAATAATAAAGTGAGGGCAAACGATAATACAAATAAAAGCTCTTACGTCAGATAAAACATTTTTGAAAATGCAGGATAAATAATATGAACCTAAACTTTAATTGCACAAACAGTAAAGACTGAAACTTAAACAAGTAGTACAAGTACACATTTTTCCAGCAAAATCACTTTTTGACAAACCTTTTTACTTAAAAGTGTAGTTGTAAGAACATTAGTTCAGTAATTATAATTTTGTATAATCTTATTGGTCCATCTTCTTATCCGTACTTATAAATCCAGACGTTTCCATATTTTTGAGGCACAGGTATGTAAGGTTGTGCCGACAGCCAAGGTTCTACGTGACCGCAATTACAGCCGAGTCCTGCATCGCATTACAGCGGATTATATTTGATAGCTTTTTAAGTACTCTCATAATTTAGATATTTGTTATAACTTGGATGAAACTTTTATGTAGGTTTAAGATACGACAGAATGACTGTGTTCGCATCGGACGTTAGCTTTTTTTATACAAAGAAGTAAGAAGACTAGCAAGACGCTCTTCTGATGAAGAGATAACGCTGCTTTCTATACTAATCAGTACAGTGCTAGCCAGGATTTCAGAATGTTGTTAAATAATATATATAGAGTCATAAGATGTTAAGACTCTTCAGCCCATTATTTAAACTAAAACATACATCTGAAATGTCTGAGTCACAAAAGTTTCAGTACCTAGCCATCCGCACTTGCTTATCGTAAATAACTCAATAATTAATTAGGTATTATAAGGGTGATTCCTGAGAGTCAAAATTTTACGTGTCTGGGGGAATAAACTACCCGTAACATAAAAATTCTACCTAAAGGTATTTTTTTCCTGTTAGTCTAAGGTTCAATCTACTTAATGCATGATAGACATCAGGTTATATTTAGCTGGAAGTATCTAAAAAAAAATGTAAAAGCCCTGAAATTTGATTACCGTGGGCTGTCCCTTACACATTTTCGGAATAAAATATATTTTTTACACTAATTTATAAAAGGAATTTAATTAATTCCTGTGATCAAAGCTGTAAAAGGTGAACTGTTATATGATCAAAAAAATACGCGAAGGCTGTACTCAGTGTAGTTTTAGAAAAAATAACAAATTTAGGTTTGTCCCCGGACAAAAAGTGATTCCCATGGCGCGCGACATAACTACCCACATTTCACAAACCACAATACTTAGAAGCTTGTACGCACGCTATTGGCTAACTTCGATTGCGCTCTAAACATCGTGAAGAGAGGCTCCTCCTCTCGTTGTTATAAACTGGATTTACGAAGGTGAGAAATTGATTACCGTGGTTTTGGTTCACTAGATCATTGATTACCTTTTCCATGTTTAAAAATATTTTTTTATCCATTACGGTTTTTTGACTAGGGTGTGCAGTTAGGAAAAGGGTATTGTTTATCATATATTTTATTAATTTTGGTCTATAATTATGGTATTTAAAAATATTGACAAAAAACTATACAATTTTGATTTCCATGGTATTGATTCGCATGGCATTTTACCACGGTGATCAATTTTCCCCTGAGTTTTCTTGCGCATTCTTTCACTTTTTATCCAACTACAACGAAGCCGCAGGTATGGAAGTGATTTTGACAGTTTATATTTGTATATTTCATTATTTCAGATATTTTTTTTATATTGTATACATCAGATTTTTTTATATTGTACTATAGTAGACAGCCGCTCTGGCTTATGCGGCACCATTATATCCCCACATTAAAAAGTCGCTCAGCGAGCTATGGAGAGGGCTATACTCGGGGTTTCTCTACGTGATCGAATCAGGAATGAGGAGATGAACCAAAGTCACTGACATATCTCCGCGGATCAGGAAACTGAAGTGGTAATGGGCAGGCCACATAGCACGTAGAGCGAATGGTTGATGGGGTCGAAAAGTGTTCAAGTGGCTACTACAGGCAAGCAAAGTTCAGCAGTAGACGTCTTATGGCTGAGATGATGTATGATAAAAAAAATAAAACGAAACTATGGGCTGACTGCAACTTTCAGTCCAGATTAACCTAACTAATGATAAATGTACAATCTGATGACAGCTTCTGGAGTGAATGTCAGTGACTGTGACTGAGAACTTAATCTCATATTCTAGGACTATATATTAAATATTTTTACATTGTTAAAGACTGCAATACGTTGATTTTATTTAGTTTACATGATTATTATATAGAGAGCCAATATAGACCTTTTTAATACTTTATGTTTGGTGTATATCTGTTTGGATTTTTAATCATTTCTATTTTATATGATTAGTATGTAGAGGTTAATATTTAAATAATAACATAGAATTCAAACAAAATAGTTTTAATTTTGATTCCCATGCCACACTTTATTGATTCCCGTGGCACCAAAAATTTAAATTTAAATATCTTCTAAACAAAACAAGTTTTAATGATGCCTATTTGATTAATGTGCTTATAATTATGGGAAATTTGATGTTTTACATGTAAAATTCAATAATACTTTTATTTAAAATCTGCCACGGAAATCACTTAAATACGCCCGATCTCAGGATTTACCCATAAATGTTCATTGGTATATTTTGAAGGCGTACTGATTTTGCTTAAGAGATTTGTGAGAACGATTTAGATTTTAAAGCATTTAATGTTTGTAAGATTTATATTTCTGTAATTAGCCTCATTTCATAGAACGTAATTACATAAATTTATTTTCAGCTAGGTGTAAAATATTGTATTACAAAATTAAATGTTTGTTTTATCTCTCTCCCATATCAAACACCTTATAACATTATTACAACGTAGGTACCTATTTGTTGTTTCTTTTATTTTAATATTGGCTATAATATAATTTCCTTGTTAGTTGCTTTTAGAAAAGTTTTAACTTGAACAGGTGAAGTATTTTTGTGAATCTTGGCAAAGAAAATAGATTGTATTGGGTCAAAGGTTTTAATTTTAATTTTTCATTTTCAAAGGCTAATTTTTCCCACAAAATGAACACTTGAAGAAGTAGTAAAAGGAAGATGAAGTATTATTGTATTTTCTTTAATAATATACGCAGATGAAGCCGTAAGCTCCGCCTAGTATCTTATAAATAGCATTGATACGATGAAGCGTAAAAATATTTCCAGTATCTTTTTATGTGTTAATAAAATTGAGGACGTGAAAATATGGCTTCCACCGATGTATCAAGAGCGTTGTCTATAAACCCTTCACATTTTCTATAAAAGGTTTTGATTTCTGGGAATGAAATAAAGAAACGTGGATATTACCTCTATTTTATCTGAATATATAAAAGTAAAGTGTGACTGATTGACTGATCTATCAACGCACAGCTCAAACCGCTAAACGGATTCGCGTGAAATTTAGAATATATGTAGGTTTTATGATTTAGACCTCCGCTAAGAAAGGATTTTACCACGCGAGCATAGCCGCGAGCACAAGCTAGTCTCATATAAAAAAGAGACATATACAATAGGTACCAAAGTAGTACAGTCATGACCCAGAGTCTCAAGCAATGCAATAAATAATTACTTAGGAATATTTAAATCTATAGGTATGTGTGGCAAACAGTGGAAGTGTATTTGACAAAAACATTTTAAAATAAGCATTTACCGTTCACACACCACTTTTTCTCGGCAGGTTTTAGACCAAAACCACATAATTAATATAGGTATTTTGTACATGCTTTTATAATAGACATTCATAAGGATGTTCAATTTATTTTAATATAGGTCCATCTCTTTGTTTAATTCTTGCGTAATTCCCGTACCGGTGACCTTAACGTACTATTTTTAAAGAATTAGTAAAATTTTTGTATTAAAATATCATCGGAATGTTAGTCATGAAAATATAAGAATCTTCGAAAACGTTGACCTTTCAAAAGCTAAATAAAAACCGGATGGCGCTTAATCGAAGGTCGTAAATCCCGAACGAAAGAAATGATTCCCATATTTCCTCGAGTATTTCATATTTTTCCTAAGTATATTCCAAAGATAATTTTCCGAGTGATAAACATTTTTCGCAAATAATTTAAGTTTATAATTGAAGAAAACTTTATTAATAATACTTTAAACCCTTTTCAGTTGATTGGTCGAAAAAAGAGATTAAAAATGTATCTGGGAGGGTTTTTACGACAGATGTGAAAAATTTTAATGATGGCCCTTATCTGGGCTGTGTTTAAATGGTTTACACACGTGGATTGTACAAAAAAGGCTTGTATGTGTGTTGTGAACTCCCGTATGAATGTTACGAGGGTTCTTTACCCGCGGCGCTGTGTCAAGTTTGCACGACGCGACGCAGTAACGAACTGGGCTGAAATATTCAGCGGATCTTTATAGGGAAGCAGTGTTTGGTCTGTCTTTCAATACGTATACTTTTTCTTTTGTAGGCGTGATAAACTTTTGTTCACATGGGAGGATTTTTTATCTTGCAAACTCATATCTCAATGGTTGCCTGCTTTAAAGTAACCTATACTCGTATGTATAGGGCCTATAATATGGTAACCTATATTTAGGGGGTATGTATATGGCCTATATGTATATGTTGTGTAGGGGGTGTGTATAGGGCCTAAGCTACTTTTATGAAACACTAGCTTAACTTAAAAAGTAAGATTTTATAATCACAAATTCATCTCTTCTTAGTCATATTTATCTTTTCATTTTCGTATGTTTATTTCTTATACGGGTAGCTGTGTGATTTAATTTATCAAATATATACTTGAAATATTCAGATCAAAGGTCATGCCAATTAATTCGTTTAACTCCTGTGTTCAAGGAATATCTTCCGGAGAGTTGTCAGCTTCTGCGTCTGATAGACGAAACAAACGACGTATTTCTGGAACTTAATTGGGGTAATCAAGTTTTGAACCCAGTTATGTACTATGAGTTAGCATTTGAAGATGTTTTTCAAATTTACAGATTATAATAATGTCATCATAATAAATAACACATTTTTGTATTAATTTATGTGTACACCGTTTAAGTGTAGCGTTTCAGCGAACGGTGAACAAAATGTTTCTGACGACTTTTTCGAAGTTGAAAATTCTTACTTGGCAGACAAAGATACTTTCGAACTGGTCAAACACCACTTCTACTTGTTATTTACACTAGAACTATTATTTATACTATGTTTTTTTTTTTATGTGATGAAGTAGAAGACGAGCAAGACGCTCTCCTGATGTTAAGAGATAACGTTTCCCATAATCAGTAGTGTTACCTAGGATTTCACAATTATGTGAAATATATGTGTGTTCTATTATGTGTTGTGTGTGTGTGATTGATATCATTGTGGGTTATTTTATTTTTATAATCCACTGCCCTAAAATTACAAAATGATTTTTTTTTAATTAAGGCTAAAATGGATTCTTATTCAACCTATTTGTACCAAGAACAGATTTAAAATTCATGAATTACGATAGTTTTCCCACAATTATGCAAGAAATATTTGTGAAAACATTATAATACTCCTATTAGGTATAATTACGTTAAACCGGTAAGGTAACCGTAGTTTACCTCTTCATAGTAGCTCTTCTTATTACCGAATATTGCTTTAGT
Organism: Hemithea aestivaria; assembly: GCA_947507615.1. NCBI lineage: Eukaryota > Metazoa > Arthropoda > Insecta > Lepidoptera > Geometridae > Hemithea > Hemithea aestivaria. The sequence continues at coordinate 9,053,606 of OX382325.1, read as the reverse complement.
TTTCAACACTAGCATAATATATCAAAGGATCTGACCCATTATATTGAAAGCACACCTACACTGAAATTAGAACAATCGAAACCCGAGGCTGTTTTGGCTTATTTACACGTAGGCAATCACTATAAACCGACAAAAACAACGTTATAGACATAAAACGATTGGAAATGGAAATCCAATCATAGGTTTAAATAGGTGCACTAAATTCGTCACTTTATGAATTGACTGTCACGCGCTACGAAGTGCGCGCGGGTCAGCTAGTAACCTTTATTTTTTTTTGTAGTTGAAAAGGCCTTTATTGAGAAAAAAACTAGAAAACAATACTACAGGTATTACAGCAGTCAAGAACCTATAATTATTGTTTGACTCTGAAAGTGTAAGTAGAGTAAACTGTTATGTTGGTGTACTCGTATAAACCCCAATTTTTATTTATTATTATTAAGATAATAAGCATTTTTCAATTTGGTCATAATATAACCCAACCGTCAACTACACGACAGACTTAAGAAACATATTTTTACTTTACGATTCTGTGTTTCTAAGAACATTTTATTTTTGCCGGGTCATAGAGATTGCCGCGAGAGTAAATTAGCCAATACCCCTGATCGGAAGGAAGCTTATCTGATAACGAGAGTGGGTAATGATCTGACTATATTGGTTGAATTGAGCTCTGGGGATCACCACGTTGTAAGGGCTGTAAGGAGTTTTTATTATGTCTTGGACCTACGACCTACATATATACGGAACTCTTTTTTATTGATATACGAGTAGATGTGTATTACAAACTATATGTAAAAATTTCAATTTATGGATAATATTTGCTTTGTACAAATTATAATAATATCTGACGTGTGATCTACGAATAGATATGTGGCTCATTCTCATGGAATCGATTCTCATCGTCACCTTCATGGCAATTCTTATTTATTGCTTATTTGTAATGTTTATGTATAATATTGTATAGAGCTGGATAACACGAGTAAACTTTTATATAAATCATTTAAATCGTACGTTTAATTTCGAAGAAAAACAGTTTTGAAATTTTCGACGCCACGAAAGTGATTCAGTCATAATTTTTTCACAACTTTTTCAAGTAAACCCCTTTTAAAATACTAAATTTACCAAAAATGTACAATAAAACGACATTCTACGTAACAACAAACCTCACTACAGAAGAAATTATGCGTAATTTGAGATATTACTTTACATTTCACTTTACTTTTTTATTAGTCAGAAACTTGGTATGTTTGTATTAAAACCCTAACATAACAGATAAAGTACTTTTTAGTTGGTAAAAAGGCCCTTTCTAAACATAACAATAAAAAAAGAAATCACTTTCGTGGCTAAAAATCACCTTCATGGTAAAAACCGCTATGAAGGTGATGCCACGCTGGTGACGAAAATATCCCTTTTTCGTGAAATTTTGGAAAGTTTATGTATAATGTATAAAATAAAATACTACATCTTTATCTCGCATATTTTGGCGTTTCGAAAAGCTAGCTTTGATTTAAATAACTAAAATACATTGCATAAAAATATTGTCCATGCAAGTGATCGGTACACCTATGAATAAATTGAAACTTAGCAATTATATTTTTTCCACGGCTCGATAAGTCCTAGATCCTACTTTTACGATTGCAGAACATGGCCATCATTGAAATGAATCAAACTCTGTATTAGATTGTTAATGTTGTGTTTAACAGCAGCCGTTAAACTACGCAAATTTAAAGCACCAAAAATCGTGTGACCATCGCATTATGTCATTTTAAATTCAAAATAATAATGAAAGGCTTTTTTGAGACTGTGTACCGTAAAGTGTATTTGTTTGCGAAAATTTTGGTATATGTTATCTACAGATACACAGAAATTTGTTAAAGTAGTGCCCAAATGTTTCACTGCAACGGAAAGTGTGACACCATGAGAATACGAAAAATGCCCCCGTTTTTGACCTTTCACGTAAAATTTTATTATTATTTTTTGCGTCTATTATGACAATCTTTATTTATTTTGTAGCTTAATATATGTTTTATCAACTTATTCAAAATTCATGTCTCTTTCTTTAACCGTTTAGGAAATATAACCGTGTGACCATCAAATTCGAGCTAAAATGAGAATGAGCCATGTACTAATTTCTTCGTAACGTGTGATAGTTCTTTCGTGCAGTATCCTAAAACCACATTTTCTTCTTTATATAAATAATCCCATGAATATAATTGGTTCTATTAACCGCCCTTAAGTTTATGTATCTCTACATAAGTTGGACTTATGTTAATCCACATAAGATGTGGAGAAAATGTTTATGCCTGTGACCTACACTTCAGCGGATCCGTCTGCGTCTTTGAACCTACGATATGTCTTTATTAACGGCTTTGATCCAACCTTTCCTTAGGATCCGACATTATGTCTAACCAAGAAACTCGACCATACAACAATGTTTGAGATTACTTTCATGATTACGTGCAAAGAAGATAGCTAAAACACAAATTATATGTACAAGACAAGCTGTGCCCAGCGGTTTTACCTTCTGACCGCTGAGACCGCCAATTGCAACACATAGATTATAATATCGTGTTTTTATTTTTAGGTTTATTTTTGTATATTTTTCTGTGCTCAATAATGTGTTATCTATCTATCTAAAGGTAACCTGTATGTTATTCAAGGTTCTAAGTTACTAAATGTTAGCTTGATGCAGGCGTGAAGCGAAGATAAACACTCATATCCATATTTTGAAGCAGTGAATTCGTAATTGGATCTTTGAGTATCACTGCACCATTTTGCAGCACTCAGTAAAATATTTTCAGGCTGACGTAAAAAAGTGGTTCAGCCGATTTTAGTAGGAACGTTGTTCGGCGAAACGATAAAGATCGGCGCAAACGATGCGAACCAGATACTTCCCTGAAGGTAAAATGGTTTAGAATCCTAAGTGGGAACGAAGAAAATATTTTCTTTAAAAACGAGTTTCCATTTTAGCCCAGTATTTTACCCCTTATCTACTAAGTAATCAAGGAGCTCCGAACTTTATAGCTCCGCTGCAATTGCATTTGCAGCGATTGTCTGGCTTACTTTAACATCGCTTTTGTCAACTGTAGGGCGTTGACTTCAGGCGCCAACTCTACAAACGAGAATATCGCAAAAAGCACATAAATTATCGCGGCAATGGGTTCACCGTTTGGAGACATTCCCGCTAGCACACGAGCAAATTACATTCGCAGACCTACGATCGCATTATGTATTATTCATACATTTATTTATGTTCAATATACATGCATATTATTTACGTATTAATATATATCTAAAGTTACATATTAATGTACCTATATCTAAAGTTAACATACTTAAGAAAAACCTACTTCTCACGAGATTTAAGTGCCTGGGTGCATTAGGCGGCCCAGAAGTTCTTTGATGACATTTGTAGTGCTACTGCGTAGCGACATGAAACTGTGACCTATGTATGTACCTATCTATATTTTGCAATATCAGGTCGAAAGAAAACCTAAAAGACTTTCAAAATGACCTAAAATCTGCCTCGCACTTACATGTAAAAATTGTGCGCAAAATTAATCATCCACTTTTGTTAAGGACAAAAGAAAATCGGATGATTAATTTTGCGCCACTTTATTATAGGACCACAAATTAACATAATATCTTTCTGTCCTCGATGTATCTTTCTAAACATGGTAGGTAGCGTTCAGTCGAAATTAAATTATTACAATGCGAATTGAGGGTCCTGGGTATTTGAGGGAAATCCGGTCTACTGGACATGCGACTACGGACTCTTGTTTTTAGACCAGCATTTGCCTTCTCATCCTCTTACCTATATAATGTGTGGCTAGTGTGATGTTAGATATAATATTATCAACGTTCTAAAACCTGTTCATAATGCGCTAATCAGCACCGTGGGAAGCAGCCGGTGGTGGGTCGACCATTATGTATGAAACCGGTGAGCTTTGAACGCTCCCCTAATTATTCTTCACGAAAAGGGTATGTAATTTATTCCTGTGTTTTAGCTTAATGTTGCATTTGTACGAGCTATTTGTTTAGGCCTATAAATTGATAATTTGTCAAATTTTAATAAGTATTCAAAATATCGTTATCTTTACCTTAATGAGATATAATGGTATGTGGTTGGATACATGCTTGCACCGTCTATATTATTTTGTTTATTATAATAATTATGTTTTGTTTATTCATTTATATAAAAAAACATGTAAGGTACGTATATAAATAGGTACATTACATACACATTATATTAAAAACATAACTTTACGAATATAATCGAAATAAATAAAGTAAGTATATGGATGGGTCCCATAATGTCACTACTTAACTCACAAGACCTATTAAATAGATAGGTATTTCAGTTGGCCTTTGTATAATGTTTATAATGGATAATAAAATTGGTCTAACAATAGGTAACTCGATTGTTGATCCATGAACAATGAGATTGAAATGGATTTATTAAAGAATCGAATGCAATAAAAATACTTCGAAGTGAACCAGTCAAATCGATACACAGATCGCAAGGTTTCATTGGTTTTAAACTACTAGAAAGTAAACGCATGCCTTTGACATTACATCATGTTCATGCCAAAACACTTGTGTTCCGACTGCTTACATACAACCCAATTGTATAAACAAAACACTGTTCATTACTAAAGCATACATTTATGTATGGAAGTGCTGTAACTTATTGACCCATAAATGTTAGGTAAAGAGGACTTATTTGACCCGTAAATGTTCGGTAAAGAGAGTGATTCCACAATGCAAGGTCATACAATAGCAAGTGTTCAAATGATAGTAAACCACATTTTTATATTGTTGATAGGTCCACGTTTAGGCACAGTCTTATTCGATAGAAAGTGACTTGAAATAGATGCCGTGGCCCAAGATAATACAAAATGAACCCATATTACCAAGATTTTAAAAAGTCCTATGTTTAAATTTTACATCATTGTAAAATATTAGGTAACACTATACTAATTATGGGCAGCGTTATCTCTTACCACCAGGAGAGCGTCTTGCTTGTCTTCTTACTTTGTATAAAAAAAAGGTTGTATATCTCGAAAAATACTGTACAGGTGGTGATGGGGTATTTTTGTAGTCGTTGGGATGAAAAAAACTGGAGCCAAATTGCTTCAACGTACACATTACAGACTCGACTCAGTTCTCCTAGTTTAAACTTCTTTTTTATCCCATCATATTATAAACTCATTGTTAATTGTCAACTTAAAATAAGACTTAGTGATAAGCTTGTATACTTCAGGTGATCTTTCAGCATGTAGAGCGCTGGCGTCTTTTTACAGAAAGCTTTGATGATGACGCACGAGCAGCCGACGATTTTCCTGGCCTTGACTTTCAAAGAATTTCGATGCATTTCACGATTCCTTTTAAAACTGGACGATCTTTATCTATGTGTATGAAAAACTTCTGAAAAATACACCTAAATATCTTGTAAAAAATCTTGCGCATTTGAATTTGATCTTGACCAACGTTTTGCCATTTTATGTAGTGCATGTAGATTTTAGATTAAAAGTTTCAGTTAAGTCTGCTTTTGCTCCCTGTTGAGTATAATATATTATACGACTATATTATGTTAAGCTAACCTTACAGATACGAAATCGCCTGGAACTTCGAGTAATTTACATCTAGCATATTATTAAGGCGAGGAATAAAGTTTAAGTCAGTTTTATCTTCTATTTAATCAAATTACAAGCGATTATATCGTGTTGCACATTTATATTATGGTGCTTTTGATCCATTATAAAAGATTTTAATTCAATACTGGTAACAAACCGTAGTACCGTGCTGGTAACAAGCTTGATCAAAATAAATTAAAAAAAAAAACAAAGAAAAGGAATATATGCATGGCTTAAGAGCGTATATATCGAGTGACTCTCTCTCGCTCGCACTATTTGACAAATTTTGAAATATAAATTTATAGAATTAATTTATTGAAAAAAAATGGCAAGAGGAGCAATATTTTATTTTTATTCAAAAATTCATCCATTTTTTTTATAATATGCAGGGCTGGTCTTAAGGAATTTTCAATAAATTAATTCTATGAATTTATATTTCAAAATTTGTCAAATAGTGCGAGCGAGTAAGCGTCACTCGATATACGTATACGCTCTTAATTAAGCTTATAAGGATTTAGTGATAAGTTACACATTACAGTTGTACTAAAACTAAACCAAGTGGGCTGTGGATATACCTAAACTATTGTGTGGGTAAAACAGCTTCTTCATAATAACTTTAAAAATACATGACAATATACATGATAATAGAAACACACACACACACAAACGAATACACATGATTTTATCAATTGAATTTTACACGATACGTAACTTTTCAAATCTTGAACGAAATTTCATCTGTATTTAAATAAAGAGATCGTTAGATAAAGAGATATTATCTATACCAATAAAAAAGAAAATAATTTAGATGCTACTATACGATATCCCAGATTTATTATTTACACAAGTTAATTTTATCTTTTTCTCTTATTTTAGTCATCCTACATTGGGTTAAAAGGCAATATACAATTCTAGTTATCTTGGAGTTTCATCTCCTAAGTGGTACTTCAAAATCTTCTTACAGAAGTATGTAAGAGTCATCCTAATCCACCAGATAAAATGTGCAACAAGGTAAGTGTTCTAGATATGACTCAAAGCACTCAGAAATTTAGCTCTGCTAGCTCTCTCTCAAGTTTATAAGGTACTAGCTGCGCCCAGCGGTTTTACCCTCTGTACTACAGCCTATGTCTTATTCCAGGGTCTAAGCTATCTCTGTACCAAATTTCAGCTCAATCGGTCCACCCGTTTAGGCGTGAAGAAGTAACAAACATACACACTCACAAACTTTCGCATTTATAATATTAGTGGGATGTAATAATCTTGAGACATGAAAGGAACCGCTGTCTAGAACTTGAATGAAGATATTTTTTGTCTGAAAGACTTTTCTTTACGCTTGTTAATTACAATTTAAATGTCGACTTCCCTTATCATCATCATCATATTTAGACCTCAGTTCACAGCAGGTCACTGCTGGGCATAGCGCTCATCTCTTATCTCTTGTGCCACTCTACTCTGACCTACGTTTTCCTCTCCAGCAATGGGTGCACTTTTGTTTACAATGCAGGGTTATCTATCTATCTATCTATCAAATGGGACAGTGGGATAGAGTAGCAAAAGAAATCAAAAATCATCAATGATACCTAATCCCTATACATATAAAATTTCGCAGATCTGAGTCATAAGTACATGCCCGCTTAAATTAAACCCAGCATTATTTTTTGTGTAGTGTCATAACTTTCCTTATCTGAAACTGTGGATTAAGTACTACATTTACACCGCTTATCATTAGATAGATAGTAGATAATTATATTTCGGAGCTACTACTGCTGGTTTACTAGGTCGGGACATTGATTAAATTATCTCTATGAATGTATGTGCTAATAATATCATATCTAAATTATCAATTACTCCAAAATAGTCAGGGTTATTTCTGTGTTATAGAAATGTATATGATTATATTATGATTTGGTGTAGATATACACACTTTAGCCTGAACTGCTTCGAGAAAAGGATGGAACGGCCGTGCCGCTTTTAGCTTTTATGCGCGATTTGGCGGGGGTACTGCCATGCTCCCAGATTTAAATACATTTTGTATGTAGGTACATTGTACATAAAGCAAGCAGTTTTAATCTTACGAAAGATTAAAAATTCTGTAATTATAAGTTAACGTAAAATTGAATTGGTTGGGGCAAAGTTAAGCAAGATTGTGGATAATTTTATAAAACTTCACAACAAGTTACTAGGCAAATGCTATAAGTTGTGGGAAAGTTCAGACTCGAAGTTCGGCATGAATGTTTTCCAAGTTTGTGAAGGTGTCACGAATTTAACCTTAGGATATAAATGTTCCAGTTTCCTGAAAATTTCAACCTCTTAGATTTCGATGGATTTAAGATTAGTCACCGGTATTTTTCATATTACAGTGAAATGTGGGGACGGGACGATCTATTTGCATGAAAAAGAATGGAAACTTAAGTTTGCACTGCAGTAGCATAATATTATAAGTTTGAAAAATCAAATTAAAATTCGTAAACATAGCTAACAAGGCGCAGCGACCCAAACTGAGTCTTCGACTCAAAAAGACGTCACTCCTGGCTATCCTGCGCTGTCACCTGTCAAGACTCAGCTTGGAGCTATCTCAAGTCCTTTTATACTTTAAATTGTCATTGATACTTGGGACGCTTCACTGGCCGCTTACAGGTAGCCGGTCCCAAGTATACAATTTTTATTCCATAAAGCATAATCCTCTCCCATTCATTCTAAATCGAAAGCAGTTTTGGAATAATCATCATCAAAGCTCTTCGAAGAGCTTTGCAAAATAAATTCAATATAAGGAGAAAAGGATTCAAACGTATTAAGTACCTCAGACTTCCCTCATTCACCGTCTGAAGCACTAGGGATTTCAATAATTCTTTTGAAGAAATTTCTACCGTCTTGGTTAATTCGCTAAGTTGTTAATTAGCCAAATGATACTCGAGACGGTCGGTTACGTCTAGAATAAACGTCTTATTTTTGCTTTTCTTTGTGAACGGATTATAAATAGAGATTAACTACATTACCTACACAGCTGTTGTGTTCGTAATGCAGTACATTTCAGAAATACAGCGTTTATTGCTATAATTAATGCGAGGTTGTTACTGCTATGGGGTAGAGTAAATGTTGGTTTATGTTGTGATATATTATGAGGTTTTATATGACAGTAGTAAGACGTAAATAGTTCAATGATTTAAAGAGTTCATTAAATAATTCAAAATTAATATTACTAGTTGTACACAGTATACCTACGATGAAAAGTACCCTGTTTTTTTAATTATATTTTTTCTGATCATTTTTTTCTTTTAAATTTAATAAGAAATATGTAATTTATGATAGCATATTAATTAATTGATAAATAATACCATAATAAATTATATAGATTATATTATTATTATATTTAGCTTAGCGGAGGTCTAAATCATGAAACCTATTCCAAATTTCAACCCAATCCGTTCAATGGTTTAGGCTGTGCGTAAGTATATCAGTCAGTCACTCTTTCCTTTTATATATTTATTAGATTAAGAAGAAGCAAAATATGTAAAGGTGTTGGATCAGATCAGAAATTCAAATTACGCTTGGTAAATATTTTATTACGATAAGACAGATAAAGTCGGGATATCGCGCTGTCAGGGTTTAGTGGATAAATAAACGCTACACAGAAAGGGCCGGACCACACGAGCCGAGCGGTGGATTGAGAGAGGCCTGAGCCCAACCGGACACAAGCTGTGTTATCTTAATTTAGGTGAAGCAAATTTACGAGTTATATCTCATCACTTGTAATGATGTTACCATATTTTGTTTGGCAATTTCCTGTGGCAATTTTAGGGATAAAACACGACAAAGCTCAAGCAGCGAAAGCTTTTTCTAAATGACTTACTAAATAATAGAGCTATTAAAGTAATTAACTATAAAAATGATCTGAGATTTTGATAAAGTCAATGTAGAATATTATCAAGCTCGTGTCTAGAGGTAGGCAGGTATTTATTAGTATTACAGTTTATAATAACTTTAATATAGTACATATTATAATGCTAGTCTAGAGTAGTAGTAAATATATGATAGTCCGGCCTAATCTATATCGTGATTATTCATTTGAATAAGGAATACGAAATACAATAAAGTTTTTGCAGAACTACTCACTACTTTACTCAGAACTGTGAGTATTTTAAAATTAGACACTTATTGAGTGGAGAATGATAATCTCAACAAGCGAGGGACGAGCAGAGCCGACATTTTTTTGTGTAATTGTTAGACATGTAAAAACAATGTCGTGGAATTTTAAACTTTATTGCGTTTTGTTAAAAAAAATAAGGCGAAGTCATTGCTGGGAAATAAATAAATCAAATGCGTAATAACTAATTAAATAAATCTACATATAACCACTAGGAAGCATGACTCATCTACAGTTATAATAATATATCAAAACTCTCAAAAGTAGATGGAAGGAACACAGAGAATCCAGATCGATCAGCTTTCCGCCGGGAATCACTCCGCATTTTATGCGCATCTCTACAAACTGCAGCAATTTTGTTAGCGAAGGTATATTATAGCCTTTATAATAATACTATGTTGTTATATGTATTAAATTAAGTGGATGTTGCTTCTTAGAGGTCTAAAGCCAGCGGTAGACTTGGAATAAAATTACTTTGACTTTTTGTTTTGTGTTTAGAATTTTGGCATTATAAGCGCAAACTTTTCGTAAAGTCGGGCTAGTTTGCAAGGTACAAATGTACGTCTAAGAGTATATCTACGTTCTTACATACTCTAAATTTAATGATAAAGTAATATTTAATTTAATAGCGCTAGTAGATTGTGTGCAAATGAAACATTTCAAAGAGAACATAAACACATGGCAGTTACTTTTACTTCGATGACGCACGTTGACTCATCGAGTAATGTGTGTCTGCTGGTATTTCTCTTGGCAAGTGCCTCAAATCTCGAATAGAACAATTTTCTCGTCTTTCATTATGTGTACTTAGTCTAAGATATAAGATGATAATATATAAGGCATGATTCACATGAACCTACGACCTACACGTTTTCGGGATAAGAGTCATAAATAAAACACGTGTTTCGATCAAATACATGTTGTGGTATTAGTAAACTTGTGACTACAATGACGCCTGTCATGTGAATCAAGCCTTGTCACGTTATCAGCGTATATCGCTGCGCTACGCTCACAAAGTCTTCTTTCATGTTTTAATGCTAGAAATGTAAGATAAGAAATGTAAGGCACCTTTCAAAAAACACCTCGGAAGCCTCTGAGTCGCTGCGTGGCAATATAAGTTTTGGTAGCACCATGCCTTTCTTTCGCCTCCCTCGAATGCCCGATGGCGTAGGCCATTGTAGTTCAGTTACCGCCATCGGGCTGTGCGGACTCAAGATGGTAAGCCGCCGTTCAGGAGGTGGAAGACTAAGTTGTTGCAGGGCACGCCGCTCTGTGCTAGCGAATAGGCCCCGTTTCTTTTCTGCAGAAGACCCCATGTCCTCTCCAGACAGCGCTCGTCGCGCCGGCAGGCCGCGCATCTCTCGCACATCTCTCTCGCTGGCCGTCAGGAACGACCCGCGATGAGTTCGGACGGTAGTGCAAGAACTGGAAGGGCGCGCCGGTGACGTTTCTTTGGTTGGACGGAGGCTCTCCATGGAGCGGGCGGTTTCCACTCTGGCAGCGGCCAAGTACTGACCGCTTGTGATGGTCGTTTGAGCTACCTCGCATTCCTCCTGACTAGAACTAGAGGTGCCGCTTCGTGAGAAAGTGCTTTTTGACACGAAGCTTCTGTCGCTGTATTGAGCGGTGGAGAGGCTCGAACAGGTGTTAACGTCGCCCGACTCCGACGAGGCCTGCTGGCGCACGTAGCCCTCCTCCAGCGAGGAGTGCATGGCGCGAGAGCTAAGGGAGCCGAAGGCCTGCGCCAGAGTGGGTCTGCGGTATTTCTTTTCATCTTCTTCCTCCTCCATTACAATATTTTTTATAACCTAACGTTTGTCACAAGCAAACAGGCCACAGCACTATTCAATACACCATAATATTTCATTCGAATAACTTTATTGCATATTTTTAATTAACTTATGGGTTGTAGATTAACATAAACATAAGGAACACTAAACACAGTCTTTATCACTTTTTCCCGCACACACGCGTAATTTTGAATAGCACACCTGAAACAAAAACTTTTATTAGAATCTATATTGCATAAACATCTTCAAAGCTCTCTCGGACATATGGAAAATATCCCACGTTCTCGAATCCTTATTGATATCAACGTTTGCAGCTTTGCGGGGAAATTGCGTACTCAATATACGAATATCTGATAAAATCTTGCATAATATGTAAGGGAGAACTTATGAATATAAAATTCAATTAACACAGGAACATTTTGGAAGCAGGTGCTGGATGTTTGAGACTAGGTTAGAAGGTTGTGAGGGTAATGGAATCGCAACAGAGTTGCGCTAAGCTTCGTGTGCTCGAACTTTGTTAGCAAAGTTAGTTTTATTTAGTTTATGATATCGTTATTGAAATGTTTTATCGAATTTGAGATTAAGTAAGTTATTAGGATAAAAGAGTTTTCTGAGATTGTTAAGCTTTAGAGGTTTAAATTTTAATTACATGGCTTAATTGGCTGATTTAGAGTCGAGTGCCAGCTGTCCCGCTTCATTCGCGCAGTCTGTGAGGGCTTTCACTTGTTCAGAGTTGAGCCCGCTCGCCTTCACTTGCACGTCCGCGCTCCGCGAGTGTTCTTTGCTCTCACTGCTCGACTCCATCCTCTTTGTCGTCGCATTTCCAAATTGATCAATAAATGTTTCCTCCTCGAACTCCTCCTCGTAGCTTTCCTCAAAGTGCTCCCGGAATTCTTGTCTAGCTTGAATAGACACCTTCTCTGTTGTTTGTCTCTGCTCCATAACCTCATTCATGGTCTTTTTAACCAACTGCTGGCCGGCCTCGAGATTTGTGGTTTGAGTAGTTTGAGACATTTTTCAAATTTGTGTGTATCTAAAATATACAAAAATTGTATGAAAGTTTTAAGTCTTAAGCTATACATTAATTCAAAGTGAAGTTCTTCGTGTTTGGGAAGATAGTGTGAGAGTATAAAAAATGTAGCTCTCAAAACAAAAGAACATCATTGTAATAATATAAAATCAACTGAGATATAAATCGTTCATCACGCAGAAAAACCAAATCGAAATCCGAGTTTGATAGAAATTGATATCGTTGTCTGGCGGTATGCCAACTTAAATGTTTGGGCTACATTTAGATTTACGTTGCTTAAGAATTTTAGTAAGTTCAAAGTACAATGAAATTAACCCATTGTTCGAACAATTCAAATCCAGCAGCTATTTCTCATGAATTCATATCACACAAATCGTAGGTTGAAAAACGGATGTCATAAACAAGGAATATTCTAGATTCTGGCTTTGGAATGCGGCAACAATGCTCGTTTCTATTTGGAGTCACCTGCGTTGCATTGGGATTATTGGAACGCATTTCTCGGTTGGAACGTATCCTAATCCATTGCAATCCGTCATGTCTCTATACAATTTATAAGTGTAATATTGTAATCATCATTAATTTTTGCGCAACTCTAAATATTTCCTTCGTATTTAACAACTTCACGTTTATCGAAGCTAAATTTAAGGGACATAATTGTGTGCTTATTTTTTAAAAAATATAAGTATAATATCAGCTTAACTACATGTATACTATTTTGGATTATATGATATAACAATACCACAAAAAGACCTGTATTATACACAATTATATGTATTAGACACAAGCTGTTCGTATATTCCAAATTTTAACCGAATCCTTCCAGTGGTTTGGGCTGTGCGTTGATAGATCAGTCAATCTGTCAGTCAATCAGTCACTGTTTCCTTTAATATATTTAGATCATATACATTCGACATGATCTAGGCATTGTCAGAAATATTTCAGCTGCTATTTTTCTAGTGACCTTCCTGTCTTGTCACTCGTGGATAGTCACGTCATGACAACAATAGAAATCGTGTCTATTAAAAACGCCTCGTACCTGACGGTTTACGTGACCTACATATGATATGTACTCGTGTATATGTTCACAAAGAAAGGTTTCACATTTCTTTCCACTGATCTATTCGAGAATGCTATTCATTTTGTACTTTCTTTTGTTGTAGGCTAAGCTGAGGCTAATACGAATCCTTTTGTATATAATATCTCAGGGACGAGATCATAAAGAATTAGGAATAACGGCTACAATTGAGATTTAAAAACATTTTGTTTTTGAACGCCGGAACTTTCGGCTCGAAAGATATGAAAGATCTCGCGATACATTTACAGTGATATAGAAACACATCGTAGTCGTGAAAGCTATTCTTTTATTGCTAATGTTGAAACAACCGTTTTATTTGGTACGTTGAGCTATTTTTAGTTTTAATTAAGATTAATTTAGTCGAATATGAGATTGTAAACGAAGGAAACATAGAATAAACACGATAAATACCTTTAAAACACGTAAATAAATCCGATGCACGGTATCACAATTTTCTGGAGATGTTGCTGAAGGCAAGTTCAGAAGCGGACTGAATTCCCGAGGCGCAGGCGACGCGGTTTGAGTTGCGTGCGGGCGCGAGCTTTGCGTGGGCGTGATGTGACGATGCGTCTGCGTCTCAGTGACTAGTCCGAAATGCCCGTGGTACAACCAACAACAAAAGTGATTTAAAAAAAAACTTGGGATTTTTAACAAATACTCAGACACAATTAAAATACTACGATAAAACGTTACAGTGTCTATGTGTCTCCTCTTAATTTTAATATGTGTTTTGCGATGGAATGTCCTATTTTCTTAAGAGCAATAAAACCCTTAATGTGATATATTTAGATAAATATATGCATTCTTATAAATATAATTAAACAGGCCAGGAATATGCAGTTCCACGCTTTTTGTGAAAGGGCCACAAAACTTGGGAGAGGTTTATGTTAAAATCCATTTGTTGTCCATTCCATCCATCCATTCGTTGGATTATCCATTTGTTGTAATAATTTTGTCAGGTTACCAATCACTTTTCTGTCAACATGTACATGTTCAGTGCATCTGTCTTGGCAAATACTAGCTTTGTTAATTTATTTTGACATTAACTACTCTTTACATTGGTAAATAAAATTATGAGTTGTGTATGTATTCTTATAATATAGATATTTCATTAACGTGTTCCGGGATAATAATTTCAATGCATTCCTAATTACACCCTCTTTGGACGATTAATCTCATTAATTGTCACCGCAACACATTCTAGATCATGGATCATCTAAATAGGGATGTTGCAAAGGTTTAAAATTTAAAAAATATAATATAAGTTTATAATTTAAGTTGAAAAAATTTCAGATAGATACGATTTTTTTAGTTTCTAAGAAACAAGTGAAATTAAAAAAAAACTTTTTATAAACAAGCTTAATTACAAAGTTCTTATGGCCACCTTCCTGGTTTATCATCAGATAAGCTACACGTCATAATAATATTGCATTGTCATCCGATTTATACATGAACGCCAAATTTCAGCACAATCAGAAATCGGGAATTGGATCAAATTAATGTTCCAAGTTTTGATTACAGACAGACAGACAGACAGACCGACAGACAGGTGAAAGTTAGTAAAAGCTTGTAAAATGGCCGAAATATAACGCTGATTAGTTTTCGGGCGGGGCGCGTTTCGTCAATATCCAATACAAAATGTACCGACCCGAGTTCGGCCAGATACGTCCCAAAAACCGAATAATTTTAGTGCGTTTTTGTTACACGTTTCTTATTAAATTTACAAAGTAAAAAATACATGTCCAATATTTTTTATTATTTATTTGATGCACAAAATAATTCCAGTCAACATCCCTAAACCACAAAATATGCTCAAAATAACCAAACGCGTCAGTTAAATTTCTCGCGGTATGACTACTCCGATTGCGGGGGATATACACGGCGTCATGAATAATGATTGGCAAAGTTCCTCCTTATGACTAACTTAATCGTCACGTTAGCTTTCTATCAAAATCCCACTTGTTCCTTGTACACCGAACAAAAACAGCGCTGAAGTCACTGTTTATTTAGTGAACGGAAGAAGAGAAAGTTAAATATCTACATCTTACTAATAATATTAGAAACGTGAAAGCTTGTTAGAATTAATGTCTGGATCAATGTTTGTTACCCTTTCACGCCTAAACGTGTGGACTGATCGACAAAAATTTTGGTACAGAGATAGCTTAAGACCCTGGAATAACACACAGGCTACAGCAGGTAAACCGCTGCAGGTACCGCTGGGCGCAGGAAGTACTTTATAAATGCCTCAACCTCGCCAAAGAGTTAGGGCTCCAAATCAAAAGTGGTGAAACTCGCTCTGGGTTCCTGGTGCAAAGAATATCCATCGCTATATTGCAGTGTCATCCGATTTATACATGCATGCAAAATTTCAGCTCAATAGGATACCGGTAAGTGGGTCAAATTAAATTTGCAAGATTTGATTACAGACACAGGCAGATAGACAGACAACAGACAGGTGAAAGTAAATAAAAGCTTGTAAATACATGGAGACATAAAAGTCCAACGCGCAGAGGCCCTTTTGGGCTTTTAATTTAAATGTAACTAATGGGTGACTAAATGGAATGGGCACTAATCTTATCTAGCTTATAATATTTATTCATGTTAATGAAATGTATATTTTCTCTGTGAGTACATTTGTTATTTATTTCCGGAAAATGCTGTAATTCACGTCTAAATCTACCCCATACCGGTTCAGAAACAAAACATATTATCTTGATGTCATTAATTTTGAAGGCAAGGTCGTCGGCCGATAGGGCAACAGAAGGGCTAGCACGAAATATTGCGCCGACGAAATGTTTTATCGTAGCTCTCAATGGTTAATCCGGAAGTATTTGTGTTGTTTTTAAAATCAGTTTCCTTAAACTGAAAACTCAAAATTACCGTGTTTCGGAAGGCATGTAGGACTGTGTGCAACGTTTGTTTTATATAACATATGTACGTAGGCAGTCGTTAAGTCATGTTGCAGGCATAGTAGTAATCTTGGCGACCTGAAATTTCAATAGAGGTTGCTTACACCCATATTTGTGATTGAGATTTGACTCTGACAATGTAAGTAGGGTAACCTATTTTACTGGAGTATAGATCCTAATTATTTAAATATTGAATTATTTTTTACGCAACAAACAAAATATTTGCTTTCTGATTAGTGACGAGTCAAATCAATTTAACGAGTTCTAGAATAGTACACGTTCCTCCACATATCTATAGCGCTTACTTATTTACAATTTGACCTTTCGTTACCTCGAAGAGACCTTTATCCAGTACTAGTTTACGTTAGGCACGGTGTATTTTAGTGCAGTGAAGCAATAATGCAGGCACGCGAACGTACCGCCTTCCGTCGTGGGCTTATCTACCATCTCATTTCACCTCGTAACACCCCTGAGTGATGGCCGTATTTAGTATTGAAAATTACCACAAATAAAAAAATAAATGCGTAAAATCCTGAAATAAATTGCACCACTCCGTTTAAAATGTGTCTCATGATTAGTATAAGAGCTTTCAGAATCTACGTATTTTATAATATACTTGTAATAAAGAAAAAAACATTTGATCCAGGAAAATCCTGATCGTGAAGCTCATAAAGTCAACAACTTTGCATAAAGTTATAAGTTGAAAGAATGTTTTTATTTAGACGGTGTTTGAACTTCGAAGAGCGACGTTGTTTAGGCTTCCAGCTTTTATTATTTTATTAATTTTACGTTGCCTGGAAAATTATAAATTGAGTTTTTACTTTAACAGAATCATTGCCTGATCAACCTAAAAACTTTAAGATGTAGTCTTTTAGTTGTCAATGTTAGGGTTCCCAAAATGTCCCATCGCCTACTCCACAGCTAATCTTCTTCTACCTGTAGAAGACTATCGGGACTTAATGTTTCAGAAGTCTTTGGAAGAGTACTTGAAACTGAACTTTACGTCAAAGCGTTTCAGAAATTCAATATAGAACTGTATAAAATATTCAAATTTAACTAGTATTGGGTCATATATTATTTAGAATAAGCACAACAAGTACAATGTGGTAATATTATAACTTTGTTCGCCCCTGACCGTTCCCGGTGAAAGAGTGCCTATAACACTAGCTGCATTTCCGCGTTGTATAGCGATGGACTTTTTTTGCGCCGTTTCATTGTAAAAGACAAAATACATGTGTCTCCACCGCATCACTAATCTTATGAAACTGCTACTAGTTGGTTAGTGCGTGCCTGTTCGCCCCCTATCTACGATGCGACGTGCAAAAACACTTTCAGGGACCCGCCGCTGATTAGATTGGATTGAACGGCTCATTCTTTCATGACAAACACGTAGTGAATGTTACAGAGGACGACACTCAAAGGAAAAATATCATGGCAATGTCTTTATCTCCCGGAATAATGTTAAAACATGCTATACAGTTTTCATAACGTAATGGCTTTCATAATATAATCGAATACGCAGATAATGCTTTTCTCTTAATCCCGTCTAGACAAAGACCTATCGGGAACAAAAGACAATCTATGTAATAATAGATTGAATAGTTGGTGAGGTAAATTCCTAGCTTCACTGAAAATCGTGCCGGAACAAGGTCATCATGTCCGCTTGTAAAGCTATCACTAGTATAGCGCGTAGAAAGAAACGCACATAACTAATTATAGTCATTGGTGCGGGGGTTAGAACTCGGTGATACAGAATTACATCTGCACTACATTGCCGCTTGGCCACCATCGCCTTAGTTGTATAAATTAAAGGTTTTAGTTTTAGTTTAGTCCTTAAAATTATAGCAAATATAATGTGATAGCGAAAAGATAAGAACCATCTTTTAACTATTTGATATGTATAGCTTAAATAGATAATAGTAGAAGAAAGGATTTGTTAATATGAAATGGAGCTATTGAGCGGCTATGCAAAGCTTGACTGTTTTCAGTGTTTCGAACAACTTTTTTTGCTTTTTCATTCAATTTCAAAGGATTTGCGTGGATTCCGCTACGGCTGTTTGGGTTTGTTTGCGATTTTGCTGACCCAGGTAAATGTGATATATACTCATATAATATGTACCTTTTTGTATTGTCAGGAGATTTTAAAATAAATATTTTTTGGGATTCGACCGTTACCTTGCTTAGCAATTTCGTTGGGATCTCTAATTAAAGTCAAAGTATGCCCGGATAATTTTTAATGTTTTGTAAAGCGTTTTGAAGCTCGGTGGCTTAAAAAAATACTGTGGTTACTTGGCTTTACATCTACATATATCTTAGAATTAGCGTAGTGCATTAGGACTTCATAGTTTTTCTTAGAAATATAGCTACTGTAATGAGCAGGCGTTATTACTAATCCGGCGATCATATAGCTTGTCTTGTTCATCCATTTAAAGAAATAACTAAATAGAATAGAAAAATAAATAGAATTTCCTGCTTAACGATGTATAGTTGTAAATAACAAAGTGTACCTTGTAACGTTGTATAGACTGTAAGCAGCTTAAACCCTAGAATAATACATTACTTGTATTATTCCGTGTTTTCAGGTGTGAAAGTTCGTTCCTTACAGGTTTACGCTAAAATATTGAACTGATGGGAAACATTATGTATTTAGGTAGTGAATAATGTAACTTCTCGAACGGTGGTGAGTTATTTTACCCAAAAAATTCGCCACGCATCTGTAGCCGCCACATTGGAGGGGCTATAATAGAGGTAAACATTTGTATTTAATGTTTAACAAACAATTTTAGACAAGCGCAGGACATCACAAGTAATTATTATTTTTAAAGTTATAAATATGTATTATGAGGAGCTAGTAATTTATTATGAGGATAGAAGACCGACTTACGGTTGCGGCTTTTCATTGCGGAATTCTACGTCTTAATAGCTGTTTGTAAGTAAAAAAAATACAGTTTGAGTAGCGCATTGATGATCAGTAGATCAGTCAGTGACTCAATGCCTTTATTTTTAAAGATGTTGCAATAATTTTGGATGAATCGTAATAACAATTTAAAATCTAGCGTGTTCCACAAAATTTCCTGACTGAATATCGCAACGAAGTTCCTAATTGTGTTTAAAACAAAACTGCGACAGTAATTTTATGAATAGAGGCAACATTTAGGGCTACATGTGACCTTTGCACGAAAGGCAGTCTAAATGCGCCGCCATTACTGCGACCTTCATTTCAAAACTTTGAAAAGACTGCTTCTGACGGGTGATTCGTTTAATCGTATGCTAATGGTAGAGTATAGACCTATACTCGTATAGCATTTGATTATCTCTTTGTGTAGATACGTAGAACTTTGATAATTATTGTAAATGATTTTGTATTTTACCTATCAGCAAGAATTTATTTGAAGTTAGTTATTCAAAACAATCTTATCAACAACAATCTTCTCTTGAACTTAAAAGTTCAGTTCAGGTTTATTGTTTATGTTGATTTTTCAAAGTAAAGGTGCTGATGGGATTTTTACCAAATAGGTACTTTAATTAGAATAATAGTATGAATACAAGAAAAACACAAAGCTACCTGTTTTTTAAGCAGATGCAGTAAGAAAAAGTAGGTATTGAATCAAAATATGGAAATACCTACTTCATGCCAAATTTTCATCATATTACTCACAATTAAAAGCGACGGAAAAAGCTTTTGAAAGTAAGTATGCTGTTCTTTGTGTGCAATGCCAAGACAAATGAGCTCATAAATTTAATATTAAAACTTTACATGTAACCACTTTTAGATAATTTATGCGTTCCGGCGTCGTATTTCAAAGGGTTTTTTCTCTGCAAGTCATGGAATGCATAAAAATGTTGATAAGCAGTAATTGCAGCGTAGTGCAATGGAGCGTTCGCTATTTGACCTATATTTTAATTTTATGTAGCCTGTTAGTCGTTTTACCGTTCGAGGTTTGCTTTATTATCATATCCATTCATACTTTTTATATGATGTATGATACATAATACGATAAACCCGTACACGATCTAGGTTGGTAATTTTATTGTTTTAACTTAATTCTTGAGATAAATATAATATGGTAATATGGTATGGTATGATAATATGGTATTAGCTGTTTCGTAGTGCATTTCCCAACAAACACTAGTAATTAGCACTTACCAACTTAGCTTTGATTTTTAAGTGTAATGACAAAATAAATAAATAGGGGTAGTAGGTATAAAAATTATTAAAAAAATATTTTTTATATGATGTAACTAAAAATTTACGGTTTTCGCAATTTTTCCTTTTTTGTGCTCTAAAACGTTGCTTTGTACCAAATTTCAAGACTCTGAGTTCACGGGAAGTACCCTGTAGGTTTTGTTTCTTTTGGGAATATCGAATTTTGATGAAATTTGCGGCATATTCGACTATATCTTTCGATTGCGTTGGCCTAGAATTTTGATTTTTTCACAGTCAAAGAAGCAGTAGGTCTTAGTATTTTCTGTAAATTTTAGCTTGATAACTCCACGCCTTCCTGAGAAAAAGGGTCTTGACAGATAGACAGACGGACGGACAACAAAGTGATCCTATAAGGGTTTCGTTTTTTCTTTTGAGGTACGGAACTCTAAAAATAGTTTTATTAAACTAACACGTTAAAACTCATGTTATAAAAGGTATCAATAACTCCATCCCGACGAAACTTTCATAATAGGTTATAACAAGCCTGAAAGCCACTGAAGCAGATATTCCAGTGCAACAGCCGAAGGAAATTTCAAACTTATAATTTAATTCTTACGTAAACCCGAGCGAACAAATTCTACCAGTGTTAATTAACTGATATAGCACGCACAAGGAATTTCAGTTTTCTTCGTTATATTCACGGAAATACGAGTATATTTTTATTGAAACTATAGAAGAGCATGATCTCCGTGAGTTTTATTTGTTATAAGTAAGCTTTTAACCACGATCCTTTAACCACGATCTAGCCTGATCTTAATTAAAGATGCGGCCGAAAATGGTAGCAGACTAAACCTAGAAGGCGGGATAAATCCTTCCTGGCTGAACACCGTACCGGAACAGTCGTAATGAGAGCTTGGCAACACGGTTTTATTAAGAGGGTGGTTGATGAAAGTTGATACTCTAAATAAATGATTTTCTTAGAAGATTTCTATATTGCAGTATCTATCTTTGTTAGGTTGATCTGTGCGTTGATTCAGACTTTCCTTTTATAAAAACATACTGCTAACATAATTTACGACAACTGGTCTTAGTTATAAAAAAAGGTTCTAACGTCGTAGTCTAAAGACCTAACCACCACCTTAACTATTGTATAGTTCAAACCACTTTAGGCTATTGGGTTGACGGTTATAGCATTCCACGTTTATGGCATTGCTAAGTTTCGTCGTGTTGTTTAAGTTATATCCTTACACGTCAGCGACGCAACTTTTACACGCTTTTATCTTTTCATTATGATTGAGATTCCCTTGGGCTCGTTTAATGAACAGTAACGTCACTGAATTTCTGAGCATCTCTCAAAATGTTCTCGAATAATATAACGAAAGGATACCCTTTGTGAAGTGTTTGCTGAGTTTGAACTGCTGAGCTTATCCAATTCACACGTGCTTCTTCAACAGGGATCTTTTCTTAGATATTATTTATAGCCAGATGCCCATTCGTAAAGGTTATTCTACCCACAGCAAACAAATGATTTACTATTTTGTCATTTAAATCTTTTTATAGACATAATATATGTGTACTAAAATATCATTATAAACTAGCTCATGCTCGCGGCTTTGCCCGCTTGGATAAATCCTTTCTTAGTGGAAGTGCACGTCATAACTCATTATATCTGTGTTGCAAATTTCAACCCAATCCGTTCAGCGGCTTACGTTATGCGTTGATAAATCATTAAGATAGTCTTTCTTTTTATATATTTTGGTATAAGGCTGCGAAGATGAAGCGTCTCGACAAAATGAAATTCAGTCCATAATATTCTTTAACCTAACATAAAACCTTGCTGTTGTCTTTCCTCATTCAATTCTTGTTATATTTTTAAATAGCTCATTCTGTGGTGATCATGGCTTTATTATTTATAGAAAACTCATTACAAACTCAATGCAAAGGCGGATACGAAAAGGTCCGCGTGAAATAAATAACAGTTGTTAAATTGCGAGTCTTTGTCAAAGCTTTTTTCAGGTAAATTAAAAGCTTAGTTATTTTCGTCATTGAATTTGTCTCTTTCTTTTTCAAGATATCAATACACGTTATTTATGAAATTTTAGAAATTAGTGGATTCTTACGCATAAATTAAAGAATTAGATGTTACACAGTTACGATATTAGATCTAAGACCACTGGTACCACTAGGTAATCTGTATCCCTCTTCGCCAAAATAAGTGAAAATATTTTGAATTTATGAAATTTCAGACCGATAAGTGCTTTTATGAGAGTAATTCTATATATAATACATTCTACCCACTAGTATACACAAACATCCACTCAAGCTTTCGTATTTATAATAATAATAGTGGGAAGTAGATCTAAAGATTGGACTAAAATTTATTGGTATTTTGTAAATACACTATAAATTGTTAGTGCTTGTGTATGACGTCATTGAAAGCTGTTGTATGCTTGTCGATACTCTTTGAAATATGTCAGCTTACGTCCACTAACAGGTTCGTTAAAATATAAGCCGATTTTGCAACGACTTGTTATTTTTGGACTATGCATAATATGAACTGTAACAATGAAACTATACCTCTACAGTTAGTTTTATGGCTATTTCATATTTTTTTATAAATTATAAAGTAAAAGAGATTGCGCCATTTTTTATGTCACTCCAGAGTAAGAAAAAACGTTACTTAACTAGTAAAATTTCAACAAAATTGTTTTTCTTAGACCTCCATTACCTAATTTTAAAACCTAGAAAAAGGTTGTTTCTTATAACCTATAAGAAATGTAGGAATCATAGAGAGTCTTTAGATCATATTTAGGGGCTTTGTAGGAATCATAGCGACCTGAAACTGCAACATATAAAACAGAGTAATTAGGGTAATCTGTTTGCTTGTAATGCAATCCCTAATTTAAAAAAAATTGAAGATGTAATTGCGAATCTGGGGGCACGGTAGTGCCCCCGCCAAGTCGAGCGCGAAGCAAGCACTGCCGTACCATCTTTACAGGAACCATTTCGTCGCATTTTCAGGCCCCTATTTGAGAACCTCTGGATAAGACCAGAACACTGAAATTTTCGTCATCCAGTAAGCTATAATTACATACTTAAAATCCAAAATTTCAAGTCTGTAGGTCATTAAGTTCCGAAGTTAAGCGAAAGCAAAGTTTCGCATTTTCGACACTCACTCACTCATGATCATCAAAATAGAACTAGTACTTCCCATAAACTCAGAGAGCTGAAATTTGGTACATACTTAGAATTTATTGTATAAGCCATAGGAAAACTAAAAAAACATGCAATTTCGGTCTCGTTTTCGAGATAATTCATCTGCATAAATAACTTTGTAATCTCATATAAATGTATAGGATTACAAAGTTACATTTGCAGTCAATGGTTAAAATTGTGTAATATCCAACTTATTAATTCAAAATATATTTAAGGCATAGTATATGTATATGTGAGTATGTATATGTGTCGTAAATCGTCAGTTATGATCAGGCGATATCTAGCGTGGCCAACTAAAATAAGAGCCAACCAAACTATTAGAATAGATCGACATACCGCCTTTACTACAAGCTTTTATTTACTTTCACCTGTCGGTCTGTCTGTCTGTAATTAAATCTTGCAAGTTTAATTAGGCCCACTTCCGGGTATAATATTATGATGCATTGGACTAAGAGTAAACGCACACGTATCTAGATGGCGCTGACTGTACTTTAAAACGCGCTTACGGTTTGTATTTCTGATAACCTTATAATATAGCGTTTCTACAAAAATAAGTGAAATCCCACCAAAAACATTCTGTAAAAAACTAGCCAAGTCTCGATGGAGCTGCTTGTTTATCTCTAAAAAGTAATGAAATCTAGACAAAGTCGTGCCAAGTATAAGGTTCCTTACTGCGATTTCTTTATTATTATAGTTAATGTTGTGTGACTTGGCCGTTGAAAGGTACACAAGGGTATTATACCAGGTGCTCCATGACACGATTGCACCAATCTGTCCGCTACCCATTCACGATAGAAAATTTCCACTTGGAAAACGTTGATTGGATAACCAGTCAATTGTAGGCTTGATAAAGCTGCGTATTTTAATAATACTTATGTTTAGGCGATCCAAGTGTCATGGAGCATCTGGTTTTGTACCCTTGTGTACCCTTCAACGGCCAAGTCACACAACATTAACTATAATAATAAAGAAATCGCAGTAAGGAACCTTATACTTGGCACGACTTTGTCTAGATTTCATTACTTTTTAGAGATAAACAAGCAGCTCCATCGAGACTTGGCTAGTTTTTTACAGAATGTTTTTGGTGGGATTGTGTTTTCACGACATGCTTGTGTTTTTCAAGAAACACAAAGTTATATGTAACACAAAAGTACTCCAACAATCAGTTCTGAGAATTTAAGCAGTAGGTTGAAATATCGAGCTGTCGTTTTCAGCCATCACTAAAGCCTCGAGATATTTACTTTGGATTGCCATTCAGTTTGATCAAGTAAGAGTTGTTTGTCTATAATGAAAGGAGAACTGGAAAAGTTTTGCTCACTGTAATTTTTGGAAAATTATATCACGTTTCTTGAATATTGTTTCAATAGAAAGATGAAAGTTAGAGTACCTAATGTAACGCTAATAGCTGTGGTATTTTGTTTGAAACAAGGGACGGCAACTCGATATTTTTATAAGCTGAGATTATCATAATTTTAGTTAAATAGGATACAATAACTAAGTTTAATCAAGAGTGAGCGCCTGTACCTAGGTTTACCCAAGAGGTAATTGGCTAAATCTAGGTATCACCGAATTAGAAAAAAACCTATGTTTAGCCACCTGTATAAATAACTAGGTTTAGCTGGCAATACCTAGGAGTAATTGCACTTTATGGCTTAGCCATAACATTAATAACATAACAACAACAAACACAACAACAAATAACAGTAACAACAACAAACAACAACGGTTAAAACAACAAACAACTGTTTAATAACATTAGTATATAATAGAAGTTTCAAAAATATATTGTAAAAGTTTGACGGTCTGTATGAGATATAAAAATAACGTTTTATTGAATGCCCGTTTCTATTAGTTTAAAGATTAACAGAAATCACATGACATGAAAATTTCATAAACTCAATCGCTCGTCGTAAAAGTGATATATTGACAAAACAAACATCAGGACTCAGGAAATGAAATTTCTTTGTTTTCTTTTACTATCTATGCGATCCTTTTCACCTACGACCTACACATTCATCCCACATAGTTCTATTCAAGTCTACTCTTTTCATTTATTTATATGAGCATGTAAATAGAAACTATGTAAACATTTGCATAGGTATAAAAAGAAGGGTTATTTAAAAGGGATCAGCAAGATAAACACAGTGTTTCATTTCTTATTCATTATCCTCCAGCTGTGAATTATATGGCTGCTAATCGCAAGGTCAGCGATAACGGGCCTTTAGTGACGTTTTGATTGATGCCATACTTTACTCTAACACCGCAGGTCACGGTTGCCGCCGCCGGGTCAATTTGATAAAACTTTACTATTATTGACTGGGGTACTCCAGTGAACTATTTTGCTACTAATTGACTAGGATAATCCTAGGGGTTTAACTACTTGATAGAGGTAGTGTTTTTATTAGGCTCCTAAATTAAATATTAGTTTCCTCCACCTAATTTGTAATCTCTATATTCAGAGATTTGGGTTCCAGGCAAAAACGAATTCCTCAGTGAATCAGTAAGTCATATAAAGGGTTTAAAAATAAATCAACGTTATAAATAAGGGGGGTATATTATATGTTCTTCCGTCTCATCATATATCTCTGTAACCACCGTCGCTTTAATTTACGTTTTTCCTTTTCAGGTTGGTTGTCTGAAAGAGATCGCTATTAGCGATAAGACCGCCAATTGTACCCCTTTTTATTCTAATGTGTAAGTTTTTATTTTATTTTTTATTGTACGTGTTGTGTTCAAGAAAGTGCTTTCTATTCTATTCTATAACATATCTAAGTCACCTTAAAATTCAAATCTTATCAGTCATCAGTTTAGCATAATTATGTTAGATAGTTCCAATTAAAATCCTAGAAAAAGTATTCTCTAGTCAATGAATACATATAGGTAACTATAGCAGAGCTTTTGACCTCGAAGCCTTATGGCATGATTTGGCAACTATCCGTACATTTCGCAGCACCTTGCGTGGTATTATTACAACCAGACTACGTATAACTACGTGCCAACTACTCGTACATACATAATACAACTTAATCTTACTTAATATTATAAACGTGAAAGTTTGTAAGAATGTATGGATATCTAGATGGATGAACGTATGTTTGTTACTCTTTCACGTCTAAACGGGTGAACCGATTGAGCTGAAATATGGTATATGGATAGCTTAAAATTGCTGGGTGCAGCTAGTATTTAATATGTACTATTTGATGAGAATAAATTTCTTAACTCGCGTTCTCAATATGCGTGATACAATTGCGTGTAATCAATCGATATAACTATATTAATCACACTTCGATACCTTCACCAAACGGCACTATTATTAATATTAACAACTACTTACCCTTTATTCAGAGCGACTACTTTAACCAAATCTGATATTAATAAATATGTAACGAACATTCGGCCTTGGAACATCAATATTCAGTAGATGAATTGATATCGGCTCATAAGTACCTGCTGAATATCGGTTTCGAGTACCCGATGTGTTACAGATGTAATGCTACTACGTGCTTAATATTATTGCCGCTTTGAGATTAGAATGCCCTTATCGTATTATGTAATTCTGATACACGTTTCAATGTAAACATTATAGGAAAAACAAAATAATGTCATAATATATATTACCTCTAGAGGTACATAATTTATTATTTTGTGTTTTCAAGTGTATCAGAATACAAAATACGATAAGAGCAACCGTATCTCAAAGCGGCAATAATAAATATTAGGACGTAATAACTTTAAACAAATAGGAAAAAAATAATAACTTCATCACAATTTCTTGCAGAGGGCGGGACGTAAGCATTGATTCATAATAGTATCTTGAAAACTACTGAACCGATTTTGGTGAAACTACTGTGATGAGCCAACAAATATCAATGGTAAAAATTCTATCAGTATATTCACGGAGAACACACTTATACACACACAGACTCTTTTGAAATTTTGTAAATATGTGAATTTTGTAAAAGTCTCAAGCCATTCCTATACGCCCTATGGAAATATTTTTCAGGTCCAATAACACTACATTTGTAAACCGAATTTATAACTTCCTTATTCAAATCGGTTAATTTAATGTAAACAAAAGTACGATTCATTGTTTGAAGTAATTTAAGTACCAGACGCATGTTAGAATAGCTAGTGCACTAGATTCATGCCTTGTTCATTATCTATTTTGCACAAAAGTTCTGTAGAGAAAACGAACCAACATTCTTCCGATATCCTTCCAGTTTTGTAGACAAGCTAGTTTTACTAAAAATGTAATCTCAATTATATCAATGTAGAATAGGTATGAGCACTATACTGCCCAGTAGAAGCTGCAAACAAAGCTTTAAAAAATAATGTTGATGCATTAAATTAAAAAGTTTTCCACATCATCTAACGAGAGTCCAATCCATTTATCAACTTATTTTTAAAAGGTTAACCTATATCGACGCTGACAGGCTAGCATATTTAATATCAATTTATAGGCCCTGCCCAGCAGTTTCGCCCACGAGATTGCATTTAATTAAAATTATCTACGTAAGCGTACAGGAACGTTCAAGCGAATGCGAATATTTACATCCCAATCACATTAATGTACCTATAATCGGATTGCAGTAACATGATTTCGGTAAATTGAACATTCAGTGGACAGTTGACGAAGTTCGTTTTCAATTCACTATAATAAAATGCATAATATAAAAGTAATTAAGAAAGAATTTTGGTTAATGCTGTTACTCAAAATCTGATTCGCTGTGTTATATGAATTAAACTTTTTTTTAATAAAAATTTTACTACTACATACTTCACTTTGATTAAAATATTTCCATTTAAAAGCTTCCTTTTATAAGTCCATAGCTCACAGCATTTTTTGTTAAATTAATCAGTTTTACTGAAACCATGACAAATCGCATTTTATTTTATCGGCATTTATTATTTTCTTTAATCAAAATATACAAAAAGAAATCGTATCTTTAATAAATAACTGATCTACAATAAGTGTACCGCTGAAATAGCTAAACGAATTGGGTAGACATTTGGCAAAGAAATATATTGTGACGTAAAGAAAGAGAATCCGCTAAGATAGTATTCTTGAAGCGGCTAGCATCAGGTGGTATTTTATTTATAAAAGGCTTGAGGAAGCGATTTTAATCTAAAAATGAACTATTCCATAGATAAAGCAATTCAGGTGGTAGCGAAAGCTTCTTACGTTGGCGAGCTCACGATGATTTACGGCACTGCTTTTATGGAAGATGTGAAAAGTTTTCCAGAGATATTATACTTCTATTTAGTAAAATAGTTCCTAGAACGGTTGAGCCTTCCTTTTGTTGTGATATCCTTTGTTTATTTATGAGAGACTGAGACCAACAGTGTTATCCGGTGAAATGTACCTCAAAGGTACTCAATTTACCTGTTATATCTTTTTTATGTAAGCATCGGACACGCAAACATTTTTTTTTCAGTCAGTAGCCTAATGGTTAATGGCAACTATTTCTGCTCGATGTTAGTTATTGCCGAAGTTATATCGGTCTATTAGTCTATTAAGCAAGGTAAACCCTACTTGGGTTCTCTGAACATCATCTTGGGTCTTAACTACTAACTCTCAGAATATTTTAATTCTAATACTACTAGATCAATAGTAAAATTGTGCAAAAGAGGATAACAAGCACCAACGACCTACATACATCATATTATATCCGATCTAGCAAATATAGGAAGGAAAATAGGCAGAAGTATTACTGTTATATAGTTGTTATATCAATTAAATTCATTTAAAAGGGGTACCCCAACACCATGTTCTAGTTCTAATTAAGTTTTACACAATTTCGTTCTAAAGTTCTGTCGCTAATTGCACAAGTTATGAGTTATTATCAATATTAAATAATTTAGCGTTGGCTCTCGGTTTGAATCTTTGACAAAGTTGTGAGGTCCAATAAAAGGGAACTAGACCGTGAAGCATATTTTCATCATACTAATTACTACAATTAGTATCATTAAAATCTGTTACACACGCTGGAAAAAACTTTGTTGTCAAACGGAGACAATTTTTTTGTGTTTTTAGTATAATTATTTAGTCAAATCAGGGTTATTTCAGGCCATTTAGATTATCTGGTTTCATATTTGATGGTGTAAACCAGAGCCAAGAGCAAACCAGACCTTCAATTAAAAGTGAAAATCGTTGAGTGGTTTGAAAACTGAAACGTGTGATTCACCACAACATATCTGAGAGCGCTTGTAAACCTAAATCCAATAATGAGCCCATAATATACTGCTCAAAGATAATACTCAGAATAAACACTCGGTACGAGTAAGTGTCAGTTCGTCTTTCATTCGTACACAGGTGACTAGTCTCATTCTCATCCATTAGTGATGAGCTACGTAACACCTGTACCTATATGTACTGGCGACGACATCATATCCGAATGGACGGGACCATTAGGAAAAATGTTAGTGTTATTTGAAACTAGGGAATTGTTCCAGCATCGCACGATCTCGGCTTTACTGTTTATTTCGGAAATAATCTCTACACTATTTTAAAACAGTATTCAATATACAAAATTGTCATCGTCAGTTTTTTTAGTTTCAATGTGCCCTACTAAAAGTTTGCGAATTCATTTTCTTGTATGAGTTCGATAGTATATCTATTTTTTTATATGATATCTTCTAATTTTGAGCACGCTTGATGAATTAAACCTAGCCTCAATTTAATTCTCAATTAGCAATAAGTTCAACACTTTGCAACTTCACAGAAGGGAAAAATAGTCGTAAAATGAAAGCGCTAAAACGCTGACTAATATAAAACTTTCAGTGATCCAGTTACTTCCTTCAGTATTTATTTAAAGATAGTTATTAATACACATACAATACTGCTAGTCATAATGTTTCTTCGAATATCGAATGGAGTGTATCGATAGCCAGCAGTTCTATTTGAAGACACATCATCATTTATATCTGAGTAGGTATTGATAGCTCTACACCTCAAATGTTTTATGACTAATAAACTGCTAATAAACAAGATGGCTGTGACGATATTTTATCGCCCACCGACTTCTGACTTTAGTACATAATTCATTATGAATACATTTTGATGACCGTATAGTTAAGTTTTAAATTATGTTGTTACCCGTATAACAATAAATCGACAAAAATACGTTAAAATGCTCACACGTAAACGTTACGTTAAGTATATAACACAGCTGCTATTAAGCAAAAAGAACTCATCGTAAAACTCACAATTATAACAAGAATGAAATCTCAGCTAGTTCAGGGACAAGTATGAGTAAATAGAACTGTTGTAAAATCTGCGCGCGTTGGAAGGCTTTCTCACCATGCTACTTGATCGATCAAGTGAATGCTTTACTTGAAAAAGGCATTTTAAATCTTTAAGAAAATTAGATGAACTACGAAAACATTATCTTACTAATATTATAAAGGTGAAAGTTTGTAAGAATGGATGTCTGGATGTGTGTTTGTTACTCTTTCACGCCTAAACGGGTGGACCGATTAAAGTGAAATTTGGTATAGAGATAGCTTAGACCCAGGAATAACACGTAGGCTACAGTACAGGGGGTAAAACCGCTGGGCGCAGCTAGTAATAAATATTTTAAGCGTATGATGATAAAATCCAAGAGATAAACAGAAGATTCAGACAACAAATATAACTAGCCAAATAATTGAACAAAACGTTTATAAATAAGAAACATTTGACTGTAAATAATACTATACGAGTAAGAAATAATATTTATTTCCTGTTTTCCGCCGCAATGTTTAGTTTGCCTCCCTACTTGCAATAATTCAGTTACAGCAGTCGCAGAGAGAAATGTTTCAATTTAGCGTACGCGTTAGTAAAGTTCAGAAGCGTTGCAAATACGAGTAGTAGTTGGCGTTATTGCTCTTTTCATGAATATTTCGGTGCATTTCTCGAGTTGCAATTTCAGCCTCTTCATATATACTTTTAGCGACACTTTCATTGAATTATTAAATTGTATTTTTCAGAGAAAATAGTAAATAATTTTACTTGATAAGATTTTATCTGGTGCTTGAGGATGCTGGAGTTCTTAAAAGGAACTTTGCAGTAGGCTAATAATAACCTTGTAGAATGGGATTGAAAGAGAATAATATTTATACATTATATTATTATCAAAATTGCTGCAAAAACCTGAATGGGCGTGGAATACAAATAAAAAATATGAGTATGTGCCTACTTACATAAAAGGTTTAGTTAACAACAAAAATATTTATTTATTTTTAAGATTTAACCTCCTTTTGCAGTACCTTAAAGTCAACGTAGCCTTATTATTTTACAATGAATATTCAACCGGTAATTTGTGAAGATTAAAGCCCTACGGGAAAATCTGCTTGTGGTTCCTGGGCTTAATTTACAAGAAAATCATTATTGATGTTAATGTTTACCTTACGGTTACTAAAACTTCTTGTTGATATTCCACAGAAACAAGTGAATTAAATAAAAACAAAGTGATCCTATAAGGGTTCCGTTTTTTACTTTTGAGGTACGGAACCCTAAAAATTAAAAACCTCCAACGCCATAAAAATATGTAATGTGCCATTTTGTGGCGGCGGCCATATTGGATTCGAATTTTTTCAAAATGTGTTGTATTACCATAGTCAAGCCCTTTCATTTGATACCCATATTGAGGGAGTTGAGAAAACATAAGTATTCCGCCTATTTGTAGCGGTGGCCATCTTGGAACGATTTCCACCAAACATAGCTTCTTAGCTCAACATGCAGTTAGAACTTTCTCGACCAACTCACATTTCAAACAAAAAAAAAATTAAATCCAAATCGGTTCATCCGCTCGGGAGCTACGATGCCACACAATTTAAACAAAGCATTTAAAATTTTATTTAGCTCAAGTTAAAAACAGACTATTAAGTCGGAATTCATTAATCCTAATCTTAAGAAGGGTGGCCTACCCAAATGAAAGATTAATTTCTGGTTAATTTTAAAGTTTAACTTTGATGGAGTATTAAGTGATTTAAATCAAATAAGATGCGCCTTTTTTGATACAGATCTTATTAAGATCAGTTTTTTTACACAGGTTTATTTATTTATTCGCATTTATTATTATTTTCAAAATATTTTAACATTTTTAGTATTTAATTGTCTTAAGAATGTCTTTAATGTTAATATTTGTGTATATTGAATTAAATTATTTATATATTGAAGCGTGACTGATTGACTGACTGCTAGAGATAAATATTATTATGATGTAAACATCGCCAAGGCAGGATTTCTTCGGTGGAAAAGATCGATCCGAGCAAAGGCTTGTTATTTATATAACCTTCAATCGATCGATTTATATAACTAAAAAGTAATTTGGAATCAGAGAGCACTTGTCAACAAATTAAACGGACTCAACTGAATAAATCGTCGTTTCAATCGAAGTTCCTGTGGACCTTCCGGCTCCATCATCAAACCAATTGTGAATATTATTAACATTGTCATCCCATTCGCGTAGGTCTGTTGTAATTTAAATGTCAGCTAAATCGGTGGGGAGAAGTAACTAAATATAGTCAAATGCATATTATATTTTAAATGCATATTTTATTTATATATTAATTGATTATAATAATTAGGGTTTATACTCTAAAGGAACAGGTTGCCATACTTAGGTACACTGTTAGAGTCAAATCACAATTTATTGGTTGTGTGGCCAACTTATATGTTGCAGTTTCAGGTGACCAAAATTACTACAGGGCCTGCAACATGACTCGACGACTGCCTCTTACATAGGTCTCTATTTTTAATGTTATTACCCGATTGTGGTTAAGTAATTAAAAGAGTTTATTACGACTTCAATATCACAATGAAAGTTATAATAATATAATGAAGCATGCAAGTTATTTAAGTCAATCTTTCACTAATATAATTTTACAATTTTTATACCTAACTCTACATTAATTACCTACGGGTTCCAGAAAACTCCATCATCAAACCAATTGTGAATATTATTAACATTGTCATCCCATTCGCGTAGGTCTGTTGTAATTTAAATGTCAGCTAAATCGGTGGGGAGAAGTAACTAAATATAGTCAAATGCATATTATATTTTAAATGCATATTTTATTTATATATTAATTGATTATAATAATTAGGGTTTATACTCTAAAGGAACAGGTTGCCATACTTAGGTACACTGTTAGAGTCAAATCACAATTTATTGGTTGTGTGGCCAACTTATATGTTGCAGTTTCAGGTGACCAAAATTACTACAGGGCCTGCAACATGACTCGACGACTGCCTCTTACATAGGTCTCTATTTTTAATGTTATTACCCGATTGTGGTTAAGTAATTAAAAGAGTTTATTACGACTTCAATATCACAATGAAAGTTATAATAATATAATGAAGCATGCAAGTTATTTAAGTCAATCTTTCACTAATATAATTTTACAATTTTTATACCTAACTCTACATTAATTACCTACGGGTTCCAGAAAACTCTAAACTATTGAGTACTTCACTAAGAACTTATTCAGCGCCCTTTTCGGTTAGTGCTGTGGACTTTCTCTCTAACTTTCTTTCTAGGATCCCTGAAGCTACATTGTACCAATGTCATTCACATTCCTCTTGAGCCACGTGTAAAATGTCATATAAAATTCTATATCCAAGGAAGAACATATTATGTATGTAAAATAGTCTTTTTCAGTCGCAACATTTGCATTCGACCTAGTTACTATGTATGGTAATGATATGAGACCTTGCAGACTCATGGATAGTTCCATGCATTGTGCTACAAGTAAACACCGTCGTCACGAAACGCAAACAAAAATGTGTTACTGATGACAGTGATATCTATGTACATTAATAAGTATTGTAAAATTCACTCATCGAGTGTTCGTTCATATGGACTTAGTTGTTTTTTTTTTCTCTTATAGCCGCCTTAAATACGGCACTAAAATATCCTGCTGCTATTGCTGTTGCAACACCATTATAACTAAGTTTGCAACTTAAACATAACACACAATCATGTTTTTGACTAAGTGTTGGTTTCATTTGCTATTTAATCAATAATGATTCGCAAGTAATATTTACTAATACAATTCATTTTAAAAAAATCTTCAAGCTCGCTTTCAATAGAAGCGAGGGCTAAATGCACGTTTTTTATGACTTGAAAACCGCTCGACCGATTTCGATAAAATTTATATGGGACTTGAGAAGTTTTGAAACAAAAAAAAAGAATTTACTCATCGGTGAACATATTATGTACATATAAAAGATTTCGACGACTTTACAATTATTTTACAAAGTCTAATATTCCTAAAAAAAAAGGAACACAATATTTGGCTGTGGTGATGACTTCTTCTCGATTGGACTCATGCCACGATATGGGAAGACATCTTATTTTTTTTCTTTCACTGACACATTGACTGACTTCATGTTTATGTTCGATTAGTACAAGACGTAAAAAAAACTGTGACTGAACTGTGTGTGTGAATGACTGTTAAAAAAAGAATACAATGGTTCTTTCGACAATGCATAATTTAAAACAAGTATTATATAAATTGATACATATATATTCAAGAAACAAAAATGTTTTATGCATTTAATTAATAAAAACAATTTCCTCGTTCGCGTCCTTCCATAAAAATGTGAGTATCCATTCATAAATATTGAAGTTGCCGTTTTTGGAGGTAAAACTCCTTACGTAAAAATACAAAGAACATAATTTGTATGTTTTATGAGGCCTTCGGGAAATAATCCAGACAGCACGCGGATACAAAATGGGAATCTCACCATTTTACTTTCAATTGTATTTAATTTTCTGCCCTCATTACCTACCTACGTTTTACAGGTAATTATTTTTCAAATTTAAATGTTATCTACTTGTACATTAAACCTATCTAATATAATTTTGTATTCAAAGGAAATTAACTGTTAAAGAATACAAAAGCAGAAGTTTTTAATTAATTAGGTAAACCTAAAGTTCCTAGACTTATAGCAGCAATTATTATATTACTAACTCAAAAGTTAGTCTTAAAATTAGCTTTAATTTTTTATGCTAGATTATCTAGACAAGCCTGACACTCGTCTGATGTTTAACGATAAGCGTCTCATTACAATCTCAGTGTTATCTAAGTGAATAACAAATACGAAATCCTACGCAACTGCAATGTGCTCACGATCTTGAGGCACAGGACATTGTCTCATATCCGTTATTCCCTTGGCTACTTTAGCTCTGAAGCTAGAGCGAATTAATAGCAGTTTGGGCAACGCTAAAACCATGCTTTACAAATTACCTACATATTAGTTCCATAAAAGCATTAAGATTTAATATGAAATTAACAAGTAAAATCGAGACAGTGAGTTTTGAAAAATACGAGTAGGACCCACATGTTGGCATACATTTTAAATAATATTTATTCGATGGCATTATTATTAAATTATCTCAAAATGTTATATTAAATTTCTTTCAATAATTACATAATATATGCCTACAAACAAAATAAACACTAGATTAACCAACCTAAACAAAAATAGACATAAAAAACATCGTCGATTGCGTACGTCGGTATACAACATATTACATGATAATTTGATGTATTAGTAGTTGTGTTATGTTGAATAAGATAAGATTAGTCCGATAAGATCAAGTTCACCTACGCTACGTCGTGTTCAGTGTAGTGTAACAGTTAGATTAACAACACTTCAAAATTGCAATATATAAAAATACTTTTTATTTTTAAAACTATCACGAGTGTTTCCCATAACTTAAAACATCAAAAACGGCACAACTCACGTCTAATATTGTATTAAAATTGTCTTTTTTTTTGGCTACTACATATAGCTAGTATATTATTTATGTATACATATATTATGGATATATTATGTTTCTATGATGTATGTTTACCTCTGCTAGGTAAAGGCCTCATTATGGTTACGCCACACGAACGCCTGTGTAAGAGTTAAAAGATTGTGTATCCCTGAGATCCCAGAGTAAACCCTAAGATAGGTACGTACTGGTACTTAGAGTAAGTAAAGTTCGGCCACTCTTGCAGATTGTTTTAATGAAATTCGGACCTGCTTAATTTCATCTGCGTATCTTTTTGAGCATAGGTCTCGAGCCAAATGTCATGTCATGT
Source organism: Hemithea aestivaria (assembly GCA_947507615.1). Taxonomy (NCBI): domain Eukaryota; kingdom Metazoa; phylum Arthropoda; class Insecta; order Lepidoptera; family Geometridae; genus Hemithea; species Hemithea aestivaria. The sequence continues at coordinate 9,016,588 of OX382325.1, read as the reverse complement.
CTATGTCTTTATATCACCACACAAAATTTACAAGCAACGAAGATTATAATAAATGTGACTTATGACGTAAAACTCGAGATAAACTTACACTCTTAACAATCTTTAAATGTAAACTTTAAAAAAACTATGTAAACAAACGACTAAACTCACGGATATAATAGTCGAAGCTAGGCTCGACCCTGGGTTTCGGACAATTACGATGTCCTTCATCAGGAGCTCACGCCTCTCGCGACCGCTACTACCTAGAACCTAGCCTCGACTACTATATCCATGAGTTTAGTCGTTTGTTTACATAGTTAATATGGATAACACTCACGTTAGTTTTCGAAAACGTGTAATCTTTAAATGCTTTAGCTATATGTATGCAGTACCAATGTTAAGTAACATTATTACACGCCTAAATGCGCAAGTTAAAATAAACTTAATACAAATAAAGCCTTAATGTCGCTTTTATTGGCTTTTTATTGAGATTTATGTGCGCTAATGAGACATGGGTTGTTACGTTCACGCACGTCATGGGCTAGCCAATTGAAAATTAAAGGTGTAATAATGTACTTTGTTATGATAAAAATTGCGAGTATATTAAAGAATTTTCGTATAGGTATCCTATAACAAGGTAGGTTCTTAGAGATATTATGTCTAGTCAAACAAAATCTTCTAGGGGTTCAAAACCATACAAGCCCGATGTTTATCATTTAGAGAAGCCTATCCATTGCCGTCGCAGTGTTACCTAGATCAACAGGACCTGGATTCAAGAGGTACGAAGCCTCGAGGAACCCTGTGCTGCGCTCGTCATTCAGATACAAAAGACAAATTAAAAAAAAACTTTTAAAACAAGCTTTTATTACTTTATTACTCTCGTAAATACAGGCTAAGCCCGGGCCTTTTTATAGGCGTGCACGGAGACAAAAAAGTCCAACGCGCATTCGTCCCACTGCCCCCGTGCCGTGCGGACGTCCGTTCCGCTTACCTGCGCTCAAAGGTTCATTCGATTTTTATCGTTTGTCCCTTTGCTCGCAGCTAGCATTCGCGACCCACTGCCTTTTTTAAGGCAACAAACGTCTCTCTCGAGACGACGCTTAACTTGTAAGCACCCCTGTTTCTATACCAAATCCACCTTCCGTGGTCTGTCGGTGGAAACCAAACGGTGCCAACGTAAGCCGGCAGGGCGTGGCCCCGGAGCGCCCGTGTTTTTCTCCTTCTGAGAAAACCACGGAATCCGGAAGGGCTTGACGCACCGCCCAGGGTCACTCAGGCCCTCGTGCGACGTCAGGTACGCAGGTACACACCCGGCTGCCAGTTTTTGCCAAGACTGCGACAACCGGAATCCGACTCACAACCTTTGCTAAGGACCTGTGAGTTGGCATTCACTAGGGATACAGACCTAGGCACTCACCTCCCTGTCTACACCCGGCAGGGAGATTCCTCCTTCCCTTAAGCTCGCCGGGGACCTCCTCCCCCGGCGCCACGTAGGCCTATAACCTCTCTCCAGCCATGGATCTTCAATCCTGGCTGGGGAAGAAATATGCCACGATTTTGAGAGAGTACAACGACTCTCTCAAAACGGTTAAAAATGTTTCCCTGCGTCCCGCGGCGCCTGTCCCAACCGAGGCAAACTCGCGTGCTGCCTCGCGCGCCCCCAAAGTGGCCCCTCACGTCCGCCATGATATGAGCCCGGCGTTCATGTCACGCTCTCCCTCTCGCACGCAGGCCTCTCGCTCACTCGTAGCGACGCCATCGCAGAGCCTTCAGTGCGCTCAGCCCTCTCGCTCTCTCGCGACCCAAGTTAAGTATTAGCGTAATGAAACACAGCGGGCGGATTTGACACTGATTTATTCTTAACTGAAGGTAGCATATACAAATAATAAAACATTTCCAAGTACCCACAAATACCCAACACCTCCTTATCTAAATTACAATATAGGCTTATTTCTATTTTTATAAAATAAAATGACGTACATATTTGAATGAACTAAGTCTAGGTAGTTATATGCAGTAGTAACAGAATTTAGTATTATATATGAGTGTCTGATAAATATAATAGGCATCACCTAAGTAGATAATATATATTTCCTATACACAATATAAATTCCAGATACATAATCTATGTTTAGCGAGGATATCTACAGAATTCAATTTCGACGCGGACGCAAGTTCATGTGATGCCTCGGCACCGGAGACGAGCTAGCTATCTCGAACTGCTCATCATCATCACCGCGCGATGTTTTATCACTACGCACAGGCGTCACACTGTCAGTGTTGCTCAGCGTCACAACAGGACTAGCAGGCACATTATGACTACTCACGCTGTTGTCCGGAATAACATTCGAAGTACGCGATAATGAAAAACGGTTTTTTGGTACATGTATTTGATCAATGTGCCTTTTCACAATAGAGTTTGGCAGATTTACAGAAAACGACGCGGGTCCTACCTGACCCTTAATCCGTCCTTCCACCCATTTATCGTTATTGTTAGTATAATCGCGAACATAAACCTTGTCACCCGGGTGCGCGTGTCGCGGCGTGCCTCCCGCGCGCTCCACCTGTTGTTGTTGTTTGTGGGTGACGCGGCTCTCGGCGTTCGGCCGCAGCACGTCCAGTCGCCCGCGCAGGCAACGCCCTAACAGCGCCACCGCCGGAGCTACCCCGGTGGTAGCATGCTCACTATTCCTATATTGAAAAAGCATTTTGCTTATGGCCTGCGACACGTCCGACCCTTCAGCGTCAGCCTTTTTAATACAATTTTTTACCGTTTTCACTGCGTTTTCCGCGGCGCCGTTGCCTTTAGGCCTGTACGGGCTAGTGGGTGAGTGTACGATCGCATTCCTATCAAAATAAGTCTTCAGTTCCTGCGATGAAAACGGCGGCCCGTTATCGGTTACTATCTGTAAAGGCAAGCCGAAACGAGCAAATAATTCTCTAAATCGTTCAATTACCATTTTTGCCGTGGTACTATTCATGAGACAAACCTCAATCCACTTACTATGTGCATCGACTATAATAAGATAATGTTTACTTTTGTATTCGGCAAAATCGGCATGCAAGCGCTGCCAGGGGCGAGAGGGGAACTGCCACGGCGTGAGCGGCGCGTGCGGCGGCGCGTCGCGCTGCTGCCTGCAAGCCTCGCAGGCCCGGCACACCTGCTCGATCTCCGCGTCTAACCCCGGCCAGTATACATAACTACGAGCTATACTTTTCATTTTTACGACACCTAAATGCCCCTCGTGCAACTCGCGCAATATATATTGTCTAAATTTAGGTGGAACTACTATACGATAATTAAACACGATACATCCCTGTTCCACGTATAAATTGTCTCGGCGGTTAAAATAAGCTTTTTCCTGATCGACATTCGTACTATCCGGCCATCCGAACAATATATTGTTGTGGATGACACGCAATATCGGGTCACTCTTGGTCGCGGAAGCTATGTCTCTGTGATTAATAGGGAACTCGTCCTCTAAAAACATTAGATATGACACGGAGCCATCGCCGAGCGCCGCGCGCGCCTCGTTCGTCTTGCGAGGTAACGGTAAACGCGATAAGCAGTCAGCTGGGCCGTTTTGCGCTGAGCTCACCCATTCCACTCCGAAATCGTACGCCGCCAGACGCGCTGCGTAACGTTGCAGACGACTCGCCGCCGTCTGTGGGATGCCGACCTTATCCCCAAATATGTATGAGAGAGGTTTATGATCGGTGCGAATAATAAAATGCCTTCCGTATAAGTACTGGTGGTTTTTAACTACCCCGTAGAAAATCGCAAGTGCCTCCTTATCTAATTGGCTATATGACTTCTCCGCGACATTTAAGGTGCGTGACACATAGCAGATCGGTCTCTCGGAACCGTCCGGGTACCTGTGCACCAGTACCGCGCCCAGACCGTACGCGCTGCTATCTACGCTGAGTACTATCGGCAGACCCGGGTCGTAGTGAGCGAGACACTGGTCACCACTCAGTAATTTTTTAACCTTAATAAACGCCTTTTCGCATTCCAAACTCCATCTCCAGTGAACTTTACCCTTTAATAAATTGTATAGTGGAAATAATACCTCACTTAATTTGGGAACGAACTTCCCATAGTAGTTAATGAGACCTAAAAATGATTTAAGTTGGTGCACATCGGTAGGTCGCGGGGCGTCAACTACAGCATTTACCTTTTTACGATCGGGATGTAACCCGTCTTTATCTATGATATGGCCTAGGTAACATACCGCGGGTTTGAAAAATGCACATTTTTCTAGCTTAATTCTAAGTCCAACATTATGTAAACGCCGTAGTACTTCGCGAACATTTTTAATGTTGTCTTCTTTCGATACGCCGCCAATACAAGCGTCATCGAAATACACTACCGTCATCGGAATGCCTCTGAGAACCTCTTCCATTAACTTTTGGAACTTCTCTGGTATACTACAAATTCCGTAAGGTGTGCGGACATATTCGAATGTGCCAACGTGAGTACTGATCGTGGTACAAGGACGAGACTCGGGTGATAATATTATCTGTTCGTACGCATGAGCCAAATCTATCTTTGTAAATACTTGAGCCCCCCTTAATGACGAATAAAGTTTCTCTATGCGCGGCAGTGGATACGGGTCGCGCCTTAACTTCGGGTTAATCGTAACTTTATAATCACCGCAAATTCGAATATTTCCGCACTTTTTAACTACAGGTACGATAGGAGTACCGTACTCCGAATCATCGACTTTTATGATCGTTCCTTCACTGACGAGCCTTTCTAACTCTTTTTCTACGGGTCTCTTCAGTGCAATCGGTAAGTTGCGGGCCTTATGAAAAATAGGTTCGCTATCTTTGAGTTTTAACGAAAACATCTTATTGCATGTGCCTAAACCATCTGCGAAAACATCAGGGAACTCTAGCTTTAAAGAGGAGATAAGCCGACCGGTTTCATCAGTCGTTCCGTGAGAATCTATATTATTTACTTGTATTTCGATATTGTTCAGTTTCAAGTGACGTAACCACATACGACCTAGCAGCGGCGGCCCGCCGCCCGGTATCACATACAACGGCAGGTCTCGCGCCTCCCGCTTCTCGCCCGCGATTTTATGACTGACTGACACGCTGATGTAACCGATGGGCAAGATCTTGCCACCGGTATAAGCCTTAAATCTCAAATTACATTTTAACAGCTCGCAATGTTTAAAATATTTCTCATAAAATTGTTCATTAATAGCAGAGATCTTGCTACCGGTGTCGATCTCGAATTCAATCGGAATGTCATTAACAGAAATATTCACAACATACGGTTTATCGCCCTCACCGTCCACGACGATGTTGAAGAAATCGCTGTCCTCACTTTCCGATTCCAATTCAATATAGAACTGATTCTTACGCTGAACATTACCGCTATTATTGTAACCACCAGACACACGCGCACCTTTACACATTGCCTTTAAGTGGCCCTTGGCCCCGCACTCGTCACAATTATAACGCCTATAGCGACACTTGTCCGGAGTGTGCTGCCGACCGCACCTCCAACAACCGTTGTTCCGCGGCTGGGTGTTCCGCGCCCCCGAGGCCGCCGCCGCCGCGCGGGCCGGCGCCGCGCCAATCCTATGCACGGCCGAGGGCCCCGCGGCGGCCGTGGCCGCTGCGTCCCGCGCGCCCGGCGCCTCGCCGCCCTTGCTGCTCGCCTCCGCGTGCCGCTCGGCAGCCTCCAGCGCCAGCGCCAGCTCCACCGCCCGACGATAATCCAGATCTTTCTCCGCGAACAGACGACTGCGCATCACGTCGCTCGCCAGTCCGGACACGAATTGATCCCTGAGATTTTCTTCGAGTTTCTCGCCGAAGTTGCACGTACTCGCCAAATGCTTTAAGTGCTGCAAGTACTCGTTAAGCTCCTCTCCTGGCTTTTGACGACGTAGACGAAAAATATGCCTCTCTGCGATGTCGGATCGCCTGGGTTCTAAATGTTGCTGGACGAGAGTGACCAATTCACGAAATGTTTTTTCTTCTGGCTTAGCCGGAGCACACAAATCGCACATTAAATCGTAGATTTGTTCGCCGACGACGGTGATCAACGTGGCGACTTGCAATTCCGATTTGATGTCGTTTAACATGATGAATTGTTTCACACGATCTACGTATTTCGTCCATTTCCGCGAAGACAGATCGAAACTTTCGATTTTACCGTACGGCATGCTAATTATTACGCGAAAACTAATTAATCGTCGCCAGTTAAGTATTAGCGTAATGAAACACAGCGGGCGGATTTGACACTGATTTATTCTTAACTGAAGGTAGCATATACAAATAATAAAACATTTCCAAGTACCCACAAATACCCAACACCCAGAGCCTCCCTTGCGCTCAACCCGCCCGCTCGCCCTCGCCGTGTTTTTCACCCGCGAGCCCCGCCCCCCGCGACCGTTCGCGCTCCCCTATCAAAATAACTAATTTTGCCCTCTCAGACTCACCGCAGTCTCCCGACCCCGAAATGGAGTGTGATCCCATTCCCACTCCATCCCTCGCTTCACCCGACGATGACGGCTTCACCCAAGTCGTCTACAAAAAGGGTAAAAAACGTCCCGCGGCGTCTTCTCCGTCCCTCCCCGCTAAGGCCATCTGCCCTCCCTCGGGCTCTATGCCTTCCTCCGCGTCCTCCGACTCCGAGACTCCCGTCTCTAGACCTCCGGGCTCGTCCAAACTCCCCCCGACCTTCCTTGTCCATGACAAGGAAAGATGGTACGACCTGTCCAGTTCCTTCGCCGAGCTCGGTATAGAGCTCAAATCGGCGACTAACACCCAGCTGGGCATAAGAGTGCAGGTGAAGTCAATCGACTCTCACCGTAAGGTCACATCCTTACTCCGCTCCAAGGCCATAGGCTACCACACCTATGCCTTGGAGTCTGAAAAACACCTTCGGGTGGTCATCCGCGGAGTCCCCAAGGAGCTCGATGTAGAGCTGGTCTCCGCGGATCTCAAGGCTCAGGGCTTCCCGGTTAGGGAAGTCCACCGCCTTTATGGCCGAAACAAGGCCCTCTTCGACCTTGTGTTGGTCGTACTGGAGAAAACCCCAGAGGGTAAGGCCATCTTCAATTTGAAGATGGTCTGTAGCCTTTCGAGTCTCTCTATTGAGACCCCGCATCGAATTGGCACTCCTGCCCAGTGCCATAGATGTCAATATTACGGGCACTCTGCCCGCTTCTGCCATGCCCGCCCTAGGTGCGTTAAGTGCCTAGGAGACCACAGCACTTCTGAGTGCACCCGTAAGAAGGAGGATCCCGAACCGCCCTCTTGCGTGAATTGCTTGGGGTCCGGACATCCCGCGAACTATCGTGGGTGTCCCAAGGCTCCCAAAGGCAAAGGTCCCCAGAGACGCCTCTCGTCTCGTCCCACCAAGCGAACCGGAGCGCCCTTGGCTTCTCCGCGTCGCTTTGTGCCCGCCCCGCCCCCCGAGGGGAATGCTTGGTCGGCAACCGAGTTCCCCGCTCTTGCGCCGACCAAGCTTCTCCCACCCACTCCGGCCTTCGTGCCTCCACCGCCTCAGGCCCCTATGGCCCCCCAAATCCCCTTGCCTATTAACGGTACGTCCGCCATGAGTAGGCTCATGTCGTTTTACGGCAGCGTCGATATGGACGCATTCAACAAAGTCGCGCTCGAATTTGTTGCTATTCAGCAACGGAAAGACTTCGATAGTCTGACGGTCCTCTTTGCCCAAAACAGAGCCTTGATAGAGTCTGTCATGGCCGCGTTCTATCGCTCTTAACTATACTTCCACTATGGATAGTACAGCTAAGAGAATTAAGCCCCACTCTTTATCCCTGGCGTTCTACAACGCCAACGGCTTAGGCATAGGGACCGATAGGAACCAACTCCAACTTATTCATCAATTTTTAACTACCCATCAGGTAGACATCCTGCTAGTGTGTGAGACATTCCTAAAACCTAGCCGGAAGGATCCGAAGATCGGAAACTACCGGCTGGTCCGTAATGATAGGACTACCGCCCGATTGGGCGGTACTCTTATCTATTACAGGAACTCTCTCCACTGCATCCCCATAACCACTCCTCCTCTTACCGATCTCGAAGCGTCCTGTTGTCGCATCGGCATGTCCGGCCACCAGGCCATCACTATCGCTTCTTGTTACCTCTCTGGTAACAAAAAAGTCCACAGGAGTGATTTCGAGTCACTCTTCTCCCTTGGAAGCTCAGTCATTCTGGCTGGCGACTTCAACTCCAAGCAAACCCTCTGGGGCTGCATTAGGTCCAATACGAACGGTCACGATCTCTACTCTCTCTCGACTAACCTCGACTTTGAAGTTATTGTCCCTAGCTCTCCCACGCGCTTCCCTCCCATTCCTGATCATAACCCCGAGGTACTCGACATAGCACTTATGAAGGGCGTAACTCTCCAGTTGCGCTCTTTAGAAGTGTTACACGAACTTGACTCTGACCACCGTCCCGTCTTAATGAGACTTGGACCGGACCCATCTGACAGACTGACCAAGACAAAGACGGTAGTGAACTGGCAGCGCTTAGGGGAATCCCTAAAAGCTATCAAGTCACCCGCTCTTGACCTTATCCCCGACGACATCGTCTCCCCTGACGACGTCTCGTGCTCGATCGATGCTCTCACTAGTCACCTCCGCACCGCCATTGGTGAATCCTCTAAGCAGGTACCAGCCGAGGATCTCCAACGCTGGTCCCTGCCAGAGGATGCGAGGGAACTATTGACAGCAAAGAACGCAGCCACGAGAGCGTATGACTATGGTCCCACCGAAGAGAACAGAGTCAGGCTGCGGCAATGCGAACGTTCTGTTCGCAAACGTATGACTGAACTCCGCAATCAGAAGTGGGACCACATGCTCTCAGAGATTGCGCCCACTCACCAGGCTTACTGGCAGTTGGCGCGATCCCTGAAGAGTGATACTTTGACCACTATGCCCCCTCTGACTAGACCGAACCTCCCTCCCGCGTTTGACGACGAGGAAAAGGCCGAATGTCTGGCCGATAGCCTTGAGGCACAATGCAGCCCCAATCTCGATTTAGTCGACCCTGCTCACCTCGCTGAGGTGAACAGTGTTGTCGAGCAAAAGTCCTCCCTCCCTCCCTCTGACCCCATCGAGCCCGTCAAGGCTTGTGAGGTAGAGTCGATTATCAGAGGCCTCCGCCCCAGAAAAGCCCCCGGTGCGGATGGCATCACTACTAAAGTGATCAAACACTTTCCCACCTCTCTCATCTACCTCCTGGTCAGCATCTTTAATGCGGCCATGGTAAACGCCATCTTTCCCGACGCTTGGAAGAATGCCTACGTAATCGGCATTCACAAGCCAGGCAAGAAGGCATCAGAGCCTTCTAGCTACCGCCCCATCAGTCTCCTCAGTACTCTGGGGAAAATCTACGAGCGCCTCCTTGTGAAGCGCTTATGGTCCATAACCTTGTCCCAAAACCTCCTTCCAGACGAGCAGTTTGGCTTTCGAGCCAAACACTCATGCGTCCAACAAGTACACCGCATCACGGAGTACATCCTCGAAGGTTTCAATTCGAAACCCGGCAACTTTGGCCGTCCTATGGGGACAACAGCTGTCTTCCTGGACGTTGCTAAAGCGTTCGACAAAGTCTGGCACAACGGACTGGTATACAAGTTGTATCAGTTCGGAGTGCCAGACCGTCTTGTACTCATAATACAAGACTTTCTCAGGGCTCGAAGCTTTCGCTATCGCGTCGAGGGAGACCGCTCTTCTCCCCACCCCATCGGAGCCGGAGTCCCTCAGGGCTCCGCGCTCTCCCCTCTCCTCTATTCGCTTTATACTAGCGACATCCCACGCCCCCCGAATGTAGAGATCGCTCTCTTCGCGGACGACACCGCCCTCTACTCTAGAGGGTGGCGACCGATCCGTCAGATAGAGGCACTTCAAAGAGCCCTTCACCTTTTTGGCGATTGGTTCAAGAAGTGGGCTATCACGGTAAACCCGGATAAGAGTGCAGCAATGTACTTTCATCCGACCAAACAGCCCCGCAGGGAGCGATCTCTCTCACTCCACAACGGACCCATCCCTTGGGCCTCCCATACCAAATATCTCGGGGTGACCCTTGATAGTCGACTCTCCTTCATAAAACACGTCACAACCGTGCGCAACCGAGCGGCCTTCTTCTTGGCCCGACTCAGTCCCCTCCTATGCAAGCGGAGTAAAATGTCACTTAGAAATAAGTTGACACTTTACAAAACTTGCATACGACCCGTCATGACTTACGCCTCCGTGGTGTTCGCTCACTCCCCTCTCTCCACCCTAGACATGCTTCAAGTGATTCAAAATCGCTTTCTCCGTAAAGCAGTCGGAGCTGAATGGTATCAGCGCAATTCCGATCTGCATTGCGATCTCGAACTCCCCTCTATCCTTCAATTCATGAAGGATTGCTCTCGCCGCTACTTTGACGCGGCCCCCCACCACCCCAATCCCCTCGTTGTCCAAGCCTCGAACTACTCTGTAGATCAGGCCTCCACTCCCCTCCGTCGTCGCCCTAAAAACGTGTTGAACGATCCGGACGATCCCATCGCTGCCGTCACATCGGCGGCGCTGGGATCGCCGAATCCGCCAACCATGCGCAACAGTCGCTCCGTTTTCGGTACTGGTCCCGGATACCAGATCCTCCAACCAACACAAACACGACACCGACCGCGCCGGCGCGGTCGAAGACCTCTGAGATCCTTCAGATCAGTTAGATTCTCTCCAAATAATCAAACAGATCAAAACACTGTTAGGGCCCTAGGACACGCCCCTTCAGGGGTGCCAGGGCAAGTCTAGTCCCCCGTATCTGGCGACGGCCCAAGCCGAGGTTCGTGCCATCTGAGGCGCCCTTGAGCTAGTCGCCCACTAAAACTTTGGGTCGAGTGCCTCCTGCGCTCACCACACGCCCGGTAAAGCTGTAGAGGTCTCAATCTGAGACCAACAGCGTAGGTCATTCAAAAAAAAAAAAAAAAAATCCAACGCGCATCTATACAAATTGGGCTCAAAAACAGTCTCCGCCAAGTGACAGGACTATTGCTAATTAAATGGAAACTACTTGAACTAGCCAATGGATGTGTATTCTAAATGGATGGTTAATGAGGCTATTGCTAGAGACTACGGCACCTGCCACTTTCGTCCCATTAGGAATTATTACTTATCATTATGTCAAGACGAGACGAATCAAACAAGCTCAAACTCGATGGGTTTGTGTCGTTTTATTATGGAGTTCCTATGGCCACCTTCAAGCTCCATCATCAGATAAGCTCCATGTCAGAATAAAATTGCATTTTCATCTGATTTACACATGGATGCAAAATTTCACAGATAGGTGAAAGTAAATAAAAGCTTGTAATAAGGTATTTAGTATTTTTAGCCTGGCAATTTCCCTGAACATCTTTAGCAATATTTTATTTTTGTCGACTTATAGTGATTGCTATCAGTACAAATTAGTCAATATGACCTCAAAATACAATTTATCCATAGAAATACCAAACGACAGCCCGGTTCATCTTCAGTTAACAATAGTTTTCCATTGTTTTTACAGAACATGTTTTCAAAGACAAGTGTGACGAATTATTTACTTTGAATATTACACGTAACACACGTTGTATAATTTGTATTTGTTCACATATAACGATATACACAGGTGTTCTAGAAATGCCATACTTTTAACGAATACAATCCGGTGGCGCAAACAGATGACTCAGTATATAAATTCAATACGACAATATTTTAGAATGAAACTTTTGTCGATGGAACGTTTCTGTTCAAAATTTTACGTTAAATTTGATTCACTAAACGTAGTGAAATCATAATTTATTCAATTTAAAAAATAACTTTTAAATTCTAATTTTGTAATATTTCTTAATTTGTCTACATATACATCCGAAGGTAATTAAAATAATAACCAAAATCCTTAAAAACCACCATTAGTGGATTGACCACGTAATTTGCAAAGAGCATACGAGAGCACGATATCTTGAAAATAAAATTTCTCTTATATAAATATTATAGTGAAACCATTTAAATCAGTCATTCAGGTGATTGTAAGTACGTAAAACCTGAACCTCTGCATCATTTAAAACGAATGAAAAACAATATTATGAGTACAAAAATGTTACATACTTTTTATTCCTATGAAGAGAACTATAATAATAATATGAAAATTGTTCACCCTAATGACGGTTATTTTTCCTACAAACTGCGGGAGCTAAGACCTTAATCTTCCCACTAGTTGCGGCACATTTATGTAGATTGAACTAGGAGTTATAATTTGCTAGTTCACTCTTGGTGTTTTGACGTCAGAGAAAACCCGCCTAGTAAAGATAATTCGTACTGTGGCACGCCAGGCAACTAAAACGTTAATTTATATCTATGTCTAAGTGAATTGAAGACTAGCAAATTAGCTAACCTTTATAATAAAATTAGAGGCACACAGCTGAAAGAAACTGGATCACCAGAACTGAGCACTAGGCTTAGTAGTACAGAAGAAACATTGTTATATAAGATGTACCTATTTAATATTATTATAGCAGCTAAAGAATAATAATAATGTAACTTACTGGATATGAACTTATAGTAACAAGTTATTTTCTGAAAAGTAAGTCCATAATTTATAATGTTGCAGTTTCAGCTCGCCAAAATTACTACAAGGCTGATAAAATGACTTAATGATTGCCTCCTATATATCTTAGAGGAAACAGCCGGGACCCAGAGTATAACGAGCTTTCCAAAATACTATATAGTATTCAGGTGAAAAAATTGCAACACACTATTATTTAAATCCAGGGCCTCTAGATCAAAAGACAAATAGACGACCACTGGGCCACAGGCGCGTATAGGAGGCAGGTTAAAAACATTTTTATGAGCTAAAGAGTGTTTGTTTGTCAAAATCGTCCTAAAAGCATAATTTAAGCTCAAACTTTAGTTAGAGAAACTACGACATTGGCCTCTATAATAATATAATAGATTATAGGAACCCTAAAATGATCCCCAGCAAAGCTTCAAAGCACCAAGCGAAATAACTAAAATTAATCCGCCCAAATTCCCTACATTCGGTTGGTCCCAAAGGACATTCGAATTCATTTTCACTCAAATATCTCTATTTTTAGAATTTCATCGGCCTGGTTATGTCAACTATGTGGTAGAACCACAGATCTATAATAGCAAGTTAGATGCCGTAAATACGTCAATTTGAGTCGTATCAAAAATCAGTCATGTTGTTTCTCGATTACATAATATGAAACAAGTTTTTTGTTCACTTTGATTTTTACAATTTGTTATTTGTGATCAACATTACATCAATTCAACGCCGATGCCACAACGAATCAACTGGCAGTTAAAAACTTTTGAGTGGCAAATTGCTATTAGATTTGCGTATTCTTAAATGCATGCAGTGTCCACATGGAGAAGGGCATTTATATGCCTTGTCTTTCATGTTTTATTATGTTAATTTTATGAACCAGTTTTGTGCACCTATAAATAAAAAAATAGAATTAGCTGCATAGCAGAAACATTAGCTGCTAGTTAAGTCGGAATAACATAGTCGATTTAATGAAGCCGAAATTAAGTCAAAGTTCCAAATGGATTAATACTACACTTACCACAGAGTAGGTTGCATTATTCTGATATTCTCTCTGTAGGTAAACCTTAATTGACAAGCTTATATTGTAAATAAACGGCATTTGCATACCTTTTCCTGAATAAATTACTGATATAGCTTGTCAGCTGAGGCCGGTCTGCAAAATGAATGGTTAATTTCATTTTAATTTATTTATATTATAATAACGAAACAAAAAAAAAATCATTCTGTCACTCGACTTATTTTTGGAGCGGTGACATTGAGGTTTTAAAAAATATTTTAACTCCGTCTCTGTGTAATGTCACACACAAACTTTAATTATTTCATTACGTAATTAATGTATTTCAAATAAGTATCAATGAATGAATAAAAAAAAACTATTATACCAAAATAACGTCGCACAAATTTAAATAAACTCGTTGCCACATAATTAAAGATGTTTCCAAAATAACATTGGGATGTTACGCAAAAAGTGGAGAAAATTGTGTCTTTGACGCTTCTGGAATGAATTATAATATCACTCAACACAATGTAAGGGGAAAGAAAACATGACAATAAAATTTTCTGACGATTCTAAGTAATTTGAAATGTAGGCAATTTATTAATATACTGCTGATGCCAAAATAGCGGTTTAGTAATAAACACTTATTTTTATGTTACTAAAATGAATGAACACACGACGTTTGTCTGATATGATTAAGCGATACGTCGGTACTAACAAAACAATGTTAACAAGGATACTAAAGGTCTACGAAATACTATACTGCGCACTACGAAGAAAAATGTACAATACTGTGGAATGTTAGGTCTCAAGTGCGCAGTATTTTTTCTAAAAACCTTTTAGATTTTACTTAAATACTTTTGTTTATTTTGGTATATATAATTTCAATAGTTTAAAGGATGAACCTTCATTAATGTCATTTTCAAAGCTTTTAAGCTTCAGGTACTGACGAGTTCTGAGGTGATACATCGCCACAACAAACAAGACGAGACTAATAATAATGAACTGAATGCTGCATCCTAATTTTATTAGTCGGAACTTGGTCGGGACTTATCGCGTAGGTATTTTTCATGTTATTAGTTATTTAAAATAAAAATATTAAAAAAACTAATCGCGACGTTTCGACTCAGTTGTATGAGTCGTGATCACAAGAGGCCGGATTAAATTAATAATACCAGTTAAATACGCGAAAGTTTATAGTGCTTTAAAATAATTGATAGTCATAGAAAACATTAACTTTAATCTTACTAATCCGAGTATATCATAACGTACGAATGGTTATAGCCTAAACTGGCTACTTACCCAACTTCTTTTTAACATGAAATAACGAACTTCCACGCACTTCTAAACCCAAAATATAGCATTAAAACGCACTTCTAACTCCAAAATATAGCACTTCTAAATCCAAAATATAGCATAATTATAATTTATGGGTGAGGTCTTTTTATACCGACCAGTCGACTAGCTTATTCAAACATAAACAAAAGAAACTCACTTTATAACAAATTGCTGGTTAATTTTCTGTTATAAACACAAAGCACGTTATGCTGAAGCAAGATCTACGTTCCTTCAAAAGCTAATATAGATTCAGTAGTTTCAAATGAAAAATTCTCTAGGGTTGAAATATAGAGGTGAATTACCGCATTCTTGCTTATTAAAGTCTGATGGAAATTAACGCCTGATCGATAAAACGTTCACCCCTAATGGTTGAGTTCCTACACGTAGCTGGTTAGTACGATCCAGGAAATAAGTTAATCAACTCAATGTGCATTTTATCCGATCGGTATTGAATCTATACTACGTATATTTCCTCTTAGAAGACATAAATGTATAAATATAGATTCTTAAGTATTTGAATGAATGCAATATGGTAAATAAGGAAAGAATTTTAATATCTCCAAAGAACGTTTCTTTCATTTAATTTAAGTTTTTATTCAAATTGTTACAAAGTTAAATTGTGTGGAAGTGAAATTTTCACTTTTTATTTTCTTGCGCGATATTAATTCTTATCTTTGGGTTACACTTTATAACTGTATGGTGTGCCTAACCTATAAATTATCAGATAAAAGTTTACGATGGACAATTAATTTATGATCCTTATAGGTGATAAATTCTGTATAACTACGCCTCTGCCCAGTGAGTAATCCGATATGATAGCTTTTTATCATTTTATCGGTGACCCGGTCGTAATTGCAATAGTAGCAAAAAAATTAACTGAAATTACACACAAATTATCTATCATTACAGTTGAGTCACTATGACAAATAATTATAATAACTGGGGCTTCCTCCAACAGGACGGGTTACCCAACTTACACTGCATAATATATGTAGGTACCGCAGGTTCAGGTTATTAAGATTAGGCCTGCAACATGACGACGACAGCCTCTTAGATAATATCTTTTATAATAGTAAACACTAGGGCCTACAGTTTTACGTGTCTTCCGAAACTAGCGTACATGTGAAAAACTTGCAACACAGAGAGATTTGAATCTAGGGTTTCCGGATTACAAGCTGGACGTAATACCACTGGACCACGGATGCTATTAATATATAATTTTTTTTTTAAATTGGACTTTTATTACCTCATTCTTTACAAGCTTAAGCTTTCATTAAGCTCGTAAATGTGGTAAATCTTAATACTGAAATGAATTTAATATGTTTGACCCAATTTTCTTGTCAGACCGCAGATATTTGATATTAATGTGATGTATTAAACTTTTTCCACGAAAAGTAAATCATGTGCAAAATAGTGGATCTTCGCACGTTACTCAAATACGAGTAAACCTATCTATTGTATCTTTTATTTAGAATACCTAGTAAGGAAATATATCAATATGAAAAAGCGCTAAACTCAACAAAGCAAGAATGTTTGCCAATGAAACTACTTATATCATTATAGGAATCCCTAAACTCGTAAAACCAGACAAGGATCGTGAGTATGATGAAAATGCCGAGCAGAGAATAAATGCCCATATCTACAACAGACAGATAGACGGATTGAATAATATTATTGGGGTATCAAATTGTTACACAGGCTTGTCGGGGATTGATGGCTACTTATTCAAATTGCCTAAAGCAGATGCTCTACATTTCGTTGGGATTAGCTCAGACTCTGGAACCATACATAAATATGTATGAAGGAGGACGCTTAATCTGTTCCTTGAGTTCACAGAGTTAATTTGTTGTCGATGTGATTAGCTGTTATCAGTGTAATGGGATTGTCAAAACAATCTTAGAGTGCGAAATCCGAACGATGAAAAAAACTGAACAAATCACTTCCACGTGATTGGTTTTTTATCGCTGTCAATTGGAGTCTTGAGCCCTCTAAAATATTTGCATTTTCCTCTTTGAAAATGTTCACATCTTCATTTTTCCTTTATAAATTCAGGCTCTTTTCCCGACGTGCGCGTACTTATTCATTTATCCATTGTGATAAAACCGAATGCACATTATAGTTGATAATACAGATTATGTACGCAAGTAAGCGTAAGTACACGTTCGGATCGTATTAATCTTGATAAGTAGATAGGATTTAGGACCATTTCAAGGTTTTTGTGCCGATAAGATGTCTCTCCTTACTAAAACTACTCGTAGATCCACTTCTCGGGATACCTTTGGTTACTCGACTCCTTAGTGCTATAATTGACATAAATTCCGGTAGAATTACTTTGTTCGGTAAATAATGTTCTCTCTGTCTTGCTTTTATTTCAGATGTCGTGATATATAACGTGCTGCACATTTTCCATAAAAAAACAATGTAAAAATTGAAGGTTCGTGCCTTTTTTTCTCAGCATTGTAGGTGGATGTTTATCTTTTTACAGGTTGGCGCAGTTAAGCGCGACTAATTCGAACGTCGATTATGTCACAGCGCATCAGTTGGCACCACTAAAATACATTGAAAATCACTCAAATTTTTGTTAGCACTCCAAAACTGAACTGGCACTGAATTTAGGTATCGATGTTTCGAGTTCGAGCACGAAGACGGGATACGGGGATCACTAAGGGAAGGTATGGAGAGAAGGATGTGTTAAAGAAGCCATGTTGTGTTGTTTACCTGAGGGTGCGTCGTAGAGTAAGGCGTTCGCGGAAGAGGTCGCGGCGGCGGGCGGTCGGGCCCGGTGCGCGGTACGGCGCGTGTGGCCGCGCGTGCCAACCGACGGTGACTGCCGCTCGCTGCGGCTGGTGATTGCCGCCGCTGCCGCCGCCATCGCCGCGCGCCCGCTCCTTATCACCCCATCACTATGAACTATGCACTCTATCGATGATAACATCCGACTGATCCTCAATCACGAACACGTAATTTACCCGTTAATCCGATATTCAATTTGCGTTGATCTTCGTGATTGATATAACCTGTGTTTTGTTATTCATAGTTTTAGTTTTGGAAAACGCTATTGTTGACGTAGAAACATAAACATCATATCTGTTATTCCATTGTAAAATTGAATCAATAACATACACTGGCTATAATAATATGTATCGAGAAATAACAAATTCAATAGGTATGTATATTTTTATCTCTTCCTACTTCTTTGGCAACTTTTTGTGTTTCGTTTTGCGTTTCATTAATTATAGATGTTATTTTTGCGTAATTGGACTATGTTGGTATAAAAATACATTCAGTTATTTAATTGTAAATGATGTCATTGGGTTTTTGAATGTCTCAGTACGAGTAACAACATTAGCTCTGCTATAAAGAGAAGTTTATCATTAGTACATATTATTAATTTTGTGTGTCAGAAACATCTCACAACCATCTAATTAAAAGATGTTTTCGTTACGTTTAATGTGTACAATAATGCTAGTACAACCTAATCCTGCGGCTTTACCTACGTGGGAAAATTCTTTTTAAGGGTGAAATCGAACTACGCGTCAATTGCACTGCAACAGCGCGGCTAAGTAATTTGTATGAAAATATTCCCATACATTTTCATACAAAGATACTTGGCGGCACCATAACCCGCCGCGCCGCTGCAGTGCAGTTGCCGCGTAGTGCGTTTGTACCTTAAGCGGACGGCTACGTCATGAAACCTATCTGTAACTGTTCTAAATTTCAAATCAATTTGTTCAGCATTCATTTCTTCAAATCAATTCGTTCTGAGTACCTTATTATGTCTGATACAGGACTTTGCCCTCATAGATGCTCCGGCTACTTGTTCGACAATACGTCTGCAATGACCGATATCATTTTTACACTAAACGATTCGAGAGTTTTTAGTTTCAGCTTTGTAAGTAAACGTACTTGTATTTACTTCGGCTTCGAGCCGACCGTTTCGATCCTGTCGCCGGCGTCCGTGCCCCGCATAGCAGTGCTATACCGAAAGTATCCCGAAGTAAATACAAATGAGTTTATGCCGTTTATTTACAACTAGCTTGTGCTCGCGGTTTTGCCCGCATGGCAAAATCCTTTCTTAGCAGAGGTTTACGTCATAACACCTATCTGTGTTCCAAATTTCAAATCAATCCGTTTAGTGGTTTTGGCTGTGCGTTGATAGATCAGTCAGTCAGTCAATCAGTCACTCTTTCCTTTTATATATTTAGAAGATCGTTTAGTGAATCGTTTAGTGTAAAAATGATGTTAGTCATTATCTATTATAAGTATGTATTTACAAAAGAAAAGTATATAAGTATTATATCCGTTATCCTAACCACCATAACACAAGCATTAAGAAGCTTAGCATGGGGTTAGGTGGCGCTGTGTGAAATGTCCTGAAATATTTATTTATTTATTATTATTTATTTAAAAAGATGGACCGACTTCATGTTGGTTCACCACTTTTGTCGTAGACGTCTATAAGCGACTGTAACCGCTTAATATCAGGCGAGCAGGGCGTGTGTGTTGGTGTTTAATTTTAAAACAGATATTAATATCTATTTGAATGTTAGGATTGTCAAAGTCTCGAGTCACCAAGAGGTTAGTCCGCAACGAAAGGGCAAACTACGATATGTGCACTACACAAGGCATTACGAGAATATTGCTATCCATTATAATAATTATTGAATCAGTAATCTGGGTACACAGTCCACGATAAAGGCGTTGTTTGGTATCAAATGACCTTGTGGGGAAGTTGTGTCCATTAACATAAGTTATTGTCCTTATAAGAATATTTTTTTTTTGTTATTGTTTTTGGAGTTATGTCGTTCAATGGTTTAATTTTACACATTCATATCATAATGGAGACAAGCATTTTAAAATAACATTTGTATACCAATCAAAATGCTTTGCGAACTAAATGATTTAAACTAGAAAATGATTTGCTACGAAGAATATTACTAAAATCGACCAAAATGACCTTAACTATCAAATTGGCCTGTAGCTACCCTCTAAATAGACAATAATAATAATGACTTGATAAAATAGATAGCTGCATTAAATATGTAAAGCTATACCTTCCCGGGTTCAAAGCAATTACTCTTCATTTATTTCGTAGCCATCCATTTAGATAGATAACTCTTTATTGCAACAAAGAAAACAATAAACACTAAATAAATACATTTCAGTTAAGCAATGTTACAATTACGGTCTTATCGCTAATAGCGATCTCTTCCAGACAACCAAGCAGGAAAGGAAAAATACAAGTTTAAGAATGACGGTGGTTATAAAGATATAATAGGAAAACAGAGAAACATAATATTATAGCTTACTAACATATGTAGATAATAATGGGACTATAATATTAAGTAGGTATATAATAAATATAGGTAGGTACTAGATATTAAACATACTAAAAATATATATTACGAATAATTATATTTATTGTTTTTATATTATTATAATTATTATTTTTTTTAATGTTTTTTTTTGTTTTTTTTTTATTGTGGCAAATGCCTTTATTGAGAAACACAAATTATATTTATTGTTTTTATATTATTATTATTTTTTTTTAATGTTTTTTTGTTTTTTTTTTTATTGTGGCAAATGCCTTTATTGAGAAACACAAACTAACAATACTACAGCTACTACAGCAGTAAAGAACACTTTTATTAACCACAGATCGGCCACAAGCCGATCTACGAGTATAGAAAATCCAATTTTATATTATTATATTATAATTATTATTTAATTATCCACGAATTTGGATGTGAAATACAATCGATTTAATAATAGCACAATCAACCAATCAGAGAAATGCAAGTGGCCACATGCAGGAAATGTATTAATATTATTATTAGGCAAACAATTTATTACTTTATTCGGTAAAATAAAATTTTAAACGCAGATTATTAACATAGACGTTGGAGAAAAAGCTGCCAGCTTGAAGTGGAATTGGGCAGGACACATCTGCCGCATGTCTGACGAACAATGGGCCCGAACCACCTCCTTATGGGAGCCACAAAAAGTCAGACGACGCGGCAGGCCTAAACGGAGATGGCGGGACGAACTGAATACGTTTTGCAATAACTGGACAACCATAGCCTTAGATCGAGATGAATGGAGAGAGGGAAGGGAGGCCTTTGCCCAGCAGTGGGATAAACCAGGCTGAAAAAAAAAAAAAAAAAAAAAGATTATTAACATGACTACGATGTAAAGGCAGACACCGCATAAAAAAGTACAAAAAATAAGCCATTAATTCGGTATTATTATGGCGTATAAAAACAGTATGACTGTTTTTATTTACATAAAACTCGTTTTTATTATAATGTTAAAAGCAAACTGTGCACTTAATATAAATAACATATAAGTATTAATATGTAAAATTGGGAAAGGTCTATTTAACTAAGCAGTAAGTATATTTGTCTAAGCAGTGGATAAACGTGGGCTGATGATAATATTTAGAAATTGAGGAATATTTTAACAATTATTAATAAATAATAACACTAAAAGAGTGACAAGTTAGTATGTGAACAGGCTGTTGTTATATGTTTAGATTCAGTTCCCTTTGTCTTCAAATTATTGTACGTCGTCCGTACCGGGGGTAGACTTCCTTTGCAGGAGGTCGTCTAGGTGGGTACCCCAACAGTGCCAGTTATTCTACCGCCTGAGCAGTGATGTGCAAACATTACTGTGCTCCGGTAGGAGGGCACTGTAGCTAGTGAAATTACTGGGCTAAAGAGTCTTAACATCTTATGACTTTTGAGTAAGAAGCGTTGGCAGCGCCTAGAATTTCACATTA
Source organism: Hemithea aestivaria (assembly GCA_947507615.1). Taxonomy (NCBI): domain Eukaryota; kingdom Metazoa; phylum Arthropoda; class Insecta; order Lepidoptera; family Geometridae; genus Hemithea; species Hemithea aestivaria. The sequence goes on along the minus strand of OX382325.1, from coordinate 8,994,920 downwards.
TTGTGAAATCCTAGGTTACACTGTACTCATTATGGGCAGCCGTTATCTCTTAATATCAGGAGAGCGTCTTGCTCGTCTTCTACTCCATCACATAAAAAAAAAAACGACGGTAAACTATCGTCCTATATTATGTACCATAATACTTGTACCTACCTTTAATTATTACAATATATTTTTATGTAAAATTTTGGCTTATCAATCGACTCTGTAAATTTGAGTATCGTACGACCCAATTTTTATAATATACACCATATAATAATTACATTAATAATACCCAGATCTACAAATCGCGAAAACGTATTTTTACAAGCTTTTAATTACTTTCACCTGTCTGTTGTTTGTCTGTCTGTCTATCTGTCTGTCTGTCTGTAATCAAATCTTGAAGGTTTAATTTGACCCACTTCTCGGTTTCCAATTGAGCTGAACATTTGCATACGTGTGTAAATCGGATGACAATGCAATATTTTTATGACATGGAGCTGATTTGATGATGGAGCGGGAAGGTGGCTATAGAAACTCCGTAACTAAACGACGTAACCCCATCGAATTTGGGCTTATTTGATTCGTCTTGACGAGTACTTTATGGTAATAATAATAAAAGCTTGTTATTAAAAAGTTTTTTTTTTAAATTTCACTTGTTTTAGTACTAACTGTACGGCGTACGGCATCAGTTTTAATTTTTGTAAAGTACGTATATTGTATTTTGGAAAATTTATTTGGGTCATCAGTATTAAATTAAATTAAAGTAAATTCCGCTTAAATAACCTTATACAAAATCTCATTTCCGCTCATGAATATGTTAAATTAGAGGGGTTCGAATATAATTTATTATCTTTAAATAGTTGGAATAATACTCGAATGTGAACACAAATCTCGAACAATCTATTGTTCTAAGGTCTCATTGTAATATTATGTTTAATCTAACAAAGATTATAATATTATAAGCCTTTATCAATGTGTATTATAATAAGTGAATTTAATTAATTATAATTTAACAAAAACGACTTATATTCTTAATACACGGCCAATGTTCTTTCATGTGATATCCCACTTTATATAGGTAGGTACTCAAAAAGAATATTTTTTCTTCTCATTTACACCACCTATAAAACCCTTCCAAAAGGAAAGGAGAGTGGAAGTCCAAAGGGGAGGCCTATGTTCAGCAGTGGACGTCTTATGGCTGAGATGATGATGACGGTGATAAAACCGTTACAACAGTTTAATCGTTTGAAATTTCACCCTCTTCCTGTCAGCCGATTGATCTGAAATTTGGTATACGACTTTGGTTCTGGTGACAATACAATTATGTATATTCAATATTATTGTAAATCCAATATGGCCGCTGCTACAAAATGGCGGACTACGAATATTTTTTTAATCTAATCAATATGGGTGTCAAATGAAAGGGCTTGATAAGTAGAATACAGTGTACTACACAAAATCAAAATCCAAGAGGGCCGGCGCTGCAAAATGGCGGATAACCTTTTTTTTTCAATCCCATCAATATGGGTATCGAATGAAAGGGCTTGAGAAGGAGAATACAATGTACTAAAAAACTTTAAAATAAAATAGGTAAAAACATGTTTTTAAGTTTAACGGTTTTTTGTAAACATGTACTAAAAGCTAAAAAATAAAATCGTGAGGCACGTCAAATATCTCTAATGAAAATTTTTACTGAAAATTTTAGATATTTGACGTGCCTCACGATTTAATTTTTTAGTACATGTTTACAATAAAACCTTTTAACTTAAAAACATGTTTTACCTATTTTATTGTTCATAACATCCCTAAGATAACTTTTCAAACAAAACACTAAATTAAATTAAAAACTTGATTAAATTAGCTCCATCTGCTGCTTGGGAGCTATAGTGCTACAGACACGTAAAACACTCCTTTTGCCTCAAATGTTAAAAAGATTGATTTAATGAGACGAAATGACTCAATATCCCTTTAGAAACGATTAGTAAACTTAGTATTTCTAAACTCTTTATTTAAAATTTTGCGTCAATATAAAAATGGAGCATTCTGCTCCATTTTCATCGGTGAAATTGTATCAGAAATAAAATTTTCATTCGCGTATTTTATAACAAAAGCAGGTAAAATGTTACGTTTCATTTCACTTTGATCAGTAATACATACAAATAATATAATTTTTTATTTTAATGTAGATTATAAAAAAAAATGCCTTAATACGTATTACAGTTATTGTGGTGTTAATAAAAAAAAAGTTAAATTAATCAACCTCAAGTGAATACATTTTACACATTTAAACAATATTATTCACTGTTATCTACCTTTGACTCGTGGAATATTAATAACCTATTGTCTCAACAAAAGGCACTGTTCACTGAGAATATTCCCAAAGCGTAAATATTGTATCATAGGACATTGTCACACAAAATCCTTTTTCAGAGAAACAAATGGAGGACCGCAAAAGAAAGCAATCGGAAACTCGGAAGACAAATAAAACTTGTATCGGAATGGTTAAACATATTGACTTGTCTTTTTGTTTATTTTTTATTCACTATAGGTTAGACTTTAACAACGATCTTACATAACTACACGACCCCATTTTAAATTAACTAAAATAACAAAACGGCACAACTCACGTCTAATATTGACGAGAATATCTCAACCACGGTTTGGGACATTCCGATTTCCTTCAACGGGTAACAGGAGTAAATAAAAGACAGATAGAATTCTGAAAAGACAGGAGTTTGTTTTAAAAATCGCCAATTTTATATTGATGCAAAGTAAACGTAGATCATCAAATATTAACTACCTTAACCGCGGACAGACGGACGGACAAAGCGAAACTATAAGGCTTCCTTGTTAAAGCCTTAACATTAAATATACATAATATAGTCAGTGTAAGGCTAGCATATGACGGTATTATCGCTATACCGCTAATAGATTGTGTTAAGCTCACGCATAATAATATTAAGGTCTACTAAGGCTATCGATAAAGATATTATGCCTTGCATCGCATCCATATATCTAGAATATATCGATAGATTTACTTTATATGTAATAGAGATTAAATTAGAAACCTCTTTATTGAACACCAAAATTACATTAGAATAACCTTAAAATTACACATTTGGAAAAAAGTGTTTCAATTACCGAACTTTTCGCTAATAGTGATGTCTTCCAGACTACCAGGGAAAAGAAAGATATAATTAAAGCGACGATGGTTACAAATATATATGAGACAAAAGTACAATTATACTTATGCCTAGAAATTTAAATATTTTACACAAAAGATTTGTCAGATACAGTAGAACTACACACACAATATATATATATATGCGAACTATTATAATATGTGCATGTGTGTGTGTGTTGTGTAGGTGCCTGTATTTATGCAAATAAATTATTTATTCATATTAAACATAGCTACTTCATACTGTAGATAGAAGAGTTGTTCCATCGACCGTTTATGCCGGGTTTAATACGATATAGAGGTAGGTGTTAAAAAGAAAAGGCACACGCTCTATGGTTCGCAGGCGTTTGCCGCGATGTGTGCACGTTTCAATGCACACGTGATAACTGGAACAGCGTACAAAGATACTTTTATTATCTTACTAGTGCATGTGGCTTTTGCAGAATAAGTTTTGCAATCTTCACGATGAAAGCACTTATCATAAATGTGAAACTTTCGCTGTTTAGAAGTGAGTATGAGTGTTTTATGTATATATCTATTATTATATAATAGAGTTCATTTACCCATCTTCAGGTCCAAATTAAAAATGATAAATTAAACCGACTTCAGGCTTCCATTCAATAAAGCGCAAAGAAAGAAACGCTCGTTTTAATTCATAACTCTAAAACTGCTCGACCGATTTCAGTAAAATGTTGACTACATAATGACAGTAGGTATGTAGTGACCCAAATCAGTTTAAGCGTCGAGTAATCGGTAAATGCTCATAAAAAATCCGACAAATGATAACCTTACCCCTTTCTTTGAAATCAGTTAATAGACAATAAAGGGCGTAAAGCCATATATTTTAACGCCATTAAATAAGTGAATATCGAGAAAAAATAATTGACATAGCTTCCATTTCAATTGTACCTTTTGTCCTTTCCATTTAGGCACTTAGGCCTCACAAAGTGTGCCCAAAAGGCTTGTTTATATTTGAACGCGCTAGGTCGTTGATTAATTGTTAATTTGAGTCGGTGCGGCTTCAAAGCATTAAGTAATTTTAAGCCAACTCTGCTTTGTTTGTCTTGTTAACGCTTAAGATGTATATAAACATCGCTCTAATCATGGTTTTGCTTTTGTATTTTATTTGGTAAGTAGTGGAGTAACGTCGTGATTTTATCTCGCGTGATTTTCTTAGGTGCCTTGGATTTTTTATTAAGAGTTTTTTCGTAGTCCGCAAGCAACACGCTCTTTAGCAGTACGCTGCTGTTATTCGTATTAGTCATTATTGTTTTAATTATGGCAAAATTAGGTAGCTTATATTATACAGGCCCATACGATTTCGATGAAAATTAAATAGAAGTGAAGTTTTATGACAATAAGGATTTAGGCATTTTTGCGTAATTGGTGAACGCACAAAATTAAGATGAATTATTTAAAGCCTCTTCCCCTTTTTAAAGTCTGTTGAAATGTACGCATAGTTCAAATTTAAGGAAATCATTAAATAGGGTTGTTTAGCATCACAATAAGAATAAATGAGCTAGTAGAAAGAAAGAGCTCATTGTTATAACATCTTTGTTTTTAAACGGTATGCAATAGGTACCTATATATAGGAGATACCGAATAAAAGCAGTTTTTTCTAACGGTTGATTGATCGGCGTCATTTAGCAACATCAATCAAATGGAGCGACGTATTTGTAGTTCGGAGGAACATTTAGTTCAAATAGGCTTTGATTTTGTTGCAATAATGCGTGTTTCTTATGAAAATATCAATAGTCGTACCTGGTTCCCTAATTTTTGTATAAAATTTGAAGTTATAATTTAACAAGACATACTTTTAATTACCCACAATATTCATTTGGCGTAAGTAACATTTGAAGCATAAATTTTAATAGCATAGTCGTCAGTCGTACTTAAAACAGTAGCAAAATAAATGTTTTAATACTAATATTATAAAGTTAGTGTGTGTAAAGTTTTTATTTTTACTAAAAATGGCAAACCCAATTGAACCAAAAGAATAACACAGATTTTTCAGCGCATAAAACCGCCGGGCACAGCCTGTTATTATTTGATAAACAAAGCAGTTTATTGATTTCTAATAATTGTTTTGGATGGTAGTTCAATTATATTTTTCTTCACTGTCCTAAGAGTCCGCAAATGTTAACCACAGCAACAAATTTAATACAATGTTTGCTTAAAGATTTATTGTAGAAAATTGGTTTTCTAAGTCAATTTATTAGTTGTAGTGAAGATTTATGTTTTCTCTCAGAATATTTAATGGTACAGGGTGAGTACATAGGTATTACTTTTGTTTTAAATTTATAAATTATAAATTTAAGTAAAGTAGGTGCATAATACTCATATTATATTTAGGAATATTGACCGGTTTGGTCTTTTAAACAGCTTTATAAAAATAACATACAAACTTTTGCCTATATAATATAAGTAAAATTGAGCTATAAATTTAAAGCCTAGCAAGGTAAACGGAATATAATGATCATTATTTTTTATCGCGAACAAAAGAAAAAAGATATCTAATTCTTCTAAAATGGAATAGCATCATATAAAATGAATCGAGGAGAATGTTGTAGAAGAATGAAGAAATTCGGCAATACTAACTTTTCTACAAATGTCAACACCAGAAATAGATCCACAAATAGTCTAAAAATCACTTACGATAAGCTTTATGTAGTCTCGATACTAAATATATTACTACATAGGCTTTATACGTACGGATTAGGCTTACCTGCGTGGCTCGAACGTGACGCTAAACCTTGTCGCAAAATGTACATTTACATCGTCAAAGCTTTTTCAATCCCCATACTCCTTCCATAATAAACATTCCACTTCAATAGAAATACCAATTTCATATTTAAATTGATGCTTACACATCTGTTTAAAAATGTATCATGTGAAAGAAAATGCTGAAAGTACCACTTTGTTTTGTCGTCAACCGCATTTTCACTTTCCGTCGGGTGGGATGTGGTCAAACGTAGGCCTATTTAGAATTTAAAAAAAATCTTGGTCAGTTAGGTCTACCAAACACCAAATTTTAGATGAACAGATTCTTTAGAGTGGGATGGATTATAATCCATGCAAAACTCTTTTAGGTCATGAACCACGACTTTGCCCACAATATTCCTTAAAAATTGGACTTAGCTTGGCGATTTGCCTAGGTTGAAAGGTTAAAATTTACAAGCGATTTTTTTTTTATTAATATATACTTTACATCTCATGACGACGACTGCTATTTATTTATTTAAGTACAGCCACATTACACATATTATACATTTAAATTAGGATTTTAGACATATGCTAGTTCTTATATGTATAACAATTAAGGCGTACATAGCATTTGCCATAGAGCTCAATAACAAAATATAAAAGTTGAATAATAAATGTGACAAAAAATGGAAAATATAAATGTTTAAGACAATACGATTAAAAGAACTTGGCTATTATATATGTGAGTACAATTACAGAAAAAACTTTGAACTAAATGCTTAAAGAGAATGCTATAATTATATTGTACTTGTAAATGATTTCGTATTAAAGGACCATGTACACACTATGACTGTAATCACAGGGGTATCGTTTACTTTATTTATCTTCTTGCCAAACAAATAAAAGATAAGCCAGCAAAGGCTGACAAATCCTATTATAGAAATGAAATTATTAAAAGCTGCATTTTAAATCCATCTTCGGTAATTTGATAAAGTTTTCGCGAAGTCGAAGGAGAAACGTCAAACCCAATAAAAACAGCCTAACTAGGCCGTTTTTATCTCGTCCACGATAAAATCTTGGGCGCGCCTTAAAGTTTAAAATAATGGTCTTAAAATAAGACGGTGCTTTAAGGCACCTAGAATATATATATATATATATATATATATATATATATATATATATATATATATATATATATATATATATATTCATTCAGTAAACTTTATCAATTTAAAATTGAAACTTTTTTCTAAATAAAGTTTAAGAAATAAATGTTGAATACGTAGTAACTACAACATACCTGGAGATTTTTTTAAATCTGTCTTTTTGATGTCTCGTGATTAGTATCCGAACTTACCTGTAACAAAAAATTTTAATCAAAATATAATAATACAAATATTATAACAATTACTTATAATAGTACTTTAAAATAATACTGGTAATCAATGAATATTATAAATATATTTAAGTTTTAATTTAAGCATCAAATAAAATTATTTGGAAACAATAAAAACATAATGTGGAACTTGCACACATTAAGGAATGTTTTGTAAAAAACTGGGCACATGAAGTATTTTGTAAATGTTCTTTCTTTATAAATAATAATAATTTATTTTATTTATTACTAGAAGATCGGTGCCTTTTATTATCTTAATAGATAACTGAGAAGAGCATGTAAAATTGGCGGTATATGTGCAAAGAGATTATAAAGATATTAAGGGAAGTAAAGATTGAAAAGAGATATTATATTAGCACAGTTAAATAATAGTGAGATCGCCATCTATCTTTTAATAAATAAATAAAGTGTATGTGTGTATGTGTGTGTAATCTATGATGTTACTTAAACTAACAGTAAGCTATATGAATATTAGAAACAAAACAACATACTGAATAAGTAATGAAACGAACTATATTATTTAGGCACGTAAATGGAAATAAACTAAGATTGTCCTATTTACAAAGAGAATTTAAGTTATAATGTATGAGTGAAGTTCTATACATACTACTCGTACATACATATTATATAAGTTTATAGGTAGTATAGCATACAAGTGCGCCATACATAATATAAAAGGTTTATATAATACCAGCTGCGCCCAGCGGTTTTACTCCCTGTACTGTAGTGTGTACTATGTGTTATTCAAGGGTCTAAGCTATCTCTGTACCAAATTTCAGCTCAATCAGTCCAGCCGTTTAGGCGTGAAAGAGTGACAAACATACATCCAGACATCCCGACAAGTAACATCCATACATTCTTAGAAACTTTCACGTTTATAATATAAGTAAGATGTGCCATGAATACTTAGTGAATTACACGATGATTAGCTGACAGTATTCGTGAATTTATTAAATAAGCAGATGAATGCTCTCATAATACTCTAAACATAACGCTCATAACACTCCGCTGTCTAACTCAATAAGATATTAAAATTGAAAAAAAAAAAAAAAAACATGGAAACAATATTTACAAAGTGGGTCTACAAATTTAAACACCATCATCATTCTCATTTTGGCAGAATAAATAAATATAAATATTTCAGGACATTTCACACAGCGCCACCTAACCCCAAGCTAAGCAACTTAATGCTTGTGTTATGGTGGTTAGGATAACGGATATAATACTTATATACTTTTCTTTTGTAAATACATACTTATAATAGATACAGAAAGCCACCCAGACCAGAAACAAATACCTGTGGATCACACAAACATTTGTCCCATGCGGGAATCGAACCCGCAACCATCTGCATTGCAGGCGGGTAGTAGCCCACCGCACCACAGAGGTCGTCAAAAAATAAGAAAATATAAAAGGTAAATACTGGCGTCAATATTGTGTTCTAAGAAGATTATACTCGTATTAATAATACTTATAATAAACTACTTAAGATTAGCACAAGACGTACACACAATAAACTTGTAAAAAACACTATAAGAGTAAAAAAAATTGAATCAAATAAATGCCTTACTTTTTCTAATAAAAAAGAATCCATAGATTTAACAAATAGTTACGTAGACTGATTGAGTTGGCGCTTCGTGGCTGTTCGACATTTGCTTATTTGGTTACTAAGGTATACCAAACATTTTTTTTTCTTTTCAGTGTTTTCATGGGTTTAATTTTTTGTTAAAATGCTTTATCATTTGTTAAAAATTTAAATTCTGAGGCACCACTATTTAGGACTTTTAAGGCTCACAAACCTATCAACGAAAAACGGTCACAGTAACAATCGATTCTCTTTCCATTCCTGTCTTGTTATATATTTTTTTTTTATGTGGAGAAGTAAGAAGAAGAGCAAGACGCTCTCCTGATGTTAAGAGATAACGCTGCCCATAATTAGTACAGTGCTACCCAGAATTTCACAATGCAATTCTAGGTGCACTGCACCAACGCTTCCTACTCAAGAGTCATAAGATGTTAAGACTCATTAGCCCAGTAATTGCACTAGCTACAGTGCCCTCCTACCGAAGCACAGTAATGTTTGCACATCACTGCTCAGGCGGTAGAATAACTGGCACTGTTGGGGTACCCACCTAGACGACCTCCTGCAAAGGAAGTCTACCCCTGGTAAAATACCCCTGGTATATAATTATATTTACTTACGTACGTAAGAAATTATTTTTATCTTATTCAGGTTACCATAGAGAAGTTTAGTTTAGTCCATAACGATATAATAACAAAAGTGAAAATGGTCGATTCCCCGCAATAATTATTATGAAAGTAATTTAGAGGTCACGAAAAGGCAATAACATTGGCTATTTGGCACACTACTTTGCAGATAAATTGCTAATGTATCTGCAAATCATAACTAGTTTTTATAACTTTTTATTGCTGTGATTGTAATTGAATAACTTAGTCCTAAATAAATAGAATTGAAGTACATAAGAGTAATTTTTTTATCACATTTGTGTAAATAAACGAAGTTTAGTATAATTATTAATGTTAGGTCCTTGAATAATACAATAAAATTTACAAAAACATCTTTAAAAATTCCATAGTCAATAAATCCATAAAAAATATATTAAAATTCAAATCATTATTCAACTTGCATCAGTGGTAGTAAAAACTATTATATAAAAATTGATAATTATTTACTTTTACAAACTAGTCTTTTACATACATAATATCTCATAGTGATACTAAACGACTGCCTGACCAAATAAACCCTTCAACTTTGGATACTTAACAAATTTCATTTTCTTTTCTCAAAGAGTATTCATAAACCTAATTTACGACAAGTACTTAAAGTTCCACGCGGGCCGGGACACGGGAGTCACCACGGTATAAGTACTAGTTAGCTCTCTAGTACCTACTCCTGTTGCTAGTATACGAGAAACTTCAAACCAAATAGTAAGTACGATGTGTATATGACCAAACGACCCTTCCAAAGTTTATGGCTCTGGCGTAGCGGTTTTCGTAGCAACTGCTACGGCACTACGTCCACATTGTAGGCAGCCTCAACCTAAATTAGAATTTGTTCGATTTATTTTACGACTACAACTTTGCTTTTTTCATGGTTCAATTTGGCTGACTTGTATTTTTTGTTTGGTTAATTCCAAGTACAAATATACTTTTTATACGATGGCTATACAGATTAGATTGAAATTGTATTTTTGGGATGCTTACGTTGTAATATGCAAAGCCATGGTAAAGTGGGCGCGCTTTTTAAAGGATTAGTAAGATTTTTTCAATAAGAGACAAGACGATCAAATCAGGTGCCCGATGATAAGCATCATGATTGTATGATAAGTATCATCTGTGCTTCGGTAGGAGGGCACTGTAGCTAGTGAAATTACAGGGTTAAAGAGTATTAACATCTTATGACTCTTGAGTAAGAAGCGTTGGTACAGTGCACCTAGAATTTCACATCATTGTGAAATCTTAGGTAGCACTGTACTGATTATGGGCAGCGTTATCTCTTAACATCAGGAGAGCGTCTTCGCACTTCTTCACATTAAAAAGAAAACAAATCGCCACCTAGTGTATTGATATACGAAATTATGCACGGCACTGCGCCTGTCACTATGAGACATTTATTATTTGTTGAATCTCGTCATACCCAGTAATTTCGCTGGTTACATTGCCCTTCAGTCTGGAATACACTTTGTGGGAGATGAATAACTGGTAAAAGCGTGGTACTTCTCCAGTCAGCCTCTGCAATAGAGGCCCACCACTACAATAGCATAAATAAAGCGTGATATAAAATAAATATAAACATTTTTTGCACTAATTCCAAATATTAGGTTAAGATAAGCAGTACAAATTCGGTACGAAAAAATAAGACGAATTATTTTTGTTTGACCTCTGTACTCGCTTCAACCTCCTTGTTTTCTTGAATGACTGGACTACACCGACCAAAAAACTTTTTCTCTTTAAATAATAGTTCATATTATTTTCAGAACATCGTCGGATTAATATAAGTAAATACATTACAAACAAGCATCAATTTTACCTAGATTCCCTTTGTCCGTTCAATTAAAGGCAAGTGACCATAGCTCCTAACAATTTGCTTCCCTGCCTCGCTACCAACAACAATAGCGTCCACTATTATAATCTAGGCATTATTCGCCAGCTGTAATACCTTAGATAAGGCCAATACCTGGCTCTGAAGCTTAGTGAACGTAGTGCCTAACTTACGTACAGTCATAAATATCAAGTTTTGCCTAAAAACACCGTGTAAATATGAACAATTTATCCCGGAGTATGCGGAGCGTTTCACAGAATTCATGTACGTTTTGACTTTCACATGCTCGTGAATGAATGATTAGTTATTGTTGTTTCTGCGGCTTTTGTAAAGACTGAATATTTGGGTAAAAATTCCGTGGAACAGCTTGTTAGCCTGTTACACACTAATATTATTAAAAGCGAATGTAAAAGCATGTGTGTTGATTTTTTATTAATTTTAATTGTTTATTGTCTACAGCCCGTACTAAAGCCGCATCGTCGATCAACATAAAGCGAAATCGTGCTTAGACCAGCTCATAAACGTTAAATTGCACGTTAGTGATAAGACTCCCGATTATACATATATCAATTGTTAATAATTCTCTGTTTGTGATGTATTTCTTTATGTGATGAACAATAAAGAATTATCTATGTAATCTATATAAATCAAGGGCAAACTTTAATCTAGAGCCCTAAAGAGCCCTTGGATGCCCAAGAGGTGCACTAAGAAAAGATTTCCTGCGATTCACAGGAACGAGATTGCTGCTTGTACATTGTACATGGTAAACAAGAGAAAAAAGTAGCGTGTTTCATCGACACGCCTATAAATATAAAAGTTTTCACCTCACCATTAAGGGTACAACAAATTTATTTCCATAACCCAACACATACATACGTAATAGGTACATACACGTAAGCCGTAAGGCTATTACTCGAATATAGCTTCATGCCATTTCTGAGTTAAAATGTATAAAGTTTGGTAAATGGGTATAGCCGTGCAGGGAAATCGCACATAACGAAACCCATATTTACACTGGTTGGCATCATACATTTTTATTAATGGTTCCGCGCCTTTTAATTTATATTCATATTTTCGAGCCCGCGTCTACTCATAGACAAATAACATAAACAATGCCTGGCACGGGCAGTCCCTCTTTTCCTTTTACTCTTTTCCTTACACGTACGCCTACATCGCACCGTCGCGCTCACACATACGAGCTGCGACAAGCCGCCGCTACGCGGCAGCACATTCGAAACTGATGTCCGAAGACATGGCCGCAAACGTGTTCTTCCGCGACGTCTTTTTAATATAACATATTGATATTCCTCTCCGCCGCGCCTGGAATACCCGCGACGCCCGCGCCGGGAACATATCCCATATATTGTTCCTGGTTTCCGCAACCGCAATCTTCACCACCGCGAACCGCACCTATTGGAATATCCAAGTGAAGTGACCCGGGACCCGGGACCACTGGCCGTTGGACGCTGGATGCTGCACCGCCAGGAGCACCAGGTAGGCGTACGTTTACTTTCCATACCATTCCTGTACATCTACGCCGTGCCCAGGTCATTTCTCAACCCGCAAAAATACAGTCCACTAAAATCGCGCCGCCAATTAATGTGTGATCAAAAATTTTAAATACAGTCAAGGTTACGAAAAAATGTTCAAGGTCGAAAGATGTTTTATAACATCTTTGAGTTTGTGTTATTACCCAAAGACTAAAAACTTAACTACATTTTAAGTTACCACCGCAGATCCGCCTTTGTCACCAAACTTAAAACGTTTTATAGTTATTAACATATTCTGAAATTATATAATAATTCGTTTTCTTTTCAACCCATTCTTAAGAATGAGATCAAAGAAACAAAGAACCTAATTATTAGATAAGTTCGTAATATGATATTTATTAAGTAGGTAATTGTGCGAAGTGTACAATTAAAATATTTTAATTAAATTTAACAAGTGTTGATACGTTTAGTATTTATAAGATGTTTATACCCATGTTTTCCAAATTTTATACAATAAATAATTTTCATTTCGATCCAAGCGACAGAAGTCATGCTAGTCATTCCTTTAGACACCAGGAATTATTTGTTACACTAGCAGGTGCAATTTAAAAACCGTTTCTCTAAAGCAAAGTCTCATTACTAAGAGAGAACATTCTACAGAGCCTGCAGCTTAAATGGAACTGACCTAATTTCATAACGGGGACCAATTCCATGCAAATGTGTACCTCGAGTTACATTGTTATGATTTTAGACCCGATTCCATTAGATTTTATGAACTCTTATTTGCTAGATAGGTATAATAATATAAAGAACATAACACACGAACCCTTGTATTTTTAGCCGTGTTCTCGCCCTTGATTCTGCTCTACACAACCTCAAAGTAGAAAAAATGGAGGCTTCTCGATCATTTTTAGCCTTTCGTAGTAACAAGGAAGGCTTATATATTCGCTTTGTCTGTTCGTTCGTTCGTCTGTCCGTGGCTTTACGAAGTAACTATAAGTCCTAGAAAGTGTCCTGTATATTGAGAGATAAGTGTAATAATCAGGGTGGCGATAAAAAGATCAAAATAAATTAATTTAGCTATACAAAACTACATAGATGAACTTTTGTTTCGTTCCCACCGGCGGTACAGAATATAGCACAGGTTTGAATAGGCCTTAAATTCGGTTTGTAATAAATAAACTTTGAGCGTCGTGCTAAAAGTGTAGTTTGATAAAATTAATGATTAATGAACAGGCCATAAAAAAACTAACAACAGTATTATGGCATAACGAGTACACCTAAACTAAAACAAAATAAAAAATGTGATAGTTATGCATCAACACAACAAAATCTTAGCCGTTTTAGTAAAAAATAAAAGCAGGTGTTCCGTAGAATCACCTTGGTCTTGTAACTGGTAGAAATAAAAGAGAATTCTAGACGATCGCTTGGCTTTATTTATTCTCAAAGTTTTTCTTTACAATTACTTAGTGCTGCATCTGTCTAAGCGAAAAGATATTTTTAAACTAAAGTTAATTCTTTTATTTAACAACGTGCATCCATTATTACACTTTGTACGAGTGTGAATGATAATGTGAAACTTTCAAGATTTTCAATATTTTAATTTATATTTGGTTAAGTCTGTCAACCGCGAGTTCAAAATTACTCACTCAAAATATTATATTTGTTGAGCAAAACTAAAATTTAGTGCCGTTAGCATTAAAACTTTATTAATATGTGTTAAGGCCACCGTGAATGAGGGTTATCGTGACTGACATTTATAACAAGTGACAAGAGTTTAATATCTATTTAATGAAAAGCGAATAAGTGTACATATATAATTGTAAAATATGTTTTTTTTTTTATGTGGAGAAGTAAGAAGACGAGCAAGACGCTCTCCTGATGTTAAGAGATAACGCTGCCCATAATCAGTACAGTGCTACCCAGAATCTCACAATTATGTGCAATTCTAGGTGCACTGCACCAACGCTTCTTACACAAGAGTCATAAGATGTTAAGACTCTTTAGCCCAGTAATTTCACTAGCTACAGTGCCCTCCTACCGAAGCACAGTAATGTTTGCACATCACTGCTCAGGCGGTAGAATAACTGGCACTGTTAGGGTACCCACCTAGACGACCTCCTGCAAAGGAAGTCTACCCCTGGTAATATGTATTTTTGACTAGGTGATTCCAGCGCTTAACTTAATTGAATCAATAACCTTAATGTTGCGAAGCCACTAAAACGCTATAAAATGAATCGTTAATCGTATGTCAAACCATAAAACAATAGGTAGTCAATAAACTGAAAATTGGCAATTTACTTAAAAGCGTAATATAGGACCTACGTAATCCTACTAACCGTAGTAAAAAGAATTAAGATAGGTATATTTCCTGAAGGAGGTACTCAATCTGACTTGTTTGAGGCAGGTTTATTTCAATAACATTAATCTTCTTATACACCTTATGAAATGTAACAATTTATTTTTATATGGGACGAATAAAACGATTATGTCGAGATTTTTTTTATTATAAAGCCCTTTTACCGAGGGCAAATCCCTAAATCTTTATTGACATTTCTTTGTTTTCTTGTCAACAATATTTGATCTTTCGTAACTATGTGAGGGAGAGCGATAAAGTACCATTTTTTTTTTAGCACCAAACTAAATAAGTATTTAATTGCGGTCTCACTGGCTGTTAAGTGATGATGAAAATGAAAATATTTTTTTGGCTTTAAACTACGTGTACATGGTGTGAGAAAAAAAAGTGTGTACTCGGCTATAGGAACAGGCTCAGCGTTTCGTCAGGTTAACCCTGGGGCTACCCCCTGACGACTGATTTTCAGCCTGCTCTCGTGCTCAATGCTGGTGTTATTGCCAAGAAGTAGTCTTGGTATGATGTCTGAATTGGAACACACCTGCTCATTTTTAATGGTAGGGCTGCGTTTAGCTACAGTCTTGCCTTATGGTAAGTGATGTTTAGGTTAAAGATGTTACAGTCACGTGCTATCTTCTAAATATAAAGGGTGTCCAGCAGGGAAATTTTCATGTTTAACATTGATTTAAAAAACAAGTAAAGAGTTTAAAAAAAAAATAATATAACAAAATGTAGTGTGATAATGCGGATTTTACTTTTTAAAAACAATATCGTCTAAATGACGCCCGTTCCTGGTGAGACCTTCTTGCAGCCGGACCCGTACATTTGCAAATACGCATTTATAAAAGGTAAGAGTGACTGACTGATATATCAACGCAGAGCCTAAACCATTGAACAAATTTGATTGAAATTTGGAACACAGATAGGTTTAATGTCGTAGACCTCCGCTAAGAAAGGATTTTGCCACGCGGGCAAAGCCGCGAGCATAAGCTAGTATTTGAATAATAGGTTAAAAACTTATTTACCTTTAATCAGTTATTATTTTCAGAGAACGCTGAGAAAGGTAGGTGTTCAGTCAAAACCGTTTTATCTACCATAGGTTAGCCTTTGACTACGAACACGCCTAAACTATAGCGACGATGCGACCTAAGATAACAGACTAAATCTAGAAGATGGAATCTCTAAATGGCTTTATTGAGCATCGAACCGGAACATCGTCGTAACGACCGCTTGGCGATATAGTTTTGTCTAGTAGGTTGTACCTAGCCCTGGCCGAAGCCTACCACCAGTACAGCGAGTGGAAAACTCTCGATTCACTCTCGATTTCTCGAAAGGTCTCAATAAAATACGACGACAGAGAGCTCCAATCATCTGCCGTCCTCATAGAAAACGAAAAGACAAATCATTCTATCTGAACTGTTGATAAATCCACCAGGTAAGAATCGCACTTCGCTGTATCTCGTATCTGTATCCACGTAATAATATAGACTAAGCTGTGTTTATTACAAGAGAACTTCGCAAAATGTGTAAACAAAGTAACTTCGCAAACACTAAATACTGTAATAATATAATAATTGTAATTAGAAATAATTGTAGCGTAAACGAAATTAGTTTATTCTGCTTCGTCACTTTGCTTCTATCGCTTGAACTTACGCGTAACTGGCAATTATGAGTTGGTGTGAAACTTGAGTGACAAATTAGGAACTACAAGTTTAGGTTAGAGTACATTATATATAAGGAAATAGATGGATAAGAATAGTTCTATGTTGAACGAGAAAGACCTCAGGGACCATCCATAAAGTACGTCATGCGGGGAGGGAAGGGTTCAATGAAGTGAGATAGGGGGTGAGAATTATCTTAAGTTTTGTGGCGTCACATTTTTAATCTTATATTCACACATCAAAGTGTTAAAATTACAAATTCGAACCATTAAAGAACTACCTATTTAAAAATACATTTCTATTGATAGGTTATTATTATATAGGTACGATTGATTCTTTTTAAATTAACTTTATATTTTATAATCCATTTAAATCAAATCCATTCGGAAAATACATCAAGAGGAGAATTTGCAAGAAACTCATAGGGATTGAATAGAATAAAATGACACTTTATTGCATAGCAAAATACAAGAAATAGTTATTATGAACATGATATGACAAACATAAAACTAGAGGTAAACATTCGACGGTCTTATCGCATAAAGTCATCTCTTACAAACGACCTGGTTGGAAGGGAATTTGAGGAAAAATATAACGGCAGCGTGCAACAATGGCTTGGATGATTGATTTTTTAAATGATTTCCCATAAAATTAAGATCAGATTGCGACAAAGTATTTAATATTGGGACTAACTTCAGTTTAATTTGTGATGTAATTTAATTTCAACTCCATTCGGCACAAGAATGCGGAATGAGTGGTCCGCAACTACAAGTGGCAAGCGATAAGCGTGGATTAAGGAAGAAATTATTTGAGTACAGTTACTGTAAATATTTGGCATCTGCTAACACATTATTTTTTACTTAAAGAAAGAGATATTATCAATTCTTATGCATGTATTATATTGTTGGAATTGCGAAATATTTACATGGGAAACTCCTTTGAGGCTCAAATTATTATGTTTGTATGTATTTTTTGTTTGACCTCGCATTTCTCCAATACTTTTGGTCGGATTATGAGTATTCTTTTATTGGTTTAATTTTGCTTTAAACTTAGGACACAGTTAATTCAAATTAAAATCAGTTCAGTAAAATATGAATTAATCGAGTTCTTCATCCTCGCGTTCAATAAGAACAATCACGAGGGATCGCACGCGCTTTTACGTTTGAGCTCACTTGAAGGCGGTTTATTTCAATTATATTTATTTTATTTTTACTTGTCTACAGTAGTCAAGTTTTAATTCATTGGTTGTTTTATTAGCATTTAAACATTTAAATTTAATATCAAACGATTTTTGTGTATGAAAATTCCGGAGCAAAAAAAACATAAATTATTATGCAATTAGGTATCTTTCAAAATAATTCAATAAATTCTATGTTTATTCGACACAGATTAACATTTTTGAAATGTTGGCACAGCCCAGACAATAGCGATATTGCTTCATTAAATGCAACATTAATAGATATATATGAACCAAATAAGAGCCAATTACGATCAAAAAGATTAGAATGAGTTCTAAATAAGATTGATGACATCTACCTACATAATAATATATCTACGTCATCTAAGCCAATTTGTCTGAGATTACAAATATAAAAGAAATAACATATGTTTAACACAAATAATATTATTATGTACACATTATACATAGGTACATACATATAATCTCGCCAGGTTCCCGTTGGGGGTAGAATAGAGACTATTTCCCTCCACTTAATGCGATCCTGACACACCTCTTTCGCTTCCTTAACTTTCATCATATTCTATATTCACCGGTAATTATGTATAATAATAATAAAATTAGAATGTACTCTCCAACAGCATAGGTCACCCCTATACTAGTGTTAAATCTCAATCATACGTCATGTGGCCAACCCATAATATGCTAGAGTTTCGGGTCGTCAAGATTACTATAGAGCCTCCAACATGACCGAAGCAGTCGTCGCGAAGGAAGCAGGCGCCGACTGTCCCTACATCTTTTATGCGACAAACGGGATTCATGAATTGTATTTCTTAATAAAACGTCTAAGGATATAAGCATCCCTTGAAAAGATACATCGAAAATCTGACAGAATTTGACCAACATGTAATTTCCCGCTATCTCTCACATCAACGAGCACTATCTCTCTAGTGACACGTCACAGTGGCATCTATATCCGTAAGGGCACGCTGCCAACGCTCCCGGGGACGCTTATCAGTTGTCACTTGAACGTTTCGGTCTGGTGACGCACTGGGGAAATGTTTCAGGAATCTCTCTGTCCCATCTCGAATGTGATGTCACAACTGTACTTGAGAGTTGATGACTTGGTACCGCGGTCTTCTGTGAAGTAGTGAAGAATCGATACTAGATATTTCAAATATACTATATTAGGTTACCTACTGTCAAATATCTCAGAAGGAACTCAGTCTGAGTTTTGTTTTTTTTTACGTTTTTGCAAATAAAACTGTTTTCATCGGAATAACTACGGTAGAAATAAAATGAGAAGTGGGAGCATTTAATTTGTAAACATAAACAGATGCTTAAATAGTTTTCTAAACTTATAATATTATAATAAGGATATACTGGACACATAACAAAATATAGTAAAAAAACTTAGATGAAATCTACAAAAACTCTTAAATTAATAACCCCTCGTCAAGAAAACCTCAGCTGAGCTGAGCAAAAGTTAGATAACTTTTTACTTTGACACAAATCAAATTCAA
Organism: Hemithea aestivaria; assembly: GCA_947507615.1. NCBI lineage: Eukaryota > Metazoa > Arthropoda > Insecta > Lepidoptera > Geometridae > Hemithea > Hemithea aestivaria. Next base: position 8,975,391 of record OX382325.1, on the reverse strand, counting down.
TATAAGATGAGCGCAAACAATTTGAAATACAGTCAAAGAGCTTCCAACAATTACATTTTTGTTCCGTAAAAGTTTTATTTAAAAATACAACATTGTTATACTATAAAGACAATTTAGATAGACAATAATAGACCAGAAAAGAGAGGAATTATAATAAAATAATGATTATAATATTATGGAAAAAGTGGGTACATATGTATAAGGAAGTTTATAGTTATTTAATGCATTTATAGGACACATAATGTCAAAACATAGACAAAAGCGTAACAATATGGGGTCTACGCTATAATGTATCCGTTGTATGGGGATCTATAGTATATTTTGCAACAATTATACAACACTAGCTGCGCCCAGCGGTTTTACCCGCTGTACTACAACCTATGTGTTATTCTAGTGTCTAAGCTATCTCTATACCAAATTTCAGCTTTAATCGGTCCACCCGTTTAGACGTGAAAGATTTACAAACACACATCCATACATTCCAACAAACTTTCACGTTTATAATATACTAGCTGTGCCCAGCGGTTTAACCCGCTGTTCTAGCCTATGTGTTATTCCAGTGTCTAAGCTATCTTTATACCAAATTTCAGCTCAATCGGTCCACCCGTTTAGACGTGAAAGATTTACAAACACACATCCATACATTCCAACAAACTTTCACGTTTATAATATACTAGCTGTGCCCAGCGGTTTAACCCGCTGTTCTAGCCTATGTGTTATTCCAGTGTCTAAGCTATCTTTATACTAAATTTCAGCTCAATCGGTCCACCCGTTTAGGCGTGAAAGAGTAACAAACATACATCCAGATATCCTGACATCCAGACATCTATACATTCTAACAAACTTTCACGTTTATAATATTAGTAAGTTATACACAGCGGTAGGCAATAACCATTAGGTGGGTCGCCTGCTTGTTTGTTCTAAGAAATTTATGGTATAGGAAAGAAGGAACTTTATATTTGATGGCTTTAGGCTCTACGATTTAACGTTTCGATAGGACCTGGGGAGATGATGTAACGAACAGGATCTCCATTGAAAGGTCTAGAATAGGCAATCACTAGATCGTAAGAAAAAAAGTAAGTTCAAAGATGCGGCGGTGTAGTGAAAAATAGAGTGAAAATTGTACCTACTGATTATGGGCAGCGTTATCTCACCAGAAAAGCCTTAGAAAAGCGTCTTGCCCGTCTTCTTACTTCTTTGCATAAAAAAAAGAGTAGCCTTTGCACAGCGATGAGACTCATTCGGAAAGAGGTTGATAGTAATATCTATATATTACTATCAACCTCTATAAGCAGGGTATTAAAAATTGAGAGGCAATCGTTTCTCAATCTCAATTCTATTACCGTAGGTATAATACGCAGGTCATTTAGTAGTGAAATGGTGTTAAATTGACTTGAAAGTTCAAATATTCCATCTATTCGTACCTACGTCAATAAGTCGAACTTCACTAAGTGAAATCATGTTTTATTCAGGTATAATATAGAGTTGTTGAGTTCCGCAATCCCGACGGAGTGCCCGCTAATGATTGAAATCAACATGAAAGGTATTAAGTAGGCATAGGTTCAAAACAATGATTAAAAATTTTTTCACAGTTCATCCATTGTACACACTGGACGAATTCATGAAAATGCGTATTAATGAAAGCTCATTTTTACTTGAAACTTGAATGTAACGTATCTTTGTCCCTTTGAATTATTATGTATTTTGATCTCAATTTTAACAATGTGACAATAATATTAATTTTATTTTTTTATTGAATAGTGATGTTATTAATTAAAATGAACTAAATTTAATGATATTAACTAAATTTAACCATAGATATACACATAAAATTATCATAAGAACTCTTTGTACTAGACGTGCCGAGAATAACGAATGTTATTAGGTCAATAAATATCATTTATCATTTAGGAACGTAATATAAAATGAAACATCGGATTATCACCAAGCTTGTGGAAAATTAATAAATTACTATAAAATTCTGTTAACAATAAATCGGGTTCAGACTGAAGAATTACATGATGATGTTGTAAGGTACAAGTACTAGAATTAAACATTAATTATTATTAACTTGCTGAGCTTGTTAATTTTACCCGCTGAAGTATTTGTTATTCCAGGTTCTAAGCTATACCTATAACTATATACCTACCTAAAAAAACTCATCTCAATCGCAACAATCAGATGATAAAAAAGCGGAATTAGCTTTCTTTAGTTATAAGAAATTTTAAATGTAATAATTGATCATACATTTTGGTATTGCACCTTTCTCTGACTTACTAATTAAAAACGTAGAGCCCACTTAGGTGCTGTGTTAAGGCATTATAAATGCTATATTATAATATGTTCAGGTTGGCTTTGCGTACGGAAACTGGTTGTATTTTATATTCGATAGCGTGTACGTGCGAGTACGTTTTTGCACAGATAAATTGCCAAAAAAAATTCAAACATATTTAGTAATGGAATTATTATTTGTTAGCTTCATTTTTACATATTTTGCAGATTTATACTCATAATATACATCGCAGGTATTATGGATATACGCGTCAGTACCATCGCACCGGCCGGCGGCTGCCGACTAATTGCCAATTACTGAGCTTTTTTAAATAAACTTCAAAGTTAATGTTATGGAAAAGCTGTAAAATGGAAGTAGCCTGAAGCGAAGTGATTACACATTACACATGCTATATAAAACTTAATAAGTACGTTTAGTTAATTAAGATTTTTGATGAGAATCAAGTGGTTCTTATAATGCGAGATGTGTAAAAAAATATCTAAAATAACAACTATCTCTACAATGTAGGTATGTGCCTTCACTTGAGGGCAGAAGGTTTATTGTAATAAAAGATCTCAACTGAAATCTACATAGATCTATGCAATATAACTTTTACCCAATTTTTTTGTCCTTAGTAATTGCGAAAATTCACATCAGCGATTTACACACATAATATTTTAAACTCATTTTCAGCCATAATTTTCATTATTCCTGAGTAAATATTGATAACAGCGCCATCTGCTAGCAGCCGGCGTACTCACCTAGTTTCAGAGCCAACAACGGTCCATCCTCTCCGACGACGTACGGCGCGCATTTCAGCCGAAACGACGCGGTCGCGCGTTTTCCTGTGCCGCGCACTTGACATTACACTGGTGGCGCTTTCGTCGATTTCAGCGATCGGCAACATGGTTCGTATCGAGGAGTTTCAGGGGGTTGTTTACAGATGTCACTTTCAATAATTCTTCTAGAACGTATGTTTTATTTTTATTGACTTGTCACTAGTTACCACACGTAAAAATATTGTATCTGGATTGATGGTAAAATAGCAATTTAACCCTTTGACGACCATGGGGACATCCGTGTACCCAACTCAAAAGTTTAAAAATCTAAATAAATTCTTGGCCAATTTCAAATATTTTTTTGTTTTCTAATATTTAAATGTCCATTTTAACTATTCATAGCAAGCAGACCCATAAAAGTAGAACTATACTGTGTCTATAATCTATAAAAGATGACATATCGTCAGGTGCGAAAATGAAAAAGTTTTCACAAGAATCACAAGATGTTAAAGTGAGAATCATAAATTAATTCCATGAATAAACTATAGCCTGGTAAATGTAATATTTATGTAAATAACTACACAATTAGATAATCTAATCCTAATAAAGCTATAAAGTCATAAATAAAAAGGGACAGTACTGACAGGTTTTTACCCTATGGTCGTAAAGAGATACTTTTTTCGGACGACGATATGAACAAAATATTATGATAGTTATTCAAAAAAACGAATAGTTACCAAGCAATATCAATAAAAGAAAAATAACTGATTTCAATAAAGTTATAAACCTTTAAAAATATCGTGTAATGAATAGAAACAGCCAACTGTAAAACGATATAGATTCTTAGGACAGCCTTAAGATAATAGTAGTTGTCATAAAATGCATTCTTGTATCATATAAAAAATCCGTGTGAATTCGGGTAAACTTTCTACCTGGGTGATTAACGGTACCTACACCGTTAGAGCCGTATAGTCTACCCTAGCTTTGCACATAAAGCTTCTCCTACGGTTCCGTTAGGACAGGGCGCATGGGTCATTGTTTAGCCAGACTGGAGGGTAAGGTTGATTGCATAAAAGTGCACCATGTAATGGTCAATCATGTCATTCTAATGATAATTGAAGCTGGCTACCAGCCAAGCTTCTAGTTGATTACAATAGTAAAGTCGTAAGGCCCGATTAGGTACGATTTTTTACTAAATATGTTTCATATCACACTACAATAAAAAACATGGGTGGCATTGGTCTAATGGATCAACGAAATGTAGCACACGAGCTTGATCGGAGGTCAAAGATAAAATAAGAATAAAAAGATAGATATATTATCTAAGACTATTCTTCGACCTTTTTTATATAACAATGAACAACGCATATACCATGTACACAGAGAATCACGGTCAGAATAGATTTATTGGTAGTTTGTGAATCAGACACGTCTCTGTGGCTTCCTGAAAAAATGAGTAAGTACCTACCATATTATTATGCAAAGCTATAAAACGATCTACTCTATTACAACCCATCGAGAAAACGATAAACAGAAAACGATGCGCGTATTGTGCACGTTTCAAAAGATAATCGCACTAACAACACCTGTATCATATGCAAAGTTCACCTGTACTATACGACCGATTGAATTGTTTTTTTCTGTACCTTGACTCATTTCTTATAAATTAATAATTATAGGAAGTAAATTTGCGTTTTTAATAAGTGTTTAGATCCTAGATATTCCTCTAGCCTTGAAACAGAACTATAGATAATTTCGAATAAAATTTACCGTTTACGACCATAGGGACATCCATGTACCATGAAATTCCAAAAAAACTAAAATAGGTTTTCACTTTTTGTCTTTAAAATATGTTTTATAGACATAAAAAAGATCATATTATACAGAAATAACCATAACATTACCTCTCCTAGTCTTATGGTCCTGAAAGGGTTAAGTAATGAGCTTAGGGCTCATTGAAAATTATAGAGGATTCCCATAACCTCTAATAGGTTTGTATTATTAATAAATTATAAATTTATTTCACTAAGCTATATTGTTTTATAGTTACTTAGCCTTATAACTTGGTTTATTTTATTGATTATATCTCAACATTTAGCTATAAGTTGATTCAAAATTCAATTGAATTCGGGAAGACTTAGTCATTCAGTTTGTTTACTTGGTCTCATACTACCGTTTCTGCATTCCAACTCACTGATTTCAACTAAGATTGCAGAAGTTGTTCGAGTTAATGGTTTTTGTTTTAATTTATTTAATAGGCAAAGTAAAATATTAAAAATGTTGAAATAACTAACTTTTATCATTTCATGGTTTGTAGGGTGTAGTTTAAAAACTCTTTTTTGTAAGAATACATACCTAAGAAGGGTTAGATGTTTTCATTCTAGTAGCCCTTAACAGATGTACATTAAGTTTTGTATACGACAAATAAAAAAAATATATAAAGGAGTGACTGACTAATCTACGAGTATTAACGCACAGCTCAAACTAAACAGAGCTAAAATTTTGCACAGAGATAGATATTATTTCATACATAGATAATACTTTATTATACACCACACAAACGAAATACATTACAAGCCCCTGCTAGCGATAAGACCGCCTTTGTAAATTTATTTATTGTAGCGAATAAGTCTACTTAATCACTACAATAAATAAATGTACAAAAGGCGGTCTTATCGCTAAAAACCGATTTCTTCTAGACAGCCAATGAATGGAGAGAATTTATAGAACAGACAGCCAATGAATGAAGAGAATTTATAGAAAGGTAAACACGGTGGCGCAATACTATTCTCTTTACATAGATATCTACTAAGAAAGTTATCTTGCTATAGAAAGTACAGACGCGACCGTAAGATAGTTTCAAATAATATATATTGTTAAATACGTGTTTATTCAATCAAGGCTAAAATTAGTGCATAATAATGGTACATTTTTCTCTTTATTTGATCTAAGACATTATTCACGGTTCACTGGGTTTCAAACGTTCCTCCACCAGGTATACCTATACATACATATCACATAATATAATATTATCATGCATGTATAGTAGAGGTATATGTACGAAAATTGGTAGCATATAAACGATGTGTGTGAGAGATAAATTGTATTCCAAAAGATACCAGTGCTATGCTAATGTCGCTTGCAAATTTTCACCTTAGAATAATAGGAGTCTTATTGTTAACTTTTAAATTGGAGAAGGTACTTCGACTACGCCCCAAGCAGTTTTACTCACTAAGTGTTTTTTCTGAATACCTATGAGTTATTCTACAGCCTAGGTTATCTATATTATGTATACCAAATTCTAAAACAATCAGTATCTATAGTCGTTCAAGCGGGAAAGAGTAAGAAACTTACATGGGTATGTAAGTTTGTTACTCTTTCCCGCTTTTGCTTTGTGTGGGTATGTGTAATATTTTATTTACATGTAGTGTCACACAGTGTGCGTGAAGCATCACTGCTATCCAAGTGTGAAGGTTCTATTAAAATTAAATTTAAAAGTTTATTAACTCGTCCATTAATCTCCTATTATAATATTTTATAATGAACTTGCTGCGCGATAATCGTAGCTACTCAAAATTAGCAGCGTCGATGCCTTTCATCCTTTCCCTTGCATAGTTGCTTAACAAGAACAATACCTACTCATTTTAACAAACGTAAACGCATAAAATAAGTGATAATGTTATATTACTTACAGAAAATACAAGCTAGTTTCTTAGTTAGTCACGACTAGATAGATGATAGAACTAGATTCACACAAAAGGTCAATCAGTAGTCTATGTTGTATCATTCGATCGAACGAATCTCAATGTCCACTAAGAATGACCCCATTGTCCATTATATAATTATCCATAAGCTACCTTAATCGGTCTCCATAACCACCAATAAAATAATACTACTCTCAATTGTTTCCATGTAACCTAAAGAATTTAAGAGAGAATCGAGTTACATAGTCCCATTACTATTCCTAGCCCTTGTACTTTCAGTGTATTCAGATTTCCTAAATCTTTGTCTGTGTTTTCTCTAGGGAAATATAACAGACGTTGTTCAGACTCCGAGTCGTATATGTCACATTATTGTTTGCCGACAACTGCGTTTCAGTTCTATATTTATAAAGGAAATAGGAGCGGCCCTCATAACAATAGAACGTTAAGGAAGATGTTGCTAGTGATAACAATATGGATATCTTCATAAAGTTTTACTTCGAAGCTTTTAGCAAATAAACATTTGTGGAAACTTTATGTTAACAATATGTTTTTATTTGACTTTACCCAATACTTCCAGCATGAAAGTAGAACCGAATCACTCCAGGTGGGGTGTTTTAGCAGAAAAGTTTATTTTTGATACTAGATACTATTGTTACATAACGATTTGTCATTATCCTATTAGATATGTAAGAGGTAGTTGTTAGGTCATGTTGCAAGCTTTGTAGTAATCTTGGTGACCTGAAACTGCTACATGAAGGTCAACCACACACCCTATAGCCGTTGGAGTATAATTTGCAATTATAATTATCTCTGTAATGCCTTTTATTGAATAAATAAATATTAAATTATGTTTTGGGTATTGTAGAGAATATGCATCGCTATACACCCTCCTGACGACGCCCGTCCAAGGACATCATAGATCCGTCAAAGGACATCATATTTAAATGAATTAATTTAATAAAACTTTTAGTCCAAATAAAATATACACACAATTAACTTCTGATTGTACGCAGGATCTGAAATTAAGGAAAACCAGTTTTCCGAGTCGCGTTTTCTTATCGATTTTCATTATAAAAGTAAACTTTAATGTCTGGTCTTAAAGCGTAGAAAACAGGAAGTGTTATGAGGTATCTTTCCACGGCAACGACCCGAATTTTTGTCAATTATTAATATGATAATAATTAATGTTATTATTATAATCTAATATAATATTATATTTGTATGCATCAATATAGTTTTTACGTATATCAAACCAACATTCTGATTCTGATTGTTTAGATAATGAAATTATAGTCATTTAAATAAAATATTTCATTTCAAAGTGAAAAAAAAAAAAAATTATAATTATTAATCTCTTTTGTGTTTACCTCTAAAATATAATGTTTTAATAGTGGTTCTCATAACCTGAGAAGACGAAACCAACCAATCATATATCACCCATAAACTTAAATTTATGTATAATGATTTTGTTAAATAAGTATTTTGGCGGACAAAAGTTGATTGACCTTACTTAGGTAGGTACACATTTTTATTGAACGTAGAGTTTGTTAAATGTTCTGCCGTAGTGCTTGTTAAAATTGCTCGCGTATAGATCGCGTTGCTCATGTAAGTACTTATAACCAGATCTTGTTTGAGATGGTAGTGCCTTGTAGTTAATTATCCTAATTTAAGCAAAAATACTACTACGGTCATCAAAATGTATAATGTTGACCTTACGTAGGTACACATTTTTATTGAACGTAGAATTTGTTAAATGTTCTGCCGTAGTGCTTGTTAAAATTGCTCGTTTACAGATCGCGTTGCTCATGTAAGTACTTATAACCAGATCTTGTTGAGATGGTAGTGCCTTGTAGTTAATTATCCTAATTTAAGCAAAAATACTACTACGGTCATCATAATGTATAATGATAATGTATAATTCTGTGAAAGAAAAGAGTTTCATAGACATTAAAAATACTAAGAGTATACAAAAATCTTTAGTTTTCTTTGATACACAGATATAGATTTCTCTCAGAAAATTATTATATTAAGTTTACTTCTTTACATAGGTACATACTATTAATAATACAGCTTACATACCTATTTATTGAGTCATTAATTTTAAATACATAATAATGTTATTATGTTTTAACCGTAGTACAAGTAAATAATATATATATTTTAATGTAGGTATGAAGAAATACACATAATAATATGGCTAATTCTTCTATACAATTTCTTTTAATCTTGTGATTTCCCCTATCGAATAGTCACCGCACCGATCGCATTTCTGATACCAGAACAAAGAAAGCTTTTTCGTTGGTTAAACCTTGGACTTTTTTACTACATCTAGTCGAAGGCGAACTGAGGCCTTTGATTGGCCTTCCAGATTTCTAATATACATAAGGTGTTGGTTTGATAAACGTAAAAACTATATTGATGCATACAAATATAATATTAAATTAGATTTTAATAATAACAATTAATTATTATCATATTAATAATTGACAAAAATTCGGGTCGTTGCCGTGGAAAGATCATAACACTAGCTGTTTTCTACGCTTTAAGACCAGACATTAAAGTTTACTTTCATAATGAAAATCGATAATAAAAAAAACGCGACTCGGAAAAACTGGTTTTTCTTAATTTCAGATCCTACGCACAATCAGAAGTTAATTGTGTGTATATTTTATTTGGACTAAAAGTTTTATTAAATTAATTCATTTAAATATGATGTCCTTTGTATAGGACGGGCGTCGTCGGGAGGGTGTATAGCGATGCATATTCTGTACAATACCCAAAACATAATTTAATATTTATTTATTCAATAAAAGGCATTACAGAGATACAGATATTATATTGAAGAAACCCAAACTAGGCTCTAGAACCGTGCTAGAACATAATAGAACAAGAAACTATTTTAATCTTAAAGTAGCGTCGTTTATCACAAAAGATATCTCCTACACAAAATTTCGATTTATCGTAATACGCACTTTGGTTGGTTGTTGATAGCTGTAGATCTAAAGTAATATTTCATACGTCGTGTGTGAATAATGTCAGATATAAAGTTAGATTATTCGAACTAATGTGCCCTAGAATTGGCTTTTTGAGTCATTGACTTAGGTCTTGTAGACGTAAAAGCTTTGCATTTTTTCTATAATCCTTTTGCTATCTTTATCTGTAGGGATATTAATATCTACCATTGCTATTTGGGCATTAAACATACCTAAAAATTATAGTTTAACCTATATTATAATATTTGTTCTCTTCTTTAAGGCAACTGTTCACTTTTACATGAAGTGATCTTTATTTTGAATGAAATTTCTTTGTTTTTATAACTATGTACAGTAAAAAAATAATCAAAACTTATCTTTTTAACTATGCAGAAAGTTTAAAGTTAATTATAACTAGAATATCCATACTACTTCTTTAAGTCTCGTTTACAAAGGCCAAAGGGCAATGTAAAAGTTCAAAAAATCCCTGGGGTTTTTATAATCTTAGTAAAATCAAGAGCAGAGCTGTTAAACACAACATTATATTAAAATTTCCTTTGTTATTTTACGGAATAATTAAAATATTCAATTGCTAATGTACCCACTTCTTCATATTCCATTTTCCGTAATAGAAAATGAGAGAAAATAATTAATTATACAAAATTGGGCAATTTGAACAGCATCTTATGATAAAAGATTCATTCACGACTAGATTTCAAGATTTTTTAAAATGTATGAAACTACGTGTATGAAACGAGATGATGTGATCGAAAACGAAATGATAAATCTACCTATTCAATAATTTAAAAAAGATAGCAGCAATGTTTTCATAACTAATACCATGTGTATTGGTTAAGTTTACCATGGGCAGCTGGTGCACAGAGGCCAAAAAACTTATTGACGAGCTAGGGCACAGGATCCAAATTAAAAGTGGAGATAGTCGCTCAGGGTCGTTCCTGGTGCAAAGAATGTCCATCGCCATACAACGTGGAAACGCAGCAAGTGTTATGGGGACCTTTCCATCAGGAACGGCTCGGAGCGGTCTTTTTGACAACTAATAATTTGAAATTTACGATATATATTATGTTTAAATGTAGTAATGTAAGTTTTTGGTCTGAATAAAATATATATACTTCAGTTTTTGCTTATTATTTCTCCTAAACTGTAGATTACCTAAACTGTACATCTTAATTATCACAGATTAGTAAGATGAGTCTTTATGGATTTTGCCTCCTAAGAAAATATTCAACTTTTTGTTTATAATATAAGAAATACGCAATAATTATAATATGAATCTTATTTGCTATTTTACCATGATCCAGGTTATGTCTATAGATAACCCCAAAGACGCAAATGTTGCATTTCTTTGATATTATTTCAATGGCTTTCTTATCACAAACGTTCACACTGTCACAAAGCACAAACAAAGTTCCGAATTCACATTATAAAGTTTTACAGATTAACATCGAAGTCACGTTTCGGAAATTCGAATTATTTCGAATAAACTCGTAATCGAAAGTGCTCTAAAGCATAATGCGAAGTTCCGAGCATACTTTCTCGCTATACTTCGGGACCAATGTACGTTTATATTGGTCGAAGCGAGATGTCGACTGCGTGAGAGACTCGGTGGACGGAGCCGTCGCGTCTTTAGCGCCGTTTCTACATCGTGACGACGCCTGTGACATGTGCCTGATTCTCCTCTATTATACAAAACACAAACATTTCGCTGTGAATCATTGACACAAAATCTCATCTTTTTAGTGAGAAACGTGAAACAAACGTGAATTGTTTTATAGCGTTTTCCCTGTTCTTCATTTTCCACGAAACATAAATGACGATCGAAGGAAAAACTGGACATCTGATAAACTACTTATGAAATTAACAATCACCAGGGGTAAAAAACAACACATTGGTTTTTAAATATATTATGCTTTCTAAAGAGCTTGAAATAATTGTAAGAAAGTACAGTCAATTTATGAACTCAATCACAAAAAATACTTTTTACCAATAAGATTCGACTACAGAAAACTATCCTTTGATATAAAGTTTAAAGGCTTTGCAGTTTAGTCAATGCAGTTCTTTCTGAAATAAATTGTTGCTGATACCGCTTTCGAGAAAGTAAATTGGTTACGTGAGATTTCTATCAATATTTTAATATAACATAGAGTAAGTCGCAGTAAACACCTGAATCCTTATATAGCAGTTAGTGCAACCATTTATATAATATAGCGTGAAATAATAATATCTAATACAGTCTGCGTGTTGGTGTTTACGCGCGACTGAAGACCAGAATAACTCGTGGCAGAGTTTCAAATATGTCGCGCTGTCCTAAACCAATCTCAGAAGTTTCTCATACTGCCACATTTAATAAGCACACACCTGTAATTTATGTGAAGCTTACCTTACGCAAATTAAAAGGCGAGGCCATGATAAATCAACTGACAATTTATCAGGTCGAACAAGTGTGGTTGAACTTTAAATAGACTCCAGCATTTCCAGGGAATTCTTTCTGAGATTCTTACGTCTGTGGAACAGTTGTAAGTAATGTATCAAACATTTTAATAATTACTGGCACTCATTCGGTGAGGGTCATTTGCCAAGAATTTCAATTTTTTTGCCCAGTGCCGGGTTTCTGTTGTAAAATCATCAGTTTCGGACGTGGCGACAGGTGTCGTGTACTTTGACAAATGATCTTAATTTCAAAAGGGAAAATGGGCATACACATAGGACATGCTTGTTTTGCATATCGCCCCTTTTCCTTACAAGTGATCATCTGTAAACAGCATCACTCATTTTTATCATTGTTTCATAATAAATAGAAATAGATGTGGATGAATAAGTACGCCAACGGACAGGGGAGAATGGCACAATCAAAGGGAGGCCTATGCCTAGCAATGGGATTTTGAAGGCAGATGATGATAATGTTGATATTAGTTTGCATCCAAGTTTAATACTTATCATTGGCACCTTATGTTGTATACATTTATCCATTACAATATGTCAATGTGACTGCAAAAAGTTGATGAATTTTGGTGATAGTTTTTGTCTAATTTACCCTAAACGCGTCGTTAGTGTAACTAGGTCATGTTAACTAGGTACATCTATGTGACGTTCAAAATCGTATATATTAATAGGTACATCAAACACATATTAACTATCACCGAATTTCATTTAAATTTACAGTGCAATTAACATATTATAGGGTAAATTTATGTAATTAATTATAACAATACTATCCATTAGTAAATGCAGGTCGAAAATAGATACCTACACCTACTACATTTTGCTTCCAATTTTTAAATAATATCAATATATTATTATACGACAATTCGTATTTGGACCACATATTGCTTCCCGAGCAATATAAGTTGGGAAATTAAAAGACATGAGTGACTTTTTAGGCATCTTACGTGAGTCACCATCGACCACATTAGCACTTTCTATCAAGTGGGATATAGTAAAATTTTGGCCTATTTAGTATAAAACAATATCATATAACATAATCATATCCTTGTCTCAAACATGAGTATGAGTAATTCGTAAAAATTACCTCATTTCTATCTCATTTAACCCACTGACGGTCATAAGTCCTCTCGTGACATTCGCACAATAGTTAGACCAGACTATTTGGCAGCTGAACGATTGGAGTTCGTCCTATTTTTATTCAATCTATAATTATCGCGCTAAATACAGAATGGAAAATAAACCGTATTTTTATATTTAAACTCTTTTAACTGCTCATACGTTCCCTGATGAATGAATAAACGTATTTTGTAATCAAATAAAATTTTTATCCCCGATTACGTAGATAGAGGTATAATATATAAATAATACGATACATAAAAGAGTTTACTTTTGTTTTATATAAGAACCTTGAATAGAGTGAAAAATAAAGAAATGTTTTCCTAAAAAATATCCTTAGTCATGATTTATTCATTATCAATCATCACTCTTGTTCACAAGACACCAAACTGCTTTACCAATGTAAAAAAAAACACACACACACACACACACACACACACATTTATTAAAAAGCTTGCATTAACTAGCATTAACAATAATCTTAATTAACACTAAATATTAAATAATAACTAATAATTGTTGTGATGGATTTCCGCAAAGTAACGCCTAGTTCCATAAATTAATAATCTTAATCACTGGTATACAAAAGTAAAGTAGTGTAGATAGTGGGAAAACAAAGGAACCAATTTGATTAAAAAAGGGTCTGCATATTTACGCGGAAGATGTTTAGAATTCGCAAAAACGGCCTCAGCTTTGTAAACGACTTCGGCCGAAATTACTGGTCGACTTCCATTTGAATCCGCAATAAACGCTTGGATTTCCGGAACATCGTGGAAGATCAGCCTATTCTGTTTTATTATACAATCCTTGTTGGTCCTTAATCACCATTTGTGTTTTCCATTCACTTCATTACCCCTCTACTTGCTGTCTCAATATTTTATGGATAGCTATAAACTTTTATTGTGAACACAGAAGGTACCAATAAAGTTAGAAGCAATAAGTGAGTACATTTAACTAAGTGGAAATCCAATGGAAAAAACGTTTTTTTTTAATATACTACAAAGTAGGAAGGCGACCAAGACGCTCGCCTGATGGTAAGAGATAACGCTGTCCATAATTAGTACAGTGCTACCCAGGATTTTACAAAGGTAAAATTATGGGTGCACTGCGCCAACGCTTCTTACTTGAGAATCATAACATGTTATGACTCTTCAGCCCAGTAATTTCACTGAAACGTAAAAGACAATTGGTTATTTTGTATATCAAGCAAAGCGTAAGGTCGTAAAATAGTGAGCGCTCGAATCCTAAGCTTAATGTACCTAAGTAAATTAAAATGAAAGTTTATTATACCTGCATTTAATTTTACAATCACATTAAATTCCATTTATGCTAGAAATACGTTTTGAACAAATGTTGAAATATCTCTTTAAACGAGCGGTAGAGTGAAAAGTAAATATTCATTAGCTTTATGACTTGAATAAGAAAAACGCTTTATAGGTGTAATATTTGATTACATTTAAATTTAATTTTCAAACAACTTATTATAAAAAATGTTTAGTTATACATACCTCTAAATGATTATAATATGTCAATCATGCTGAATAATTTGAACAATATTTTGATTGTTCTAATAATTCGAAACTCAATCAATCTCGCTTTCCAAAAGCGGGTGTGTGACACACATTTTAACTCATAAATTTAAAATCGCTCAAAGATCAAATTTAAATGTGACCGCGCCTGGAAAATACCCATTGCAATAAAAAGAATTATTCAAATCGATGCAGACGTCTCCGAGAAATCGATAAACAAGTAAAAAATATTCTGACGACTTGTAAACCTTCGTTTTTTAAGTCGATTTAAAATGGATCCCATTTTCATTCTAATATCATATTATTTGTACGAGTAAACTCGACAGCCTAATTATTATTCGCTTAAACAGAGAAACACTAACGACGAACAGTAACATAATTACGATGAATTATATCGGCCTAACTGTTTAATTTGTCTATTTGCATAGTAAATTCAAGTTACCAGAGTTATGATTTAGATCGTCTCTGTTAAACTTTCGACATTGATATCGGTGTGTTATATTATACCTAAATACATCGACGTTATACCCCTTAGATACAAATAGGGTAAAGGTGTTCTGATATCACATAAGTAAAATACAACTAACGTAATGCCACTAATGTACAACCAACCGCAGTCCTATCTTTTGTTTGGATCGTCTCAGTTTAATTTTTGTCATTGATATCAGTAGGTTCTTCGGGGGGGGGGGGGGGGGGGGGGGTGTTATAATATAATACAAACGTATTCAAAAATATTAGGAAAATACATCTACGTAATGTCACGTTCACTGTCCACTTAAGTCTAACCAACCGAAGTCCCATATTTTCTTAACGGGCCAATCAGCATTCAGTACTCTGCTTCCAGTTTGTTGATCAGAATTTCTTCGAGATTTTTTATAAAATGAACAAGACTAGATGAAAACCCGGCTTCGCTCGGGTGAAATTTGACTCATAACATACATCCAGGTGCAAAATGTAGGTAGATATTTCTGTAGTCATCGGTTCTCAAAGAATATTAAAGGTATAAGCAAGCATAGATTCGCATGGCTTCGTTCGTTGTGTTTAATAAATATAGTAAATAAAAAACTGCAAAAATGTTTACACAAATAATTTTTATTTCAAATCAACAATCAAAATAATAGTAGAGTCCCCGAGCCAAATAAAATAAACTTCCGTGGGACATCTCTCCGTCATACGAATTATTGGTATGTGCTTATTCGGCATATTTTTCTGAACATGAAAAGTGCGGTAGTCACTTCCTAAGTGTATGGGACAAAGATGGCCGCCAGGTCTATTCTATTGTACGGGTTGTATTAATATCTACTGAACCGATTTACTTATTTAGTTTAGTTCAACAGCGTTCTAAAAAAACTTTATTCATTACGATAAAGCTATAAACAACAGAACTGCAGCCGTTTGAATGAGCCTCGGTAGCGCTGAACTCATAGCGGTAGCTAAGCCATTAGGCTACCGAGGCTCATTCAAACGGCTGCAGTTCCGTTGTTTATAGCTTTATTGTAATGAATAAAGTTTTTTTTAGAACGCTGTTGAATTAAGCTAAATATTATAATTGTCAGCTCTGAGTTGTTTTTGATTCATTCGAAGAAACAATAATCGTTGAGATTCAATCCTAGCATAGGCCAAGACACAATATTCATGAAGAAGTTTTTCGGCGTAAAATAATGGGCTAAAATTTTTACGAACAGCAAGTCTATACTGATAAAATTGTAACATTGTAAGACGGCTTCGAGCAGTTCGTCTCTCTTCTCTGTGTTGAAGATTTTCATGCCATCCGAGTCCGAGAGAGGAAAAAGTAAAGGAAAGGCTAAAGGGTCAATATTGGGACTGGTTGATTTGAGTGTAGTTAAGTGTTGAGAATATTCTTGTACAGAGAAGTCTATATTTAATGGAGGTTCGCCGTTTTCTCCTACAAAAATGACCGCTACCTCATTATTTGATGGTGTGTTATACCGACGCAAATCAAGAGATTTATGTTTATAAAACTGCATTAATACCGAATATTTGGGTCGATTTTCTGAGGCTGCTTTTAATTCCTCTTCAGCTAAAATTGCACCCACCCTTTTGTATATTTTGACAAAAGGATTATATTCATTTAGCATTGTTTGTAAGGACCTCATTATATTGCTTCTACAATTGTTATTTCTAGAATCAGATAAACGTTCATTTAATGCTGCTTCATTTTCAATTATGTACAATTGGTTGTATTGTGGTTTATGACCTTGCAACGGAATCAAAGATCCAGTTTTTATGTAAATTTGCCCTTGTACCCTATAAGTGAAAAATCCTGGAGGGAGTGTGTTCAAGTTTGAATTTATAGATGCCATTGCAAATGCTGAATTATATTGTCGTATATTAGCCTTAAAATGATTAGCATCAGACGTATTGCTTTTGTATAAATCTAATAATATATCAGGAATTGGCTTTAATGCTCTATCTGGGTCTATGTATACCTTCCCATTATGACAACAATTTTTTAAATGATTTTTAATTTTTTCACCAAAAAAATGAAGTGCTTGACATTGAACACATTCATAATTCATAGACCCAACTGAATGTACTGATACTTGAATGGTGTTATTTGAAAGTGCTAAATATACATAGTTAGTCCTGGGGGGCTGATGTTCTGTACTAAACCTGCTTGAATATTTACGTTTCTTCGGGGGTCTGCCCGCCATTTGGTATGTTTTCTTTCTCCTCTTCTTCTAAATAAATAAAATCACTGCTGACTGACAGCATTGATTCTTGTGTTTTCTCGTTGTCCGAAGAAACATCATCAGTCACCAGTGACTCTTCGATTACCGTCAACTCTTCGTTATCGACCTTAAAGGGGAAAATATATTCAAATAAAAATAATTATTGTGAATGTATGTAGGTATATTAGTAGAGTCCCCGAGCGAAATAAAATAAACTTCCGTGGGACATATCTCCGTCATACGAATTATTGGTATGTGCTTATTCGGCATATTTTTCTGAACACGAAAAGTGCGGTAGTCACTTCCTAAGTGTATGGGACAAAGATGGCCGCCGGGTCAATTCTATTGTGCGGGTTATATAAATATCTACTGAACCGATTTACTCAGTAGTGAGGGAACTCATAGCGGTAGCTAAGCCATTAGGCTACCGAGGCTCATTCAAACGGCTGCAGTTTCGTTGTTTATAGCTTTATTGTAATGAATCAAGTTTTTTTAGAACGCTGTTGAACTAAACTAAATATTTTACAATAAGCTATATTTGCATTATATATTTAACGGTTACCAAGCTATATACATAAAAAGAAAATTATTTTTTTAGTAATTATGTTTTTTGGAAATATTTCCTTTGGTACTACTGACTTCACATTGATAGTTTTTAGGAATAAAATGATGCTCATTTAATAACCTATTATTTGACATCCTTTTTAAGTAAATCGGTTCAGTAGATATTAAAATAATCCGCACAATAGAATAGGCCCGGCGGCCATTTTTGTCCCATACACTTAGGAGGTGACTACCACACTTTTCATTTTCAGAAAAATATGCCGAATAAGCACATACTAATAATTTGTATGATGGAGACATAACCCACGAAAATCGTTATTTGAAGACTTTTTTGTAAATGGGTCTTACACTATATTCTCACACCTCCATCTGGTAATAAGTATTATTTTTCATTACACTGTACGCAGTGACCATTAACTTACCTGAAAGTCATCAAATAAATCTTGGGATTTGTCAGGTTGTGTAAATGTAACAGGAGCAGTTTGATTTTTTGGAAAATGGTTCGATAGTTCCCGAGCCTTGGTTATTCTTAACTGCCTCATTTTTTCTAGGCCACAACACTCGCAATAATTGAAATTGTCTGCAAAAATATATACAATTAATAATGTCAGTAACGTAAAGTCAGCAGTAAAGCCAAGTTCAAGTTGAACTTGCACATAGGGGTCCATTCCATTATCAAGAAAAACGGTAAAATTTCGTGTCTGTTTCTGTTCATAATACCTCAACACAGGCTAGGTATGCATGTGGTCATTGATATTATTTATCATTTTTCGGGTTATAGAGAAAAAATATTGCGCCGCTTACCGAGTATAATGTTGTCGCATTCCACACATCGACTGCACATTTGCATTTCCTTGCAGTTTCTTGCAAATATTTTGCCTTTACAAAAATTGCATGTCACTGGAAGTAAATAAGTACTTATTTTATTTAAATGCAGAATGTCTTACAATCTTATTTCATCTAATTTCATCTTAATTCACTTAAAAACACAACCTGCCTACATACCTACTAAAATACTACTCACCATCTTTGCGGAGAGCCCTTCGCTGCATCCATTTTGCCAGTGTCGAGTAAAATATGGGTTATGGTTAGTATTCTTTTTTCTATGGTTGTTAATCTCAGGTTCATGGTATCAGGTTTCAATCTCAGGTTTCAAGAAAAATCAATATTTTCGCGAAACGTCAACGATTGACGCCACCGCAAAAATCAATATTTTTTTATGTTTTGTTATTCATATAAGGTTTTGATCGAGTCTACCGTACTCCTTGACGAAATTATATCATTAAAAAAAAAGTGCCAAAAACAATATTTTCGCGAAACGTCAACGATTGACACCAAATGAAAATGGCGATAGCGGTTTTTTTGTCAGTGCCGTCGGAATTTAACGAAATTCTCCATAATCCGAATTTTGCGGATATATGTTGTCGACTCAAAATCAATATTTTTTTATGTTTTGTTATTTATATAAGGTTTTGATCGAGTCTACCGTACCCCTTGACGAAATTATTAATATAGATAACTAATAATTGTTGTGATGGATTTCCGCAAAGTAACGCCTAGTTCCATAAATTAATAATCTTAATCACTGGTATACAAAAGTAAAGTAGTGTAGATAGTGGGAAAACAAAGGAACCAATTTGATTAAAAAAGGGTCTGCATATTTACGCGGAAGATGTTTAGAATTCGCAAAAACGGCCTCAGCTTTGTAAACGACTTCGGCCGAAATTACTGGTCGACTTCCATTTGAATCCGCAATAAACGCTTGGATTTCCGGAACATCGTGGAAGATCAGCCTATTCTGTTTTATTATACAATCCTTGTTGGTCCTTAATCACCATTTGTGTTTTCCATTCACTTCATTACCCCTCTACTTGCTGTCTCAATATTTTATGGATAGCTATAAACTTTTATTGTGAACACAGAAGGTACCAATAAAGTTAGAAGCAATAAGTGAGTACATTTAACTAAGTGGAAATCCAATGGAAAAAACGTTTTTTTTTAATATACTACAAAGTAGGAAGGCGACCAAGACGCTCGCCTGATGGTAAGAGATAAAGCTGTCCATAATTAGTACAGTGCTACCCAGGATTTTACAAAGGTAAAATTATGGGTGCACTGCGCCAACGCTTCTTACTTGAGAATCATAACATGTTATGACTCTTCAGCCCAGTAATTTCACTGAAACGTAAAAGACAATTGGTTATTTTGTATATCAAGCAAAGCGTAAGGTCGTAAAATAGTGAGCGCTCGAATCCTAAGCTTAATGTACCTAAGTAAATTAAAATGAAAGTTTATTATACCTGCATTTAATTTTACAATCACATTAAATTCCATTTATGCTAGAAATACGTTTTGAACAAATGTTGAAATATCTCTTTAAACGAGCGGTAGAGTGAAAAGTAAATATTCATTAGCTTTATGACTTGAATAAGAAAAACGCTTTATAGGTGTAATATTTGATTACATTTAAATTTAATTTTCAAACAACTTATTATAAAAAATGTTTAGTTATACATACCTCTAAATGATTATAATATGTCAATCATGCTGAATAATTTGAACAATATTTTGATTGTTCTAATAATTCGAAACTCAATCAATCTCGCTTTCCAAAAGCGGGTGTGTGACACACATTTTAACTCATAAATTTAAAATCGCTCAAAGATCAAATTTAAATGTGACCGCGCCTGGAAAATACCCATTGCAATAAAAAGAATTATTCAAATCGATGCAGACGTCTCCGAGAAATCGATAAACAAGTAAAAAATATTCTGACGACTTGTAAACCTTCGTTTTTTAAGTCGATTTAAAATGGATCCCATTTTCATTCTAATATCATATTATTTGTACGAGTAAACTCGACAGCCTAATTATTATTCGCTTAAACAGAGAAACACTAACGACGAACAGTAACATAATTACGATGAATTATATCGGCCTAACTGTTTAATTTGTCTATTTGCATAGTAAATTCAAGTTACCAGAGTTATGATTTAGATCGTCTCTGTTAAACTTTCGACATTGATATCGGTGTGTTATATTATACCTAAATACATCGACGTTATACCCCTTAGATACAAATAGGGTAAAGGTGTTCTGATATCACATAAGTAAAATACAACTAACGTAATGCCACTAATGTACAACCAACCGCAGTCCTATCTTTTGTTTGGATCGTCTCAGTTTAATTTTTGTCATTGATATCAGTAGGTTCTTCGGGGGGGGGGGGGGGTGTTATAATATAATACAAACGTATTCAAAAATATTAGGAAAATACATCTACGTAATGTCACGTTCACTGTCCACTTAAGTATAACCAACCGAAGTCCCATATTTTCTTTACGGGCCAATCAGTATTCAGTACTCTGCTTCCAGTTTGTTGATCAGAATTTCTTCGAGATTTTTTTATAAAATGAACAAGACTCGACGTTCACTTGATGTAAGCGGTAATGCCGGTTCATCACATTAGCGTGATAGATATAATATTAGCTATCTACGGGGTATATAGTCGATAGAAATGATGTTGTCGTAGCATGAAATTGATAATTAGTTAGGTAAACAGCCATAACCTTCACTTTAATACAATAGAGGGAAGCGTCTGCTCGCTGCTCCCCCAAGGCCATAATTCATCAAAGAGATACCGAACAGATTTACTGCCACTTTTTTGCTATTACTTGATTAAATGTAGCCTATAACCTCCACAGTAGATTACAAAAATTTAAATTTATAGTCTGATATAACAAAAATCCTTAACTACTCGACGCGGCGAGCTATTGCCCTGCTGACAGGCTTCCTATGTGAGAACCAGCATGTCGACTTATTCCATGATAGCCTAACACAAATAATTGTTGGTATTAATATGTATCTAAGTAGAGTTATTAGTCTTTAAATACTTATGTACAATAGTTTGTTTAATTAGGGTTATATTTGTATAATCTGTTAATTATTATAATAATTGTTAGTCATAGTTAGCGTTTTGGTGTTATAAACTGTAAGCTTTCTCTGATACTGAAACAAAGAAATTGAAAAAAATTGAACTACTCTTAAACTCAAGAATTTTTATAAGTAAACTTATCCTCAGTCTGCAAACAACTTTTGAAGTACCTGGGACTGACAACTTTCTAGCAACTAGCTGTTTCATAAATTGATGCAGCTTGAAAAGTAGCTTAATAATTTTA
The DNA here is from genome assembly GCA_947507615.1 of Hemithea aestivaria. Taxonomy (NCBI): domain Eukaryota; kingdom Metazoa; phylum Arthropoda; class Insecta; order Lepidoptera; family Geometridae; genus Hemithea; species Hemithea aestivaria. Next base: position 8,953,118 of record OX382325.1, on the reverse strand, counting down.
TGTGTTAGTTTAAAGTCTAAGCTACCTTTTTTATGTGAAGAAGACGAGCAAGACGCTCTCCCTGATGTTAAGAGATAACGCTGTCCATATAATATAATATCAGTATAGTGCTACCTAGGATTTCACAATGATGTGAAATTCTAGGTGCACTGCATTAACGCTTCTTACTCAAGAGTCATAAGATGTTGAAACTCTTTAGCCCAGTAATTTCACTAGCTACAGTGCCCTGAAGCGCAGTAATGTTTGCACATCACTGCTCAGGTGGTAGAATAACTGGAAATGTAGGGGTACCCTAGACGACCTCCTGCAAAGGAAGCTTACCCCCGGTGAAACCTAGGTACAAACCAAAAAAACTTTAAAACGTCTAATGGTATAAACATAAAAAATAACGGGAGCGTATTCGCACGCATAATTTTTTTTGTCCTAATTTTGTTTCGCCGAAAATGTTTCGCATAACTTTTTTTAGCCTAATCATAATTGGGCATAATTATATCTAGACATACTTATGTCTTGCCATAACTGTCAGTTGCCCTAACGTTTTTTAGCATATATTTGTAAAGCATAAATTTGTATGTCATAATATAAGTACGCATAATTTTGTTAGACCTAATTTAATTTGTCCGAAAATGTTTTGCATAACTTTCTCGGGCATAATCATAATTTTACATAACTATATTAAGGCATACAACTAATATTGTAAGTTAATAAAATTATTTAGGAAAGTAGTTTATGGCACCCAGTAAGACTGACTGTCACAAAACCGACTCGGATAATTTAGGTTAGGTTAGGTTTGAACAATGTCCACAGTGCCACGGCAGCGGTCAACAAAGTGCCAAAAATGACCATCCACTTTCTAATTCAGAGAGAGGGTAGGGTATAAAGGAGATTAAAATGAAACAATCGCACAGTAGCTAGTGAAGTTACTGGGCTGAAGAGTCTTCACATCTTATTACTCTCAAGTAAGAAGCGATGACGCAGTGCACCCAGAATTTTATTTTGTAAAATACTGGGTAGCACTGTACTAATTATGAGCAGCGTTATCTCTTACCATCGAGCGTCTTGCCCGAATTCTTACTTCGTTCTATAAAAAAAACCGCGAGAAGGCTAGGTTAGGTTTTAAGTTAGAACATTGAAATTAATAATTCGTTTCTTTTAGTATTAATAATATTTTGCCGATTACAATCCTGGTAATAGTATTATGACAAGATATCACTTTGCTAAAAAATTAGGGCTGGATATATCATTATACTGAAAATTATTAGGGCTGGATATTATTATGTCGAAAAATATTAGGGCTGAATATAATTATGCCAAAAAAATTTATGGTAAGATATTTTAGGCGTTAAAACAATATGCGTAACAATTTTATGCGTAAATATTATTATGCTTAATAATATTATGGGAGAAAAATTTAGGCCAAAAAAGTTATGCCTAAAAACTTTAGGCGTTTTGATGTTTAGGCTGAAAAACGTTATGCCACATTAAATTAGGACTAAAAATTTTATGCGAGCCAATATGGACCCAAAAATAACTTTACGCCTTTATAATAATAGTTTTATATCACAAGGAAAAAGGCATATCTAAAGTTACTGATAGTTACCTAACAGTAGATATTGGGCGCTCGGTAGAGGCTTTAAGCTCGATCGATCGGCTTCCACACCACTGGCCATTTTTATTAACAGCTTCACGAGACCATTTCTCGCGTTGCGTCTATTATGAAACTACATTTTATAGTCTTCATTAAAGATAATATACTTTATTACATAATAAACTTAGTTTTGTAGACCTCGGCAAGCCTTTGTAGGTAATCTCTTCCTTAGAGCTAGACAACTTCGTTAAGCGGCCTAATGCAATCAACCCGAGACCCTACAGAGCTTATACTACGATATAGCAGATGTTAAGTAGTATTACTAAACGCTTGATTTGTATCGAAATTTTCTTGCCTAGTTTCAGTTTCAGAGCAAAAGAGTAATTGGCACCAAGAACCATTTCCCGATTTCCAGATTGATTGATCTATTTCCGGTTCACGCGATAGTTTTGATTTGTCTTTCGCAAACATGTTGTCTGTAGGTATGTAATAAAAGCATAAATCATTATTACTTATTTATTAGAAGAAAGCAAAGTACGATAAATGTGGTCAATAGAAGATTAATGTCAGCTTTCAATGTGGGCTAATGTCCCAATGAAATATTGCGAAGGACACACGAAAAATCTTTATTGAAAGATTTCTGCAGCGTTTACCATCAGCTTCCGATGAAAGCATTATTTTTTATAAAGAGTGATAGGTTGCCATTAGTATGACAAACATAAATGTATGTTTGGTAAATCACTGTAGATTTACATAAACCGGGATATTGAGTAAGCGAGCAAAAACGTCGAAACAAAAAAGATGTTAAAGCGGTATAGTATACCATATCCTTTTATATATTATACTTATTCGGAATTTGATGTGAAATATTTTTTGTTTTTAAGTTATCGTGTTTTAAATTATTTGTTGTAGTAAATTATTATGTCAAATATGTAACTTTAAGCGTTTTTCTTTAGTTTTTTTTTAACTCTGCTTCCAGTGTTATAAAATCTTTGTAAACAGCGATGCTGTAACAACAAATTCACAGCGGCCGGAGTGAAAGCGTCTGCGGCGTAATGGAATACAAAAACACCTGAAGACAGTAATCTCAATACAATAGTCGAGGTTAGCCAGGATAAGCGTTTACTTGCGTCCCATTGTTGTGATAATGTCCGGAACAGGCGACCGTCGCAGCCTCTCATGAATATTAACTGATATTTGTCTTAGAAATGGCCACTCGCAGCTGAAAACACTTCACAATCTTAGACACGTTTCATTCTGGACATTGTTCTCTGAAATGTGACAAATTCTACGTCATTGCTAGATCATTTTCAAATAGTTTTCTGAACGAAAACTCAAGATCAACTCGTATAATCGAAAATGTAATTGGGTTTCGGTCTTTGGTTCTTAATTTGAATATTCAGCTGAAAAAAAGCAGAAATACGAACAAAACCCAATGGATTAATAGAATATCGTTCGTACACAAGACGTTACATAATTAACTTTTATAGTATACCTACATAGATAAATTAAAAATTAGGTAGCTGCAGTTAAATGGTAAACTAAAGTTACAATAGTTGTGGGTTAAATAGAAACGGAAGAACTGAGTAACTTCTGCAACATGACCTAACGACTGCATCCTACATATCTTATAGGAAACAGCCGGGACCCACAGTTTAACGTGCATTCCGAAACACAGTAGCGTCTTGGCGAAAGTTTGTGCCACACTGAGATTTGAACCCAGCGCCTCTGGATTACAAACCGGACGTAATACCACTGGGCCACGGACGCTACTATATTATTTTTGAATATTTCATGTGGGCGGTTTTCTTTGTTTAGAGAAGTTTTATGAGTAACCGATCTCTGACAGATCATTCTGAATTTACATCTGTAAAGTGTATAAGCACTTAAAGCTATAAACGTAGATTTAGTACTTCCTCTTTAGATCACACGGTTTGGCGCAAATCTCAACGTATTTTCGTAATGATCTATTGCAATTTAACGACAATAAAATCCACATAATGTAGTCGTATAAATCAAATTTCCTTTTTGATATGGAATTAAAATGGATTTGAACATTGTTTCATAAATGAAGATCGAGGCTCATAGTCGCACGCAGTAGAAACCCTCTAATATAATTCTAAGCATTGTTTAATTTGAACAGGCATGACGTCACGTCTTAATAGCTACTTATAAGCGATCTCTCAAGCTTGTAATTTCAAAGATTTTGATGTAATCATAACATCACGAGCAAACCTTCGTCATGGTAAACACGGGCGTAGTAGGCGTAAAGGTTACTTTCAAAGAGTAAATAGGGACTAGGGAAGCCTTTTAGAAACTTCCAAACGCTGCGCTGTATGAGTTTTAAAAACCATTGTATTAACCATTTCCTGTAAATTTATATACAATAATTGGTAAGGGTGGTAGATCTGTCAGTGTGTTTACTCGTACGTATACCGGAAATCCTGTCAAATTCTAAAGCCCATTACACACGTCGCTATATAGCGCTATATAGCTTCTTATAGCGCGGCATAGCTTCAGTACAAATCGGCATCCGTCACACACGTAGCTATAAATGACATATAGCGCTATATCGCGCTATATTTTACAGTTGATGCGTAGAATCCGCCATTTTTCATTTTGACTAGGTGATAAAATGACTAAGCCTATTTGTATTACCGAGACAAAAAAAAACAAACTCCTATTACCTACGCGATATATTAAACTAAATAGTAGCAAATGTTTAACCGCTGTGTAACAAATTAGAAAAAAATGTTTTTTATATTATTTATTAAATATTTTCTTGTGTTTGCAGGTCTTTTTGTTAGCATTACGAAACAAAGTAATTTAATTTGTATTTTAAATTTCACCTCCTATTTACTTGTAATAGGAGCTCTTTTTATGCATAATGATTATTTGTCCGAATAACTTAGACCTTTGAATACCTTGCAGTAGACTGTTTATTTGTGTATTTTCCATTGTTAGGACTTTGTAATTAACATAAAACTATTTCACAAACGTATATTCTAAAAACATGTCAGCTTGTTCTAACCATAGAGTAAATATCTTAGACAGTTTCACAGATAATATTATTGCTATCCTTAACATCTCCCCTTTTCTAAATAAAGAAGTATAACAAATCAATCATCACTATATTCTACATAATCATTAAATTTAATAGGTTTTCTAACAATACGACCCCTACGTGTAACTACACACTGTTCTGGCACATTTTCATTTATATTATTATCAGGCAATATAGTTGGTGAATCAGGAGTATGTATGTGATTGAAACTAGACTTAGAGCTACTGCTGTCACATACAACACGACTTGAGGAGACATCTGTGTTTACACCGTTATTAACAATCTGGGTGTCTATATTAGTATTATCTCTATGTAAATTATTAGTTGTACAAGTGTTATTCATAATTTGAGGATCAACATCAGGGGCCATGTCTATATTATCATTGAAATTTCTTTTATTGTTAGGATCACCATTATCATTAACATTTTTCATTTTGCTTTCATTTATGTATTTTCTATTTCTTCTAAATATATTTCCTTTATCATCCCCTACTAAATAAGAACGAGGTTCTGTGCATTTCTTAACAACTTTCCCTTTAATCCAATTAGAATCTAAAGATCTTTTGAAAAATACCTCTTGATCTACTTTTAACTCTGTCAAATTTTTAGCTGATTTATCATAATAATTCTTTACATTATCTTTATGATCATAATATTTACTAGTATAATGACTTATTTTCGGTTTTAAATCTTTTCTGGGAATAGGTAGCAATGAATTTAAATTTCTTGAAAACATCAACTGAGCAGGAGATGGCATATATGGCTTAGGAGTATTGCGATAGTTTAATAATCCTAAGTATGGATCCGAATGATCTTCTTTGCATTTCTTCATTATATTTTTAAATATTTTAACACCACTTTCACTTTGACCATTTGATTGTGAGTGTTTTGGACTTGATGTTGTGTGATCAAATTTGTATATTTTAGCAAAATGTTTAAATTTATCAGAAGTAAATTGAGTACCACAATCAGTAACTACTTGCGCGGGAATGCCATGTCTTGCAAAAACTGATTTACAATTTGTGATTGCACAGTCAGCTGACAAATTATCTAACTTACTGACTTCAATGTACTTTGAATAATAATCCATGAACACCAAAAAATCCTTATTATCAAATGTACAAATATCTATGCCCACCTTGTGCCAAGGTATTTTTTCAAAAGAATGACTGATCAGTGGCTCTTTTTGCAAGTTTGCTTTGTACTTGGCACAAGATTCACAATTTTCAACAAATATTTCCAAGTCCTTATTAATATCTGGCCAAAATACACATGAACGTGCTCTAGTTTTACAAGTACTTATACCTACATGTCCTTGATGTATGATTTGCAACATTTCCTTCTTAAGGGACTCTGGTAATACAATCAAATTGCTTTTCAGAACTATTCCATCTAATAGACCTAGTTCATCCCTAAAAGTCCAAAAAGGACGTATATTATTGTTGACATCGTTAATACTATTGGGCCAACCATTTTTTATATACAACATTAAATCTTTCAATGTATGATCTTTTGCTGTTGCTAATTGTATTTCTCCTAATTTTGTATCTGATACAGGCAAGCAGTCCCTATGCAATTTGACATGACATACAATATTCTTTTGTAGCTGTTTCATTTTTGATTCTTCATAATCACTATGACTCCGAGACAATGTGTCAGCTATAAACATTAATTTTCCTGGTTTATACTTAACTTCTAAATTATATCCTTGTACTGCTAACATCATACGTTGTAATCTAGCTGGTACTTTATAAAGTGGTTTCTTAAATAATGACTCCAAAGGTTTATGATCAGTTTCAACAAATACTTTACGGCCATATGTATATTGATGCATTTTAGTACATCCAAAAACAATTGCTAACATTTCTTTTTCTAACTGACAGTAGTTTTGTTCTGTAGTGTTAAGAGCACGAGAACCAAATGCAATTGGTTTGTCATTTTGAAGAACTACAGCACCCATTGCTGTAGATGAACTATCCACAGATAATACAATGTCTTGGTTTGTATTGAAATAGGCTAGGCAAGGACTACTACATAAGGCCTTTTTTAGTAAGTTGACAGACTCTACTTGGTTGCTATCCCAGGTGAATACAGTGTCTTTTTTCAAAAGCATACGCAATGGCTCAATTAACTTTGAATAATTTGGTATAAAGCGCGATAAGTAATTACACATACCTAAGAATCTTTCCAAATCTTTCCTACACTTGGGTTGCTCCATATTCATTACTGCCTGAATTTTGCTAGGATCTGGAGATACACCATTTTCTGTGAATATATGGCCAACAAAACATAGTTCCTTCACAAAGAATTTACATTTACTTTCATTGAACTTAATTCCATTTTTTAAAGCAATCTCTGAGACCTTTTGTAATCTTGAATTTAATTCTTCAACAGTGTCCGCATATAAACACAAATCATCAATATAAGGAATAACTCCTTCTACATTTTCAAACATTTGAGTAATTATTCTACTGAATTCTTCAGGCGCAGAACTTATACCAAATGGTAGTCTTTTAAATTTATACCTGCCAAATGGCGTTATGAAAGTACACAGGTCTGAACTAGATTCATTTAGATTTAACATCCAAAATCCATTGGAAGCATCAAGCAAGGCAAAATATTTAGCATTTTCCATCTTACTTTTAATTTCATCAATATTAGGTAATTGATATTTAGGCTGTATAATGTATTTGTTGAGAGCCCTGGGGTCTATACATAATCTCAACTGACCATTTGGCTTTCTGACAGTAACAAAGTTATTTACCCATTTTGTTGGTTTATGTACTTTTTCAATCACACCTAGATTTTCCATTTTAGTCAATTCTTTGCGCAGCTCAGGCAGTAGTGAAAATGGAACTCTCCGTGCCGCTTGAATTACTGGAACTGCATCATTTCTCAAGTGGATATTTACAGACCCTGGGATGCTACCAAGTCCTCCATCAAACAGCTCACTGAAATCATTTTTTAACTTTTTTATATAATTATCTACATTTGTGTTATTTTTCACTTGGACATTATGAACATTAACCAAATTAGTATTTGCTGAAACAAAATTATATGTGAGACAAGTTCGACAACCTAATAAAGTAGGAACATGACCATTTATTACAATGAATTTTACATTATACTTTTTACAATTTGGGTGTGTAATTTCTAACCAACATGTTCCACGGACAGGTACACATTTCCCATCCAGTTGTACTATCTTTTTATCACAGGGCGAGATCTCACAGTCTAGAATACCAATTTGTTTACATACCTCAGTTCCTATAACATTACAGGCTGCACCAGTGTCCATTTTAATAGGTAATTTCTTATTTCTAACAGTGAAATTTTGAGTTATTTCATTACCCGCATAACCAACGAAGAACTGGTCAGTATAGTCTTCTGTATCATTTTCCTCTTCCACTATGTGTATTTGGTTTCTATTATTATTATTTGGATTATTCCCCTTGCGACACACTTTACTAAAATGATTTGGCTTTTGGCAATGGAAGCATGTTTTACCAAAAGCAGGGCATTTGTTTACTTGATGTGACTGTCCACAGTTCCTGCAGTTTCTTATGATTTTCTGATTGTATTTTTGATTATTGACAACCAAGATATCTTTCTGGGAATCCTCTTTGTCATTGGACGATTGATTTTGGTCTTTTTCTTCGACATATTTCCGTGATGCCTCTGCAGACAACAGGTACTTCATGACATATTCCAGAGATAGCTTGCTATCATCTTCTGACATCAATTTGGTTTTTAATTGATTATAGTTATTGTCTAATCCTGCTACTATTTTCGCTACTGTCAGACTTTCTCTAAGTTCTCCGAGCTCGCATGTCATTCCCAGATTTATAACTTTCTGAAAATAGTCCTCTAACTTCATACCGCGTTGGCCCATAGTGAAAAATTCGTTTCGTTGTATCGTAAGGTTTTTCTTTGGCTTAAAGTATGTGTTGAATTTCTCGAGCACGTTGCTAACAGTTTCATTTTCTCCACAATTAAAGGTATTAAATATCTGTATTCCCTTCTCCCCAATAAAATTAAGTAAAATATTGACCTTCCTCTTTTCAGAAACCTTCTCCATATCGTTAGCAATTATGTAAATGTTATACCTCTGTCTCCATTGTTTAAAATTTTCATGGAGGTTTCCCATGAAACTCATTTCAGGCAGTTGTAGCGGTGGATACCCACCTGACACCATGTTTATTTGTGTATTTTCCATTGTTAGGACTTTGTAATTAACATAAAACTATTTCACAAACGTATATTCTAAAAACATGTCAGCTTGTTCTAACCATAGAGTAAATATCTTAGACAGTTTCACAGATAATATTATTGCTATCCTTAACATAGACTTTCGCTTAACCGGCTAAGTCATGTTACAAAATGGCTACGCATTTTTTTTTAATCTAGTTCATATGGGATTTGCCAAATTGTATGGTTTTATAGCAACATGTCTGTTGACATTGTCAATTTTGAGTCTTATACAGGATGTGTAAAAAAATTCATGATTTTTTTTTTAATTTTAAAAAAGACATACCAGGAGGTTGCCATGGTTTTTTTTTACACTGTAATAATGGAAACACATTGTTTCAAGGGTTTTGTAGGTACCTCTAAAGAGAAAAAAAAACAAATCATTATTTTATAGTTTGTCTAGACATTTTTACTAGGAAACTGAACGTTTGGAGTTCTTCTTGTCCTTGTCATATTGCCTATTACTGGGAGTCATGGCCCCTTCTTTGGAGGATTTGATATCTGATGATAGATCGCTATCTGGGTTGGTTGGATGCGATTTTCATAGCCAGGAGCCAAAAGACAACAGGACAACAGCAACTTCAAGGGTAGTGCGGATCTGATCTGACCAACGCATCGGACTACGACCTGAGTCCGCTTTCCTTTGATTTTCCGGATGACAATGAGCTTCTCTACCTATGCTATTTGGCCGATGTAGTCGAGAATCCTCTGATAAAGTCGGTCAAATCCAACATGAATTGATCTTATTTGATTAACGTAAGTCATACTTTTAGTAAACGATGTTAATTTAGAATAAACTTTCTGAATTTTTTGACGAATTTTGAAACGTCATTTTTTTTAAGTTTACCAGGAGCAGATTTGAAGGAAACCAAAATCTAGGAAAAAAAGAAACATCCTTTATGTAGAATACATTGTCAAATTCATTTGTTTAACTAGTGTTGGGGAATCATTGGAACTATATGCAATCAAAGTGATTGAATCTCCGTTCCTACTCCTGGTACTCGTGGTACCTACTTCCTAAAAAATATTAACAAGGAACTAGCTTTTAAATGATGAAAAGTGGTATGTACCTTTAACGAGTGTGCATATATGAAAGTGCATAGGAAGGAGAAATAAAATAGACCCCGTTGTCGTGATTTTCTGTATAGCAACAAAATCTCCAAAACCTGACGGTTGGTTAGTTTTGATTGGCTTGTTTATAAAAAAAAACTCTTTTTGAAGACCAAAACCACCTTAAAATCAAGAGAAGAGAGAAATAAAGCGAAAAATATATAAAGCGTTTTCTTTTAAGAATTCTCGAATGCTGCTTGCTGGCGCAAGCATAAACAATACAGTCCAATTTCTCGGATATAAAGATGTATACAGTACAAGTCCTGCATAGATGCAATAGATTATTGTGTGGGATAAAAGAACAGATACCTAAACTATTAAAATACGTATTTATTCGTAATATATTATGTTAATAACATTTTTCCACATAAGTATATGGCAACTCCAAATTGCACTTGTCCGTTTTTATTTTTAAATAATATAATTTTTTTATATTTTTGTATTAATATACCTATTCTAAACGCTCTCAAAGAAATTGTTGACAAGTTATTCCAAATATTTGAGTAGTACGTTTGTAATAAATATGAAAAAGTAATGTTAATAAAGTCACTTGATTTGATTTCAATGATCGACTCAAGATTCAATCACAAAGAATGAACTATTAAAAAATATAGTTCCGATCAGTAACCTGGCCATCACTAAAAATAATATAGCAAGGTATAGCGAGGCATAGCAAGGCCTTGCTATGCGATGCTATATGGTACCAGGAGTCATATAGCAAGGTATAGTATAGCGACGTGTGTAATGGGCTTAAGACAAAACAATAAGCCCACCTTTAAAATAGAAATTTGACACTTTACACCAAAGTTTTGCGTGAAGTGGATCCGGGCTTAGACTACGAGTACACTGTGATAATAAAATAATTATAATTTTAATTTCTTCTTCTTTGTATCTCTAAATATATTTTTAATGCTGCGTCGGACTGAATCCTTAGTCAATAAATACGCTTTGTATAAAAACTAGGGTCTTTTAACACAAAAATCCAATGATTACCGATCCGACCTTACTAAGTTATTGTTACTACACTCACCCAAGTATCTAAGAGTAATATGTAATGGTTATTTTACTCACCCACATATCCAAGAGTGCCTGCGGCGCGGGACGGACGGCAGGGCGAGTGCGAAGGGCGGCAGGGCGGCTGGCGAGTCATCCTCCCTTGGCTGGGTCGGGGCCCCGCTCACTCGCAACTCCGGAACTCGCAGCTGATGCCGACTCATCACAACACTTCACTTAGACATTACTTCTTACGTCACCTACTATCTCACACTGATTTCATACAGCTCTTGTCAAACTGATTCTAGAAGAAAATTTGAGGATGATTTTGACTGTTTTTTTATATTGAAGTGAAATAGGGAATGTGTTGCTTATGTCATGGTACAGCCTCAGGTTATGTTTTTACAATTTGCGAAATATCGTGTTACATTAATATTTCAACTATCACTACCCAACATCTTATAAGCGTTATCTCAGACAAACAAAACTTCATAAAAACAGTAAATTAGCAAGACGCGCCCTCCTTTATGACTCTTTTCTTTTCGCACAGCCAGCAGTTTTTATTTTATTCACAAACCAAAGTAAATGTATCTAATACTTATTTATTACTTAATTTTTTTTGTCTACGTTCTTATTTTTATTATGAATGGCCCTAAACACACACAGGTACACACAGGTAATTCTACGCGTACTAGGAATTGCAATCCGGTGTCATTTTCAATCCGGCCGGATCCGGCCGGATTTCCATCAATCCGGCCGGATCCGACCGGATCCGGCCGGATTGATCAAATCAGGATGATTTTTGCTTTTTACTACAATAAGTGATTTAATCAAGTCACTACTCTCATATTACGTAATACTAGCTGCGCCCAGCGGTTTCACCCGCTGTACTGTAACCTATGTGTTGTTCCAGGGTCTAAGCTATATCAAATTTCAGACCAATCGGTCCACTCATTTAGACGTAAAAGAGTAACAAACATACACCCAGACACCCATTCTTACAAACTTTCAAGTTTATAATATTAGTAAGATGAAGGTAGTTAAAATCGACTTTATTACCTAACCAATGTTAAGACCGTTAAGACAAATAGATAAAAACATATTTTCATTCAGAACAATTAAAATTTAGTAGGTAGTGTAGAATTAGACGACATTCTGAATTAGTCACGTCGAATTCCTCAGTGTCTGAAAACCAGGCTTTACAACCAGAGGGCCTATTGGCTAATTCTCACCCACTACGATTGATGACAACTTCAATATACATTGAGGAGGTTTAAGCAAATAATGTACGCAATTTTGTCTATGGATTCTAGTGTTTTACATATCGTTTGACGATAGCCTTCAGTGCATCCTGCCCACCATGACATACGCCGCCGAGACATGGACGCTAACACATAAGGCTGTCTACCGCATCAAGGTAGCACAGAGAGCCATGGAGCGCGCCATGCTTGACATCAAACTTCAAGATCAAGTTCCAAACATCGAAATTAGGCGGAGAACAAAAGTTCAAGATGCCGGAACGAGAGTAATGGGACTCAAATGGAGTTGGGCAGGTCACCTGGCTAGGCGAGGTGACGACAGGTGGAGTAAGATGTTGACTGAATGGTGACCAAGGACAGGCAAACGCAGTGTCGGTCGTCCAGCAGCCAGATGGATGGACGATTTGGTAAAATTGGCGGGTCGCACATGGACTAGATTGGCACAGGACAGGGTTGACTGGCATAACCTGAGGAAGGTCTATTCCCAGTAGTGGGATGTAGAGGGCGGTGGATGATGATGACGAAGTAGAGTAGGTAATACTTATAATTTTACGAAGCAACGAGTAACTCAGTCTTTCTAGATTTCACTTTCACAGATTTATTTATAAGTAGGTAACAATATTAATTATTATGTAGTATTTAATAGATACAATAGTTATACCTTACTCTCGGTGACGAAAAACTCGCACGCATGAATACCACACGCATTAAAAGTACCTACGCATGCAACAGCTATATTATTTTGCCACAAACTTCTAGCACCGGATCCGGTCTCCGGATCCGGTATATTTGTACCGGATCCGGTAACCGTTAAATGTGCCGGATCCGGCCGGATTACCGGATCCGGTTTTTCGGATTGCAATCCCTAACGCGTACATAGGAGGCATAAATAATAAATAATTGTTTATTCAGTTAAGGCATTACAAATCACATAAATTACTAGTGAGAACCTATTACATAAGTCCAAATTAAATTATGGGTCTGACTGTGTTGCCCTAATGTTGTATATGTATTCGATTTTTGTCACCATCCTATTAGATGTTAGACTGGAACGTCAGTCCCATATACCTATATTGGCCGGTTGCCCATTCTATACCCACCTGATATACTCGTAGCTCGCGGCCCGCGACCCCGACCTCTTTCGGGACATATTCCAAGGAAAATGAATCGGTTTGTAAGGTTAACAAAACATTTTATTAGCTTGACATCCTAGGATTTTAACCCACCCTATGTTTTGACGCGAGGAACCTTCGCAGAAGGCCCAGCCCTTCCGTTCAAGGTTAGATGACGTTTGGATTTGGTCGTCTTGATATTATTTATTTCACAAAATGTTAATCAGGGCTTTATAATTAGATTCGCATAATATATTTTCATACGAGCACATATACCTACTGGGAACATATATACTGAGTACATATACCCTATACATATTCATATTTCGTATAATCACGTCTCATGATCCATACAGAATATTTTAGAAAGAAAGAAAAGCGTTTGTTCGACGGCTTATAAAAATACAAGTTACAAGTACAAACAATTTACATACAAGTTTTAGTTTAATTCTACTTATTCGGTAAAATCGTAAAGTATTTTGTTGAAAATTTTTTGGTCAGATATAAATCAAAAATCATGCAAATTTAGTTCAGTAAATGATTCGAAGGAATTCGAACAGCGACACATTTTTTCCAGACAAAAGTTGAGACGAAAACGGGACAGCTGCTTTGATTTCATAAACTTTAAACGGGTCAGAATGGTATATCATCTCTTTTGATAATTTCACGTAAGCTTAATTTTAAACATATTTTTATAAAATATGCATTCTTTAGATACATAAATATGACAAACACGACCATAATTTCTATCAAAAATATAGTCCAATCTCAAAAGGGATTAAGGCCGAAATGTATAAATCTGTGCACGTAAAAAAAGCGGATGCGAGAGGAATATTTTGCTGCTGTTACGTCTGAGGAGTAAAATATTTCAAAGCCCACAGAATATTCCGTGTGACGTAAAATATTTTTATTATAGACAAACTTTAAAGATAATTCTACCAAGAATGTTTTTAAGATGTGAATTTGAATTCAGACCATTCATAAACTATGTGTGCTATCGCTAAGGAAAAATCCTGTGAATTAAATCATGTGAAGTACAACATTTAAGGATTCTAGGTTCTAGAAGATTTTATTTGAATCGCCACGTTTGGCTAATTGATTGTAGTAACCGAAAATAATTACTTGTATAATAATTCTATTTTGAAAGAAAAATACACTCGAATATTCGTGATCACTAGATATAAAAACGATGACAACTTTGATTTGCTTATATTCTTTTACTGGAATGGAAACAGTCTGATGTCGAACTTCGAACTGTCTACAAATTACAAGTACTCATACATAAATTTTATATAAATAGGTAATTATTCCAGTCATGAGCTAAGCATACGAAGCTAAACGTTTGTAAGTAAACATTTCAATAATGATCCTTAAGACAAGTTTACTTACAACAAAAGCTTCAGACTTCTGAAGGTGTGCAAAGGATTTCAGTTTCAGTGTGATATTTCCTCAAACAGTTTAGCTTTACTTGAAATTTTGTGAAAGGTCAAATTACAAAAACTGCTCTAGAAAATGATCTTTTCTTCGAAAGCTTTTAATGAAACTCTTTGATATTAATACTTTGATCGGGCTAGCTTAATTTATCGTCATTTTGTAAAATGTAATTAATTTTTAGTCTTCGATATTTTTTACGTGATGGAGTTCTTTTTTTTATTTATCGCTGCCTACTATAATGGTAGCTGATTCGCACAGCTTCGCCTGCGTCTATTGAATTATACTTTATGACCTTATATTAGAACTACGAAATATTCGCAAGCAATTTCAAAAAAATAGTTCAAGCCGTTTCGGAGGAGTTTAATAAAGAGCACTATGATACCAGTTTTTTTATAAATTATTTTATTAATAGGTATGATTCCCCTTTAGACTTTAGTGATCATTTGACATCGAGTGCGCTATATCTGTTTGTATAAAATGCCTCTTAAATTAGCTGGTGTAGTTAATGACCTTTGCCATAGAAGTTAAATGTGCTATGTATCAGTAAAGTTTACATCGTACGACGTTAGCATTGTGTTCATTTTAGCGTGAGTATAGAAAGGCGGAGGGGTAATAAAGGGCGAGTGGGGTAGGCTTGTGTAGCGATTAATGTGAGAGCCAAAGACTTGCTCCGACCTTAGCGTGCGTGCGCCTGATGTTTCTGCACGAAAGCTGCAATTGTAATATTGGCAGGCGTTAAGATTATTATAGCAATAAAAACGCATGCTTCCGAAAATTGTTAACTGTATTCTGCAAACAAATAATTACGTTAAAATAAATATTTAAATATTTGTTATAAAATTTTCTATTTATTTAAACACAATAAAAAATATGGATTTGTATTTAGATTTCAATGGCATTGTCATGGATTGATCTCGAACAAAGTAAGGCAAACAGCAAACAGGCAAACAGCAAACTAGATGAGACTAATCCGGGTCTATAGAGAGCTGGATTACCTAAACATTAGACTTGTCTAGTATTTACTAGTATAAACTTCTACTTATCAGGCTTCTATTTATATAAAATAGTATAGACCTCGTAAGGATCAAATGTTAGCATTGCGTATAGAAGTCGTGTACGCCTTATTTTTAAATGACCACTAGAGGTTAATATAAAGGAAAAGTTAATTAAAATAATACCCATAAATATCGATTACTAATACCTACTAATGTAATACGATTTGGAAGCACCTCGCCACACCCCAGCGCCATAAATTTCAGGTACAAGGTGATCTCTTTATTGCCGGCTAATATGGCGTCAAACCGATACAACACAACATGGAAGGTGGCTTCATTATCCCGATACGTATCATATAATAAAGCTATTAGATAAATGTGCATATAGAAAAGAGTTATAATAATAATATGTACCTAATGTACTACACATACATACTACATTCCAATATAGATTATTATATTACCAATATAGGTGTTGCATTATATATATTAAGTGAGTGTTGAGTGTTTGCAATAAAAACGGTTTTTTGGTTGGATGGTGAGTGGCTCCCGTCGCCTATGAATACCTGCAATACCAGGGGTACCGCTGGTACGTTGCCTACCTGTCAAGACTCTATTCACTTGCCTTTTGAAGAGTCTCATGTTACAGCTCATCGGAAATACCGCGGGCGGAAGCTCATTCCACATTTTGAAGGTGTACGGCAAGAAAGAATTGAACTTTTTTCAATATAGGAAAATACAGACTTCAATAATTCAATTTCCGCAATTTGATTGCAAGATGTAGAGATTTTTAACGAATTTAGACATTAATTGATTTACTACTTTGGCATGAAGAAACCTCTTAGTACGAGAAGAAGTTGCACTTGTTAAGCTCGAAAGTTTGTCTTATCATTTTAACTAATAGTATATACTAAGATTTTAAAGAATAGTGTGTAGGTACGTCCTTGATTGTTGTACCTTTTTCATGACTAAACAGTTGGACAGAACGTTGACATTAGATATGTATGTATGTATGTGTTACTCGTAGTTATCCTTCATACTAAAATAACACACACCTACTACTCAGCGGGTCAACTGGGTACAGTTAGTTTGTTAGATAACAAGGAAAAACTTCATACAGACAGTAAATTGGCAACACGCGCCCTCCTTTACGACTCTTTTCTTTTCGCACAGTATCTACGTGCCATGTGCGGTGCCGTTTAATTTCGCGAGTCTAATGATCATGATAACAATGGATAGAAACTGTCATACTAACTGTGGCGGAAGTAGCAGATAAATTAGGAGGCCACTAGCATTAGCAATGAGTTAAAAACAATAGCAATAACTAGAATAGAACTAGGGCCATGTAATGTAATCCGGGTAATGTCGTTTTGTGTGTCTGTTTGTAATGAATTGTTTGTTCTGACTATCAACGCAAAACCATACAAATTCTTTGAGAGTTTTAGTTCATTTCTCTTATAATTTCAACATTATTAGAAAACATTTCTTTATAGGATAAGCCTTTGTCTAATGCTCAATGAATATGATAGAAAAGAATTTTTCGAAGCATCCACATTGAAGAGGGACATACTGGAGGAAAACTACTAGTATATTTAAGAGAACGAAATTTAGAAAAACTACCCTATATTTTTTTTATATTGATGTTTAGCATAAAATAATATTTAAAGGTGAAAAATCACACCTAAACGAAAATTATTATCCGAATTTTTGCAGTGACAAAATCGCAAGCGGCCGACGAAGCCGTTAGGTTGCTACTAGTTTACGTAAGGTTGGTGGTATAATATCAGATAGCAACATGACCACACGCGTTGAAATCGCCGGAGGTTGACCGTAACTTTACACGCTTAGTATTAAAGTCGGATCAGTAACTGTAGTTGTAAAAGTGTTTTACGACTCAATAAGCTTGGACTTAACAAAGAAATCGCGTGGAGAATTCTTCTTTCATGAAACTATTATTGACGCAATTTTCCGTTTTAACAAGCACATTCGACTGGTAATAAACTATATACCTATACATCGTTACAGTCGTAGATATGTACTATCTAATACTACCACCATCATCTTCACATCACGACTTTGCTCGGCATTTTTCAACAAAATTTCAACTCAATCAGTTCTGCAGTTCGAGCAGTGTTGATTGATCAGTAGAGTCAATCAGACGTTTCTTCCTTATATTCTAGTATGACCCTACAATATTTTATTGCAAATCTAATAAAATAAATACGATACGTACGATGGTCAGACCAGGTTAAACAACAGCTGGAAATTTCCGTCAGCGAACCACTCCACACTGCCGAAGATCGGGCCCAGTGGAAGAAAATAGTTTGGAGGAAGCAGCATGAAGGGAGTCACGATCCTCAACATTGAGGGACCGACTGAAGAGAGAGAATAAAATAAATATACCTACAAAAGAACTTCTCAGTATGTAGTTACTCGTCACACTGAGAAGCATGTGGATTGCCATAATAAGCTTCTCAGTGTAACGAGTTTCTTAACAATTTAAGTTTAAGACGTCAATTAATTTCCCTTGCCACGTTGCCCTACATAAGTTTTGGAAAATTCAACATTTCTTCCTCAAAAACTGCTAAAATATTGTTCTGTTAGAAACCGCCTTAACGAAAGTTAATTAGTATTGAGTAATAAATACTCGAACTGTAGGGGCCTTCAAACGGTAAACGGCATCTATTTGTATTAACGTTTCAGCTTTAGTTCTAGCATGACTGCAAGTTGTTTGTCAACTTGTCATGTCTAGAAAGATGGGCTTAGAATAGCGGTCGCTATTCTATTTATTTATAGTTGACATCGACCTACGTATTGCCTATAGAGCGCAAAGGACAACTTTAAATTTAAAATCATTATACCTCTAGTAGGTAGAATCTGTATTATACAATGGTTACCATCTAACTCACATAAACAATTCTAATCAATCATAATCAGTCAATTTTTGACTAAGCAAATGTCTCTGTAGAAATGTATAGTTGAAATGTTATAATGGGTTTTACAAAAAAAAAGTAAAATCTTTAAAGAATTATGAAAACGAGATGGAATCATGACGTGCTTTAATGGATGTTTATTATCTTTTTACGCCGCATTAATGGACTGCTTCGTCTGACATAATATGGGTATTAAGACGTCAGACTACTAGCTTTTAGATTAGTTCAAATGTCACAGGATTTTTATATTTGAACCCGCGTCGCTTATGTGCTTATTAACAGACGAACTGGTGACATGGTTAGCATTCAGGAACGACTAACGCTACTTGCATAATATATTCTAAGGCGTATACACTTTTTTCACACAACATTTTTTTCAATTACTAGAACAACGATAACTAGTCTTTTAATAAATAAAAATATAGATTTTCGAAATACGAAGAAATAAAGAACAATCGTACCTAAACCAAAAACTATATGGGCAACTAACAGTTACAAGAAAACTCAAAGCTTATAAAAGCGGATACCTATTATATGTCAGCAAAATTATGATTATTATGTTATAAAAAAATATTTTCGCCCAAATTAAATTAGGAATATAGAAATTATGTGAAACAAAAGGCACCCCTATTCCGTGGTATTTCCGTGGTAGAGCAAGGTGAAATATCATAATTTTATTATCATAGATACGAGCACGTAGCCACAGTGCTAAATTAATAGTTGTAGGAAAATTATAAGTGAAAATCGATTTTCATTGATAAAATTGTGTAAACGTGCCTGATAAGGTTTGTAAAACTGAACAAAGTGTATACAGAATGTATATAATTAGTTTACATTCGAGTACCTACAGGTCGCTGTTGCGATAACATGTAGGTACTTAGGCAGTTTCGGTCGGTCGAGTAATATTACTCAAATGACTCGCAGATTATGTGTGTGTAACTTTAATGTTCTAAAAATTACGTGAATATATTTTGAAATTTTTATTGAACTTATATATATATTAACTAAACGCGCTCAACTTTTTATCCTTTAAAAGGTAAAAATTCAACTCAATCGATATCAGTTCAGATTTCAGCGATTCTTTAGCGGAAGATGTATTAAAACAAACACAAACTCAATTAGGTAGGTAATTAAAAATGTTAAAAAGTTCAATATTATATTTATAAAGAAATTTCGCTAAAATAACAAAATGGTAATGCTATTAATACGAGTTGATGAATTCCTAAATAAAAAAAAATTGACTCAATAAGTAATTGTAAAAAATTATACATTGCAAAATATTATTTTGCCGACCACGTTAATTCAAAATTGACCCAAAAACCACCATTTACATAATGAAGTAATGGTGTTATGATTTAAGTGCAATTCATTGTACTCGCAGTAGATACTAATCCAGACAGATTAATGGCAAACCCATGGCGATGACGTCACCGGCAGCACGCCACACCAAGGGTCCTCGTTTCATTTTATTGCCAACCAGGGGGTAGTCTATTGACCGTTCCTACAGATAAAATATTATAGGGATAGTAGCCGCGAATGCAATATAATAATCAAGGTTCATACGCTAAGAGAAAAGGTTATCCTAATTACACTCCAGATGACTATATCCACACTAGTTATGATCCCAATGTCACAAAATTTAAGTTGCTTATAGCACTGGGCCACGAAAGCTATTAAGACTAACCGTACTTAATATATTTTATAATACATATACTTGTATACAGAAATCAACATACAGCTACAGCGTTTATGATTTTGACTATGCTACAGTACGGAACGATTTAACATTTTTGTACAAAGTTTGACATTTATCATTACGAGATGGCTGCCTTCGTACATTGATAGCTCTACTTACTTCAGTTAATATTTAAAGTGTACCTATAAAGTTTGCTTATTTAGGCAAACACATGTCATCTGTCCGATATATTATCAAAGACCATTCCTAACACATTATAAGGAGAATATTATGATTTGTCATGTTTACGTGTTGCTAACACTATGCTGAATTGATTTATCAATAACGAAGATGGTTCGGGCGAGTTTAGCAAAATCGAAAGATTAGTAAACTAGCTGCAGAATCAACAAGTCGGCTTTTAATCAAATTGGAAGCTATTATCTTTGTGTGTTTTTTGTGTTGTGGCATGGGCTTTTAAAGATGGATATAATAATAAAAGTTAATTTTAAAAAGTCTTACAAGGCGCCGATCTAATAAGAAGCCGATCTATAAAGATGTTTCTGCAAATTCTCAACAAAATAGTCTGACTTTTTTAAGCAAAAAATTGTACCAACAGAAGTAAATAACAACTTAAAAGGTTGTCCAATAACGCTCTTAGAGAAATATCACAAAGAACACAAGAATGTTAACAACGCGGCCATAAAATTCAACTCAGGACGTTCACCTTTAGCTTTTATTAGGGACTCAGACAATAACTACTAGTGGGTATTACTCGTAGATACATAGCACATAGGTACTTCACTAGATTGTTTTTGTATAAAGTGAGCCAACCCTTGTCGCCTGAACAAAAACGTATCTAATATCGGCAGCGTCACAAAGTTCGGTGGGCGGTGAGTGCCTATATTGGATTACTTACACTCTGGTTAAATATTACTGGAAAAGGACGTGTATGTGTTTACATCATTTTCTGGAGATATCGGGGCTTGTTTATAAGATTGATTACCTTTCAAAGTGACTAGGTTTTTTATGTTAATACGAGAATGAGAAGAGTATAATGCGACGTTGAGCTATGCGCCGTGACGCCCCATTTACAGTCGCATTTTTTATGCTATGAGGGGCAAACAAGGAGACGACACGCCTAACTGTAAACTGAATTTTAGCAGTGTATATCATAAATGTATACAATTTTGAATGTTTTTGTAATGATAGTGTACAATTAAGAGTTATCTAATGTAATCTATTCTAGCAAAAGTAAGAGTAAACGTAATAGCAAAATAACCCATTTTATTAAATTCCGCTCGTTCCTTTTACGAGTATGTGATCTCAGTTAATAATAGTCTCATTTTATAATGGGAAAGAAACACGCAACAAGCGTATAATTGTGTTACAAGTACAAAGCAACGTCACAATGACAAGGAAAAGCCGGAGGCGACCATTAGAGGCGACACACTTTTTTAACTTCGAGCTTCGTTGCCGTTTAATGGCGAGGATTAAAGTATTTTATAGCTTTGGAGATATTTCTGGGATTCTGTTTTACGGAGGTGGAGGCAGAGAAATACGAGGGATCGTAAATTGGTGCTGTTACTGTAACTTTGATCACCTTCCATGACTCCATGTGACTTGAAGATGTGACGCAGATTAGGCACTCCTAGCTCAGTTGTTCTATTTAACGATTATAGCCTCGCTATCGTAAACCTTACTCATATTTTGTTATTGCTGTGGGTGAAATCGTCTGTAGAACAATATGTACTACACTGAGCTAAAATTTGCTTCCTATCTAAATATAAACGAAATTGACTAAGCCGCTAAACAGATTGAGTTAAAAATTGGAACACAGATTAGAGGATTTCTGGGGAATTAAAATAGTAGCTGGTTTCTAAGTCAAAATTGAGATAGGTTTAATTATGATAACGTTAATATCGTCTTATATTGAGAGAAAATGTAGTACCTAAATGCTATTTTAATAATAAATTTGCAATTTACTACAATAAAAGGTTCAAATGCTCTGAATAATAAAAAGTCTACATTTTCACGATGTAGCAGTTCCCATGAACGAGAACTGAGCAACCGTATTCGAATATTTTCGTGAAATGAAAGCAAATATTTGGCGGGGATTACAGGGAATCACTGGCGCTTTGCAAACATCGAGGCTCGTTCAGGTGACAGTATAAATAGGGGATATCGTATAATATGAGCAGATCGATACGGCTATTTAGGCTTTAGGCACGCCTTCGCCGTGAAATGGCTGAGCGCGGCGTTTTTAAGATTTTTAAATACTTCTTTTTCATGTGACAAATGCCTTTATTGAGAAAACAAGCAAACAATACAACTACTACGGCAGTAAAGAACACTTGTACCACAGATCGGTCACACGCCAATCTACAGAAAATCCAAGTGCAGTTTTTAATATATGCCTATATATACGTTTGATATCCCACCTCGTAGTCCCACATACTGCCGTGCAGAGACTAAACCGCAGTAAGTGCAAAATCGCGGTTTCGAGAAAATCGCGAAAAACGTTTTGAAGTCGTTTTTTTATATGTTATGTATAAAAAACAATAAATATTTTTTTTCTATCGGAACTAGATACCGCAGCAGTATAATTTCAGCAAAAAAAATAATGAAAATATTTGTTTTATAATATAGAAAATAATATTTTTTGAAAATGGTGTCAGTTACTACAGGCAAATTAGTATATATTAACTAATTAAAGTGCAGCAATGATACACATTACTGCAAAATTTCTAATTTTTTTATAACATTAACAACTAATTTGCAGTATCCAGCTGAACTTACTGCATTTTAATTGTATGTCTTGAATAAAATTTTCAGCAGTTTGTTAATAATTCAAATACTATTATATGAAATGTGGCAACTATATGTAAAAATATGTAAAATAAATAAGTTTATATTTATCTTCTAAGATATAAAAGGAAAGGTGACTGATTGACTGACTGATCTATCAACGCACAACCTAAACCACTGGACGGATTGGGTTTAAATTTGGAACTCAGATAGGTTTTATAACGTAGACCACCGCTAAGAAAGGGTTTCACCATGCGGGCAAAGCCATGCGAGCATAAGCTAGTATTGATATAAGTTGGATTTTAGACTTTTATAAATGCTTTCAGTCAGTTTTGTCAGAATTATGTCTCATATTTCGGTTAAAATAGTTTATACGGTAGATGGATGATACTTTCAAATAAAATTATAGAATTTTAGTACGAAAATCAGACAAACCGAATTCTAAGACTTGATGGCTCACTTCTTTATTCTTGTTTAAATCATTGTAGCACTTTGAGGTTTCTCTGTTCCAGGTAGTATAGCGAGGTTGTTTCTATTATTTTATGTAGGTGTGTTTTGTGTCAGTAGCAGCATTACAAATCTTTCTTTAAACGATTGTAATTTAAATGTTATGTCCTAAGTTATATTCGTTATCATGTGAAATGACTTTGGTACTATTAGGCAACCTTATTTATTAATCTTTTATTCAATTTATTTATTTAAACATATCTGGCACATAACTTATCTTCTTTTAATATCTGCAGAGTCTTTCTTACACCAAAATTGGAAGAGATGGCAAAATTGATGTGAGGATTGTGTTGGGCATAGCCAAATACATTATTTGGTTTTTTTTTCACAAACAACGTGCTATGGTAAAAATAACTCTGGAACGTAATAATAATTTACTCTTTTCTCTCTCTCTTCTGTTAATAATAATTAACTTGTTTCTCTATTCTCAATATCAGACTAAGCAACACTATGAAATTTGGATTAAACTTGCATTTCCCTGATCAATTATAATTAATTCCATTCACAGAAAACGATTTTCGTTTTCTTCGTTATGCGTAATAATCAGAATGATTTCTAGATATTGATATTGTCTATGTTAAGAATATTCTGACAGTTCATAAAATGAAAATCTGGATTGCGTACAGGTGTATCGATAAAAAGATTATCATAATATATTTGTCATCATTTTAAAGTTATGAGTAGTTTGGTGGTTTGGTGTGGTGGTTTGGTTTGGCTTAGGTGTGTCTACCTTTTTTTTATGTGGAGAAGTAAAAAGATAAGCAAGACGCTCTCCTGATGTTAAGAGATAATGCTGTCTATAATATCAGTACAGTGCTACCCAGAATTTCACAATGATGTGCAATTCTAGGTGCACTGCACCAACGCTTCTTACTCAAGTGTCATAAGATGTTAAAACTCTAGCCCAGTAATTTCACTAGGTACAGTGCCCTCCTACCGAAGCACAGTAATGTTTGGACATAACTGAATCAAGGGTAAATGCATACTAAATCGCAGTATCGCAGTATGGTCTTCCTAAGATGTATTAAATAAATAAATAAATAAAATAACGAATGAAGTAAATTCCAAAATAATATCCAAAATGCCGATAAAAATGCAGCCAAAATAAACTTAAACTGCAAATTCAGTAGTAACTATAATTTTAAAATTTGCTAGAAAACCAACCATACTGCAGTAAAAAAATATTTTACTGCAATTTCGTCAGTAATGTTATTCGAAAACCGAAATGCAGTATAATTATTTTCAGTACATTATCGTGTTACTGCATTTTCGTTTAATGAATCATTTTTGGTTTTTGTGAATAAAACAGTACTATGCGTTATATTGACTACGTTTACTGCATTTTAACTAGGGACTCTATAAGTCACAAAAGACGTAAATGCTCTTACTGTATTTTAAATAGTGTTTTGATAAATAATGCTCAAATGTGACCCGCAGTAACTATTTTCAATCAAGGTTTTTACTACCTTAAAATTTATTAATTGACAAATGGGTTAGATTGATGTATTCCTTATTTTGTGCGCAATAAGGTGGCATATATAACTAAAAATCGGCAAAATGTCGAATACTGCGGTTTAGTCTCTGCACGGCAGCATAGGTAGGTAGCTATTCACTTGTGCCTTGAAGTTTTCCAAATTATATCGGGAACACACAGATGACGGTTATATGTTTAAAATACGATTACAACGAATTATATGATACGAACAAACAAAAAAAACTTTTTATTGCATGTACTTTAAAAATTGTGTCGATTTTTTGCAACGAATTCATACACCGCAGATTGTTAAATAAGCAAGTTTATTGAGATTAATTAAACTCAAACATGCCTTTGTGATATTATATTCAGTTTTTGGGTACGAATAAATGATAAGTCTTTATTCGTAGGTTTTTGGGTCATCGACATAAAAGTAGATAATTATTTTTCCACTTCCGCGATTCATGAATGCATTTCATTAAAATGCATCCTATAGTGCACTTTCAAAATAAAATCGATTGACAATCCGAATGATTTAAAAAACTTTTGATATTGGATTCTTTAAAAAACTTGAAAAATAGAGTATACTTTAAGTAAAGTTGCTTGATGATGAAACTAACAACATGATTGCCCATATCAGATACAGCGTCGCCTAATATCTATATCTATACTATTATATAAAATAGAAAACTGACTGACTCATCTTCGCAGGGACAAAACCGCTGGACCGATTGAGCTGAAATTTGGACAGCGTGTTCTTTAGGTAACGTAGGCAGGTAATAAGAAGGGATTTTGCGAAATTCCCACAGGAACGGGAACAAAATGGAAATCTGTAACCGTTGAGTCTATCAAGCTGAAATTTGATGTAAAGGTAGTTTTACTACCATGGAAAAATTCAAAATAGTTTTTATTTCAAAATTCCTACGGGAACGGGAACAAAATGAAAATTTGTAACTGCTAGGCCTATTAATCTGAAATTTTGTATAAAGGTAGTTTGACTACCATGAATGGATTCAAGATAGTTTTCATTCTAAAGCTCTTGCGGGAACGGGAACAAAATGGATATTTGTAACCGCTAAACCTATAAATCTGAAGTTTGGCATAAAGGTAGTTTGACTACCATAAATGGATTCAAGATCGTTTTCATTCCAAAATACCTGCGGGAACGGGAACAAAACTGAAAATCTGTAACCGCTAGGCCTATTACGTTGAAATTTAGTTGAAAGGTAGTTTGACTACCATGACTGGATTCAAGGTAGTTTTCAACCCAAAATGTCACGGGAACGGGAACAATCCACGAGTATGTCTATACTCTATACCAATATGTATTTAAAGTGGAAATCTACTGATTCATCATCGCAGGGATAAAACCGCTGGACTGATTGAGCTGAAATTTAAGCAGCGTGTTTTTTAGGTAACGTAGGCGACCGATAAGAACGGATTTTGCGAAATTCCAACGGGAACGGGAAAAAATGAAAATCTGTCAGCGTTGAGTCTATTAAGCAGAAATTTGGTATAATGGTAGTTTGACTACCATGAAAAGATTCAGGATAGTTTTCATTCCAAAATTCTTACGGGAACGGGAACAAAATGGAAATCTGTAACCTCTAGCCTATTACGCTGAAATTTGGTATAAAGGTAGTTGGGGTACCATGAATGGTTTCAAGATCGTTTTCATTTTAAAATTCTTACGGGAACGGGAACAAAATGGAAATCGCGGTAACGCCTATAGCGCTGAAATTTGGAAGGTAGTTTGACTGTCAGGAAAGGATTCACAACGGTTCTTCACGGGAACGGGAATAATATGAAAATCTGTAACCGCTTGGCCGATTAAGCTGAAACTAAATGCAAAGGTAGTTTGGCTACCAAGAAAGTACAAAATAGTTTTCAACCCAAAATTCTTACGGAAATGGGAACAATCTATGTCTATGCCAAAATTTAAAGTGGAAATCTAACTGACTTATCATCGCAGAGATAAAACCGCTGGACCGATTGACCTGAAATTTGTACAGCGTGTTTTTTAGGTAACGTACGCGACCGATAAGAAGGGATTTTGTGAAATACCTATGGGAACGGGAACAAAATGGAAATCTGTAACCGTTAAGCCTATAACGCTGAAATTTAGTATAAAGGTAGTTTGACTATCAGGAAAGGGTTCAAATAGTCCAAAATTCCCACGGGAACGGGACTAATATGGAAAATGTAACCGCTGAGCTGAATAGTTTGAAATTTGATGTAATAGTAGTTTGACTACCAAGAAACGATAATGGATTGTTTATTCATCCCAATATTCTTATGGGAACGGGAATATTAAGCTGAAATTTAGTATAAAAAGTTGTTCGTGCGCTCGATTTGCGCATTGTGGATACTTGCCAACCTATCTAACTATAATATGTGGGACTACACTAAACTCTGTAGGGTAATCTGACTGACTCATCATTATCACAGTAGAGACGAAACTCCTGAACCTAGAATGATACAATTTGGAATACCTATCCTATAGGTTCTTTTTAATACCTAAACATAGGTATATATTTTTATTATCTTTTTGCTGAACTGATAGAGTTGAAATTTGGCATAAAGGTATTTAAGTACCAGGAGAGGATGTGAAAAAGTGTTTATCTCAGATATTCCCTCTTAGAGGAGGAAAAGAGGGCCATTTTTCTCCTATAAAAGTGGGGGCAAATGTTGTATTGAAATTTCTAATATCGCTGGGCCTGAAATTTAGTAAGTATAATAAAGGTAGTTTGTATACCAAAATAGGATATAGGATAGTTTTAATATTTTAGAAATCCCCTTTTATAAGGGGAACAGGGGTAAAGTTTGTATGAGTTATCTATATTCGTTAGGCCAATTAAGCTATTTTTTTACTTCTACAAAGGTTAGTTTAAGTACCAGGAAGGACACAAAATAGCTTTTATCCCCGAAACCGCCCTTTCAGAGAGGAAACCAGGCATTTAAGAGTTTGTATAAGGAATCAGTATCCGTCGAACTGACGTAGCTTTCATTTGGTTTTAACCAACGAATTAGGGAAATAAGTTTAACGCAATTTGAGTCCTGGGACAGAGCATAGGATAGTTTTTATTTCCCTGAAATCTTTGTAGTATCTCCAAACATTGTAAAGGCCGCGGCAGTGGCCGGCGAAGCACCAGAAGCTACTAGAATATTTTAAGATAGAAATATCATAAATAGGATCACAAGTTGTAAAAGACTAAATCCATGTTAAGATGCGAATTGAATGTTCGTGATCATTTTCTATTTCTAGCAATGGTATTATACAAAATCTGTAGATTTGTCATTGAAATATTTATTGCGTAAGTCTTATTATTTAATTTTATTTTTTTATTCATAATGGCACCCGAAGCGAAGCGAGGACGGGCCGCTAGTAATTATATATAATTGGGGTTTATACTCCAACAGCAGAACAGGTTACCCTACTAATACTGTCAGAGTCAAATCACAATTGTATAGGTTGTGTGGCCAACCTATATGTTGCAGTTTCAGGTCGCCGAGATTACTACAGGGCCTGCACCATGACCTAACGACTGCCCCCTACATATCTTATAGGAAACAGCCGGGACCCACAGTTTTACGTGCCTTCCGAAACATAGTACTAACCAAAAACAAATGTTTTGAAACAGAAATTTGTCTGTCACCCTGAGATATTTATTGTTGTCCCGTCATGTCCGGTAATTTCGTATACTTTGCCAAATAATATTGACTGTCGGCTATATCAACAAAACTGGTAGGTAGCTTTAATTGTAGTTCAGTTATATTTGCCAAGTCGGTCTACAAACTGTGGTATTGACAAGCTAAGCTCGTAGGTACATATAGCATAATAAACAGACTCAGGGCACTGAAACCGACACATGTCTTGATATAGCCGCTCGCGCTGCAACCGAAACGGTATCCGAATTCCGAATTATACGATGGGAAATATTTAGGAACTTGTGGAACTTGTACCTACCTATTGATACAATAACTAGGAGAATACGTACCTATGTATGGGTATACATATTCTTCTAGATATTAATAATATATATTAATTGGGGTTTACACTCCAACAAAACAGGTACCTACCCTTCTTACACTGTCAGAGTCAAATCACAATTTATAGGTTGTGTAGCCAACCTATGTGATGTTTATAATACTAGAACTACTTCTAACTTTTACAAGATAGTAAATACTTTAAAGTACATTAAATATGCATGACCTAATAAAGGTTTTTTGTTGTTGATTGAATCGTTTGATGTTATATTTTATGTGGGTAACTAAGCGATTTGTAGGTACAGATTGGCCTTTGACCAGCAGTGTAAGCAAGCCGCAAAACCTTCCCAAAGGTTTCCAAGCAAGTGAACTCCATCTTACGCTGCCTACTTTATTTTATCAAGTGGGGTGCGATCATAATAATATGTTTGTAAGCCTATTCGGTGTTACAAGTTTTATAGGTTTTTATTAAACAACAATATTTACAATTGATTAAAATATCTTCAAAACTTTAATCTAAAACTTATAAAAATTAACAGTAAAACTAAATCTAATAAACAGAATGTTGGTGGCATTGCCCCACTGTAACAAGTTGAAAAAACATCAATCGATACGCATATGTTAATGCACACACCTTTAAAAACGTTAAGCCGATTTTAATAAACAATATTTGAGACAAAATAAGCATTTTTGAAATCAGTTCCGGCACCTTTGGCATTACATCAGTGCCTACATACAAGTTATAAAAAAAAGTTTACGAAAAATTTCGACGCTTTCTTCTTTTTGTGAATTCAATTAATAATGATTTTCAAAGTTAAACATCATTACTTGTACCTAGGTATAAGTTATCACATCGATATAATAGACACCGGTAAGTACAAACAAGATCCAAAAATAAAAACAGTCATTTTTGCATGAATGTAATGAATACATAATAAGTATGTCATGCAGCGTGTATTATATACAAAAGAAGACGAATAAGACGCTCTTCGGTAAGAGATAAAGCTGTCCATTATTAGTACAGTGCTACCCAGGATTTACAATGATGTGACTAGGTGTGGTATATATAGTATATATAGGTACATAATACTCAACCAGTATAGTGACAACTATTATTAGATTATGAAGATACATAGTCTAGCCAAGCATTCCTACTGCGCACAGATGCCATTACCACTAATACAGGATATGAAATTACGACGATCCAATAAGCCTACGATAGGAGGTGGCCACTTCTCAGACATACCAACCGTAGGTTTAGTAGAGATGTAGAATGATCAAAGGGAATGCACTGACAACGTTCCGAGGAAAACGTGCCACTGGATCCTACAAATTAAATGAAACTGGAAACTGTATAAAATAATAATATTACGGTTAAGCTTTGTATAAAAGAACTCTTCATAATAGATAGATAACACTTTATTGCACACAAAAAATTACAAATAATATACAACATTAAAATAAAAAAATTGTCTGCCTGGAAGAGATCGCTTTGAGCGATAATGTGACCCATTTTGGGGCAATGTGTTTATATGATATTTTAAGTTTAAGTAATTTTAAGTACGTTTTGTTATATTGGTCACAATAATGAGTATATCTATTCTATAAAAATGTCTTCAAATTTTACTGGACTTAATAAGAAAATCTTGTTTGGAAGGCAATACGCTTCCCTTTTTAAACAAAAAATAATATTTTAAATCGATTTATTATTCAATAGTTCATGCTCGCGTGCGGAAATCCTTTCTTAGAGGAGGCCTAAGTCATTAATAAAGTGCATCATAATTTTAATCTATTCCAGCCAACGGTTTGGGATGTGCGTTGATAATTCAGGCAAACATCACCCTTTGCTATAACATTTAGATTACAGATTCATGTTGCAAACAAGTGAAATTTAAAAAAAAACTTTTTAAAAACAAGCTTTTATTATTATTACCATAAAGTACTCGTCAAGACGAATCAAATGAGCCCAAACTCGATGGGGTTACGTCGTTTTATTACGGAGTTCCTATGACCACCTTCCAGCTCCATCCTCAGATCAGCTCCATGTCATAATAATATTGCATTGTCATCCGATTTATGCATGCATGCAAAATTTCAGCTCAATCGGACACCGGGAAGTGTGTCAAATTTAAGTTGCAAGATTTGATTACAGACAGACAGACAGACAGACAGACAACAGACAAGTGAAAGTAAATAAAAGCTTGTAAAAAGAAAAATACATCTCAG
Source organism: Hemithea aestivaria (assembly GCA_947507615.1). NCBI lineage: Eukaryota > Metazoa > Arthropoda > Insecta > Lepidoptera > Geometridae > Hemithea > Hemithea aestivaria. The sequence goes on along the minus strand of OX382325.1, from coordinate 8,921,708 downwards.
AAGACTATAAGAAATCGTTTAAAAGCAAGCACTGTTTCATATTGACTTCTTTTACAAATTCTATACGTGGAACAAACTTCCTAGTTATTTCGAAAAATGACTTCGACGCAAACTGAAGGTTTGATGCATTTATAAAGAAAATCGAAATTCAATTTCGTAGGCAATCTCCTTCTATAGGTACATCAATTTGCACAACGGTTTTCTTTGCGACCAAAAAATGTTTTTAAAAGTTGTTTGATTGATTAAGATGTGATTTAAAAGCGGTCATATTAATTTGAGTTTTATAGTTTGGTAGTACCACCCCTTTGCCAGTTATTCTTCCGCCGAGCATTAATGTTCAGGAATTACTGTGGTCCGGACTGAAGGGCAATATTACTGGGCATATTGAGATGAGATTCAACAACAAATATCAGAGAGTGACAGGCGCAGTGCAGTACCGCGCGCAATTTTGAATTTCAAAACACTCAATGACACTGTGTATAATGTGGGCAATGATATAATGCTTACCATAAGGCAGGCACCTGATTCTTTTCGCTAATTATCATATAAAAATACTTCGTATTCCATAGCTTAAGAACAATAGCATTAGGGTAAAAGATAAAAAAATTATCACTAACCCATAAGTAACGTAACCTAAGAATTTACAGATCTACCTGTATAGATAATAATATTATAGTACATATACATATTATGTATATGGAGTACTCAAAGAGCGTGTATCTAAATAAAGTGCATCATAACAATAAATACTTTGGAGAGCGATAACACACCTCAAACAAGATTGCACTCAACTTTATTTATAGGACCTAATAATACTAGCTACAGGATTTACTCGCGTAAACAATGGAGATAAGGAAATATTTGGCCGTTTAGACCGGATTTCTAAATGGGAGCGAATCCGTAACCTAAGACAATATAAAGTCGATTGATAATAATATTATAGTTTACGAGTTTCGGCGTACCCGGATTTTGGCGTCCCACAAGAACACTCCCAGGATTTTTAGGAGGTACCCCGTTGCGCCTATGTTCGGCAGGGGAGCCCCACATATCGTCCTGATCCCCCGGCGTTGGATGATGATGCGTAACACATTTTTCTAGGGTAAAAACAGTGATGAAGATGAAAAAAACATTAAACAACTATATGGGTCGACATCAAAAGTTTTGGCTACCTGCAGACAAACAAACTTGTCTTCTATTAATGTTGAAGCAAATACCATAATATTTTGCAAGTCACACCTATCTGTCTACTACAATATTTATGTGTGTCTATCGTTATCAGTGTCAACACAGAGTAAATAGTTTGAATTGATTTGAATTGATTGTAGGGTAGATACACACGATAGGAATATAATTGACTGGATTATAACATACACATTATGTAAAATTAAAACCTCAAATGAATCATAACATTTGAGGTAACAAACATTATGCGCTGAGAAACTGTTTAACCGCACAATGCGTACTTAACCTAAGACATGACCACGTATAACTTTAAGATCCAAATAATGGTAATTATTAAGCTGCGAAGACCCTTCTTCGGACTTTGGTCGGAAATTAAATGGGATTAGCACTGGTATATTTTGACTAGTGAAGACTAATGGAGGATATAAGGGGTTATTATCTTTAAAAATGCATAAAGAATTGGTCCGAGATGAAGAAATCAGTAAACATAAGGAACTATATTTTTTTAATAAATGCTTAAGATTATTATAAAAATATTATGTGTGTCTATTCGTTGACTCTTGACGCTTAAATTGCTGATTTATATTAAATTTGGTAAAGAGATAGTTCGAGTCTCGACATAGGATTATAGTTTTTATCTCACAGGATAAAAACTTTTTACTTAATAATATTTGACGTCGGTTTGGAAATGGTAGGTATAGCACAACGCACATAGAGGTAAGTACATATTTTAAAAGAAGCAGCCGCATCTGCGTAACAAAAAATAATTAGATGTACGTTTTGTTTATAAATATGACAAGCACGTCCATCTAATGACGTATGTGTATGCAGTCACTCATGAAATGTTATGTATTAATATTATGAACATTGACTGACTTACAAATGCGTTAACTGAAATTTTCTTATAGGTTTATTTATCACAAACCGCAAACCCATTAGTTACATGATGGTTTCATGATGGCTGAAAATATAGGCAATGAAATGGCACCGAACTTGTTACGTTTCCCTCAGAACCAGCAGAGTTATTGTAAGTGTAGTAAACTCGTAGTTAGATAAAATAAACTTTATTTGCAACAAAATTCAAGTACCTACCTACTTTGTGTAATATTATAAACAGATTGGTCGTTATTGCTAATTTTTACAATATAAAAAGAGAACTTACTGCAAAAGCATAGTTAATCTAGTGTCTGTAACTATGGACAAATTTGTGTGAATATATATGATTATAATTTCAAATAACACGATAAAAATGTAATGAAATGTATCTAATTTTAGTAAAATAACCAAACTGTAGTTAATTTTATTCACATAAATATTATGATCAAAGATAAAAGGCTTATTAAAGAAATGGAGAGGTATTTCTACTTGGCTCAACCCAATTTGCATATTTATTTTAATAAGCTGCTATTCTGCTATCTATGTGCAGTCAAGGTGAACTAGACAATAATATGGGTGGATGGATCTTTTAAAATGATATTACATAATTTGCAATACAAATGCTAAATGCTATTTTTATATTTAAATAAATTAAATAACAAGGTTTCGGTGATTCTTCTTTCAATAAAAAATGCGTGACAGTTATATTTTTATTAAAATATGCACATAAAATAATAATCAGTCGAACCGTATTGTATGTAACAAAATAGAGGAGAAAATATGATAAGCTGATCCGCACTACGTCAAGCTAAAAACTATAATTTTGCAGTGTCTTTTAATATGTACCTCTATAGAAAAAGTGCCAAAACTTTATCATATTATCCTGTCTTTTATATACGAAATGATTTTCTTCAAATTATGATAAATGATGTGTCAATCGATACTTTATTATGTTACTAGTGACGTTTGCCACTTTTTTCGTAATCAGTTTTACTTGAAGGCCCGACTAAAATTGGAATGTTGACTAAAGTTTCGGTCTGAATCGGGAAACTTTTTTTTTGAACACGATATATATTTTCGAAATAAATCTCAGATATAAGACATTTTATTATTATTTCATAATATAGGCAAAAATAAAATGAGAATAAGTGCAGAGTACCAAAATAAATCTTGAATACTAATGGACCCTCTGCGTCTGGTTGCTTCCTCCTTTTTATAGATCGTGTTCAGAATTTGCTTATAAATTGGGTTCGAAGAGAGAAGATGTCATCGGTCCTAATTTAATACCCATTCAAATGAGGCAGCACAAAAGATATCTAAATAAGTGAAAATTGTACCAGTTGAAATAATATTATTCGAGCGTAAAATGAATTTGGCAGGCTTTTTACATTTTGGCATATGGGTATGGGATTGCAGGTTCACTAATTCCGGTACAATTTACGCGCGCGCAAAAGTATCTAAAAAGTTGAAATAAGATTTCATTATTTGGCCCCACACCTTTATGAAGAAAGGAGGAAAAGCCATGCAGTAGGACTATAAAAAATCAAATAAATATATAATTAGTTATAAACGCTATGATTTTTAAAAATATCGCGAGTGTTCTCCATAACTAAAACAACAACAAGTGAAATTTTAAAAATACTTTTTAAAAACAAGCTTTAATTATTATTATCGTCTTGTATCATAAAGTACTCGTCAAGACGAATCAAATGAGCCTAAACTCGATGGGGTTGCGTTGTTTTATGACGGAGTTCCTATGGCCACCTTCTAGCTCCATCATCAGATCAGCTTGATGTCATAAAAATATTGCATTGTCATCCGATTTACACACGCATGCAAATTTTCAGCTCAATTGGAAACCGGGAAGTGGGTCAAATTAAACTTGCAAGATTTGATTACAGACAGACAGACAGACAGACAGACAGACAGACAGACAACAGACAGGTGAAAGTAATATAAAGCTTGTAAAAATGGCACAATTCACATCTAATATTGAAACCGTGGTTGAAATATTCTCGACAATATTAGACGTGAGTTGACTAATGAACATTGGTGACATTTCCCATAATATTATAATGACGACTTAGAAAATTGAAGACAAATAATCCTTTACTGAAACGACATAGAAAAGTAAATCTTAAAACAACAATAAATTAAATCTAATTGTGTATCAGTAGGCCAATATTTTCGCTGAACTTTTAACTGTAACTCATCAACTATATTATAATAGAAATAGGCTTTTTAAATATTTCTATGCTCTAATAATATTATAATTATGATTTATTGACAAAATTATTTCAAACAGCCCAGTTTATCAACAGTAAGAATAAAATTTGGGATCTGTATTCGTAAGCAAATGGGCAGTTAAATTCATTGGCACGGCACTGAAAGCGTTCTCGACCCCACTGTGCTTTTTAATTATTTATTCAAGTCTACAATTGCTGCATATTGTTTCAATTTGCACACAGCTATTTACACTAGCAATAAAATTATAAATTTTAATCATTTGAGCAGGCCTAAATGTTGCTAAAAGGATCGATATTTTGAATACGAATAGCATTTAAGTCTTACTAATAAAATTGTGTGTTTAACCGTATCATTCAATCATCAGTTTAACTATGTTAATCACAGAAGCTGAAATGGAAATGATTTTTTATATAGCCAAATATTATTTCAAATGCAAATTAGTGAATGTATTGTGTGTAGCTACGAAAAAGGGATATAGTGTGTAGATGTAGATTTGTTAACACATCTCGCTTTAAAGGAAGAACTGATTGGGATATTTTGAACAAGGGTAATTTAGACTTTAGAATAAAACATAGGCTACTTTTCAGCGGGTAAAACAATATAAGCAGCCAGTTAAGGATATGTTGTTCGCAAGATATAGGTATAAAATAAAACTTTATAGCATATTATAAAGATTAACTTTATAGCACATAATATATTTTATTATTTTTTTCCACTTTTTACGTCTACATCTTACCCTAGTTGTGAGAGTCCTGAGACAGACTTGTCCTTGCGTGACGCCCCCTAGGAAATCATGTAATGTTTTGTAACCCTTAATCTTATTCTTAATATCTTTCATGTAATAAGTTATGTGTCCCGGCTGGGACATTGAAAATACGGGATTTTCTTTTTAATAAATTTAATCCAAAGATTACAGTAGGTTTAATCTCGTAAATATTAAAGTTAAGCTAATGCGCGAGCGACGTGGCGCGGCGGTCGGCTTGGTGGCCAGCGGTGCGAGAGTGTCGTCGCGGCGGAGGCGGAGGCAGGCCGTAGGCCTGCGCCCCCGCTCCTCATGCCGCATCCATTGGTGGCCCAGGAACATATATAGGTACAGCGCCATATATTCAAGGCGGTGGCGCGTACATCCTCGGGCGCGTTGAAAGGTACTTTCAACATAGTAGTGGGCATAGTTTGTTGACAGCCCTCCTGAAGATTCCTTTGGACGTGGTAACATCTGCGACTCGGGTAACGCCGTCCGCTCCAGGGTGTAGTGTCTTGACCCGAGCGAGACGCCACTGCAGGGGTGGAAGGTTCTCTTCCTTCAGAAGGATCATGTCGCCGACTTGAAGATCTCGTTGATGTGTTCTCCACTTCGTGCGCTGTTGCAACTCGGCGATAAACTCCTTCCGCCATCTCTGCCAGAAGTCGTGACGCAGCTTCTCGATCAATCGGTATCTGGTGGGACGCTTCTCGTCGACCGGCGTGTACGGCAACGACGTCAGAGGTCTCCCGATCAAGAAGTGCCCTGGCGTGAGAGGGGTTAGGTCGGAGGGATCTGAGGACAGTGGAGTAAGAGGCCGGGAATTGAGGATGGCCTCTACTTGCGTTAGCAACGTAGCCAACTCTTCAAACGTTAGAGCGGCCAGGCCTATAACGCGACGTAAGTGGTGCTTTGCCGATTTAACGCCCGCCTCCCATATACCTCCAAAGTGAGGTGCGTAAGCGGGACTAAATTTAAATTGAATGCCCTCGTTAGAAGCGAACTCGGACACAGATTGACGGCTCGACTTTATAAGTTTATTTAATTCATTGCTTGCGCCCTTAAAATTTGTGCCATTGTCGCAATAAATTGTGGCGGGTTTACCCCGTCTGGCTATGAACCGACGCAAGGCTAAAATAAAGCATTCAGTGCTTAAATCACTAACCAATTCTAAATGGACAGCCTTAGTTGTCATACAAACAAACAGACATAGGTAAGACTTTGTCAAACGATTTCCTCGACCCTTCCGGCTGGATATCATAAACGGACCGGCCATGTCAACCCCAGACGTATAAAATGCAAAGGTTGGCGTATTTCTTTCTAAGGGCAATTGGCCCATTATGGGTTGCACAGTAGTGCCTCGTAATCGCACACAGACGGTACATTGCTTTGGTATACGACGCGCTAGCAATCTACCACCTATAGGCCAGAACTGTTCACGGACGGAAGCGAGGAGCAATTGAGGACCTGCATGAAACAAGCGAATATGTTCATGGGTCATAATCAGTTTAGTTAAGTGATGCTTACCATCTAAAATTCTAGGATGCTTTTTGTCAAAGTCAAAATCTGAGTTTTGAATGCGACCTCCAACACGCAGCACTCCATCCGAGTCCACGAAAGGAGTGAGCGGTAGGAGGTTGGACCGCCGATGTAGTGGCTTGCCGTTCAACACACAGCCTACTTCCTGACTGAACGAGTCCAACTGACTGGCTCGTACCAAAATTGTCATGGAGTCAGCCATTTCATTCGCATCGATGGGTCCGGTTAGTTTATTGTTCTTTGACTTACAATTTTTAATGAAGCGTAAGACATATGCAAGTGTACGCTTTAGTTTATTAAGATTTGAGAATCGTAAAATCAAATTCGAAATCAAATCATTATTCTGGTCATGAACGTTAACGTTACATTTGAGTGAATTCTTGGGAATTTTCATTTCTGGAAGAGGAATATTAACAGAGGTATGGGTCTGCTTGGGCCACTGACTAGTATCTGCCTTGAGGAACGAAGGTCCTTCCCACCAAAGGGATGAAGAACGCAATTGGTTGGGACTAATGCCTCTGGAGGCCAAATCGGCGGAGTTTTTATCGGTAGGAACGTGATTGAACGTAAAACCTGGCGTCAATTCATTCACTTCATTGACTCGATTACACACGAATGCCTTCAAATCTCTTGGCGATGTCTTGAGCCAACCCAAAACTACAGTCGAATCTGTCCAAATAAATTTGTGTGAAATGGGACACCTCAATGACTGTAGAACCTTGGACGATAGACGTGCACCTAGAAGTGCACCGCACAATTCCAGGCGAGGAATCGTGACTGGTTTAGTCGGAGCTACTCTAGCTTTGGCACACAGCAACTTGACCAACACTAGTTTGGATGCGTTTTCAGAGCGAAGATAAACGCATGCTGCATATGCGTGTTGGGAAGCATCTACAAAACAATGCAATTCAATATTAATGGGTGAATCACAAATAACTAGACGAGGAACCTGAATTTGAAATAAGATGGAGAACTCTTGTACTAGTTTGATCCAATCTCTGGCAATACTCTCAGGAACCACCTCATCCCAGTCTAATTTGGACAGCCACAGCTGTTGAAGCAAAATTTTGGCTACTATGATACATGCAGATAGAAGGCCTAAGGGGTCAAAAATTTTGCACGTAGTAGAGATAACTGATCTCTTTGTAATTTCCTTGGCGGGCTCTAAGTCCGCGGAAAACTGGAGTGAATCGCTCTTAGGCGAATAATTAAACCCTAACACACTGGATTCTTTAAATAAATCTAACGGTTTAGAACTATCAGAGTGATCCAATAACTGAGGGCAGTTAGTTCGGAACTTACGCAATGGCAGACATGCCGAATCTAACGATTGAACTACCCCGTTCAAAATGTGTTTTAAACCTTCGACTGTGTCACTACCAGTCGTAAGGTCGTCGACGTAAAAGTCGTTTTTAATGACGTCAGCTATGACATCATCAGGACAATCCATGGCTAACTGCAACAAACATCGAGTGCTTAAAAATGGAGCACTGGCAGTGCCATATGTCACCGTGTTCAGCTGAAGAACATCTAAAGGCTGATCTGGCTCGTCACGCCAAAGTATCAATTGCAGATGGCGCTGTTCAGAAGCTATCTCCACCTGACGAAAGAACTTCTCTATGTCTCCTATCAAAACGAACTTGTGCTGGCGGAAGCGCAATAAAATGGACATCAAATCACTTTGTACCACAGGACCGACCAATTGGATGTCGTTTAAGGAGTTACCTGTCGAAGTCTTAAAAGAAGCGTTAAACACAACACGAAGTTTAGTTGTGTCGCTATTTTCTTTGAGAACCGCGTGGTGTGGCATATAATACCCGAATGGTGGAGGTTCAATTTTTGTTAAATGCCCTAAACCGGCATATTCTTGAAGGAAATCCTTATATCTTTGTTTAAGGTTAGGTTGTTTTTCTAATTTCTTTTCTAAATTGAGGAAACATTTTTTGGCAACATAAAATGTTTTACCTAACGCTTGTTCTGGGTCTGACTTTAACGGCATGGATACCGAAAAGCGCCCATCAGGTAATCGGTTTACTGTTTCCTTGAAATGTGACTCGCAGAGCTTTTCAACTGGCGAGTAGGTCCGGGAGGTAGATGAGTCCCCCTGGGCCAAATCTTCGATTTCCCAAAATCTTTCAAGGGAATCTCGAATTTCTCTAGTGAAGTTACAGTAAGTTCTAGGGTTCGGGTTCGACTGGCAGCCTACGACGGGGCCAGCGACCAACCATCCCAATCGGGAACTCTGTAGTACCGGGCCACAATATCCCGGATTATCGCGACCTAGCTTGACTATATCGTTACCAATGATATACCAATAGACATCGGCCCCCAGCAGAATATCTATCTGTGAAGGGCAGGAAAATGTTGGGTCAGCGAGCTCAATATTACCAGGTATTTGTAGGCTTTGGCAATTGATTTTAGAATTAGGCAATATGCACGTAATTTGTGGTATTATCAACAGTCGAACGCTGACAGAGAAGTCACTAACGCGCGATTTTAACTTGAGACTACAAGACTCACTAATATTAGTAGCGACGTTGTTAACTCCAACTATATTGATCGGTTCTGTGTTACATGTTGACAACCCTAGCTTATTTTTAAATCTCTCCGTCATTAGAGAGGACTGACTACCAGTGTCAAGGAGTGCGCGCGCGGTGATGGTACCACGCTCAGTAACTACATCCACCAACGCAGTGCACAGAAGCACTTGTCCCGCGGTATCCGCGGATGACGTCATACTAGTCGATAGACAACTAGCAGGTTGAGTGTCGCCTGAGGGCGAGTTAGAAGACCGAGCATCCTCAGCAGAGTGTAGAAGAGTGTTGTGCCTCTTCTTACATACTCGGCAACCACCCTTCAGCTTACATTTTGAAGTAGAATGTCCCGTGCCTAAACATGTGTGGCAGAGATTCAGCTTGGATACCTCGGCAAGCCTTTCCGGAACACTCATCGATTTAAATTTACCGCATCTGTAAGTAGGATGACCCTGATGATCACATATGTGACACACACCTACACCTTGAGATTTATCGACAGACATGACAAAACTCTGATTAGTGGTAGGTTTCTGCCTAGGCTTAAATTTTGGATCAGCTTTGGTTTCATTTCGATTGGCGAGAGCAGTCTCGAGAACATCGGCTCTGCCACGCAAGAAGGTGAAGAAATCGTTTATTGTAGGTAAATCTGGATGTTCACACTTGTATTCTTCCCATCGCTTACTTGTGTTGATGTCCAACTTGCTAGCTACTATGTAGATAACTAACGAGTCCCACTTATCGGTAGGCTGACCGAGACTATCTAAAGATCGCAAATGTTTGGACACGTGATCAACGATGAAACGCAAAGCTTTAAAGGATTCCCTAGAAAGCGGCTCAATACTCAATAGTGATTTTAAATGATTATTAATCAAAATGTTTTTATTATGATAACGCTGACATAATAATCCCCACGCTACCTTATAGTTCTTCGCACAAAATTCCACGGATTTAATAACGACAGCAGCGCTACCTTCCAGAGAGGACCGCAAATAATGATACTTATTAATATCCGGAATACTATCATTAGAATTAATCATAGACTCGAAAGTATCTTTGAACTCAAGCCATTGTGCATAATTGCCATCAAATGTTGGTAATTTAATTGTAGGCAGCTTAATGGCATTATGCATACCTGATTGACAGCTGACTGCGTCCGGTGTACAACACTTGACTGAACCGTCACCTTGTTTAGCGACAGCCTTCTCCTGAACATCCTGACAAATTGCTAAAGAAGAAATAAATTGATCCTCAATTGCTTCTCGTTCCTTAATTTGGCTATTTAAGTCTGGGTGAAGCATGTCAATATCGGATTGAACTTCGTCGTATTCTTGCATTAAAGTCTGAATCCTACCTATTTTCAATTCTAACTCTTTGCATTTTGTCGAGGAAATCGTAGACATATCTGCAACTGTATTGGCATAATCGGCGAATCTAGTAAGTTGACCTTTAATCACGCTTCTACGTTTAATTAATTTGGGCAGATCATCTAAACATTTAGAATCAGGAGCGGTTTCTGATTTAGATATGCGTGGGTCCTTCTCCCCAGTAGGGTTAAGGTATGTCTTACTCATGATGTATTATTATTTGGCACAAGATTTAAATATAATATTAAATAACAATGGCACAAACACACTGATGGCACAAATAACAATGAAGTAAATAAAGATTTATTTATTCAAACTTAGCTGAATTATTGCGAGTACTAAAGTAGCCCTCGCCGAGCACACAGCACGAGCCAGCAAGCCGTGTCCGCACGCCCCAGCGAGCGGGAAGCGGCGCAAAGCCTCCTCGCAAACCACGGTGCAAGCGCAAGGTCACGCGTGCACCCAAACTGGTTATTGCGCAGTGGGCCCGCACTCCCGGGAACAATAACTGGAATGTTTACAAGTTATGCTATTAACTACCAAAATAATTACTCGACAATATTCTAGAAATTACGAAATAACAATTATTTTATTTTACGTAACTTTTTATTTTATTACAGTTGTAAGTTAACGTTATTAATGTAAGGTTTAAGTTATTTGTTTAAGTTATTTATTTAAGTATGTTCGATTTATTTAGCAAAATGTATTAAATTGTAAATAGTAACACGTTATTAATGTGTTGCAAATAGTTATAGTTATTTACCAATACTAATTTTTATAAGAATAGAATTTAAAGCGAAGGATTTAATAGAAATGAAGTATGCCTAGCAACAGAGATAAGCATAGCAACAGCGCGTAGTGCATTTTTTGCAATGTTGAACTTTGGACTCTGCACTGGATGATTTGCAAAAAATGTAACAAAGGAATGCAATTTGCGAAGAATGAATGGTTTTATGACCAATAACTAATTAATTTTAACAATAGATTTATGATGGCGTAGCATAAATGACAAAAGCACCTTTTATGAAGAATAGATAAGAAATTGTCAGTTTCTTTTATGAAGAACTGATAAGAAATTAATTAGTTTTGTTTATTATAATTTAAAGTTTAAATATTATGTGTTTTGGCTCTTGTTGCGAAGCGCAAAGTAGGTACCTAGGTAGGGATTGGAGCACGGGAAGTGAAGAGGAAATATAAGGAACAGGCTTACTTCTGACGGGCGATCTCCAGACGGTTACCATAGGCTTCTGCGGGTCCCTCAGTTAGCGGCTCCAGCGTTCCAAGCTTCCAGGTGTTCCAAAATAGCCCGTGGTTGATTTTGGTACGTACAACACGGCACGACGACACGTAGCGATGACTTGTTTTACGAGATATTGTTGATCGAGATTATTACGGTCGCCACAATGTCCCGGCTGGGACATTGAAAATACGGGATTTTCTTTTTAATAAATTTAATCCAAAGATTACAGTAGGTTTAATCTCGTAAATATTAAAGTTAAGCTAATGCGCGAGCGTCGTGAGCGCGGCGGTCGGCTTGGTGGCCAGCGGTGCGAGAGTGTCGTCGCGGCGGAGGCGGAGGCAGGCCGTAGGCCTGCGCCCCCGCTCCTCATGCCGCATCCATTGGTGGCCCAGGAACATATATAGGTACAGCGCCATATATTCAAGGCGGTGGCGCGTACATTATGTGTTCTGCATTCCACAAAAAGCTTTCGAAATTTAAATATAGGATATGTTGGAAGAAAGAGCAACGCGATCTCTGTGAAATCCGCGGGATTTGCATAAGCTCAAACATAATACAATAGGTTGAGCACTACCATTCATTTTTACGGTACCGGGCTATGAAACAGCAAAAAAGAACTCTCAAAGCTTTCCCTTTGAACGTACTTCAACTATTAATTTATGAAGATTTGACTCTTTGACAAAGTAGCTAGTGCGGGAAATGATTTTTCAATAGCGAATAGGTAGCTATTGGTAAGGTAGTTTATGTTGTAGCAATTTCCACAAAAGGCACGTTCTTGAGTTAATTAGGAGTACCTATCGACGAGTATTTTTTACAGACTCATATTCTCAAATATTAGATTGCATAGTTCTTTATTAATCAATAGATTAACGAATACATGAAAAAATGCTGGACGTTACCATGACGTTAAACTAAGGGTCTCAAGTATATTCTTATAAAATATAAGGGTCCTGAAAGCTTGTTGTGCACACACATAAAAGGGCATGTATGTGCACAACAAGCTATAATAATATTATTATAGACATGTACTATAAATTTTGGATCAGGTACATTTTATTGTTGTCTTAAATACAAAAATTCATTTCATTAATAACAATAACAATTGGGGTTTATATGTCCAACAGAACAGTTAAGGTAACCTGTTCTGTTGATATGAATCCCAACTATTATTGTTATTTTTTATGATTTTTTTCTTAGGTAAAGGTGAGAAATCTTAGGTAAAGGCTACGTAATAAAATCCATCTGTGTTCCAAATTGCAAAACGATCCGTTCAGCTGTTTATGAGGTGCGATGATAGATCAGTCAGTCAATCAGTCACTCTTATATTTCATGTACCTATTTAAATTGGATTATAGTTATTTTATTAGACACCATAATTAAAAAAAAATACATTCAACATCAAAAACATTATATATATATTAAACAGTGTTACAATTGGGTCAAGCCTAGGGTCGAGCCTAGTTTCGACCATTATTTCCGTGTTTTAGTCGTAATAATAGTGTTACAATTGCCTATCTTATCGCTAATAACAAACTCTTCCAGACAACTGACCGAGAAAGCAAATATAATTATATATACAAAACACATACAAAACTAGCAGCGTAGTTAGTCCAAAATCGATAAAAGGATTGTAAGGGAGTCGCAGAGACAGTCGGTCCGGATTATGGCCGTTCCGAGCTACGTGATCGTCTGCTTTTATTGTGGTCTCGTACTAATAAAGGCTTTGATAAGGATTTGGGCGTGAAAATAATGTTCCTATTGAACCTTTTACTCCACTTAAGAGAACCTTAAGGGCCATCGATTGGCCATTACACTATGAAGTCGTGATAAACGAGGGGTCAAGTGCTGAGGGGAATTAAAATAGTGCTTTCAATTTAATTGTGTTAGATATCACAAAATACCAACGTACATAATATAAGTACATATAACCACGCCTGGTTCCCACTGGAGTAGGCACAGATTATTTTCCTCCACTTGGTACGATTCTGACGCACCTCAAAAAAATAATAACTAAATATATTACAAAAAAACTTAATTTTAAGGTAATATTACAAAAACAAACCAGCCCTCCTAGACAAGCGTGCAAAACGCTTGTAGATAAAGTTAAAAAATATAATGAGGTGATAGTTGACATCGCGTCGTTTATTTTTCTACATCTGTAGTACATTTTTTAGCGGTCTGCTCTTGTCTAGGTTCTCGGTACTCTCAAGCACTAATTAATCCCTTTGATGCTTATTCTAAGCCTCAATGTTCTAAGCTAAACGTCAAATAAATGAACTACGATGACTGTTTCTACAACGATAAAAAAAAATTACTAAAACTTAAGTTTTACCTAGAAGTACGTAACTATATATAAATACTTATAATAATACTTCAGAATTTAAGACACAAGTTATTAGGTTCATGCAATTTAGTAGCGCAATCGTTTCAGTAACTAGGACTTATTGAGATAACAATGATTCAATCATTATGCAAGATGCAAAATTGATGGCATTGACCATACTCACGAGTTAAATGTTTTATTATTTTTAAATTAACCTTTCCTCAAAGAGTACACAATCGTTATAAAATCTGAGCATTCATAAAAACTTTTTAGTATCTAAAAAATACAGAGCGGTACCGTTACACATTCGTAGGCCAAAATGAATCAACAACAAAATTTAAATTTTAGATGGAGTGGAGAATGATGTCCTTTCGAAATAAAAATGCAGTGATTATGTTTACCGTTTCCTCAGATTGAAACAAAGACAATGAAAGTAGAACAAATATTGTGACGTAGTTCCTAGTGTTCATTGTTCGCAAGTTCAGAGCCGAGGCATTTAATGATAATGTTGTTTTGTTTTCACAACCACTATAATATTATTAACATAATAAAACTATAAAATCTACTAATGAAGATGGAATGTTAAAACAGTTAAAATTACAGATACATTAAGTTCAGATTAAGATACCAATATACTAACAAAGTCTGTGAAGCGATTTCAATAGACTAAATTGTGGCTTTATAAATAAATGCGAAAAGACGCCGCACATTGTGTACAAAAAAGAGGAATCAAAACCTACAGGGTACTTCCCGTGAACTCAGAATCAGAACTTGGTACGAAGCAACGTCTTATAGCACAGATAAAAGAAAAATTGCGAAAACCGTAAATTTTTATTTACATGTTATAATACAAATATTTTTAATTATATTTAACTTAGTAGCCCTTTTCTCATAAGCGCATTGTCGTGATGGGTGAACTATTACTTATATTATATGGGAGCGTATTCGCACGCATAATTTTTTTTGTCCTAATTTTGTTTCGCCGAAAATGTTTCGCATAACTTTTTTTAGCCTAATCATAATTGGGCATAATTATATCTAGACATACTTATGTCTTGCCATAACTGTCAGTTGCCCTAACGTTTTTTAGCATATATTTGAAAAGCATAAATTTGTATGTCATAATATAAGTACGCATAATTTTGTTAGTCCTAGTTTAATTTGTCCGAAAATGTTTCGCATAACTTTCTCGGGCATAATCATAATTTTACATAACTATATTAAGGCATACAACTAATATTGTAAGTTAATAAAATTATTTAGGAAAGTAGTTTATGGCATCCAGTAAGACTGACTATCACAAAACTGACTCGGATAATTTAGGTTAGGTTAGGTTTGAACAATGTCCACAGTGCCACGGCAGCGGTCAACAAAGTGCCAAAAATGACCATCCACTTTCTAATTCAGAGAGAGGGTAGGGTATAGAGGAAATTAAAATGAAACAACCGCACAGTAGCTAGTGAAGTTACTGGGCTGAAGAGTCTTAACATCTTATTACTCTCAAGTAAGAAGCGATGACGCAGTACACCCAGAATTTTACTTTGTAAAATACTGGGTAGCACTGTACTAATTATGAGCAGCGTAATCCTTTACCATCGGTAGAACGTCTTCCCCGAATTCTTACTTCGTTCTATAAAAAAAACCGCGAGAAGGCTAGGTTAGGTTTTAAGTTAGAACATTGAAATTAATTATTCGTTTCTTTTAGTATTAATAATATTTTGCCGATTACAATCCTGGTAAAAGTATTAAGACAAGATATCACTTTGCTAAAAAATTAGGGCTGGATATATCATTATACTGAAAATTATTAGGGCTGGATATTATTATGTCGAAAAATATTAGGGCTGAATATAATTATGCCAAAAAAATTTATGGTAAGATATTTTAGGCGTTAAAACAATATGCGTAACAATTTTATGCGTAAATATTATTATGCTTAAAAATATTATGGGAGAAAAATTTAGGCCAAAAAAGTTATGCCTAAAAACTTTAGGCGTTTTGATGTTTAGGCTGAAAAACGTTATGCCACATTAAATTAGGACTAAAAATTTTATGCGAGCCAATATGGACCCATATTATATACCCACAGGTTTGTACGAAACCCTCGGTGTGCGAGTCCGATTCGCACTTGGCCGGTTTTTTTATAATATTCTCAGACCAAAAATGTGTGTCAAATATTTTTTATTATATAACTGACAAACTAAATAGATTTCTTTTATAACTTTGTCAACATCTCCATTTTACTCACACGTTCAAAAATCAAGAAGCTCCTTTTAATAAAACATACAAAATCCATTTCCAAGAGGTATTCTTTATTAAATAAATTATTGTTTCATTTTGCTCCTATTCCATATTCATCATACGGATTGGCGGATATGTCACTCACACCCTCCGGAGCCTCAAGCTAAATGAAATTGTCACAATCCGAAGTAATTTTGTGCTTATAGTCAACCACCCGCCTCGTGTAGTGGGGTATATTATTTTATTTTAATTATACGAGTACATAGGCATGAATTTATTGATAATGTGAGATATTGATAATTATTAAGAGTATTATAACATATCTTTAAGGCTTCTAAACTATCTAAGTGTTTGTGTGCATCGTTTTTCTTCGTTGACTCTTTATAATTACAAACTTTTTTTCTTCATTTACACGACATATTTAAAAGTAAGTACAGAAAAAGCTGGTTTAGTAGATAGTTAAAAAATGTTTTTGCTTTTGTTTTGAATCAAATTATAATAATATGATTATAATATGTCCGCCTAGATCATTAAAAACGAGCTGGCAGTCAGTTTTATTTAATTCTTAATTTTGTTAAATAAAATTATATAGTCAGAGGGCTTTCCTATTATATACTAATTCGACTATTTATTCAGGTAAAACTTGAAAGTTTATATACACAAAACAAACAACAGTTTTTTACGACTTGCTTCTGGCGTTTAAGACATACCTACTTCCCATATTTTTATATTTCCTTTTGCCAGTTTTCCTATTTGATAACAGTTGTAGTGTCTATGTTACTCATATGGGCATGTTTACTTTAGTTTTATACGTAGTTGGTTAATCTATATTACAATAAATAACTCGTAAACTAATAACACCAATATGGCTACGGCCGATGAGGGCATGTCAAGTATGAATTGCGGCTGATTTTTATATGTAAACATATACTAGGTACTAATATATTTTATAAATGCGAATATAGGTACGGATGTTTAAGTGTATCTATTATACCTAATCTGTTATGTTGTGAACGGCTGAACTGATTGAGATAAAATTGGTGAATAGATAGATAGGTAACCTCTAAAAACACAAAGGTTAAGGTTTTAAGCGGGTAAATGTAGTGGGTGAAGAGATAGCTATTAGCGATAAGATCGCCAATTGTAACAATTTTTATTCTAATGTGTAATCTTGTAAGCTTATTTTACTATATTTATGGTGTGCAATAAAGTGTTTTCTATTCTCTTCTATTCTAAACCCGTTGTAGTCACCTCAATCTAACAACGACGAAAAATAGGGTGTATTAATTTAAGATTCCGTAGTCAACAAGGAACCCATAAAGTTTCACTTTGTCCGTCCGTCCGCCACTTTATGGAGAAACTATAAGTCGCTGAAAGATAAGACAGTTATATTCAATTTTATTTTATAGAGGTTGGTTAAACCCTCTTAATTATTTTCTTATGTAACTATTGTTATACCATGTACGAGCAATACTCGCACATCGTTTCCCGCGGGTCAGCATTTTACGCCTCAGAACATTTTCATTCACTAGTGCTTATACGGCTACCAACAGAGCCGCACTCATCTTATTATCAGTGCACATACGGCTACCAACACGGCCGCACTCATCGTGTTAGCTCGGCCACCATACGAGCTGCACTTAACAATTAACATTAACAACCATTTAGTTATAACAATTTACCAAGTAATAAATCAACAAGTAATCAACACCAACAAGTTTCTCTTTCTTCTCTTACAACAACCGCCAGTTCCTCCTACATACCTATCTAAATTACTAAAACCCTAGAGAAGAGACTAGCTACCGCAACACAGGGTATCCTAGTGTGGGGCTAGTGGACACCATATGTGTGTGGTGATCTGTTATTTTAGTTAAGAAATCTTTTATTTCATATTTTAATGTTAGCATGTACTCGTATCTTACAATTACTTGAATAAATATATTTTATTATTATTAATTCGCCAGTACCTACCTACTACGGAAGCCAACACTGTGCGTAGCCCGAATAGCGCTTGCCCTATTTATTTGTAGTAAACTTCTTTGTTACGCAATCTAATGCCAAATCTAAACACTTCATGTTATGTGGACACATGTGTATCACATGAGATGACGACCGGCTAGACATATTATCAGTAGATGTAGGTATAATATATGTACTCGTACTGACTAGAAAAATAATATGTTCTTTACTTCTAAATTCAAAATGTGAGTTTTATTTTATGAAGAACGGTTATGTCCCTTCATTTCTTTAGCCTGTTCGCTTCTGTCTGCGTAGGCGTCTCAATACAATACTCAAATGTGCGTGCTGACGATTTGATTAAATTCTTGCGAAATGGCTTAATATGAAGGATATTTGTTTGAAATATTCAACATTCTGTTATTTCTTGACAATAATGAGTTTGAAATAACACCATTACGCAAATAATATTCCCACAGATATCAGTATGGAATGAAGTAACGATATTACCAGTGATTTTTTACCGTCCATCGGTACTCGTACTCATAGATAATTACCATTTTAATTTCTCCTATCTATATGTTAATATAACATTAAGATCTCGTTTCCGTATGTACTTTTTCTCCAGTCACAGGACAACTGGTACAAATAGCTTAAAATATGTACTACAGGCATTAAATTATAAAGCATTTTCAGTATACAACGCTATGATGAATAATTCTAAAATTAATTCAATTCTCTTTACATTTTTATTGAGAATCTAGCGTACTTCTATACAAATACTTTAATACTAAAAGTAATATCCACATTTTAACGTATACGTTATATGTACAAACTTTCGTATTTATATATTTCGAGGGAGATATTTAAAGTTGCCAATCCTCTTAAAGCGCGGCGTCGTGTCGGACCTATAGACGGGCTCGACAAGAAACTTGTATCGTATTCAGCGATTTGCTTTCATGGATCTTAAGTGAAGATTATCGCAGCCGTATATCTGCCGACCCTGCCCTTGGGGATTACTCAACCGTGGACGACACTTGCCACCCGTCAAGTAGTTATCGAACGCAGGATATGCCGATCGAATAACAAGCTTTGAGAGGTATTAGCGCGGTTAAAACTCGTTGTAACATTATAGTGTCCAACAACTTTTTGCTATCCTATAGAAAAATAGAATAAAATAATACTTTATTGCATACCAAATAATTACAAAGAAACTTACTGAGCTAGATAGATATCTTTAATGGAACAGGACAGTGGTGTTCATTCAAAACCTAATCTACAAACATTATTGGGTATATAATATTCTGAAATGCCTAAACATCAAAATGATATTGTTAGAATAAAAACTATATCAGGTGACCGAAGAAAACAAATTTGGGAATCATTTTCCTGTATTATCTTCACAATAAAACAAACCCTTTTCAAAATTATCACAAGTTTAAAGTTTTTAATAGACGTTTTTATTTAAATATCAAACTGAAACTTTGAAACTGCTATAGATCATCTAAAGACCAACCTGTGCCTATCTCTTCCGATATTTAGTGATTGATATCCGATGGAACCGTTTATCTTTCGACTAATTCCATGCGACTTTGAAAAGGGTCATTCGACTCAAACGTTTCTTGAACCGTTCGATTCACATTTATGAGGATCAATTCCTTTTTATTCAGCAAAACTTCTGCTTCGTCCAGCCGTTGTATTTAATCAGGGTAAATGGTGAATTAATATGTCCTTTGAATTCCGTAGGGGTATCGACTTCCCTTAGCTAATAATACAAACATAATATTCTATTGTGATACAAAAAGGTGTCGCAATACTTAGAGATACCTAGTATTCTTTTATCTGTGGAGATACTAACCGTCAAATAGGCTAATAGTTTTTCTGTTTTACAAGTCTTTTTCTACGATATATACCACAATTACATAAAGGGGACCCTTTAAGTAAAAAAAGCAATTATTATAAAGGTAAACTTTAGAAATTTGCAAACTTACTATGAAAACGTTTTAAATGGGAATGTAGGAACACCGCACCGCATGTAAATAATTTTCAAAGGGTACAAGTAATAAAATAAAAGCTGTTGGTACAACTGCCATTATCGCTAACTTCAACGTTACTTCTCAAGTTATTCAGGCAGGGTCGTCAGATAAAATGTAAATGTTGTTAAGTAAAAGTTTTCCTTCACTTTGTCGTATTATTGGGGGTTCAGAGTGTATTCGGGAGGCGATGTACGCACGAATAGTTTCGGTTTTGGTCGAGTTTGTATTGTAGCTGACATTCGATAAGCCTGTTTGTTCAGCTCCACGGAAATAAATTAAGTATGCGGAATTAATTCATTTTTTTTAAGTTCATACAAGTACTTATATAAACATTAATTTCACTTAAGCCATAATTAATACAGACGATGGGTGGAAATTACCACCTTATTTATATTTTAAGGCTTTAATTTAATATTTTTTATATGCCATTGTAACAATAATTTTGTATGTGTCTTTCAGTCTGTGAGTGAGTTCTTATTAAAAATGCGCCTCGTTTGTACCATTAAATTTATCAAAAAAAAGTACAGAAATATTAATTAGTAGTAGTAATTTAGATTTTGTAGCGTATATGCTGGTACTTTTAGTGAGCGAAACCACAGGAAGAAGCCAGTCTATATTTTAGCAATAAAACAATAAAATTGTATTTTTCTACATTAGCGTGTGTGCTGATCGTGTGATTTGCCCTCGATACTTCCTTTTATACGAAAATATTTTCTTATCGTAATGTTTTACTACAATCTATCAAACCACGCAACAGTACATATTTCGGTTTTCAATAAATTCCGAATTCTTTTAATGTTACAATAACTACGTAGCTTTAAGCTGTTTTATTGAGAGCTTGATAAGTTTACCCATTCTTATATTTTTATGAAGACATCCGTAGACGAACTAAAGTCACCGACATAGCCCAGCGGATTAGCAAGCTGAAGTGGCAATGGGCAGGCCACAAACATGTAGATGCGGATGGCCGATAGGGTTTACAACTGCTTGAATGGAGACCATGGACCAGCAAACAGAAGATCCTCATCGCTCGCTTGATGATAATCAAAAAACCTGTCGATTAATTATAATAGACACAGTGTTTAATAGGTATGAAGTCCTACGAAACACTGCTTCCATCCATCATTGTCATCCAGAAACTTATGATAGTAATTATATATTATAAGTTGTATTTTATTGAGCTGTTAAATGGCTTTAAGCAAATTTTCACTTTATAAAATTTTGCTTTTGTGTTGTTTTGCATCTACCGTTTATTTTTATTTATTTTTAATCATTAATTAAAAATAATATTAATTCCGCTCTTAAATGAGAATGATTGATGATAATTATTAGTTAATATTTAACTTTTTGTTATTAATATTATTTAACTAATAAACAATTATCATGGAAGTAACGCCTAATTTCAATAATAATCTTGAATATTTGTATAAAAAACAAGTCAATTATATATCTAAAAAACTGCCAGCATTGCCACTCATAGTGGGTGGCTTAAAAATGATAACAATTCATAATTTTCTGTAACTGCGCACGCAAGTATAGAAATAGTTTTTATCAAAATTAAATAGTACCAAGATTCTTAGAATAAATAAACATAAATTAAGGTTATGACGTAAGTCTGGAGAATTTACCGAATAATAGTGCCAAAGAATGTTTTAAAAATGTTACATTAAATTATTTCATGTAAAAGACTTCAACGCTTGCAATAATAAAAATAACATTTAATATGCGATCATAGCTCTATTTTATTATCATATTAAACTGGTTAAGAAATAGGCGACGCTTCTAAGAATTTTAAACGAGTGAAGCCGCGAGCAATAGCTTAACCTTTATAATGGTGTGGTGCTACCAAGTCTAGACATAATTTTAATAAATAATTTAATATAAGTTCAAGGTAGCTAATTAATATATTAATCTTGACTTTTAAAATGGTTTTGTACTCATTAACGTCGGGTATGAAAAGAGTTCAAAACTGCAATTAGCTGCCACCTTTCACTGGAGTATTCAATGTAGGTAGTTATGTGCAATGTACGTTTATGTAATATTACTTCTCTGTAATAAATGCGTTCAGTCTAAAACTGCATCTTCTGCACTCTTGAAGTTAATGGGACGGTGTGCATTTAAATACTGGACGCTATTTCATCCATACAAATAAAAGTTAGTAACTATATTTCGCGGTTCTTGACACTCACAAATTGTCTTTGCATTGGACAATGCTGGGCGTTTTAATATAAGGACCTATGAATAGGTATTTTTTATTTTATTTATGGCGTTTAGCAATATCCACGATTTAAATACTTTATATATTATTTTTCCATTCGCCTACAGTTTAATCTGCTCAATAAGTACCATAAACACTACCTGTTATGATATGTTCTAAGCTATAATGTACCTACATATTATAATATCGCTACTCGTAAATACAAAATCTCACCAAAATCATCGCAGAAACGGTAAAAAGGTTATAAACCTCAGCACCTCTCTCATTACAATCGCGTTTATAATAATTAGTGGCAAGTGAAACAATTATACTTAAAACGTGATTGGTTCATTACCTTTAGAGAAATAAAACTATATTTCAACTCGAAAATTACAATCAACTAGGTAGTTATTACCTACTTATATAGTTTCAAGAAGGTTGTTAAACTGTTGATGTTAAGAATCAAAGGTTAAATTTTAACTACAGGTTATGCATATGTTTTATTATGTCGATGTGCTACCGGCAATAAGAAAAATTCCGTCACTTTTTACGGTTCCTAGTATATACTTAAAAATAGGAAATTGAAGATTATCGTTTGCGAATTCGTGAACTTCTGTTCTATAAAACGTAATCAATTTGGTTAATATGACCACTAATTAACGATTTCGCTCGATTTCATTCGATATTTTGCGTTTCCGATCAATAAGTGGCACATCACAAATTTCTCTTAGTTGAGTTAAATTCATTTCGCAATTTGTCTTGAATGTAATCTTTTAGGTAACATACTCGTACAGGTGTGTTGACATTGATTTTTCGGAATGCTGGTAGTGAGCATCGCGTTTTATTTCACTTTTGAAGTAAAACGTTTAACCAGTTAATTTTAAGTGTTGTATTCCTGCCAATTATTGTTACACTCGGCTGATAATTACCTGAGTGCTTGTCTAATATTATGCACTATTTACATTTTGATACTCAATAGATACGAGTTGTTAACATTATCAGTTCATACTGAACTTAATAGAACAATAGTCACACTTAAATGTTTAAAGTCACTCATTATACTATTAGCATGCCAAATTATAGATACGTACATCTCGATGTGTCGTACCTTCAAGGTCATAATCAGCATCGGATCCGTAAACAAAAACCGGATTCGTACGTCACACTAAAATCCAAGCATGCATATTTATCGGCGCATGAAATACATCGCAACATGCAAGATCGTAGGCAACCGTGGTTAGTCGAGCTGATATTTCCTGCTTCGGCTAAGAAACACTACAATGCACGCGTTCCACTCTCACAACAACTTGCCACATATTACCGGTAAACACTCACTAAACCCATACATTTTTATGCTCCCAAGGCCGTGCATTTAAACAACACATTCCATATGTAACTAGATCACGTCAAATCTTACTCGACTCTTAAACTTCACTGTAAAAGTATTCAGAGTTCAGTCTGACGTGGGTGAACCGTAAACGCGCCGTGCACTAGCCGTGCTATTTGGCGATGCTAATTGCTAATCGGACGTTATCGGGAAATGTGGGTAGGTGACATTTGGTAGGCATGTGCCGCTACGTGGAGCGGAGGGCGCGCCGCGGCAGGCAGCGCGCTCTTTCGCGGTTAGACTAGGACTGTGGAGTGCGTGCGGCCGGCTTCACCGGCTGGGCCACGAGCGGCAGCGACAGCGGCGGCGGACCGAGACGTCGGCTCCTCGCCTCACCAGCGAGGGAGTGCACCGACCTGGATCATCCCCCGCCCGTTAATAACTTAGACCTTCGGACTTCTCATACGGGTGACGTCATAATCCCATTCCCGCACAAAATGTTAGCGCCCTTGAATTAACACTCGATTGATAATTGAATCCCTACGATGTCGATGAATAGCGTCACTGAGCACCGCTATGTACTTACAGTACAAGGTTAATTGTACTCTTGGTACTCGCTAAATGGTTACTACGTTTATGGTAGAGTGATGATATGTATTATACCATAATTTATTAAATAGCCACCATTGTCAAATTGTATCATTCTAATGTGATTTGTCTCTAAGTATAATTGGTTTTATTTAGTTAAAAGTAATTTCTGCTGTGTTGCGCGCAGTAATTCTATTCTGCAGCTGTAATTAGCAAGTCAATGACATGTGCATTATAATAATTATCGAAGATGCTTGTAATTGCACTAATTTTGCAGAAACATCTAGATAAAAACAAATGTACATTTCCAGTAGAACATACGTATATTTTCGTAAATTGTGTTGTAATACAGGTATTATCTAGATTGTTGTAGCTACAAAGTTATTTATACCATTATTTAGACTAGTTTTAGCTTTATTATTGTTATTTAAAATTAGCAAGGATATGTAAAGTATATTTATTTTTAGGCACAAAAAATGATAACAATTTAAGCAGAAATACTAATTGTTATAACTAGGTAATGATAATTATCAAATTATCATAGTAGTTGCGTTTAGCATATTTTTGTCGATGCCATATAAAGAATATATTATTATTATCAGTGAGATCCATATTTGAGTATTCTTATTTTACAGCAGATATTTTAGTAATTCATAATCAAATATAAAGCTTTCAAGTATTCGCTTTGTGCCGTAGTGCTTTTATAAGAACCTATTGTTAAAAAAATGTTTAGATTGCGCGCGTTGAAAAAACTTTTTATTAGACAGGTCACGAATTTATTGTAATTATATTTAATCCAATAATCATTTTAAACGCGCCTAATTACTTCAGCATGACCTAGTACCGCGCTAATAAACAAGTGTAACCGCACCAAATATTATGAAACTGGCAAAATTAATTAATTTAATTAACCATAATAGTTATTATCGACTCTTCTCGAGGAGCCACTTCATTTTAAGTTCTGAAATATAGGTACTATATATAATTATTTATATTCATACTTTATTAATACCGTGAATTATTTATTATACCTTTTTTTTTTGATTAATATATAAAATTGTACACTTTTTAGGTCGGTTTTGAGTAAGTTTCTTAAGACTGCCAACTGCCTGCACCAAGCGTTTTGCTTCGTCGTTTTTAATGAGAACTGGTCGCATTTGAAAACTTTGCCATCATCCGTGTTTCCCGAGTGGTACAACTTGGGTATCTTGAAAGCACGAGTGAATAGGTACCTTTCTAGACATTTTACGTGATCCATCGTCGACCGCATTTTTACTTTCCATCAGGTGGGATGTGGTCAAACGTAGGCTTATTTAGTATAAAAAAAATACTAAAGGACTAAATAAATAAATGTGGTATCAAATCAGGTAGAAACGATATTATTATGAAAGAACTAAAAGCGTCACGTAACAAACACAAATAAGTTTGCAATATTTTTATTAGGAAAATATAGCAAAAATGTCATGGTTGAGCTACAATTCATCTGAAATAGCTTAAAGATAACACCTGTTCAGTATTCTAGAGGTGGATGCAATAACTGTACACAATTCACGTAGACGCGACGCCTAAACGTGTCTAAGAAACGGAATTATTTGCCTACAGGGATACGGTTTTATTTTAATATTTTTGCTATAATTTTACGACGTGATAATCACACTTCACACAAAACTTACTAATACTAATATTACGAGTATAAACGAGAAAGTTTGTAAGAATGTATGTATGTCTGGACGTATGTTTGTTACTCTTCCACACCTAAGCGGGGACAGATTGAGCTGTAATTTAGTGCAGAGATAGCTTAGACTGGAATAATACATAGGCCAGTACTGCGGGTAAAACTGCTGGGCGTAGCTAGTATATTATAAGTGCAAAAATTTGAGAGTGAGTGTGTATGTGTGTTACTTCTTCACGCCTAAATGGGTGGACAGATTGAGCTGTAATTTGGTACAGAGATAGATTAGACCCTGGAATAACACATAGTTTACAACTCCGGGTAAAAACTCTGGGCGCAGCTGGTGTAAATATATTATTTTAATTAAAATTCCTCAACAAAAACCGTACCTATACAAAAAGTGACCAATGTGATAATAATATTATGAAAATTTTGATTTTTCGAGTAGCCCTTTCGGTATTGGACGCCGAAAAGCCTTTGTAATCTAATATTAGAAATAAGTAGACCTACTTTTTGTGGTATAAGATAATTTTGCATTAGTATTATTACTACCTCAATTACTACGCATGGTTCCACGTTGTACCTGGCTTAGAATATTATGCTTTCGCCTTTTAATTCTTTCCTCAATTAGCTAAAAGATTTTTGTAATAGAATCAAATCTTTATGCGTATACCTTAGTTTTCCTAATTTTTTTTTTTGCCGTTATGAATCGATTGGAAATAAATGGGTTTTTCTTTTTTTCTTTCCATCTGATTTCATACAACAAATATAATATTTTTTTAATACAAAATATTGTTTATCATACTTATTTCTTACACTGTACTTAACTAGTTACCTTCTACACACGTTACAACTAATATTCTACGATTTACTAACAAGTCACTTAGCTTTCTGAAAACAGAAGTCAGGATGCTGAAACTGAATTTGTAGCACAAATTCTTACCTGAAAAGAGAGAAAACACACATAAAACTTGTTACCAACTTTAAATTCACGGTTTACGAGTATGTGCAGTGAATTGAAATGAGGTTGGGGGCATTTCTTCGCACATTGGCCACTTGTGGCAGTGGTACTAGAGAGCACCTTTTAAATCATTTCCAGTTTTCAGATTAGGTTAAAATGTTTTTTGGCACACAGATTATAGTTGTTATAAGCGATGATATTTTTTCCAGCCGTCAGGGCTACGGACGAGTGCTTCGGCGTACCCGCTGCCCCGCTTTATGGCGAATAGCGTCCCGCAGGAACACCCCCAGGTTTTTAGTGGGTATCCCCGCCGCGCCTATCTTCGGCAGGGGCTGTGTGACTACACATACCGCGCCGGGGTGCGCAAGGTGATGCGTAATGAATTTTTCCTGGGATAAAAAAAAGTTATTTCTTCCAGACAACGCAACGGAAGGAAAATACATAATTACAAATTCTGGTTGTGATATATTTTTACTAATAAAAACGACTGCTTTTACCCCGGCCTACGTATAAGTTATGTCATACAAAGAGGTATTGTAAGCAGTATTTTAGACCTTTTACCCGCAACAGGCAATCTTCACGACATTTTGTAGTGATTAATATAAAATTATTACTTGTTGTTTACGAGAATAAATAAATTTATTTGAAAATATAAAAGTGGTTCTACTGCACTTTCTTTAATGTATTTGTATCTTAATGTACGCTATCGTCTTATAAAAGTAACATTACGGCAAAATACGAGAAGTGGAAATCGTTCGCCGCAAAAATGAGAATGTATTAAAAAGTAGTTAAATTCATAGTAGAGTTGGGCGTATCTGGGTGCGCCGTCGGTATCGACCGCTCGTGACGCAACCGCCGGGTCCAACTGCTATCCGAACTTTAAACTCCAGATTATACATTACAATAGATGACGTTTATCGTGGACTAGCTTATGCTTGCGGCATGGCCCGCGTGGCAATATAATTCTTAGCGCAGGTCTACATCATAACCCCCCGGTGGGTTCTCGCCTTTGCGTGGCGGTGGGGATAAGTAGCCGTGGTAGAGGAGACCACGGTGAAACTAAGAGGAACCCGAGGCGGTCGGCCGCTCCACGCCGGGCTGACCTCCAGCAGCCCGTGTGCGAGTGGCCGAGTGGGTTGCGGTGCCTCCTTCAGGGGCATCCCAACCGAGGTGGACCGCGGTGCGTTGACCATCGCACCGTGGGTCTATGGTGGGGGCCGCGGCGGGAGAGGAGTGTTGGTATCACGATGCGCCACTCTCCCTGCCTTCCGCGGCCCAAACGGGGTCGCCACCGTTTGATGGCGTACGCGGTGGGGCCGCAGGGGAAGAGGAGTGCCGGTATTACGGTGCGCCGTTCTCCCTATCCTCTGCGGCCGATGTGTGTTGTAGGTGTTGCGCCTCCGCGTGTCCCTATGAAGGCAGCATAGGGCACAGTGGATGGCGCGAGCGGGCTCATCGCGAGCGCCGCCGTGGCGGAAGGTGGCAGTGGACCGGTAGACCATACCTACGTATCCCTCGCGTAGTGATGGGCCACACCACTGCCCCTTGTCGGGTGGGACCAGGCCCGGGAGGCTGGTCAAAGGGCTCGGCCGTTAGGCGGCGAGCAGGGTGGCGCTGGATCGCGGGAGGTGTCTGGTGGTGATAAGAGGGATGTCGTTTTCCGGACATCTCCGGCGCTCCGTAGGAGGAGGGGAGGAAGAAGAGGACTCTCTGATTTCTCTTTTGCAGGGTGGTATGTATTGGGGGGTTGGAGAGTCCAATTCTGAATCCCAGGACCTGGACGGAGGATGCGGGGGCGTTCGTTGTCACTGAACAGGTCCGGGAGGTGGCGCGCGCGGTGTTTCCGTGCGCCATTTCGGTGAGAGGTGGGGTCCCTTAGGACCAACGCCGCTGGGGCCGCGGACGAGTGCTTCGGCGTACCCGTTGCCCCGGCACTAAGGCGCGAGGTGGAAACACCCCAGGTTTTTTAGTGGGTATCCCCGCCGCTTTCATCTTTGGCGGGGGAGTCCCACATACCGCCCCGCGCCCCCCGGTGCGGGGTGATGATGCGGTAACGCATTTTTCCTGGGTCAAAAAAAAAAAAAAAAAAAAAAAAAAAAAGGTCTACATCATAAAACTTATCTATGTATCAAATTTGAAGTGAATCCGTTCGGTTTGAACTGTGCGTTGATAGCTAGGTACGAGTAAGTCAGTCAGTCAATCACTCTTTCCTTTTATATATTATTTAGAAGATATGGCTAGATTCCTCTGCCTGCAAGGTTGTCTCCAAGAAATCACTTTTAGCAATAGGACCGCAAATTGTTATACTCAACTTATGTAATTTTGTTTTCGTTTTTCTGTATATTTTTGGTGTTTCAATAAAGAGTTTTCTATTCTATTGTAAATATAAGTAAATATAAGTTTTTCCACTCGCTGTATGGGCCGAGGCTAACGTCCACCTTCTGGACAAAACCGTGTCGCCAAATGGTCATGGTCATGTGTTCTAGTACGATGTACACTAAATCCAGTGAGGGATTTATCCCGCTTTCTAGTTTCAGCTACCTATATCTTCAGCCGCATCGTCGCAATAAAAAAAATCAAAGCAAAGTGCAAGAATATTTTTATTTTGGAATCCTTTTATTAATAACAAGGAGATCCACTACGAGAGTCAGGAGAGAAGATTGCCAATAGCTGCAAGTAGATAAGTCAACTCTCTGACTTTAAGTATAAAAGTGAACTCGCGGCATCTATTGAGATATGTTCTCTGTGAGCGTCACCCTTATTTAGGAAATAAGACGCCTTTTAACGCAAACTTTACAAAAAGAACAAGGAGCGTCCCAACGGCACCGGGAAATTACAAAGATTTAGAATTTAAACGCTAATGAAGTGAGAAAACGCTGCTTTAATTATTTTAAAGTTAAGGGTCACACAAATTTACTAGGATTTAGCTAATTTATCAGATTAAATAAGTATCACACATTCTTATATACCTACCTATTTCTATACATTGACATTTATTTATAATACTAGCTTACCCGACAAACGTTGTTTTGCCATATAAATAATTTCCTAGTAATTTCTAGTGTAGACAAAAAATAGCTTACTTATTGGAAGTAGTATGTATGTATTTTAGAATGTGTATATTGTATGTATGTAAGAATGTGGTATATGCGTGAAATAAGCATTATTTTATGGAAAATTTTTTCAAACAAAAGTAAAAAATTTAATTTTATGAAAACATTGTCTCTTATAATTTTTTCATACAACCAATATTTCCATTGACATTTCAAAATAAAGATTCATAATGATTGATTTTTTGGAAACTATGAAAATCTTAATTGTTCAATTATATTTTTTTAATAAAATTAAATTAAAATTACATTTTTATAAGATCAACAACATTTTCGATATAAATAAAAAAAAGTATACTTACAACACAAAATCCGTTTTTATTAAAAGCTCGTGTCACGTGTTGAGTACTTTTGAGGTTATAAAATCACTTGATTAACTAATCGTGCAAAATACACTCAAAATTGATAATTTAATTATTATTGATAAAATAGGAATGATTAAAAGTTAATATGAGAGTTACACTGAGATAGCAAAATAATACATAATTGTCAACGTTACTACTACACTTGATGCATAAACAATAATGATGGCCGACAACTGTGTAGGGAGTGAGAAAGAAAGGAGACCTGCTTCGTTCTCATCCCTGCTCCGTGCTGTTTACTGGGTCAGAAGTGACACCTGTAGACATCTGGCGGGGATAACTAATTAAATGACGATTTATCAGTTTTCGACCGGAGAGGAAAAATGATTAAATTACTAAAATGGCTATTAAAAAATAAGGATTGATTTTAGAAGGGTGAAAATTGAGGATTGTATGTATTTTTGTATGTTGTATCATAAAAAAATAGAAATTAAAAATTTTGTCTAAAAATTAAAAAAAAAAATTTAGGGGTGGACTACCCCTAACATTTAGGGGGATGAAAAATAGATGTTGATCGATTCTCATAGATACCGGATAAGCACAAAAAATTTCATCAAAATCGGTCAAGCCGTTTCGGAGGAGTATGGCAACGAAAACTGTGACACGAGAATTTTATATATTAGATTTTTTATCTTTTGTATACCTTACTTTCGTAGATAAATGAACTTTGAACTAAGTTGTACTAAGATGAATAAAATATCTGAATAATACAAATTTCAAGTCAACCGCTTCAGTGGTATAAGCTGTGCGTTTATACAGGGTGAATGTTTAATCACTTAGAATCTCAAAACAGGGTAATCAGTGCACTATTCTCCTTTGAAACAAGTAACAAAAATAGGTAGGTGCTTAATTACCTAGTCAGGTCATAAGTATTGTCACACAGTAAAAACTTTTCTTTTAGAATGCTGGCCACAAAAAAGTTTATTGAATTCGAATTTCGAATTGTTCATGAAAATAAAAATGTATACTTTTTAGAATTTTACTCATTTTTAAATATGGAGTGGACGCTTAAAGAAGACCGTGTTGCAGTTATTGCGTTGCATCGTTGCGGTTACGCGCCAATTCAAATTTTTGACATACTGAAAAATTTGAATATAACCAAAAGATTCGTTTATCGTACCATCAAACGATACAATGAAGACTCTAGTGTAGATGACAGGTCAAGAAGTGGTCGCCCTCGGTCTGTTAGGACTCCAGCAGTGATAAAAGCTGTGAAGGCGCGAATTCAAAGAAATCCCAAACGTAAGCAGAAACTGTTGGCCCTTCAGATGGGGTTAAGCAGAACCACGGTGAAAAGGGTATTTAATGAAGACTTAGGGCTTCGGGCATATCGAAGAAAAACAGGACATCATTTAAATGCTCGTCTAATGGACCTGAGACTGAAGAGATGCCGCGCTTTGTTGAAGCGGTACGCGAGAAAAAAATATCGAGAAATTCTTTTTTCGGATGAAAAAAATTTTACCGTAGAAGAGAGCTACAACAAACAAAATGATAAGGTGTACGCACACAGTAGTGAAGAAGCGAGCAACCGTATTCCGCGTGTCCAACGAGGTCATTTTCCATCCTCGCTCATGGTATGGTTGGGAGTTTCTTATTGGGGCTTAACAGAGGTACATTTTTGTGAGAAAGGTGTAAAAACGAATGCAGTTGTGTATCAAAATACAGTCCTGACGAACCTTGTGGAACCTGTTTTTCATACCATGTTCAATAACAGGCACTGGGTATTCCAACAAGATTCGGCGCCAGCTCATAGAGCGAAGAGCACACAAGACTGGCTGGCGGCGCGTGAAATCGACTTCATCCGGCACGAAGACTGGCCCTCCTCCAGTCCAGATTTGAGTCCGTTAGATTACAAGATATGGCAACACTTGGAGGAAAAGGCGTGCTCAAAGCCTCATCCCAATTTGGAGTCACTCAAGACATCCTTGATTAAGGCAGCAGCCGATATTGACATGGACCTCGTTCGTGCTGCGATAGACGACTGGCCGCGCAGATTGAAGGCCTGTATTCAAAATCACGGAGGTCATTTTGAATAAACTGTATTGTCATAAGAATCTATGTTTTGTTAAGTTCATTTTGGTATATAAATGGTTACATAATAAATAAACTTGTTCCAATAATTTTATATTAAACATGTGACAGAATTTATGACCTGACTAGGTATATATTGACAAAAATTTTATTTAAATGTAATTTTTTTTTTTTTTTTTTTTTTTAACATTTATCATTCCCTTTTTTTTTTTTTTTTGGCAAATGCCTTTATTGAGAAAAAATGTAAAGTATTCCTAATGTGCTCGTATGACGTCTCACACCCTACCGAACTCTGCAGTCCGACGGTACGGTAAAAACTTTATTCAGTTTTATTTACCTGGACCGTCAGCTGTTCGCAGGCATAAGTTGACCATACGTTTTCAGACGCGACACATGAGTTCTAATAAGATTTTCTTTTTAATTTATACCTATTTTCTTTGTCAATTTTAAACGAATTGTGATTTAATTATTAGTTATTAATAAATATTTAGTTTTAATGCCTCTCCAAATTTGTGAGTTTAACTAAGTTTTAATACCTTATTATAATTGATTTCCGCAAAGTAACGCCTAATTTCATTAATTGTCTTGTAATGTGATTTTCTCATATACGAGGGAGCGTTTTTATATTCGCGGAATGGGGGGCAAAGGGTCCAAATAAAAAAAACCAAATTATTTTTCCTTTTCAATATATTCACCTGCAAGACAGATACATTTTTCAGATCTTTCTATTAATTTATTTATACCCTCATAAAAAAATGTTTCATCTTTGTCTTCAAAAAACCGCCGAAACTGCCTCCTTGACTTCATCATCGGTGGAAAATTTCTTACCCCGCAGCTCTTTTTTCATTTTTGGGAAAAGATAATAATCACTCGGGGCCAGGTCTGGACTGTAGGGTGGGTGATTTAAAATATCGAACCCTACTTTATGCAGGGCAGCCAATGCAACGCGGCTCTTGTGGACGGGCGCGTTGTCGTACAAAAGAAGCACACCTCTCGTCAATTTTCCCCGTCTTTTTTCTCTAATAGCTTCTTTTAATCGCTCCAATATCGAAGCGTAGTATTCTCCGGTTATAGAAACACCTTTATCTTTATAATCGATCAGCAATATTCCCTCTGAGTCCCAAAAGACCGTAGCCATGAGTTTTCCAGCTGACTGCGATACTTTAAATTTCTTGGGGGTGCTGTGCCCTTTTTGTGCCACTGCATGGAGTCTTGTTTCGACTCAGGTTCATAATGATGAACCCAAGTTTCGTCTCCAGTAACAATTCGACTCAAAACACCATCCTTGTCTTCATTGCAGAGGTCCAAAAATGCGCGTGAACACTCTACGCGCTGTTGTTTTTGCGGCGGCGTGAGCATTCTCGGCACCCATCTTGCACTGACCTTAGTCATGCCAAGGTGGTCGTGCAGAATTTTAAAAATGGTTGTATCCGATACTCCAACCATTTCTGCGATCTGTTTCTTCTTTAGCCGAGCATCGTCGAGTACAATTTTTTTCGACTTTTTGGATAAGCTCTGGCGTGGTCACCTCGACGCTCCTGCCCGGCCTCGGGTCGTCTTCAAGTGATTCTCTTCCTTGTTTGAATAAACTGTGCCACTTGTAAACCATTGTTTTTCCAGGGCAAGAGTCACCGTAAACCGATGACATCTCATTTAGTATAGTCGGAACTGATTTTCCTTGCTTGGTAAGGAACTTTATAACGGCACGATATTCAATTTTTTCCATTTTTTACTTTTCACTCCGGATTATGTTGCTTGGTTGACGATAACTCAAAGACTAGTTATCTTATAACAATGACATTATACTAATTATGAGTCACTGAACACGTTACGGTCCTAATGAGCATAATCACCCCCCTCCATCCCTCTCATTCCGCGAATATAAAAACGCTCCTCGTATATCATATCCTTGAGGCTTCTAAGTGACTTACAAGTCACCCTGTAGATAAATCAGTAAGTCATATAGACAAATTAAATGTGTAGGTCTAAAGTTTAAGACCTTATATAACATACCTATTCGTATTCAGTATTTACATAACTAATTACTAAAATCTATTGAAAGAAGAAACTTTAGGGTTATCTAACTTTTCGAATCAATTCAAGTATCCAAGGTAACTGAAAAGTGAGCAGATGGTCAAACAGTTTCTCAAACTTCTTTTAACAACTTGCAGAAAACTTCAATTCTTGTTTTCGGTTAGGTAACGAACCTATCTATTACATTTTTTTACTTACATAATAAAAAAACTAAAATGTTTGTTAACGATTAATTTATACGCCTGAAGTATTTTTAATTACTAGGTAACAGTTTATAAAGTAAGTAATTTTTTTTTTAAATTAATTAATACATAACGGACATTAGATAGATCATGATTAAACATTTCGATTTTTCAGATCAGTGCGCGCGACTAACAAAGTGTGAGTAAGTCCTAATCGTTGCCGCAAATTGTTTTGCGCGAATTAACTCACACTATACCTATATATCAAGATAAAAGGCGTTCATACACAGATGTATTGCATCGCGCGATATTGAATTGTGCGCGCGGTGCTTCTGGTCGCAATGTATACGAGTCTTGTCTTGGTTCTCTCACACTTCTGGCATTTTGAACCTTACAGACGATCTCCTTCTTATAGGTAATATATTCTTTAAAAAAAAATTCTCTTCTCACTTTCCTCATAAAGCAAATAAAAAAAAATTAAGATCTCCTAGCAATTTTATTTCATACAGTTTTTGTTTTCTTCACGATCCTACACGATTAATCATCTTTCTTACGTATTCTTAAAAAAAACTTTTCGCTTCTCGAACTCAAAAGTGCATTAAAAACTCATGTAAGATTTTTACTTTTGCATAGTAATTTTATTTCATGTTGTGTTTGAAATTCTACGATTATCATAATGTATTTTACGAAGAAATAAATGTATTATATTAAACCAGTGAGGATATTGCGAAACTTTCATTAGGTAAAGGCGAAAAAGAATTTCAATCGAGGCTGAGTCACGTTCGGGCCTATGGAACGTGAGTTAAAACCACTAACAGAGGATAAGCCCGGCGCCGTTCGACACTTTATTGACAAACTTATGAATTTTTAATTTGATTACTGTGATTATATTGAATTTTGTGTGTTTACATCTACGAATTATCATAAACCTAGTTACATCTATATAAGATGATCTCAGTAGCGTCAAGTTAGTATGCGGTACTTCTTTTGATGGCTAAACAAGCCTATACGAGACTTGCAACAGCAATAGCATTAATTAAAAATGTAATTTTTTTAAACAATATTCAGAAAAGTATTGCTTTAAAAAATGAACCCAAAATAACTTTACTTGGTTTTCATTCAGGGCATGACAGAACAGAGAATCGCTACTCTCAGTTCTGTTAATAATATTAATGTCTCCTAGTAACCCCTTAATTGATTAATTTTTAAAATTGTTGCACACGTACCATTTCTCAGATACCATTTCTTATAGGATTTTATATTTCTAAAAAATATCAATGTAATGAAGGTAATAAAACACAAAATTATAAGTACAGAAAGCAGCCCTTACAAACGTATACCGCCAATAACATCTAATAAGAAAAGGACCATTAAACCTTACTGTAAATCAGTGTTCGCGTAACAGCAAACGCAAGTGCGAAAAGTAATTTTCTATTGAAAATGGTGTTTCTCTAGGCACTGCCTCAACTAGATAAGGGGCAGATTGTAGATGCTGTACTTTACTTGTCTAGTTCTATTATAGAGCTTTATTTATTACTTGCTGCGCCCAGTGGTTTTACCCACTGTACTGTATAGCCTATGTGTTATTCAAGGATCTGAGCTATCTTTATACCAAATTTCAGCTCAATCGGTCCACCTGTTTAGGCTGAAGAAGTGACAAACATACACACTCACAAACTTTCGCAATTATAATATTTGTGTGATGTGATAACTGAGAATCTATTGAATAAGAAAAATATATATTGTCAATATGATGTTAATATCTAAGCTACGCCAAATAATTTTACCCGCTCAAAAGTCTGGGTCCAAAGGTCTAAGGTCCTTAGGACCCGAGGATAGGTATCTTAACGATATGAGAAAATTCAACTTAATCGGTTCGCATTTAGAATATTAGTAGGATAGGTAGGAAAGAGAAAACTTTGACTAGACTATATTTCGTTTCAAAAACATAGATAATTTTTGCAAGGTTCGATGGTCATATATCAATGAAAATATCATTGATATATTCAGAAAAAACATTATATCCGATTATATATTATGATATATATCGGATATATTATGATATTTATTCGATATATATCGAATTAATTAAGAAATTATCTTTGTTTTTGAAACGTAGTATATGTCATTTTATATAGTGCTGACCATCTATACTTCTTTATGTTCTAAAAGGGTAGGCGCTCGTATCGCGTAGTCCCAGCAGTAATAACATGGTAATAGCATTTTATTGCGCGGGAAACTGTTCCAAGCAGCCACAATGTGAAATATAACACCCTATATGGGAAACCATTTGAATCAATCACGGGTCATTTCGGTGACACAAATTCTACCTATTGGATTTATCGAACATTTATTCACACCATGCGTATAGTATTATTTTTTGCGCAAGTCCTAGTTAAAGTCCTTTTGTAACAAAATAAGGTAGGTATGTAGGTATTAATTTAAAACTTTATTTGTAAAATTTTACCAATTTTCAATATAAGTCGGTTGGGCAATAAGTAAGGTAAGGTGGCCAGAAAAATTACTGTACTAAGGAACTTAACTCCGGATGACGATCACAACGTAGAGTTTCGTAGTCCGTAGCACTTTTAATCTCTTGAAAACCTCTTGAAAACTATACTGTGTTGGACAGGCGTTATTGTTTAACATCAGAAGAACGCCGTCCTCGTCTTGTTAAAGTCCTTAAAAAAATTGTAAAGTAATTGAGATGATGAAGAAAATATTTTTTTCGATATAGCTATATAGCTTTCATGTACTTATAATATGTTCTGTAAAAAAAACAAGACGACTTCTCGTTTTATTCCGATTCTAGAAAGATACTCTACCTACTAAATAATTTTAATTAGTAACTATTTAGGTACCTACTGCCTATAAACAGATTTTCAATTTAGTTAATTTGGCTTTTAGGTAAAAGGTCAAGTAAAACGAGTTGATAGTATCTAAACAAAGATGTTCAAAGTGATAAAAAAAAGGGTTTGTCTTTGTTTCTGTTAGGCACAAGAGGGTCATATTCCATCACTATCGTCAATTGTCTAATTATTTATGAGTAATGTAGGTAAGACGTGAAGGATTTTGTGTTTTCTGGCAAATACTTTAAAATTTGTTTTTCTTTTTCTTTCTTTTATTCACTACTAGATGACCTGCGCACCCTTCGTAGCGCCTAACAGAAAATTTAACAGTGTTTTTCCTACTATATGATGCATGTATTATACATATCAAACTTCCTTTTTAATCGATCTATATAGAGGTATTTAAAAAATCCGCATCAAAAGCCGTTGTGTAGTTTTAAAGATCTAAGCATACATAGGGACAGACGGACGGGAGACGACTTTGTTTTAAACTATGTAGTGATAATAATAATTATATTCTTATTATTATAGTCATTCTTGAACATTCAAGACTTAATCACATGTTTAAGTCACGATGCTGCCGAATATGGTAAGAGCCGCCGAATGTGATAAGAATAACTAAGAATATATTATGTAGTAGTTTGCTTAGAGTAAAGGACCTTTTTAAGGGATAAACTGTTTTCATATATTGAGAATGTTTAATACACGTGCAAATAAATTTGTTCCATTTATATCGATCATGTCTGTCTCGTGTCAATTCACTCATCCTACTGTTTCCGACGCAATGGAAATACATTAATAGTCGAGTTTTAGGCAATTTCAGCACGTACGAAATAATTACCATATCAGAAATAGAACACACCGTATATCATTTATTGAAAAAGGATAAATCATTTGCACGATCATTTGTGATACGCAAATATACGATATTTTGATTAATGTTGAGTATTATTGAATATTCGAGCGTCAATATTGAAATGAAATATTATAGAAAATATATTGGTATTTAAGGTTTAGGTTAGGTCTTTGATCACAACAACGCTTTTACATATTTAGTGTTTGGTTAACTACCCCACTCTGAATTCTCAAACCTTAAGAACTGACTGTGCTCCGGTAGGAGGGCACTGTAGCTTGTGAAATTACTGGGCTAAAGAGTCTTAACATCTCATGACTCTTGAGTAAGAAGCGTTGGTGCAGTGCTCCTAGAGTTTCACATAATTGTGAAATCCTAGGTAACACTGTACTGATTATGGGCAGCCGTTATCTCTTAACATCAGGAGAGCGTCTTGCTCGTCTTCTACTTCATATCATAAAAAAAAAAACTGAATATTTTATAATACTTTTTTACAAGCTTTTACGAGCCTTTACGGATGACAATGCAATATTATTATGACACGGAGCTGATCAGATGATGGAATTGGAAGGTGCCCATAGGAAATTCGTAATTAAACGACGCAACTCCATAGAGTATGGAATCATTTGATTCGCCTTGACGAGAACTTCGGTGCTGGATGATAATAATATATAAAGTATATAAATAATAATAAAAAGCTTGTTTTTAAAAAAGTTTTTTAAAAATTTTACTTGTTATTATTTACATCGTACGTCCTAGGCACAAATTACTTTTCATTATAAAAGACCTATTATTAAATTTAATTGAATGCAATGTCTAAAAACAGATCTCTTCAGTTGCACACATCTAAATATTATTAATACGAAACTATTAATGTAAACACTTCACATATATATTTAATTACATGACGTTACATCACAAAGGGAGCTTTGCGCGCAGCTGCTGGTGACGAATTACATCCAAAGTAATTTATTAACATGGTATAAATTATTGCATGTGTGAATTTAATGTGAAGAAAATCTATAACAAATTCCCATTTACAAACTTAATTAATTGAAATCGTTGAAGTCGTGTTTAATCAGCGTATTCAGCTTATATTCCTCTACTGCTGGATGATGTTCAGTTCGATCTCTTGCATTTTCTTCTCGATCGTTTTAGGTAACTCTATCCCCGCGATACAGGCTACGCGTGTTTGTTGTTATGCTGAAATAAATGTTTTTTCGTTTTCTATTTTCCTTCCTTCAACTACGTTCAGAAAACTAGAGGATATCGTCTCTCCATCTCGTCCAGGGAAATCTAGCAAACATTTTTTAGTCTTGACGTATATCATATTGTATTAATAATTTTATTTTTTATTATCATCTAGTGTAAATAACTGGAACTTTCGCTAGACCTATTAAAATCGTTTTCATTTTTGCTACATAATCGCGCTTGCGTCGCGTTTATAATATTAGTAATAATATTTTTAAATTGATTTTTATTTTTTTAATGAATTAATACGTTAGGCTTTAACCACAATCTCGCATGATTTGCTCTTTAAGATGGTAAAAGATTATACTAAGAAGCAGATGAGATAACACCTTTTGTAAGGAATAAGTGTTTTCATACTAAAAAAAATCTAATAGAAAAGAAATATTTATGAAGCAATTATAAATGCCACTTCATGTTCTTGTTACGCACTTTATAAACAATGGCATGAGACAAATTAGTCGTGGCTTTAGAATAAATTATCTTAGTTAAACGTAGTGTTTCTTTAGAATATACTATTTCTATGCACTAAATGTTAAGCTTTATTCATATTTAGGTAAATGTATTCATGGAGTTCAACGTTTTGTTTTCATTGCCCGGATTACGTAATGTTCGAGATGCGAGGTTAATACTCTGGTATAAGCATTTTAGTGCTCAGTAACTTGGATCTTCTTTTGGACTTATTTGTTATTTTAGAAATTTCTCTTTAATCTTCTAGTAAATACTCATTAGATACCATCTTTATTAGCTATTATACTTCTATAGAAGTATTTAACACAAATTACTATAAAATACTACATTAAACATATACGTGGATAGTACTTAGTCTTCAACAGGATTTTTGTATTTTTCTAAAGCCTACACGTATTGAATATGAACATCTTAAACTTAGTAATTATATTTCATAGTTTTTTGCTATAATAACAATCATAAACAGTTCTATAACATAATGGATTATTATTAGTTTGGTATTTTCCTATCAGATACCAATCCCATAGGTCATGGCCCTAATGTTTCCCATGATCACGACCGTAAAAGAAAATACAAAACACAAAGAAGTCGGAAGCTAACGACCCGAGTGAAATAAAAGCTATTGCCGACGTTCCTATCTCAGTAACTCAGCATCTGGGGGCATGATAATATTCATGTAAAAGTGCAAGTAACGAGAGCAATTTGGTGTCGACGCCGCGACTCGGCGCTGCGACTCGTATGGCTTCGCGATTTAATTGCTTTGGCGCCGTTCCATCACGGAATCGCGGACTCTTGTGGAGATTGAAGTTGGGGGATGTCTTTTTGGTTACATTTGAGACTCGCACTGATTGCATCCTCCTTCGTAACAAGGTAAATACGATCTTCGATTAGTTTATGCTTATAGATTAGTCTGAGATTTTGTGATATGAAAGGGGAAATGTTTTAAAAATAGTTTTTTTTTTAGAGACAGACACATGAGCTGACGGCCCTGATGGTTAACCTATGAGTGGTTACCCAGGTATAGACGTCTGCAATATCAGTGGTGTTTTTTTTTACATATACTAATAATATACGGTACAAATTTAACTAAATTTACTGTCTTCCCGCATTTTTAGTTAAGTAGGCAGATTAAATCCCTCCCTGGTTTTACTGAACGTCGCCTCGTGCTGGAATACGGCCGTAATGATCGCTTGTCGACATAATATCAAATTGTGCTTAACAAAACTATTATTTAATAGGCTATATTGAGTATATTGAATACTATAGAAGAGCCATTAGGCCAATAGGATAAAAGGGTAATTGTCTAAAATGGAATAAGTAACAAAAACATTTCACGTTGAAAACTCGGCTTTGAAATTCAAACTGTAAGCTTATCGGAGAACCTGCAAGTTAACAATTTAATTGTAGCAATCAAGCATCCCTATCTTGAAACGTGATCGTCCCTGGTACCTTAGCTCCTACCTCTGAATTACATCACCTTACTTACTTTATGCTGATATATACAAATATGGTTACCTTTAATACCTCTACAGCGTAAATTGTTTGGACTTTGTGTTTTAAAACAATATTAACGGTAGGTAAAAGTTTTAGACATAACATTATGGTAAATAAAGTAAAAATTATTTATAAGTACAAAATATGGTATAATACAAGAAATGTCTCAAATACTACCGGTATATATTTGCACGTCTGCTTGCAGGCTGAATCCATTTACTTAATTTTAAGCAATTTGTAACAACTTTTGTAATATTTTATGTATTCTCGCATTTGATTTGATTAGATTTGGTAATCCGGTACACAAATATAGGCATCACTTCATCTATGCTTGTTGAAAAATACTTTGCGACCTATTCTCGAACCTACCAAATATAGTCAAAACTTACATAAACATTGGTAAAGCTATTTCGGTTGAGTTCAATAACACACTGTGACATGACATTATTTGATGGAAAAAAATAAGATCCTAGGTTGATGCCACCTATCGGAAATAAATTACCTCATTTCAGAATGGTTTATCTCTTCACTCGACAGATTATATCTGAACAAAATCTACTTGATCACATCTATTGTAATAACAGATTGTCTCTAAATGAATCAAGTAATTTTCAAGCTGCTTTGCCATTTACAACGCTTAAATCTACTTTATTTCATACGATTTGAAGCTCAGTCGGGATATCCTTCGGTAAATCAATGGGTGTGATATAAAAACCATGTTTTCATATCCGAGACAGGAAGTTTGGTTGCCCTTGACACAGACACTCCCAGACGTAACAACATATGTGCCAACTATGAACACAAACAACACACCAGTTCCTTTGACCTATTTGTCCATTTTCTGAGATAAGTAAGTCTGATTATTCTTTTGTGTAGCCAAACATGTTATATTCATTTTCTGACTTTTGTTACATGAGATATTTCTACTTTGTCCTAACATTCCCATTGGGAGTTTCTTTGCTCGATTAAGTAAATTACAAAAAAGATAGAATCGTTTATGTGACTAAATATGATATAAGTCAATAATATCTCAAACAATGTTTTGAAGATCTATCATAATGTACGTTGTCAACAAGATTGATATTGTACGAAAAAGCTTTAGGACCCCTAAAGTGACTTTTCTTTGTTTGCAATATCTATCTTAATGTAAAAAAATGTGTCCTACTTGTTCCATAAAGCGGTATTTTTTCACCAACATTAGGTACTCCAAATAAATCGTATCACATCTTAGCACGCAAACGGCTGGGAAAGTGGCATGGTAACCAATAAAATATGGCAAGCTTCACAAACCTCGACATTGGTCATAACTCCATCCGCGCAATTCGCGTATCGCAGCTGAAAGCTCGAGCTGGTATCGACCGCCTCTTCATGCTTACGTAACAGCACGGAGTGTGAGCGTCTACCAACCACTTACATACTACGTCAGTACCGACTCTCTACCAAAAACTGAGTAAAAAGGTAAATGTTCTTTAGGAAATTGTACTCAAATTGAACAAATTTAACAGCGAGCTTAGGTCTTTTTTTGAAATGAATTAGACCTTATTCTTTAAATATAAATAGGGAAAGAAATAGTGATAATTATATGCCTTTTATTCTTTGTTTGCCAAGCTGGGCTTTAGATTACGGTGACAATACACATAAACACATACTTATATTACACGTCCAGAAAGATCAAGCAGCAATTTATCCACACAAATATTAAACGTAGCTATTAATCAAACCTTAGGCTCAGAAGAAAGGATCTTTACTAACATAAAGTCCTTCTAAAAGATAGAAGCTGAGTGGCAAGTTATGCTTATGAGCGCTTTTATTAACTTCAATATTAATTTTCTCTTTAAGTTGGCATCTTCATAAAGTGAAGTGTTTCTCCATTAAAAGATACTGTAACTGCTTCGCCCCGTCCCAATCCGAGCGTCGTCCGTAGAGCTTGCATTTGCATCACAATTGCAGGAAGCGACTCAAACTTAAAGTACTTATTATATTATATCCTTGGTATTTTACTGTCTTTTACAAACTCTCAAGATACTTTTCAGGTGGAAATTATATAATTATTAACTATGACTCGCGGTCAACTGTTGAATAGAGGTGATTCTTTATAAATTAAATGGTATATGGAATTTGAGCTAAGTTTTATTGTGTGTGTACTTAGTACTTACCTAGGTAATTCTAGTTTCTAACACTACACGCAAAATTTCATAAACAATACCTATTATATCACCTAAAAGAAATTAAATTTATGTTGGATAACTGCTTTAAAGAAACTTTCTACCTATATTCTTTTCAAATGGAAATAAATGAAACAGTAATTTAATTTTGAGTGGGCTACTTTATTGTACCATCACATATTGCAGAATTATGATTCCTGTAAAATATGAATAGATGGAAAATGACGAAATCCAAAGCCGTGCATAATGCTTTTATAACAATTAGAATTAGTTATGGTTTTAATGACCGTCATTAAAAGATACACCCTATGAGAAGAAGTAGTTCTAAGAGAATTCAAATAAATGCCCAAATAAAACACTAGTATAATATTGTCATAGAATATCCAATGAGTGGAACTTTCCCTTTGACGCAGGTATCTGGAGCTGTCGAACCGTCAGC
Organism: Hemithea aestivaria; assembly: GCA_947507615.1. Taxonomy (NCBI): domain Eukaryota; kingdom Metazoa; phylum Arthropoda; class Insecta; order Lepidoptera; family Geometridae; genus Hemithea; species Hemithea aestivaria. The sequence goes on along the minus strand of OX382325.1, from coordinate 8,877,442 downwards.
AAAGTGTCGATCGTAAATCGTATGTATAACATGGCCTAAGTGAAAAGGTGAACGCCTGCCAATCACGAAAAGGGCTACACCGCACATGCTGGGACTATAAAACTGGCCGTGTCACCCTGAAGTGATGTTTCGTTTTTTATCTTTTAGTTTACTACTACTACAATAAACAAGTGAAATTTAAAAAATACTTTTTAAAAACAAGCTTTAATTATTGTTATCATCTTGCATCATAAAGTACTCGTCAAGACGAATCAAATGAGCCCAAACTCGATGGGGTTGCGTTGTTTTATGACAGAGTTCCTTTGGCCACCTTCCAGCTCCATCATCAGATCAGCTCGATGTCATAAAAATATTGCATTGTCATCCGATTTACACACGCATGCAAATTTTCAGCTCAATTGGAAACCGGGAAGTGGGTCAAATTAAACTTGCAAGATTTGATTACAGACAGACAGACAGACAGACAGACAGACAGACAGACAGACAGACAACAGACAGGTGAAAGTAATATAAAGCTTGTAAAAAGAGGCGATACCAAGGCAATGTCACTCGCACACACTCACTCTCAGACTCGGACTCTCTGCCAGACACTCGGTGTGAACAAATAAACACATATAAACACACACGTACACACACACACACACACACACACACACACACACACACACACGCACGCATGCACGCACGCACGCATGCAAGCACGCTAGCACGCACGCACGCACTCACACACACACACACACACACACACACACACACACACACACACACACACGCACGCACGCACGCACGCACGCACGAGACACACACGCACACATACATAGATCCCCACGCACACGCACACTCGCTCGAATACATACATACATACGCACACACACACTCTACATAATATTATTATCTTATTGTTGTTTTTATTGTTAATTTTACTAATATTTTTCGTTGTTGTTTTGCTGTTGTTTACTATAAACTATTCGCATGAATTTACCAACATAAATGGTTACGTAAAGCTTAGTATTTTAGTATGTATAATAACTTTGTGTTTAGATTGTTTATCTTGCTAGATACCTAGTTGTTACATAGTCAGATTAAATATAATTTTATACATAGGTATGTTAAAAAAAAATTATACTCAGAATATGCCCCAATTTTTAGATTTCAAGCAATGATGCACAAAATATGAGGAATCTTGCTCTAACCGAAAACACAGACCACAAGTCTAGTTTCGGATAGAGCAGTTTTCACCACCATGATACCTCCTTATTATACCCAAATGTTTCTGTATCATTAGATTTAATGTACCTATTTTATGAATAAATAATTTAATTAATTTAATTAATTATTGATGTCGTCCTGATCGTTTTCGGTGACTGAGATCTAGACTGGCATTTTAATATATTCTACGTAGGTGCGCTCTGTGATGGCTAGCACACCATAGGCGTATTTAGGGGAGGGGGCCAGGGGGCCAAGGCCCCCCCAGAAGCATTGTAGAGGTACGAATTTTGCACATATTTCATGGTCAAGATTATAATTTTTTTCTCGGCGCTCGCAGGAGACTACTCGCGCACTTATTATTAAGGATATTTGAACTTTCTAACTGTTTAGAGCGAGCTAAACACACACTTTACTTTGTAAATATGATAGTATTTTTGCCCGTCTGCACCTTGCCCCCCCCCCCCCCCCAAGACCAAATCCTGGATCCGCCAGCAGCACATCTAACTATTTTTGGAAAATCGCGCACAGATAGAGAATGTCAAAACCTATATTATAATAATGTACACGAGTTCTTTAAGGTTTTTTATTCCTGGCCCATAAATGAACAAGAATGTTTAATAACGAGATCGCTCAACGACATCGTTTGTCTTGATCTCTCTTTTTATGTTAAGACTTCATAAATACTTCAGCGCTTCACTTCAGTTTTAGTGGTACTTTAATAAATAACAGTAGCTATTTGATTTTTACAAGGGGTATATTGCTGGGCCTTTCAAGGTTGTTCACTCGCCTTTTAAGTAAGAAGTCATAAAGTTGAAGCTGAACGGAAATATTGCGAGTGGAAGCTCATTCCACATTTTGAAGGTGTTTGGGAGAGGTGAGAAAATCGCATTTCTTAAAAATACCTCGAAACCTGATTTGACCACGATCTTGCGTGATGTTAAGCGACGTTGCAGCAGTAGGTAGTAGCAGACTAAAACCTAAAAGTTTGGATAAATCCCTCTCTGACTTCACTGAAAAAAATAGAGGTACAAATTAGATTTTTCTTTAAATTTTCTCTTTGATTTTAGACCAGCTGGAAGTTTGTCAGCTTGTTGATACCAATCAACGCAAAAGAAAACATATTATAATTTGTCCCCTGGTAACACAGATCGAGTATAAATGGGACTGTAACCAAAGCTCGGCTGTAAACGCGCTTTATGACGTGAGATGACGAAATTGTTGTTATGTCTGAATGTTATTGTCGCCGGCCACGGTTGCTCACATGCAAATGACCGTGTTTAATGTCTTCACGCAATGCTATGCAAAGCTTTGCTTTAGATTGTATGTACCCGTGTATATTTGTACAACGAAGTAAGAAGACGAGCAAGACGCTCTCCTGATTGTAAGAGATAACGCTGCCCATTATTAGTACAGTGCTACCCCGGATTTACAATGGTAAAATTCTGGGTGCACTACGCTTGCGCTTCTTACTTGAAAGTCATAAAATGTTAAAACTCTTGACTCAGTCCAGTAATTTCACTAACTACAGTGCCCTCTACACACGCACAGTATTCGTATATGTACATAATATGTTACCATAAAATTGTACGAACCGTTAGCTTATGATTAATCTAGTCAGATTATAAACTGTCGATAGCTTGAACCAAAAATAAAATTATCATTTGCAATTTAACGTCCAAATTTTCGTAAGTAAAAAAATCAACTAACTAAAGGGAAATATGATAACGTATGTATTATGTATACCTATATTTTCCCTTGAAGAAAGACTTTTCGAAACAAATCATACCCAATGTTTAACCTAACAAAAATTATAGTAGGTATGATATTTGTATAATTCTGGAATTTTCCCTGTAGGTACACGAATCTAAATAGGAGAGGGCTTGTGTTAGATGCCAAGAAATGCGGGTTGCGTAGGTGGGGTTTTCTGGAATCGACAGGACACAGCAATTCTATCCAAATAATGACTCACCTTCTTCAATGTTCTATGCTGCATAAAAGAGGATTTTCTTAGGACAATGAAAACTTCTCAAAGCACATAATATATCTAAAACTAATAATATATCTATATATAATTTATCAACATGATATATCTAGAGTAGAGATGCACCGAATATTCGGTTACTATCCGGTATCCGGCTTATCCGGCCCTTTTTTACTATCCGGCCGGATACCGGATAGTAATGTACTATCCGGCCGGATACCGGATAGTAAACTTGGTAGATTTTATAAATGGAATCTAATAAATAAAGACACAGTTGTAATTGAAGCTTTTTATTAATTTAAACAACTTTAACTTTTTATAATAAATCAATGATTTAAAGTGGTGGTAATACTGATAGTTGAAAAATGTGCTTATTTGAAACTGGTAATAGTAAAAAAATAAAAAATAATATTTCAGGACATTTCACACAGCGCCACCTAACCCCATATTAGGCAACTTAATGCTTGTATTATGGTGGTTAGGGTAACGGATATAATACTTATATATATATACTTTTCTTTTGTAAATACATACTTATAATAGATATTGAAACCACCCAGACCAGAAACAAATGTCTGTGGATCACAGAAACCTATGTCCCATGCGGGAATTGAACCCGCAACCTTCTGCGTTGCAGGCGGGTATTAGCCCACCGCGCCACAGAGGTCATAGTAATATGATTTAATTTAATATCTACCATAGGGAAACTCAAAATGTAGGTATCACACCGCCGGCCGAATATTCGGCGGCCGGATACCGAATATTCGGCTGGTGGTCGGGCCGAATATCCGGTATCCGGTATCCGGCCAAACAACTATTCGTTGCATCTCTAATCTAGAGACATTGGGTCCTTGGGGTCCGGGAGCTCACCGCATTTTCCAAACTTATCTGAGCGCTTGGTCGAGGCGACATGTGACCAAAATGCTGGGGTATATTTGGCCCAACGTATAAGTATTGCCATTCAACGTGCAATGCTGCCAGCATTCTGGGCACTCTGCCTTCTGACAGTGGTTTGGAGCACTTGGATTTTCTGTAGATTGGCTTGTGGCCGATCTGTGGTTAATAAAAGTGTTCTCAACTGCTGTAGTAGCTGTAGTATTGTTATTTTGTTTTTCTCAATAAAATAGTCTTTAAAATGTAAAAAAAAATAAAGAAAAGACCTATGTATGTATACTTATAACGGAAAAAAATATTTAATCAGCGTCCCACGGCTGGGCAAAAGTCATCTGTACTCTGTACCCCAGACCATTACTAACAAAACAATATACCTATCTACTAATTCATTTAAAAAGAAAAGAAGCCAAAAATTACAAAATACTCAGGAGACTCAGTCTTTTAACGGCACAGGAAGTTAGTAAAGTCAACATGGGGAAAGATTTTGCTACATTTTATCTTAGAAAAGAATTTCATTAATAATATGCTGCAAAAAGCTACATGAATAAAACTAGTTAAATAGGAGTAAAATTACATTTCAGTTAACACAAGCTTTGTCCAACAGTTTTGCCCGCTGAAAAGTAGCAAATATGTTACTTCATACAAAATTTCAGCCAAACATTTGAAATGAAATGAAAAAAAAAAATGAAATGAAAATAATTTATTGGCTCTATCTTACAGCTTAAGCTTACATAGTGAGTTAAGGTTTTAATGTAGGTACTCGCCAATGGGAACAGGCTCAGCGTTTTGTCAGATTAACCCTAGGGCTAACCTGACTACTGATTTTCAGCCTGCTCCCGTGCTCGATGCAGGTGTTATAGCCGAGAAATAGTCTCGGCGGGGTGTCTATATAATATGCTTATTTCTATGTCAAATGTTATTACTAACTACAATGTTTAATATATATTTCTAATTTTTGAAGTGAAAACTTCTTTAGCGGCGCTGAGCACTTTTTTGTATGGGTAAAAACTTTAAAACTCGCGTCAGGGTCACGTGATGCTGATCGAAAAAGCGTAAGATCGAGGGGAAGGGAGAGGAACTAGTATCTCTCACTCTTTCTACCGTGCCTGAGTGTGCTCTGCTCTGTTGATGGTGTAAAAGTCGTCGAAATAATGGATGGAAGTTGATTTTTCTGAGAGATAAAATTTAATGTAATATATAAATAACGATATAATATTATAAATAACAACATATAAATTGTCATATTTGTGTACGATAGCGCAATAAATAAACATTGTATTCTACCTCATAAATGATAGTACTTTTATACTTATAATTAAACACAATGTTAATATTGAAGTTTTCACTTCTGCCGGCACTCCCGGAGTGCTACCTTTTTTTTTTTTTAATATCTCTATTTATTACTCTATATTATTTGCACAATATGTGCAAATAAATAAATAATGTGTGTATATTTGCCTCTTTTTGACAAAGCAGTGGCTTGACGGGCCCTATATTTTCCACCATTTGATGAGAAGCTGTTAAAGTACAATAATAATTATTACAAGCTTTTATTTACTTTCACTTGTCCCGTTGTATGTCTGCAATCAAATCTTGCAAGATAAATTTAATCCACTTTCCGGTTTTCCAATTGAGCTGAAATTTTACATGTATAAATCGGATGACAATGCAATATTGTGAATGTAATGCAATATTGTAATCTAAATTATTATGACATGGAACTGATCTGATGGAGCTGGAAGGTGGCCATAGGAACTCCGTAATTAAACGACGCAACCCCATCGAGTTTGAGCTCGTTTAATTCATCTTACGAGTACTTTGGTGCTAGACAGTACTAAGCAAAGCTTGTTTTTAAAAGATGGACACTTGCATTATTAAAAAAAATACAATATGACATACCAATTTCCATACAACGTCTGTAGGCGGATTGTCATATGTAATAGATTATTATAATGTCTGTTATGGCAGCAACCTATATACCTATGGCTATATACGATAACGTCTGTAGACGGAAGACATATCAAACATTTCAGAATGTGAGCACTATGACCATTACGGCCATGGACGGTACCGTCTATAGGCGGGTATCATAACAAGCAGCGCAATAGAAGTGTGATGAGACATTGTCGGTGGGGGACGGTTGGACGTCGGACGTCGATGGACGTGGTGCCACATCGAAATTATATTTTTTACGCCTATCGACGGAGTGTCCATGAACGTGTTAAAAGTTAGTGGTAAAAGTTTTATTTTTTATTTTACTTGTTTTCTTTCTGACGGTAAAATCTAAGTAGCAACATTGATTTTGCACTCTGTGACATACAAGTACAAAATTACGTACACGTGTGAAATTCATACTTGGGTACATACCTACTTCTTATTGTTTTTCATGACGTTTCATCCAGTACATTATTATCTTCGTCCATGGTCTATGCGTAGAAATGAATAAATAAACCTACCTATCTGAACTCAACCGCTTAATTAAAATATCTCTGTTTGTATTGCTTAATTTGCAGAATTAATTAAATTTAACTGCCGTAGTTTAAACATAATACTCGAATACGAGGTACTTTGAGTTGGTAGAGTCGAAATTATGTAGTTACTTGAAACTTTGCCTGAACCAGTTTTTAAACATAAAGAAATAAAAAATGTATGTATGTAGATTTAAAAAATCGCTGCAGTATAATAGTGCAAAAAGCTAGGTATATTTTAGATTTTCAGGAAATCTATAAAATAATATTATTTACTGACAATATCCTCCTTATATTAAAAAATCGAAGGTTGACTGCATGGATATTTACTCGTAATTACCTACTTAGGATTTCACAATGATGTAAAATTCCAGGTCAAGAGTCATAAGTTGTTAAGACTCCTCAGCCCTGTAATTTCACTAGCTACAGTGCCCTCCTACCCAAAGTAATGTTTCCACCACAGATCACCGTAGTTTCCACCATAAATATGACGTCATAACGATAGTCACTAAAAACTTAAAATTAAAAATTTGGTAACAAAAATTTAAATCATATTTTACGCTTGATTTTAATTGAACATAATTGCAAAATGAATAAATTAAAAATATTTTAGTTTCAGTGTATTTTTTCAAAGCGCCATCTCTGGCTTCAAGCCTCAACTAACTCAAGTCCTTGTAAAGCAAGGAAGGTTTCAGTCGCGTTTTCAGCTTCGTTTCACGAACCATGTATGTGAACGTTAATACAATGTAGTACGGGCGGAAAATCATAGATGGCGCTGAACCTGAAACCCTGAAAACGGGTGCTTTGTAAAAAAATATTTCAAAATAAATTCACTACATATTATTATGTATTATAATTATTATGCAGTTAAAAATAAACATGAGTTATTAATCATTACTAATACATTTTAGCTTAGATTGATAGCGAAAAAGGCCCTACAATAATAGGGCCCATTCTTTATACATAATGTTTGTTACTACGCAGAGTGCGAACATTTTGTAAATGCTAGCCGTTTTCATACTCTATGAAAATTTTCTTTGCCTAACGCGTGTAATCCAAGAAATACTTATATTATAATTTATTATAAATCAATTGCTGTTAGTTTGTCTCCCAAAAACGCGCAAACGGGCTGGGCCGATGAAGCTGATTTTTTAAAAAAATGTTTGTCGTAGTCCAGGGTATGTTTAACCGGTGAGAAAATATATGGGAAAAATGCGATTTTTTTAAGGGCAAAATTGCGAAGATTTTAAGCAGTACAGAGTATATACCACGTCAACTAGTTTTATACATAAGTAGGTATCTCTATAATAATATTATGTATTACAAAAAAGTTTATCATTTCATTGCCACAAATCCACGTTCTATTAAAAAAGAAAACTCGATGCCAAATATTTCTTCATGGCTGATATCTAAATTCCTCTTATTTTATGACAGTTGTCACGTGAGATATTAATATATTATATAAAGCCGCGTGCGCACGTCGTAACAAATATGTCCGATCCAAACACTAACATCCAACATTCTGCTAGTTAGTGGTACACACGTGCGAATCAAGTGGTTGCGCATCATGTAAGGTAACCAATTTGTTCGTATGTGTGTATGCGGCTTACATATCTTGAAGACCAGGTACTGGTACTGGTTATATAATCCAGCTAAATGACTTTGTAAGTGCGTCACTCACATTAGCTAAGAATAATATTTAAATTTATAATATTTTTATTGGACAATATGTAATGAAAATTTAAGTCTTGGTTCGATTCGAGCTTTCCAGTGTTTTAGTTTTTCTGAGATTGTAAATGAACATAATTTATCGTCTTACATTTACTTCTCGTTAAGACACAGTGATAGTTTTATTAAAATCGGTTCAGTGGTTTTTTAGATATAAATTAAAACGAATGTAGTCGTTGCTTATTTAGATACTTTTTTTGGTTGATTTTTTTTATTTTACTTGTATTCGTTTTGTGAAATCTAGATATTACAGAATTACAAAATTGTGCGTAGGTGCTAGAGATGACATTTAATTGAAAAGGTAGGGAATAAATACCTGAGGGCTTACGTGATCTAGGGTGAAGGTCAGTCGATTGCCGACAACCTTTATTATTTATGGAACAGACGTGTCCGATATCAAACTGGGCACGCTACTTGTATCCACCTGAATTTGTGAACTGGGAATAAGCTTTTACCTGAGGCTTCGTTTTTTGTACAAGCAACATAATATTATAGATTAGCAGCACCACCTTTGATTTATTTTATTATTTGTTCTAAATAACCATAATTTATTTTTTAAAAAGATACTACGTTATGATGGGACCACCAATTTGAGAATAAAAATAAGCTGACCCACATAATTTATTGTATTTATTGTAAAAATAGCTGCGCCCAGCGGCTTTACCCGCCCTTCAGTGACCTACATATGTGTTAGTCCAGAAGCTATGTCTATGCCATATTTCAGCTCAATTGGTTCTCCCGTTTAGGCGTGAAAGGGTAACAAACATACATCCTGACATCTTTACATTCTTCCAAACTTTCACGTTTATATTAGTAAGATAAAAGTATTATTTCTGTTAGGTTTTTGTTTTTTAAATTATAATAATGAATTAAATTATAATAATTGGGAGTACATTATATCACTCCGTCTACCATGTTTATTTTATTTATTTGTTTACGTGGAGAAGTAAGAAGACGCGCAAGACGCTCTCCTCTGATGTTAAGAGATAACGCTGCCCATAATCAGTACCGTGCTACCCAGAATTTCACAATGATGTGCAAATCTAGGTGCACTGCACCAACGCTTCTTACTCAAGAGTCATAAGATGTTAAGACTCTTTAGCCCAGTAATTTCACTAGCTACAGTGACTACCTACCGAAGCACAGTAATGTGCAGTAATTTAGGGGTAGATATACTTTTATATAAAATTAAGGGACTTTTAATATAATACTATATAGGCCCACGTTTGACCACTTCCTGATGGAAAGTCCAAACACTCGTGACTTGAATAATTTCAAAGTTGTATTTCTCGGGAAAACGAATGATGGGACGGGGACTGGAGTATTGTAAATCACATAATTTAAATAGGTACATAAAAACAATATTTAACCGCCTTTGTACACATTTTGTATCCAACGAGTTTAAATTTTATGTTTCACTAGCTGCGCTCAGCGGTTTGACTCGAAGTATTTATGTAGCCTATGTGTTATTCCAGGGTCTAAGCTATTTCTATACAAAATTTCAGCTCAATCGATCCACCCGTTTCGGCGTGAAAGAGTCACAAACATCATGAAATCCAGACATCCATTCTTACAAACTTTCACGTTTATAATATTAGTAAGCTTTAACATTACGGCCCGTGACGTCACACCGGTCGATACTCACCTTAACATTGTGGCAGAAATAAGATTTTATGAGATGCACCTGGCAGTAAACCACACGACAGATTTTGGATTTCATGCGTCATAGTGTTTACAGCATCATATTTTATTGTTATGGTAACGGACGAATTATTGCGGTCGACTTCAAAAATATCTTAATATCTTGTTAACAAGCTTCAACCGTCCACTTTCTACGTATGACACATAATTTATCTGAGAACTGTAAACCGTTTAACAAATTATAATGTTTTGAAGGGTTGTTGAAGTATTTACGCGATTACATTAGAGTTATTATATTTCTCTCTATCTCTAATATTATAATACTAGCTGCGCCCAGTGGGTTTACCTGCTAAAAAGTAATACCCTAATGTGTTTTTCCAAGATCTTTTTTGGTTTGAGCTAACCACACACCAAGATTCAGCTAAATAGTTCAGCCGTTAAATTAAATAGGATTATACAGTCCACAGTTGACTTGTGCGCAGTGATTTCAAATAATAGGAACATTAAACGCTTCAAGTATGTCCCAGACTGACGCGATCAGCGAAGGCAGTCAGCAATCCAGTCAAGTCGGCGCAGCGGTAGCCAACCAACACTGACCGTGTCAGTCTGAAAGGCTCTTTTTTCGAGTTTTTATTTAGCTCCCCATGCCATTTATTTTTTTTAAATACACTTTTAAAATGTGAGCAACAATATTGTACAGGGTTTTTCTTGACTAATTTTCAAAAAGTTTATTCTATGAATTTATATTGCAAAATGTATTATGTAAATGTATTATATTGTAAAAGTGCGAGCGTCCTGCTGTATAAGGCCTCTTAAAAGCTTTCAAAAACGTTAGGTAGGTCAGTTTAATTTTGCAATCAGTCGAAGTTTATTTTTATTTGACACTACAATCGTCGTCTACTCGGTAGTCGATAGGGCTACGAGGTCAGAAGGTCACCTTTTATATTTTTGTATACAAAATACAATGACGAACTAAACCCTTTCACTGCCGAATAAAAAGGTGATATTGGAAGAAACATAATATTATGACTGTACTTAATAACATTAGAGAAATTAAAGATCATCTTCTTTTGTAGAGCAAATTGTTAAGAATTTAAGTTTCCGGTTGTCTTGCAGAAATTGTATATAAACTTTTAATAATTGTCCGGTTGTGGGTGTGTGGAGTATCTAGATATGCCATGTTTGTGTGTGTATGTGGAGTAAAGTATCTATACCCCTCATTTGTTTCTTTATTTTAAAGTAGTAGCTTTGAATTTTAGTGCAATGATGTTGCAATAAAAATGTGCACAAAAACTTGATCACAACACTGAGATTTATTATTTTCTAGAAAGAAAAAGGAAATATTATATACAATTTATGACATCAATAAAATATAGCAAATTCATTGCTTTATTTATTAGTATTACGCAGATATTATTATCACGTACAAGTGTGTACGTTGAATATTTATTTATAATCTTGATTTTCTTATAAATATTTAAGCAATAAAATCACACACAAACCTAAGCGACTTTTCCCAACCAACCAACATCAAAAGGAAGTCAAATGACACGGAAAGAATCTAAAATAAGCCATTCATAATTGGATTTCGTTGAAGGGTAGGAACACGTCGCAAGCAGACTGTAAAAAAAAGCCAGATACCGCTCTTCAAAAATACGATATAAACATTATCACCCTTATATTAGAGCACATCTCGGACACATTATCAACAGTTCGAACCAAAACGTTTTTTTTTATTAAATTAAAGCCAAAGAATTCGCTACTTACATCCGTCTTCCTCGAAACCTACAAAACAGGTATGTTCAAATCGAGAGTAAATTGGTTTTTACTGAACAGTAGTGGGGCTTATCTAGGGCCCCAGCGGTGCTCCAACTTATAGGCAGTACTTATCATTTACGAGCTGGTGAGATCGCAGTGAATTGCCTGTTTCGTCCTATTTATTAGCACATAATTAAAATTGAAATATTTGGGTGTACCTATAAGTAGATGTGAATGCAGATCTATCAACATATTTAATATATCAATTCGCTAACAGATAGTCTTGCTTGTGACATGAATTAAAAATGATTTTAAAATGTGGGTGAAGAATAGAATAGAATTGCATAGAATACTCTTTAAGCTCTTCTGAAGCTGCGAGCATCAGCAAAAAATTTAACATATTATTCCTAAAAGTCGTCACTGCATGGAAAAACTATGGTAACAGCGTTAGTTTTCTCTTCTGAGCGCGGTGAGCGGTGTCTACCTTCAACAGCACTTGGTCGCAAGTTAAATAAGTTTACACTGCAACGCAAACTTTGCGGGCTCTGAACGTGACCTGACTCCTTCGATCCAAGGATTACTCTAATACTAAATGATTTGACTTGTCACGTGTGACGCAAATACTAATTTGAATTCAATCTGGATCAACTATCAATAAAGATAGACGTAATCAATATTGATTTGGAGATAAGACAGCTAATCTTAGGAACTAGAAACTAATCTATCTTCATACCTAGACAACTACGAGATTAGATGAAGATTTCTTTAGTGCTAAATACAGGAGGATATATCGACCCTTCGATTCTTATCTAGACTTACAAGGGTTGGATGTCTTAAGGGAGTGTTTTATATTATCTTTAACATACTTTAGGAAAGATATAACTCGAAAGGAAAGACTAAAGCAAATAATAAATCACTTATGTGAGAATATTATTAGTATGAACTATGATCCTCACAAAAAAGTGCTTTATGAATTCAAGGTTTAAATGTTAGTCAAGGTACAAAAAGTTTGCTAAAAAATCAAAAACAATGCAGACGCTGCAATTCGGGAGTTCAAGGATGTAAAGTATTAATGTAAATCCAACAAACTATTATAATAAGTATTATAAGACTTATTTTTACTTCGTTGTGAGCATCCCATCTGTCTGAGAAGTAGATTTTTTTGGCCAGAATGCGTTGATCGCCATAAAGACTATTTATTGAAAATTGCCAAGATCTGGTCGTGACGTGAACAAAACGAATGGTGACCACTTTTTCCCAAATAAACACTGGAATGTTATGACGGCAAACGAAGTTTGAACGATCGATCGGATTTTATATTCTTTGATTCGAGAGATGGTAAAATAGAGAGATAAATGTAGAAGTGGTTATCGGGAATAGTGCTCGTGAAACGTGACTTTGAATAAAAATATGTAATAGAGGAAGAGTGCCATAACTCTTTCAGCTGTCTATTATTCCATTTGAGTTAAAGAAATGCGACAACTATGCAGAGAGTGTGCAGAAAGTTTTGTTGAAGTTGATTACATAGGGTATTTGTATCTTAGCCTAGAAGGGTTTTAACTCTATTAAATTGTAGGTTGTTTCCATGGACGTTGATATTTTGCTGACAGGTCCAATTTAAAAATGGTTTGTAATAAACCTAAGCATTTAGGCTGTACCCGTACATTCAGGTATAATAATAATTATTACGACAAATTTATGTTCTTCTTCTTCTCTTCGAGTCGAAATGGGTTTTTTTAAAGATCTATATATATAGCTGCTTGGACCAATAGGTGGACAGAGTTTTGTTATAGTTAGGTACGTTTTTATTTAAAACGTAACTTTTATCTTCACTAGTCTTAAAAAGAAAATCTCATTAAAGTACTGAATCAAGATTGCACCAAACACAATGTAGCATTTTTAGTTTATAGTGTAATCGTTCGGTTTAATGATTATTATCTTGACCCGAATAGAAGTCGTCAATCTAAGAATGATCCATGTAGTGAAACTACGTTTTCATCTACCCACGTTTATGAGAGGTATATTGAAGTAGGTAATCGTTTTTTAACGAGTCATATGACAAAAAATATTGACTTTATTGGTGGTTAGGTACTGTCACCTAGTAATCCTTCAAACACTATTATAAAAGTACTAGCTAATCCCGCGCGCACTTCGTAGCGCGTGACCTGCAATCTATAAAGTGATAATTTTGTTACAACCATTTCGTAAATGATTTGATTTCTATCCCCGCGGCTTTGTGGGAACTATATTCGCTCCCGCTCTGGATTGTGAAGACTTCAACAAAACTACATAGAATATAAGTATATCTATGCAGTTTTGTTTCGCTACCGCACCGCAGGAAACAATCCTGTGTCCTTTCCTGGAATTCAAAATATCTCCATACTAAATTACAGCTACATCAATTTAGCGTTTATTAATTGCCTTCACAAACTTCCTAAAAGTACCTTATAACTACAGAAACTTAATTCACACTCAGTATATTAGATTACACTTAGTATAGCGAGTCCCCGAAACTCTTCCCCTCGCCCCTCAACCGCGCGAGAGGTGCGGCGCTCGGGCAGAATTCGGGCGCGGGTGGATAACATCCCCCGCACCCGCACCCAGTTAGTGGTTGACTGACCGTTAAAGACATATGACGTGTCGCTCGAGCGACGCCACCCTCGCCGCGACCGTCCATTTTATATGTTACGGTTTAGTTTAGTTAATTTTTGTAACTTTCATGTCGTGTTATGTGTTTGTTGACATAATACAGTATATTTTTATAGCGATCAGTGTTTTTTTTATTTATTTTGGTTTAAAACTCTACCTGGTGCGCTATAAAAATTGGCGCTCCAACGTGCAGCGGTTCGTATCCGCGTAGTGCATGGTGTTTTTTTTATCGAGTCGAAAACTTGTGTTCGCCCCGCCCCTTCGTTTGGTACCGGCGTCAGTGTTCTCGTGTCCCGCAGACGCCGGACTTTCGACGGACTTCCGAGCGCGTAGGAATAGCCCGTCGAACGAACTTGCGGTAGTGCAGTGACTTTTTCGAAGTGTTTTTTGTGTTCACCTGTTGTATCAGTACGTAGGTATTAAAACAGGACACCTAACTATTTCGTGCCGTGAACATATTATGGACTGTGCAGTGTTTGCTCCATTATAGATGTGTTGGACGGTTATAGCTAGGAGTGCATTCTGTCGTGCCTATTGTATCCGTACTGTGTGGACTTGAACAAAACTTCGGACATTAAATTTGATTTTTTTTTAAATAAAAAGTTAAAATTTTAAATATTTTGTGCTGAATACAAAATTTAAATATTCTGTGGAATTTTGGGATTTTACTTTAATAACTATTCGTCGAAATTTTGAACTTTACTAATTTAAATTATACAGTGGAATTCTGGACGTTACAAATTTTAAATATTATTGTGTGTATATTGGACGATAAAGTAAGTGAACATTATTTGTTTTTTGTAATTGAAAATTAGTGAATTTCGGACGGTATAAAGTTTTATTTCGGACTTAGTGCTAAAGTGTTAGTGCTTAGACTTCGGTTAAGACCTAAAATTCTTAGTTAATCGTTTGTGACGGAATTTACGATGGTGTTAACGCGATCTCGCGCGGCGAGCCCGTCCCACACCGGGGCTGCGTCCACGGACGCGGCGCCGCCTCCGCCTGCGGAGGGCCGCCGTGAGCCATCACATGGCGCTGGAGCGTGCAGCGAGCGCGCGGCCGGGCCTGCGCCCGCGGCCGCCGCGTCGCCTCTCCACGCCGCTTCGATCGCGGGTGCGCCGCCAGCTGTTGGCGCGCCCGCCGCCGCGCCTTCCGCCGCCGTCATGATGACCAACGAACAGCTGCTACTGCTCATCAACAGGCTAAGTAGAGAGCCTTCGGTAAGCAGCACTCATAATCGTAATAATAACAATTTTGCAAAATGTACCGCACGCTTCGACGGTGAACAGTCATCCGACGTGTTAGCGTTTATCGATGCGATAGAAACATACAAAGATTGTGCCGGTGTTGAAGACGATATCGCATTGAGGGGGTTATCAATGTTACTAACGAAGTTAGCTGCGACTTGGTGGCAAGGTGTCAAGGCTTCGACCGAGACTTGGGCAGATGCAGTGACGGCCTTAAAGAACGCTTTTGGCCCGCGTCTGCCGCCTCACCAAATTTATAGAAAAATATTTGAGCGTGAGCAGCGTCAACATGAGCTCACTGACATGTTTGTCTGCCACCTGCGCGCTTTGATAGCTCAGTTGCCCCCGTCTTCTCTGACCGAGGAGGTACAACTAGACATGGTGTACGGACTTCTTAACGTCCGCATCCGAGAAAAGGTACCTCGCTCTACTTTTAAAACATTCGGAGAACTTCTGACGTGCGCTAGACGAGTAGAGGAAATATTAAGCGAGAGACTCCCGCCGTCTACCTCTAATTCGTCGCCTCCTTCAGAACCTGTGAGAACATCGACGTCGACGGGTAAAAAGCGCTCTCACTGTGTTTTCTGTAAGCAGTATGGCCATCTAAGGGATATTTGCCCAAAATTAAGAGATAGAACACCTAAAGATGCAGCCGGCGCCGATGGGGTTAAGGAGAAACCTACCATCACGTGCTTCGGGTGCGGGGCACCCGGGGTCATTCGTTCTAAGTGTATTACTTGCAAGGCAACTAAGGAAACTGTCGCGTCTGCCTTTCAGTCTGTGTCCGCGAGTGCCGCCACATTAAATTCGCGAGTGCGACCCGTAGTCAGTGTAAAAATTTATGGCCATGAGGCAAAATTAATAGTGGACACTGGAGCAAAACTCTCAGTAGGAAGTGTTAGTTTAAGGACTCATTTATGTAATAATAATCATAAGTTTGAAAATGTTTATGTTGATCTTAAATACGCGGACGGTCGCCAGTGTGCACAAACTGTCGAGGTTGCACACGTAAACGTTTTGGTGCGAGGGGTGGAGTACATGGTGAGCTTCATAATGCTCCCAAACGCGACTGAAAGCTTACTCGGCATGAATTTTATCCAAAGCGTTGGTATGATATTGGATTTTAATTTAGGAGTTTGGCACGTGAAACATGATACGACGCCTCAGTCGCTATGTTTTGAACACGCGTCAAACCAGCCGGTCAACTGCGCGTCCGTGAGCCTCCGCGGAGACGAGGGCTCCCACCTGCAGCCCATGGAAAGGGATAAACTATCGCTCCTCCTAAGTGTCAATGAAGACATTTTCACTCCAGGGGGAGGCCCTACTGAGTTCGCAATGCACCATATCGATACGGGAAACGCTGCTCCTATCGCTGGACCTCCGTATCGCGTTTCCCCGGGGAAAAAAGAAATTATTCGCAAAGAATTAGATAAGATGTTAGAAGAAGGCGTGATTGAAGAAGCGGAGTCCGAATGGGCTGCGCCCGTGGTCCTGATACCGAAGAAGAATGGGGAAGTACGCTTTTGCGTGGATTATAGAAAATTAAACCACGTGACCCGTTCTGACCACTACCCTATACCAGTAATAGACGAACTATTAAAATGCACAAAGCCTAATTGTGTGATGTCGACCATAGATTTAAAGGCTGGTTACTGGCAGACGGTAGTGGCGCCAGAGGACCGACATAAAACTGCATTCACTACGCCTTTCGGAAACTTTCAGTTTCGCCGGATGCCCTTCGGTTTGAAGAACGCGCCGGCCACATTTCAGCGCTTGATGGACCGTATGCGGTCTGGCCTTAAAGATGTGTGCGTGCTTTCTTACCTTGATGACATTCTGGTTCTATCTGAGGATCTGGGTCGCCACCTGGACGACCTGCAGCAGGTCTTCAACCGACTTCGCCTTTTTAACCTACGAGCAAATAGAGATAAGTGCGTCTTTGCTCGGGAGAGAGTCACTTACCTCGGTCACGTGATCTCTTCTCAGGGTATTGAACCCGACCCTACGAAGGTGGAAGTTGTGGTGAACATGAAGCCTCCGAAGAACTTGAAGGAATTGAAGACCTTTTTGCAAACCTGTTCCTGGTTCCGCAAGTTCATTCCGAAATTCTCCGAAGTGGCACGCCCTCTCACGGATTTGACGAAGAAGGATCGACGCTGGCAGTGGGGGGAGAACGAACTCCAATCTTTTGAAGAGCTGAAGGTTCGTCTCTCTACGAGCCCCATCCTCCGCCAGCCAGACTTCAATGAACCCTTTATCTTACGGACTGATGCTAGTGCCTTTGCTTTGGGTGCTGTCTTATTGCAAGGACCCAACCCCACGGATGAGAGACCAATAGGGTACGCCAGCAGATTGCTGACTCCGGCGGAGCGCAATTACCATACTACCGAGCGAGAGGCTTTAGCGGTTGTATGGGCGTTGGAAAAGTTCCGGGACTACGTGGAAGGAGCTCAGGTCCAAGTGGTCACTGATCATCAACCGTTGAAATGGCTACTGACATTAAAGACGCCTAGTGGCCGTTTAGCCAGATGGGCTATGACGATACAGTCATATGATATCGTAATCGGGTATACTCCAGGCCGAGTAAATGTTGTCGCCGACACACTGAGTCGTCCTGTTATCGACGAACCTCCTGAACCCAGCTCGGAGACCTACAACATTTGTCCTGTAGTTGTGGACCTACCACGGCGTGGGCCCAAGGACATTCGCGACGCCCAACTGGAAGATCCTGACATTACCAAAATCATCGCAGACTTTGAGAATCCTGACAATCCGGACTCTGCACTCCGCTGGACAGACAGGGGATATTACCTGTCTCAAGGCGTCTTATATCGGTGCGATCCTGATGGAGAGTCAGAAGAACCTCAGCTAGTGGTGCCGGAATCTTTGCGTGCAGAGCTTATGCAGGAGCTACACGATGCGCCCACTGCTGGTCATCTCGGAGTTGAACGAACGTTGAAGAAAATTAAGGAAAGATTCTATTTTAAAGGAATGCGAACTTACGTGACTAACTATTTAAAATCTTGTGATGAGTGTCAAAGATATAAAGCTACTAACCTGAAGCCAGCAGGTCTTCTTCAGACTCCAGTGCTGCATCAGCGCTTCGAAGTATTGGCTATGGACCTTTTTGGTCCTCTTCCTGAGGGAGATAAGGGAGAAAAGTGGATCTTCCTGGTGGAAGATACCGCTAGCCGATGGGTAGAGTTATTTGCGTTGTGTGACTCCACTGCTGAATCTTGTGCTAAGGTTCTAATTGAAGAAGTTTTTCTGCGATTTGGTTTGCCACGACGGGTTGTTTCTGACAATGGAAGTCAGTTTGTTTCGGCAGTCATGCAAAAAGCTATGTACGTTCTTGGAATCCAGCAATCGTTAGTCCCCGTGTACCATCCTGAGGCCAACCCAGCTGAGAGGAAGAATAGAGAACTGAAGCAGTTGCTCGCTATTTTGGTAGGGCCAGAACATCGGCGATGGCCTACTGTCTTGCCTGCTGTGCGATTCGCCTTGAACAGCGCTCCTAATATAGGAACTGGTCATTCGTCTGCCTATTTGACTTTTGGCTCGGGAACTGCGCTCACCGTTTACTGTTCACACGGACATACGCGCAATTGTTGCGGAAGAAAACTTCGTCCCGCAAATAACGCCTTACTTGAAGGAGTTTTCCCGTATCCTCGTTGACGTCAAACAACGGGTGGAAAACCAACAAGATAGACGAAAGGAAGCAGGTGATCGTCGACGTAGAGATGTGCCACCTTACCAGGAGGGAGACCTCGTCTTGGTGGAGACTCATTTCGCGAGCAATGCTGCGAAAGGATTCACAAGCAAGTTCGCTCCGCGACGCGAGGGACCGTATCGCGTCTCTAAAATTGTTTCCCCGACGTCTTTTGAAGTCGTTGACGCTACCGGAGCGATCAAAGGAAAATATCATGCCAGCGCTTTGACTCCTTATGTAGGTACCGACACCCCGGTTATACATCCGCGCCGTCGCGGTCGTCCAGCCAAGCCACGGTCGGGTCGACCTGGTGACTTGGAGGGGGAGGTTATAGCGAGTCCCCGAAACTCTTCCCCTCGCCCCTCAACCGCGCGAGAGGTGCGGCGCTCGGGCAGAATTCGGGCGCGGGTGGATAACATCCCCCGCACCCGCACCCAGTTAGTGGTTGACTGACCGTTAAAGACATATGACGTGTCGCTCGAGCGACGCCACTCTCGCCGCGACCGTCCATTTTATATGTTACGGTTTAGTTTAGTTAATTTTTGTAACTTTCATGTCGTGTTATGTGTTTGTTGACATAATACAGTATATTTTTATAGCGATCAGTGTTTTTTTATTTATTTTGGTTTAAAACTCTACCTGGTGCGCTATATTAGTGTAATTAATATCTGTCGGAAGATTCAGTAGTTAGGGTAAGATAGAAAGTGGGGAATAAATCGATAAAATATGGTAATATTGGGAAGATTAAAGAAAAACCAATCCTCCCAAATGATGAAGCCGCATACAAATGACATTTTTTGAATATATTATTACTTATTGGCGATGACTACAAATTACGACGTATTTCGGGGTCTTCTGACAAAATTGTGTTCACCTAGGCCACTTATTTAGTAAAGATCGTTTTATAAGAAGGTATGTGTCGTATGACGTGAACTTTTTTTAATGTTCACATGAATACTGCAGGGCTATTCACTTATCGGTTAGGGAACCGAACCGAATACTGAATTGTCAAAAATGTATGAAATGACGTGACATGACTTGTCAGGCTGTATCTATATAATATGTCATTTCATACATTTTTGACAATTCGGTATTCGGTTCGGTTCTTTCACGGATAAGTGAATAACCCTGCAGGTCATTTTTACACTAAAAGACTCGTGAGTATTTAAATACTCACGAATCGTTTAGTGTAAAACAAAAAAAAATCTAAAAATAATAAAAAATTCTAATATAATTAAAGATGAATCTAAATTCATCTTTGTAAATAAACGACATAAACTCACTTGTATTTACTTTGGCTTCGTGCTAACTGTTTCGATCCCGTACAAGGATCTTCTTCAGGGAGGTAGCTGCGGTTACGCGCCGGCGTCCACGCTCCATATTGCACTGACCCCGCATAGTAGTGCTAGTAATAGTATCTATTCTTTGGTAGTGCTATGCGGGGCGTAAAAGTGAGTTTATTCCGTTTATTTACAAAGAAGAATACTGGTCATCTGTTTATTCAGACCTACAATCCTCAATTTGGGAAACACAAGCTTGAAATCTACTTAGGCAGTGTGCAACATGATATTTACAGACTGCTCGTGCAGCCAAATTCAACTGTTTGAATTTCACCGCGCACCCGACCGCCCAAAGCGGTTGTCCAACAGTTCGATAGAATCCGAATACGTTTACGTAGAAGACTTTAGTTTGCTTTGCATTCGCTGCTAGAAGAAAAGAAAGAAAATAAAATATAGAAAATGTAAGATGTAAGTATAATGAGAAGATGTAAATACACATCTATAGAAAAAAAACAACGAGCAAATTACTTTACCTACCCAAAAAAGAGAAGTTATGTATGCCACAAATCGGCCCCAACTTAGCATAGTGCACAAATGCCGCGAACGGCGAACAGTCAATATTAACTGCTTCAAACTGTCCTTGTATGACCGATTTTAAATATTATACATTTATACATAATAATGTATTGGTTTTAAATACACATTTATTATAATACACTTAGGACGACCGCGGTGGGCGCGCGCGGTGGGCTATTACCCGCTTGCAACGCAGAAGGGTTCGATTCCCGCATGGGACAAATGTTTGTGTGATCCACACAGGTACCTATTTGTTTCTGGTCTGGGTGGCTTTCAATATATATTATAGGTATGTATGTATTTACAATAGAAAAGATAAGTATTATATCCGTTATCCTAACCACCATGACACAGGCATTAAGTTGCTTGGTCTTAGCTTGAGGTTAGGTGGCGCTGCGTGTAATGTCCTGAAATATTTATATTCATTTATTTATTATTCTTTTCAATATTTTTAAATGACACTAATAATTACGAGTATGTGTACCTCTACAAACATTATGTAAAAACAATGGAACGTGCTTTCTAAAACATACACATAAGTAGTATAGTCGTATTATATTATGTCAAAAGCACCAAAGCGAACCTAGTAATTCGAAATATACGAGTAAATGAAACAATTTGTAGATAAGCTTCTACAAACAAGAATTTAATTCACGTTTAATATTGTATGGACGGTATTTTAGGAGCAAAC
Source organism: Hemithea aestivaria (assembly GCA_947507615.1). NCBI lineage: Eukaryota > Metazoa > Arthropoda > Insecta > Lepidoptera > Geometridae > Hemithea > Hemithea aestivaria. The sequence goes on along the minus strand of OX382325.1, from coordinate 8,855,611 downwards.
GTGGCGTGAACGTATTAATATAATTGCTGGGTGCGTGGCAAGCTGATATTCATCAAATGTACAAATAAATAAAGTGCTTCACATTTTTTGTACGTCTACTAACACTTACACAATAATAAATTTGACATCATGTTTTCTAGCTTTACATGCAGCCATTTGGGAATATTTATTCATCCAATTATTTTCTACTTTTGGACTTATACATATTATTTATTACGCAACATTTTATGTTAAACAATTTTTTTGTCACTTTTAATATTGTAGGTAACAAGACTTGGATTCGATAAATCAAGAACAGCAATAAATAGCACATGATGGGAAGACCTATGCCCAGCAGTGGAACGCTGAATCCGGCTTTAAATTTCTTACTTGCAAGCCTTGTAAAAATGTGAATCGAAATATATAAAAGGAAAGAGCTGACTGATATATCAACGCACAGCCTAAACCACTGTACTGATATGGCTGAAATTTGAAACACAGATTATAAGTTTTATCATACCGGTTTTAGGACGTAGAAGAAGAAAGCAAAAAAAGGAATTCTGCAAGCAATATAATATTTATTATTGTAAAACTATTAAATTTGTACGAAAACTTACTTATTTACAGAATTGTATTCAACACTTCTAGTAATTTCCCTATTTCCTTGATAGAGTAGTCTAAATTTTTTTTAATAAAAAATATGTAGAAAATACGCATCCCCGTTCTAATATTAGAACATCAACATACTCGTATAAATACATTTATTCGACACGGAAGTACCTAGTTAACACCGCGCTATTACTTATTCATTAGAATGCGTCTTATAATCATGTAGGTGCGCACTTAATGTCAAGGAGATCCCTTCGGTAGAGATTTAGACCCATAATAGTTACTAGAGCTTAGCTTAATTAGTGCAGGGTGGCTTAATTACCGTTGCTGGCCTCTATAAAGTGACTTGAATACAGTTTTATTATTTAAGGGGCCGCCATCAAGGGTAATAAAGGGTAAGTTCATTTTGCAACGTTGCGAACGCAAGGTAATTTAGTATAAGTCTTGCTTGGCTGAAGTTTTTGCCCGATCACTTCCGAAAGCTACGCTTTAGAAACGATGACTCTAGAAATTTCAGTGTATAGGTGTGAGTATGCGTTTATTTTAAGCTTACCTAAAAGCTTTTTAAAATGTTAATAGCGTTTTAACAAATACCCAACTTTATTGCTTTAGATGCCTGTTATCATGTGTGCATTTTTTGTATCAAAATTTTCATAAGAATTATTCCATATTGTACGTTTTTAATTTTCATGTGTTTATTCTCTACTAGGATGTTCTTTACTAGACTCGGCATAATGTAGCAACTTCTTCATCAGAAAAATCTAAACCGATATTGATACAATTTTGATGAGTTGATAAATAAATATTAATGCGTTGTGCTGAATTATGAACCTTTTCTCTGTTTCGAATTGAGTTAAAATGTACCAGTACCTATATCAATAAATAAATTGTAGCAATGACTATATGTAGCCAAAAAATCAATACGCTAATCTTTAAATAAAAAATGAGATCCATCCATTTTTATCGGCAACTCTAATTAGGTAGACTCTCCAACAGAATGTAGCTATACGACAACTCGTAACTAAAGTTCCTAAAGGTGGCCCCGTCATTATCTGCGTCGCGTCGGTTTATTGCCTAACTCTAACTTTGTCTAAGTTACAGGCGCAGTATATTCCCGGTTAGTGACGGATCAAGGATTTATTTTCATTTAAGGGGCTCAATAGCGGTGGTAGGCGCGGATTTAGTCAAGGATTTTCAAGCTTACAATTAGCTATGAGTAGTTTTTCCTCTCACTACTAGTTGGAGGCGCTTTGCCTTCGGATAGTTACCAAGCGGTCGTTATGACCATGTTCCGATGATGTTCACTGAAGATGTGCAGGTTTTATCCAGCGTACTTGACCTTATAAAGGTCGCCGGAAGACGCTGGATGCAGGTCGCTTCCAACCGGTACATATGGAAGTCCAAAGGGGAGGCCTATGTTCAGCAGTAGACGTCTTACGGCTGAGATGATGATGATGATGACTTGACCAACAACACATTGCCAATACCACTGATGAAATAAATATATCTATAGGCAATGATAGCTGCTCATCATCAGGCGGGCCGGCAGGGAATAACCTCGCTAACAGGGATAGTGAACAACTGAAAAATCAGAAAACTGTTGCATTTTGACTTTGGAAAAGTAAGCTTGGTGTGTGGTAAGGATAGGATTTGACGGATTGCTTGGGGCCTAGCCCTATTCTATTTCCGTCACTGTTCCCGAGCATAAAACGTAATAGGTCCTATAATCATCCAGCAGGTACATATTTACATAATTGCAAACGTCTGAAGTACCGGTGACCAGGTTAGTAATAATCTTGAGCATAAAATATTACCGTCTCCGGCGTTCGCTATTACGCTTAACGTCTTGGGGCTCTGTAAATACTTGGGTATTAAAATGAAGGCTGTGCTTTTAAAAGGGTACGCTTATGAAAATTGTGTCGCAGCTTCATTAATTCATTGATTGTACGTAGCGACATTGGATACGCACTACCGTTATTTTTAAGGAAATGTACGAGTGGATGGTTTTTTAAAATATTTTTATTAATTAGGTAGGTATACTAAATAGGCCAACGCTTTATCCCACCTAGAAAGGTATCTTCACTCGTGCTTTTAAGATTGCCAAGTGGTCAGTGGTATAACTCGGAAAATACGGATGATATTATATTCCACATTAATGCCGTCGAAAATACGACCACCTCCTATCAAAAAAGTACAAGCAAAATGTTTGAAACGGACAGTTGGTAGCGCCACTAATTATATGGAAGGAGATTGACGAAAAAGCTGAATATTTATTGCCTTTTTACAAAAAAAAAAATACAGCATACAATACTGCAAATATGAATGGTCAAGCCGGTAGTGTTGTCCACATAGGCGTACTTTCCTTGCGACGATTTTCTTAGGAAAGGCCAGGCCAAGAGTAACCACAATCGGCGAGCTTGTGTGAAGAATGGGATGAAAGTTGAAGAAGGTGTGTCACGGTCGTACCAAGTGGAGAGAAATAGTCTCTGCCTACCCCAACGGGAATCAGGTGTAATTTTCTGTATGTATGTAGGTATGTTAATGAGAAATTTACATTATTGAGCCGATGCAATGGCATCCACAAACAGTTCGCTAATGCTAATACCAATATGTAACAACGTGCTAATCTAATGTGTTATAATGATTTAATGCATAATACCAACTTATACATTGCACCAAATCTTTTTAAATAGGTACCCAAGCCTAAAACTTCTTGCTCGCCTGCATATTCCTGAATTGGTCAGTTTGATTCCAGATAATAAGAGAAGTCTTGACGGATGCCTTTGAACTACGCGTCCGATCATTCATTTCGAATTATAATAATACTCGTATATGATAACGTATACTGCAAACATCACGAACCTTTAAATTACTTCAGCTCCTTTGTCTTCCCTGTAAACAAAAAGATGGCAAACGGATGGTAATCTAAAATTAAAAAGGATCTTCAAATTAATTAGCACTTGATTAACAAAAGGACTAAGACTGCTTATGACATTTTGTATAATTTGAGTATACTCGTACCTCGAAAAATGAAAATGTGATAGACCTTTTGCCAGTTTACTTTTATCGTCTCTAAGTAAGACCTTTTCAAGGCAAATTCTTCACGAAAATGATTGGTGTAAATTCATTCGTTCACCTCTGAACTCTATACAGCCATACATTGCATCTACAATCTTCAAGCATCACATGAGTATAAAGATCGCGTGATGATTGTGGACCTAATGAATGGACGTTTTGTATCTCAACCAATGCAGGGTGCATTCCGAACAGAGTCTTAATTTATTAGAATCAATAAAAAAGGAAGCGAAACTAAGAAAATTAAAAACAGCCGTTAATGGCAGCAGTTCGTCGAACAATTTTGTACCTGCGGAGAAAAGTTCAGAACTTTGGAACTGAACGAATGAACGAACTTTTCCAATGGTACCTATGTAAGGAATTCTTCAACAGCAGCTTAAAAACCATTTATCCGAGACTTGCTTATCACCTTAACTCAGCATAAAGTTTTATTGTTATAACTTTGAAATTGGATCGAAACGGAACGACGCATAAATTAAATGGAGAAGATTAATATTATCATTATCCATCCGGTGATCGGAGTGTTAAACTGGGCGTTCATTGTAACAGTTTATGGCCGATTGCAATAAAAATGAAACGGTCTGTGAAGTTCAAGCTGAAAGCAGATTTTTCAGTCTGAATATTTTGTTAGGTACGTGAATGAGCTTTCTCTCTTTAAACTGTCATTGTTCCATTTCGTATCTAATAATTTTGCTACACAATACGGTTTTGCTCGCTAAAAAGCCTATGAGAATTCTATGGTCTAAACTGCCCTAATATAAAAATTCAAGTCAATCGTTCAGCCGTTGGCATGTGAGGGGAAACAAACTTCCTGATCTTTACCTATTAGGGTATTTTTTTATCAATATAAATCTTGAATATCAAATATCAATTTTTATGCGTGTCTACATCATATCAAAGAAATTATTTATAGAAGAAAAACAATCTAAATACTTAAATTATCAAGTTTTAAGCTCTTGTTTTCTACGTAAACTACACACTAAGAAAATTTCAAAAGTTAGAAAATAGTGTAATATAAACTTTCAGATAAATATGTTTTCATCATAACGTAAGTTATAATACAAGATTAACGTTACTCTGTTAGGCTAAATAATTATCCGTAAAGTGGAGCAAACTTTTTTATTACAAAGTTTATTACAGCGGTGCGGTGTAAATTATGGCCGAGTTTAAACTAGACAAACAATTACCCTTTTAAGGTTATGTTATGTACACGAGCTTTTCTAATTACTTCATAATAGGATAAAAAGAAGGAGGGTCTCAAGTCGACCGAATTTTTATGTTAGAAAGAAGAAAGAAAAGAAAGAAAAAACATTTATTCGACAAAAACACAAGTAACAACAAAAAAAACAAAATTATTCATTACCTATACACCAACACAAAGACAAATAAATTCTAAACGTTAATCTACTTATGACTACATAATATAGAGCTAAAACAATGAAAAAACAAAGAATGTCTAAAACTATAATTGTCCTGGCCTGTGAGGTTGTGCGTCGGTGTACCCATACTATTACATGTGTATCGCCGAATAGGTGCTAACTCAGCATGTGCTGGAGTGAAACACCCAGCGCTGATTTTCAGTTAGCACCCATTGTTATTTTTTTATGAAGTAGAATCCGGGAAGGGTGCGCCCGAAAAAGGTTTGGATGAACTGTGTGAAAGAGGATATGCGTGCTAGGGGAGTGGATGAAGATATTATGACTTATAACAGATGATAGTAGAATAGAGAAGAAAACGTGTTATGCCGACCTTACCAAATGTGTGATAAGGGCAAGAAGATGATGTTAGGAGCCATGAGTTACTTTATTGTTTGTAAAGAAATATTTCTTTTCTTTGTGTAGTGAAACTAAACTCAATCAGGTGCTTTACAGACTTTTTTTTAGAAAATAGCAAAGAAACTATGTCGCAACTTTCTGGAAACTCTCTCTCTTCTCTCTCATACAAAAATAGTTGCAGCAATCAACTAAACTCTTCGATTGGACCAACTGAAGAGTTTCGTGGATTGTCGTAACTTTGTATACCTTTTTTTTCCCGGGGAAATGCTTTACGCATACCACCCTGAGCCGTTTTAACGCTAGTCCAGGGTGGTTATGTGGGACTCCCCGCCGGAGAAACCGGCGGTTATACCCACTAAAACCCCGGGGTCCTTCCAGTCGCTGTTCTGCAGGGACGACGAAGGTACGCTCTCGCATTCTTCTCCGTCGTCCCGGAACTTTGTTTACCTACATGAAAAAAAAAACCAAAAAGTTTCGACATGCAGTTGCAGTGCCAGTTGCTCCAAAAGTTACTCTGTCTGGAAAGCCATTTTTTTGACTCAGGAAAAATGCGTTTTGCATCATCAACCTGCACCCCAAAAACCTGGGGTGTTCCTGCCGGACGGCATAATGGCGGGCCAGCGGGTACACCGAAGCACTCATCCGCGGCCTCTTAATATTAAAAAAATAAATAAGAACGAAATTATTTAAAAAATATTCCTTAGTTTTTTGTCAAATTAGAGATTCACTATTATAGTTTTGGCTAAGTGGCAGTGCTTTTTAAACGTAATTACAGCTATGACAGATATGTGATTGAAGATGCGTGAATAATGTTCACAATTTGTCAGCGAAAGACCATTTCCATTAAATCAGGACGGTTTCTTAGATGTATCATCGTAATATCAATTTATCATTCTAAATAATTCCTGTGTGAAGTCGATGAGAGCATATTTATGTACATAATATGACAGATTTATTCCATATATAAGTCAACGAGTATTTTTGTCTTGTGCTAGTTTAATGATGATGAATGACCGTGTGTATGAAACTTAATGGAAGCATGAAATATGGGTGAAGCTAGAGTGGCCATGATTTAAAAAGTTTTATGATAGTGTATTTTTTTAAATTCTTCTTTTCGGTAACTATAGAATGGTACAATTTTTTTTATTGAATCATAACATTTTTTTAAACAAGAATTTAATTCAATTAATATTGAAGAAGTGTATCAATAAGCGTTCTTATTTAGCATCGATGAATTACGTAAACTAATCCATGCCTGCCAAAATTAACAGAATTTCCTCATGAAAACGGTTCAGACGCCAGACAATAGATATTTAACAGACTGACTGAAATTTTTATCATTGTATCACTCTATCTATCTTATATCTATCTATCTTGTATCTATCTATTGTAATCTTTGTATTGTATTGTGAGTTATCTATCTATCAATCTTATATGTCGAACGCTGTGCACTGGTGGGTTAAACACGGTACCTTCTTAAAAGCGTCATCGCTTTACCTCAGAGGGACAAGCACGTCTTCATCAACAACAAACAACAACAAGACAACCAAACACAACTGTTGATAAAACAACTATTAACCCGGTCTGTTAAGGTGAACATAGTCATACATTATCGATATATAAAACTATATATAGAGAAAAAAGTGTTACAATTAGCGGTCTTATCGATCTCTTCTAGGCAACAAAGTATCTTCTAGAACCCTTTTTTGTGCAAGCAAATAAAGAAACGAGCACGACGCTCGCCTGATTTAAAGCGATAACGCATCTACACATTACAAAACTAGATAATTTAGAACGTTTGGTAACACTAGAATCAAACGTTCAGTGCAAATTTATCACACTTGTCGACGCGCACTTATCTGGTTCATCTTTTATTATTGTCATGAACGGTTCCCATATTTACTCAAGTAGACAACACAATAGGCTTTATTATCGATTATCCGCAATTAATTGCGCTTATTGGAATAATTTTCACATGGATTGAGGTCAATAATAGATGACTGTGGGATGCTTTGTTTTGCAAATGTTGACAAAAAATGTGCATTGAAGTTGAAAAATTATGAATTATGTACTTCCTTTGTACTAACGGTAGTTGAAGGAGTAGAGTGAAGACAGCATCTCGGCAAACATATTGTAGGGCGTACTTGGGCTAGATGGGGTGACGATATCCGGAAGATCGTGGGGAGCGGGTGGAGGAGGAAGACGGAGGACCGAGTTGAGTGGCGTGCCATGGGGAAGGCCTATGTCCAGCAGTGGACGAACGTGGGCTGATGATAATGAACGGTAGTTGAATGAGAAATCTTACCAATAAAAGGAAAACAAAGTGTTTAAATTTTTCTCTTCATGCTCAAATTACTGTATTAAATGTTTGGCTTTTAAATTAAAGCTCCTGGAATAAAACATAGGGTGCTTTCATCGGGTGAAACCACTGCTAATTTATGCCTTACACAGCTCAGGGAATGAAATATTTAGCACCATAATTCTAGCTAATCTGAGCGCCAAATGTCACAGCTTTTAACTTAACCAAATTTCTTAAATGAATGATTTGTAACATTTCTTTTAGATTATATTAATCTTTTTACACAAAATATTTAACAGTTAAAACAATTTGATATTAAAAAAGTTTTACGATTGGCGGCATTATAAAACTCGCTTTTTTAAAGGTCCCTTTTTGCGATCTCTCCCAGTCGAGTAGGGGAAGCAAAATCAACTTTTTTCAAGTATAAATTTAACTGAAATACGCAATACTGACGCATGTTGATAAATTTAATAATAATATATTTACCAACTATAGTCGTAAAATATAGAATTTAATGGGAGTGTCTCGACGCCAGCGGCATTAGTTGGTGTCTGTTCCATCTCAATTGAACGGCACTTCTTGATTGGTTTCGATTTCTTGAGTACCCATGTTATATGCTCCAATAGGGAATTGACACCGATATTCGAAGAGACTCGACAGAATTCTGGAAAATTCTTTCTATATAAAAAATTCTTTAGTAATTGCGCATTGGATTTTCATCTGGCTAAAATAATTCCTGTTGTGAATTTCTTGCCCGAGGTACTTTCTTGCTTGAGGTACTTTTTGAATGTGTAGTTAAAATAAATAAGGTACTTTGTAAAAAAATACTTGCAAATGTATTCCACCGTAGCTTAATTGAATGAATGCTTTTTGATTTTGAAAGTATTTTAACCACGTATTTATGGACACGGTAAGGTACTAACTAGTACCTTACGTAATCGTATTTATGTCCAGTCTGTTTAGATATTAACAAATGTGTAAAGGTTACAAATATCTTAACAACGATAGTAGGGAGTAAACAAAGGAATGGAATATATGTAGATATTAGAAAAACAAAAAAAAAACCTATAAAAAAAAACTAAATATACTAACTTCCTAAAAAATTTTAAATACAGCAAACATATTTTGTCAGTGTATATTATATTTTCAGTAAAGCTAATATCATATTACACAGTTACATTTCAAATTACTCAGATATAAAAAAGTGATTAAAAATTAAAAGTCCAATAAGCTTAAGGGTTGAAAATGATAGCGAAAAATACAATATTTCAGGGCTTTTGTGTAAGTTAATAAAATACCATTTTCATTTTAAGCTAGGTATTTGAAGCTTTAATTGTTTGCCTAAATTGTACAGGTTTAATTTTATTCCTTGCCTTTTGACGGTTTAAAAGGCTTCATGATAATAATGCTTCTTGTTTATTAGTCTAGTCGAATACTCTAATTCATCTAAATATATAAAAGGAAAGAGGAACTGATTGACTGACTGATCTATCAACGCACAGCCCAAACCACTGAACGGATTGGGTTAAATTTTGTATTTGTAGGTTTTATGACGTAGACATCCGCTAAGAGAGGATTTTGCCACGCGGGCAAAACCGCGAGCTTAAGCTAGTGTATAAAAAAAGGCCAAGCGTTAGTCGGACTACGCGTAATGTTATTATTGTTGTTATTTGTATTTTTTTTTTACTGTTTTTTAACCCAATTATTATGCATATTAGTGCAGGCCAAAATTCAGCTTTCTAGGACATAGTAATGATGTAAACTTATAGCCACGAACTGACAGACAGACGTACACACAAAGCTAAACTATAAGGAGTCAACAACAAACTATAAGGACCATACAAACTGGAAGGAGCCCTGTATATTGGGACTCCTAGGTCAAATCAAATTACTGTCCAATCATTTACACGTGAATAGTAATATACCTATATATACACTCATATTTATTTCAAGAAGAGCTTTTATTATATTAATGTCGTGAGCTTTTAATTATATTATATTAGTATCTAGTAAATATTACTATACCTCTATATTACCTCAAATATACCTATATATAAACTACCTGTTGGCGATCTTCAGTAAATTTAAGTAGTTTAGGGAACCCACTAATGTTTTGTAAAATAGGCAATAGATATAAGTAGTTAGGGAACCCACTCATGTTTTGTAGAATAGGTCTTAATAAATTATTAGGTTAAGGTTAGATTAAGGTCTAGGTATAAGTACACGGTAAATAGGTTCTAATAATAACAATAGGTTGTAGGTAAAATTTATATAAGTCGATAAAATAGCTTGAGTAAGGTCAGTCACATAGTGACATAGAAAAAGTTTGTTAGTTTTTCGGCTATAACTTTGTCTGTTGTTAACTTATATTAATAAAAATTTATGTACTAGATAGGGCTCAATAAAAGCTATCTAATGATACTAAATATGTTAGGATCGAATAATTAATTATGTATCAAAAGTAGAAAAAACCGCGTAACGCATAGTAAAAATTTGTAAAAATGCGCGCCGAAATTGGTCGCAAAACAGGTGCTCTCTTTACGGTAAGGGTACGACCCAGGTTAGTAAGCACCAAAACAATGCATGTCATGCATGCCGTGAACGTAGCCAAGACGCAAGCGCTCGTCACGGGAGCCACACGCACCCTTCCGCCTCCACTCACACTCAGAGGCCAGGACATCCAATGGGAAAATAGCGTCAAGTACCTGGGTGTCCACATCGACCGGGCGTTGAGGATGAGAGCGCAAGTGGACCACGCCGTCCACCAAGCCAAGGCGGCACGCGCTCTCCTCCGCCCGGTCCTCAACTCCAAGCTGCCACTACGGACGAAGCTGGGCATCTACAAAGCGTACGTCCGTTCCCGCCTGACGTACGCTGCCCCAGCTTGGTACGCGCTGTTATCGGCAACGCAGAAGAAACGCCTGCAGGTAGTTCAGAACGTGTCCCTGAGGCACATAACGGGAGCGGGCCGTTATGTGCGCAATGATGTCATCGCCAGGGACACGGGCGTTCCGGAGGTGGGAGAGTTTGTGGCCCGGCTCGCGCGTCGCATGTTTGACTGCGCAGACAACGGGCCGCACCCCCACCTTCACGACATCGCGCCGCATCACGCCCGCCCGCCCGAGGCGCCTCAGCCGCGCGCACTGCCGCGCGACATTCTCCCCCCACGAGAGGCTGGAGAATAAAGGAGCCCGACGAGCAACCCGCAGCGGCCGCTGTGACGCGCCCGATATTTTACTCGGTTGACGCTCCAGCGGCCCCCAGTGACCCGGGGGTCGAAGCCCCCGTGCGATTCGGCCTAGGTTAAGGGGGAACACCCCGAGGCCTATCCCCTCACCTCCCCCCCAGGGGGGGGAGGAAGAACAACACTACTACTACTGCATGTCATGCTTGGCTGCTCTGAAGAAAGAATAAATATACGAAGAAGTATAGGAAGAAATAAGAAGTTTTATTTAAGAAGAAAGAAAAGGGTCAGGCCTTGATCCCCCCCTTCCCCTCCGGGTCTCCAGCGCATCAGTAGGTTCGAGCCGGGGCTTTCTCTTTGTTTCACCCCGACTCGGCCTGCGTGTTTAAGACCCGGAGCCGCGGTCGGCAACACGCTCGACCGCAACACTACCTCTATACAGTTATATTTCCTTTTAATGATTGAAATTCCTTCCGAACAGGTTGTCTGCAATATATTGTTTTAAGCGATAATACTATCGATTGGTTAACTCTAGTTTCAAGTGAGTTTTATCTTCACAACTATTTCTTATAACTTGCTACGTAATAAATACGAGCGTCTTGCTCGTCTTTTTACTTTTTACATTCTATTACAAGTACATACTTACAATATATAACAAAAGGTGCTAGATCCTCGTACAGGATCGAAACGGTCTGCATGAGGCCGAAGTAAATACAAGTGAATTTATTCCGTTAATTTACAATGATGAAAAGGTGAATACTGAAAGGCTAAATTTGATATATAGTTCAAGTGTCTAAAATCATTAAAACTGTCCAATCGTATACCTACCCATGAAGAGTTTTAAAAACACAAAACGGTAAATTAAAATTTTAAAATGTGCGATAATATTATAATCTAGATATAATCCCTCGTACACCTCTGATCCCGAACTAGCGTCACTGCGGTAGATCACAGGATCAACCTCAATTCGCACCGACAGCTGCGCCAAACTGTTGGAATGCCTCTAGTTACACAGTATCCTTAGAGTGGTTAATTAAAACCAGCATACGACATGTTTCATTATAAAGCATTCTGCGTTGCATTCTGGTACTTGCATTTTGCATTTAAATAGGTGCAGTCTATTGAGCCCCTTTTCTTTTATATTTTTTCCAGTGTCTCAAATTTACCTTAGATACCAAAAACAACGGTTTTGGATAAACGGCTTTTTACACAAGTATAAAAAGAAAAAGAACTACTTTAGGGTAAAGTTCAACATGTGTCCACAGTATATACGCAGTCCACAGGTATATAATTTTTATCTTTACCTAACTCTACATGTACATTTGTAATATATTACTTGTACTCGTCTTTACAATATACATAATATAAATCTATTTTATTTTTAACCCGAATAAAATTCGTCGATATTTGGCAGTTAAAGCTAAAAATTTAAACAAACCGAATTACTCTCGCTTTAATAATATCAACACGTTATGAGTTCATTGAAAATACTAGGATAAAAACAGGCATGTCGCGCATTCACAGCGTGTTTGAGCAAATTATTATAAACGGCTGCAACGAAATGCTACAAATTATTATATTTTCAAGTTCCAGCTGCGTGTGTGATAGAGATGTGGGTCGAGCTGTCGCCACGTGCACTCTGCATGGCTTGAAGTACTAAATTATACCCATAAAATTCTGGTACGGCAATATTTTATTATATCTACGCTTAATGTAAAAATCCGCTGAATCAATGTCAGCGTATGTGTGTAAGTAAGCGTAGCCAATGAGTGTAAGATTCAATGCCACATTTAAAATCAATCTGTCATATCGTTTAGAGTTTTATTTACAAATACACATAAATACAAACAAGCTTTCGCCCTTATAAAATTGGTAGGAAAACATTTTCAATTTAATACACTCGGTACTTTTGTGTGTTAAGGATATTATTATCTGCAATTTGTAAGGTCAGAGCTGCAAATCCGGCACCGAATTTGTTCAGACACCAACTAAAGTACCGCTACAACCTGATAAAATTTCAGTGGGTCTTAGCGCACGACTAAAATTAATTTAAAATATGATATTCTTCATTTTGAAACGTGTTAAATCTCAAGAAGATCGTATTAGTGTAAAATGTAGGAGACGAGCAACCTACATGAAAATTATTAACACGATAGTCTGACTAGACAAAGGAACGCTCTGGGTCGTCGTCGCATAACATTATTATACTTGCATAAGACATTTATCTTATACTTGAATTACAGTAAAAAACATCTACACAACAGGATATCCATGAGAACAAGACCCTTAGCTATGTGTAGTTGAAGCACGATTGTTTAGTAAAAAGCTATTCACTTTTGATTCAAACGTTCTCACAGTGAAGCTAAACAATGTATTTAAAGTATCATAATATCCAATACGTACACATTTTTGAAAAAAAAAATAACGTTCGAGTGCGATAAACTGATTCGATCCAATCAAGGGAAACATCTCGTAGCAAACAAATTATCCGTGAACATATCAATAAGCTCTGCAATATAATCAGAAATTACCGTACCTCCACGATATTTGGTTCATTCTACGCATTCTACAAACTTTATTACTACGTCCTTACAAACATAATAAAATCGAGATGGGCGTCCTCACGAGGATTGTAATATAGGCATATACTGCGCACCAAAAATCATCATAATATTGTAGAAAAAATAGTTCTATCAACTATAGAGTTTATAAAATTCCTACGCAAAATGTTGCTGCAAAAAACTAGCCGTGCAAATTTTCACTACCGTATACACTGCTGGCAGCTTTAACAATTAAGTTTGCATTTATAGAGAAAACGTATTCAAATAAAATGAAGATTTATTTATTCAAATAGGTAGGCTCTAGAGCACATTTGCATGTCAAGATTAACTTTCTAATTTTTCTTAAAACCTCCACCACCCATCAGGAAAGTAACTATTAGAAGAAATGGTAAGGAAACTTATGGGGCTTACTCAGGTTTGTTTTCGGAACGCGATATCTGGTCGTATTACATGAATCTATAGGCGTCCTATAACGAGTCTGTACAGACGACGAAATTTCATTCGTTCAGAATGGTTTATGATGGTAGTACTATAGAATAATAACTATTGGTGCGATCGTAAATAAGAGTGCGAATTGGTCTTAATAATTAACATTGGCAATCACAATTCATTTTCCTCGAACGCTATTGATATCTTTTACACATACACATTTTTTTAACATTATTAAATAAATAAATATTTCAGGACATTTCACACCGCGCCACCTAACCACAAGCTAAGCATTTAATTGTTTGTGTTATGGTGGTTAGGATAACGGATATAATACTTACTTTTCTTTTGTAAATACATACACTTATAATAGATACAGAAAGCCACCCAGACCAGAAACAAATATCTGTGGATCACACAAACATTTGTCCCATGCGGGAATCGAACCCGCAACCTTCTGCGGTTTCGGCGTTCTTGAAACTGAAAAAGGGTTATTCTGGTTACATCTGCGACCCCAGAGTCAGCAGTATGTGTTACGTTTAACATCATTCGTTTAACAAAGGCTGTGTGTGAATTTTACCTCTTCATTCTTATAATCTCTCTTCTTCATTTTCAACACCGCCTATTTATACACCATTTCTATTGGATCTTTTATAGTGCAGTTTCATTTCCAGACTTATTTACGCGTTGCTATAAAGTAACTCAATTATTTATTACCTACATACAATAATAATAAATGGATTACTATCTTAAGCATCATAATTATCTGTTAATTATGCATTTACCTAAATTACCACTTAAAGCATCGCAATAATTACATATTAATCATAAATTTACCTACTAAAAAGTAGATAACGTGGAACCACAAAAGAGTAACGCGAAGGAGGAAAATAATGTGGTAAAACAGATTATAGGGATGATGGTAAGCGGTAATGTGGGAATGAGGCGCCCTGAAAATACTTGGATTAACTGCGTGAAAGAGGATATGCGTGAAAAGGGGAACATAAGCGTGGTCAATGAGGAAAACGTGTTCCTTGTGAAAATCAATGTACCTGCTTATACAAAGTTGGTGGTTTTAGGTTTATTCTTTTTTTTTTATTAAAAGAAGTTAGAAGATGAACAACACGCTCTTCTGATGGTAAGAGATAACGCTGTCTATTATAATGAGTACAGTGCTACCCAGGATTTGACAATGATGTAAAATTCTAGGTACACTGCATCAACATCAAAAGATGTTAGGACTAAGCTCAGTAATTTGAATAGCTACAGTACTCTCCTATCGAAACACAGTAATGTTTTCTTTGTTTGTTGCTCAAGCGGCAGAATAACTGGAACTCTTAGGTAGCCTACCTAACTAGTCGACCTCCTGAAAAGGAAGTCTACGCCAAGTAAATTAGGTATTTTATACATAGGTATTTTAAGAGTCGATGCGGCCGCCGACCCTAGCAGACAAGATAAATCTCTTTCCGGATTCACTGAACGTCGTGCCGGAACATAATCTTAATGAAAGCTTGGCGACAGGACTTTACCTTAGATCAGCATTAATTGTGTGAAGTAAGACAACGGTCCAATTATAAAAAATTTATCTCTGCTCTGATATTATAAAACTACTAGCTTTGTCTAGCAGTACTAGTGTAGGAAGGAAGTAGGATAGAAATAATATTATTATAGATATAATGGTTATAAATAAAACTATTTCAAACTAAGTTAATAAGCAAAACATCACATAAAGGAAATGTTCGCAGAAAGCAGCGGATTGTAGGCTTATAATTAAATAGAATACGATTCAGTGACTCTTGAAAAATACAGCCTTTTATCATAGCAAATATTTTCCAAGTTTTCAACGCCTGAAGCGGTTCATTCACCCGTTACAGGAGAGGCAGGTGTATTAAATATTCCCATTTAGATCTTTTCTGAGACTGCCGCGGTCAATCGTGGGGCCGATAAACGTTATTGAATAAAAAATAAACTTTTTTCGATTGCGGTATTTGACCCTTATACAAACTTACTTGTTTTAAGGTTTTGGTTTCATTGCAGTCTTGATACGAAACAAATACAAACGTGCGTCGCCTCGTCACTACTCGATCAAAATAAATTTTACTATAGTCCAATTTATACTGAAAATCAGCTTTTTTTTGCACCAAAAAATATGTAAAAGTTTTCTTGAGAACAGATTTCTGAGTACACCTTGTAATAACACAGACGCACACTAAGAAGGAGTTTTTCGTAAATCTACCCAAGAGGGTGTGAGCGCATGTGAAATCGAGGGTTGAAGTTGTATGAAACTTTTCTGAATACCAAGTAGGAATATGAAGGACTTTGTTAACATAATATTATTTTATACTTGTAAGAGAAACAATTGAAAAAGTGGAAAATCTTTTTCCACGGAATAACTCAATTATACGCACTTTAGAAATTGTGTTTTTTTAGCTTGAATAAAGCAAAAAGCCTGTAAAGAAAAAAATAGTTTTAAAATAAAATTATTAGTAACTCGAGCAACTACGTAGAAATACGTACGTACGTATACGTACGTACGTGTACGTCGTACGTACGTATTTGCGTAGAAATTTAAATTACATTTCTCATTAGTCTCTCGTTGAAACTAAACAAGATTGTTATACAATTTCATATTAATAAGAGTACCTATGTCATTCGAGACAAAAAAGAGAAATATCACAGAAAAGCGATTCCTTGTGTGTATTATCATTCCAAATATTTTCCTTTTAACATAATTGATAAGTGCTCTTAAGTGGACATACTCAAATAAATGTTTATCACCACTTAATGGACCAGACACATTAATTACAAGCTTTATATTACTTTCACCTGTCTGTTGTCTGTCTGTCTGTCTGTCTGTCTGTCTGTAATCAAATCTTGCAAGTTTAATTTGACCCACTTCCCGGTTTCCAATTGAGCTGAAAATTTGCATACGTGTGTAAATCGGATGACAATGCAATATTTTTATGACATCGAGCTGATTTGATGATGGAGCTGGAAGGTGGCCATAGGAACTCCGTCATAAAACAACGCAACCCCATCGAGTTTGGGCTCATTTGATTCGTCTTGACGAGTACTTTATGATACAAGACGATAATAATAATTAAAGCTTGTTTTTAAAAAGTATTTTTAAAATTTCACTTGTTTCAACCGCAAGCGACAATCGCAAGAGCAAAAGTTTCAATCCAATAAATATTCATCCGCGGTCAGCGAAGGTAACTAGAAAATGAAAATCATAAATTGACAAGTGTTTACCGTTTGCGCTTTCAGTAAGGTATGGGTTCAATCTAGTAAAAAGCTTTTATGCAAATAAATATTTCCTTACTAACACAACAATACAATATTTTCTGTGTCAGAGCTGACAGGCAGTTCATGACCTTGTTTCATAATAATAATAAATTCGTAAATATTATGTCACGGCTAAAATACGAAGTGCGGCTACATTTAGGTTTAGCCGTCTAAATTTGGGCAGGTATATGGTGGACACAGTTAGTTGGTTAATGCTAAGTTTAAACAAAATATCTGTTATAGAAAGACTTGTCCTCATTACAGAATTCTGGACAGCGATATCATGTTGGTTAGGTTGGGTTTGGACAGCAACTAAATTACGCGAGCCAAGCAAGCGTGTGAGCGTGTTGCATCAGCAGCCGGCGATGCGCCAGGTGCGAATTGTTCTTATCTGGGGGCACGGCAGTGCCCCCGCCAAGTCGAGCAAAAAATGCGGCACGGCCGTACGCCGTACCATCCTTTTCTGGAAGCAGTTCAGACCATTTTCGACCCCCTATAACTTCGTTACGGATAAAACTAGAAGCTTCAATTTTTAACAACCGAGTATGCATTGTATAAACTCAATATATTCCAAATTTCATTCAAATTGAACCATTAGTTTAAGAATTATAACTAGTAAAAGTTTTTTAATTTTGTCACTCACTCACTCACTCACTCACTGACCAATCATCAAAAGTCTAAGGCACTTCTAGCAAACATAGAAGCTTCAAACTTGGAACATACTTAGAGTTTTTTGTATAAACCATAGAAAAACTAAAAAAACATGCAATTTCGGTAACTTTGTAATCCCATATAAATGTATAGGATTACAAAGTTACATTTGCAGTCAATTGCGGTAAATTGTATAAAAATCCAAATATTAATGCCATAATATGTGCCGTAATAATGTATAAAGCCAGGGAGGGATTATCCCGCCTTCTAGGTTTAGTCTGCTCCCATCTACGGGCGCACCGTCACTTAAGATCAGGCGATATCGTGGGCAAAGGCTTACCTATAACGAATAAAAAAAAACAAAAAGTAGTGAGATACCTCCAAAAACATAACTTGTAAAAAATACCAAGTCTCGCAACTCGCAGTTCTTCTACCGTAAAAAGTTGTGAGATCCATGTATTACCAAGTTGGTAAAATCTTTTGTGTTTTAAATTAATTGATTGACTTGGCAATCGCACTATTATGTCGATATATTACTTGAGAGATACATTGTGTTTTCATGCTATGGCCAAGTCGATCTATTAATTTAAAACACAAAAGATTTTACCGACTTGGTAAAACATGGATCTCACAACTTTTTACGGTAGAAGAACTGCGAGTTGCGAGACTTGGTATTTTTTTTACAAGTTATGTTTTTGGAGGTATTACAGAGTTTACAATTAATGTATCAAGCCAGATACAACTTTTCATAAAAATTAAAATTACTATTTAAAGTGTTGATAACAATTTTGCATTTTTAAACTACTGAACTAGTTATAGCCGAAAATAAATTGAAAACAATTTAGCCGGCTAAACCTAGTCGTAGCCGAACTTCGAGCTTTAACCGCAACATGCACATTAAATATTATGTAAAAGTCTGTTATATTATCAACATAATCACATAATTTCAGCTCAAAGGCCTTCGTCTTTTTTAAAGCATCGTGTTTTCGTTATTTTCTGAGTAAATCTTTTTTGTTAGTTATTTACTGAATATTTTGTTTAATTTGTTTGATGCTTTTATTAAAATGCTCATAGTTGTCTAACTAGAGCAAATTCTTTATAAAATATAGGGCAAATTCTTCGCGAATTCACTTACTCGTAGTTCGAGATACAAAGTGTCTATACATCCACAACATGGATTAAAATAAATAAAAAAATGCGTTACTGACGTTACTGACATGAACCACTTCAATTAGGCCCCGGGGCACAATTCTACTTCGGCGCGAATCGGCGCGGCAACCAAAACTTTGCGATCCAACAGGTCCAAGTTTGGCATAGCAACGACAGCGCTATCCCGAATCTTCCCATTTTCTTTTAATCTAAGGTCCACAAGCATTACGCAATAGCTCATGCGTCGAGATCGTGTGATGCATGTAGATGAAAAAATAGGCACATGGGCGCCTTGTATTTCGACCAACGCGCGAGTAAAATTGAGAGAATGAACTCGCCTTTTCTAGTCAGTATACTCGAAGATCCAGCGCACAATGGAGTAGCAACGTCTACGGTACTAAATAAATAATAATAAAAGCTTCTGTCATATATTTATTATTATGTCAAAAATATGCCAGGATAAAGTTATCTAATGAAAAGTAAATGTACAAGCGGCGATTACCATTAAAGATTGATGGTTAAGATGATATATGTAGGTACATATTATACAACCAAAAACACCCCAAATGATAAATGATCAAGTTCGACAGGCGCTTTAGACTTGGCGACCCAACAGAATAGTCGGACAAAGATAATTTAACTTTTACATTGGTATCAGTTTCCTAGGAGAACTTTGGACTTGTATTGTTAAAGTAAGTTTGATGCAATGACCACCTCTGAAACATCTTAGTTGGTCAGAGTTCACTATGTTAAAATGATAGTTTATCAGTTTGTCCTCTGAAAAATCTAAAAAAGCAATAGGTACCTATATATTGTTTCTTTTTCTTTTTACTGACTAAAAACAAACGGGAGTAAGCTAAGCAAAACTATTTAATAAGAGGATATGTAATGGGTATTTTGGTAAGGTAGGTGGTATAATTCGTCTGAATTTTCTTTTTACTTTGTCTATATTAATATGTTCTAGTTTTCTATTCCAAAGCTTTAGTTTACTTTATATTAATAACTCTACTAATAACACAAAAATATAATTTTTACTTCTCACCTTAGCGGGGGCACTATTTGCCTCTATGTGTATAACTTTTAATTACAAATGGTGTATTAGGTAAAGAGGGGTTTATTCTGCCTACTTCTACGACAATACTTCGGCAATAACCAACACCGTATCGGCAATACCACTGTTGCAGAAGTCTATAATGAGCGACGGTAACCGTTCACCATTAGGTGGGCCGTCTGCTTGTACATGTGGGTTTTATATGAAAAATATAAATAAAATAAGTACCTATAGGCAGTCTTTTAGCTCAGAGCTTCGTGCACGTCTATCGAGAAGAGATCTTGACAAACGTGCACGAAGCAGAAATATACAAAGGACAATGGATGAAGAAGGGTGTGGTGTTCTTTTGTTTGTACTGTTCTTGCAGTCGTATGATTGCATTGTAGCTAATATCGTCAAAGGCACAGTAGTCTTTGATCTATTTTAACTCGACAATTAAGGCTTGAGTACCACGCAGTGCGCGATTCATTTCCTAGAGCAACTTCAAGTAAATCTCTAATTAAGATCTGAGCGTCTCAGTCGGTGGTTAATTACTTGTGACACATACAATGTCAGCAAAGCTACATAATATACTCGTACATGGCTATAATAATAAAGGCAAGATTCAATAAGAAAACTGACGCCGTTTATGCCGAAAATTAGTAATAATTTATTTTCGAGTATGAATTGATCCTTGATCAAGTCGTACGGTTCATGTCGTGACCATAATGTGTGTTTTTAACTATAACGTCAGCAAAAAGATGACGAAACTTTTTTGTTTTACGAAAACAATGATATTAGGCAAAAACTATGGCTGTGGCAATGTTATTGTATCCTAAATAAGGACGAAGATCGCAGACCACACACGCGACTCGATGGACCTGATGGACCTGATGGATAATGTCAAACATATCGGAAAATTGGATAACATGCAGGTCCGAAAAACATTTCGTTCTACGAATAAATAATTACTAGGGAATTCTTTAAAAAGACCAAACAAAAACCTTGCACAAATAGACGGGGTTAAAAATCCTACAGCCGGCATGCTCGAGAATCAATCGATCGTGCAAAAATACTCGCTATTCTGTTTTTAAACCATCACTAATCTAGATATGTCAACTAGTAGGTAACCTACTGATTGATGCGTTTTTTTTTTTATGTGATAAAGTAGAAGACGAGCAAGACGCTCTCCTGATGTTAAGAGATAACGGCTGCCCATAATCAGTACAGTGTTACCTAGAATTTCACAATTATGTGAAATTCTAGGAGCACTGCACCAACGCTTCTTACTCAAGAGTCATGAGATGTTAAGACTCTTTAGCCCAGTAATTTCACTAGCTACAGTGCCCTCCTACCGGAGCACAGTAATGTTTGCACATCACTGCTCAGGCGGTAGAATAACTGGCACTGTTGGGGTACCCACCTAGACGACCTCCTGCAAAGGAAATCTACCCCCGGTAAAACAAAAAAAACGGAAACGGAACGAAATCTACCCCCGGTAAAACAAAAAAAACCGAAACGGAACGGTTTTTAAAACATATCGTATACGTATGTATTGGTTTCACATAGCCCCACATCTTTGAAGAGTTATTGCCAATTTTGACTCCCGGAAATAAGATAAGCTAATATTTTTAATTATAGCAATTATCTTTAATTACAGGATATTATAACACCACAATTTTATACGCTAGTATATCTTCCAAACAAAAAAACGCGGCAACGATCCAAAAAAACACTTTTTATTTTAGCTTTTGGGTGGAAACAGGTTGCGTAGATACCACAGATCATCATAGCATTCCTTGAACTTCGCCTCATTCAGTTTCTTAATGCCAAATGTCTGCCTCTTTGACAATAGTTTGCTAGTACTATATCTATACATACGGGAGCATCTAGTTCTAAAGGAAGCATTGTGTGAACATCCAACTTCGGCGAGAGGATACTAGACCGACGTTATCATTGAAATGTTACTAAACGATAACAAGTGTGCATTATTATAGTCCAATGAGCATCTATATTATACGAGAGGAAGTCTGCTGGAAAGCGTGTATCGCTTCATGGATTCTCAAGCATACATGAAAGACGAAGGGTCTAATATAAATGTTCTACAGCGAAATTAGTTTCCGTTAATATAAAGTATTGTGTTTAGTGTGTGTTTGTATTTGTTTGTATGCATTCATATACCTGTCGGGACAGGATACCGGGCGCTTAGCTTAGTAACCTATATGTGTCACTGTCACTCTATTGTCGCTCATACTGGAGCCACTCAGGCATGGTTTACAGCGTGGATATAACGGGCGAGAAGAATAAGACTACACACCACAATATGATTAGTTTTATTACACTTGCAAACAGTTACATTACAATGTGATTAGGGATGATATTACACAACTCAGAATTACACAATATTAACGGGGACCGAGTGTTCCGCAAAGCTACGAACGCTTCGATAACTAATTCGATACCCAAACCGTATAGTGACCGTCCCAGTCGCCCTTCGGACATAACGTCCGTCCGAGGTGCCGTCCCGAAGTAAAGTGACCGTCCCAGCCGCCAGCCAAACGTAAAGTGAGCCTCCGTCGTCTACACAGCTCAATATAATACCTCACGCCCGTCCGCCCTACCGCTCGCTCACAACAGCGCCCCTAGCGGACGACCGTGCAACTACTCGACTCTCATTGGCTAACGTCACTTCCCGTCACTCCCATTACATGTCTACCAATCACGAAACGATGTTAGCCTGCGTTACACAAGAAACAGTGCCACTTCCGTTTCTGGTCCCCCGAATTTAACTATGTGGCAACTAAATTTAATAGCTATAATATAAGCTGCCGATACGGCCTTCCTGACGCTCGCACGTCCTCGGGCGATCTTCTTGCAGAGCGAACTCTCGCAGGGTGAGCTCTCCCAGCGCGATCTCATCGCACATCTATAACAAAAAGACACCATTTTAATTTATTCCACATTCCACCGCTCGTTCATCCTGACATAATTATCCTGACATAATATACTGACATAATTCTTTCAAAAGTGACAGATAATTGAAGCTCTCATTAGAAAATAGACCCCAGCGACTTAGTATGCCATCAAGTTCGGTTGTGACACATTTCTCAAGAACACTCACAAAACAATCAGTTAGGTTACTACTTAAAAATGACTGATGATGTGATCACTTTTCGGATGGGACACGCAACTGCTCAAAACTCCACTCATCAATAGCCTAGAAAACAGAGTCTCGCAGACCTCTGAATCCCCACAACACACACTGAACAGCCATGTCCACCCTAAACTGACCACATCATTTTGGGCAATTCGACTTCAGTTTAATTTCTTACTTTTTCACTGAGAAAAGTCACACAATCCAATGGGTCAAGAGTGTCAGAGTGACACAACAGCAATAAAAACCACATGAACTACAGCAAAATGATTCGCTATCAACCAAAAAGTCTACTGAAGAACAAAATTTTTTTTTTTTTTTTTTTTTTTTTTTGGTTTTGGTTTTGTTTGGTTTGGACCTCTCTCTCACATGGTGCCTAGCGACTAAACATAAAAGCCGATACAAATCCTTTCTCTCTCCTCCCCCCCTTTTTTTTCTTTCTCCCCCCTTTTTTTTTCTCTCTCCTCTCCACACTCAGAACGACCGCGCGTCGCACGACCACACGCGCTGATGCTCAGGATAGCGCGCCATGTGACCGCACACGCACCGATGCTCAGGCCAGCACATCGCACGACCGCACGCGCTGCTTGTCGTCACTCATCTGTAATAAAGATACCACAGCACAGAATTTCGTTTCCTTTACCTGACTCAATCCTAACCTCAATTATAATGTAAGCCTAAGATCTCTGAATATCGTATTATACCGGTACACAAACCGGTGGCATTAAAATTGCAATTTTCAATAGTGCACCTAACCTAACTCAAACCTAACCTCATTTATTGTAATCAGTCTAAGACTAAAATCTCAGAATTTCTTATTTTACTTCCATTAACACAACGCGAGGGCCTAATTAATTATCAGATAACACTTCTAAGCTTTGTTCTATGCTGACTACACTGCGAGCCATGTTCAACTATTTACAACAAAAGTGAGGGTAGGTAATTAGCATTGAGAGACATTAAAACTTAGCTCAGGAATTAAATTCTCTACTACCACCCATCGCACACTAAAATGCTACCACATTAGTAGACAACAAGCTACGGTTACGTAGTCTTGAAGTAGGCACGAACAAAAAACATGGAATCGACTCACCAAATAATTTTCATCGCTGATAAGACTCGATCTCTCAGATCGACTCAAAGCTCACAGTCACACCAAGGTCGACTCGTTGCTCAACCAGCAGCATCGCAGGTCACAGCGCAGCAGACTCAGCACGCACGCATACACGCAGGTATGCACGCACGCAAGCAGGAACAGGCGCGCACACATGAGCGCCGGCAAAAGCGCTCCACTGCATGTCACGTTCTTTATCCCACTTCTGATGTCGGGACAGGATACCGGGCGCTTAGCGTAGTAGCCTATATATGTCACTGTCACTCTATTGTCGCTCATTCTGGAGCCCCTCAGGCATGGTTTACAGCGTGGATATAATGGGCGAGAAGAATAAGACATCATACCACAATATGATTAGTTTTATTACACTTGCAAACAGTTACATTACAATGTGATTAGGGATGATATTACACTACTCTGTATTACACAATATTAACAGGGACCGAGTGTTCCGCAAAGCTACGAACGCTTCGATAACTAATTCGATACCCAAACCGTATAGTGACCGTCCCAGTCGCCCTTCGGACATAACGTCCGTCCGAGGTGCCGTCCCGAAGTAAAGTGACCGTCCCAGCCGCCAGCCAAACGTAAAGTGAGCCTCCGTCGTCTACACAGCTCAATATAATACCTCACGCCCGTCCGCCCTACCGCTCGCTCACAACAGCGCCCCTAGCGGACGACCGTGCAACTACTCGACTCTCATTGGCTAACGTCACTTCCCGTCACTCCCATTACATGTCTACCAATCACGAAACGATGTTAGCCTGCGTTACACAAGAAACAGTGCCACTTCCGTTTCTGGTCCCCCGAATTTAACTATGTGGCAACTAAATTTAATAGCTATAATATAAGCTGCCGATATACCTATAGTATGTATTCGTATACTTAATAATATATCTTAGCACCTTCTTTGACTCAGAAAAATGTGCATCATCACCCTACGCCAGGGGGCGCAGGGCGGTATGTGGGACTGTGTGTGCCGAAGATGAAAGTGTTAGGAATACTAGAAACCTGGGGATATTCCTGCGCTGGGGACGCTATAGTGATGTGGCTGCGGGAACGCCGAAGCATAGGTACGTCCTAGGCAACAGCTAGTGGAATAATACACAGGATATTTTTCAAGGTAAAAGTCCAGAAGCGAAATATTAAAGAGGATTTTCGACATAAAATTATAATAAAAAGCTTTAATGTTTCCGTTTTATTGGTATAGACGCGACGTCATGTTTGATCTCACTCTCTAGTGTTTATTTCGATTGGCGCTTTTGACCAAATTATTATACCTCTTACAATTATCCATCTGACAATAATTTTTAGGCTTAGTTGAAATTGCTTCATTACTTTTGATACTTGTAGTTGCCTTTTGTTTCTTTTCTTTTTCCCCAGGAAAAATGCGTTACGCATCGTCACCCAGCGCCGGGGGGCGCAGGGTGGTATGTGGGACTCCCCTGCCAAAGATGGGCGCGGCGGGGATACCCACAAAAACCTGGGGATGTTCCTGCGGAACGCCATATTGGCGGGGCTGCGGGTACGTTTACTCTATCTTATACAGATCACACAGATCTTCATAGATAAATAGATATTTTGTTATTGAAACACCGCAGTGTTTGCTTCATATCCTCGTATCTCTATTTGTATATGAACAGTACATATTCATTAGAGTTAGCTAAATTGTTCATGACAGGTTCAATGGTTTGCGATGAACGTTATCTAGAGGAACGAAATGCGTTTGTTCTGTTCGACGTCTCGGAAACATTGTGATGGTTATCTAGAATATAGGGTACCTATACGTGACGACTTGCAAGCGAATTCTTACGAGAAAATAGAGCACAAGTGTTCTTAAAATACTAGGTTATCAAGAACTAGGTTTATATAAAATACCTATTATGTTATCTACTGTCGACAGCATCTGCACTTTCCATCACATTATAATAATCTGTGTTAAAAAGTATTTAGAAAAATACGTTTCATAACTTTGTAATCTGTCATTCCAACGTATTTTTCTTTCTCCTGCTTGGTTTGAAAGATAGTAGATCGGTATTAGCAAGTGCAACGTGTGTCAATAATTATAATTAATTGAAAAGTTTAACTATTAGTAATAACAATATTCTCATTTACTTATGACATACCAAAATACGTAGAACTTGTACAAAATGTTTTCCGGGTGTGATTCGGCTGTTATGTAGACTTTCATTTACTCGAGTACATTCATACCTACAAGAATATGGAAACGGCAAATATCGTTCTGCCAAGTTTTCGTGTAAATACTGAACTTTTAAATGCCATCAACAGAAGGATGCTTATTGCTTACGAACTTTCTCATTTTACTGTACCGAGATCTACCGCTCCTTTACTTAAGCTGCTATTAAACCAGTTTAAAGTGCAGACTTCAAGTATTTTGTTAAACGAAATAACAGAACTATAATTTAGAACGGGCAAGTTATTATTATCGTTATGTCGAACGTAAATTTAGCATTCCGTATGTTGACAAAACGTGTATAGTTAGTGGTTTTTTTAACGCAACTCATAAAGCGGCCATTATCAATAGTTATGGCTTATTGTTATTTGTAGTAATTAGTCTATTACGATGACAAATGAAGTTGTTATAAACGACTAGACATAATGGCAAAGAGTATTGAATAAGTAGGTTTCCCTATATATTTTAACTGTCGTGCCAAGGACGCTGTACGAATCAAGCCTCATAAGAATATAATTGGACGCCCATTCCGGCTCCGTTATTCGCGTCGATGGATACCCGAGGGCTGATTTTAGAGATGTTTCGTGTTTGCTCCATGAAAGCTCTTGTACTAAGGATTTCATATCTCGGAGTTTAGCGAAATTCTCAGCAAGTGTATTTTCCATCTTCCTTTTCTCGCCAAATATATTCACAAGCATGTCATCACAGCCGACTTTGTTGACTTTGCCGCCCTAAAAGTTTACGGTTTCGATATTAGGTTTTGAAAGAAAAATATTACAGAATAACATATTATAGCTAAACTTGTTATATTTTGAATTTTAAATTGGTGACTGTTACAACTTTTAATAGATAAGTGACGTCATAAGTCATAACTAACACCTACTCGAGAATAAACCTTGGAATGCAAAATAATATGAAGTTGTTTGAATTATAACACATGGGGCTTATAATATTGCTATCACAAAGCTCAAAGAAAAAAAGATGCAGACATTCTAAAATTATATCATAAAAGATGTTAAATTGGGAATGTATTATAATTTCCTCTATATCTAATTTACACTGATAAATTGATAGGTATTGTGATCAAATAGTTGAAAATATTGAACTTAATGGAGCGAAAGAATACCTACAAACAAAGTTTTGTTGCAAAATTAATTGCAGTTAAATAAAATTGCTGAATAATTTAAAGCGTAGAGTTTCAGCAAGTGAAGCTGGTTATTTGGTTTTCACAATAGCTAAATTTCGTATAGAACCTGATAATAAAAGCAATAACAGTGAACCAATCTGCCTAAAATCAGTTTTATCTATCTGAAACCAAGCTTGTTCCCCGCCGGCAGTTAATAGCCAGTGAGTGAAACAAGTCAATCAGTTATTCAATCAAGCCTTTATGGAGTGTCTCGGTTTCGCGTGTTTTCATTTTACCAGCGCAGCGCGGTCTGAATCGAAGCGGCGAGTTCTCGTGAATTCGGTTATCTTGCGAGCGCGCAGATTGAAGAATTTCATTTTACGATTCCATGTTTATTATTTCAACATTGGTATTTATTGAATCGATGAAGTTTCCAAGAATATTATAGAATGAAGGTGTGTATTTTTCACAGAAATATACGTAGATTTTTAATGTTTTCTTAGATATGAAAAGTTTTGTAAAAAAAACATTTCATGATTACCACCTAAAATTGGGTGGCATTGCGCGAGCCCAATAAAGCCCATACGCAACGTAATAAAACTAAACATTGATAACATAAGGCGGAAAGTAATCCAATAGATGTCTAGTAAATGTCCATCGGTTGCCGATTTTCTCTATTTATCCCCCGTCCACGGAAAGGGTCTGGTTACTTCGTGAAAAGTTAAGCGGTTTGCAGGCTTAAGAGCTTTCTGAAATACCGCTGGAAGGCAAGATAATATGCAGTGAACACATAATAACGCTTTTGTAATATGAATTGATATAATAATGCCATTGTTATTTTGTGTTGACGGTCTCTAAGGAATTTATTAATACTCTTAATGAATGAGGTCATATCATAACACTGTGGGAAGATCAGAGGAAGGTCGTTCCACCCTTTGAAAATGGGGTGACAGAGCTAAAAATTGAGTCATGTGAGATCTGGCCTGCAGAATTTCACAAAAAGTCGGAATCGTTTTTTATGCATGTTTACTATTCACCGATAACTTTAACCGACGCCTAACCCGATTTATTATGATTGATTATATGATTATTTTTTGTTTCAAAGGTCCATTTATTGTAATCGATCAGTTTATGTCTTTAAATGCTTCTTACTGTCATTCAATGCGCGTTCTTTATAATATGACTTTACCATTGTAATCACAGTTTGTTATCCAAACACCTCAATTTGTCTAACGAAAACAACACCTTTACGATAGCTAATACAACCTATACGATGACTACATAATACAAATTGTTCTAATTCCGTCGACGGGTGAATAAGACGTGGATGTAAACAAACTATTTCTGTCTCAACTAAATCACAAATGTGTCTATTTGCTTCGATTTTATTTGATTTAAAAATAGCGGATTCGCATTCAATACAATGAAATTGCTGTGGGTTAGCATTTTATTATGCTTTAGCGAGTGTTTACGATATAAAACATTTTTTTTACATTGTAAACACTTTTAGAATCAAAATACCTCAGTGTTTTAAACTACAATTTTTAACAAACTTAAAATTCAATTTAGTACACAAATTTGTGATATTAATAATTGTAAATTATAATCCATTTTGAAATTTTATTAAATCTTGGTTACATTTATTACCTACTAGCTGCGCCCAGGGGTTTCACCCGCTGTAGCTGTAACTACCGCCTATGTGTTATTCCAGACCCTGAGCTATACCAAATTTTAGCTCAATCGGTCCACCCGTTTAGGCGTGAAAGAGAAACAAACATTCATCCATATATCCATACATTCTTACAAACTTTCACGTTTATGATATTAGTAAGATTTAGCTGTTGGTCCGTCATGCAAAAGTTAGGTAACAAGCAAATTTTCTAACATTAATATGAGCTTTTTAAAATAACATAAGTTCTAAAACTCAGTAAAACCGATTTTTCTGTTTTCTTATTGTATAGTGTGTATACTTAAATGTTTTATGTAAGGTTGAAATTCTTTAGAATTTCTAACACTGAAACATTTTGCCCTGATTGATAACCTATAATACTTTTTCCAGATAACGCTTCTTTCCACGGCAAGGTTAAATCAAAACATTTCCTCTGTACCAAATTTCCTATCGATAATATCTATTTTAATATTCTCAAACCCGTCTAAAAATAGAGATGTAAAGGTTTATCCAGTCGATGTATTGTGCGCCTCGATACATAATGCCCTTCGCTATTCCTTTGAGCAGGACGCCCTCCCTCGGCTCCCTCAGAACTCAGGAATATACGTGACGTGCATTTCATTAATTAATTATTACTTCAAAACGAACGAGAGAAAAAACGTACCTACACACGTTGATTGCCATTGTGTGTAAGTTAGGTAGGTACATAAATTCCTACCTAAAGAAACACACTCTTTCACTTAAATATACATACTCTCTACACTACTCCCATCAGATGAAGTGTGATCATAATATACTAAAAAAAAATTTTTAACCTAATAAAAATGACCTTTGCCATATACCGGCCACTTTCTTCCAACAACCAAAACATCTGTTATGATTGGCTCTGAACCGAACGAAAGAAAAATATTCTACTTAACTAATAAACTTTAAAAAAACCCTATAAAGCGAACATTAAAAATGTAATTCTTAATTTTGAGGTGGCGGCCATCATGGATTTGAAATTTAACATAAAAAATTAACATGAAATTTAATTTAATTGCGTAGTATTTTACTAGTCAAGCCCTTTCATTTGATACCCATATTGAGGAGTTTGTGGAAAAATATGTATTCCGTCATTTTGTGGCGGCGGCCACCTTGGATCGGTAGTCATCAAACATAGCTAAGAACACTCCAGAACTAATTTACAAACAAAAAAAATACAAAATCACAAGCAGTTCATACGTACGAGAGCTACGATGTCACAGACAGCACACATCCCGTCGTTTTATTCGAGGGTAAAAATACGTGAAACAGATAACGTAAGGTATTCTTATCTCATCAAAAAACGTATTTCAAAGGGTTATTTACTTTTAAAAAATACTTACTGCGGACTTATAACAACTAAGACATATTTTTTTCACTGTAAGTGGAATAGTACAGGTAAAACTGAATACCATTGCAATACCATTATAGATTAGAATAGAAAATTCTTTTATGAACACCACAAATACTCGTACAATAGAATACATTACTCATCAGAGAAAAAGTGTTACAATTGGCTGTCTTACCGTTAATAGCTATATTAATTATTAATGATTCATTATTTCAATTTAATTTTTCCATTGCTAGCAGAAAATAAAACTAATGCATCTGTCTATAAATGTACGTCGTAAATAAAGCAATTAAGTGAAGCATGCATTAGACATTAAAGGCCACATCCACACAGTGGTCACGCCCCTCGACCACGCAGTATGTGCCTAATGGTATCATTATTTCGTATGTAATACACTACACGGGTATTGTTCACCTCTTTTTAAATTCTACCTGTCAGCCAAACAAAATGTACCTGACATCTAAGGAAGTGATATGCAATATAATAACATAATTTCTCAATTATAATGTTAGTAGTAGGATTTATGATCGAAGACAATTTCTTAATTGTAAGATTGTTTAATTTGGTCTTTATATAAATCAAAAACTTTTATTTATAAAATACTATATTTTATATCTTCAAGCAAGGAAACTGTGCTCTGAAATCTATTGCTTTTCATGCATGTACCTTAGGGTGTCCCGTAAAAGTATTTTTTGGATTTTGAAAACGCAACACCTCTCGAAAGTTGCGTAATTTTACGCAGATTAAGGAAATATATATTTTTTTATTTTGAAAAATTATTTTCAGGGCTCTACCGATCGTTAAAGTTTTAATTTTTTTTCATTTTTTCATAATTTTTTCCTGATATTGAAACAATAAAATATAATTATTTTTCTAGTTTTAGATATAGTAGATATCCGATATTATAATTTGAAAGCAAATTAATCTTCATAAAATTCGTGTTTTATTTCTGAAAAAATCCGCAAGTACCCTTAAATTTCAACTTGTTTTTGGTACTTCCTTTCATTGACACTTGGGCCTTTATTTACACAACTAAATATTTTTTATCATATGTATTAATGACTATAATATATTATTAGAAGAAATATAGCATTTTTT
Organism: Hemithea aestivaria; assembly: GCA_947507615.1. NCBI lineage: Eukaryota > Metazoa > Arthropoda > Insecta > Lepidoptera > Geometridae > Hemithea > Hemithea aestivaria. The sequence continues at coordinate 8,823,855 of OX382325.1, read as the reverse complement.
GCAGTGTAAACGACTTTTTGGTTATATAAAGCTCGAGACGAAGTTAAACTACAAGTGCTGTATTGTGACCAAAACTAAAATTCCATGATCGGCTACAAACTAAAAATGACTTCATTAATTGTATTTTATTTATTGAAGAACCACGTAAAATTTAAGTAGGTATGATATTACTACATTTCAGACCCATAAAATTAAGGAATACATGCGATTGCTTATGATTTTTCCGTTTCGACCACAATATGAGGAAATCTTTACAATAGGGTGCTTCGTATGCCTTATTTAGTGTTTTCATTATTTATTTTTTGCCTTGATGTTGTACTTCAGATCCTATATGGTCGTCAATCTGGAAATAAGTGCCCACGAGATGGTTATCTTCTGCTAATCGTACTCTTAATCTAACAAAATATTGACAATTGCTTGTCAAGTACGTGGTTCAAATATACGTCCTATATGCCTCAGATTTGGTTTGTTATCAAGCAAAATACAGTTTATAAAGACAACAATGAAGACGATTAATCATTAAATTTATTATTGTGATTAGTAACTCTCAATTTTAACCTGAAAAAAATGTTATTAGTTGTCATAAGAAACGCTCTCAAGAAACCTTCTCGTCAATAGGTTATGTATCAATAGGGACTACTTTCAGGATCTGGCCTTTTGAAAAAGAGTGAGAAATTGAAAGAAGTATACTTAAAACACTCAATATAAACTTCTTTGCTAGAGAAAATATCTAAATTATTATAAGGAATGAGTACTAAGCTAGAGCATCGTCGGTTCTGCGTCATCTTTCTATTGACGGCCTTTAAACCATGATTAAATAGAACATCTGGGCAAAATTGAGTTACTGAAACATACACTATCTGTGTATATGTATATTTAGCTGATATTAATTTCCTAACAAAGTATAACAACAGTAATTCCAGCGGTATTTTTTTTGGACCAAGTTGTAATCTGGAGCAAAAATTATAATTTTTTGACACAAAATCAAGTTAAAATTCCCAATGATAATACATTTATAATGGACTTTGCTTTATGCAGTTTGTTTATTTGTAGTTTATTTTAAACATTTTAATTTAAAAAAATCTTTTAACATAGATTTTGACTTAATTTTAAATATACAGATCAGGGCCATAAAAATCGGCAATTCTCTAAACTTCAAAGCGAGGTAGAGCCCTCAAGATGGCAAAAAAATTCATATTTTTTAGATTATTCATAATATGTGTTTAATTTCGCAACTTTCGACACCTATTGCGTTAGCGTAGCTCCAAAAAAAAATTTCCCCATACATCGACGGGACACCCTAATGTACCTGGTACCTACTTAAGGTTTAATGTCGAGCAATTTCCTAGAACTTTTCTAGAGCGTGGTCATTCATTGAGCATGCAAGTTTTGCTTTGAGCATTTGCCCGAAGCGGAACCCGGAGGTGTTTCGCAATAAGGAAGTCTTTCAACTTACTATTATAATCTCAGGACCTCTGGAACTCCAATTTAAGTCGGTGTTTGGCCTTTTCCCCTTTGAGAATACTCCGCAACTAGTTCACATACTTTTTTCTAAAGCGACAGAAACGCTCCTTGTGGCGGGCAGATTGCGTTCTTTTATGTCACTCTGGTATTTATTCATGTTTGTATTTGTTTTGTGAACATTGGTTCCAGGGGCGGTTTCCTTTGTACTCGAGCCTATATTTGGTCTACATTATACCCACTGGAGGAGTGCCCAGCTTGGGTCAGTGAGCGTCGTACCCTCGTCGCTGTTATGGGGGGCGAACTCTCGCTGGCAACCATGGTTAGAGCCATGGTTGCGAGCGAGGAGTCGTGGCAGGCCGCGGTTTCGTTCTGCGAGAGTGTCATCTCGCAGAAGGAGATCGCGGAACGCGAACGGGAGGTCACCACCAACCTCCCGATGCGTGCTCGGAGAAGGGGGCGTCGGAGGCGTATCTTCCACGCCCTTCTCCAGCCCCCATAACCTGGGTCTAGGCGGCGAGTACGGGGGTATTCGTCGCCGCAAGAACAGACCCACGAGGTGGCGCGCGCGGTGTTTCCGCGCGCCCCTTGAGAGGGTGGGGTGAAACTCCTCTTCACCCCACCGCGGAGGGGTCCTCCTATCAGTGAGGACCAAACGCCGTCGGGGCAGCGGATGAATGCTTCGGCGTACCCGTTGCCCCGGCATTATGGCGTCCCGCAGGACACCCCCAGGTTTTTTAGTGGGTATCCCCGCCGCTACCATCTTTGGCGGGGGAGTCCCACATACCACCTCGCGCCCCCCGGCGTGGGGTGATGATGCGTAACGCATTTTTCCTGGGACAAAAAAAAAAAAAAAAAAAAAAAAAAAAAAAAAAAAAAAAAAAAAAAAAATGGTCTACATTATACTCGTACGCTGGGTCTAGTTATTGATTTACCTTTGTCTCGTATTTTTTCACAGTAAAGTGTAATTTGTAACGCAAAGAACTTCTTGGATCTGGTCTATCTATGTCTGCATTGTTACAAACTAAATAAAATAATTAGTTACATTGCAATAAATGGTCAACAATGATCTAATTAATGTAAAATGAGTAGATATTAAACCATCTTAAAGCTTTTAATTCCTAAGTTACTTGAAAACCGCTCGGCTGATTGTGATAAAATACATTGTGAAACAAAAACGATTTTCTTATTAAATTCAGAAGACAATAATAACAAATCGAAGAAAATACGAGTTCACAAGAAATATTCCGACGAATAAATTTATTATTGTGAACCCTTTTAAAAAAACTCGGTTTAAAGGACCGTACCCCTGCACGTGCATAATCGACGTTTCTGTATCATCCAGCATCTAAGTAATTTTACGTTCCACTTTTATTATTCAGATGTGATACTGAAACAAATAGCGTTTTAAATAACTCTTTCTCTCGCATTTTGTTTATTATCAGTTACGTTGGAACCATTAACTTGTAAATAAAACATGCCATAACTCCCAGTTTACGGTCGATTTTCTACTTTTATTAGGCGCCAATCTAGAGCCTCGTGTTATTATATGAGTACAATTCACCACCTCCCGCGGTTTTGTCCGTTGAAAAATATTTTATAACTAGTGACGTTCCGTAGTTTTGCCGGCTTATATAAAATTTCAGTTCAATCGATACAGCCATTATTGCGTAAATGAGCAATATATAGGTACATTATACATACAGACTTACATAAAAAACTTTCTCCTTTTTTGTAGGATGGGTACCTACCAATATATTATGTATCATATTCAATGCGTTTCAGAACTTTCTGGGTGAAAAGTGTCGCAAACTTAAACTCAACAGTACGGCCAAACTTTTGGATTTATATATCGAATGCATTATACGCTTTCTCCCAGGCCAGATTAGGTATGTACGATACATGTATTACATACCATATTATTACGAGTTTTTCTAATATGTTATGTATAAAAAAACCTTCCTACCTTTTAAAAAACCCGCTCTTTTCATTATTTTTAATGTTATAACAATAACATATCTGCGCTCATTGGTTTTACCAGCTGAAAAGCCTATGTAGCCTTAGTATTATTCCAAGATCTAAGCGCTATATATTTTTGAAATTTTAGCCGTTAAAACATGAAGAGGTTACTCTCACACATACATATTTACGCTATGCATATTAAGTATGTGCCCTTTGCACACATCCGATCTTTCGCATGTATAATATAATGTTTGTAAGACATCTACATCTAGAACACATCTTCTTCTAAAAAACTTTCAAGATACAGAGGCTTAGTGGGATCAAAGCATTTTCAGCGATTTTTGTTTGAAATGTTTAAATGAGAACTTTCGGTGAAAGATGGTTTCTCCACTCATTGTTTCGTATTCGAGGGGAGACTCCGTGACAGGTAAATTTATGTCAGTTTTGTATTGAAAGCCAAACTTTTGTGATGAATTTTGTGAGATAGGATTTAGTCTTGGAAATTTTCAGTTCGAGTCTACGCAGCATTTATATTTAAATTCTAATATTCCGTTAAAGTATTTTGTGTATATTAAAAAATATATTTGTTTTTCTTTGTCTTCAATAAATTAAAAACGTAAGTAAATATATATTATTGAACATAAATATAAATTTTATAAATTATTTAAGTATAAACATGTAATGCATTGGATTTTTAGTCTGTAAGTTACATGTGTAATGTGTGTGTAATGTGAATTGAATAAATAAATAAACGAAAATACCGGTATTTATATGTATAGTATATAGTATACAGTCACATAATTTGTTCAAATGTAATAAAAACTGTATTGAACTTTGACTAAAAAATAGGGTTCAAAGTCAAACCAAAGTTGAAATAAGAAAAACTTTTAGCCACATCCACACAAATACTTGTTGAAAGTTATGCCCACACAATGTGTTTCTCCAACAAGTAAACAATTCTCTTAGGAACTTGCGAACAAGTAAAATTCGCTGTGAGTGACGCCTTTTGTGCCTTCACCCACAATGGTAGCGTTACTTTTTCAAAGTGAAATGAATACCCGCCCAACATAGAGTAGTGTAATATGCTAAATGGGTCGGTTCGTTTGCGTATCCATAGGGTAACATCCAAAATCAATCACCTGTGTGGGCCTCGTTGTCGATCAATCATTGCTGACACGCGTACCGAACCGCCCTGTTGCGCGATACACACGAACTCTTCACTTCACTCTTTTAACGCAAAATATGACCACTACACCCTTTATATTAGCAATAGTTTAGCCACTTTGCATTTGGACAGACGAGGGTCGGCAGTCGGTAGACGGACGTGAGACATGAATCTCATTACACCTTTCAAATATATTTTATGCGATATCGAGACCGTGTAGCCTTGGAGTTTATATTCAGCTTTTTTTAAAATAAAATCATATTATAGATGAAACAAAATATTCCCCTGTATAAACAGGGTTCGTACAAATATTTGTCTAAACTTGATTCAAGAAGTCGGATATAAAAATCCAATAATATAACCGAGTATAACTAAGTAAAAATAAGCTGCTGATAGCAAGCGTGCTTATTTATTCTAAACTTATAAGCCAAGTTCCAAAAATATAGGCCATAAAATCAGATCTGTTAACGTCCGCTAAAAACTAAAGTTCTGTATATTTTTTGTTATGTATATCAAAAGATGACACTTATAAAGTTTATACAATTTTATAACTTTGTTTTTTCAGAGATACAATGAAGACTCACCGAACATTAGCGAGGGTGTGCCGGCGGCTCTTGAGGTACCTGCCGTGGTACTTCTGCAGCTCGCCGATGCTGCCCTGTTCGGCCTGCATCCTGCCGGGCGGCGGCGCTGCCGGCGCGGCCTCCTCGGCCTGCCCCGCGCTGGCAGCCGAGCCACGCTTACGCGCTTTATTGGACTTCCTAGCCGCGGCAGATATGCATATCTTCACCGATGACGGGCTCCCAAAACTCCGCTTCTTGCTCGAACTTCGCGACGACGTGAAAGCTGTATCTGTACTGCTCCTTGTACTTTTATACGATGGTGTTATAGTAGCGTCGGTGGCGTCTTCGAGAGGCCAATCCGAGTCGTCTTCCTCTTCTATACCCGGCAGCGGGGACTGTTGACCGAGCGGGCGAGGAGAGTTTATTACAGGCTCGGGGACGACTGCAAACAACCAATAAACACACTAAACATACACGCCATTACTTTACTCTTATACGAGCTACTTGTATGCTACTTGTGGAACGAAGATTTGCTAAACGACCTGGCATCATAGTTAATTAGATTGGGCTCTTTTCCAAGACCTTGATATTATAGTTTCCTTATTTTGTCTGAACTACGCTATTTATCATGTGAGTTTGAAACATTGTATTTATGGAAAAGCTGTGTATACCCATAAATATTTTGTGTTCACGTTCAATAGCAGAACATTTTAACTTTAAGTGAATAAATTGACTAAATAAATCTGATTTAAAGCGACATTTACCTACGAACTGTTTGCGTCTCACTCGTATGGTTATTAAGGTAATGGTTTCAGGAATCATTAATGTGGTGGGTGCGAGTACTTGTTACTTATTGAAATTACGTATTCAGAGCTCGTTGTTCTGCGTCTCAGAGTAAGGTTTCAGCGAATAATTCCCGCCCCTGGAGAGATTGAGATCAATTTAGCTCCGAATACGCAAGACAATTTTTATTACGTTTGTCGATCAACTTTAATTAAATAAGGAATACTCGTCGTAAAAGGTATCCATCGTCCTAATTCCAAGTAAGAAACGAAAAAGTAAATCGGAATTCAGTAATAGTATTACCTATAAATGACAGAATGAGAGTGGAGAGTTGTGACTGTCAAGGCTATGAGATCTACAAAGAATATAAAACAAAATTTTATGAGGTCTGAAAATAAGCGCTGAACACAAACAGTTTTACATGAAAAATAAGTGATCGTTAATCTTCCCCGGGTACGTAAATAAGCAATTAGGCAAATCGTTCTTACTTCGTTTTTATTACAGTGCCTACTATATTTACATATTTATAACGCTGAAAGAATGGTGCTACGACTGCTGAAAATTTTGAGAAAATTAGAGGAATTTCGCTAACAAATTGGGATCCAAGTGAGCGGCGAGAACAAGATAAGGTGATGATAATTAGGAAAACGCTCAATTAACATCATGTTGAAAGACTTAATCATATATTTAACGAAAATAAAGAGCTAAGATTGATAATGTTCCGAAAAGATAAATGTAAAGGAAATATAATAGGTATTTCATTGAAAGATTACACTAAACTATCTCTTGACCCCATCTATCATCGTGATTACTTCAGAAGAAACTCGGAAGAAAGACATCTGAGAAAATCTTTTCTGCAAAGTATTCTACCGATAGCCACATGAAAGTTAGGTGAAAGAAATTTATACTATGTCTTGCAATGAAAATATATCATGCTACGGGACACAAAGGTATAAGAAAAATTGGTCAAAAGCTTGGCTATAGTCGTTATGGCAGGAATCTTGTGAACAAATTTAACTACATTTTCCATCATATTGGCTTCATAGAGATACATTCTTTGAAACATATTATACTGAACTTTAGTCATGTCTATTAGTTTTCGACATGAAATAATATGTAATCCTGTTGTGAAAATTCAACAATATGATTTTTGTCGCGTAAAACGATAATACGAGTATACCTAATATTGTGACCTACATACGTTTGCTTATAACATTATACTGTGTATTCACATACTTCACGTCACGTCGTGTGGAATACGAGTCGAGCATCGAAGTACATACGATAATTTCGTGTCCTCCATTATTCATTCGAAGGTCCCGAAAATCGATAATAATACACAATATATACAGCCATATAGTACCTAATATATCGCATGATAATTTCAGTTCCACGGTCCAAACAATGGTCAATAAGTGATAGCGCCATTAGTAAGTAAACACATTAATAAAGCAATTCCGATAGAGATCGCAAACGGGCTGTACTTTAGAGACAGTTTAGGGGTCACGTCAGCTGGTAAAATAAACATAAATAAATTACATTTTGATGACACCATTTATGGAGTTTCATGGTCAGTCTGTAAATTCGTAATGTCGATTTGAAACACCCGATTTACATAACTGGCGTTCAGAGAGGTTTTACAAATACAACAAACGTGCGTTTTCACATGACCACCTCAAACAAATTCATGTTTTTAAAGGCTTAAGTATAATGTTAACTATAATTTAAAATATTTATTGAACTGAATAATATAAGAAATGTTTTGTACTTTTTTGACAATTTACATGCATAATAATATAAACAGATATTTGATCCTATTCTCTTACAGTGGAATCTAGTTCGCTTCCGCTTCCTATATTTATATTGCAATCCGAATCGCTTTTCCAGTCAATTTATTTTGTGAACTTTTCTAAATCTAATTTCAGAATCGCTCTATATGGCTTTTATATGATATGATCCACAATACCTACATCTACAGAGCCTCCAATTAATCTTAAAGGCATCAATTCAGCCATGCAATCGATTAATTATAATTGATTAACAATTATAATTAATCTACACCTAGTTTCCCGCAAATACGATCCCCCGTGAGGGCTCTGACAAGTTGGAAGTTTAATCAATTTCGCTTAGGCTCAACTAAAGGTTACAGTTTATTAATCTTGTTTGACGAAAACTTAGCCGACAGCTGTAATTTTCTAAATGGTTTCTGTTACATCTTGAAATTTCTATGAATCATTTATATTCGAACTAACTTTTGATAGCGGGTTCGCCCGCGTGGGGAATTCCTTACATATTGGAGGTCTACGTCATAAAATCTATGTTCCTAATTTCAAATCTATCCGTTTAGTGATTTGGACTGTGCGTTGATAGATCAGTCAGTCACTCAATCAGTAACGTTAATTATTTAGATTGGAATTATCATAAAAGGATAGAAAGTAATTAACTAGCATGACGCAACGGTCCAGACTGAGTCTTGGCACTCCTGCCAGTTCTGCGCTGTCACCTGCCAAGACTCAGTCTTTTTCTATTCCATCTTTCCATTAATACTTGGATCGTTCCATCGGCCGCTTGCAGATTGCGCGTCCCTATTCAATCCACAATTCTCCCACATTTGCTCTACTTAGCATAGAAACTACACATTATCTAAAAAGTTGTACTAGCCAAAACGTACTATAGGCACTAACATATAGTATAACATGCCAAAAACCTAGTATGACCTAAAGCTAATAGTTAAAGGCCCCAAAACATTACTTTTTTGTACTCAAGAAATAAGAATTTCAAGACAAATTAAATATTTTTAGATTATAAATATTCAAAGCGTCTAATAAAAGTAAATAAGGTCAACGTCTACAAACAAAACGACAAAAGAAACACTCAAATTCTGCGAAGAACTTAGTCCTCACTTAAAGCCAACATCTAACTAACCTAAATACATATGGAATGAGACTTTTAGTGCTGAAGCTGGGCTTAATTTAAAGTAAACAAAAAGGGGAGGCTCGACGCCGGCGGCGGTACGGCTACATTTTACGTTACGGTTTTCAACTGGCCCGTTTTCAGAACTATCCCTCTTTTTATACCCAAATAAATTAACGGCTAATGATGGTAAAAAGGGTGACCGCTCATGAAATAGATTAAATAACGCCATTTAAAACTGGCTTGGTAGGAGCTTTTTAAAATAAACTGCTGTGGCCTCATCAACGCCTATCATTAATTACAATACGATTAAAGTTTCAAGCGTATCTTTAAAAGTTTTTCTAATGATATCTAAAAGATGTCCATAAATTTCTCTTAGAGATGATAATATCTCTGTAATAAAAAGTAAAAAGGTAGGCATATAGAGGTATTATGATAGTTTGAAGTGCTAACATAACAAAAAAAATAGATAATAATATTATGGTATCCTTATGAACACCGTATTTATCGATTTAAAGGCAGTAATAACCGTTTTGACTCCGTAGTTTAAGATATTCCATTGCGATTTAACTGAATGAATGAAAAATAAACAAGTGTCTAGTTGGCGCTGAAGGCGGTCCATGCATCGATCCGTTCCGCTGTGTTCATGTCGCTAAACATCGCCATTCTCCGCTGTAATTATGTAAATCTGCATAGTTGTGGAAACTTGCAACTGACATCGGTTAGGCAGCTAACAAGGTCAATTAACGCTGTGTCTGCCTCGAGAGAGTACTGATTGCGGATCGATATGCTCATGTCTTCGAGCTTATCTGAACGCATTAATCTCTTCATTTTTACATCTAACAGTGGGAGGGGATCCTTTATTCGAGAGATCCGTCTGAGAAAGGTAATAACGATCGTACTTAATATTCTCATGCGATTTGCTCCAGTTGGAATAGATGTCTATATAAATCTTTGGGCATGTGAGATTAACGTACCTCTATAATGATGATGCTTATTGCTTATGGGACTTTGATATAAAATTTCACCCATCTACTATAATATTAGTGGTTGTTCAATCAGAGTTCTATATCGATCAGAAATAAAACATTGTTTTACTTTTTTAAATTATGTCATTATTTTGAAGACAACGTGTGTAATATTTATTGTGAAATTTGACGACTGTTTCACGGTCAGCAGGCAAGTTTCGAATGATTACCGCGAGCTCATACGTTAGTCGTTAAATATTATAATCAATGTTATGTCAAGATTTAAGACTAAATCACGACAATAATCTGAATGTATTGCTAGAGAATATTTTATAGCATTGCTCTAAAATAGAATAATATTATTTATGTTGTATTTATTATCCGAAATAAATGGCACTGCTTCCACTCTCTATTGCCAGGTCTACTCAGATGTTAGTAAACAAGCAGAAACTGGCAACTGCTCATAGTTTCACAAACAAAAAGTTTCAAGATTCTCGTAGTTAACAGCTTTCAACTTGAACTAATTGATTACCACTAGTTACGGGTACTTCAAGATTTTAACCGCTCAAAACTAAGTATACCATCCTTTGTTATTGCTATACTTCGTTTTTAAAAACAAAGATAATTTTTGCAGGGTTCAAAGGATCAATATCATAATAAATTGGATACATATCGGATATTTATCATAATATATCAGATATATAACATAAGATATATCAGATATAAAAGTTTTTGTGAATATATCAATGATATTTTCATTGATATATTAACCTTCGAACCCTGAAAAAATTATCTATGTTTTTGAAACGAATTTTAACTACACACATTGTACGGATACGCAACGGAAGGGAGGCGTTTGTCCTGGGACAAAAAGGCATATTTTATAAATAATAATACACAAAATATTATTTACATTTAAAGCACATAGTACAAACTTTAAAATGTACCATAGAATGGTGGACAGTTTAGTGGCCAGAATGCTAGTGGCATTACCCCCTTGAATAAAAATGCAAATAAATATTACGAGTAGGATTACCTACTCGTAATTATTAAATTAGGTATGCTTTCAAAGATATGTATTTTTCATAAATATATTTCAACTGATTTTTTTCACTAATCAAACAACCACCACTGTATACGCATACATGTTCTCAATATTTACCGAATGTTTAAAAAATATAATAGTTAGTACAACACTTTGCTATCGACGCGACGATTCAATAAAGATATTATACCGACTATACACTTTATATGAAAAACAAGCTTACGCTCACGGCTTTGCCCGCGTGTCAAAATCCTTTCTTAGCGGAGGTCTACGTTATAAAACCTATCTGTGTTCCAAATTTCAACCCAATCCGTCCAGTGGTTTAGGCTGTGCGGTGATAGATCGGTCAGTCACTACTTCCTTTTATATAATATAGGTATTTAGATGTAAAGTCAGTTTCCTCTAGATATTTGGGCAAAAAGAAAACTCCTACGGCGATTTATTCGACATCGTTTAACTATTATAACCCATGGTTTTACGTTGAAAACTAAATCATTTACTTCCATGGCTACAAAGAGGCTGAAAGTTTATTTTTGAGTCAACAAAGTTACTCCTAGGGCCAATCGAAGTAACCCTACCGTACTGTACTTTTTCAAACATAATATCCTTTAGTGTTTAACTTTTATTTTGTTACGCGTTATGTAACAGGGATTGTAATTTTTTTGTACATTTAAATAAAATGTTTGTGTTTATACATATACGTCCTTAAGTATAAACAAAGTTTGTTAGGGCAAGGTCAAGGAAACGAGCTTTTTCTACCGGTACCTTTACCTGGTAACTAATTTAATGTCGTTTAGCAAACTTTTGTTCTCCATTTATTACGTACGAGTCGAACAAAGAAAAGTAATTGTTAGAAGATTTATGGGAACATGTACTCCTAATAGAAAACTATAGACTGGAGGAGCTCGGGAAGTATTAGCCCAACTTCTAATGTTTTATTTCGAAAGTTCTGTTCTTTATTTTATCACCGGATATTTAGTGACTTTCGTCGACTCCATTGGGAGCTAACATTCAAACTCTGAAAGCACCTGATTGTGACTAGAATAATAGAATAGAATAGAATAGAATACTCTTTATTGCAACCAAAGAAAATTACAGTTTTACTTAATATTAGCACTGAAATACAATTTGGTCCACAATGGGCGGCCTTATCGCTGTGAGCGATCTCTTCCAGGCAACCAACCATCGTTTGGAAAAGTGGATCGAAAGAGTAGAGTGGGATTTGCTAATAATAATAATATATTAGAGATCGTCAAGTCTTGTAACAGTAGTACCCTTTACATTATTATGATAGAGAGGAAGAACTTCAAACTGGATAAAAATTTTACATTATATTTGTTACTCTCTTTAAGAAAACACTTGACACTGGACTAATCATAAGTTTTGCATGTATCATAATACTAAGATATGTAAAACACATAATGCGGTTGCAGCTCAACAAAAATCAGCGGTGCGATGCCGACAAACTGATGCAAATGCAGAGCAGTATAATGACCGTGATCAGTACGCCGAAAAGTGCGGTGCTGCAACGTACTTATGTGTTTCAGCTGGTAGAAAAGAAAAGTAAAGAAATGCTTACCGTATTCTTCATGATCGAGATGAGGACTGCCGTCCCTAAGCGCATAGTCTGCTTCGTCGGCGGGAGCCGCCCCGCGCGCCCCGCACCAGGGCACGCAGCAACGGAATACCCCCCCTCCCACCACCTTGGAGCCGTCCTCGCACACCAACAAACCCACTAACACCACCAAACATACGTCACACCACCATCACCCACACTAACAGTCCTACAAAAATACTTCACTACTCTTGGCACTTGAAAAAGCTTAGAAAAAGTATAACGAGTGATCAGTCTTGAAAGTTGGCTTAGAAGATAAAGTTAAGATATCGATATGTCAGTCGATTTACGTGAACGTTTGTTGGAGTCCTCGGGGAGCGGAAACTTGAGGAAAAAGGAAGGGACAGGTGGGAAAGAGTGTTAATTAGGTTTGGGGCTGTCCAATGAGTCTTTCCACAGAGTTACTTCGGTATCATTTCTATTGAACTTCACTGTGCAATCACATCGTCAATTATCACTTTAACCCATAGTTAACTATTTCAATTATCATGCCGTATCTGTAACAAAGAGCAACCACGGCGATCTTGATGCTATCGATTCACTTAATTTAGGGTCTTGTTAGGTAGAATATGAACGGTGCTGCGTAGGTAGGTACACTGCTCTAAATGTCATGGACGGTAGACTAAGAAATAACGAAATATCGTTGAGCAGGTAATCGCCATTTTTAAATGTCGCATTGACTCTGTTTCCATTTCGATTCGTGTGCTGCGACCGCAATGCGTGAATCTAGGTGTGGATCAAAGTGCGCGAACTAGATATCTATGCGTACATTGAATGGCTATCTGTTGGCCATCTGCCATTAAGAGACACGTGCTATCACGAGTGTGAAACTTACTTTCAGTCTTATTTAAATTGATACAGGAATAGTAACATTTCATGCTCTGTCTTCAGTCATTTGAACACACTTGCGACATTTTTAATATTTTTATAGAGGTACATGTAGAATGTAGAGCTAAATAAACGAGACAAGTTCAGGTTTATTTTGTAAATAAATTATCATATTTTCTCTTGATTCAAAATTTCTAGGAATTAGTTTTCACTAAAATTCTATTAATGTATAGAGTTAAAATTTAAAATCAATTACTAGATTTAGCAAGTATTTATAGATAGAGGGACTCGTGTCTTCACACTTGTTAGTGATGCGCTTTTGTGGCTTTAATGTATTTTATATGCATTTTGAGAGCCAAATTCAGTGTGTAAAGTGTACCTAGGAAATAGTTTAATACTAAACGTAGTCAATAATATAAGAAAACTCTCTAGAACGTGCAATAGAACCAACCGCAGGTAAAGAGCCGTCAGATTCAATTTCACCGCGCGTTGAAAATCGGCTTGACGCTAATTCCTACTGACAGGACTATTTTGTAACTTGACCTCATCCAAATTTAGATTAAATCTACTCTGACATTTGCTTGATAAACCCACTTTTTCGATGTTTGCCCAAAATGAAATGATTACGGAAGAAGTGTGACATTTTTTAACGCAAAAAAATACGACAAAATGTTTTTATCACGACTCAGTTCAATATGTTCTGGTGTTGCGTACATTCTTTTTGAAAGGCAATTTAATATGTGATTAGCAAGCATATAGCCAACCTGATGGTATCTACCGTCACCTAAAAGCCTAAGCCAGCCTTAGATAGTAAATACTCGTATGTACCTGAATATTATCAATGCAGTGCAGGGTTTCTATTGTCATCAGAATAGGCTATAACTATACACCCTAATGTAATGTAGGAGCGTATCGATATAATCTTCTTCTTCTTGTGGTGTCATTTCCTATTTCCGGAGGTCAGCAATCATAATCGCTATCTTATCTTTTGAGACAGCTACACGGAACAGGGATCTTGAGATCATATTGAACCACGTGCTGAGGTTTTTGAGCCATGAGATGCGTGTTCTTCCCGGTTTTCGGTTCACTTGAAGTTTCTCTTAATGAGCTGGAGTTGTTCATTTCTCATTACGCATTATATGATCAAAATATCGATATAATACACCAGTTAAACGTACCCTACTCCTCTCGTCCATTTTTGTTGAATGAAACAATGCAAACATTTTCAATTTCTTTTTACATTCGCGCAACGAAATGTGCTCCACTTCATCATTTACGTTTAAAAAGTGAGTTTAATTCTGGATTGTGAACCTTTTCCGCTGACCTTTAAAAATAAGGTACTTACGCACTGTTATCCCACAATACTTCAAAGAATACGTGGGTGAGGATTATTTAATACTAAAACAGTGTTTGCATTTAGTCGTACCTACCTATGTAATATTATATGACTTTGCAACTCTGAACAAATAATATATTTATTACTTGTACACAAAATTAACACAGCAATTTTTTTATTAATATAATTACTGTTTAACATTTTTATTAAAACTAGCATATGCTCGCGGCTTTGCCCGCATGGCAAAATCCTTTCATAGCGGAGGTCTATGTCATAAAACCTATCTGTGTTCCAATTTATATTCCAATCCGTCTAGCGGTTTAGGCTGTGTGTTGATAAATCAATCAGTCATTCTTTCCTTTTATATATTTATGAAGACTATGCATCGATTAGTGTATTGGAAATTCCAGTGATAATCTTTAGAAAATATTAATATTTTTAGAAACCGAAATACAACCATAGCCGATGCATTGTCAGACAAGTCGTCGGTGTAAAACCCCTATTCCTAAAAACATACCTACTTTTGTTATAAATATTCGTAATGCCTAAACACCAGTGGAAATTCCAATACACTAATTGATGCATTGTTTTCATACAGTATTTATTACTTAGGTACTATTATGGTGACGTACTGTTGCATTGTTTACAACAAAACCTAACGTTCAAATTAATTGCATAATAATTAATGATAGTGCTTGTAGCATGCTAAACAGAATTGTTCCTAATATTCTTTGATTATATTTTCATACCATATTATACTCATACAAATAAATATTTTTGCCTACATATTTTTTTACTAAAATTTATTATATTTTTTCATATATTTTAGCAATATTGTGTGTAATTTTAGCGTGAATAATTACAATTAAAATCTATTATTTTATAAACGAAGAAGAAAAAGTAAAGAAATTCAACGAAATTTTAGAGTAACATCTTTCATACAATATGATTATTGTTTTTATAACTGTTGTGGTGCTGTAGCTAGATAAAT
The DNA here is from genome assembly GCA_947507615.1 of Hemithea aestivaria. Classification (NCBI taxonomy): domain Eukaryota; kingdom Metazoa; phylum Arthropoda; class Insecta; order Lepidoptera; family Geometridae; genus Hemithea; species Hemithea aestivaria. Next base: position 8,808,225 of record OX382325.1, on the reverse strand, counting down.
GTTCTTTCACGTCCCATTTTCTAACTCAGTTCTTCCATCCTTTTTAGAAGGTCCATGCTGAATGGCCAGTAGAATGTTTACAGTTTAATGAATAGAAGTGACGACGCCAAGTGCTCCGTGGTTTCCTGTTCCTTGATCGAAACGCCCGCGACCGTGCCGCTTTCGTTCATTGACTTTCTGATACGGGCCCGTTTCACTAAAGATTTTTCAATCTCTTTTGTTACTCGGCCGAACAAAGAGCTATGAGATATTTTCCTACTCTCGATACGGTATACGTGTGTTTACTTTGCTCTCCCTTTATTACAGAACCTTTGCTAACTTTTACTTTGTTATTTACAGTAACCTTATTTGAGTTATTTTGCGAAAAATAAACGTTATCTTTCGTAAGATAAACAGGTAAGGTCGAAATACATTAATCTCAGTTCCATACATCCTTAAAAATGCTAAGCATTTCTAAACTCAAAGCGAGTATAATACAATACAATACAATACAAAAACTCTTTATTGTGACCAAGAAAAAAGAAATTTACAATAAATGATTTAATATTAAATAAAACTAAGATAACAACTGCACAGAAACTATATAAATATAAAACAATTTGGTCTACAATGGTCGGCCTTATCGCTTAAAGCGATCTCTTCCAGGCAACCGGCTTTGAATGGAGAGGCTGATATAAAGAGTGGGGTGGGATATGGTACAGGAGATATAATTAATAATAAAGCAGGAAAAGCTAAAACAGGCAAATATGAGGTTTTAACCTAATTTCATTCAGCAATGAGTGTAACATTTGCACAAGATCTGTGATGACCGCGCTGATTGGATGATGAGATCCAATACCACAGTAATTTCCTTGCCGGTACCGTGTTGATTGAATGATGGTCGGCACGATTTGACAGTCCCTTATGTCTCATATATTTTTATTATGCTTATATTGGAAGGTATTGACAACAATAAACTGTGTGGCCACAAGTATTATCGTTTCTAACCACATATTTTTAAATTGTAAGTAGGTACTACGTTTGACCACATCCTACCCGATGGAAAGTGCAAATGCAATCGACGATAAATCACGTAAGAAGCCTAGAGAGGCACCCTTTCACTCGTGCCTTGAAGATTCCCAAAATATATCGCTCGGGAATCACGGATGACAGCAATGCGACTAGTTCTTATTAAAAAAGTTGATGAATAGCGCTTTTAATATTTTCAGTTATCAAAAATCTATTCACAGACTCTCGTTAACAATAAAAAATATGATTTTGTAATAACAATTTGCAAATGAATAGGTAGTAATTAGGTTTATGCTAGCATTAGTCACAGTCACAGCTCTCACTCACAAAGTAAAATGAATCGTAAAAATGAATATTAAACGAGCAAGTGTATAATTTAATATTAATATTTAAGCAAACCAGAGCACAAAATGGTTAATCAAATGATCCCAATCTCAGTGGTGTTGTATCTTTTTGTTACTGACTCTACTTATTTCACTCAAATTCCTTTGGCTGTATCAGGACATGGTATAATATATTATGAATTTACGATACCTATGATATTATTTTGATGTAAAATTACGTCAAAATTGAACCTACCCCAGAAAGCTTTTTAAATTTCTCGTTATTTAATTACAAGATAATAGTACCTACCTACCTAAGTAAAAAAAATGCTTATTTATTGCACGACTTGCTACTGCATTCCATGGAAACTTTATTATTTTATCACGGCATTGTATTAACATCACGGGCAAAAGATAACATAATTTGTTAATAAAATTCCGTGATCAATTAACGAAACGGTAAATCTCAAATGTCTCTCAAAAGTCAGGTAAGAATCAAGTTGCTTAAAACGAATTTTTAAGGTAACAGACATTGGATTAAAGACGAATTAACAAGATCAGCTATACTTTCTTAATTTATACTTTCTTTTCGTTTAGCTTATTTTTGTTACTATTCTCTTTTTGAAGTATATAAAAATCTTGTAGAAAAAATTTGTAGACAACCTATATTGTCCTATTTAACCTCTAATTGATCATTCTTATTCACCGGCCGCAGAACAATGATGGCGAATGGCGAATAATTGATATTGCTATGGCCTGTAAGGAATTGCCGGCACAAATATAGCGATCGTGCAATCAATTACTACTCGTTGAGCGGTCGCTGGTTTCAATTGTCAAGGCATTTTGGTCTTGTTAATGTTAGCATTTGTTCAACTCACTAGATACCTATAGGTACGTGTTACAGACTGCAAAAAGAAGAAGAAAGAATGGATGAAAAGTGATTGACGAAAGAGATATATGTATAAGGCAAGTGTGAATGGTCAAGCAGCAATTAGTCGACCAAGGGGTACTTGCCTTGACCAAATAAAAGTTGTTCTAAGGAAAGGCCAGATCAAGAGTACCAAGAGCTTGCGTGCGTGTATGATGAATGTGATGAAAGTTGAGGAAGCGAAAGAGGCGTGTCAGGATCGTACCAAAAAAATCAGAAAACAACAACTTCATTGTTAATGAACTAATTATGAAAAACCAATTTTTGTTGTTAAAAGAATGCAGTAGCAAATATTTTTTTAAGCAATATATTGTGTAAGACAATAACAATTCCTTAGATGAACTAAATATGAAAGATTTCCATTTCCTTAATCCTTTTGTTAAATATAGGAACACAATTGTTTTACGTTTGAAGAACAACTTCAATGCCACGCTTGACTAACTCAATTTTCATTTTCAGGTGTACTTGATTTTGTGAGTAATACGTATACGTTTTATAATCTTAGAATATATGACCTTACAATTACCTTTACTTAAACAACAAACTTTATTAAAACAATAAAAAAAGGAGAAAGACTCGACCGAGTAGATTTTTTAACCTTTCTTTCTTTTATGCGAAAGCGTAGCGCCTAATCAGATGTTTTTCAATTAAGTTTACTTATTTTATCATAAAACTGAATTTCTAAAAAAACCTTTAATCTTAAGCCCCTTTTACAATATTTTTTGATGGTTAATAAACACAAACGATATATCAAATTATAGTCATACACATCTGAGTCACAATTGAATAATGCGCTAAAAAGAACGTTTTTATTGCATAAGAATACATTCGTTTGTAAACTCTGATTTCGTAGCAGCATAATAGATACCTCGAGCAATTCATTAGAGCGGAGTGACGTCACAGTACGCTTGCACGTCATAAACGCGAGAACATATCATATCACAGACTATTTGTGAGGTTAGATCGGTCATCTGTCGATTTTTGTATCAGAACCAGTACCAGCCCCTCTAGCACAGACGTTTCGCAGACTTGTCTTGCTGTCACGTCAAACTCTCATCCCATACATTGTACTTTTGTGAATGTATAGGATGACAGTGTAACTTGACAGCAAGACAAGTCTACGCATTGTCCATGCTAGAGGGGCAGTTTGATGCCATATCTGCTAACTTGTGTTGATGACAATTACTAGCATAAAGTTACAAAAATAAAATATTAGAGACATAGATAATTTTATACAGTAAATTTTCTATACACTGTAGCAATGAATAGAGACAAACTTGACAAACGCCTAATACCTTACATTTTTTTCTTTGTAATAATATTTGTTCGCTAAAGTGAAGTTTTTTTTTATTTGCTCAAAACGGCCTCAGATATAAACAGATAATATAAGACGATGAATAAGCGCCTGGGACAGCGCGTCCGTAGTTTACACTTGGAACTCTTAAAGAGTTGTGTGATGGTAATAGCTGTTCCTATTTCATATTTATCCTATGTTTCGTACAGCGTGTTCATCAAATAATCACGAAGCCTCGCATGTAATCGTAAAAAGATTTTTCTTTCGCCATACTTTTTATTTGCTCTTTGATTAGGCAATTTGTGTATAATAAAACACAATTGATTGATATGTAAAGATAACATGGTTATCTTAAATTTATCATTTTATTTAACAATTCTTTTGTAAAACGCCGTTTTGTGTGTTATTCTAAGAACTAAAACTAAATAAAAGTAAGTAGTGTAAATTGCTTAGTAATTATTTGGTATGTAATAAAGTATTCTGTTCTATTCTACATTTAACTTACACTACATTTTAGTTAGATATAAATATACAAGGAAACTATATTAAATTAAGATTTTAAATATTTTTATATAAGTCATCGTTGCGAACGAAGAGCTCTAATCTCGTAACCTTCTAAAATTTATTATACGACCGAAATACGTGACAAGATAGTTATTTTAATAATATAATATTTTGTACCTGGATCGTGCAACAAATAGCACGACATTGGCTCAAAATAAACAGTCAACAACGACGCGACGAAAAAAATTGATGGCAGGATGCGATAAAATAAGAATATTCTACAAGTACTTGCCAGATAGTGAGCATTATCTTTAATAATTTACTTTCTTATATGAGGGTAATAAAAGGTGATGTAAAGTAAACAGATTTCTTGATAAGTATGGAAGATATTTTCAACAAGAACGTCTCTAAATATCTCAATGATGCATAAGATTTATATCGTAAATTCTACTTAAATATAATTGCAGTTTTCATCTACATTTGAAGTGTATGTTAGTCTCCAACATTCAACAAGTTGTTTATGTCGTAAACATCATCTTTGTAAATTGTAACTGTTCCCGGGATGCTGTCTTTATTTACAGCGAATAATGCAATCTAGAACATGGCTCTTTTATTAATATGTATATTGTTATTATTCTGCCTATCCACTGAATGCAAACATACGCAAGTACTTTGCTTATCTCCCTCAAGGAGATTAGGCCTAATTGACAAACATTATTAACTGTGTCTATGTTAGCTAGATTGTTAGGATTGCTGATCAGCAGATAATGCATAGATACAATTACGTTACGTTCATGATGAGTTTAACATATTAATCAATTCAGCTCTGTTATTTTCGGTTGAATTTATGAACCAGCACCTTAATCACACATCCACAGATCAGTTCAGCACACGACATATAAAAATAAGGCAATTATCCATCTCCCTACGAGTACGAATACGTAAACAAAAATTATTTCAGTCGTAAATCCATTTTCGTATTCGGTTTAACCTTGACACTTTCGTACAATTATATTTTACTCATAAAGCACTCGTAAGCGATACTGCGTCAAGCGCTAATGCATGTTTTTCACTGCGTGATATTGGATTAAACTGTTATCTTATGTGTCGTAACGTTATTTCAACGAGGCGCGAACGATACCCATAGCGGCGTAGGCTCTCCTGACGTACGTACGCGGCTCAGTGATTCGATAGCATAACAAAATCGTCCGCTTTTTACCCCGATGATAGGGAAACTGTACCACCGGTGAAATGCGATTTGTCACAGATACGCGGGATCAACACGGTATACACACAGTAGTCGTGCAAGGTAGACGGCACGGCACGGCTGGGCACAGCACAGCACGAGAGCGAGCGTGGTGTCGGAGCGGGCGGGCGTGCGCGGCGGTCACCAGTGCATCGCGAGCGCGGCGTGAGGCGGCGGCGGCCCCGAGCGTCGCGACGGCCGGCAGACCGCGACTGGAGCGTCACCGTGCGCCGCAGCCTAGGGCGCCGCGCGAGCGGGACGAACATACTCGCCGCCCGTGCGCTCGACCTACGATTCTAGCCCTTGAACCTACCGGCTTGATTCGCATTTACTTTGTTCCCCGCCTGTCTCTTATGTTTTTGTGCGACCGCAAAAGGGTTTTCACCCCGCGAGCGTCCGATCCCTTGAACGATGTAACGTAAAGAGACTAGAGATAGAGATGCTGCGTGGCCTTTCGTATGGCATGGCTCGTTTCGACGTTATGTCACTATCGAGCGCTGCTCTGCCTTGTTGTTTGGCCGTGAACGTGTTTTAGCCGCGCACTCATTTGGGCCATTATGATTTATAGCTCCAGAGGGACTCACGTGACGAGCCATCACACGACACAAATGGTGGTTGTGAGACTCGTACTGGTCTCTTTTTACGCACACACTATGTAAGTTTTACGGTTATTTTTTCCTTAACGTTGGCCTATAGGTAAAAGTCATAAAGAAAACATAACAGTTTCTGAGACACGGAATAAAAGGTGCACATCAAAGTTTTGTACGTTCCAGTTTCAGCAGAATAAAGAATTACAGTAACTTCCGCAAAAGAAGACGTAATGAAATTAAAACTACCCGAAACGTAATGGCAGTAATATAGAGCGCCTCTACTTGTAGCTCCGCAAGGTTGGGGTAAATGTTGCCCTTTATTTGAGTTTCATCTATTATGTGCATAAAATATGTAACATCAAGACGAGTTAATATTATTTGGGACCTCGTGAGGGACTAACAAATCATAAAGTAAGGTTTCTTCTACAATGTACTAGGTACTCAAATTATTTAAGTACATACGAGGGATGAGTATGAAATACGTGTGCAACATATAAACTCATACAAAATTAACACCAAAGGTAACATTAGTGGTGCCTACTGAGTACCTACAGACTTATATTTATTCATGTTGGGTTGCGTGTTAATAACTAAGAGAGGAAAACTTTTTACGCAGAATATCCTGAAATGTTTATGAATGTGTATATAAGATATCATCGTCTGCCATATTTTCTGTCTTTCTAACAAGAGCATAAATCTGTGCTCAAATGCTCTACATGTATTCATTGTGTATGTGAAAAATATTCTTGACGTAGCTCTCTTTTCCCAATATTCTACCACGATTAACTCCGCTTAAAAATCTTTAATTTGGCGGGGCCAGGGAAATTACTGGGTTAAAGAGAACTTACATCTTATGAATAAGGTAACCTTAAAGCAGTGCTGCTCAAGACTTCGTTGAATTCCTAGGCAACACTAACACTGTGAATATAATGGGCATTATTGCTTATGATAAATTCAATATCGAGGTCGTCTCGCTCATTCATCGTATAAATAGGACTATTATTAAGAACTAAAGACCATGAGCAACTTCAACGGCAAAAATATCAATTTAATACGAAAAAACATGTATTTTAATTGATGCATTAATTTAGCAATATTTTATAATAATAATTATTATTAACTTAACCAAAAAACTTGAGTTTTTGTATCCCATACAAGTATACAAAAAGCAAGGCTGATTAATTAGTAATAATTTTTTGTCTGGCTGACATACCATCCCCCCGGTATACCTACACAACTCGCGTGACCCATCCCAGTCTCTATATTAGAAATGGGAACGGATGAAGTGAAATCGATAAAAATTGTTCAGTTCAAGCGTTCACTAGAAACAATAAACAAACGTGGCCCAGCGTATCGAAGTAATCGTGTTTATGAGACAGCTAGAAAGGCAAGAACAGGGGTTACCATGAAGTTTTGCATAACTACTAAAAAGATTCAGAAACATATTTTTAATTGCTGAGATTTAACGTACTAAGTGGTTCATTACCACGTACAACCGATTTAACATACTTTTAGTGGTTCGTGGTGGTTGCTATGACGTCACGAAGGGAGAATCAGGGCAAAGTGTGACGTAGCATATCTCCACCTTAGAACTTGAGGGTGTTAACATTACGGCGTATCTCAGCCTCAGCCATTATTTTGTTAACAAACCAAAAAATACCTAATATTTTATTATATAACCGACGGACTAAATTTTTTAACTTTGTAATAATCTGATTATATACGTTGAGGTATTTTTAGTCAACAGAATAATTTTCTTTCATTTCATTTACAAATTATTTGTTTCATGATTTTGGAAACTATAGTGAGCAGTATCCATTACTAAAAACTCAGACTACCTAATATCGACCAGTTTAAGAAATTGTTAGTTGTGATCTGTTATTAATTTAAATTGCTTTAACTAAAAGTTTTGATTCACCAACTTAGATATTAAAGAGCACTTGTTTATTAGTTAATTTCACGATAAAAATAAGTAATTCTTTTCTAATATGATCGAGAATTCAATTGCTTTAACAGCCGATAGTAACCCCCCTGGAATGCATTAAACGCGTTCGTGTGATTGCTTTTGCTGATTTCAGAAGCACTTTCCAGTTTTACTGTCAACAAACTTTGTTATTGATAGACCGGCTGAGCTTTTTAATGCGATACTCTTCAAAGGTCACCTACTCACTTTCGGAAAATCTCTAAGAAGTTTTCAGAATAAATATAATTTACATACCATTAGATACAAATGTAGTTATATTATTACCAGTCTGTCTCTATGAACATCACGCCAATATAAATGTCGATATTAATTTTTTTATATATATTCTACTAGCTGAGCCCAGTGATTTAACCCACTGAGAAGGTTATAAGTTATTTTAAGACATACGCAAAGAATGAGTGCTTTAGCATTCCCGCAGCATTGTGGCGCTCCGCAGGAAAACCTCCAGGTTTTTAGTGGGTATACTTATTTATTCGTATCATATTATGTCATTCGAGTAAACAGACAGTTTAACTGCTGAAATAAAAAAGTGCTTCCAAAAAGGTACGGTATCAACCGTGGGGACTGGTAATGTTATAGATTATGTATCACTCGGTAACTAGTTACCGAGCAACATTAAAATATGTTCTCAAAAATTTCAGACCCGTCACTTGAGAACAGAAAAAATCCATCAAGAATTTATGATCTCTCTCGATCGGCCGATGGATGAACTGAATTATAAATTACCTCTGCCACCGACGTAGGTATGACGTTTTATATTCCTTGTTCATATTAAAAGTAATGTCGACCCAATTTCTTTAACTACATGTGTGTATTTTGATACCAGCTCAATCGGTTTTTGAAGTTTCGACACCGGGACTCCGGGACAACATCTTGATATTTTTTGCATTTGTACATTAGAGTTTGATCTAAACCAAACCTTTGTTAGACTACAGAATAATTCCTTGTTAAATTACAATACTACAAAGGCTAGAATTGTGCCCAGATTTTCTGTTCAAATTCATAGTCCTGTCACGGTAAGACCTAAGAGTCGTATGTGTTAAGATCTGTATAATCTCATACTACAGTACTCTTGTCAAAATTACCTTAACGTAACCTATATTATAGCATAGGTTATAAGTAATGTTTGAAATAGTATTAAACACTCCATGACAGCATTTTGACCTATATTGCTGCTGTGCTATTTTATTTTGTTCTTAGTATTTGTTTGTTATATCTATGAAAATTTCGACTGTCCTATCTAACTATCACGGTTCATGAGATACAGCCTGGTGACAGAAAGACAAACGGACGTACAGTGAAGACTTAGTAATAGGGTATAATTTATAATATGGGTATTATAATTTGGGTATTCTGAGAACCTTCTTTTAGGTTTTTATAAATTATGTGGAAGGGGTCCAGGAAGAAGAATAACATCTTGGCTTAAAAATCTGCGCCAATGATACTGCAAGAGCACGTGTTCCCTATTTAGAGCTGCTGTGTCGAGGGTTCAAATTGCCATGATGATCGCCAACCGAAGAAGAAATTATGTGGCAGGAAATAAAATGATTCTATTTGAATTAATGTTTTTTTTTAGTTTGAGTTTAAATTCATTTTACATAATATCAGCAATATACCATATTTACCAATATTACGGGTGTCACAAAAGTAATAGCGCAATTGAACGTTAGATGCAGACTTATAAAAATGTTATGACATATTAAATACGTATAATATGAAAGTTAAAATAAATGTTATGTTTACATTAAGATATCTGTTGCATTGCAATAATGTGAATGAATTGATCAACGCACGATGCAGTGATGACAATTTAATAACATCAGTTTATTTAATTAATCATGTGGGCGTATTACAATGATATTTGAATATTTTGTAGGTACAGAGATTTTGTAGAGGTCAGGACCCACTGTGCTATATATAGCCTTTGTGTTATTCCAGGGTCTAAGGTATATCTATACCAAATTTCAGCTCAATCGGTCTACCCGTTTAAGCATGAAAGGGTAACAAACATACATCCATACATTATTACAAACTTTCACATTTATAATACAAGTAAGATAGAGACAGGAACTATGGCAACAACCACTATTATAATGATTGGTGACTACCATTAATTGATATTACGCCACCAAACATGGATAATATGGATACCGCAGAATATATTAGCTTAATACGCACATTCCGTTCATTTTGTCATGATTAATGAATAACCAAACATCATCAAAGCCTTGCGACGAAAAAAGGTTCAAGGGTGGCATCGTTTTAATTTTAATTAACATTTGACGCCTTTGAGCCTACGTATATACTTTCAAATGAATCAAAATTTCACGGGAATTTCAACAAATGGCACGCAAAAAAGAGGAAACGATTCAGCAGCTTATAAATAAAATTCAGCACTTTTATTCAATGAATTGACGAAATAATGTGAACAAAGTTGCTAGCATTTGAAAGCCCATACAATACGAGAGCTTTTTAAATTTAACTTCGAATTAAATTACATACACTTCACTTTTTTTTTTACCGGGGGTAGACTTCCTTTGCAGGAGGTCGACTAGGTGGGTACCCCAACAGTGCCAGTTATTCAACCGCCTGAGCAGTGATGTGCAAACATTACTGTGCTCCGGTTGGAGGGCACTGTAGCTAATGAAATTACTGGGCTAAAGAGTCTTAACATCTTATGACTCTTGAGTAAGAAGCGTTAGTGCAGTGCACCTAGAATTGCACATAATTGTGAAATTCTGGGTAGCACTGCACTGATTATGGGCAGAGTTATCTCTTAACATCAGGAGAGCGTCTTGCTCGTCTTCTTACTTTACACATAAAAAAAAATATATTTATATATAAACGTGAAACAAGAAAATAAAACATAATATTTTTTTATAGCTCTCTTAAATGTTTTGTAATGATTAACTGTATCATTATTGAATAAAATTATGGTATTATCAATGTAAGTGTTCAATTTAAAATGTTATGTGGTATTTATGAACTAAACTTGTCAAGAAAAAGACAGAAAATAATGGGGATTTGTCTCAGAGTACCACGATCCTGCAGGCCCCCGAGAGGAACTCATTAGATTTTTAAGTCACAAGATCGGGGTTTTCTGGGACGAACCCAATAACGGATAGACACGAGTTGAGCAAATATATTTCAAAATAGCCTTTCCGTAATCTTATGCAACGTCGATTTAATTTTGATTTGTTATAATACACCAGAAATTCACGTGTATCGGTTTTGAAATAATAAACAACGTTGCTGAGGGATGAACAATGAACAATTGGTTACCTCGAAATTTCCAGAAATTGAGATGTGTTGAAAGGAAAGGTCGTTTGAGCTACAAGATCACAAATAAATAAAAAAGCCTTTATTTCCCATCACCTATGTTTAACAATTATTTCGTTCTTTTGAAATGAAACCTATAAAAATTCAACATAAAAAAATATATACAGTTCAAATTGTTTCTTGGATAGGAACCCCTATTTGAGTATATAGGTCTCCTCCAGTTTTATCCAGTTTTCCCTGTCCATAGCCTTTTGCATCCAGTCTGTTCCTGCTGTGGTTACAATGTCGTCGGTCCATCGTTTTCTGGATCGCCCTTTTCGTCTTTTCCCATAAGTTTTTAAGTCCTTCCCATCTCGTCGCTTCTTCTGTCCATCGCTTGTCGTTGTACCGAGCATGGCCGACCCATCGTCATATTGAAGGAAGCCTGTATTGTAGGACGTCGATTGACGTAAAAAAGCCACCTAAAGTCTTTGATCCCAATTTTGAGTTTTGGTTGCCAAGTGAAGAAAAATTTTAAATAGCGTTCAAAACAAAGGTACGAACGCAAGAGAAAATTTCAGGAACTTGTGATGTAAATAGACATAATATTTTAGTTTTGAATAGGTACATTGTTAGCTCGTCGTTTATGAATTTTCAAGTAATAACAAACGGAGCATAGCAAAAATGTAAAACAAAGGAAAATACCTATTTTACTCCAAACCGTGTCGTTCTGAGAACGACGCTCATAACAAATGTTTCACAGTTTGAAAGCGTACAATTCTATTTTGTTTCTAAATCTGCTACAGACAACACCCAAAGATATCTGTGAATGGTATTATAGATAAGGTGGCTAAGACACAATAATATAAACACACAGATAGAAACAGAAAACCATTCTCTTTTCCCAGCAATACTTAGGATACTGTGTGGTAATAAAAAAGGGGAAATGAAGTATATTTGAAATTCCAGTTATAATAACTTCTCAGTCAAACGAACTGATCAATTTCGTACACAAATTAAAAATTATTTTAGCATCTTGAAATTGTTTATATTCAAGTCATTCATTTTGACGCTTATACGCATGAAATCATTACCACACTTTTGTTGAATAAACTTCACTAAACTGGATTGGTATGCGGTATGAAAAAATACTTGTACCTCAGCTTTGAAGCTATTTCTCATTAAATTTTGATAAAGAATACCTTCACAAATTCCGGATGGCTTTAAATAGGGTGTAAAAATATTATATCAGGCGGCGTTATGTTAGAAATAGTTCAATATCACACCAAATAATCCTCTATCATCAAAAATAAATGAAAGAGGATAAAATAAATAGCACAAGGTATCGAAATTGAAACCTCTGGTACACCTTATCTGTTATTATAGAGATGCCGTTTCATCGAATCCTGGAAGAGTATCGTATCAATTGCTTTTACCTTCAAAATCCCTAAATCAATCACACGAGGCTTTACCTTAACGGGTGTATTAAGTGGTTGGTATTTCTGTATTCTTTCCTAAATTACTGGTAATCCTTGGATAACAAGTTCGTGAAATGAGTCTACATGTTCGGAATTAGGATTAATTACGCCCTTTTCCTACACACTGACAAATAAAAGCTTTTAGATCACATAGGTCATCCACTCGAATATTATATACCTAAGCTGATTATTTCTGTCATTTTACTTTTCCTACGAGTAATTTCCTTGACTTACTTTTGTTCTGTTTTTTTTCTCTTATTTTATCATTTTTTTCCTGCAATTGGTAGAGTCGATGAATAAGACTGCAAATTTTCATCTTATATTTTTTCCTTTTCTTGTCTATCATTAAATGTCGTCTATGTGTTTACTCATTTTTTTACACCGTTCATTATAAACCTATTCATAGACATGATACTGAGAAATTTATATGCAAAATTAGAAAGTATAATAACTGAATAGAGTGCTGTTCACGAAAGAAGTCCCGCGGAACCTAGCGGAACTAAATAAAATTTGATCGATAATAACTGAACTTCATGTCCAAAATTATTTTTATTTGCTGAGGTATATTTGGCCCAACGTATAAAAGTATTGCCATTCAACGTGGCAATGCTGCCAGCATTCTGGGCACTCTGCCATCTGACAGTGGTTTGGAGCACTTGGATTTTCTGTAGATTGGCTTGTGGCCGATCTGTGGTTAATAAAAGTGTTCTCAACTGCTGTAGTAGCTGTAGTATTGTTATTTTGTTTTTGTCAATAAAGGCATATGCCATTTAAAAATATATATATATATTTGTTACATAATGTATAAACCTTTTTAATTAAGAAATTAAATATGAGAAATTACGAGGAGTCTAAAATCTACAGATGTTTTAACTTTTAAACGAGCGATTGTGGCGTCCCATCTAAGGGAACCCTTTTGTGAAAAGCACTCTAATTCTGAATATTATGCACTGTCACTGTTATCAGTTTTATGAAGCCACAGGGGGTCGTAATCCTAACAAATATTAGTAAACAGTAATCTCCCGCCACCCTATTTGTTTACATGAAAAGTTGGGTACGTGACGAGCTAACGTAAACAATGATCGAAGCATTTTGTGGAGCACACATTACTGATTTAAACGAAGATACGTGTTTGTGTTTGAATTTCGCGAACTGAAAACAAATCATTTATCAAAGGAACACCGAATAGCTCCGCTACCGCTTGTTGTTCCGTTTAGCTACAACATGAGTATGAGTAACTGAATGAGGTTGAACTATTGTTTCTCGAAAAGGAAAGTGTGGTCTGCGTCGTACTAGCAATGCTCTAAATACAGGGGAAATAAAAAGGAACATCGAAAACATTATACGCGAAAAAACCGATGCATCTTCCGCGCAGTAGGTATAGGTAATACACCTCATGGAAAATAAATATTCGTACGTTTCGACCAGAACTCGAGTTTCTTTTGTTTCCAAAGCCAAACAGCTCAACTGATGGAACGTGATTAAGAATGACTTTTCAAGTTATGAGGAAAGGAAAATTCTGAAAATCTGGCTTCAGAGTAATTTCGTCTACTTTGTTACTCGTAGTTCTACGAAACAGTCACGTGAACCTCAAAAGGCAGAATGTTGCGAAATATGCCAGTTTGACCGAAACTCGGCATACATTGCATCGTTTGAATGTATTCTGGAAAGGCTTGGTAATCCCCTGCGCATTAATGCCGAGCCTGGGTATAAAAGCATTACGCGCATTGTCCACATTCATTAGGTAATAGCATCACATACCCTAGTTCACTTTATTCTAGTGCTTGTGTTATATGCGACATGCATCGTACATGGACCGACTAATATTAAAAGTGAGAAAGTTTGGAATATGGATTGTGCATGTAGTGTTGGTATTTATTAGCTCTTCATAGTAAAGTCTAATGCGGTTGGCTTTTCCTCTATGCGGTTGGCAGACCAAGACATAAGAAAATGTGAATGATTGTAAATATAGAAATAGTCATGATTTGCAATCTTTTTTTTTTGATATCAACATTATATTGCAGACCTATTTACTAATATGTTTAGCCATCATAGGTTATGATATATAGGTAATAATTTATTGTTATTAGTATTCCCTGAAATCGATTTATGTGAAAAACTCCACAAACCGATGAAACTTATCTGTAAAATGTACAAATATAAATCATTTCCCGTAATAAATGGAATTCCCGGAAGCTTAAAATCAATTGGCCGTAAACTTTCCGTAATCAAATAAGATTCAGCGCGTTCCGTTCACAAATTTTGAGGAAACGGTGACCCGGAGTAGCAGATGTACATATATACATAAATATAATGCAGACAGTAATAAAAACAAACAACAATAACAATTTTAATAATTATTATCATCAGTGAAAATTATGCACAATACAGTATGGTATTTTAAATAATAGCCGCATCCATGACATAATTTTTCCGGATAAATCGTATTCTTTAAGGAACTTGTTTTTGAATGAAAATTAGATAGTTTAAACATAACCATGCATAAACCAAAATGTTGATTTTTATTTGGGTATGTAATGTAATTTCCTTATATTATGTACAAGTGCAATATAGTGTAGGTACGGAAATATGAATAAATTGTAGTCAATTTGTATACTTGACAAATATAATATACAAACTTCGCGTAACGGTACTATCCGGTGAAAACTACATGTATTATATTTGTGTATTATTCTAAGGCAAAAGACCAAAACAGTTCGCTCACTGCGCCGTGGCCAATTTTAAACTTCAACTCAACTTAATTTCTTGTATTTTTACTTAGTATACGTAATTAATTGAACTTCAGGAACCTTTGATAAAATAAGGTAAAGTTTATCCAAAATATTTTGTAACTCAATAAGTAAAGCCATTAGCCGCAACGGTAATTAACGTAAGACACTCCCGAGAGGCCACAAATAATGAGGCATTAGCAAGATTATGTCTTTTCTTAGTGATACTGTAAACTTATAGTGGGTTGGTTCGTTGCTTCTCGACAAGAGTTAACGAGTCTAGACATTTTGACAGCGTGAAACTTTAACGAGCGTATAAGTCTTCTTTTGTTTTAGTTTACATATTAAGCTTTAACCCTTAAATTCGTGTGTTTTGTTTTTCTTAAAATTTATACCTTCAAATATTATAAAGAGCTAATGGAGCACGTAGGTTACGTATTTCTTTAGTGTATAACTAGTCGAACCGCGCGCACTTCATCTCGCTTATTAGAAAATTATCAGTGTTTTTCTACCTATATTATGCATGTATTATACATATAAACCTTCCTCTTGAGACACTCTATCTAATAATGAACTGCATCAAAATCCGTTCCGTAGTTTTAAAGATATAAGCATATATGTTAGCGCATTTGTTAAAAATGGCTATTTTGATGAATGACTTATTTCCGTTACTATTTTAATTGATTTGAATTATTGCTCATAAGAAGCAATAATTCAAGGAATAATAATTATCAGTTAATTAATTGATGAAAATGATAATAAAAATAGTCTTGAGACTTTAGAAACATTGTAACCATTTTATGGTGTTAATAATATTTTAATTGATTACGAGTCCACCTCGCACTCTGCGAGTCTTTCTCAAGTTTGCAACCTAAAAGTTATTAACACTCAAGTTAAGTTCGAGCCGAGGTTTATCGGCGAGAAACATTATTGAATGTGATTGTAAAATAGTTTTAGGTATTTAGAAATAATGAAGTGATTTTATTATTGAAATAAGATTGTGTAAAATACTAAATTGACTATGGGTTGACTGAAGTCTTCCTCAAGGTCGCAATGTGAAAGTTGTTTACAATAACCGAGTTAATGTTAAGAGGGTAAGCCCTCACAATTGTTACTTTTCTGGTGGCATCGGTAGAGTGAAGAGCTCTAATAAAAGTGTTGCTGCATCTCAACTGGTATTATCATTTTACAAGAACCTCCATGGCGAACAGAAGTCTCAGACACCACGTCAAATTAACCAACAACAGAGAACCATTCTCCAACACCAGAACCACCATCTAACATCAGAAGTGGGATACAATACCCGCAATAACGCCCAACACAAGAATTTTACCGGCCGTACCTAAAATGAAGTGCAGAAATTAAGATATTCGACAAGTGAAAGAAACGCTTCTGCAATAAGATTAGCGTTTACCCTCAAATGGGATGCGAAAATTTGCTGAGATTTATTTCGCTGAATTTGATCCTGACAATCATAAGATGACGATGGAAGAATGCAATGATGCAATTTGTATAGCTAACCAGAAGTCAACAATGAGCAACGAGTGTTGTGTACCAGAATTCAGAATACGTGCGCGGGAGTCGTGAGATTTTCCGGTGCATCACGTGTCCAAAATCCTTCGAGTACCAAGTAACTGAGAGAAAATTAAGGTATGAAAAAAGAATATGTTTTCCGTGTTCATAATCTTAACTCAAAAAGCAATAATCTACAAGATTTGTAGTGCTTGCTCTGATACCTTTAAATTTACGTGTTCAAAGTTAATATCAGTTAAAATGTGCAACATAAATTAATCCCATTAATTGCAAAGTGATTTACAAGCTGATTTAACCAGTTGGAGTGAAAGTTTACACATTGGTTGCGATTGATAGCTCGATATTTTTTGATTCTTATTTTTCTGTGACATTTTTACTACCTACCCTCATTTGAAAGATTATACAGCGAAGAGAATGTTTAAACTTTTGTAGTCGTCGGTGCTATCTGAGATTTTCTAAATCATACCCTATTAACAAGCCAAAAGAAACCCTCGTGCTAAAGAGCTTCAAATGTTACTGCTTGAGAACATTTTTGATAATTATCGCTTAATTGTAGTAATTTATTGAAAACTTGGTATGATGTTTAGTGCAATGCTAATGCTATAATTTGTTTTATAATTTCAATGCAACTATTATTATTGAGCATAATGTACAGTGTACAAAGCCAAGCTAATGGTCACATTGAGAGTATTTCCCAATCTATATTTAGCAACAAGCTAGTATAATAGAAAACGATAGGAACTGAATAACGGAACACTTTTTTTTGCTTTATATTTTTATTGATTAGTCACCTGTAAAAAAAAAAAAAAACATGCCCTGACGTGTAGAAATGCAAATACGCCTTTTCTGTCCGCTCCGTAACTGCTTTCAGAGAATCCTGAAAACGAATGTTCGCCCTGGACGAGTTCAAACCTGATGTGCCTGCCACGAGCCAGCACAGCCCGTGGATGCAGTGTGGTCAACGCGCCTGCCATGCGACTTGACCCAGACCTAATGTATTAAGAGATCCCTTTGTGGTATCGTAACAAACTTTAATGTAGATCCAAAACTCATATTTAGTGCTCATATTTTTGCCAGTTATAACAGATTGTGTATTGTGTACCTACCTACTAAATTTGAAAAATATTTGCTGAAATATTTAAATTGTTATTGGCAGAATGACCGAGCGAACTATTGAACTGAATTTATTTAACTGCTAACAATTATATTGATTGATCAGATAACATTGAATACTCTAAAAGATGACCGTGTTAGCTATTGAATTCTTTTAATAAAAAGCACAATATCGCTGACGGTATTGACAAAAGAACACAGCAAAGTGTCACAAAAGAACACAACAAAGTGTCAACTTAGAAAAACTCGATAGTGTCAAACAGTCACAAAAGAACACAGCAAAGTGTCAAGATAACATAACTAAATATTTTAAAATTTAAATTAATCAAAAGTTTAAAGGACACTTCCAAGTGTCAACATTAAAAGAACCAAATTATGGTCACAAGTTTTCAAATTCATAAAATGTCAAAAGATCACAAAAGTGTGGCACAATATTTGTCAAATCTACTGTTTTAGTAATTTTCTTACTGTTGTATGAGTTCAATTGTGAGTTGAGTCTTCGACAAAGATAACGCGCCCAGAGCACGTGCGCTTTTGCAGAATGGCCGTGTTAGCGCATTTGTTAAAAATGGCTATTTTGATGAATGACTTATTTCCGTTACTATTTTAATTGATTTGAATTATTGCTCATAAGAAGCAATAATTCAAGGAATAACAATTATCAGTTAATTAATTGATGAAAATGATAATAAAAATAGTCTTGAGACTTTAGAAACATTGTAACCATTTTATGGTGTTAATAATATTTTAATTGATTACGAGTCCACCTCGCACTCTGCGAGTCTTTCTCAAGTTTGCAACCTAAAAGTTATTAACACTCAAGTTAAGTTCGAGCCGAGGTTTATCGGCGAGAAACATTATTGAATGTGATTGTAAAATAGTTTTAGGTATTTAGAAATAATGAAGTGATTTTATTATTGAAATAAGATTGTGTAAAATACTAAATTGACTATGGGTTGACTGAAGTCT
This sequence comes from Hemithea aestivaria, assembly GCA_947507615.1. Taxonomy (NCBI): domain Eukaryota; kingdom Metazoa; phylum Arthropoda; class Insecta; order Lepidoptera; family Geometridae; genus Hemithea; species Hemithea aestivaria. The sequence goes on along the minus strand of OX382325.1, from coordinate 8,789,268 downwards.
TCCTCAAGGTCGCAATGTGAAAGTTGTTTACAATAACCGAGTTAATGTTAAGAGGGTAAGCCCTCACAATTGTTACTTTTCTGGTGGCATCGGTAGAGTGAAGAGCTCTAATAAAAGTGTTGCTGCATCTCAACTGGTATTATCATTTTACAAGAACCTCCATGGCGAACAGAAGTCTCAGACACCACGTCAAATTAACCAACAACAGAGAACCATTCTCCAACATCAGAGCTGGCATCTAACATATATAAGGACAGACAGACGCGGGAAGCAATTTTATTAATATTATGTAGTGATAATATGTCAAATACGATGACGTCACGCGCTAAATGTCTAGCGAACTAAGCAATAACTTACAATCACTTTGTAAATACTTATCGTAACAAAGCGAAATAAAAACTATTGGTCTTGGGATAACGGCTTTTATAATGTTATGGGTAAAAATTATAATTTTTTTCGTTTTTCCCACATCCATTGTGAGCCAACCAGAAAATCCTTGAGTCATATCACGATTTTTTGTTACTTAGATGGAAAAGTAAGCATTACAGCGCGAAATTGCTGGAAAATTGCTACTCTTACGACCCCAATTATTACAATTTCACTTGCGTTATTAGAAATAGCAATTTGTTACCTATAAATGTCACATTACATATTCAAATGTCTTTTTGAAAACAAAAATTGAATGTAGATCACAATAAAAATGAAATGTAGATGTTTGTCTAAACGATCACATTATTTATTTGAATGTAAAAGGTTTTCGTTTGTAATATACGTTTTCGTGAATAAATGGCACGCGAACAATGGCAGGTACTAATAAGTATTCTCATAGAATTCAATCATATTTTATTTTCGCTGAATGTTTACGATCCGCTGAACTTTATCGCTGATGTATCGACGCCTGAAATTGAGAAATTATAAAGATTGACATACAACAAAATATATTTCAATGGACTTAAAATTATATTATATTAGTACCTAGAAGCACAGTTTTCGTAAAATGACTTACTAAGGTATTACTATCGACGATCTCTAGGTTTGAACATCACCATTTTTACCTGAAAAAGAGAAAAAAAATGTAAGAGTATGTGTCAATTATAAAGCAGTGTTCCTTACTACCAGGTGTCATAAGATATTGATTCTCTCTCTTTTATTGATTCCATCTTTATTGGCGTTTATTTGTTTATTAGTAATAAATTAAAAATAATTATGGCAAAAGATTTGAATACAGCTGCGTATTATAGTACTAAAAGCATTTCTACAAGACGTGACTGACACTCTATAGAAAGATAGCTTTCAGGCAGACATGATAGTGTAAACGAACCTCTACTTCCATGGTTATGGTTATGTCACAAGTATCCATTTGTGCAGCATTAGTAACTGAATATCTGTCGCGTATAGAATTCTCTTTGAGAAAACGGATATACAGTAGAATAACTGTTGCTTTTATTTATACCTTTGCGAAGAAATGAGGTGGAACGCGGAGATGCGGACTTCTGAAAGCTTAGTCGTATTTCATGGTAGACGGTAACTGACGCTCACAGATTTAACTTTGTAGATAAATCAAAAGATAATTATTATTGTAGAAGTCCCGCGAAGATATTTTACAAAGCTCGCAAACTGAAATTGTTTCTTATAGTTGTGCTGTTATTTCAGATAGACATTGCTACATTATTAGAAAAGTCGTGATTTGTATCTCAGTTTATATGCGAGTAAATAAGAAAAAAATGTCGTTTGCTTGAAAAATACATGGATACCTACGGTGGGACACAGTTTGTGGTGGTTATTGCAAAATCCATTTATTCACTGCTTAATGACAATGACTAAATGCAGATCAATGACTTCTTAAGATAACACACATTTGTCAAATTAAAACATCTCGCACTCAGCAAATTTTCACTGTATGTATATTTTGTAATCCCTTTATGTAAACTCTGAAACCGAATCTAATGATAAATAGGTTCGTTTGATTTCTTAATACCTGCTCGAATGAGTATAACAAGGATCTACTACATACTACTGGGTAAAAACCTTCGCTCAGTCCCTTCACACTACAATTCTCGGTCGTGTAGGGCAGTGTACGAGTCGCACACAGTTCTTGCCGTCAAATTATAGACCGCTTAGGTACACGACTAACACACTTTTTATCTTGTAAACCCGAGGCGACCTAGCCACGTAATATCACTCATACAGCGCCCCAGCTACCTATTTTATGTAACTAATATAATATTGTATAGACGAACTTCCTACTATTTGATTCCTAAACAGAAATGTTGACGACACACATTGCTTTATTTGCTATGTGTGAACCTGTAGATTGGCCTTGGCAATTAAATGATTATAATCTATGAAGTTCTCAGTAATATAATTCATAGCATTCCATTAAAAATATTTTACCACAATGAAACGTATACACACACGAAAAATGCTATAATCTCACAAAGGCACCGCTCTGTTTAACCCTCCATGTGCGACAATAAAATGTAATTTGAGGCGAGTCAAGCGCCTATCATCAGTAATGACATTATGTCGTTGCCATAACAATTGGCCACGGACGTTCGATTTGTGAGTTTGTGAGACTGCTATTTGATACGATGAATTGCAAACCGTTTTACGAGCACCTATGTGGCTTGATATATTTACAATTTACTTTATGTTATTTATTCTGTATCTGTGTTATATTAACAGGCGCTTACGATAGTACCAGGAGGTCTGAAGCGAACAATGACATGAGTAAGTCCGTAAGTTCCAGTATAGTTTACGACTGACTGTACTGTATAATCTTAAGCGATGTTATAGCTGAAGATGGGATGGGATAAATCTGACCAGTTTTGAATAAGAACGTTTTTAATCTAAAAACTAGTGTACATATTCCATGATAGTGATTTTGTAGCTAAAGCACGTAAATAACTCGGTGTTACACAATAATTTGTAACTTGTAGCATTATGTGTCGTGTTAATCAGATATTAACGTGTACATGTATATATTTGCCTCTGTAGCAAATAGGTACTCTTTTATCATTGATTTTCACCTTGCCTGCCTAACAATTACATCGATTTAGCGGTTCTGCATGAAGAAGTAACGACATGGCTCATAATATTATTTATACATAATACGTTTCTAAATATTTTGTAATGTTACTTGTTCTTGGCGATATCAATCGCTGAAAGTTGTTATTTTTAAATGTAGGCAGTCAAACATGAGAAACACATTTCCATTTATAAATGTAGAATGTAGGTAAATTATACTATATAATATTATAATAAAGAATATAGGTACATACATATATTAGGATATTTTATACTCTTCAACCTGCAACCCTTCTTTCATCCTTTTGAAAAGATAGCAAGTAAAAGAGAATAAAATACATCAACATTCTCAATTAAACTCTATTCCGAGCTGTACTATAATATGACTGAACGACTTCTCCCTTTGTGAGAACAAAATGCTCTTAATTATTGATGAACGATAGGTATTGTTAACAAATCTCCCATGTAAATCCCACATTTCAGCTTGTGGTAACAGTAACTTTCATTAACGTTCTGAATTGGCATGGACTGGCCGGGTTGTGGTTTATAGGCTTCGGCTGGTATCTCGTTTTTACTGGATTTATTTGATTTCCCCCACATTTTTATTTGTTTGGCCTTGAGCCAGTTTATCTGTTTATTTATTTATTGGACAGAACGATTAGTAAATAAAATTTTATCGACATTGACAAATGCGGTACAATTGTAAAAGCCTATCTCTGCAGATTATGCTATCTAATACAAAACATACTTTTCTTACAAATATTTTATTAGTAAAATTTTATAGAAAACACGTACAAAGAAATGAGCAGAGCAATACCATTTTGAGAGTAAGTACTCATTTTTGCTAACTAAGATCAGTACAGCGTCCTACGCAAATTCCCTAATAAGTTCATCATTTAGAAATATGCAGTCTCCTGGGTCCAGTAACTTCCCTGGCCACCTTACAGTTCCAACCGGAGCGAATCGCAGCTGAATATTAGTAAAGGCTGTGGTAACTAATCTAAACGAAATCTCGCATAGAGAAACCTTACTACCGTAAATAGTCCTTTTGTCCTGTAACTAGTTTATTACTTGGGAAAGGGTTTGTTAAAATTCATGACATTCATCCAATACCCCTTCTAATTCCAACGCGCTTTGTAGAGCCAGTAGAGTATGCGTTCACTCACATGCCTCTGCTGAACTCAAATTGAAGTAGCGCTCTATCTGAATAACTCTATGTTTGTTAATTAATGTTTGTTTTGAGAAATATCACTCTTCAAATCAAATTAAAAATATTAAAATAGCAATTAAAAAGAACTTTTCCAATTAAAATTTTACGTTTTATAATGATCGGTTAATCTTTTTACATCTTGAAATGACTATGGAAACGAAATTATGATGAGTATTTCGCAAATAGAGACCATTTATTTTGAAAAGACGTCAAAAATAAAGTTTAGTTTTGAAAAATATTTTTGAAGAAAATGTATCCCATTATGCTCTTTTTCTATGCTCTGTTTTAGCGGTTCAGTCGTTTAGGCGTTAAGAGGTAATAAACACAGACATATACATACTCGCACTTTCGCATTTACATTAGTAGGGTTGCAAAATACACTACGCGACTGTTTCATTGCCTTCATATTATTTTTAGAACCGAAGTGTTCGTTCTATCACAATTGCTTCTTAGAGTAAATCGAGGATTTACTCTAAGAAGCAATTGTGAAATTTCTAAAAAAGGTACTCCATCAATTGAATTCTTCACAAAGCGATCGGATACCAAGAAAAAGAAAAGTCTCTTCCAACTATTCCGTTCAATTCAACCTCGAACGCTACTACTTTTAATTTAGGTATATCGATTTGTCTCCAGTCATATCGATTTTAAAACCGGACGACGAATGCAACCTTTTCATTTCAAGTAAAAGGTTTTCAAGTAGTCACTTAGCAGTAAAATAGACGTTCACTAGGGAGGAGTAACTTTGTTGATGGTCACGAAATGCACTTTCCAGGAAAGCTTTCATCCATTATCATAGCATTGCATTTAGTTTGGTGTACCAACATACAAAATAGAGGTATTATAACTTTGAAATCGATATTCTAAATTTAACCTACTTTACGTAAAGGAGGAAAGATTTAACAATCGGAGGAAGTTTTTTTTTCATTGATATTCACCGTTTTCTCGAAGACTAGACATGCTTGAATCGATTTGGGAAGTTCTTGTTATTTTAAAAAGTACTTTTCACAATTCCTGATTAAATTGTATCGATATCGGTTGACCGGCTATCAAGTTATGAATTTAAACGTGCGTCTCGAGTCTCATCCTCGCTTATCGAAAGCCAGCTTGAAGTCGGTTGAGTAATAAAAAACTCACTTGTAATGTAGCAATATCTCGAGCGGGCTTCGTATTTATTATTTTTCTCAATGTACAAAAGTACAAAAACTTTTGTTATCGCAAAATTTTGTTAAAATCTTTCATCTGAGTTTTATCATGACCTTAGGTATTTTACCTGCAAAGTTTTCTTTGGAAAGGTACACCAGGTCGGTGGCAGACGGTCAGATGAATAACATTTTATATAATGAAGTGACGATAAAGATATTTTATTTTTGTGTCTTTCATCTTGAAGGACGAGGTAGAGAGGCGGAGCTAACAATATAAGGTTACGTGCATGTTTTATATGAAAAAGAAACTCTATTTAATCTGAATTTAGTATTCATTATTCATTCAGAAGTTACCTTTTCTACATAAGTCTTTGATAAGCCTCATACAAGGGTGAAAAATGCTTGTCACGAAAATGAAGCAAATTTTTTTTGGATAGTATATACTCGTATGGGTGTGTTAAAAAATTGTCAAAGTAAATGAAAATTACCCCTTTTTGACAAATCAGTGGCGGCCTTTACATTGTCCTAAAGCTAACAGCAATAGTACCAATTGGCGGTCTTAACGCTCAGAGCGATCTCTCTCAAAAAATAAATGTAAGATCCGATTGGCATCAATTTGGTCCCGCCATCCTGACGTCAAGATGCCGAGACCACGGTTTATGCTGTGCCGCAGGTTTTCTGTTGAGGTACCAACATTTTGATCGGAGGTACTAAATAGATACTTAATATTGGCATATGTTTCATGCAGGTCCCGCCATCTTGACGGTCGCTGATTTTGCACATTGTGGCATAAAACTACCAATTTCATCCGTGTACGTACACGCATGACATTCGTACTTCGGTAATCGGTACTTCTTATTGTTCTTCATGACATTCCGTCCGTATATTTCTTTGTCCATGGCCTCATGGAAATAACATGAGTGGTAGGTATAAAGAAGAATTTATAGACAGCTCGCAATGCGAAGCCCTAAGCACATCCGTCTTAATTATTCATGGCGGTATCGATCCGATCCTGCCGCCATCTGGTGCCCTTCTTGTTTCTTTGCCAACATATACATAGGTATATTACACTTTCTCAAATCCTGATTCATTGTAAGATGTTGACTAATTTCAGTGACATTAACATAGTTGACTATCTTTTGAAGTTTGTGAATTATTTTGTAACGAAATAGTGACTGATATTGGCGACAGTTGTTGCTCAGCTTGCTACGTAAGTGTTTCATTGAGTAATATGGTGAGTGTACTATAAAAGAACTTTTAAAATCAAGGGCTGAAATTTCACTTCCCACTGAAGTAAGCACTCTGTCCACTAAACATCAATGATCTACGTGCTAGGTATCACAATCACATTTATATTATAAATGCAAAAGTTTGTGAGTGAATGTGTATGTCTGTTACTTCTTCACGCCTAAACGGGTGGATCGATTGAGCTGAAATTTGGTACAGAGATAGCAAAGACTCCAGGGTTGTGTTATTCCAACACAACCCTGGAAGCGGGTCATTTATAAGCAAATGTACAACACATTTACTCATGTTACTGGGATATTGTCCTATATGATATTATATGTCTACCTCTACACTGCACTATTCTCCGAATTCCCAGTTGCCAAGTCATGACCTATACCGCGACTCGATAACTTTTCAAATATACTTAGATTCTGACGTGTGCTCTCGCGCTAAGAAATCCAATAATTGTGCCTACGCTACGCTAAGTGAGGCACGAAGAGTATTTATAAACTCTTTAATTTAATACTGTATTTTTTATTAAAAAAACTATGACAGCTTGATGTACCAGCCTACACTCTACATTAAAAAGATTTGGCTCTGGCTTTTTACATAATAGTTTACGTTAGCTGTCGACAGAATAATGTCCTTATTTTGCTAGAAATAAATTCTCCACGGACATTTATAAGATTGCCCAAGGTGCGTCACTTTGTACTAAAACTCAGCGTGTAACTTTTAGCTTTCCCTTAACTTTGCAAGAAATTGACTTAAATAAGTGGTTTATACTACCAGGTATAAAACAATTTGAACTTTTGTGTGTTTTTCGTTTTTCATTTGTATTTGAAATTGTAATTTTGTTCATTTTTTCATATTACTGTAAAGACGACCCAGATTAAAAATGTGCTGTAAAATGAAACATTGTTCTATAGGTACTTATAGCAAAGTAGGTCCCACCATCCCCCAAATGTTTTAAAGTGATTATTTCTTGCGCCATCTCTGTCAAAGTACAAGTAGTCTGGTATGTTCGCAGATCATCTCTTCACCTTTCTTTAGACTTGGTATCTAACCTAATAATACCATATTATATTATGTGAAAATCTGAAAATCGTAAAAGTGTCAGTGGATGTCATTGTAAAAAGATAAAAGGGTTGTATAGCAAATATCTCTTTATGCTTAAGACTGGATCACACCGGAAGCGTAGCAGTGCGACTTTTATTAGCGCAAAGTTGCGCGGTTTTTTATGATAATCGTGTGAAATTGGCATTGACATCTCACATTGTAGACGCAACTATATGTTAATACTAGATAACTTCTATCTGATATAGCACCAGCTCGGACGAAGCAATTTGTTTCATCTTTTATTATGAAAACAGCGAAGCTATGAAACTCGCTACCGTCGTCAGTGTTTCCCGAATGCTATAACGTAGGTTTGTTCAAATCAAGAGTGAATAGGTTCTTACTGAACAAGCGTGCTACAACTTAGACTGCATCGTCACTTACCAACAGGTGAGATTGCGGTCAAACGCTTGTTTAGTCTACTATAAAAAAAAGGATATTGCATAAAAAGTAGTGCGATTACGCGCTATTAAAATCGCTCGACTACTCTTCCAGTGTGATTCATGCTTTACTATGCGAGTGCGCGTTCGACGCACGACGCAAAAGGTCTAGGGGTGGCCACTGAACTCGTAAACTTTTACACCCCCGTCTCTAAACTTGGTGTAATGTGAACAGAATAACTGAATCTCTGTAGTGTTTATCGAGATAAGTTTGATGTAGGATGTGTTTATTTATCACTTTAACACAGATATTGTCTTTCGTATCCTTAGAATTTTGAACACAACACTAATAATTATTATAAAGCCTCTACATGTTTCGTCTTTATGCCTAGGCGAGGTTTAGCTATCTAGATGCCCGAAAATTTGGTATTTGGTTTGCCAATCTTAGTGACTACCTTGAGCTACTTATGTTCTACATATATGCTAAAAATTAAATGGTATTACTTTTCTAGTTGTTGGATTGTGCTTACTTGTAGACGGATATGTAGATTTTTACAAATTTAAATAATGATGGTGAAATTATCATGTTTATTTTAACTGCATATTTCTATGATTTAAATAGGTACAAGTTATTTTACCTACTTATATATTTTTTGTGGTAGCGATAAAATCACTAGCTGTTTCACATTTAAAAATACTCTTACATTTTAACTCTATTTACGTATATTATTTATCTTTTATCCCATTTTTGCTAGGACAAAAACCTTTTGTTAAAGCCACTCCACTATCGTCACGGTGAAATACAAGTAGGCCTAAATGACTGGCTACGACGCCATGCCGTTCTGTAAACATATCGCCTCGTCAATATTTTCCCAATATTTCATAGTCGAATGTCTGTTGGCACGGTTTGTGACGGAACGTTCTCACGGACGCGACGAGCTGTCTTAATACTTCCGTTGCTATCAACTTTCTTGGTTTTCCTTCAGAAAATACAACATTATTTAAATTAAAATTTGTAATCATTGTACTTATAAAACATTTTTGTAATAATACGATGTATGCATTTTTTATTGTACCCTTAGATTAATAGAAAATGGCAAGATGTGGCATAGCGCTATCGTTGCTATGCCAAACTTGGGCCGGAATAGAAAGTGCCAGTTACCGCGCCTAAGTAAAATTGTGCCCAGGGCCTAATTGTAGCGGACCGTGTCGTAAACAATACCGCATCTTCATATTTTTTAAATCTATGATTGTGACTTTTATAAACTTTCTCATATAAATATTTTGTAACTAGTCTATGTATCAGATATAATAACTGCACCCCACCGTCTATTATTGTCTTATCTGTCCTGTTCCATTCCCTGGTTGTCTTTGAGAAATTCCCTAGGGCGATAAGACCGCTGATTGTTTACCTAGCATTAAAGATGTTTAGCTCAATAAGTTTCTTTGTAATTATTTGGTATGCAATAAAGTATTATTCTATATTTATTATTCTATTCTATTATTTAAATTTCCATTTGACCGACATAGCGGCCTCTAAAAGCATCTTTGTTATGCTCTCATATTTTGATCCTCAATTTACTTGGTTTGCTTCATCTTAATACCCTAATTAGGCTTATTAATTTTCTTGTCTAAGAACGAGTCATTTTTGAAATTCATAATGAAAAATGTATCTTTGAAAAATGGCAGGCAGAAGAGCGTTTAGCTCTCCATGAAGGCAATGTATTATAGATTTTTTTTAAAGTTACTATGTAAATGTTTCTTTACCGATAACTAACCAGCTTGAGTTACTAGGAGTTACGCTCACGTCTGACCTTAATTTTGGGAGTTTCATCGAATCTAAGGCTCAATTGGCTGCCAGGAAGCTGGGTATTTTGGCAAAGGTGAGGCAATACTTCACACCGGGACAGCTGCTAACGCTGTACCAAGCACAAGTCCGGTCGTGTATGGAGTACTGTTCTCATCTTTGGGATGGTACTGCCAAATAACAGCTTCAGACACTGGAGTCGATTAATGGAGACGTGCCAAAAAGCTCGTAGATGACCAAAAGCTCACGGAATCTCGGCTGCAGAGCCTTGAACACCGTAGAATGGTCGCCTCGTTATCGGTCTTCTATAGGATTCATTTTGGAGAGTGTGCGCAGGAATTACACGAACTAATTCCTCCAAGCCCATTCTACCGACGGACGTCGCGGCAGACGGCAAAGCGGCATCCTTACTTAGTGGCGTTACCTACTGCCCGCACCAAGCGTTTTGCTTCGTCGTTCTTAATGAGAACTGGTCGCGTTTGGAACACTTTGCCGTCATCCGTGTTTACCGAGCGGTACAACTTGGGTATCTTCAAGGCACGAGTGAATAGGTACCTTTGTAGGCATCTTACGTGATCCATCGTCGACCGCATTTTCACTTTTCATCAGGTGGGATGTGGTCAAACGTAGGCCTATCTCGTATAAAAAAAAAAATAAAAAAAATAAAAAAAAATATGTTATATACAATGTACTTTTATATTTAAATAGATACCAAGTACATTCCTTCCTAATATATTTTGCGGTAGATTCATGTAATGTTTCCCTTAAGTTTATTGCAAGTACCAAACACGATACGGCCGTTTGTTACGAGTATAATCCCAATCTGTACGAGGCAGTCCAGAAACTTCGATATATATATGTTACGGTAAGAGTGAATAATTGAAGATTATTAATAATTATCTGTTATTATTAATAATTACCGAAAGTCGTGGTTAAAGTGATAAATTAATCACATTTGTCGGTTATTATTAATAATCTAGTAGTGATAAATGTAATAAAAGTAACGTATCATCATACCTACGGTCGTTTCAACTACGGTCGATACTGCGAATATACAGATAGAAATTATTCAGGTATCAAAAACAACTCGTATCTGGCGCTTCGCCGGCCGCTACCGCGGCACGCTCGCTTCACTCGCTCGGCTCGCGCATTGTGGTCACAGTTCAAACCTAACCTAACCAACTGATTTCGGTTTGCCCATAATTCTGTACTAAAAAGAAGTAGTTTTTAAATACCTGCTGGTCAAAAAACATTAGGTTTTCATTTATTTTATAACTTTTACCAATATGTGTCGTGAATTATTAATAATTACTAGTAAAAGTAATAAATTTCGATCGTTTATTCACATTAACCAAAACATGTGGTTATTATTAATAATTTTGTAAAATTATTAATAATTTTCAATTAATCACATTTACCGTGACATATATATATATATATATTTTTTATGTGGAGAAGTAAGAAGACGAGCAAGACGCTCTCCTGATGTTAAGAGATAACGCTACCCATAATCAGTACAGTGCTACTTAGGATTTCACATTGATGTGAAATTCTAGGAGCACTGCACCAACGCTTCTCACTCAAGAGTCATAAGATGTTAAGACTCTTTAGCCCAGTAATTTCACTAGCTACAGTGCCCTCCTACCGAAGCACAGTAATGTTTGCACATCACTGCTCAGGCGGTAGAATAACTGGCACTGATGGGGTACCCACCTAGACGACATCGAGAACGAATATCGAGGTAGTAAACTATATGTAACGTATACTAATTGGTTATTAGGTTACTTAAACTACGCTATACCGCCCATTCGAAAAGGACCTCTATAAGAAGAACTGGCATGGAACTCATAGGGATTTACTCAATTGGATTTTTGTTACATTAGTAGTGGTAATATAAAAAGTTATCTATCCATATCTAGTTACCTATCTGTATTTCAAATTTTAACCTAATCGGTTCAACAGTTTAGGCTGTGCGTTGATAGATCAGTCAATCAGTCACTCTTTCCTTTTATATATTTAGATTTAGGTACAAATATAGATTATAATAATAGTTAGGTAAATATGATTTATTATTTGTCACAGTATTTTAGAATAAGTGTAGTTCTAGTTTCTAATAAAGAAGCATTCTCGCAAATCATCCATTATACGGATGAACTGAAGATCCGCAACTAGTTCCTAAGTCAACTTTTAGTCCAGTCAATTTAGACATTCGAAGTTACATAAAGTCCCAACAAGCTGAATTTCTGTGAAGTTGTTCTAAACATAATTATAAACAATGTCTAGAAGTTCCCCATCATTCCCCTGTAAGGAAAAAATTTAATTCAAGGTCAAAGGTCAAAACAATGAGTTTTTCGCGATTTTCAGCAAAACGGTAAGTTTTATCATAAAAACATCTTAGACAAAATTGTAGATCATAAAATTGTCTACAAAAAATTAGGCTCAAACTATGTCTAAACCAAATTGTAGCTTAATGGGGTCATTAGTTACTGATTTCGTATTCAAACATTGACTTCCTTTATCCCGCCTTAGAGGTTGATTTTTGGAATAAAAAGTATCCCATATCATTTTTTAGGACTTGGTCTACCTTTGTACCAAATTTCAGCTCAATAGGGCCAGCGGTTCTAAATTTACCATACAAACTTTGACCCCCCCTTACCCCCTCTTTAAAGTTAAATTGTGTCATAAAAACTATTCAATGTTCCTCAACACAATCCCAACAATCGTTTTACAAAATTTCAGCTCAATCGGGTAAACAGTTACGGATTTGCATACAAACGTTTTTCGGGAATAATTCCTTTTCCTGAGGGAATTTCAAAAAATCGCTTCTTATTGCACGATGAAATCTTCCAAGGTATACGCTGTGATAGCACGAAAGTGTACGAACGATTTTATATAAGAGATTACAACTTTTTGAATCGTTATATCTCAAAAACGGTGGCTCGTAGAAAAAAAAGTATTAAATATTTTTTGTAGACAATTTTATGATCTACAATTTGGTCTAAGATATTTTTATGATAAAACTTACCGTTTTGCTGAAAATCGCGAAAAACTCATTTTTTTACCTTTGACCTTGAATTATTTTTTTTCCTTACAGGGGAATGATGGGGAACTTCTAGACATTGTTTATAATTATGTTTTGAACAACTTTACAAAAATTCAGCTTGTTGGGACTTTATGTAACTTCACTCTCATTTTTTGGTCTAAATTGACCGGACTATTTATCATAGAACACAATCTGTCAATAATCCGGTACCTAATCCCTCTCGGTTAGTGAAGTAATTGCTTATATCGATATTATGTCCGACTCAATAGGCGAATGTCAACTAAATTAATGATACCGTTATAATTTGATTAAAGGCCCCGTGTTAATTTAATCAAACCCTTTGAGGTTTTAAATTAATAGTCTTGTAGGGTCTGGCGTAGACGTTTAATTAACGCATAATCAAAGTTTTGTCTTAATGAGTTTTTATAGTGGGCTTTGCCTTATAAGATAAGGGCATAGATATCGAGGCAGACTACCAGCCCGATGGTCGGACGATATTGTGAAGTATGTCGGGGGGAGCTGGATGAGACTCGCACAGGATCGGAAGGTGTGCCGTGAACATGAGGAGACCTATGCCCAGCAGTGGGTTGATACGGGCTGAGTAGATAGATAGATAGATTTGGCTTATAGTCATACCAAAGAGTTGCTGCTCCCTAAAAAGCTCTATAACAAAACAAAACAAGATGCAGGTACTTTCCAAACGGTAACACCCTGTCAGCTACACTGTTGACGGTCGGGAAAAAAGTCGCGTTCCTTTAGCGTCGACGAACACTACGTTTTATTTTCACTTTTATCCAAATTCACATTTTCAGTCACAATCTACGTAAAGCAATAGCAAATTTAAGCAATATAAACACGGTCAATGTCTCCAAACATATCTTATGTTTATTTAGTTCCCTGTATATTATATTAATATTATATTTCACAATACGATAGAATAAAAATTAATAAAGTTATCAAATATTACGTATACATAATAATATTATTATTGTAATTTTAAACCTGTTTTTTGGACGGAATTTGGAGTAAATAAAAACATAATGGACTTCCTATAAAGTATCGGTTTAACGAGAGGTACAGATATTAAAGATATAGAGTACAAGTCGTTAAATAAAGTGGATTGAAGGTTCCAGAGACATTAAATGCAGTATCGATCCTGTAGAACACGTGCAAAAAGTGAATAGTTATTTGTTATACAAGAGTGCAAAGTTGCTTTTTTACCGCGTGCTCAGTTTGTATGATCGAGCTAGCGAAGGATTCTAAAATTAAATCACGAGCGTAGCGAGTGATTTATTAATTAGAATCCTGAGCGTTAGCGAGGGAATCAAAAGAGCACAAGGTCAAAAATCTTTGCACTCGAGTGTGACACATAATTTTTCATCCCCCCTCAGCGAGGAAATAATTCAATGCTAATAGTTATTTGTTATACAAGAGTGCAAAGTTGCTTTTTTACCGCGTGCTCAGTTTGTATGACCGAGCTAGCGAGGGATTCTAAAATTAAATCACGAGCGTAGCGAGTGATTTATTAATTAGAATCCTGAGCGTTAGCGAGGGAATCAAAAGAGCACAAGGTCAAAAATCTTTGCACTCGAGTGTGACACATAATTTTTCATCCCCCCTCAGCGAGGAAATAACTCAATGCTAAAAGTTTTTTTTAAATTATTCTCACCATGGATGCGCACAGTGTTGCCAGTGCACTATCTTCAAAAATAACCCGTATTCAATTTTAATTTACGTAGGTACGCTTACTTAGTCCTTTTCACGAAATAGGTCCCACGGAATTTAGCGGAACTAATTTTTTATTCTATTATTATTGGATTTCATATTTTAAATCATTTTTATTTGTTACATAAAATAAATACCTTTTTGATTAAGAAATTAAATATGAGAAATTATGAGGCGTTATAAAAAGGTAAAGGTATTTAAACTTTTAAAATGTGCAATAGTGGCGTCCCGCAAAAAGGTTTCCTTTCGTGAAAAGCACTCTACTTATTCGTTTTAGTGATTATTTTCTCATTTTCAGTTTATTACAGTGAGAAATCGTTAATAAAAAAGTTACTAAAAAGTAATACTTAGAAAAAATCTTGCTACTAACTAGATAAAGTTATAAAAAATTGGCTTATTCTATTAACTCTGCTAAATTAACTCAACTATTATTTACTATTACAGTACTATATAATTCATTAAAAACATTATTGCCTCGAAATGTAACTTATATCTAAACAACTAACGTAAATATAGTTCAAAAGAAACGTAATATGTTACAAAAGTAACTTACTGGCAAGGCTGATGGTGCGCCCAAAGCAAATTAAAAAAAAAGTTTACTAAAGAGGTTCTTACTCCGAGTTTTTAACAAATTTAAAAAAGTTGTACGCCTATTTCGGTACCATAGAGGTGGAAGTAAATAGGTTTAATTATGTTTTTGTCTCTAGAGGGTAAAGTAAGTTTGAATTTCTCTAGAGGAAAATATAGACTTTTCCAGTCAGATATCGATGAGTAAAACTACACTTTCCGAGATAGTGGGATGAAAAAGTTTTTTTTTTAATTATTCTCACCATGGATGCGCACAGTGTTGCCAGTGCACTATCTTCAAAAATAACCAGTATTCAATTTTAATTTACGTAGGTACGCTTACTTAAAGTCCTTTTCACGAAAGAGGTCCCACGGAATTTAGCGGAACTATTTTTTTATTCTATTATTATTGGATTTCATATTTTAAATCATTTTTATTTGTTACATAAAATAAATACCTTTTTGATTAAGAAATTAAATATGAGAAATTATGAGGCGTTAAAAAGTTATAGGTATTTAAACTTTTGAAATATGCGATAGTGGCGTCCCGCAAAAAGGTCTCCTTTCGTGAAAAGCACTCTACCTATTCGTTTTAGTGATTATTTCCTCATTTTCAGTTTATTACAGTGAGAAATCGTTAATAAAAAAGTTACTATAAAGTTATACTTAGAAAAAATCTTGCTACTAAATAAAGTTATAAAAAATTGGCTTATTCTATTAACTCTGCTAAATTAACTCAACTATTATTTACTATTACAGTACTATATAATTCATTAAAAAACATTATTGCCTCGAAATGTAACTTATATCTAAACAACTAACGTAAATATAGTTCAAAAGAAACGTAATATGTTACAAAAGTAACTTACTGGCAAGGCTGATGGTGCGCCCAAAGCAAATTAAAAAAAAAAAGTTTACTAAAGAGGTTCTTACTCCGAGTTTTTAACAAATTTAAAAAAGTTGTACGCTTATTTCGGTACCATAGAGGTGGAAGTAAATAGGTTTAATTATGTTTTTGTCTCTAGAGGGTAAAGTAAGTTTGAATTTCTCTAGAGGAAAATATAAACTTTTCCAGTCAGATATCGATGAGTAAAACTACACTTTCCGAGATAGTGGGATGAAAAAGTCTTTGGTAAAATGGCCCACGTATTTAATTGTATTTTCCTTAAAAATACTACGTGTACTGAAAATACAAGGCAAAAAGTGATTTAACGAAAAAAGATTACTGTAGTGCCGAATTTGACACTTCAAGGCCCATTCACATAAGGTTTCTGACATACTGGATACTTCAACTACAATAAAGAACGTAGACTAGGTACTGCACAGCTTTTGAACTAGTGTAAAATATCTTAGGATGTCCGCTATAAGCGTGTTCATGCGGAGAGTGCATGGTCCGAACAAAGGGTAACCCTGCCTTGTGCCCATTACCCACTACACCTGTATAAACCCGTCGCACTCTTTAGCACTGCTCATACTATATCTCAATACCAAAAATATATGCGGGATGGGGCACTTGTCATAGGCGCCTTTATACAGACCATTGTTGGCATAGATTTTGGTCCTATAACATCACAATGTATGTATAGTCCCTAGTATAAACTTTTTACTTACTATAAAAGCTCTAGTGTTAATATCAAATCTTATTAACGAAAACATAGCGTTTCTAAGAAGGATTAAGAGAGAGAAATTCCATGTTTTTTGGCTTAATCTGAAGGCTTTATTTAGGCAAATCTCTACTTACGCCAAAGCGATTGAGAAGCAAAGCGTTATTCTCAGAAACGCTTTGAAGCCGAATATATACGACAAAACATAGAATGTATAGTGTATAGGTAGGTAGGGATCGAAATGAACTTCTAGTGGAGAGATAAAGCACGTAAACTACCTTCTGCTTATTATATTACGGTTAGGTTGAAAGTGCTCAGTACTGAGGTAATTGCGCTTATCCGACTAGTATTGAAATTTGAAAGGGTTGCCTATATATTTTATGTTCAAGTATTTACTTGTTCTACGATTTTAAACGATTTAGTGCTAGTTTTGAAACGTAATTTTGGATTGTAAAGCTATGAATTAGTGTAAATTGTATTAGCAGCTCTAATTTACGCAAAACCAAGCGATGGGCCCTCCCTTCATGCGCTTTTGAACAGTTGATTGAGATTGTGGCCAAGTCACACTAATATTATAAATACGAAAGTTTGTAAGTGTGTGAGTGTGTATGTTTGTTACTTTTTCACGACTAAACAGGTGGACCGATTCAGCTGAAATTTATGTACAGACATAGCTTAAATCTTGGAATAACACAAACAGCACAGTACAGCGGGTACAACCGTTGGGCACAGCTAGTACCTAATAAATATGACCAATGTACTAATGAAAAAAAAAATGTTTGACATTAATTATATTTTGGTGTAACATTTCTATTTGGTACTTTTTAACGGACAAACCGAGGGATGTAGAACCGAGGGACCCATATTATCCGAGAGCTCAACATAACTTTTGAATGAAACTTTCAACTATTTCCATTAGTACTCCACTAATTACAAAAGGTGAGTGAAGTTATTTTACGCGGTTGTAAAATCATTATTCACATCATTAATGAATTCGGTTTCTAATTACTTTTAGTATTATGACGGTATGGATATTAATAGAAAGGGTTTTTTTATTCGTTATAAGTTAGATGGTAGCAGACTAAACCTAGAAGGCGGGATAAATCCCTCCTGGCTTCACTGAACCTCATGTCGGAACACGGTCACAATGACCGCTTGGCGACACAGTTTTGTCCAGTGGGTGGTAACTAGCCACGGCCGAAGCCTACCACCGTTAGAAAAGGTCATTAAAATACAAAAATATTATAGAGATGGGAATGGGTATAAACGCCAATTGGTTGAAGTACAATAAATAATAATTTATAGCAACATTTGCGTAAAATAAAATCCCAAAATAATCACTATTTTAAGGAAGATATTAATTAAAAGTATGATTGTATATAAAGAAAGAAAGAAAGAAAGAAAAAAGTTTTATTTACGACAAATTACAGTATTAAGATACATAAAACAAAGTACCTATATACCTATATAACATTTGCCGCAAAAAGGCCCCAGCGCAGCATATATAGGTTCAAAAAAAGGACCTACGCTGGTCTTCCGCTGGCACCAAAGGCAGTGACATCACGGCCAGGTTAACAATAAACATAATGACTAAACATATTGTATAATGTGTACAATTGTGTATTGTACAATTGTGTATTGTATAATTTGTCTAAACATATTGTATTATAATCTGTAATCCAGGGTTGACAAAGTTAGGGTAAAATGCTAATGCGATTGCTTTTCTTTAAAGTTTAAAATATTGATTTTTCGGATGTGAATTATATTCTACGGAAAGGTGTAGAAATTAGTGCTTACGAAGTACGAAGCTATTTACAATCAGCGATGTGAGGCCAAACTCCAGTGAGATGGTTAAGAGCGCCAAGATAAGACTCCAACGCTCCAGGCGAGAGGTTCTAAAGCTTAATTCCGCTGCAGGTACAGCCACTGTTCATATCGCGGTGACGAACGTGCTGAGATCTTAATTGGAGTAATTATGCTCTACGTGTCTCGTAGATTACTCTCGCTTGTCGAGCTACTGGTTTATTTAACCCTTTCTCAGGTAGAACTACTTGTGTGTCATTGTTAATGTGTTAACTTAATTTTCAGTTGTATTAACAGTCAACTAATCCCGCCGCCAACTAATCTAAATATATGAAAGGAAAGAGTGACTGATTGACTGATCAATCAACGCACAGCCCGAACTACTGAACGGATTCGGTTGAACTTTGGAATAAAGATAGGTTTCATAACGTAGACCTCCGCTAAG
Source organism: Hemithea aestivaria (assembly GCA_947507615.1). Lineage (NCBI taxonomy): Eukaryota > Metazoa > Arthropoda > Insecta > Lepidoptera > Geometridae > Hemithea > Hemithea aestivaria. The sequence continues at coordinate 8,770,175 of OX382325.1, read as the reverse complement.
AAAGGATTATGCCACGCGGTCAAAGCTGCGAACATTAGCTTGTCATGTGTGTATATGCTGCCTAAAAAGGAGCAGCGGTCATCACATAAAAAGTTTTATAATTATCAGCAAGGTACTTTTATGAGCAGAAAATCGAAGATCGTCCCATCAAAAGGAATATCTCCACAGCCCTCAATACTGAAATGAGACCCCAGACGTGTCGAGGTGCGAGCCAGCGAGTGTAATCACAACCGAAAATTAAGGTTCTCCAAATGACAATAGGGTAAACGTTGTAAAAATGGGCCGACGTGGTGTTCCCGTGAAGCGAGTAGTATGTAGGGTAGGTAATCGGTGCGGCGCCGCGCGTCGCCCGTATCGACCGCTGCCTGTTGAATGCCTCCCTCCTACCTCCCACACCCTAACTTCCCAAGAAGGGAGGCCCAACCCCACACTTTTCACTTGCTTAAAATAGAAGCGTGCTATGTCGATATTTGTTACATTAGCCCTCCACAGGACACTAAGCATAACTAATTCACATGACTTTAAATACGATTCGGATCCTTTTGTGCGGTTTATTTATGTCGCACCTGGATTTTCGGGTTGAATCCTTTCGACAAAACATACGAATTGTTGGCGTGGGATAATGTCATTAATTATTTTAAGCTTATAACAGGAAAAGGTCTCCTATATCTCTGGGGTCCAGTTGAATAATCCTTAATAGAAAACAATATGAATTCCAAACATAATTTTGAGCGTCCCGTGTAATTTATTCTCGCTTAGAATTTTCAGTGTTAATAAAAGTTTAGCCTGCAGCTTTCAGGCTAGCTATTTTTCTTGAAAGCTTTCGTCTAGATGAATATTTATTAGTTACCTGTCTACAGAATGAAGCTTTTATTACAAACAAGGTAAGTAATGAATATTCTCTGGATAAAGGTTAGTTCATGACGGTGAAACGTTTACCTACAATAAAATTAGTCTCATATGAGTTAAACTCATACAGGACCGGTTATTATTTTAATTCATTTTAGTCAGATAGTCTTTGACCACGATCTCGCGTGATGTCAAGCGACGATTCGATAGTAGATGGTAGCAGACTAAAACTAGAAGGCGGGATAAATCCCTTACTGGCTTCACTGGATATCATGTCGGAACTCGATCATAATGACAGCTTCAGGACGTTTTAACACAGCGCCACCTAACCCCAAACTAAGCAACTTAATGCTTGTAATATGGTGGTTAGGATAACGGATATAATACTTTTCTTTTGTAAATAGATACTTATAATAGATATTGAAAAACCACCCAGACCAGAAACAAATACCTGTGGATCACACAAACATTTGTCCCATGCGGGAATCGAACCCGCAACCTTCTGCGTTGCAGGCGGGTATGAGCCCACCGCGCCACAGAGATCGTCGAAGCTTGGCGATACGGTTTTGACCAGTGGGTAGTAACTAGTCACGGCCGAAGTCTGCCACCAGTAAAGCGAGTGGAAAAAGCAAAAATCCTAAGAATTTATGGCAAAACGAAAATCAGCTATTCAAAGCATTAGATAGGATCTGTTATTATTCAGATCAACGATTCAAGGAAATAATTCTCGTTTAATTGCAAGCTTTAAAAATAATTTTATTAATTTGTTAGGTCGTTATTAGCTGAGAATGCTAATAGACTTACGGAGTTATCGCTTTTGTAACTTGTTTGCAGCTTTTTGTAAGGTTTTCTTTCTAAAAGCTTAATAACGAGTACATGAATTTAACATTATGAATTTAACAACATATTAAACGTGTTATGAATTTTAATAACTTAATGCTTTAATTACACGTCGTATTTCATTTTAACGTTGCGTTGGTTAGTTATTAGGTATAATAAAAAATACTGAGATATAACGCTTATGAGTTTTGGGTGGGGACACGTAACACACCAAGTAGCACGATATGACGTCATGTTCCAACACCAGGCAATTTTTGTGCTATGCTCAGCCGTTTCTTTTTTTTTTTTTTTTCAAATAATATGTGTCTAGAGGTAGTATCCTTTTAATATACTTGACGGATAGGTATATTTATTTATTGAACATTAAACACATTCCTATCTTTACTACGGTCTTATACAAATTACATTCCTTCACATATTGCAAATTACCTATCTCAGTACCCGTGTAATGCATTGCAGCCAGTTTTAATAAGACTGCGGCATACGTCTTGCTCGACTCGGTTATTGTCGACAATATTATTATTGCCCTCACGTAATAATCATAACTCAAGCTAACCACGAGGATCATGTGACAGTTCCGAACCACATCTCATTCGTGCATGACACGCAATTTCGTTTAGGCCGTGAACCTACCGCTTGTTAGGTAGGCTCTCGTATCGGATCAGGCGTGTTTGGTTACATATTCTCTAATTGACATTAAAAAACGCAGATTGTCATAGTAGCAAAATGACACAGTCGTAAATTGTCACAGTAGCAATTTTTCACTGCAAAAAATAGTCATGATAGCAAAATTAAAAAAATATGGTATGAAAGTTGGGGTTTCTAATTATGAAATTTTGCTATTATGACGTTTTCTACTATGTATTACGATTTGCTACAATGACAATTTACTAATGACAATTTGCTACTGTGACGATGCGCAAAAATTACATTGCGTCTAAATTTCACGTTGCGAATGTGACAAAACACGCCTGATCCCTCGTATCCACTGAATAACTAATACGAAAAATTTGGCTTATGCACGTTAGGGAAAATATGTATAAGATCTAAAGAGAACTGGATTCCCTCAGGATCAAAGGAAGTGGTATAAAAGTAAAAGGGGGGATTTATTCTGAGGAGTTAGACGAATAGGCTCACTATGAAAAGGATATGAGTAGGTAAAGTGATGGTGAGAACACGAGATGAACTCATCTTCCTGACCACCTTACACTTTCAGTCGGAACAAACGAATTCATTCATGCTTTAATAATAACTTACCTATAAATTATATCATGTGTATTATGTATGTTTACTTAAGGTTAAACTTATTAAAATTACAAATATTACATTGATTTGGCAAAAAGTGACGATACATTTAAAGCTGGTAGATATCTTAAATTACATAGGTATCAAAATAAATACAAGGAAAAACTGACTAACTGACTGATCTATTAACCCACAGCTCACACCGTTGAACGGATAGGGTTGAAACATAGAATATTAAAAGATTTTATATTGTAGACCTCCTGTAAGTCAAAGTTAAGAAAAAAATTCTTCACGACGATAAAACTGCGACCATAAGCTATATAAAATAGTTTATTATTATTCTATTAACAACCAACTAAGACTTTCTAACCTTCACTAGAAACGGCCTGCAATTAAAAGTGGTCGAACGCGATCTTACCAGTTAACGTTGAGTATTCAAAGTAAGACTAACAAATTCAGCTGAAAACAAAATATATTGGCCAAGGAGATTAATGATGGTAAAATATACGTCTGAAGCTGAAGCCTTTCTTTTTTGAATTAATAAGTCGCCGTCAAATGGGCGAGCTAACACGTAATCCGGAGAATACCGAACATTATTAATGATCCCCTGATGAATAGTGGTTGTTGAGTGGCTGGAGAACACAAGGTGAACAAACTGTAAACATTTTCATAACTAACAGATACTTATCATGGATAAATTAATTATTTATTAAAGAGTTTAACCGCTTCTTTAGATTCAAAGACGTTTATTTCAATATACATAATAAATACTAAAAGTTGGGGATAGTGATGCAAAATGAATAAAGAAGAAGTATCATTTTTCTTATGCCTATCGGCGTTACACTTTGTTTTTTTTATAAAAAACATTTCAGCTAAAATAATATAAAAATGTTAAAATAATCAGCAAAAGGAGATCATTTTCAACAAATTCAGATAAAAGTAAATATTTGTCATTGAGACATTCATTAACATATTAATTGTACCTATAATAAGTTTTGTGTTCTAATTGCATTTAGGTATCAGTGAATTGTATAAAGTGTAACCATGGAACAAAATCGATGTATTAGTAGGTATATTTTCATGCTCGAATCTGTAAATGAATTATTTATACCCTTATTATCTATAATTATAAATTATACGTAATAATTATTATTGAATATTTTTTTCTTCTTTAATTATAATTTATTCAAGGACAAATAAATACAAACACATAAGCAGCGACATCTTGACAAAATCTTATGAAATTACAGTAACAAATGACTACTAACGCCATCTCGTGAGGTTTTCCAGAATTAATTATTGCGTAGCATCTAACTGGAAAAGGCATTTTCCAGCTTATTGGCGCATGAACTAGATGGCGCTTTTTTAAATTATTGTTTTTGTGGTAAATGAAAATTTTGTCACTGTTATTTTATGTAAAAATTAAATATAAATTATGTAACCTATAATATAAACTGTTAGGAATAATATAATGAGTTTAAATATACGTTTTTAAAGGTTCGCGCCTTACTTCAAACAAAATAATAAATGTAGGCAAGTAGGTACTTTTATTTTAGTGTAAGTAATTTTCTCTGTCTGTTCAGATTAACCAATTTAATTTTCCAAGAAATTAGGTCTTAACAATTTAGGGCATAGGTACCTACATCACTCAACCTGTAAAACCCAGTTTGAGCAACAAAGTAGGATAATACAATTAAAGTTTAAAAAGCTGTATTTTCCAAAGATTTGGTAAATATGCGTCTAAGCCAAAATAAACAAAGTTAATAAGGTTGAAATTGAACACCAAATAAAACGAAGTCTACACGCGCTACAAAGAACACAATAGCACATTCTTCTAGTTTTATTTTGAGTTGTCCTTGAACCCCTTGGAATGTGTTACATTACTCGTCCGATAAGAATACAAACATGCAGAATAAGTGGGTACTATAAGGATAGAAAGGCGATTGTTTGCTGAACTTGACGAGATTCCTAGTGTCCAACGAGGTCCCCTCGTCCAATTTTAGTTTTATGTTGTTTGCGGGTTTTTCAGAGAATAGTTTTTCACACTGATAAAAAACGAACAAGTGAAAAAGCACTAGAGATAAGGTTTTGTACAAAAGTTAAAAATACATTTTATGGAGAAACGACGCAATTTGTAAGAAGACCAACCAATTATAATAAAATCTCTTTTTTCTGGCTTAGTTATCCTAACTCTCAATGTAACTCTACTTTCGGGGTATATGAGTTTGTATAGCGTTCGGTCATTATTTTTTTCGTTATCGGTCATTGCCATCATGCCATGCACTGATAGTGATAATTACCGCTTATAAAATGTTTGTTGAAATCCTGAAATGATATTTTATTAACGGGTAAAACAACCGCGCACAGGTTGCAGGTAATGTAGTATCTACCATTTATTGTGCATCGATCCATCAATTTCAATGAACATGTAACTTCGGTTATCTGTATCTTCAATCATTTTCGTCTGGTTTGTCCTAGTTCTTAGAACTCCTAAAACGAGAGTACTGCTACAAACCTGAATATTTTCTGCCTTGTGATACGAGCAATAGTTCGTCGAATGTCGAATGGTTCGGTATAGTTAATGAATATATAAGTTTTAATAATATTTTTTTATAAATAGTTTCAAAATGATGTATTGTGAAATGGATATTTTGTTAAACTCTTTATTTAAAATATTATGATATGTTTCAGAGAGATTAACGCATTAAAAACTTTTTTTAAAGTGTGTAAGTACCTTTTTAATTCGAGTGAAGAACTGTATAAATATTCTGGCTCGGTGTCTACGTACGTTCAGCAGTTTTAGCTGAGTGTTAACTGACTGATTCAGTCAGTCCACTTCCCTTTATTACAAGCTTTATATTACTTTCACCTGTCTGTTGTCTGTCTGTCTGTCTGTCTGTCTGTCTGTAATCAAATCTTGCGAGTTAAATTTGACCCACTTACCGGTTTCCAATTGAGCTGAAAATTTGCATGCGTGTGTAAATCGGATGACAATGCAATATTTTTATGACATCGAGCTGATCTGATGATGGAGCTGGAAGGTGGCCATAGGAACTTTGTCATAAAACAACGCAACCCCTTCGAGTTTGGGCTCATTTGATTCGTCTTGACTAGTACTTTATGATGCAAGATAATAATAATAAATAAAGCTTGTTTTTAAAAAGTATTTTTAAAATTTCACTTGTATATATTTTGAAACAGATTCTTCGCAGCGCGCTCGTTTTAAATCCACTGTTATCTGTGCTTCGGGTGCCAATCCTAATCCGATGAAAAGCAGGCTTACCTCTTACTAATAATGGAAGGGATGATAATATTAGATACATTGTGCTTAATATAATTACATATCGCTAGAAACACAGGCTGGTGACGTAACGCGGTGAAGTGACACGTTCCGGTATCTTTGATAATACACATACGAGTAAAATTTATATTGTACAGTTTCTGGGGTTAGCGTTTTTAAGGCCTTTTCAAACGATATTTGCTACCAACAAAACTGCATAGATATTATGAAGGTGTATAATTATTATCTAAGCAGTGTTGTTTCGAATATCGCTGAGGTTTGAACAGGCCTTTACTCGTACCTAGAACTTAATCGATTCTGTATAGCTTTGGTGTGAAGAGATGACAAACTTCCCACTTCAACCTCTAAATGTGGGTGTTTCCAAAACATTAGCTATTTTGAGAGATTTACCAGTTGGATTGCTTTCATTTCCAATACTTCAAAATAAGCGCGCACGGCGCTACAATTCGTGCAAAGTTTTGAATTGGACATTTCGTTTTGTTTGAGAAGTTGACACATCGAACATGCTCGCACAAATCTATCCGCATCGACCGCGCTGAAATAATTTTTGTATTGGAAATCTTCTTTCGATTCGGACCATTTGACTCCATTTGTGCAAATTTTCATGACATTTTATATAAAGAATTCAAAAATCGATTCAGTCGGCGCGGTCGATACAGATATAGATATGCGTTCACCATTAGGCCAATGAGACTGGAATATAAGTTAGTAAAATTGGTCCGTGTAGCTCTGCGTAGCTATATAATATTGCTAAAAAAAATTATCGAATCCAGACATCCGGCCGGTATACAATAATAAAACAAACAAAATCAGATCCGCGGCATATTTAAACACAATTTCTGTACCAGCAGATTGGATGTTTGTTAAATGAAATTGTTTATCTAAGTGAACGTTAAATCATCGACAGCACCATCGATCACCTACAGCCAGGAAGCATAAACAAACACACCGTTAAAATGAATGCTCGCTGATATTTTTAGTTACACTTTTATATGACCGACTCACATAGCCTTGGTCGTTTATACGAGCTATGACGAAAATTATGCTGTTTCTTAGATAAATAATATATTTTTGTGGTCGAGGATATCAGTAACTTTTTCACTAACAACGTAATTAGTAACTAATATTACCAAAGGATAATTAACTTTACATGTTTCAGAATAACGTTTTTACAAGCTTTTATTTACTTTCACCTGTCCGTTGTATGTCTGTCTGTGATTAAATCTTGCAAGTTTTAATTTGATCCGCTTCCCGGTTTCCCATTGAGCTGAAATTTTGCATGCATGTATAAATCGAATGACAATGCAATATTATTATGACATTAAGCTGATCTGATTATGTAGCTGGAAAGTGGCCATAGGAACTCCGTAATTAAACGACGGAATCACATCGGATCTAGACGGTAATAATAATAAAAAAAGATCGTTTTTAAGATTTTTTAACATTTTACTTGTTTATAGCTAAGGCTAGTGAAAATCTGGGTTCAACCAAGGAAATTTCTTGCATTACACATCAATATTTGAATGACACATCAATATATTTCATATTCATTTTTGGAGTACAACCGCAACCTCCCTTCGTGCTTCACCTTTTTATAAATCCAACACTAGATTTATTCTAGATATCCTGCAGCGATTTAATTTGATACACTTACATAGTGTCTAGACATAATGATATAAACCTGTGACTCAGACTATTTCGTTTAACAGCACCCAAACGACGTACTCGTCTTTTCGATCTTCTTACGTAAAAATATACAAATAAATAAATTGTTATGAAATTTATTGAACTGCACAGCCTCTTCCTAATAGTATCAATAAATAAAAACATGTAAAACCATTTTCTTCATTATTTCTTACGAGTTATGTAAATTTGACTAGCTTATATAATATATAGGAAGTCTAGAGGCAATCATTATTGCTACCTAGAAACGAAACTCACTCACGAATTTACTCAAGAGGAACAAATTATAAAGGTAACACGAAACCCATGGGACTGACCCACTGTCAACCATAAATCGATAAACTATGGATCTACTAGACCCTAGACTGTAAATAGAGGAAAATTACTAGGTACACACCAATATATCATTCATGATAATAGATGCCTTACCATTCCTACCTGCTAAGTTAATAGAAAATTTTACCAAGAAAGTATGCCTATTCGTTGAGTGGAATACAGAAAGGATTTTGAAAATGCACTGTGTTATTTCATATTACTATTATTTAGCCCGTATCGTCCCTTTTAGTCCAGTCAATGAGTGCCCAAAAGGGGGATGTGGATCGAAAAGTCGAAAGCAGAAAAACTAACTAAGGAACTTTGTTTGGAGATAAATAGTAGTTAGGAGATAAACATACTAAAAGTCCCATCCCATCAATTCGAATGTAATGTGCCCAAACACGACAGGTTTACAAATAGCCATTGAAGAGTTTCACCTCCTGGCTCCATCATCAGATAAGTTCAGTGGTGCCAGATTATTGAACTGTCATCAGATTTCTAAACATTTGCAAAGTTTCATTATGGTGCGACCACCAGAAGTTGGTCAAATTTTATTTTCAAGATTTTTTTACTGACTTTGTATGGAAAACTAATATAAGCGTCTTAAAAATAGACCAAGTTTCGTAGCTCATAGCTGGACAACGATTGGAGATAGATAAAAAGTGTAAAGGCCAAAGTTGTAGAAAATTTTATGAGGTTTCATAATGTAATACAACAAAATATTGCGCAACGCACAGTTTTTGACATATAATCAAAAAACCTAAAAATGGGACCTTCTTCGGCTTCAAAGTTCCTAAGTTATTTTTACTGCTTTCGACTTTTCGATCCACAATTCTTCTTTTACTGCTATTTGCAAGCAAAGGCTTCCCATTTCTCCCTCCACTCCTCATTGTCTGTTGCTATTGGGGGAAATCCTTTTTGATAAAAAGATAAATAACTCTTTATTGATACCACATAAAAAATAAAATGTTACAACCATAAAAATTAATTTATAGTAATACTCGTTGTACCAACTGGCGGTGTTTATCGCGCAAACCAATCTCTTGCAGACAACCGTGCAGAGAGGGAAAAAAGGGAGGGTAGAGGGGTGGTTAAGGTATAAGTAAAGCTCGTCGTTTTCGGGTGGTGGGCTCCACTTAGACCCACTGTTTCTCTAAATCGCGACTTACGTGTCCGGCCCAGTCCCACAGATAGCTTTCTAATCTACGTTTACTATTTGTATTTTGGAGCGCAGTGTTGTGTATTTTGCCCTATCCGTGTATTTTACTCCTAGGATCCTGCGCTCCATAGCTCTTTGACAAACTCCGAGGGCGGAAGTTTGATGTGAGTCGAAGTTTATGCGCCGTATGAGGAGTGCGAGAAAGCACATATCCATTATTTTACGTTTATAGGAGAGCGTTAATGGTCCTTTCATTAAATCTTTCATTGATCTGATATGGATTTTCAAAATGGATGTAGAAGGTAAAAATTGCAGATTAGTTAAAATTCAAGTCAAAATGGGCCTGTGTGTGTTGTACGTTAGTTGAAACCCGTGTTTATAATTATTATAGCTACCAATCACTCTTTCCAATCGCAATTAAGTTTACGAAATCGATTTGAGTATCCCATTAATAACAATCTCAGAATAATTGCTCGGGCTATATCTAACTTCAAATGTTGAATTTCGACGTCACGTTTATCGGCAAACGTTGAATTATATAAGTTCCTTCGAACAACTTGGTCTTGGCGTCGGTCAGTTAACGCGTTCTATTATACAAGCACTGAATAGGTACGAGAACAGGGCGTTATGTTTGTTCTGTTTGAAATTAATTCTACAATTTCTAACTCTATAAACTCGATGATATTGGCCTTTAATAACAAATACAAATAACTTTATTTGACACAAAAAATGTACAATACAATAAACTGAATCCATAGGCTCCCGAACTAGTAAAAACTGTGTTTCAGGAACCAGTGGCTTCTCCCATTGAAGAATTTAGGTCTATTATGTCATTTAACATTATAACGTAAAGTATAAATTTAGAAAATTAAAACAAATGTAATTTACGAAAGAGAAAAAAAACATACAATACTAAAAATAACAAAAGAAAATATTATAAATCTACATAGAGCATATTATATTATGCGCTGTGAGACAAACCATAATGTTGTACAAAAAACTCGTGTATTTGTGCGCGCGTGTATGTGTTTGTGTGTGTGTGTGTGTGTGTGTGTGTGTGTGTTATGTGCGTGAATATTAATGGCATGTGTTATGTATATGAGTTGGACGCTTGTGAATTTAAGTTTATATAATATATGCATATATACATATGTGTAATGTGTAACTCTAGAAAGACATATTACTCAACATACATTCAATTTCATCATAATCAAACCCCTGTAACCATGTGAGTATTGCTTGTTTTATTCTATTATTATTTAACTTTTTAACCTCAATTTTTTTATTTAAAATATTGTATAGTTTTGGAACTACTATGTCATACCTTTTTTGAGCAAATCTAGACCTTACCCACTACCATCGGTCAATTCGCTTAGTGTTGGAAGGTAGAGTTGGGACAGTTTTTCTATGGTATCTACGGATACTCTCATAAATGAACAGTTTTCTTACACTAAGTACTTTGGTTTCATTGTAAAGCGCTGTGGTAGGGTGTCTAAATGGTAGACGCAAGAGTACTTTGAGTACAGCTCGCTGCGCACGCTCAGCCTTAATAATTTGAGTTTTGGCAGCACTGCCCCATGCACATATACAGTACCTTATCAGACACTCACACAGCGCTTTATATACCAGCATTATCAATTTATGTTCCGCAACTTCACTCAGGTTTTTAAAAGCGTAGATTAGTCGTCTGATCCTCGATGCTAGTGTCTGTATGTGCAAGTTCCAGTTTAGTCTCTCATCAATTATCACTCCAAGATATTTAGCCATATTAACTCTAGATAAACTAGCTAATAGTCATAGTTACTATATCGTCAGCCCATATTGTCATACTACTGGCAAAGACCTCCCTTTTGTGTTATGCATCTGTCTTAAGCAGATTGCATCCATGTCTTTCCTGTGATCGTAACAACGTCGATCCATCGAGTGGCAGTGAAATGAGCTGCCGCCTGAAATAAAGCAATTCATTTCGAAATGTTTTCGTTGAACTACAACATCTGACTCATTAAATTAGAAATGAAAAGAATCTTGAAGGTTCTGCATCATACTCGTATCAATGCGCCTCGTATTGCTGGTAGAGTGCTTTTCACGAAAGAAAGTTTTAAAGTTAAAAGTATCTATAGATTTTCGACTCCTCGTAATTTCTCATATTTAATTGCTGAATTAAATAGGTATTTACTTAATCTAACAAATAAAAATAATTTCGGATATGAAGTACAGTAATCATCGCTAGTATTTAATTTAATTCCGCTTAATTATGTGGGACCGCTTTCATGAAAAGCACTCTATAATATGCGACGGTAACCGTTAATGGTAAGCAGGTAAGTGGTGACCCGTCTGCTAGATGACCAACCATAAAAACACACACATCGTGGTTGGCTCAAGAACTGACAAGTAATAAATTTAACATTCCAATATCCCCCAGGACACATCAAAACTAATAAAAGTAGTAAACTGTTAAAGTAATAAAATTCTATAAAATACCAAGATCCTACGGATATCCCCGTCTAAGCTTTTAACCCTAGATTAAACTATAAACGTAGACATGCATTAAGTATACCTAGTCAGGTCATAAATTCTGTCACATGTTTAATATAAAATTATTGGAACAAGTTTATTTATTATGTAACCATTTATATACCAAAATGAACTTAACAAAACATAGATTCTTATGACAATAAAGTTTATTCAAAATGACCTCCGTGATTTTGAATACAGGCCTTCAATCTGCGCGGCCAGTTGTCTATCGCAGCACGAACGAGGTCCATGTCAATATCGGCTGCTGCCTTAATCAAGGATGTCTTGAGTGACTCCAAATTGGGATGAGACTTTGAGCACGCCTTTTCCTCCAAGTGTTGCCATATCTTGTAATCTAACGGACTCAAATCTGGACTGGAGGAGGGCCAGTCTTCGTGCCGGATGAAGTCGATTTCACGCGCCGCCAGCCAGTCTTGTGTGCTCTTCGCTCTATGAGCTGGCGCCGAATCTTGTTGGAATACCCAGTGCCTTTTATTGAACATGGTATGAGAAACAGGTTCCACAAGGTTCGTCAGGACTGTATTTTGATACACAACTGCATTCGTTTTTACACCTTTCTCACAAAAATGTACCTCTGTTAAGCCTCAATAAGAAACTCCCAACCATACCATGAGCGAGGATGGAAAATGACCTCGTTGGACACGCGGAATACGGTTGCTCGCTTCTTCACTACTGTGTGCGTACACCTTATCATTTTGTTTGTTGTAGCTCTCTTCTACGGTAAAAATTTTTTCATCCGAAAAAAGAATTTCTCGATATTTTTTTCTCGCGTACCGCTTCAACAAAGCGCGGCATCTCTTCAGTCTCAGGTCCATTAGACGAGCATTTAAACGATGTCCTGTTTTTCTTCGATATGCCCGAAGCCCTAAGTCTTCATTTAACACCCTTTTCACCGTGGTTCTGCTTAACCCCATCTGAAGGGCCAACAGTTTCTGCTTACTTTTGGGATTTCTTTGAATTCGCGCCTTCACAGCTTTTATCACTGCTGGAGTCCTAACAGACCGAGGGCGACCACTTCTTGACCTGTCATCTACACTAGAGTCTTCATTGTATCGTTTGATGGTACGATAAACGAATCTTTTGGTTATATTCAAATTTTTCAGTATGTCAAAAAATTGAATTGGCGCGTAACCGCAACGATACAACGCAATAACTGCAACACGGTCTTCTTTAAGCGTCCACTCCATATTTAAAAATGAGTAAAATTCTAAAAAGTATACATTTTTATTTTCATGAACAATTCGAAATTCGAATTCAATAAACTTTTTTGTGGCCAGCATTCTAAAAGAAAAGTTTTTACTGTGTGACAATACTTATGACCTGACTAGGTATATAGTCACACTCACAGGCTACTGTATCAAAAACAGATACCAAACTGACATTTAATTCAATAGGGATGATGACAAAAATAACATTTTAAAATGTATAATTTACTCCTTTAGTTATTCAGTCGTCAGTACCTCTGGAATAAAATATTAATATGTATTTTTTGGTTTGTCAGTATAATCAAAAATGACAGAGATATTATAATACTTAAATATTTTTTGGGTTGGAGACGCGCTACTGAAGCGGAGCGAAAGAATTGTGGAATAATTACTAACAGAACCGATTAAATTGCAAAAAAAAAATCACCTCTAATATACACCCACCACCTGTAATATATGGGACCACATATAACGCAAACACTGTTTCGAACTGATCAGCAGAGGGATATTCATTAATCCGTCAGGGAACCGAACCGAAGACCGAATTGTCAAAAATGTATAATGTATTGTTAAATCAATACGACGTAATAAGTCAGATCATACATTTTTGACAATTCGGTCTTCAGTTCGGTTCCCTGACGGATAAGTGGATATCCCTGGAGGAAAATGTAACCTACAAACTTCACAGCGCGGCGTCAGATATGTTTTGTAAACCGCTGTATGCTTTACTACAATAGTCTGTAATATATCTATGACATTTATTTAATGCTTTTAAAAGACGAACGATCATTTTATTGCAAGAACAGTAACTGTTATTAAGAACTATAATAAAACATTTTATTGAGTGGAAAATACAAGATAACTTCGACCATAAAACATATTATTTCACATATTATACTGTTTCTGTGTATTGTACTGTTCTATTGTTGCAGTCATTTGATTTACCCAGAGTGACGTCATTTTAACGACTTTAAACATTGACGACTACTATAAAATAATTGCATAATATATTCTCAAAAAAACTTTCTGGCAATCGTAGATGGACGAGAACGGAGGACTGAATACTTAATGATCTGTAAATAAATCGGACATGGATGGGATTGACTGGACTATACTACGTAGTGTGACGTTGATGTAATTTTCTTATGTGATATCTAAATGCGTTGGCCCTATACAATGTGTCTATCTATTGTATCAATCTAATCAACTTTTATTACCACTACTTGTAATATTCTTATGACATAACATTCAGTATATTCAGATAGGTACCAAATATACAAATTTGATAACATTTCATAACCTTATATTCTGTCATAACAAAATAATAATTCGAATTTACTACTTCAATACTTCTATAAAACGGCGGGTCGTGTCCTTCAGTTTACTGCTACGAGTAGAATCAATCTATTTTATATATGAGTTATATGGCTAAGACCTTGTCCAAGAAAGGTAATTTGCCACGAATCAATGCGCGATTGTAAAGATACGAGGACCATAGATTGCTTTCACAAGCATTGCGAATAAATAGCTCGCACGCGAGTAGGCTTTTGGACGCCTTGAATATCGACCTACGCACAAGTTAATAGAGATGTATTCCATAACTTCAATAATAAAAAAATAAGTGATACGAATTTTTTGGTTTGTGAAAAAAAAAACTGGCTGAGATATATAACACTTGTAAATGGTTGAGGGAAATGTACCTACATATATTATCACAACCAAGAAACTGTTTTTTTTATCAAATTTACGTGTCCTATATCTTGTAATCATCTGCTCGATGCACAAAAAAAATTTAGTCATCATCCCTTTTCACGCGAAACAGCGCAGCGGCGAATTCGCCTACAGACAAGATAATGCAATCAAAATCCCAAGTTTTATGTTTTATTTACGCAGCATTTTCTTTATATAACAAATTCTCTTCGAAGGCTTAACGATAATATATTACTCTAGAGTCTGTTTGATAGTAACTAGTGATATTGGAAGGAGTCAAAATATTAATTTCTTCCAAAAATTAGGTCCCCTGGTAGATTAGGGACCCCAATATGGGGTACTCTTATATCATCACAGGCCTTTGCGTCTATCAAAGACTATTTCAGCACTATGTTG
Source organism: Hemithea aestivaria (assembly GCA_947507615.1). Lineage (NCBI taxonomy): Eukaryota > Metazoa > Arthropoda > Insecta > Lepidoptera > Geometridae > Hemithea > Hemithea aestivaria. Next base: position 8,754,937 of record OX382325.1, on the reverse strand, counting down.
TATTTCCTCTGCACTTCCGTTGGTGACTAATAAAAGCTGGGCAAATGCAGTACAACCTTAGAACCTTCATAGGTATAATGTTTAACCTTATTATTTACAAACTTTAAATAACATTCATCAGTGCACACAGTAAAATTTGTATAATTCAGAGTCCAACAATGGTCATATTAATCGAGATTATAGTACTCTAGATACAAAAAAAAATTACACTATGAAAAACATTTTATAGAGTTTTTTTTCTTTACTCTCTACGCAAATATTTATTTAAATATAAACATTACTCAATCCGAATTATTTTTATTTGAAATCTATTTTAGGCAAGTTTTTTGTCTTGTTTATTTCGAAAATTTACAAATTACATTAAAATTCCTCCATTAAATATCGCTGAAAGAGCCATTACCGTTACGCGAAGACCACCGAACCCTCTCTAATCTATGACGCCTACCTTTTATCATGAAAACGATTTGGCCAGGTAAAAGCTTTGATACTATTATAAACACAAAACATCACTTATTGAAACATTGAATCCCACAAAAAAAAACATTTTTGTGCAAAATGCTGCAAGACGAGGATGAGGGCGAGATTTATCCTGCCTTCTAGGTTTAATCTGCTACCATCTTACACCACTCAACATCACGCGAGATCGTCTTGTAACCCTTAAGGATAAACCATAATGAATTTTAAAAAAATAGGCCAAGTACTAGTCGGGCTACGCGCAATGTAGGCTTCCATAGTACTCGCAAATCGAATTTAAAATATTAACAGCCTTAACTTTCATCAACGATATCTTTAAAACTAGTAACGCTATCTTAACCGCTATAGTTTTCCTGGAAAGTTCAAGGTTAAAACCATTTTCCGATTTTTAAAGCGAGTAGTTTAGATTTTAGCGGGGGAAATTGAAAAGTTTCTTAGCAACCTATCCTTCATTTTAAAATACCTATTCAACGATACCCCACATGATGAGATCAGCCACAAAAAAATATTTTTTTACCGTTTTCTTACCCAGATCTTTACCATGGGTAAGATCTCTGTACTAAACTAAACTTCTGAGGAGTGCAAAATTACAGATTTCTAGGACTTGTATAGTTTCACCGCAACCCGCAGACGGACGGACAAAGCAAAACTATAAAGCTTCCTTGTTGACTACGGAAGCCTAAAAAGACGAGATCATAATAATATACCTATATATGGCTCGTACTGTCAAAAAGTTATGAAACCTTATGTACTTTTACTCTATATACCCCATCTTTGTAAGCCCTATCTATCTTCACAAGCTCTATCACATCTCCACAAAATAATGTGACATGGCCATTTCCATAGATATTTACTAATTACATTAGAAAGTCGAATATAACCTTGCAAAGTGTGTATTCGTGTGTATAATTAAAATAATCAACAAACAAAGCCTTATAGTAATTTAACAAGTCCATTAAAAACTGAAGTTTAAAATAAACACGCGAAAAAGAAATAAATTCTTCGAATGGAGACAAAGAAAACACAACTAGGAAAATATTTGATGTGCTTTTATTCCAACCAGTGCTTAAATTACAAGGGGAACAATAAACCAATATCAAGTTACGGTTTAAGATGTTTGCTGAAATTTGATGTGGAATTGCCGCCTCCGTCCGATTGAATCAAATTCACAGACAGTCTTTACTTTGGGATTATATCCGAGGCTTGTCCCAATCTGTTAAAATTTATTGTTAAAATGTATAACTGTAGCGATTTTATCTGTCGCTCTCCTTTTGTTACATTTTTTCATCGGAAAATAAATAACAGATAAAAACTAAATAAATAAACTAAAAGCGAACGTCTACGGTAAAAGAATGGATATTATTTAAACTAGAGATATAATATTATCTATACATAATACTTTATTGTATAAGTGGGCACCATTCGATATTTAGGCATTGATTAAATTAAATCGTCCATTGCTCATATTATATTATCTACCGTTCTTTTTTCTGGCTGTCCTTTCCTGGCTTCCTAACTGTTACTTCAGAGAATAAATCTGCGCGTATTTTTATTTTACATAAAATTTATTTCCAACACAAGTGAATTAAATTAAAAATTTAAAAAACCCCCAACACAGTACGTAATTCAACATGTTTTGGTGGCGGCCATCTTGGTTTTTAAATTTTATATAGTGGGTTGTATTCTACTAGTTAAGACCTTTCATTTGATACCCATATTGAGGGGGTGGTGGAAGAAAAAAGTAATCCGCCATTTTGTAGCGGCGGCCATCTTGAACCGATTTCCACCAAACATGGCTAAGAACACTCTCGACTAACTCTACTTTTAAAAAAAACTAAATCAAAATCCGTTCATCCGTTCGGGAGCTACGATGCCACAGACAGACACACACACACAGACACACAGACAGACAGACAGACAGACAGACAGACCGACAGACAGACACGTCAAACTTATAACACCCCGTCGTTTTTGCGTCGGGGGTTAAAAACCAACATAATGTTAAAAACCGTATTGCAACATTTTGTCGATGAGCTGCGGCGATCGTGTCACGGCGTATTGATGCCTGAAATTGATTCTCCTATTTTACAGTGGTTAAAATAAACCGCAATGCCACAACATGATGATGAAGGTTCTTAAACTATTTCAATTAAAATAATAATTATTATTATTTTATTAGTTGCGGAAGCGAAAGAGGTGTGTCAGGTGTACCAAGTGGGGGGGAAATAGTCTCCTCCTACCCCAACGGGAACCAGGCGTGATTATTATGTACATATGTATAATTTATTTTTTCTGCTATTTTTTGATTAAATCATCATCATCATCATTTGATAAATCATCATTTAATAGGTAAAGCGAATAAGAGCAGAATGTCCATGATGATGAATTGTGTCGGAAAATGATCAAAACTGATACTTTTGGCTGATACTATTTACAGAAATATCAAGCGATGTGATCCATTAGGCAATTGCATTAACATATTTATTGTTTATTAGATAGACCTATCCCATAAAAACTTGTTTTTACATTTTTAAAATTAATAACATTTTAAATCATTTTTAAAAATTTAATTAAATTAATATCGAATGAATTAGATAGCTTATACCAAAAAACATTTTAATATTAAAAAAAATTTCATAAACCAAACTTGGTCAAGAAAAAGTTCAGAGTTATTAATTTTGTATCTATTTAATAAACCTCTTTGGGGAAAATGGAAGGTTCTCAGTCACTGTACCATTTCTGATTTAACAATACCTTGTGCCAACAAAGGCTGTCACATCATAATACGAACATCAATTTGAAGCGTAATTTCCCCGAACCAACAAGCTTATTCAATACTTCTTTCATTTGTGCTCACTAATGCGTTCTTAATATTTATACCTATCAATAACATTTTGTTGTAAATCTGTGAGGCTTTGAACATCTGTAAAAAATATTTACGGAAAGAAAAATACAACATAACTCACTCGAAGTATAAAAATAAAATAATCTCATATATGTAACGTTTTATTTATTACATTTTAATATACAATGTAATAGGTATTCTGTGCTCATATTGTAAATGATAAAAGTGGCCATACAGTTTGTTACTTGATTTACGAGTACCACTTCACGCCTAAATTCTCCAACTCATAATATAGTTATTCAAATGGGCTGCAATATTTACTAATACTGAGCCAATAAGTACATAGCTTAAGATTATGAAATGTGAGTACAGAGTGCGTGTTTGTTGCTTTTAAAAAGATATGGAACCGATCGGTAAATTGAAAGCCAAAAACCTAAAAAAAAACATATTAATTTTAGCCCAAAACTTTATACGGAATCGGGACTTACGTAGATAAAACCGAAAGATGCAGCCAGTTCTGCCATAAATTAATCCTCTCAAAAAAACTTTAAAATATACAACATGCAAAGCATTAAAAAATATTAAAACACGTGACAACGTGATTTAAACTCTTCAAAATAGTAATAAATGGAAACGAATAAAACTCTTTGAAATAATTATAATGGAATGACCAAAAGCTTTAACCGTTTAATTTACTCACTAAAAATTTTAGCTGTAAACCATTAATATTCATAAAATAAAAAATATAATCATATTCAAGCAATGCCTAAAAGAAATAAAAAGGCCCATACTTCTATTTTAGATAACCAACATTCAAGGTTGGTGATTTAGGGTGGCTACAGAAAGCTTAGAATAGACGGCCAATAGGGCGATAAAACGTATGACAGTCAAGAATGTGTGACTTTATTAGTACAATTCTGCTCAGTCGGGCTTTTGGTTATATTTCAACTTGCCGAAAGAAATCGGCAGCTTTTGGATAAATCCTAGACACAAAAAAATAAAACGGTCGCTGTCGAAGTGAATCCCTCATCCCGATAAAAGCATATTTTTTACAAGATTAACGGAGCCAGACAAGATTTCTTTCCTGTGAAATACTTTAAGAAAATCTATGGAACAGGTAGGGAATATTCGTATTTTTTCAGAAGAATTATTCTAAACTTTAGAGCGCCCCAAACTAATATAAAACATAAACGTTTGGTACTAGAGGACTAATGATTCTTGTTGAATCCTGTTTCAGCAAAATAGCATTTTGAATGCGTTCAATTTTATGGTAAGGATGGTTTTAGTTCATCAATTCTAGCTCATTTATACAACACCAATCCGTCCCGGCAATAAATGCTCACAGATATGCTAACTTCTGGGCAATCTTTTTAGAAATACTCTACAATGACAACACAAACTTGATCCATCGACTCGATAGTTCTCGATAGTTGACGTCTCGCTTGCAAATGGGGCTGCTATGTATTAATGAGTCAACACCTGCACACAATGCAGCTTTCTGCCTTTTCTAGGTTGGCAAGATCGACTTAAAAATATTATTTGCTCTACTTTGATAGCTTAAACACGACGATAATGACAATGATAGTCGTTTTCGGCTTTAGTGACTGTTAGGAATGGGCATATTCGTTTCGGATATAGCTAATATATAATAAAAGAACATACACGTATAAAACAGAACAGTAGCTAGTATATATAAAAAAGTAGGTTAAGAAATGAGTCTCCTTAACCTTAATTTACTCTTCACGACAGCTATTAAACAACCATTGTGTCCGAAAAGTGAAGTTCAAGGCATGTCATTCGCACATGTCAAAGTGCCATCTCAAAGCATTTTTCCACAGACTATAATAAAAAAGACAGACACCACACTCTGAAACCGCTGCGCCATACAGTTCGGTTAGTAGGAATACGTGGAATACGTTTTCCTGATCATTGTGAATCTGGTCGTTAAGCCGGTCACAGTCGTGCGTTCCTTGTGGTCAAACGTATACTGAAAATACTCTCAAAAAGAGAGGCGTGAGAAAGTAAAAGTAATGAATCGCAGGGAAAAAATAGACCAAGAGTTGACAATAAAATGGATTCTATGGACTCTGCATTTTATTCTGAAATCATATCTTTTAAATTATTATTATGTTAACCGTATTTTTTTATAATATCTTTCGTTTACTGAAGTTGCTTTTCTACACAATGTCTTGGTTAAAATTCGTTACACTCTTATTTTTGATGCACGGTATCTACCTTTATTACGTAAGCTGTGCGTTTCCCTGAGAGACGCAAATGGTGCCCAATAACAATTTAATTTTCCTTCATTTCGCGGCTGTTATTCAAAGTGCCAACGTTATTGTCTTAGGAGGAAGCTAACACACGCCCAAATTAAACGTGTCCCAGCAGGAGCCGAGGAACGGTCACGAAACGTAAACGCTTTAAACGTGAGATAATTTTACAATAACGTTGCGCTTAATTAAAAAATTAAAATATCCATGGAAATGGATGGATAAATATTATTATTAGAAAGAAAAACGATGATTTATGATATAGAAATACAGAACACTTGCAGTACTCTTCTTTTTACAAGCATTTATTTACTTTAACCTGTCTGTTGTCTGTCTGTTTGTCTATAATTAAATCTTACAAGTTTAATTTCAAGTTTTAAATCGGATGACAATACAATATTATTATAACATCGAGCTAATCTGATGATGGAGCTGGAAGGTGGCCATAGGAACTCCGTAATTAAATAACGTAACTCCATCGGGTTAGGGCTCATATGATTCGTCTTTACTAGTGTTTGGTGCTGGAACCATCCACCGTACCAAGGTAATAATAATAAATCCTTGTTTTTAAAAAGTTTTTTATACTAAATAGACCTTCGTTTGAACACATCCCACCTGATGGCGAGTGCAGATACGGTCAAAGATTAACCTCTATGTAACTCGTCTCATTTATTTACTTACAAAAAAAAGTATTTCTTTTCTTGTGTCTTTTTTCATACTTTCAAACTACTAAACCGACCTACAAAAATTTTATGTAATGATAAAATCCACGTGGCGCAGCGTTTGAAGTTCAGGTTAATTTTAAACTAAAGGCCTTGTGCCTTGTTGATACACATAACTTTTAATTATTTTGACGAAGAACCTCGTATGAATCATTTTAATTAATTAGAAAACTTCACCCACCCACTAATAATTATTATAGGTTAAATAGTTATATTGCCCCCGACGTAGTGGTAGTAAACATCCCCATTTAATCGATGTGATGTAAGTGACTCAACCGTTAGTAATAAACTAATTAAACTTGGCCACAGTTTATGATGAACTCACTGAGAAATGAGCTTTTTTATTAAACTACATGAATGTGCCTCAACGATGTCGTTGACATCTCTTTTCTTTCTTTATTTACTAGCAGTAACTTACAGATAATATAATCCAAAACATTATAAGGGCTAAACTAAACTAACTTATCTGCTACTGCTTACTTAAATAACTGCTTACTTAAATACTCTAGTAATTATACCTGTCCATTAAACATTACAGTCAAAGCCTAACCCTATCCTTAAGCATACCTAAGTGTTAAATAGAAGTCCTACGTACGCTTCCAGAGTCATAAGCCCGATTATGTTACTGGCCACTTTACCCTTTCAATCAAAGAAAATCGCGCTAGAATATTAGGTTACTAACCCAGGTAGAATTACTTATGGAGAAACCTGCGAGGGTATCTCAATAATTATTTTTTAAGTATTCCAAAACGCTAACCAACCACCATGTTAGAACTAAAATTAAATTATATCATCATCATCTCAGCCGTAGAACGTCCACAACTGAACATGTACCGGTTGATAGCGACCTGCATCCAGCGTCTTCCGGCGACCTTGTAGGTGGACTTCCTACGCTGTGATTGCTAGTCCGTGGTCTCCACTCGAGCACTTTTCGACCCCATCGGCCATCCGCCGAAATAAAAAAATAATATAAAATTATATAGCCAAAAAGAAAGAGGGTTAGAGCTTACCAAGAAATTTGATAACGAAGACAAAGATGTTCAAGTGCATAGAAACGCATAATTTTCAGCCCAATATGAACTAGAAAAATAGTTATTAGAGGAATAAGATACTTTTAGACTTTTCACTTCGACTCAGTTATATAACACAGGTCAGATAACTTGACACTTTACTACTAGATAATGTCTCAACAAGCTCAACACAATCTCATTAAGATCTTCCACATCACTGTTAATCCACTCCGATGGCGCTTAGATTTAACAGATTTATTGTGCGACAACCGTGCCGCGACTTCCAAGAAGGTCTTAAGCCTGGCGCACACAAGTGCCAACGAAACGCACTACTTGGTGTTGACTCGGATAAGATCAATCGGTGCATATGGCATAAGTAAATGGCCAAAATATAAAGGTGATAATAAGTATAATATATGTATCATCCGCATCGATAAATATAGCGACTTTTTTACAACACTGCATAGCAAAGTTAGGTACAATCGTGACGCAAAAGAACCCTTGGTGGTCGTCGATTTTAACGAAATGAAGTAATGTTAAATGCTACGAAATTCTTATTCGTAGGTTAAATGTCAGTTTTACGTTTATCCAACTGATGCAACGATGACGTGAAGGGAAAAGGATAAAGTTGCCATACAAATTAAAAAGAAGAAAAACTAATAAAAGACGCTACTGTGTTAAATGGCGCAACTAACCATATTTGCTCACGCAATTTCAATAATTATATTATTATACTACAGCATTGCTAGTACATATTTTCATTCGCTATACGTACAATTAATATGTAATTATGTATGAACGACATAGATATTGAGATCGGAATGCGTCACACGTTATACAAATCTTGACTGTTGTGTGTTAAAAAACCAGTACCAACTACTGCAGCGTGGCATAACGTGATTATGTGTGCCACCCCTTAAACCCGGTTAGCAACTTAACCTTTGACATTGCATGTCACGTTTAATTTGACGACAAAACTCAATTACCGTACGTATATCGACGGAGATATAGTTCCCTCAGGAACACAATTTTTGGCCCGAGTTAAGCTGACACATGATTTTCACCAGTCTCAACCAAATTAAACGTAATAAACCACTTGTCGCTCATCATTATATAGCTATTTCTAGGGCTGATTCGAAAAGGGAAAGCCCTCAAAATGTCTGTCAAAGGGATTCAACGAATTTTACCCTAAGAAGAATACCTATAAATTTAGATATGCAGGTACGTTTATTGTACTTGTGTATCACACTTCACACAAATATTATATAAACATGTGAATTAAATTTAAAATTTAAAAAACCCCCAACGCAATATGTAATTCACCATTTTGTGATGGCGGCCATCTTGAATTTTAAATTTGATAGCGTGAGTTGTATGTTACTAGTTAAGCCCTTTCATTGGATACCCATATTGGGGGGGTCGTGGAGAAAAAAAGTTATCCGCCATTTTGTAGCGGCGGCCATCTTGAACCGATTTCCACCAAACATAGCTAAGAACACTCTCGACTAACTCTACTTTCAAACAAAAAAAAATTAAATCAAAATCCGTTCTTCCGTTTGGGAGCTACGATGCCACAGACAGACACACACACAGACAGATAGACAGACAGACACGTCAAACTAATAACACCCCGTCGTTTTTGTGTCGGGGGTTAAAAAGGGAAAATTATTGAATCGATTGAGCTGAAAACCTGATGATGTAAGAGCTTACCTAGATTCATTGCTCATAACTACAATGCGCTTGTTTAGAATAATTAGTAATGTAGGTAGACCAATATTTGCTAGAAGCTATCAGTTATGTGCAAAATATACACATTATGATGTACTCGTACATGTGTTCTATTGAATATATGGAAAATAATTATACATTTACTTTTTTATTTATAGTTTGTTTTCTGTTAAATTGTATCACACAATCAACCCATGTGAACTTTTTTTTCCTCTCCCTGCTCGGTTGCCTATACTAGAAGAGATCGCTATTAGCGATAAAACCGCCAATTGTAACACTTAGTTTTATACTTTTTAAGATCTTTTTTTTTGTAATTTTTGTGTATCAATAAAGTGTTATGTATCTGACTATTATTTTCGTCTGTACGCAGCATGATTAATGCAGGCAGCATAGGTCATCGGTTATCATGATATTTATCTTTCACGCTCATTTCCGTCATTATGCATTATGCATTACGTCCAATTGATCAAACTGCCTATTACTTATTACCTCTATATAATACCCAAGCAATATCTCACGCAAGTTATTTTTATTTAATTAAAATAATACATACTCGTATTATTTACATTTTACTATATAAAAAATGAAACATATTTTTATACATTAATAGCGTACGATCGTGGCTTCACTTTCACAAAGAATACCTTTTTTAGCTAATGTCTATGTCATACAACCTATCTGTGTGCCAAATTTCAACAAAATTCGTGCATTAGTTTGTGCTGTGCGTAAATAGATCACTCGGTCAGGCAGGTGGCCCGTAAAATTTTTATTGAAATTGATCGAGCGGTTTCTACTTAGAAACCGCTCGATCGATTTTTTTTTATATAACGAGCGTCTCGCCCACGCTTATATAAGGCAAGTTTTTATTATTGTCTTGTTTGATACATACATTACGTATCTATACAGAAAAATCATTTCAAAAACAGAGTTTATGTGAGTATCAAAGTGGTTTTCGTATTTCGTAACAGGAATACATGTCAGAGATGAATCATAAATAATCGAGGTGAAGTCGAGAAATGCGAAGTCACTAAAGCTATCAAGAGAACTTATCCCCTTTAACTTCGTTTAGATGCCACTATAAATCTTGCAACTAATTTACTTTTTCTATTTCAACTTCCGTTGCTTTAAGTTGTAGATCTATTTTCACATTAAATTTTTAAAAAAGGAAAAGGGTTTTTATTGAGGGAGTGATTTCATTGTTGTTACCTCAGAATTGCTTTATGAATCGGCTGGCTATGCTCAGCGGTTAAAGCGCTATTAAGCTAGCACCACAATGTTGGCCAATGGGTTGGCCGATAACATATGCGGATGCGTCGCCCAACTTATAGATGGGGGTATTTGTTCGTCTGAGGGAATTGTTTAATGTTGGCCGATGTGTCAGCCAACGTCCCCTCAAGCGATGGCTGTGTAGATAGAGCTAGATTAACACACGAGCGGCATGTTGCCAACGGTAGAGGTAACTGCAGCCTTCGAAACGCGCCGTCGATTGCAGACATAGAGCTGTAGACGTGTGTTGACGGATGTATTAGGCAACGTACCCTGTGTAATGTGTAAGCCACTGTAATGTGTACCCACTGCAAAGTGTATTGTGTGCTATTCCAGGACACACATACATACTTCTTATTTCATGTATTCAGCGATATTATGGAAAAGCGTGACTGCTCTATTTTATAGAGCTTCATTCGTTTCGATTCTTCTATATACTTTAAACGAAAACATGACTAATTCATAAATCTATCAACGCACAGCCTAGGCCTAAACCTTTGAACAGATTGTATAGAAATTTGGAATGCAGATTGGTTTTTAACAAACCTTTAGACCTCCGCTAAGGAAGGATTTTGCTAAGCGGCTAAATCCGTTAGCATAAACTTGTTGTAAAGTATAATACAATATTGTTAGCAAATATACCTCTAGATACTAAATACAAATATATTATGTATATGCCACCGTTATCCCAAAGCAGATATCAAGCAAGTAGCTCATTTTCTATATGCATTCAGCGAAACAGCTTTCGTTTAAAACTTTGCTCACACGTTGAATATCTAAGTTTTGTCAGCAACTTGTTTTACTCGTGTGTGTGGATGTGCAAATAAAAGCTTAAAGATTCGGAAAAAAAATCTGTCACTCGAGTTTTTTTTTTTCTATAATAGAGACGTCGGGAGAATTTGTTTTGGAAATGTTGAAATTTAAAATTTGTTGACCATTACTTTGCTAAGACACGGATAATTTCAGACATTTTCATTTACATTTATTAAGGGTATATATCCCTTAAATTGAAGTGAACATATTTATAGTAGCTTAGATATTAACCAAAATTCTGGACATAATATCTCGGCAAACGTATGTATAAGTTATGCAATATAGAGGTAATGTAGCCAGATTTTTTAGACGATTCTATGACTTTTTTATCTTTAATATTTAGGTTAGTTAACCAAGTTAATCTATTGTTACTGTAACTTTCACTTAAAATTATATTTAACGTTAGACCACTTTTGATTCTACTTTGCAAAACCTTTTTATTTTATAATTCAATCTAAAACCTGAACATAAATGAGTTATTCACTAATAGCTTTTTGCAAAGGCATAATAAAGTTATCTACATAATAATGACCGTAAATCACGTGTACGCTACGTCTAGATATTCAAAAAATCACATATTTTTGGTAATTTACGTAAATAGCCTCACATTTTGTATCTGATCTGATCTGACTCACATCGAGAGATTTCATTACACTATTTAATCAAGTTTCAATTTGATATAGAGTGCCTTTTGAAAACATTGTATATTGAGTAGAGATCATTTGGATTATTTTCAAAATTAATATAAAATTGGTTGAAAACCTAAGCTTAATAACGACCAATCTATTAAATGGTAATCAAATCCAAAATCATACTTGAACCATCGTGAGGTGCTATCGCTCGTATTTCTTTAAATATAGAAACGAAAATCAGTCTAACTATTATAATAGTAGAAGCAAACTGATGCCAATCAATTAATAATTTTTTTTAAATTTTTTATAGGTTAGCCTTCGACTACAAATTTCACATCCCCTTAAAAACAAGATCAAAATCAAATATTTTTAACGTTGAATATTTTGTTTGTAATTATCATGTACAATAAAGAGTTATTTATCTATTTATAATTGAAACATTCCGAAAGTGGTCGACATCAACCCCTTGGGGTCGAAATCGGTTTTCTAGGTAAACGAAACTAATAAAGGCGATCGTCAGTCTAAAAATAATTGAACCATATTAATTAACATAAGTATACTTATTTAAAACTTTAAGATAGTTTATAATATAGGTCATTTAAGTGTACCAATATTATTTAAAAGAATAGCTAATATTTAATTAGAGTGTTTCACTGTTGTAATCTTAAAGAGTCAACAAATCGATAAGCGTGAAAATATCGTAGAAGATAACTGGAAGAAAGCTAGAGATGGCATTTTTAAAGTAATTACTTATCTGTGGGGGTCTGAGGTATCAGCTGTTCAGTTTGGAATAGAGTATATAGAGTCTATTGCCAAAAATAGTTTGGTAATCCCTAATTTATAGGTACGTTAAGGGTTTAAGTAACCGTAACCTACTTTCGCTTTCAATCGTTAACAAGCCTATATCGTAGACTGTATAGAAGCAGATGAAAGCACACGGGACGAGTCATGTAAAGTCTGATTGGCTCTCCAAAACGAGGGGAACGTTGATCGAATGAAGACAGATTGCCGCCTCTAAGCAAATACTGACCTAATTCGTTTCGACGCAGATCAAACCGTTTTACATACTACGTAATATAATTTGGTCATTATCAGGTCAAATGGGTTCAGGCGAAGTTGAAGAGAATGTGTAAATGTGCGTGTGTGTTTGATACCTCTTTACGCCTTAACGGCTGAACCGATTGAGTTGAAATTTGGTATGTAGATTTTTTTAATAACATTTTTCTATGGATAATATCCGACATATTATGTCATATAACAATCAAACCAATTTAGGCTAATAAGTAATTTAACTCTAACATATTTTTCTACAAAATTTTAATAACTAAGAGTGTCATTAACACTTGTCTTACAGTCTCTATTGGTGAAGTATACTTTTTAGATAGCTTAGAATTTGAAATACACATAGGTAGAACCGCTGGGCACAGCTAGTAAATATGTAAATAAAATGAGTAATAATAGGAAATCGTGACTAATGTACTGACTGATCTATCAACGCAGAACTTAAATCGCTGAATGGATATTACAAGAGAAACTACACTATGCCTGATTACCCTAATGAACTTTAAAATATTCATAATGATAAAAGCAAATTATATTTTACAAGTTGGTGCGAATCAATTAATCATAACAAGAGGATTACTATATAATCTGCCAGCTTTTATCCTGTACAAAATTTAATTTATTTATGTATCAAGCTGATGGTTTTCTTTATGGTAAGTAGAGGCACGAAATAACAGGGAGACCTAATAAACATATCTTATCGAGTTCTCGATAGTTTTATTTGATCTACCAATAAAAGTAATTGTAAGGGTGCTTCTACAGAACAGGGCGTTCTAATAACATAGTCAAAGTTACGGTACAAGCATAATAGGTTATGTGACCAACCAATAGACTGCAATTCAGATACCTATAGCACACTAGCGCCTACAAATATTTCATTTACTCTGTACCGGTTTAAAATTTTGTAAAATGTTATAGAGAAATTTACAGAGCTAGGTATATTATGTATTAATCGTAAGGTAAGCGATCGGTGGTCTCGCACTAGGGATTTACAGACAACCTGGGAATGGAACAGGGCAAATAAAATATTGACAGATGGTAGTTACATCTGAAACATGTATTCTATTATTGCATACCTGCGATAAGAGTGTGGTGCAGTGGGCCAGCTCCTCCTCGACCGCAACACCAGCCCTACTCGCGGCATGGACCCGTGGAGGTTGCTGCTCATTTGTGGTGCCGACGTGCGCTTGCGACTCCAACCTCGCCGACCGCTGTTCTGGCCCCACAAGTGAGATGTGCCGAGCTCTAGAAAACAAATGACTTTGTATTTTTGTGCAGTTTGTTCACAGACAGCTAAAGTGCTTTTATTACAAAAAATGTGAAGGAGGAATGGAGTGCACTATAATATAATAATCGTACAATTGCCAGTTAAAATAAATGTTTACTAAAAGTTTTTGTTTTACCCGCTGTAGCCTATGTGTTATTCCAGGGTCTAACCTATCTCTATACCAAATCACAGCTTAATCGGTTCACCCATTAAGGCGTGAAGAAATAACAAACATACTCACTAATTTTCGCATTTATACTATAAGTGTGATTTTTTTTAATTGGGCTAGGTATGTTGAAAAGGTGTGTAACATTAATTTGTCAGAGATGGTTTAGTTACAGGCGTGCCCGACATAATATCTTTCCACCCTCTACAACTTTGTTGTCCAATATCTAAAGTAAGTACCGCATAGAAGTTCCAGTCGAAATCTTATAAATCTCAGTTGAGTCTCAAGAGGATTCACGGAGATCATAATGTTTCTGCGTTTTCACCACAATTTATGATACTTGCTGAAAATTTCGTTTGTTTTGACTCAACGCTCAACCCTCTCGGACTTTGCATCGACTTCAGTGACACGTGACATGAATTAATCGTGAAACAGCTACTTGTTTAATGAATGTAAAATCGCTAAGACTTCTGGTATATTTATGTAAAACCCGGTAGCTTACCCAAGTCACGGCATACTTACTTCATTTACTATTTTGCTTCGTCGACATGCCCTAGTAGACGAAGCCAGCTTACCCTATGCAAACTAAATATATACATTTTACACAGATACTCAGTTCAGTGTGTCAAGCATGAAAATATCTTAGCACTTGAGACGGTCTAAGTAAAATCTCATGTCTTTTATAGGTATCGACTCCACATTTTATTTAGTGTCGTAAAATATGATGTTGGAGCTTTGAGTTTATTTGATTCTTTGAGTATCGCTTTGAATATAAATCGTAACTAGACCAAAACTTTTATGATTGTCTAATATTTGTCTTTTTATGTACACACGACCCATAATGTATTATTATGTGGATATTTGCAATAAAGAAACATCTTAAGAAGAAGTGTGATCAACTGAATTTCGTCAAAAGTCCTGAAGTAAGTTCCGATTATTGATAAAGTTATATAGAATAGGTCAAAGAAGCGACTTCTTCCTTCTTCCTCACATAACGGTAATGAAATTGCGAGGAGCGACCTCTTATATATCGATCCCCATAGTAAACTTTTCATCGCCTTTTTACATGCAAATGAAGCTTTGTTCCAGTTTCTAACACTTCAACACACACATCACACAAAGCAACCAGTTTTGAACACGCGCCTGCCAATAAGAATATTCAATTTACAGTTCGTTAGACACAATAAACCAAATTTCAGCTAACAGAAAAACAATAGCTTTCCATCGCAAGAATTTATTTCATGTTGTTGCCTAAGCAACATTCAATTAATTTACTTCACGGCTTCGTACATTACCTGATTGTTATCAAGAAGCAAGAAATTCTTTTGTCGAGACTCAATCGACGAAACTTTACAAAGAAATATATAATTAAGCCAGAAAAGTTTCGGGCACCCTCCAGTTTATGGGAAAACATTTTTCCTTATGTTTTTCAATAGTTGTTTTTCTTGAACACGCGGTGTGTAACGAATACAATTGTGAACAAAGAACAGATGGTGATTCAAATTCGTACGCACACCAAATTGTTTTTGCTTTTAGCATCGAACATTATGGAATACGTAAAACTAAAAAGCTCTATAAATCTCAGATTTCAAGGCTGCTACAATCGCGTTCAACAGAGAATAAAAGATAAAATAAAACTTGAGTAAAATCTGAGTATCGAAGCAATTTATAAGAAATAGGCACGTAAAAGTGTCACCGCACTGGCACGTAGTAAAATTTGTATAAGTGCTTTACTGGAGCCGCTGTCATTTTTGTTTTCATTATTGAATTGTTTATTGTGAAGGTAACAGTATTAATGATTAATTAGTAATTTGGAGAGATCATTGTGTCAATGTGTACTGAACTTTGGACAACTTAAGATAATATTATACCTTTTAGTAGATCCAAGTTGTGTCACTACTTCAAACCCTTACGTACTTCATTTATGCTTCAAACCCTACCGTCTGCATAAGTTTTATGAGATAACTTCATGCACGAAGGAAATGAATCGACGGAGTTTGCAAAAAGTAATAAGGCTCGCATAGTAATCAACTCGCTTTCAACCATCGAAGCATACACACAAACTCAGCCTGTATCCACCCACTGCTCAGTAAAGACCTCATGGTTACATCATGCCTTTCGATTATGTGCAAGTCTCATCCAGTTTCCTCATACCCCAACATATTTTACAATACCGTCTGACCAACGGGCTAGTGATTTTGCCTCAAGATTTTTTCCCTTGTCCATCTGTTTTTATCCCTCCTTAAAACACATTTTGAACGTTGTAAATGAGTAGTATACGAGCAGTATTTGTTTCATTTTTTTACGAGGGAAATGCATACACACACATACACACAACATACATACATATTAAATGCAAACCCGTACATCTCGAGGGAGAGGCACGGGTTTTGTGGGACATGGGACTTGTCGAAGGAAGTGCAAGGCCAGCAAGTAATAGCCAATAAAAGCCTTTGGTGCATTAGAGGTGGCTCACTCACCGAGCCACTGCACCAATAACCAATGGAGGGGTGATCTTTCCTTGATACAACTAGCGTCAACCGTGATCAATAAGCAGTTCAATAATTCCCTTAATCAGTGGAGATAACTTACGTAAATGCGGTGACGGATGAGGTCCTTGTTCGGAGCACGCGCGTCTACCACGAGCGCTCAGTAGCACTTCCCTACGAGGACGTTCCACCACTTCGTCCTCCACGTCACTGCCCGGATCACACGCGCCGCCGCCCTCTTCCCTGCCCTCTTCCACTACACACGCGGACATCACTATTTTCTCTAGTCTTTATACTCGTGCAACATTAAGTACCCGTACTGTATTACTTCGTGATTTCTGCTAGTACACTCAAGTGTAAAAAGAGCACATTTAGGAACTGTCTTGCTTTATTCTGTTAGTATAGTTAAGTTTAAAGATACGCACTGTTTTTACTTTATGTCTTCTGCTTAGTACACTTAAGTGTTAAAAAAGCACTGTTTAGTTTTATGATTTTAGTAATTCACTTAAGTATTACTCGCACCGTTTTGTTTTGGTCACTAACGAGTTATGATTGTTGATAACTTTACACTGTCTTGTTATGGTCCAACATCTGTAACAAAATAAATGGATTTTATAATTATTTCAATCACTATAGGCGTCCTTGAGCACTCTCTCGATGTTGAGAGATGATGCAGACTAACCTAGAAAATGGGATAATAATTTATCACATCATATTTTTATTATATTTTTTTTTAGGTTAGTCTTTATTCTCAAACAGAACGAGTAACCTTAACTACACTTCCGATTATTATTACACACAGGTATAATATTAAATATATAAAACGATTTTTGCAGCTAAAGATGAATGATTTCATAATATAATACCCTACTAAAATTTTGCGACGTCAAAATGGCGTGTTGTTTTCATACTACCCTCATAGGTTAATGTTCTTAGTGTCATTAGAGCACTAAAGATAAAGAGTCATTTTTCACTATTATCACGTAATCCAGCATGTTACACGACAAATTTAAGAAACATCTTTGAACTTTAATGCTATGACTGAAAGAATATTTTTATTTTTATCGATTAATAGTGATAAAACAAACACCAATACGCGATAGAAAATAGGCCCAACAATCATTATACCGTCATCTATGAGGATTTGTCCTAATAAATTTTGTTACATTTTTGGTGTATTTGTCAAAGCCGTCTCATCACTTTTTGTATGCTGTGCCCAACGAATTTGGGAAATAAGCTGTACCAAAATAACTAAATTTATATGATTTTCCCAAAATAATCTAAATCCGCCATTAGAATGATTCCTTTGGTTAATAAAAGCGACAAAATTCCCTTCAAATCTCTGAATTAAATTGTCTCATTACTTATTTATTAAATTTTAATTAACCCTTGCTAAGGCTTTATTTATTTAACCCCGTCACTTTGGTAACGACCCAGCGGGATCTTTATATTTTGGCGACACGTTTTCTACAATGACGAAACGGGAAAGGTACAGGACAATTTTTTAAATGTAGGGACTGGTGAAGGGTGGAATAGATAACGTCCTGAGAGGACATGCAAAAAATAGGGAACAAGAAAATGCACAGACTGTTATAACAGACAGCTAGATGCCTTGCTCCAAAAACCAAAATAATTTCGTCGTTTTTATGATTGCGAACCTTATTCTCTAGCTGTGGCCCTATTGGCTATGTTCACTGGTGTCGATCTCTATTAACCGTCAAAATTAAAATGTTCTTAGTCATGGAGTGGTAAAATTCAAAAAGGATTTTTTCAACTTTACCGCGTAATCCACTAAGACGTTACACGACAAATTTAAGAAACGTCTTTTAACTATAGCGCTCTATGATATTATAAGAACATTAGATTAGATTATAACATTAGATAGACACCAGTGAGGGAACTTACTAATATTAAAAACGTGAAAATTTGGAAGAATGTATGGATGTCTAAATATATGTTTGTTACTCTTTCACGCCTAAACGGGTGGACCGATTGATCTGAAATGCAGTATAGAGATAGCTTACACCCTGGAAACATAGGCTACAATACAGCGGGTAAAACCGCTGGGTGCAGCTAGTACACAATAGTGGCCTCAGTTCAGTTTTTGGTGGGCGGTACCTGTCCTTATAACAAAAATTTGTAGGCGAATGTATCATGCGAGACGAGGAGATAAAGAATATTTTTCCGCACCTGAGTCTAGCATCAATATGGGGCACAGTGACACAGCTCTATATAAAAGGGAAAAGTTATTAACCCACGTCCACTAAACAATGACTTACATTTGTCGGCCGATTCCAACAACGAATAAATGAGAAATCAGAACGGCCAAAAGCGCATCAAAATGCGTTTTAGTTTGAAAAAGCATGTAGTTTAACCGTATAGTGAGGGATTTACCCTGGCTACTTACCTCTACAACTACTCTGCCTAAAGGACACAAAACTATCGGTGTTGTAGATGTCTATATAAGCGACGCTAACCGCTCATCATCAGCTTATGTATTCATATTTAATATGAAAAAATTGAAAACGGAACACACTACGATCGCGCTACTCAGGTGCTGCTAGCTAGTCGGTTTTATTCCCTCACTACATCTAAATAAATAGCAACACCGCTCCTAATTGAAGCGAAATACATATTTTACAATTAAATTCGTGTCGATGCGTCAATGCGACTCGTTGCCAACTAGTCCCTTACAAGTAAAATTTCAATAAAAAGTTGAAAAAAAACTTAGAGGTAACATTTTTGTACCTTTTGGTACGAAAGTACTTTTGGACTTTTGGTAAGTTTTTTTTATATATATTTCGCAGCTTGTTTAGTAAACTACACCACAGTTAAGAATACATTATATTATGCTCATAACTGTGAGGAATTATTCTCCTTGTTACGCTCTTGAATCGCATAGTACAGAATCAACACGCTGAAGTCCATTTCGGTTGATAAAGCAATCTGTGGCGAACAAAGCTTTAATACTGTATCGCCTTTGTTCATGGAACGGGTTAAATACTTTCACACCTCGCGCCATCTGCCGTATTGATCGCGCCGCAGATCGAAAGTCGAAACTTCATTACTTTAATTGAACAATCCCTTTGAGACAGGAATTCGTAGTCACTACTTGGTATTTAAATTTGGAATATTATAAGCCATGCGATTTCCTACTTGACATTTTATGCTAGAAATTCAAACGATTTTACACGATGAAAAGTAAGAAGCGTTTGAGTTATTCTCGGATATAAACTACCTAGATGTTTCAGCTCAATCGATCTAGCAGTTTAGGCTTGAAAGGGTAACAAACATCCATTATTACCTACTGCTAACTTTCAAATTTTGTAATATTACATAGTAGGAAAGGAAATCACTGTAGTATCGGTCACTTGTCCCAAAAATTAATAATAATATGTAGATAACTAATGCTACAACTTTGGAAATAAAGCCACGGGACCACTGCTAAATATGCTAAACTATTATTAAGTTCGGTGTAGCATTGTATCTAAGCAAATAAATTTAATAATAGGTGAGTTTTACCCGCGTTATTAACAGATTGCATCGCTATAATTGCACCATATAATGGCGAACGATTTAAGGGAGTGTATTTTAATATCATAATTATTTCCATTATACTAATTGCCCGAAATAATACCCTATTTTAAATCTACTATTTATTATATAAGTGATTGTCATTTTCACGTTTGTACCTACATCTAACCAATTCTAATTCAGCTGAAATAAACTAGGTATGTGGTAGTTTAGATCCTGATTTGGCACATAGCCTTCTTTCCAGCGAGTTAAAATGCGAATATAAACATTAATTCTTCGTAAGGAATATAAGCAAATATTTCAAACGAGCTGTGGCAATAATATGTTCTACTACAAAATTAACTGAACTGTACCAAATTTTAGCTACATCGGTTTAGCTATATAGAAGTAAAAAACTTACTCATGAACCTCACACACATACGGTTTAATTATCCTATTAATATTATAAACGCGAAAGTTTGTAAGAATGTGAGTGCATCTGGGGGCACGGTAGTGCCCCCGCCAAGTCGAGCGCGAAGCAAGCACTGCCGTACCATCTTTACAGGAACCATTTCGTCGCATTTTCAGGCCCCTATTTGAGAACCTCTGGATAAGACCAGAACACAGAAATTTTCGTCATCCAGTAAGCTATAATTACATACTTAAAATCCAAAATTTCAAGTCTGTAGGTCATTAAGTTCCGAAGTTAAGCGAAAGCAAAGTTTCGCATTTTCGACACTCATTCATTCACTCACTCACTCATGATCATCAAAATAGAACTAGTACTTCCCATAAACTCAGAGAGCTGAAATTTGGTACATACTTAGAATTTATTGTATAAGCCATAGGAAAACTAAAAAAACATGCAATTTCGGTCTCGTTTTCGAGATAATTCATCTGCATAAATAACTTTGTAATCTCATATAAATGTATAGGATTACAAAGTTACATTTGCAGTCAATGGTTAAAATTGTGTAATATCCAACTTATTAATTCAAAATATATTTAAGGCATAGTATATGTATATGTGAGTGTGTATATGTGTCGTAAATCGTCAGTTATGATCAGGCGATATCTAGCGTGGCCAACTAAAATAAGAGCCCAACCAAACTATTAGAAGAGATCGACATACCGCCTTTACTACAAGCTTTTATTTACTTTCACCTGTCGGTCTGTCTGTCTGTAATTAAATCTTGCAAGTTTAATTAGGCCCACTTCCCGGTATAATATTATGATGCATTGGACTAAGAGTGAACGCACACGTATCTAGATGGCGCTGACTGTATTTTAAAACGCGCTTACGGTTTGTATTTCTGATAACCTTATAATATAGCGTTTCTACAAAAATAAGTGAAATCCCACCAAAAACATTCTGTAAAAAACTAGCCAAGTCTCGATGGAGCTGCTTGTTTATCTCTAAAAAGTAATGAAATCTAGACAAAGCCGTGCCAAGTATAAGGTTCCTTACTGCGATTTCTTTATTATTATAGTTAATGTTGTGTGACTTGGCCGTTGAAGGGTACACAAGGGTATTATACCAGGTGCTCCATGACACTATTGCACCAATCTGTCCGCTACCCATTCACGATAGAAAATTTCCACTTGGAAAACGTTGATTGGATAACCAGTTAATTGTAGGCTTGATAAAGCTGCGTATTTCAATAATACTTATGTTTAGGCGATTCAAGTGTCATGGAGCATCTGGTTTTGTACCCTTGTGTACCCTTCAACGGCCAAGTCACACAACATTAACTATAATAATAAAGAAATCGCAGTAAGGAACCTTATACTTGGCACGGCTTTGTCTAGATTTCATTACTTTTTAGAGATAAACAAGCAGCTCCATCGAGACTTGGCTAGTTTTTTACAGAATGTTTTTGGTGGGATTACTTTTTCACGCCTAAACGGGTGGACAGATTGAAATTTGGTATAGATTTAGCTTAGACCGGAATAACATATAGGCTACTGAACAGCGAATAATATAGAGACAGCTTAGACCCTGGAATAAAATCTACTGTACAGCGGATAAAACCGCTAGTCGGCTAGTATTATAATAATAATAAAATAAATAACACCGCAGGACAGCTTATGGCGAGCTGTTGGGGAGTAGCGACCCCACGGACCCGAGTGCTCCCGGGGGAGGATTCTGTTCCTCATCTCCGACTTGCCTTCACCGGCCGGCCGGAGTGAACACTGACGAGGAACAGTCCCCCACCTCTGTGCTTGCCTTGATTGGCTGGCCAGAGTGGAGTCGCGAGAGCTTTTCGCTCGGAGGGAGGATGTGAAGCATAAGTGGCGAGTTGGCCTACGTGTTTAAAGTCCAGGGACACCTCTCCCCCCTCCAGCCACTTGCAATAACGTTGCCCTTCTCGTCGGCTATGTAATGCCGACCTTTATGGGGGCCCGTTTAGTGAGTGGCGAGTCATCACCTGCCTATATATTTCCTAATGGGACGGAAGTGGCAGGTGCCGTAGTCCTAGCAATAGCCTCATTAACCATCCATTTAGAATACACATCCATAGCCTAGTTCAAGTAGTTTCCATTAATTAGCAATAGTCCTGTCACTTGGCGGAGATAGACTCCGCTAAGTGTCACCCATTACATTTATATTAAAAGCTCAAAAGGGCTTCTGCGCGTTGGACTTTTTTGTCTCCGTGTACGCCTATAAAAAGGCCCGGGCTTAGCCCGTGTTTAAGAGCGAAAATAAATAATAATTGGGGTTTATACTCTAACAGAACAGGTTACCCTACTAGTCTAAGTCAGAGTCAAATCACAATTTATAGGTCGTGTGGCCAACCTATATGTTGCAATTTCAGGTCGCCGAGATTCCTACAAGGCCTATTATTTCAGACTGGTGACCGATTCGGCTCCGTTGTACTCGTATACTAGGGTCAACAATCTCCGGCGGGTTGCGCCTAGGGAGTGCAGTCGGTTCTGCATTACTTAACCCAATTTCCTTCAGCCACATTGACGTGTGACGAGTGACGAGTTGACACATGTGGCCTTTAGATCATACTCTATAATATAAAATGGGAGTAATAGCTGCCTTAAACCTGGCAGTTTCCTTGTAAAGCCAATTTTAATAAAGAAAATGTATCAATTCCAGACATACTTATGTGTATAGGATCTAAAATCATAAAATATATATTATACTCGTATGTAATTCAATTTTTAGGATTTCAAAGTAACAAGGAACTCTTATAGTTTCGCTTTATCCTTCCATCCTTCCGTCCGTCCGTGGCTTTATGGAGAAACTATGTCTTACAAAGCTGTAATTTTTTACCGATTAGGGAAAGATCACGATAAAAATATTAATTATTTTAGTTATGCGTTGACCGATATAATCAGTCATTCGACACGTTTTCCTTTTTAAAGACGTAATTATAGTACATACATACATATAATATATACGTAGTAGGTAGGTGCCCAGAGAGTAGAGAGTGTTAATTAACCGACTTGTATAACACGAAACCTAAGTTTCGTGTTTCACATTCAGGTGAAGAGGTCGTATCTTATCGCAAGCTCGTATTGATTGTAAGCTAAAAACAATTCAGTCTTCCTGTTGCAAAAGGCAATACGCTACCAAGGTATAAAAACCGGTACTAAAAATGGTTATGAATTTACAATGTAAACTATTCATCCTCTTTGAAATGGTCATCACGATTGTGTTGAGACTTGAGACACGATGTTTAGTGAAAATCTAGATGTTACTTCCACCCAAACACCCGAATACTTAAAATGAAGAAGTTTTAAAGGGTATAAATACTTTCCGGGTTCCATTTAAATTTTAATGATATCGATCGAGTGGTATTCAAGTTATGAATTAAAACTTTCGTCTGCCCTCGATTGTTAAAGTCGTAGTTTGCAGTCTGTTAATTATTTTTTTATAGATTGCTTTCTCAATAAAGGGATTTGCAATACAAAATTAATTTAGGTGATCAAACAGGTAAGTCGATATTCCTATTCGTATACTGACTGACTGATAATAATACTAGTGAAAAAAATACGAATCAGCTTTATTACTTTTACGAGATTTGCGTAAAGTATATTTCCATATGAATGTAACAGTCTCCGCAAAGTGCTTACACAATCGTTTTATTACGAGTATATTTCAAGTCGTGGCATATAAAGCGGAACATTTGTAATTTTTCAATCACTGACATCCACATCAAAGAACACCGTGTTATTAGAAATTCCAAGATCTTTATTAGACTCGTAAAATGAATTTATCTTACAATGTAACTGTTTAATTCTGAACTCAGATGTAATGGCTGTACTATATTTAGTAGGTACTTCTATCCTACGAATTACATAAATACTGAAAGAATGGATGTTTGTGTGTTTAGACGTGTTTTTTTTATCTCTCCACAACTACGCGTCTTAACCGATTGAGCTGAAATTAGTGAATCACTAAAATGTATGTAAGTACTTTATGTATGTAGTGGTAGTAGTGTGACGATGTGCATATACTTTTGCACATCGCACATAATAAATAAACAGCTCAATACTCGTATTGTTCTAATGCCGAGCGCCGATAGTCGCTTCGACCGGTTTTGCGGTCGGCGCGGCGGGGTGAGGGACGAGAGTCGCTTGCGTCTCGGGGCATCGGATCCGGTCACGCCGACACTCCGCTGTGACTTACCACTGCGCGTGGACTCGCCGCTAGTCCAAACATAAACTCAATCGAAGAGTTAAAGACTATCTGCAAGAATTATGAAAGGATAAAGATTCGTTCGGAATCCTTCAGAGAACCACCCTCGGCCACATCTAGTACCTTGGCACCGGAGTTTGTTTATACAAAGAAAACAAAACCGAACACTTTCAATCGCAGTAAGTACGAGCCGCAAAAAGGAGCTGCTGAAATTCAACAAACGGACGTACTTGAGAGTAAGAGGAAGCAATACTGCTACAGGTGCCGGGAAGATTCTCACTCAATGAAAGACTGCACGGCAGAACGCAAAATCTTTTGCTTTAAGTGCGGGCGAAAAGATGTACGCAGTCCAGATTGCCCAAACTGCAACACTCCAAAAAACTAATTCGTCCAGCCAATCATCACGATTAGTCTGAATGGTATGATTGGCTGGGATACGTGAGAAATTTCTTTAAAAAGAATCCAATATCGGTCGTTTATAACCAGAAGCCACAGGGAGATCCTCGTCCATATCTAAGGGTTCAAGTCCTCAACGACTTTTACTTGTTTGGATTACTAGACTCTGGTGCTTCTGTAACAATACTGGGTAGGAATTCTCACGAGAACTTACTGAATCTTGGTCTCAACCTAAACACTGATGAACTGATAACGGTAACTGCGGCAGGTGGTCAGAAGTTAACGTCCCTAGGTTACATACTTCTGCCCATCACTTTCGAAGGACATTTTGCCATTATAAAGGCACATGTCGTACCAGCAATAGAAACAGTACTAATACTCGGCATTGACTTTTGGAACAAGTTCAATCTTTGTCCAAAATACTTATCTGACGACACTAACTTATTCTCAGAAGACCCTGGCATGTCAGCTATCTCAAACCCTACTGAGTGCCGTTTATATGACTATGATTCTTTGGATTCTAGCCAAAGACATGTAGCCAATGAAGTTGTAGACCTTTTCAAGGATATTTCATTCGAGGAAAAAGGGCTTGGCCGGACACACTTCATCAAACACCGTATTGATACTGGTGACGCGGAACCAATACGACAACGTTATTACCGCATGTCACCAGAAAAACAACGTATAATCACGGAACAGGTCGATGAGATGTTGGCACTCGATGTTATAGAGCGTTGCGAAAGCCCGTGGTCTTCCCCAGTCTTAGTCGTAGGCAAGAAGGACGGGAAGCCACGATTCTGCTTAGACAGTCGAAAACTTAACGCGGTGACTAAAAAGGATGCTTACAGCTTACCTTACGTATCAGAGATCTTAGACAATCTTAAGGATGCATGATATCTCTCCAGCATTGATCTTTCAAAGGCCTTTTGGCAGACTTTAATCGATGAACCAGATCGCGAAAAGACGGCATTTTATGTACCTGGTCGAGGAACTTTTATGTTTAAAGTCACTGCATTTGGCCTTACCAATGCGCCGGCGACTCAACAAAGACTCGTGGATCTCTTGTTTGGGCCAGAATTTGAGCTAAAAGTATTTGCTTACTTAGACGATATTATTATAGTGAGTAAATCTTTTGAAGAGCACGTAAACCTACTTAGAAGAGTGCACGAGAAGTTGCGCTCAGCAAATCTCACTATTAATCTCGACAAATGCCAGTTCTTTCGAAAACAACTTCGCTACCTCGGTTACATCGTAGATGCACACGGTTTGCGTACTGACCCGGATAAAGTTAGCGCCATATTGAGCTTCCCTACTCCTACTAATAGGAAGGATGTGAAACGTTTTCTAGGTACCACGTCGTGGTATAGGCGATTTATACCTCAATTCAGCACCATAGCAGGTCCCCTAAACCGGCTTACTTCTAACAAGAAAAATGGTCCTCCATTCGAATGGACCCCAGAAGCTGACAAAGCCTTTCTAGACTTAAAATCAAGATTAGTCGAAGCACCTATTCTTGCTTGCCCAGACTTTGACCGTCCGTTTGAAGTACACACAGACGCCAGTAATTTCGGCATTGGGGCGATGCTAGTTCAAAATATTGACGGCGTCGAACACCCCATTGCTTACATGAGTCGATCTCTGTCAAAACCAGAAAGAAACTACAGCACCACTGAACGAGAAGCCTTGGCTGTATTGGTGGCTTTAGAACACTGGCGCTGTTATCTTGAGACGGACAAATCGTTCTTGGTTTACACTGACCACTCATCGCTTAAATGGTTCATGTCGCTTGCTAACCCAACTGGACGCCTTGCAAGGTGGGGTGTTCGTCTCTCGACTTTCAACTTCGAGATTAGACATAGGCGTGGTAAAGATAACGTCATACCGGATGCTTTGTCTCGGAGCGTTCCAGTGGAAGCCATTGATGACGACAACCCTCCCAACTCAACTCCTTGTACTCAGGATTCTTGGTACCTAAAGATATATCAAGGCTGTCAGGATAACCCCATCAACTTTCCAAACTACAGGATCGAAAGGAACAACTTGTATAGATACATGAAAAGTAATAATGGCCTTACGGCCGAATTTTCATGGAAGAGGGTTATTCCAACAGAGGAACAAGAGGATATATTGAAGAATGCTCACTCTGAACCTACTGCTGGGCATTTTGGCGTGTTCAAGACATACAAACGCTTAGCACTCCAATTCTATTGGCCCGGTATGTATTCTCGCGTAGTTCAATATATTTCACAGTGTGAGATATGTCTCGCATACAAACACCCTACCCATGGAGTCCCTGGAAAAATGGGTAGGCCGAAGGACGTTGCTCGTCCCTTCCAAACTATTTCCATCGACTTAGTTGGTCCGCTACCTATCTCAAGGAAGCAGAACCAGTACATTTTCGTTGTAAGTTGCTGCTTCTCTAAATATTGCTGTATTTTTCCACTACGCAGAGCAACTTCTGAGTTAGTGTGCAAGCACCTTGAAAACGATGTGTTTCTTGTTCACGGAATACCTCAAACCGTCATACTAGACAACGGGAGCCAGTTTATTAGCAAAGAGCTAGATACGATTTTTAAAAGGTATAAGATACCTAATATTAACTTCACCCCAAAGTATACACCCCAAATAAACACTGTTGAGAGGTATAACAAAACTCTTATTACTGCTGTGGCTACATTTGTGGATGAGGACCATCGATCTTGGGACATAAACCTACCGAAAATACAATTCGCAATGAATAGCTCGGTGAATGAAAGCACTGGATACACACCAGCATTTTTAGTTCACGGAAGGGAACTAGTTATATGTGGCTCTCATTACATCGACAACCCAGATCCAAATGATCTAATCTTCTTGCCTCGCGATCCATACGCAGAAAATCTAGGCAATCTAGCACCAATTTTTGACAAGGTTCAGATGGCGTTGTGGCGAGCTCATGTCAAAAATACTCAGCAGTATAATTTGCGGCGGAAGGATGTAGAATTTAGTATTGGTGACATTGTGTGGAAGCGGTGTTACCCTCAGAGTGATAAAGACGCATATTTCAGTAAGAAATTGGCCAATTTTTAAAAAAATGACAAAAATGTCGCGTAAAAAGCAAAAGATCTCATCTGATTTATATACTTGAGGACATGAATGGGCGTGACCTAGGTGTTTGGCATATTAAGGACTTAAAAATTATAAAATAGTCAATTTCCGTGGAAACTTTTAATGTCCTCTTACTAGCTGACTATGCGGATTTCAATAAGTTGAAATCCTTTATCTGGAAAGGGGGTAATGTGACGATGTGCATATACTTTTGCACATCGCACATAATAAATAAACAGCTCAATACTCGTATTGTTCTAATGCCGAGCGCCGATAGTCGCTTCGACCGGTTTTGCGGTCGGCGCGGCGGGGTGAGGGACGAGAGTCGCTTGCGTCTCGGGGCATCGGATCCGGTCACGCCGACACTCCGCTGTGACTTACCACTGCGCGTGGACTATTTCTCTTTGTTTTTTTTTTCAATTATTTAAAACTAACGCAGTTTAGTGCATATTTTCTAAATATAACTGCTATACTAAAAATACTACTAAATAAACTAGTGTTATTAGTGTTCCCAAACTTGGGAGAGTTGCACATTTTATATAATTTAGCGTACCCACTTTAGCTGCCATTTTGTTAAATTTATAATTTCATAGTTCTCGTCTCAGCAATTGTGTATTGCCTTTTTTATAGCTAATTAACCTATAATATAGGTATTGTTTACTTCTAGCAAAACGAAATAGAATTAAAATAGAAACCCTTTTTTAATCATACCTTAATTTAACAATAGTAAAATATTCAATAATAAAAGTTTAACAGTCCCTAATTATATTTTTTAAACATATCGCCATTTAATTTAGAAACGATTTATGCTAATTCTAGAATATTCTCATGCGTAGTAAACAATATTTTAGTTTGTTTTTACTTTTATTAATAAGTTGCTTTATGTTTTATTTCACAATAATCAGCGCTGCTTGCCACGCATTTTGTTACTTCACTTCTTCATTCTCACTTTGATTTTATATCACCTAGCATACGCTAATTTGATTTTGCCAAGTCGTACTGCTCCCCGCTTACCAGTAATACTGTGTGTGGCTACCAGCGCTAAATTTGAGTGCTATATTTGACTAATATATACTTCCCCTGGGTCTTCCAGGAACACCGTTCCACCTCGGAACTAAACCACCAGTGGGCTACCACGGTATCCCACGGCCATCTACATTACCCCGGGCTACCCCGGGCTACCACGGTCATCTACATTACTCCGGGCTGCCTCGGACGTTAACGGACTACCCCGGTCGCCCACGGAATACCGCGCGTTACCACCGGCTGTTGCGGAGAACTACACCAGGGGAGTGCGGTACTTGTTGTGTTAAGTGACCTTAGGCCGGACTTAAACGCTCATAGTTAAAATAGTTAATTTTGTTATAATTATAGTTATTGTCGAGTAAATACCATCTTTCATTTCTGTCTTAATATTTGTCCACGGACTATTTCCGTGACAGTAGGTAGGTCGCGTGTATGTATGTAGTGTATTAATTAATAGCTAATTATTATTGTAATGGATTTCCGCAAAGTAACGCCTAATTCCATTAATTGTATGTAAGTAGCTTTGACCCTAGAACTAAGGATAATTTTTAGCGGGTTTTCAGTGGGCACGGCTAATATTACGGCTAATATTCATAATATAAATCCGTCTTTACTTTTAATATTATGTAAAATAGCTAAGTTACTTACACTACGACTACTAGTGTAAGCCTTAAAATTTTTAGTGGATGGGTTGATACCACACACTTGATACCACATATTTTCTTCTGTTTGGGTTAAGTATCTGCCTAGCTGTTTCTATATCTAGGTCTCAGCTCAGTGTCCTAAGGACTTATTAAGATGAATAGCGACAATAACAAACTTCGATGTTAGCACAACATAAATAAACGTAAAATACAATGTTGTAGCTATTGTTCAGAGAATACCAGTATGCTTGCAAAGTTCTGCAATAATAAGTTTGTGACATACATTCTTCCCTAACTGTACGAGTAACATCTTGGAGAGAATAATGTTCAATCTACTTACTTGGCGTGATATCACTATGGGAAAACGATGTTGCGTAGATTGTTTTCAAGATATCTGAAGAACTTCATGGAATATACCTATAATAGGGTTTCTCTTATATACTAATTTGACTAGTTTACCGGCTTTTCCCGCATGGTAAAATCCCTTGCTTAGCGGAGGTTTTAAAAAGTATCTGTGTTCCAAATTTAAAATCAAACTGTTCAGCGGTTTGAATTGTGTGTAAATAGTCAGTCACTCTTCTAAATTTATACAGTTTTAACGGTGGGAGAGTTCCTTTATGCGAGAGCCCATCTGGGATAGTTACCTTCCCTAATTTTCTGTCGCAATTCGCTTCGATCGGAAGGGTGAGGTTGTCATGGAGATCTAGGCTTGTGAGACTTAACAGCCCACGCCTCAGGATGACGAACGCTATGTAAGGCATTCTTCTCGAATAATAACCCGAGATAATTCTGTGACCGTAATGGATTGGTGATTAGACACGTTCTTCACTTATACAAAGCATTTATTACAAATACCTTTTTTTTAACCCAGGAAAAATGCATTACGCATGCCTGCGTGCCTTGCGTGCCTGGGGGCGCAGAAGGCTATATGGAAGAAAGACGAAGGACCGAGTTGAGTGGCGTGCCATGGGGGAGGCCTATGTCCAGCAGTGGATGAACATAGGCTGATGATGATGACCTAGGCTATAATAGAGTGCTTTTGCAAGTCAGTTGCAGTTTTACAATTATTTAGTTACTGCCCGTTTGGAAATCACCTCCACGCGAAGAACGAGCAAGAAACTCATAGAAAAAAAAAATTGAAAAGAAAAAAAGAAATTGAGATGAAAATTGAATTGTCATTTTCTATCTTTTGAAAATCGAGTCTTTATGCAAGGTTATTTTTACAACATCCTAAACAACATGTGATATGAGTATTTTGATAATTTGTTACCCTCATACAAAAATAATTGTTCAGAGCATCCTGATGGATTTTTTTATCTTTTTACAAGCTTTTATTTACTTTTACCTGTCTGTTGTCTATCCGCCTGTCTGTAATCAAATCTTGCAAGTTAAATTTGACCCACTTCGCTGTCCGATTAAGCTGAAATTTTGTATGCCTGTATAAATCGGATGACAATGCAATATTTTTATGACATCAAGCTGATCTAATGATGGAGCTGGAAGGTGGCCATAAGAGCTCCGTAATTAAACGACGCAACCCCATCGAGTTTGGGCTCATTTGATTCGTCTTGACGAGTACTTTATGGTGCTAGATAGTAATAATAATAAACGCTTGTTTTTAAGAAGTTTTTTTTTTAAATTTCACTTATTTAGCCAATGCTTTCCCACTGTTGAGCAAAGACCTCCTATGCTGCGCGACCTCATTCAGAAGCAATTTTAAATTGACATTGATTTTGGTATGAAATTAAAATGTATGAAAGTAAAATTATCAAAAGTCCATATCACATGTTATTATTGTTTATGATGTTAGCTGCATGGCACTGCGAAGTTACAGGTGTTTTAAAAATAACCTGGTATACTCATTTCTTTCTCATATTAATTTACCATACAACTAACTACGTTTCACACATACCTACATAGTTACATTTTTTTTCATTTAATTATGTAAGCATTCAGCATAAGCACGACGCGAGGCGACGTTCGCCGCATGCTGCTTGCATCGTATACGAGTATAAAAACAGTCACCACCGCATAAAAGTACACTGGTAGCACATACAACGTTATATTACAATTCATTATTTTCCTAGGTATTACCATCCATGAACACATTATTATTATTTTTACACGATTTGTGAGTATTTAGATTCATCTTTGTAAATAAACGGCATAAGCTCACTTGTATTTACTTCGGCTTCGTGCCGACCGTTTCAATCCTGTACGAGGATCTTCTTCAGGGAGTAGGGAGTAGTTCGCGGTTACGCGCCGCGCCGGTTTCCGCGCCCCGCTTAGTACTCAAGCTAAGCGGGGCGCGGACGCCGGCGCGCTGTGTAACCACAGCTACTCCCTGAAGAAGATCCTCGTACAGGATCGAAACGGTGGGCACGAAGCCGAAGTAAATACAAGTGAGCTTATGCCCTTTATTTACAAAGATGGACGTATTATGTTCACTTTTTGTCACTGCGATACTTTTGACTCTTATTCAGTTTTTCTAACATACATAACAATATCGTCTGCTTGATTAAAGTCGCAGCTCATCCCATCCCACCCAGCAAAATAAAGTTCATAGTAATGTGAGCTCCGGGGCGTTCTCTTCATACATCAGACATTATAATAATACCACACGATAGTTGATGTCTCGCTTACGGCTTGCTTACCAAGCACTTCTAGCTGCCCTACACTGACGCTCTACCTCTAGTTCACTGTACTCTTAGGGCATCTTTGTATTTTAAGTACTGTAACATTATTCGTCATTGAATTTAGTTCTAGCGAAATGTTATAAAGCATAATTTAATAAATGAATTTTAATTTTTAGCACTACAGCGTATTATAAATCATGGGACAAAACATGTAATTCTGTACTGTATAATGATTTATGGAAGGTGGAAACCTCATGTTAAATATCAAAGTGGGCGGACTCTCACCTCTATACAGAGGTTAACGATGTTTTTAGTTACAAAGCGGAAAATAATATGCAAATCACCTTTTCCTTGAGCTCAGGCAAACACCAGGGTTTTACAGCGTTTTTCTTTCTAAAGATTAAATCACAGGTACTTCTGTTGTGTACGGGTCATTTTCAAAAAAATTGTACATTCATTTTTGTGGTTGTCCCATTACTTGAGCTGTAATTATAATTAATATTTGTAAAGTCTAAGTAGAATTAGTACAAAAAATATAATTATCGGTATTTTTTAAAGTATTTTATGTATTATTTTCATAAAAAACACAGGTACCAAAAAAGATATTAAAATATTTTAGTAGCAAAGCATTAAAAATTACAATGTCCCACCCTACAAGTTACGCAATAAAACTTTAAAATCTCAGATTTTATCAAATATATGTTTATTATGTTTATTTTTTCGGAAAATACAGATATTATTGCTTTAGTTTAAAATAACGCTATATTTTTAAGTTCATTATTATTATATTTAATAAATACATTTAATCGAGGACGTAATTCATGAAATGTGGAAAATTCCATTCCGAAACCACCTTTTTAGATATATATATTTATAAGTTTACCAAATTTAATGCTTATATATCAAGAACAACATTAAGTCTATCACTCAAACAGCGGCAATATTCGATTAGTTCATTTGGATGGCGATTGCAACAGCAAAACAGTGAAAGTGACCAATGGTCCATTTTTGATTTTCCGAGACCGAAACCAAAAAGAAGGCTAAGGAAAATAGTAAATTTTCTACAAAATGTATTGATGAATTCTATAAATATCATGGAATCGTGTATAATATTCAATTTTTAATATATACTACATTAATATATTTTTAACGAATTAATGTTGTTGAGATCTCGGTATCCGTTACTTCTTTTCCGAAACCAAAACACAGGTAACGTAGAAGTGGAAGTAAAAAAATTCGGAATGGAATCATAAAGCTTAATGCATACTGTACATTTTGGCAAAAGTGAGTGACATAAACATGGCACCACTCGAATGTTCAACAAATCATAACAAATGAGTTTTTTGACAAAATTACATTTTGATAATTTTATACTTACTTTCAGTTTCCCCATGAACGCGTAGAGGTATTAAATTGAAATTCATATCAATAACTCGAGTCTATAATATCCTTAAACTGGAATAAAATCAAATTTCTATGTCCACAAAATAAATTTTTAGCCACACATTTTCATACTCGCAACTACTTGCAAGGGAATTAAAACCTACAGGGTACACTCCGTTGAGCTTAGAATTTTGAAATTTGGTAATTTGGTACCGACTCGTACTTGAATGGTTTTTATTATTTAATTCGAGACTGCCATTCCGACCAACTGAACCAATCAACTAGTTGGTCAGAATGGACTCGATTAATCAATTTGTTCCAATCGGACCAACCAGTTGATCGGATATTTTATTTATAACAAAAAAATTCCGTTCGGACCAACTAAAATTGTTAATCAAAACGGATCAACTGTATTCTTTCTCAACTAAACAACTATTTAGTTGGTCCATAAGATATATTTTTAAACACATAATATATCAAACTTGAAATACCAATATCGCGGAAAGTACTCGTCCTAGGCTAAGCATTTCAGATGACAGCTGTCGAACTTGATATGTCAATATCTCGGAAATTACTCGTCCTAGAGTGACACTGTCATGGAAGAAATTAAAGATCTTGAGGAAATCTACATTTCAGATGACAGCTGTCAAACTTAAAATGTCAATAACTCGAAAAGTAATCGTCCTGGAGTGACGCTGTCGTGGAAGAAATGAAAGGTCTTAAGGAAATCTTCAAATCAGATGACAGGTGTCAAACTTAAAATGTCAATATCTCGGAATGTACTCGTCCTAGAGTGACACTGTCATGGAAGAAATTAAAGATCTTGAGGAAATCTACATTTCAGATGACAGCTGTCAAACTTAAAATGTCAATATCTCGGAATGTACTCGTCCTAGAGTGACGCTGTCGTGGAAGAAATGAAAGGTCTTGAGGAGATCTTTTTTTCAGATGACAGCTGTCAGACTTAAAATGTCAATATCTCGGAATGTACTCGTCCTAGAGTGACACTGTCATGGAAGAAATAAAATATCATGTAAAGATCTTCTTTTCAGATGACAGCTGTCAAACTTAAAATGTCAATAACTCGAAAAGTAATCGTCCTGGAGTGACGCTGTCGTGGAAGAAATGAAAGGTCTTAAGGAAATCTTCAAATCAGAAGACAGCTGTCAAACTTAAAATGTCAATATCTCGGAATGTTCTCGTCCTAGAGTGACGCTGTCATGGAAGAAATGAAAGGTCTTGAGGAGATCTTCATTTCAAATGACAGCTGTCATCGGGACCGAGATCAGCCTAAGACCAGCGCTTTCCGAAATTGACAGCTGTCATCTGAAAAGAAGATCTCCTCAAGACCTTTCATTTCTTCCATGACAGCGTCACTCTAGGACGAGAACATTCCGAGATATTGACATTTTAAGTTTGACAGCTGTCATCTGATTTGAAGATTTCCTTAAGACCTTTCATTTCTTCCATGACAGCGTCACTCCAGGACAATTACTTTTCGAGATATTGACATTTTAAGTCTGACAGCTGTCATCTGATTTGAAGATTTCCTTAAGACCTTTCATTTCTTCCATGACAGCGTCACTCCAGGACAATTACTTTTCGAGATATTGACATTTTAAGTCTGACAGCTGTCATCTGAAAAGAAGATCTCCTCAAGACCTTTCATTTCTTCCATGACAGCGTCACTCTAGGATGATAACTTTTTGAGATATTGACATTTTAAAGTTGACAGCTGTCTTCTGTCATGTATGTACGCTTTGGTTTTATTTAGTCATTTTAAATGGTTTTTAACACCGTTGCCTACAAAAAATCCAATTGAAGTTAAGCATAGTTTTAAAATGTTGTATTACCGACATAAACCGAAACAGCCATCAAAATAAAAACCCTTCTATTAGGTCGGCAATATATCAAAATATTCTATGTTTTGCATGTAAGAAAAATATAGCTTTCAGATCTGTTTATTTAGCAAAATGGTTTTTGTTACATTAAATTGGTTTTTGTTACATACGTGCAATGAAGGCAATAATAATTATGATTTGAATTTTTTTTTTATTTTGAAAATGTTTTGGTGAAGATATTATTGATTGTAATAATTAAATTCATTGCTTGATGATTTTTACTATCAGTATGTCTTAGGCTTAAGAAATCTTTTCCATTACCAATGCACTCCGTTCCGTAACTGTCCCATTTATAATTTTGTCTAAGTTTTAATAATTAACGAAGTGCTATGTGATTTTTATGGTGCGTTTATTTTTATGGTTTAATATTTTTGGTCTCTCAATAATAATTGAGTTATATAGCTCTTAAGTGCTGCAATAATAAAAAAAAAGTAAATTTATTCCTCATTTTTATCCAAAGAGTAACGTAATGGAAACTTAATATACGATTCCTTGAGTTTGTTAAGTTGATTTTATTTTCCTATTTATTATTTATGAACTTTAAGGTACATTACACCGATTGAACAACTTTTTATTGCAAAACTTGCTTTATTTATATTATTTATCAACATTAGTAAAAAGTTTCGGAGTGGAATATATTGTGATACCTGAGTGTAGTAAAATCTTA
Organism: Hemithea aestivaria; assembly: GCA_947507615.1. Lineage (NCBI taxonomy): Eukaryota > Metazoa > Arthropoda > Insecta > Lepidoptera > Geometridae > Hemithea > Hemithea aestivaria. The sequence continues at coordinate 8,718,289 of OX382325.1, read as the reverse complement.
ATATTTCAGTAAATGAATTAAATTTATTCATTTTAATACCAATTTCTAATAATTAAATGACTAATTAATATATATTGGCCACAATAAAAGCTTTGCCACGATCTTACATATTTTCATCAATTTTTCCGCAGTGTACAGTTTTTTTGAAAATGACCCGTACGCAGTTTTCTTTCGAAATTGCCAACGCGTATTTTGTCGCTTCAAAGTTAAATAATGTCACCTTTCGAGTAAAATACTTTTAATCCAGTTTTTTACGCTATTCGTACACTTTGTAACACGTGGTGTGTAGGGAGATGAATGTTGTACAAACTGTTTCAGATTCTGTTGGAGATAGGCTATCATCTGACCGGCCGGTTTAGAGAAAAAAACATGTGATGTACTCAAAGACTGTAGTTTTTCACTACGCTCTAAGCCTATGGGTGCGCCAGACATCCTTACATGGTTTCACACTATTATAATAAAAGCAAAAGTTTGTACGTTTTCCTTTTCACACCTAGACCACTACACCAATTAATTGAGCTGAAATTCGTTTCTAAGCATAGATTCTGGTAACAATAAAAGGATACATTTCAAGAGGAAACCTTTGAATGCAGCTAGTATTGAGTGAGAAAAACGTGCTCCTCGGCACAACTCGCGTTATCATGTGTAACCAGGGGGAGGGCATCGGCGGATTTTTTGTATATCAACACTGGTTGTATTTGCTACCCCACTCGTAGCGCCACGTGACGCGCCGTTTAGTAGCGGCCAGTTTAAGGAACTACGCGGGCCTCACGGAGTATTCTCTTTAACAAAAAAATCACGACTTTTTATTTTTTTATAAAACTGTTTACCGTATTATTATATAATAAAGTGTACATATAAAATATCTAAATTTATTAAATCGATTTTAATATCCCCAGAAATGTAAAATATTCCTCAAAATTATGATTATTTTTTGTTCTAGCGAGGGATCAAGTTATACTGGTCAGGCAAATTGCCTCTCTTTCTAATAAAGCGTTTTCTCCAAATAGCTATCCTTGTCTACTGACTCGTATTTAGCCAGTGTTGTGAATATTTTGACGATTGAATCGATGCATGATAATCGATTAGAGGACAAATGCATACCACGAAGCTGTCATCTTCGACCAGGTCTAATTGCATGCTATCTTTAGGTACAACTAGCGCATAATATGTTCTGTAGGCCCATGTTGACGACTCATAGTTCAGTACGACTACTACGGAAATTAATTTATTCCTATCCAGTTTTACCCATTGAAAAGTACCTACTGTTACCTATTGTCAAGAGCCTAGAGAGACTTATAGAGCCTAAGCTACCTATTATACCAAATTTGATTAGTTCAGCTGTAAATATGTTAAAAATAGCTAATGTGTATGTTCATTAGAAAATATTCCAAAATAACATTGCAAGAAATGAGTTTTAAGGGGTTTGCCCACTATACCGTACCATATGCCCGTTTGCATTTCTTCTGTCTCTCGTATTTTGCCAGTGTTCAAAACAGAATCTAATCACGAGAATGCAGTACCAATTTCATTTTTGCATGCCTATCAATATAATATGTTGCTTACATGTTCAAGCATCTTTACGTGTTAACCTTTTTCGTTGAACTGGCAACAGATGAACTTAGATGAGTTTTCTTTATTAATAATGAAAATAAGTTTATATTATTATCTTTTTACAAGCTTTATATTACTTTCACCTGTCTGTTGTCTGTCTGTCTGTCTGTCTGTCTGTCTGTCTGTCTGTCTGTCTGTCTGTAATCAAATCTTGCAAGTTTAATTTGACCCACTTCCCGGTTTCCAATTGAGCTGAAAATTTGCATGCGTGTGTAAATCGGATGACAATGCAATATTTTTATGACATCGAGCTGATCTGATGATGGAGCTGGAAGGTGGCCAAAGGAACTCTGCCATAAAACAACGCAACCCCATCGAGTTTGGGCTCATTTGATTCGTCTTGACGAGTACTTTATGATGCAAGATGATAACAATAATTAAAGCTTGTTTTTAAAAAGTATTTTTTAAATTTCACTTGTTATCGGTCATCATTCGTGGCTATAAACCCGTACACTCACTGCATTCTGGTCCCCACACGCAGTTGTTTGGCAACATCGCATGCCATGGATAGACCTGTCATCAGCAACATATTCTCAGCGATATTTATTGTTAACGCTCCGTGCAAGGCTCGCAACGATGTTCTCTTACTTTTTAATGCATACAATACTGCCGTGGTATATATATATATATATAATATATAATGCGGTTATCTACCAAAACCTAATTTTAAGCTATGAGCAATAAATAAATGAAAATAAGGTTCATAATGGCATGGGCCAGATGTTTATCTTTGTAAATAAACGGCATAAACTCACTTGTATTTATTTCGGCTTTGTGCCGACCGGTTCGATCCTGTACGAGAATCTTCTTTAAGGAGTAGCTGCAGTCGGCACGAAGCCGAAGTAAATACAAGTGAGTTTATGCCGTTTATTTACAAAGGTGAATACTCACGAATCGTTTAGTGTAAAAAGGGCCTGATGTTATTTTTCGGTTTGGCATGTTCCTAAGACAATTATTATTATTGTATGATACGGTATAATGGACAGTCGCCTTGAAGTCCATGTCATTTATAAGTTGACAACTAGAGCAGATGATTTTTTATAGTGGGTTATTCTCATAAAATTTTATCGTGGCAGTATCGTCACAATTTATTTTTTAACCCCCCACGGAAAAATTCGGGGTGTTATAAGTATGACGTGTCTGTCTGTCTCTTTATTACGGATTTTATTTTTTTATTTTTTGAGATTGTTTTTTTTTTGGTAGAAATAGTCTAGAATGTTCTTAGCCGCCATGAAATGGTGATTACATTTTTTTCCACAACTCCCTCAACATGGGAATTAAACGAAAAAGTTTGATTAGTAGAAAACTACAAACTGTAATAAACAGATTTTAATAAACCAACATCTGAAAAACTAAAAGATGGTTGCAACCACAAAATTACATATTTTGAATGCGTTGGGGGTTTTTTTTTTATTTTTAATTTAATTCACTTTTGTTGTAAAAATTGGGTAGTTCCCGTGTTCCCCACTATTCGTCCCACTAGTGGGGCAGGTGGAACTGTCGAATATTTTTTGCTTCTTACGCGCCCCACTGATTGCGTTTTAGTGTGGCGGGTGATAATATTAAAAAAGTACACTTCACGCGCCCCATCAGGGCGCTGACTCATGCAAAAATATAATTTATTGGGCACGACTAAATGATGAATGGTGTTATTAATGCAAATATTTTGCGAAGAACTAGGAGATCAGAAATTATAAGGAACTATGTACTATTTAGTAGACAAACAACACATAAGAAAATCATCCCATCTGATAATATATTATTAAAATGTCGTATTGCGGTGATTTTAGTCGCACTTTCCTGATTAATTCGAACTTTTATGTACCTTTGTGTAATTTATATGAATGGGATAACATGTGTTTTTTTCATTAATAGACGCAGGTACAGGCAAAGCAGTACAAGTCAACGAATACTCGTATGACGTATGTAAGACTTCATTTCAATTATGATCTCCTGGTACCTTTTTCTTGTTATCTAACTTGCAAATATGTGAAAGTGATTCGGAATATTTTTTTTTTTATTAATAACAAGTTTTAAACAAGCTTTTATTATTATCATCTATCACTAAAGTACTCGTCAAGACGAATAATTTTAAGCTATTGCATAGCTTCTATCGCGAGCCTTGAGCGTGGGGACCGAATCCAGTTCCGTACCAATTCCGTAACGAAAAAAACCTAACACCCCCCACTCCGACCGGCACAGCGGTGATACTATGAAAAAATGAAAATGAAAATTTTTTTATTTAGCTAAAGAACATGCAATACAGAAACATTAGCACTATGTATTATATTTCTAGAGTTATATTATGTGTAAGAATCTGTGACTCCCTCACTAGGCTGGGCCTGTGCCGAGGGAGCCCACAATTTAACAGTAGGATTTACATAACAGTAATATGTTCAACGAGTTTACCTATTGATAGATAGAGTATACATATTATAGTAGTATTATCTGTACCAGGTCTATTCGCCATTTGACTAAAATACAAGTGAAAAACTATATTCTTAAAGAAATAACAACAAAATTGTTTGTTTACATATATAACTAATTTTACATTTATGTTGTTCAGATTAAGTTGTCGTTTATTATAATATTCCAATTTAAAATAAGTCTTAAAAGTTCTTTAACAAAAAAGGCAATAAAAATTAATATAATAAGTGAATTGGATAATTGTGTGCTGTTTAATACATTATTTTTAAGAGATCCTCAGTTTCATTATAAGATAGAGATGACAGCCAAGTATATACGATTTTCTTTACTTCAGGTATACTTTTATCCTTTAATTTACAAAATTTAAGCACTTTATTGTAAACAGTATGTCTCACTGAGTCCCCAAATCTTTGGGCAAATTTAGAGTTTACATGTGGTAAGGGAACCTTAAATACTCTACGTTTGGCCATTTGGTTGTAAGTTTCAGAATTAATGATTGATCTGTGCACCGACAGAGTTGTTTTAAGGACAAAAAGTTGGCGGATGTTTAGTACCTCTGCCTCTCTATATACATTGATGGTAGGATACCTGAAAGGCTTACGGAGTATAACTTTTAGAACTGAGCGTTGCGCTCTTTCAGCTTGTATCATCACCGTTTTTGCCGCACTACCCCAACATAGTATACAATACACAATTATGGATTGGCACAATGCATAGTACACTATTTTCAGTGTATCCAGGCTTGCGGCATCCCGTAAGTTTCGCATTATACCTGTGACTTTACGAATTCGTGCTGATAGTATTCTTATATGATTTTTGAAATTAAGATTTTCATCAATGTGAACTCCAAGGTATTTAATAGTATTCGTACGAGCAAGAGACTCACATGTGCAAGCTTTTGCATTACACTGTTTTCCATGCAGTCTAATGCTAGTTTCAGATTTCGGTGACGATGTTGAAGTTTTATGAAAACATACAAATTGAGTTTTTTTAGTATTCAGTGTCAGTAAATTATTTTGCAGCCAATTAGAGATTTGAATGATACCCTTTTCAGCAAGAGAGCACACAGCAGGCCAAGTTGGTCCGTGAAAAATCACTGCAGTGTCATCAGCATAACATAAGATATTGGCGTTTTCAATCAAAATGTCATGAATATCGTTAATGTAAAGTAGGAAGAGTGTGGGTCCCAGTATGCTACCCTGGGGCACTCCAAACCGGACGAATTTCGGGTTGCTAGTGACCTGTCCAATCCTAACGCACTGTCTCCGCTCCGACAGATAACTCTGAAACCAGTTTAGGGCAATTCCTCGTATTCCCATGCCCTCCAGTTTACGTAGTAAAATAGGAACGGAGACAGTGTCGAAGGCTTTGGCAAGGTCAAGAAAAATACCGACGCAGCATTTTCTCTTATCGAGTTGCGATGACACTGCAGCGGTGAGTATAGTGACCGCATCTTCAGTACTTAAACCCTTACGAAAGCCAAATTGTTGAGAAGAGATCAGATTTAATGATTCAAGGTATGTTACCAGGCGTTTGTTTACTATTTTTTTTTTTTTTTCTCAAGTATTTTAGAAAAGGTACATAAAAGGGATATTGGTCTATAGTTATCGGGGGAGTTTTTGGGTCCGCTTTTATAGATAGGACATACTGATGCTATTTTCCAGCTTTCCGGGAAGATCCCGTCTGAGAGACTTAGGTTTAGTATATGTGTGAGAGGTGTAATAATTTCATTTTTAATAAGTTTAATAAGTGCATTACCTAGACCGTCAATACCCGGCGCTTTACCACTTTGTAGGGACATTATTTCTTTCTCTATTTCCCCGTAGTCAGTTGGACCCATAAAGAAAGAGCAGACTGGCGGATTTTTTGGTAGTACTCTATTTGCTAATGCTTCCTCAGTTTGATTAATGCTAGATAGAATGTTATTTGCAAGTTTTTCTCCTACCATACAAAAATGATCATTTACCATATTAACAGATTGTTCAGCAGTACGACTACCAGGTAAAGTTAGTAGCTCGGTTGGTTCTTTTTTACTAGATGAAAGGTTACATATATTTTTAATAGATTTCCAGAGTTTCCTAGGATTATTTTTATTTTGTAGGAGCTGGTTGTTTTCGTATTCAGATCTAATTTTCCTTAATAGTCCTATGAAAAAGTTGTGATAGCGTGTGTAGGTTAGACGATGGTTTTTGTTATCTGGTTCGTTTCTGGAAATTAAGTGCAAACGGTCCCGGTTTCTCATACATCTCATGAGACCTGGGGTGATCCACGGTTTTAAGTTACAATGTGATCTACTAAGTTTAACTTTGCTTGTGTGTCTGCTAATTATATCAGCTAGTGTGTCAGTAAAAATTGAATTTGCTTCATTTACGTTTGTGGAGTCGCAAATGCTTGTCCATTGTATAGCTGATAGATCTTGTTTGATGGCATCATAGTTATGTTTAATCATATACCTATTTGGTTTACCAGTTTGCTGCTTATTAAAATTAAGAGCAACTATCACCGGATAATGGTCCGTGATCCGAACTTGACACACAATACCTATTACATCTTCAAAACCAGTCGACTTTTTGACGTAAATATGGTCAAGGCAAGCACGGTCCCTAGTAGGTTCAGTTATGGCCGGGAAGAACCCATATTCAGTCATAAAACATTGATACTCAAGACTTTGGAGATTATCTACATCATCCATTATGTTTATATTTAGATCACCTGCCATTATCAGGGAGGATTCATTTATACTACCTAACAAGCTATCCAACGAATTTAAAAATAATTCCAGGTTTCTATGTGACGGAGAACGATATATTCCCAAGATTTTAACTATACCAGGAATATTAATAAAAAGAGCATTTGCTTCATCTATTGGAGGTTCTGAGACCACCGGACTCCAGATATCCTTTATATAAGCAACCACACCACCGTTTTGATTTAAGTTTTTATTAGTGTTAAAAGAAAAATATCCAGGTAATTGTGGAATATTTAGAGAGTCATGAATCCAACATTCTGTTAGAATTAAAATATCGAAAGGTGTATCTATACACTTAAGTGCCACAAGAAGTGCATCAAAATTTTTCTGTATACTTCTAATATTTATAACAAATATTTTGAAATTCTGCTCTGGTGTAAAATGTTGTTTACATTTAGAAGAGTCACTTACAACCTCACAATTTATTTTTATTGAGTCTAGTTCTGATACAAATTCTGTACTAAACAACATTGTTAGTTATTTAGGTCTAGAGGCCTGTCAGGCCCCACCTGTTAAGTTTATTAAATACTATGTTAATATATGTAATGGTTGTTTCCCTGCAAGAGAAACCGGGTGGCAGAAATAAGTATTTCCTTCGGGTGAACATGGGTACACAGCAGTAAGCACACATCAACACTAGCAGCAAATATTCATTGATTATAATACTATAAAACCACAAGAGAATCCGGGAGGCAGTATTTATACCATTGTTGTTATGTGTTATGGTTCTGTGTACACCAATATTATAAATATGATAACAATCCATTTGGAGGAGCATTGAAATTAATATGTAGTAAGTTTTATAAATCCATCGGAGAGTATGGGAGCCACTAAAAGTAACCGTTATTGCAGAGCTGACTACGTTCACACTATAAAAACCATGTACCTGTACGGAAAAAACAGCTTCTATGATCACCAGACTATAGCAAGGAGTGATGTTAGATCTAGGTATATATGTATAAGATTGTAGTAATAGGCTTTGTATACTATTATCAATAAATTTTGTTTCATAAGCAATGTGTATATTTATTTTACCTAACATAATAATATGATGTATAAACAAATCACCCAGCCAGGCTGATTTTTTTATTAGGTTGCATTTATGATGGAAGAAATGAAGGGTCTTGAGGAAATCTTCATTTCAAATGACAGCTATCAAAATTAAAATATCAATATCTCGGAAAGTTCTCGTAGTCTTAGGCTGATGGTGTCTTGGAAGAACCCGCCCCACCAAAACGCGATCAGTGGGATGCGTGCGACACAAAAATTATTTGACAGTTTCACCTGCCCCACCAGTGGGGCGGATAGTGGGGCACGCGGGAACTACCCTAAAAATTTGATTTCAACGAAATTTTAACATAAATAAAAAGTACACGGATATTTTAGGATGTATCAAAAATATATGATACGTGAAGTTGCGTAAAGTTACCGTCATTTCCATTTGTCATGGCGAATGCGAGTCAGACTTGCGCACAAAAAGCTACGTATCATTCATTATCTATACAACAGGGAGACACTTTTATAATATTATGTCTATTATTTATAATATTTACAATAATATTATCATTATAACCTCTTGTTTAGTCGCATCACGCGGCGCTGCGAGTAGGTTAGTGAAAACCTACAGTATTGATATACAACTATAAAATTTGCTAAAATATAAAAATGCTCCGATGCCATTCCCCTGTTTTTTTTTTCAATCGAGATACAAATTTAATATTTTCTTTTTTATGAGCGGATGAGAATATACCATCCACATCATGAAAACGTCATTTTTTGTTATAGACTAAAATAAGTTCCGAACTATAAATGAAAACTCTTTTTAAAAGTTATTCACCAAAAACATAAAAACCTGACCTCTTTTTAACCCCGAAGCAAAAACGACGGGGTGTTATAAGTTTGACGTGTCTGTCTGTCTGTCTGTGGCATCGTTGCTTATGTACTTTGTCTTACTTCTGGGTCCCGTACAGATGAACGGATTTTGATCTTGTTTTTTTGTTTGAAAGTAGAGTCGAAAGGTAGTCGAGAGTTTTCTTAGCCGTGTTTGGTGGAAATCGATCTAAGATGGCCGCCGCTACAATTTGGCGGATTATTTTTTTTCTTCACAACCTCGTCAAATGTTAGGGTATGAAATGAAAGGACTTGACTAGTAAAATATATGCATTACATTTAATACATTTAAAATCCAAGATGGCCGCCGCTAAAAATAGCTGATTAATTATTTTCTCCATAATCCCGTCAATGTGGGCATCAAATGAAAGTTGAAAGGGCTTGACTAGCAGTAGTATGTATATATGATAAATTTAAAATCAAAGATGGCCACCATCCACAAAATAGGTAATTTTGAAAGCGTTGCGTAGGGGGCAATTTTTTTTAATTTAATTTACAAGCTTTTTTTTACATTCGCCTGTCCTGTTGTCTATAATCAAATCTTGCAAGTAAAATTTAATCTACTTCCCAGTTTTCAATTTAGCTTAAACTTTGCATGCATGTGTATAAATCGGATGTCTTTAAGAATCTAAATTTATATATGGAAAGAGTGACTGACTTATTGACTGACTGATCTATCAACGCACAGCCTAAACCGATGGAAAAGCAAAAGTCTTCCTTTATGATTTCCGACATTAACACCATTTAAAACAAAAGATCAGATTTGCAACCGTGCGTATGTTCTGCCTCTTAGTCAAAAATATTATATTATCGCTTTGTAATCGATTACTTGGCATAATCGAGTTTTAAATTGAAACTTTATCGTTGCCCATCACTAAAACCAGCGTAGCCAATAGGAAAAGTGGGCGGAGTCGTCAAATTGTGAAAAAATTTATTTCAAGGAAAACTTTGTCTATTGCCCCTCTATTGGATATGTCCTCGATGTGTGTAACTTACGTTATTCAATCATATCTTATACTTTGTTTCCCTACTACGTAGCATTAATTAGGTTTATTTACTCACTCGCAGATTGGTGTTATTCAAACAGTAAAATCACTGAATTTATCTTGCGTTTTATATATCGATTTTTTTATTCATCATAGTTAGGCTTTTGACCACAATCTCGCGTGATGTTAAGCGACGATGCGGCCGTAAGTGGCAACAGACTATACCTAGAAGGCGGGATAAATCCCTTCCTATAACACAGATACTTTTGTACTTTCAGTTCAGTTACTTCAGGTTCACTAGTATTGGGACGTAAAAGTTGATACGTGTGAATGTACATGTTATCATTTTACCCCAAAATTACTAAAAATAATTGGTAAAATTTAATAATATTTGGAAAAAAATTGGTAATATAAAAAAAATTGGTATAATAAAAAATAAAATAAATAAAAAATAATAATTGGTAATAATTTAAAAATTGGTATAGTTTTCTGTATGTTTGTAGTGTTTCAATAAAGAGTATTCTATTCTATCCTAATAATATTTGAAATTTTGCCCCAATTTTTACAGTGGGCGAAACCATTTGGCGAGGCTAACTAAAAACAATATGTACATAAAAATAAGCTATAGAAATAAACAGCGATCATTGTAACAGTACACGCCATTCCCTTAAATATCAGAAACATTGTCGCCTTCAAACTTCATAACTTCTACAAATCATCGACCTAAGTACACAATGTCGTGCCGTTTTTTCTCTAATCAAGTGTTTAGTAATGTTTACAAATGTTAGGATTATGTAGAGCTGAGCCGATGAGCTGCGAAAACATGATGCGGCGCGAAGAATGAGCCCTGGCCTTACATAGTCCATAAAATAAACTGTTTTAAGCCTGATCCGCTTAGTTTGTTTGCTCGGAGTATTATTTTTATAGCCAAGCGGCATGGCTGTTCAGTGTTCATTTTCGTAGATGACCCATGAAATTTTTCATTGTATACGTTGTTTAATATATACGGTAGCAAGACTACATAGTTGTACAATACAATACAAAAACTCTTTATTGTGACCATAATAAATACATTTTACAAAAATTTTGCTTTTGCTTTTTGTAATTATAAATGTTTATAAGGCAATCTGATCTGATGTTATCTGACTGTGTATGATAGTAAGTAAAATGTAGAAAAAGTTCCTTAAAGATCTACATTATGTCAATGTTTCAAAGCGGATAATTTTAAAATAGACTGACTAAACTAACTTAGCTTTTATTTTTCCTTACCTACCTGGTTGTCTGAAAGAAATCGCTATTAGCGATCAGACCGCCAATTGTAACACAAATGTATTATATTTTATTTTGAATGTTTTGTTTGTAATTATAGTGTGCAATAAAGAGCATATTATATTATGCAGTTTCGATACGGTAATTAGATTAGAAAACTCTTAATATTTCTTACTGAATATTGTTTCATGTTAGTTTTAGCAAATTCCCGAATGATGGTGAGCGGCTACCACGACATTACACTGGACACGGTGAGTGGGTGGGATCGTCACAATAGTCACATGTCGACCTAATTTAATATCAATAAAGTTCAACTATTCTCATATACGTCAAGAAGATCTTGTTTGGCTTCGAAATGCCTTATGAAATCGTCTACATGCAATGACAGTGTGACATCTCAAAAAACCTTAATCTTACGAAATATACGTATACTTTGAACTTTATACCAAGAGTTGCTATCTGTAAATTAACGCTTTTTGAGATGTCGCCCTGTCATCGCTAGTGGACGAAATGGTTGAACTTTACGTCCCTACAACCAACAGAGACAATGCGTTTGTAACATGAAATCAAATACTGTCATTATCTAACGTTCCCTATTATTATAGTGCCCTACTTATAATAGACTCTTGAAATAGACGGCACGATTAAAATCATTGTTTGAACTGTAACATGTAATGATGGATATCAACGATTGTTGACTATGATAATAATACAGAAATAGACAATTTGTCATTGTAGTTAACCGTTAGCTATGTAAAGTCATTATTCAGTATTTACTCTGTAAATAGTCTACAAAGATAAGAGTTACATCATGTTGTTATGAAAAACGAAGGAATAAATAATGAAAAGGAATGGCCATCATAAGCAAAAAGTACCAGAAGTTGTGTGGTTTCCTCCAGGTATATGCCATCAATTCAAATTATGTTACTCAAAAGTAACTTACAGTACAAAAACCTACTTTCGTAATTGTTTTGTTTCACCGCGTGTTCTTGGCTTACATCACGGAGTAAATTCTTCTGATCTGTGGCTTACATCGTTCGCTTGTTGGTTTATAGTTTATGTCTGTCAAAGGCGGCGATGCAGATTGTACCTAATACAAAACCACACATAGGCTGATGTAACTAAATAAATATTCTGTGATTAAAATGGAGCTGCGTTTCACTTAGAAGTTTAACAACTATCTAGTTATGAGTAACTTTGATAATAAGAAAAACAAAACAGCAATTAATTAAATACACAAACCATAAAAGTAGGGGTAATAAATCATAAGAAACCTTAACGACTTGGTCCATTATTTTAGGAGAATTACCTTTTAAGCAAAGATTCAAAATATAACTAAGTTAAATTGTTGAGAAAATTACGCGTCACTGAAAATTATGGACCATACTCATAGAAAATTCTGATAAAACCTTGTTCTTATTGAAATAAGTAATGCATTCGAACTTTCTTAAAATTAATATTAACGACCCACCGTCGCAATCAAGACAGACGTCTACAACACCAATAGTATAGCCTACACAGTATCGGTCATTGCTGACTAGCCCTGGCTTCATCGACTTCGTGCCGAAACACGACATGGCCGCTCGCTGGATTCTCATTACTTTTATGCATAATTTACCCAATCCGATTCCACCCGCTGATGATAGGTATAGGCATAATATTATATGCTATTTTTGCAGTTTTTAGTTGTTGTAATCGAAGAGTCTCGTCGATTGTCGCAGTATGAAAAATCCAGTTTCCAGAAAATTGCGACACGCAGTTTGGAGCCTTGCTCAAAAGTTGCTCTGTCTGCAAGGTACCTAAACCTTTCTTTTAACCTTATCTGCATGTAAAAAATGATCTTAATGCAGTTGGCGCTTAAAGAGTAATTAGTTTTTGAGTTCCGGTAGTCGACTTTAATACCTCTCTAAAAATAAACGAAACCTGCAGATTCCAACATCTTGTTTACTGAAGGAAAATTAAAGTTAAAATTGAAAGCTTAGCGCGAAATTAACTTAATTAAAACTTACCTACCTGGAAGTACATAAAGTTTCTTATATGAGTAATATTATGGTGCTGGAAAAAAAAATGGTGCTGGTATAGGCGCTTTAACTAAAAAGCACGATCCTTTACCGTGTAATCTAGACTAAGTGGTCCGTACGTGCTTTACTTAGCACATGTCTCGACGTTAGGAATTTCTTGCAATATTGGGTTTTATCCGGTGCTAAGCTTCTAATTTCTATTATGGCGAGACTACCGAAGACTACTGAACATTATAGATAAATGGAATTTTTATGGGTATGGTAGTAAACAGTTTTGTCGGAAAGGGGAGAATTATAAAGGCGGAGGAATCGCGTTGATTAAAAAGCCTTAAAAGAGAGCGAGTGTAAAGATTGTGAGAGAGGTTGTTGAGAGATGGAAAAATAAGAGAAAAATCGTCCGAAAAAGAATAATAATTGGAGTTTATACTCCTACAGAACATGTTTCCGGTTACACATCCAGGACCTCCGGATTTATGCCCGACGTAGAATGTTATCTACCTAAATCTCAAAGTGGCAAAAATATTGTGGCAGAATAAAGTGGCTAAGCAATTTGAAAAAATCTTGACATGTTTTGAAGGTATCTAGATGAAACTACGGTTTTTGTATAAATAGAGATTGATACTCCGCATTGCGCATAAAAACAGCAGTAAAATCGCTGAAAAAATCTGCATTATTTTAATGCTACTGCGATACATTCCCAACTAAAGGGAAAATAACTATAGGGAAGTATGCTTATATAATAACACATCCAGGTCAGAGAAAGTTTCAAAGAAAATTTAATAGGCATAGTTACTTTTTTTTCGGATTCAGTTGAGTGGTTTTTAAATTCACTTTTTAACTCACCACTCGTCTCCCATTGCCTTTTCAAAAATAGTAAAGTGACCTTTGGAAAGATACCCCATTTTTATGACGATTTAACATTATACCTCTAAGTTCCGAACATGAAATTCAAATTATGCATGCACGTTAGGTCAATAAGCAGGTGCTGCAGAGTCATTTGCATGCAGGTTGTGCTGTACACCAGTCTATGAGGCAAATTGCTCCGATTACTGCCCTGGCTTTCTAATATATAACTTGTAATATTATAGTAACTATTGGGCAATAGCCTAACTGGTAAGTGATTTTAGTGCTGCGTGTCCGTAACTCTCAGCTTATGACATAGTTTAAACAAGGAAATTGGGTTATGTTGTAAGGAAATTTGAGGCATAATAAATAAATGACAATCTGCTCATGCATGTTTATAAATATGAACGTGACATAAATAATTTTAAATAAATATTAATCATTTTTAGGTACTCTGGATCACTGAGTTCCCTGCCCCAAACCAATGACTATAATTTTAGTTATAAGTGGGTTAATATTATGATCGGCTTCTGATATGTGGAAATATGTAACCTATTTTTTTTATTATTCTACTATAGGTTAACCTTTGTCAATGAAACATAAGTACAAATACATAGTCGTACAAATGGAATGATCATAATGGTGGTCGCACATCTATCCGTATCGACCGCGCCGAAAGATTTTTTGTACAGGAAATCTTCTTCCGATTCGGAACATTCGACTCCAACAAGTGTGCGAGGTTTCATGGGATTTCATATAAAGAATTCAAAATTCGATTCGTTCGGTGCGGTCAATGCGGATAATAGATGTGCGTTCATCATAAAGCTGAAGTCTGAAGCGGCGGCCCCTTGAACTTTGTTATGAAATGACATATTCCCGTCAAGTTTGACCTCGTTTGATTTGTTTTTTACAAGTCTGATTGCTTTTCCATAATAAAAGCTTGTTTTAAAATTAGGTCAGCTGCGGCAGGCTGCTCTTGCTGCAATCATTATTTTATGTTTTCGAATGCAAAGCAAGTTATCACCATTTTTAATAATGAAAACAACTTTTGTGGTTCCAATTATGTCTGTTCACGAGTCAGAAATGTCTTTTTGTGCCAATAACACACTTGACGAAAATAAACTTTTTCTATCAAACTTTGTTAACTTACTTTTATTAATAAATTCAAAGTTAAATATAGAACGAGTGTCCTTGTCATACGTAATTTTGTCCTTGCATAAGTCGATTGAAAACCTGTCAACTTAAATGTGTTTTTAAGAGCTACTTTTGTCATAGAACTGGAATACAACTTAATAGAGAATTATGTAAATAAACAGATGTTTAATTGCTAGAGGACAAATAAAGAGACGAATATTTTCTCGTCTTTGTAACGACGTGAAGTAATGAACCGGAATTAATTTGCTTGAAGATCTCGACAGGGTTTGGAGGTATTAAAAAGTTTGACAGATTTTCGGGGAAATTAGGTTTACGGATCATGATTTCTAAACCCCAGTTTTAATAGGAAATTTATAGAATGAATGAATGAAATAGTAGCATAGATGAATGTTCAGGTCGCTAAGATTCCTGCATGGCCTGACGACTTCATGTCCTACAGGAGACCACCGATACCCACAGTTTTACGTGCCTCCAAAAACTACTACATTTATCTAGACTAGTATAGATAAAAGGTGGTATAGATAAATGTTCCCACAACTCGCAGTAAAATAGAAAAGCATTTTTATACCATGAAACATGTATCACGTTCTCAATCCGTCTTGCACATAACAAGCAGCGCATTCAGTGTTATTGCGTGGAAAGGTCGAGAAGATACATCGCCTGCAGCGTTTTAAATTTAATGTTGGCTAATAAATTGGCTGCGATAACAAACGGCTAGTTGTAAAGGGTCGTACTCAGTGGCATTGTCTGACGGCGACCGTGTCATGTCACTGCTCTCAGCGAGATTGCATCTTGGAGACTACGCGAAACATGAATGCTGAAGATTGGTATAAAATGTAGGTTATTCATACTCATATGAGTATATTTTTCTTGTGTTTTTGGTGTTGTTTTGTGTGATCACGATCTCGCGTGATAAGCAACGTGGATGGTAGCAGACTAAACCTAGAAGGCGAGATAAATCCCTCCCTGAACACGGTCATAATGACCGCTTGGAGGATTACCCACTCTAGCTACTACCTACTAGCCACGGCCAAAGCCTACTAGTATAGTGTTATAAGTAAGTAAATCTTGTGAGTGCAGGCGTCCCGTCAACATTGGAACCTAACGGTCTAATGCGGGATGACGGCAAGAGACCTGACGGCATGACTCTCATTCCCTGGAAGATGGGTAGGCCTTTAGTATGGGACGCCACGTGTGTCGATACTCTGGCACCTTCCCATCTTTCAGGAACAATGTTGCTGGCTGGTGCCGCGGCTAGTAAGGCTGAAAACCTCAAACGGCAGAAATATGCTAATCTGGACAGAGCTTATATGTTTTTGCCATTTGGGGTTGAAACTATGGGTCCATGGGGACCGGCAGCTTGGGAGCTGTATAAAGAACTGGCCAAACGTTTGGTGGAGGTATCGGGTGACCGGAATGCTGGCGTGTATTTTGCACAAAAAATAAGTATATGTATTCAGCGGGGCAATGCCGCCAGCATTCTAGCTACCTATCCCTCCACCATAGGTTTATTAGATTTAAATTTAGATTAAGTATTTATAAGTTTTAGATTGTAGGTTTAGTTTATAATGTTTTTTATTTATTGTCTGTAAAGTTTTATGTATAATTGTGTAAATAATAGTAAATCTAAATCGGTATGTATGATCTAGATTTATTTGACGAGTAAGAGTGTTGGAAAGTTTTGAAAAGAATTTAAAATATTTTTATGAGATCTTTTCCAAAGAGTTATTTTATAAGTTTTTTATTCTCTCTGGCAAAGATAATTATGAGCTAACATATTTTAAGTAGTTAAGTTGAATATTAATATAGTGATTGAATATTATCGCTCGGGCCAGTCGGCACCAGCTAAGTTCTGTGCTCTGTATCTATACAGTCGGCGTAGCAGCTTATTATCAAGTTATATTAGCTAACTAATAATTCACTGCGCGTCTATAGTTGACAAAGTGGCAATCTGTGTTACTTTGATAACTTTGCAAACTTTTTTCATTTCATTTTAGGTTCAATGTACATGTCGAAGCTCGTTTTACAGAGTTATGTTCGTATATTGATATAATCTAGCGCAAAAGGCTCGCTATTTATTTAGGATGCCACACGTAAGCAACTAGTTTCTCTACATAACTGAACTACCAAAAGTGGCTAATGGGTAATAACTTTCAAGTGAACGAGAATGAAGGTTATTCAACTAACATTATAAAGGAATTTTTGTAGAATATGTGCATGCATTTGTTACTACGCTTCGCCTAAACGGCTTATCCGAATAAGCTGAAATTTAGAATGTAAATAGCTTAGAGCCTAAAATAACATATTAAAGGTCCATAATGTATAGGCCTACTCGTGCCTAGCTCGTGCTCGCAGCTTTGATGAATACAACGCACTATGATAAATTGAAAAATCCAAGATGGCCGCCACAAAAAACCCGCGAATTACATATATTGAAAGCGTTGCGTTGGGGGTTTTTTTTAATTTAATTTACTTGTTAGCGTATGTCTACGTAACAAATTTTTGTACCAAATTTCAATTCAATCCGTTGGTCTATACGTTGATAGATTAAGTCAGTCAATCAATCCCGTTACGCTTTCCTTTTATGCAGAATATTAAAGTAACAGTTAAATTTTATACTGTCCATACAAAGTGTAAGTACATTTTTCCAATTATAATTCGAAGGCCTTTGACGTGACCGAATGGCTAGTGCCTCCCTATAAAGACAGCTGGCACCAACTACGTAACGTACCTTTCAAAGGACTGTAACACCCTGACAATATTCTTAAGAATACTATTCAAATTGGTAGCCATTCTTATAAGGTCTGACTTATATCAGCGTTGCATAAGTCTTCCTCACTCGGTGTTTAAGCTGAACCCATTAAAGGCATGTGACCGCTGACCGACGTATATCGTCTCCTATCATGTCACTCGTGAACATTGCGACTCATCACTTTCTTACGCCCGCGAAAGTCGCGCATACCCAATGTGGTGTCTACCTTAGGTAGGGATACTCTTAGAATGATTATGGAAAACTTAGTCTGTTCAGGCGAACATTTCTTTTTACAGCATAAGCCTCTCGGCTTTATTCTTTATTAACAGGAGCCTTACAGCAGTTTATTTTCAAAGTATTTTCCGCCAGAGAATTTTAAGATGCCTATAAGAAGGTCTAGGTGAATCAAAATAGAAAGTTAATAAGAAATGCCCTGAAATTAATAATGTTTAACTAATAAAAACATTTTATGTTTGTAAACTCTTGTTCGTGTACTTTCAAACCTTGTTCAAATTTATTTCAAGCTATCTAAATTAAGAATTACAGTACTTATTACTTTGAGATGGAATCTATCTTTCGAGTAATTGCATATATTTCTGCATGCTATATCTCTGTTTTAGCTACATTTATTTTTGTAAGATCTATAGCTACTGCTTTAGTGATAGCCTTGTTCATTTTCAATCACATAACCGACTAACAATATAGTGGTATTTAATATCCATATATAATAACTCTCAAATATGCATTATAATATGATATCTACGGCATATTTCATAGCAAGTATAGTCAAGGAACATATACCTACTCCTCAAAAAATTAATTAGATGTCAGTCACAAGTATGGGTTTTTAATCTATGTCATAATCAAAACATTTCGATACAATGAAATTTCACAAAGTAACATATTAAACTTCACAATTTCTAAACAAACCAATTACATCAAGGGTATATACCCACCGAAATACTGCTTCCCAGTATTTAACTCCCTATTGACAGGGTCCTAATAGGGATGTTGACACATGTTACGAATTCATATAAACTTATGTTTTTCACATAAAAGACAGTATTTAAAAACCTATAATCACATTTTAAGGATCTATTTACAAGCCAAAATTTAATAAAATCAATTTTAATTTCAATATTTTTTACTTATTATTACGCGAATGCGAACGCCAATCAGAACGCGTGACGTCACATCACTGGCTGGACTTACGCTTCCTATGAAATGTTCTTGATTTCGACACATTTTAATTATTCATAACTTAAAAACCACTGAACCGATTTTGATGCAACTTATACTGTGCTCTTAGTTGGTTCATACTTAAACCAAAAATAAAGTCAATAACTAAAATGTCTCTCTGAAAATATAAGATTCATTTTGGTTATTAACTTTATTTTTGGTTTAAGTATGGACCAACCAAGGGCACAGTGTAAGTTGCATCAAAATCGGTTCAGTGTTTTTTAAGTTATGAATAATTTAAATGTGTCGAAATCAGAAACATTTCATAGGAAACGAGAGTCCAGCCAGGGGTGTGACGTCACGCGCTGTCAGATGACAGTTCGGAACGTTTTAGGCAGTATTTAAAAAGTCATTTTTATTTACGTATTTTTATATAGAAATTTCATATATTTTTGCATAAAAATATGATATTCGTGTATGTAATGAGTCTATCTATCATTTAAAAGCAATTCCAAAAATTAGTCAACATCCCTATTGTTAGGAACTTACTGAAACATGCAATGTAGCCATATTTTGTACTCCTGACGGTTAGTAAATGTATTTTAATTTCTCTACTGAAACTACAGAACTTAAAAGTTTAGATTATAACGTGATAATAATGAAATTACTAACTAGCTGAAATGTTTTATTCCAGTCTAACCTATATCTACGTCAAATCAGTGTTTTTTTTGTACAACGAAATAAGAAGACGAGCAAGACGCTCTCCTGATGGTAAGAGATAACGCTGTTCATAATTAGTACAGTTCCCCCACACCCCGGATTTTTAGGACGCCAACGCTTCTTACTTGAGAGGCGAGAGTGCAGTCGTTTAAGCGTGAAGAAGGGTGAAACCTTCTAATCTGTGGGTGAACCATAATGTAAGTACACAAAAATTACATTTATTATATTCGTCTGATAAATTAGATACTTATAACTATACTAGATGCACCCTGCGGTTCTATCGACTAAAAAGCCTATGATATGTTATTCCAGGGTATCAGCTAAGTACATACAAAATTTCAGGCCAATCGAACTAGCCGTTTAGGCGCATGAGTAACAAACATCCACACATAATATAGCGTTAAAAATATTATTAGGATTCAAAATTATGTCATAGAGTCATGTTTTTGTCTCTTAGAGAGACTTATTAAAATAAAAACGCTAGGTAATATTTTCTAGCTAGTCAAATTAATTTCTAATTACAATGAGTAATTAGATGAGAGATTGGATCAAGGTGGATTAATATTTATCTCGTAATCTCTGCCCGAAGCCTACATTGTCTTAATTGGAGGCCATAAAAATTATACTTTAATGTAGTAATATATTCGTTTAGAAAGATATGTGACTTTAATATAAAAGCTCAATAACAACTAGAAAAAAACAGCTTTTAATGAAAAAAACTACTGCTTAATCTAATTAGAATATTATTTATTACAATTTGCTCGCTAATAATGATGGTGATAAAGAAAAGTACCCTCCGTGATGCAGTGACTACTGCGTACCATGGCTATGTGGAGGCAGTGTTAAGGTATGGTATAATTTTTTGGGGAAATGCCATAGACAAAGGAACTGTTTTTAAGGCACAGAAGAAATGTGTGAGAGCAATTTGTAATCTTAAGCCGACAGATAGTTGTAAAACGTTTTTCATTAATCTTAAGTTGTTGACATTGCCATGTCTGTATATCTATGAGATTTCTGTTTTTGTAAAGTTGCATTTATTTTTATTCAAACACCTACAGAGCAATCGTCACAAAAATAAAATATCTTTTCCAACTAATAATACAAGTCAATTTAATAACAGTGTGTTTTGTATGGCTCCCCGTATATTTAACCACTTGCCAAAAACAATTATTAACTGTGATGAAATAAATTTATTCAAGTATAATCTGAGAAAATTACTGTTGGAAAAGGGATATTATGACGTCAAGGAGTTTTTAGAGGACAAATTATAATTTTGATCGAAGTTAAGACTATACTATTAATAAGTTTTTGAATGTTAGAAATATAAAATTATAATTAAAATATTATTATTTGGAACTGTTATATGCTATATAGACATGCTAATATTTGACAAAATTTGTAAATCCGACAATTTAAAATGTGAGACTTTATTGTTCCTTTTAAAGTAATATGTTTAACAATAATTAACTTTTTATAAAATTTGCATGCCTGAAGGTGACACATGGAGCACTTATAATTTTAGTAACAATAACATCTGTAAACTTGTATTCACCCATGTGAGCGAATAAATGATTTGATTCGATTTGATTTGATCCGTCTATTAATCCATCTTACTGATATTCTAAACGTGAATGTTTGTATGAGTGTAAGACCCTGGAATAATACATAGGCGGGTGAACAGCGGGTAAAACTGATGGACGCAGCTTATTTTTAGGGTTCCGTACCTCAAAAGGAAAAAACGGAACCCTTATAGGATCACTTTGTTGTCCGTCCGTCTGTCTGTCTGTCTGTCTGTCTGTCAAGACCCTTTTTCTCAGGAACGCGTGGAGGTAACAAACTGAAATTTATAGGAAATACTAAGGTCCATTGCCTCTTAGAGCTGTGAAAATTTAAAACTTCTAGGCCAACGCAATCAAAAGATATAGTCGAATATGTCGCAAATTTCAGCAAATTTTCAACATTACCATATAAATCAAAACCTACGGGGCACTTCCCGTGAACTCAGAATCTTGAAATTTGGCACAAAGTAACTCCTTAGAGCACAAATAAAGGAAAAATTGCGAAAACCATAAATTTTTATTTGCATCATATAAAAAAAATATTTTGAATAATTTTTTTCCTACTACCCCTTTTCTCATGAACGCGTAGACGTATTAAATTGAAATTCATATCAAATACTCAAATCTATAAAACCTTTAAACTGTAATAAAATCAAACCTCTTTGTAAACGCATTCAAAAGAAACAGCAATTTTAAACTCGCAAATACTCTCAAAAAATCAAAACCTACAGGGTACTTCCCGTGATCTTAGAATCTTGAAATTTGGCACGAAGCAACTCCTTAGAGCACAGATAAAGGAAAAATTGCGAAAATTGTACATTTTTAGTTACATCATATAAAAAAAATATTTTGAAAAATTTCATACTCACTACCTTATTTCTCATGAACGCGTGCAGGTATTAAACTGAAATTCATATCAAATACTAAGATCTATTATACCCTTAAAATGTAATAAAATCAAACCTCTATCTCAACGCATTCAAAAGAAACAGCAATTTTAGCCGCATATTTTCAAACTCGCAAGTACTCGCAAGGGAATCAAAACCCACAGTATATAATATTATACCCACTTTTCCTTAGGGTTCCGTAAAACCCGTAGGTTTGTACGGAACCCTCGGTGCTCGAGTCCTACTCGTACTTGACCGGTTTTTTTTTATATACATAAATAGGAGGATGTTAAATATTTGTTTATCGCATTATCTACCTGTATCGTATATAACAATAATGGCAAATACCAAGTTTCATTTATTGTTATTTTTAGTTGGTAGGTACAAAGAATTACAACAGAAAGTGGTTCAACAAATGATACTAACTTTGGAAACAAATAAAAGCTTTTAAATCATCTTCTTCATTTAACAAATAATAATAAAAATGTTTACATGCAAAAGATAAATTGGAGCTAAATCTGATAATCCTGACCCAAAGACGTGGCGCAACGGCGCAACCGAGTTTCGGAACACTTGACACATTTTACCAAAATCACGGCATATTCGGGGCCCGGACCTTAAAGACACGTAAATCATTCAATTCCGGCCTTACCTTAGTTAATAACCGTCTTCAATTATATCCTTAAATAAATTAACACACCTAAAGTTCCAAATTGAATTTGTCAGGTGGATTCAGGACGTAATGGGCAGCTTTCATAAAATACGAGAACGTTTACGGTTTCCGCGATTAATCGAAGTTACACTGACCCAATTTTATTATGATTGTTACAATAAATAGCCGAAGTTAACGCCGGATATTTACCTGTCATGGTAGAATAATAAACAACTTTAATAACGTACGTCAGAATCAGATAAAAAAAATTAAATTACGCACTAGATTCTCCTCGTTTTACTGCAGTTTTATTTGGCTGTAAAAACGTACTGTGAGTAGGCGCGATTATAATTCATTATAACAACTGGGTGGTCAAATTATAAAGTACTACTGCGCTCACCGTTTTTTTAGTCGCTAAAAATCAGCATAATATGTGTTATTTCAGGGTCATTTACCAAATTTCAGCTCAATCAGTTAAGTCGTTTAGGTGTGAAGAGGTAATATACACATTTTGCATTGCATTTATAATATAAGTAGGATGTACTTTCAACGTGCAAACGTAGTGTAGAACGCCCTGCGACTAGGTGGTGACATGAGGAGGATGGCTGGCAGAAACTGGATGAGGACAGCTGACCAGCAATACATGTCCCGCAGTAGAAGAGTGTAAGGTTACTCTTTCACTCCAAAAGGCTGGAGCGATTGGTCAGAAATTTAAAGTAAGTATTAGGGTGTCCCAGGCTATAAGGGCGAATTTTTTTTTTTCGATTTTAATTACGCTTACCCTCTATATTTTTTCTAATTAACCCTAACAACCAAAATACAAAATATTATTGATATCGGATAACGATAACCCGTGCCGACTTGACGCCAAAGTTTCAGGAACAAATTTGATGAAATTTGTATGGAGATTTTAGAGGACATTTTGAAATATATTTTTTATTTATTAAATTAAACACTATTTTATTTCTATTATAAATATATTATTAAAAGAACATTATTTATTAAATTTCTTCTAATATTTTGCCTTTTACAGTCAGGGTATATCAGTACACAAGGTTGTAAAAATTGCTTTTATTCTTCTCCAACGGAGTATTCGATGGAAACCTTGCATCAACTTTAGTACTGTCTCTGCTGCATTAATAACGGATCTCAGTATCATCATCTGTTTCTTAACTAAAATAGAAGATATACTAGAGGCTACTACTAACTACCACTAAGATATATTACTCTATAGGGTATTACTAGGCCATAAAGTAGAACACTTGTTAAGAAAACTGTCATCAATTTTAAAACGATTGAATAAGGTCTTGTATATTGATGGAAATTTTGCTATCGATGTCTTTCTCGTAAAGTGAAAAATACAAGTCTTCTTTTTAAGGGATGTAGTTGAAGCGGTGGTTGTCACGCAAAGAATTTGGACTTCATATTTTCGAAATTCCAACCGCAAGCCAAACTGTGTTATTGAAATTACGGCAGAGTTCGGCAAGAGTTCTTTTTTACATATTATGCGCACGTCTACAGCTAGCAACAATTTTTCATCCTAATGAACAGTTACAGTATCCTGTACATCGTCTTGAAACTTGGAAATCGACATGAAAATTAACTTTAATTCTTCGAATGGCGAACTTTGGTACTTATGGGATCTTCAGTCGTCAGTATTGAGCCCTAATGTATTGATAGTAGTTTCTATCATGAACACAGAATTAATTGACACCTATCTAAAGCTGCCACTAATTTTTATTCGTTGACGATTTATTTATATCGGACTACCGCTCTCAGTTAGGGCGGGCAAATCGTCTTGCAAATCCATTACTTCTATCAGAAGATGAATTTCTTGATAGGATGAAGTCGAAGCAGTAAGGGATGCATAAAAAATAGCCTGATTTTGACAATAAATAATGCACTCTCAAATAGTTAGATTGCGTTTTCATTAACAGTCAAGTTCACTTCACGGATATTTAAAATTGCCTATACTTGTCCAAGAAAGGGTGGTTTTGTACCAGTTACTTGATGTTTTTTACATCCCCTTTTATAAATCAGCCTTTTTTTAAACTGTTTAATCCCGCTGGTATATTGACTAAACGATAATAATCCATTTACTAATAAAACAAACAAGTTGTGACGAAACCTCGATACGAAATATGCGCCGCGCTGAAGTATGTAAGTACTGAGATATATAAATGAAAGTCGGCACGGGTTGCTGTGGTCCTAGGGTCATGAAATTTTTTTTATACATGTTTTAACACCATTCGCAAATAATTAGAGGGTATGCGTTGTAAAAAAATGTTTTTTTTTTTTTTTGGGATACCCTAGTAAGTATGTATGTAGCTTATAGACCCTAGAATAAAACATAGGCTACTTTTCAGCGAGCAAAACCGCTGAGTGCTGCTTCAAAAACCTAAGAGTTCTTGTTTGTGGGCTAAACATAACAAAGAAGTATGAAAAATTCATTCATAATTCAAAGGAAAAATATGAATGCAGGGAAACCCGCCTGCCGATTACATAGGTCAACGCCTTATTGATTTGGTTTGGTTGCGTGTTACCGGCACTAACGATATTCCGCCCCAAGACAACTGTCGACTTACCATTCTATTTTTATTGTCTAGAAAATTGAAAAAGAAAGGAACACAAAAGCAGAATGTTACTTGCGATGTAGGTATAAAAGTTTTAATTGAAATTGTTGAAAATTTGCGAAATAACTACATATAAGGCTCAGATCCTATTTAACCTTACTTTGGCCTCTTCTTATCTTTGCAGCATTTGAAAACCCTTACTATTTTTCAATAGTATGTTTTGCTCTCGTGACTAAAGATAACTAAAATTTATACAATTAAATATAAAGGTCTCTCAATTAATGGATAAATTTATTTATTTATATTCGCTTACGTAGTAGAACGTATTAAATCGCGTATTTCATCAATTTAATCAAATTAAAGCACAGATTTTTCATTCACTATTTTCGAATAAATACGATTCATAAGGATTAAAATCATGAATTCTGAAAAGACGTTAAATCTTTTGTAACGTCATTGTGGGCCTATCAGCATTTTTCGGGAAATTCAAAGGCGCTAGGCGCTTTGGAAAGGTGTCGTAATCGAATTTAGTGCAATTTCCACAAACCTGTTTTCTTAAGGGTTAATATAAATGCTAATAGCGCGTGCCTCACCTCGGCTTGTATCTGCCATTCTATGTACCTCGCTGACTGAGATTTATATGAGCATTCCGAAACCAAATTTTAAGGAAACATCACGAGCGAATTGAGAAAGTATCTTATTGCGTGCCTTAACAAAAATTTTATACATGCGGACATGAGTTACGCGCTCTTAACAATGAATACGATTTACCCAACGTACAATCTAGTCGATAGACTCATTTTATGATATCTATGTTATAAAGTATGTAAATATACATTATTTTTGTTATTATTTCAAATTCTTTATAACACTACACCAGTACATCGTTTAATACAGCGAGGAGGTAGATAAGGAGCTCTAACCTACAGGTGTAGTTTATACGTGTATAATAATTCACTAGCACAACATTCTCATATCCTGGCCATTATTAATACCACACCTACCGCCGGCAGCCATTAAGTATGTTCGTAGCATCGCGTCTTGTCCTTTATCACCGTCTAAGTCTTAACCAAGATAGATCATAGCCAGACAACAAATATATCATAAAAAATATTATATTTATTTATTTTACAAATTTAATATCTCGTACGTAATATGTTGCCAGCTTCATTTTAAATTTTCCAGTTCAAAAAGCACGATCTCCTGTGTTTTCGGTCAAGAAAAATCCTAATATTACGGTTGTTCCCAAAGGCTTCTTTAATAAGCTTTTTGAAAGAGACATTTTTGCAAGATTGTTTTAATTTGCTGTGCGGATTTTTTTGACAAACTGTATGTGATTTCTTTTGTACATAATAATCTTTTGTAACTTTATGTATACGAGTATAACAAATATCACTCCTGCGAAATTTATTTTAAAGATTTTTAGGTTTATACCTCTATATAGTTACGTTTTACACAAAGGCCACCATATCTGATAGGCCAGCCTCACATCATGTAAATATTCGCGCGAAGTGTCAAATCCTGATGCAAAAAGTGCTTTTGACATTTTTTTAGTTTCTAACGGGACAAATCAACACATATTGGCCATTAGAATACTCATAGAGTAAATTTTAGCGAACAAAATCCCATAGGACAGCGGAAACTGTCAGGGTACAATAAGTTACTACTTAAAAGCTATGAAATAGAATTAAATGGAGTAGTGTCATCACTACCTGCTATACTTTCCCCACTAACACATTTAGACATTAAAGTTAACAAAGCATTAATTCAAAGCGTAGTTCTGAAAGCATTAGAGCAGAGAAACCACAAAACATTGTTATTTCACAACTGGGATCGCCGCGGAATTAAGTTCCTTTTATTTTAAGTTAATTTATGAAGAGAAATTATGTTTGTACGTTTTTGAGTGCCTTGTTTTCGAGGGTTATCTTTGCGTAGTAATCTGGAAACGTGATGATGTTTACATCGGGCAATTTATTTACCTGTGTAATTTTTTAGCCCGACGGTAAAATATTATAATATAACCTATATAAATAAGTCTTTATACCTTTAAATACCTAATAGAAAAGTGAAAAGAAAAACTTACAACTAAGGATAAAATTGATGGTGTAACAATATAGGAAGCGTTCGTGGCCCAGTGGTCATACGTCCGGCTTGTAAGCCGGAGGTCCTGGGTTTAAATCTCAGTGTGGCGCTACCGTGTTTCGGAAGGCACGTAAAAATGTGGGTCCCGGCTGTTTCCTATAAGATATGTAGGAGGCAGTCGTTAGGTCATGTTGCAGGCCCTGTAGTAATCTCGGTGACCTGAAACTGCAACATATAGGTTCGCCACACAACCTATAAATTGTGATTTGACTCTGACAGTGTAAGTAGGGAAACCTATTCTGTTGGAGTATAAACCCCAATTATTATTATTATTATAGCATAAGTGGTCCATTAAACAAATGCATTTTGATTTGATTTGGTAATATTAAAGTTAATTTTCATGCAAACTAAACTCTGTCTTGTAATGTATATTATATTTGCCTATAAAACATTGTTAGCTGTGGTATACCGTATGTTTACATTATGCTTCAATATTAATTTAAAGGCATCTCTTCCTCGCGGGTGGTTCTTCATGATTCTCAGAGATTTATGACGTATCCACAATGTTAATATTTCTTCCTAATAATATTGTCTTTACAGCTCGGTAAATATATTATGCTGATGTTTGCCTGCTTTTATTAGGGTCATAAGGACTTTTACATAAATAGAATAAATCAGCGCACTTTGTTACGTAAATCTTATAACTAAATAACATAGTGTAATGTGACACAATACGAGTATATTAAATGACTAAATTATGCTAAGAGAACATGAAAATTTTAAACAAGCCGTAAAAGGTGCTTGACATTATGATTGTCGACACCTGACGAGCTGACGACATCTGCAGATCTGGGCGCATACTACTATATGTGCGATCTGCACACTATCTCGGGGGATATAAGTGGACTGTATGAGGTATACGGTATGTGTACGTGTATTTTGAAGTGAGGAACGACCAATCAGATCTTTGCAAAACACTCTGAAGAAATAGAATTGAAAGACACTACCAACCTTTAAATCCACGCTCCCTCGGGCAACAGCAGACGCAGTCCAGCACGGCAGTCCTGCAGGTTGTCCAACCACTGCTCTCCAAGAATAACCTCCAAAGGATCGCAAACAGTCTTGTCACGGACAAGAAGAGTTCCAAATAGTATATCACAGGCACACGGCGAGGGCGCCTTAGAATTCGACAGGTTTAGCAATAATGCATGGCACAGAATCACTAGGCACTAGGCACAACACTGACTTGAGGGTGTTCGGAGAATCTAGGAGCGACGACAACGTGCCTCCGGCTCGGTTTTGGTTTGCACACGCACTGACTGCGCTTTCGGCGAGACGTAGTATTTAAGATGTTGGTGGTGCAGTTTTCAAAACTACCCTCCATTATGAATTGCAAAAGACCGAACACTATAACAAAACTTACTATGAAAACAGTTTTAGGACAAAAAAGTGATAAATCTGTTTCAACTCTTTTAAAAACAAATAAAACGTACACCTCAAACCGATTGAGCTGAAATTTGGCACATAGAATTGTTTTTATTTGCCGTAAGCATCCGCTAAGAAAACTCTTACCGTTAGGAGAGATTACCTACACACGCTACTCGCTACTCTGCTGACATGTCCAATGTCCATATCTTTTTTCTGAAGTACTTATATAGCAGCATATTTAATTACCATCTTTGTTGGTAGAGACATTTGTAATACAAATATATGAGGATACTCGTAGGTAGTGTCAGATAAATGTAGGAACATAGATAATATGTATTCAGTAATGCGACCGCAAAGATTCAATATTGACTCGCCCTCCTTCAGCGTTGTTTAATCTACCATAAAACCCATGTCTGCTTCAATGACTCTCAAATAACAGCTTCCAAAACTCTTTTAAAACTCACCCCTGAACACATAAAGCGAAGTTAAAGAAAAGAAACATCAAAAAAAGATTAAATCCATTGCTAAATTCTTTCGAGTCTACAACAAACTCAACAAAACCGAAGTTTCCAAAATGAGGAATGACGTGTGTAGTTTTTAAAACCAACGAAAAAAGAGGAGGTGGCTCATTTCAACATAAATACTGACTGACAACCAAAAGGTACATAAAACGTTTCTGAAATTTGGTATATTGGTTTGAAAGTCTCAAAGGAATGTCCCAGTTTACAATTATGTACAACAATATTACATACGTTCATATCGAATTAAAAACCTCCGTCCTTTGAAATTAGCTAAAAAATAAGAAAATAGTGTTTTATAGGCCAGCAAAAATCCCAACAATATCTTTAAACAACTAAAGTCACGGATATGTAGCCGACATGTGAAACAGTGAAAGTTAGTGTTATCCCTTCCTAATTTATGTATTTACTAGTTAGATATTGTGTTAACATTCAACAACAGCAAAATTTGGCCGCATTTATTTCGATATTATGTTCGTATACCACTTGTGACTCGGTCAAATTAAGGCTAAGCTGAAGAAGGTTCAATACGTCATGCCAAAGGTAGTACCCATATTAAACCCATTAGATGCTAATTGCATTATTCATCCATTTAGTGGCAGTTGAGAGTGCTTAACAAAATGTTATATTGGGTCTATCTTCGTACTTGGATCCTCGGCTCTATTATCCATTTGAAGAATCCATTTTGATTTTTCCTTATTTACGTACTTACGTCTACATCTGTACGCTTAGTATAGACGACTCAGCGAATTTTTTATAGACGTAGGATAATAAACCAGTGTATGTTTGTGTACAGTGTACGTGTTAACAATAATACGCATTTTAGTATAAAAACTATATATTTTTTATATATGTAAATTATAATATTTATTAAAAACTCTATTAAAATGTTTTTGAGTATGGTGTTTTGAATCTAGAAATTTTACAGAAACCATTTTGCCCCTTTATAACTATTTTTAAACGAATAATTAAACATAACGTATTTAAATTTATCCGCTATTTGACAGTCGTGTTTGTTTATTATGATTAGGTATGATAGAAAAATATTTACCCAAATCTCATTTCAGTTCATCCGCCAGATACGAAAATGTACCTAAAAGTCAATATAGGCTACGTAGGTAATCTAAAGCCAAATCAGGGACGGAAATTATTGGCAATATAACATTCAGTGGTCCCTCATTTCAATGACTGGTACTCACTCTCCCTACAAATTCACCTTGAATTTGCATCGAACGGACCGAACTTCGGATTTCAATTTCGTCCTCCTTTCAGAATGAAAATAATGATCATTCAAACAAATAAATGGTTTCATCGAGAGCGGTTTAATATTAATAGAGTTATTTGGAAGTTATAATGTAATAGGCCGACCAAATTCATGAAAATGATTACCCATAGCAAAAACTTACAGCATCTACCTGCCGTTATTATGGCGACATCAACTTAATTGGTACCTTATGGACGTGAAATTAAAGCTTCAATCCGGACTTTTCATTTTACAATTTTCCATAAAAGTCGGTTACTAGGTAATTGCTATATTAAAAAGTTATAAGCCTGTGACGTGTTCCGGAAGAAATAGTGGATCCACAGCAACCGTGACCGGTGGAATGATTCCCGCGGGAATATCGCAAAATATTCGGCAAAGTGCTCGATTTCCCACACCAGAGGACGCCGCCCGACCTCTGTCACGTATTATCCCGAAACGTTCCCTTTATAGACAAGCCTATAAGGCCCGCTGAATTCATCGTTTAGGTTTACTAAAGCTGCTCCAACAAAGTGGAAATGAAACGAGTAAATACCTGTCTATCAGACGCTTGGTTTACTGACTGAAATTAAATACTGAGGCACTCAGCGGTATCGAGGTTATGACGAGTAGTTTATTTAGTAAAAAACATTATTTATTGACTTACAGCAGCGCTTCTTGAGTTTATAATTGCTGGGAAAAAGTGTTCAATTTCTAATTTGTAATCTAAATTGGTTCTGCCTCTATAACTACTTTGCTATTAAGGTAACTGAGATATTATCTGCTATCAAATCAAATAACACCACCTGGGCAGTTACAGTTTGGGTGTTTTCGAGTAATCAAATGTCTTAAGACTCCAGTCAACATACCTAGAAGTACATAAAAATAAAGATCCCAACGAATTGAGAAACTTTTCTTTAGTTTTCGGTTAAAAAGCTCGTCAAATCCCACGAAATAACGCAAAATATTATTATATCCTTCACTTAGGTAAAAATTTCGGGGATTGTATGTCTAATTATAATTTGTCCCCTCTATTATTTAAACCGACAACTGCTGACGCGGCCGACAAAGCTAAATATATAATATATTAAAAGTCCCGTCGCGTCAAGAAATGCCTGTTTCCAGCCCCGTAGTAAACCATAATTGCTTACTCATTTACCGCTACGGTAGGTCCGTCTGACACATTTGTGTGGATGACATTTTATGAGCTTTCGCACTTTGTATAATTTCCACGTGTAATCCTCTGCTGGAACTCTAGCCTCCATTACCTGGTTATAAATCCTACCGCACTAATCACTTTTATAGGACTAAGCTGTAATACTACGTACGTCACTCAGGTGATTGAAATGTTTTAGGGGTACGAAAGGTCGTCGAAATGCTGCTTTTTAACCAAGCCCATAGCTACCTAGCCACATTACATTGAGGGGTGTCATGACGCACCAGAGTTATATCTTATTCATATGTTTAGAATAGGTCCTAAATATATCCTTTGCTGGAAACACATTATTACTGTAATACATTGCTTTGTGTCGACACGACACCCAGTAATTATGTATTTCTAGCCATACAAAATAATAAAACCTATATGATACCGTCGTGTATCTGTCACGAAATACCACACTAGAGTAACTTGTAACATAACTCTATTGTACATTGTACATAGTTCAATGTACATAAAACCTTACTAATATTATAAACATGAAAGGTTGTAAGAATGTATGGATGTCTGAAGAAACATACTTGTTATTCTTTCACGCCTAAACGGGTGTACCGATTGAACTGTAATTTGGAATAGAGATAGCTTAGACCCTAAAATTACACATAAGCTACACACAGCGGTACAGCGGGTAAAACCGCTGGACGTAGCTAGTGCTATTTATAGAGCGATTAGGTACATTTAAAAATATTAGATTCATCTCTGTCTTCAAAAGATGATTCAAGGAGCGTCCATGTTGAAGGTTCGCGGCACTCACGAGAATATAAGCTAAGGTAAGGCCCATACGGGAATGACAACGTCGTCCCCAAAGTGCACAGACGAATTTATGTTCCTGGAGAAACTGGAGGAATTACCACGCATTGGTAGAGTCTGCCACGTTATTGTTCTAATAACTCGAACCATACATTATTATCACGCCGACAAATGCCGTCAAATAGTTTCTTTTTCTAGCTAGCCCGATGGTCTGACGCTTACTCCCAGGTATTAGGGTCGACGTTGAATGATTGCATAATATGCAAAGGATAAGAATAAATTATCTTCAAATCAAGAAAGATGCTATCTTTCTTAAATATTAGATTAACACTTTAATAATAGAACAACTTAGGAATCTTAATACACGAGTGAAAATAAGTACCTTTCTCTAGGCATCTTACGTGATTCATTGTCAACCACATCTACACTTTCCATCAAATGGGATGTGGTCAAACTATTCAGAAAAAAAGCTCGTTGTATATAGGTCAGTACATTTTAAAAGCCTTTTGTTATGATAATAATAAATGGATACAAGCCGAGTTCCAAGTTTCATTTACCCAATGACAGCGTAGTTAATAGCACGATAAAAACATAATAAAAACCTGAAAATGCTTAGATGCAGTTTTCGCTTTTTACAGCTATTTTACTCCCAACCTGACCGTAATAATAATATACAGGTTGCGGCTGGCTCATACTCGTATAATTTGTACGGCCCCCGGTTAGATAGAGAATTAAAAATCAAACTCTTACTTTTTGTTATTAATAGTTTGTTTACATATTAATTAAAAACTTCATCTAAATCACCACAAACAGGTACAGTCTATGAAGGCTACATTACCTCTACCTCTATGTATCTCCAAACTTATACGCTGGCTGAGAAAATTAAAATAAAATATTTGCACGCCTGAATCACCATTATCTCAATTGAATGACGTACTTTATGTTCGTATCCATGAATAGCATACTAAACGAAATATCGTGTTTAAATATTTACCAAGTCGTGCTAACACAAACATCGTGCGCGGAAATTACAAATGGAACATACGAAGTGAAATCTGAACAAATTAGATAATCTCAAGCGATGTCTGCGTATGCATGGTGACCAAGAAGGCTATATTTAATGGAGTTTCGCCGTAAACACTAAACTGAAGCAATAAAAATGACGTCTGGATTGTTTGCCATCTCACTTACCTCATACAAAATAAAAACAAAATACTATCGTCAAACTAAGTATTCAGTATGAGTAAGTCGTTATCATCATAATCTTTCTGCCTTTATGTAGGGTCGGCACAACACGCTTTTCTCCTCCATTCTGTTCTATCATCCGTCATATCACCATCCACTCCCCTAGCACGCATATCCTCTTTCATACATTTCATCCAAACCTTTTTCGGGCGCCCCCTTCCCAGACTACCACCTATCACCATATTCATGGACTTTTAGGTAACATGATGCAGTATAACTAAGTGAGGTGGCGAACTACCCTGACGTAATTTTTCTTGCTTCAGTTTGGTGTTCAGTTTGCATTCTCCATTAGTTCCTTCTTCAAACATGTGACTCGATTCTGAAAGCTACATTTATTGCTTGACAGTAAACAGTGCTTTCTCATTATAACATTTATAATTGCAATGGAAATGAGAATGGAGTAGGCAAAGTTTATTTTGTGATAAACGCTTGTTGTTTATAAATTGGTAATGGAAATTACTTTCGGTTTGACCTACATACATGGGAATAGCATTTGGAAATCCACACAAGCCTTACACAAGAAGGGCGTTGACAATTCACAATTTATATATGCCCTAGGAGTCCTTAAGTCTAACACAAATTATGAAACTGCCCTCTCCGCCTATCACGCTTACGCTTGCGCTTGGTTTGGCTACGGAATTATTCTGTGGGGAGACAGTACAGATTTCAATGACATATTCATCCTACAAAAGAAATGTATAAGAATTTTGGTTAATATTTCACAGAGGGATAGCTGCAGACCTCATTTTATACAGAAAAATATCTTGACATTACCCGGATTATACATACTGCATATATGCCTTTTTGTTAGGAAATACAGAGCTCTGTTTAAATCGTTCGCTGATGGTAACCCCGGTTATAATAGAAGACATGGTAATATGCTAATGATACCAAATAAAAAGCTACATATAATGGACAGAAGCCCTCAGTGCAGGTGCATAAGTATATATAATAAACTGCCAAAATCAATAAAAGACGAAGCTGAAGATATCAAATTTAAAAATAACCTCAAGACTTACCTTATAAAAAAATGCTATTATTCTGTGGAGCAATATCTTATGGATAGGAATGATTCAATCTCGCAGTCAAACAAATAGTTAAAATAATATGACATAATTGTAATAAAGAGCTATATTCTAGTGTGACGCAACTATGTAAATATTAATTTTTATAATTATTATCTTTTTGTGTAAATCCTATAATTTTGACTATTTTTGGAATTGACATGTGTAATAACTTTGACTAACTTATCTCAGTATGACATTATATTTAATTTAATATAATTGGTATTTATGACTTGTTTTATGTATATAACATCGTATAGTTTCATTATTATTTAGCTGACATTTAAAATTTTATTTTTTAACCAATGTAATCAATATTTTTTTATCAACTTATTTTAATTAATTTTTTCTTTGTTTATAAATGCATGTTCGCACTGTAAACAGCGCCCTCACAGGGTATGTAGATGTACAATAAGTTACACTAAGACCTAGATAATACCTACATTGTTGTTATGAATAAATAAATAAATTATTAGGCTATTAGCCGCCAATCATAATACTTAGTTTTTTATACTGTATTTTTTTACGCTTCCGTAGTCAACAAGAAAGCGTTATAGTTTCGCTTTGTCCGTCTGTCCATCCGCGGCTATGCGGAGAAACTATAAGTCCTAGAAAGCTGTAATTTTGCACTGATAAGGACAAGTGTAAGGGTAAGAGAACGAAGCAAAAAGCCTACATTGCGCGTAGCCCGAATAGCGCTTGGCCTATTATAATTTTTAAGTTCTTTATGTACGAATATATGTATTTTCTGTTATGTTTAATTAATTGTTATCTATCTAAAAGTAATACAGTTGGATTTCACGGATATCAGGCTAATGAATCCTCTTAAGCTGGGTACACGCCAAACAGACGAAGGCCAACGAAGGGCTCGTTGGCAATCGTTGACGCTGTGTGGACGACTGAGCAAAGGACATTATAAAAATGCTAGTCGTCAAAATTATTTGTTATCTTATGTAATATGTACCTACGAGTACCTCCATGTATCTTATATTCCTTGACTTTTTATAAATAAAATACAAATATGGCACGGCTGCACTCCACGTAATTATTTTGTTGATAATTGTCTCAACCACGGTTTCGGACAATTACAATGTCCTTCATCAGGATAAGATTCTCAAGAAAATAATCGGTCGGAAGTATCGGTGATCAATATTATTAACTAGCTGCGCCCAGCAGTTTTACCCGCTTTTCTGTAGCCTATGTCTTATTCCAGGGTCTAAGCTATCTCTATACCAAATTGTAGCTCAATCGGTCCACTCGTTTAGGCGTTAAGAAGTAATAAACATACACACTCACTCACAAACATTCGCAGTTATAATATTAGTGTGATA
Organism: Hemithea aestivaria; assembly: GCA_947507615.1. NCBI lineage: Eukaryota > Metazoa > Arthropoda > Insecta > Lepidoptera > Geometridae > Hemithea > Hemithea aestivaria. The sequence continues at coordinate 8,682,136 of OX382325.1, read as the reverse complement.
TTTTTACTGTATGGATGCCAAATTTATATTATTTGCAAAAGCTAATATCGCGAATTCTAATTGTTAAGTTACTTATATACATATGTACATTACTTATGCGTCACCCTTTACTAGACACATTAAATACAATATTATATCGAACTCATAACCAGATAAGAAGGATAATCCTTAGGTTAAGTGTTACACAATTTCATATCACGTAAACAAGGGGTTATTGTGGGAGTGTTCCCAAAATTACCGTCGATTAAATCCCACTGATTACCAAAAGGCCTTTAGATAAGTAATACTTGTACAAGCTGATATTAAACAGATTAGATAAAATCACATTTATATTATGTTTATTTTGGATGCCGATTGTTACTTCTTCATACTAAAACTAATGAATTTATAGAGCAGATATTTGTTTAAAAATCCTAAAATATGAAATTAAAATGCAAGCAGATGACCCTGAATATGTGATAATAATATTACTATAGGTACGAAGTACTAATTCCTCCAAGCCTATTCTACCTATGGACATTATGGCAGACGACAATGCGGCATCCATACTTAGTGGCGCTACCAACTACCCGCACCAAGCGTTTTGCTTCATCGTTTTTAATGAGAACTGGTCGGCTTGGGTGGAACTGGCGGTACAGCTTGAGTATCTTCAAGAAACAAGTGTATAGGTACCTTTCTAGGCATCTTACGTGATCTCTCGTCGTCCGAATTTTCACTTTCCATCAGGTGGGATGTAGTCAAACGTAGGCCTATCTAGTATAAAAAAGTCCAACACAATACGACTTTGTGCTCATCTAGAGACATAAAATATAAAGTCTCCATAGCCCAGTAATATCCCTGGCCATTACATTATAGAGAAAGAAAGATAATAATATTTAATTTAAAAATTATCTAATTAACAGACAAACATGTTTTTGGACACGTATGTACACCTATTGATTGTCTGGATTTTCATATTTTAGACTTTGAAACACGACGGTAATTCAACAGGTGAAGCCATACCCCGGTAGCGATGTAATTTATAACAATAGGGAAAATTATGGGAAGAATGTATTGTGTTTGCTATTTAACAGCTAATAACAACAACATCCGCTGCCTTTCATGTGCAATGATTTATTGAAGTTCTTGTTATTTTGGAGATCATAACTCTTGAACAATGTGTTGCATGTTTACGATGCTCTCTTGCCTCCACTATTACTCCGTATTTATTGTTTGTTATTTCCTGGTTCAGTGACCGTTTTTTTTTTAATTACTGTGAACTGTATCTATACAATTTAAAAAAAAAAAAGCAAGGTAGGCTTTGGCCGTATCTAGTGACCAACTGGACAAAACCGTGTCGCCAAGCGGTTATTATGACTGTGTTCCGGCAAGGTGTTCAGTGAAGGAGTTTACACGCGTCAGCATCAACACTGCACTGATGTGAAGACGTCTTATAGGTGACTTTAACCACTCACCTTCAGACAGGCCGCCTGCGTGTATATTGGTGTCTAACATAAAAAAAAAATATTAGTTTTGTTACTTGGCGAAACATTTAACTATATAAACATAGCAATATAAAAACAAATGTAACAATAAAAAATAATTCAAAACATAACATACAGGTATACGTGTTTACCTCCATGTAGACACCTTGTAAAGTTAAATAAAGTAAAGTAAGGAAGGTAAAAATAAATAAAAATTGGAAAGTTTACGCTTGATAAAATTCCATAATCTTAATAACGGTGCAATATAATACTACTTACATCATAAAATTATTACTATAACTCAACTGAACTAAGATCATTATAAAATTATCATATTATCTATATGACTTACATTTACATTTAACACAACAGTTTGATACGAGCGCCTTGCAATTTTTTTTAAATTCTGATCAAAAGCTTTAGGTTCGACAGCAAGGTAGGATGCAGCCCCACTTCGCCCCACCGTGTGCACACCCTGCATATCTCAATCCGCTAAATGGATTGAAATGAAATTTTGGACAGAGCTAGATATTGTGACGCTGACATCTGCTAAGAAATTTTAATCGGCAAAACTAAGCTGAAATTTGATATCATATGCTCAGATCTAGGACTAACATATAGACAGCGGGTAAAACTGTAGAGCACTGCTAGTTATACAATCAAATGAAAATTATTCATTATTGAGAGCTAAGCCGCGAGCGTAAGGTAGTCAGTCATAAAACGTAATATAAATCTATTACCAACCGGAGCCCGACTTTCGATCACTAAAATAGATTTGTGGATAAATTCGATAAACTTCGATCCGCCAATTCTCCAATAACTGGCAATAGAACTGATTCGTTTTAAATTGTTAGAAGTTATTGGACTGAAAAATGTCTTGACTAAGTACCTAAAATAAGCAACGTCGTCTACATGATATCTACCCTAGGCTAAATAATTATTATTCTACTAATATGATGCAAGCTTGTAGTAACGGCTTTCTCCCGTTGAACATCGGTATGTATGTTTTCTACAAAAACCCACGGCCAAAACCAAAGAACTGAACCAAAGAAAAAAAACCAAAGAATTGACCAATCAGTGCTAGACTTAACTTTATAAAAGAAATTTGAAGAATTTGTTAAGATCAATCCTATCTAGTTATCCATCCGCCAAGCAGTAATGTCTGATATGTGTATGTGCAATCATGATTCTTACCATCGAGCACCTGATTTGCTCATACTGTCAATCCTTATCATAAAAAAGAAATTTCTCTCTCCGCTGTGTAGTGTAAACGACCACTTACAATAGTCAACCTGTTGTATAGATTCGTCATGAAACGATTTGTTTGGCCCAGATTCAGTACTAGGCACAGAGGTAGACAGGGATTGCTTCCGGCGCTTGCGGCCAAGGGCATCTACACTACGTTTCTGGGGTTCTAGAATCTAGACTTATACAAAACTGTGGTCTATGGACAATATCTTCGCCACCAACGTCGTTTAAATTATTTTTTCCTTTCCTTGCATGGTTGCCTAGGAGATATCGCTCACCAGCGATAAGACCGACAATTGCTTTCTAGAGCATACAATTATTTTTAATCTGAGTGTTTTTAGATGTTTCAAAAAGAAACAATGTTTGATTTATGAAATTATACCCTACTACTTACACCAAGCATTAGGTTGCTTAGCTTGGGGTTAGATGACGCTGTGTATAATGTCCTGAAATATGAATTCTTTTATTTTAATTGCACATCATTAATAGTAATTATTTGATTCGTAAGTTCTACGGTTAGTTACTGTAAGAGCCAGAAGCATCAATTAAACGGCATTTACCAAGTGTGTTCGTATTTATGCCTAACTATTACACATTACACACTAACTGCTTTTGTGGTGTTGCGGTTTTCTACCACTATAGAACAATGTGGCTCAAGTACATAGAGATGTGGGTTGCCAAAAGCCATGTTTTTGTTACTTGCCAATGGGACTACTGCATGCACAGATTACTATATAAAATTAGATCGGATTTCACAGGTTTTTGAATGAGAACCAGCGGCGCCAGTTCAGCTAGAGACAGAAAATATAAACCAAAGAGCAAGCGACTGAAACAGCGCGTACAAAATGAGTACGTTTTATACTCTGAAAAAGATAATTCATTGTATTAGGCGTTACTTTGCGGAAATTCATTATTCATTAATTCTTTCTCTAAATTAGAGCGGAATTAACTAGATATCAATAAATATATAATAATTACACTGAAAAATTTTAGCACGACCAGAAACATAATGTTGCATTTTCTATTCCTTATTTATTCGGCGGATTCATGCATGTTTCACATTTTATGACATGCATGCTCTAATTGAAATCTTGTGTGTGTCTTGTATGTGTTGTAAGTTATGATTATGATGGCTTGTAGGAGTAAAATGTGCGGTCCGTCGCATAACACAGTGCATTCTTCATTTCAACGAGTATTTTTTGGCACGCACTTAGTTCATATTTGGCAAGTATGATGAAAATTTTGTCTTAATATATAATTTAGGCATATTTATGACAATTATAAGACACAAGCTGCGCCCAGTGGTTTTATCCGCTGTACTGTAGCCTTTGTGTTATTCCAGGGTCTAAGCTATCTTTTTACCATATTTCAGCTCAATCGTCCAGCTGTATAGGCGTGAAAGACATCCATACATTCTTACAAACTTTCAGGTCTATAATATTAGTAATACTAGTAAGATAATAATAATATAATAATTAATTAGGATTCATTTTCTCTTAATTAAAAAAAATACTTAGTAAATATTTTATGTGATAGGGATAATTACTAATTACACAGATCAGAAGATGGATAATTATAATTTGTCATAGACAAAGCGTCAAACATTTTTGAAGTTGTTTCATCAGGCCAAGCTTCCATTGCGAATCGTCACTCAGAACCTTTAGTTACTTACAAAAATCCGGAACGTATAGTGGGACACCCCACACTAATATTACGTAAATGTAAACAGAATTCGAGTACCTCTGCACGTGATTGATAGGCTCTCTAAGCCTTCATTAAACTAATTAGCAGTTCAACCTCATTATTTTAGATGCACTGTTCACTTCGCCGAATTTCAACAGTAGGTACATAGTCTGATTTTATAATGATAGACTCGACCACTAGTAATTTGCACGCCGTTGATGGGGACTTTGGGAACATTTTGTTTCCCGGACAAGTGCAATTCTAAAATGAATTTTATATACAATATTTCACATGAAATCGTGGCACATGTAATTCCAGTTAATGTTGCATACAAACATACTCGTAATATATATCCAATTAGCTTCGCTCCGTGATTAAAAACTCAACCGCGGTAGAAAAACTATTATTCTTTCATCGTGTCCTTTCTCGAGACTCGAACTATCGATTAAATGCTAATTAAAAAAAATACGATTTTGGAAACTACCGTGAGTGTTATCCATATTATAAATACGACACGGCTGTACTCACGTTGACTATTTGTTGAGATACGTCCGTTGACTATTTGTTGTGGTACGTTTTTTAAAAAAAAAAATTAATTAAGAAATTAAATATGAGAAATTATGACGATTTCAAAATTAATACACATTTTAGCTTTGAAGTGGCGCGCCCTCTATGGGACTTCTTTTATAAAACTTTACGAGTTTAATACAAAAACAAAAACAATTGAATGTAGCAAATGATAAAGTTACCACAAATTACATATCACAGGCCAGCGGTCGATTTTCAGGACAAGCCGTGTAATAATAGACGTTTGGTTCGCTTCACACGCTATATTACTAGTACATTATGTACATACCTTATGTAGGGCGTCGAACGCTACGTACATATTGAAGGTGGCCAAAAACGGAACTACATTTTTTGCCTCCATATAATCTCTTTGAACACGGCGTAGCGCATCCTTTAGCGCCTCAGCTGATTTATTTGTATCGTAGACAGAATGTACGACAATTATTTCTCGTTCAGTCGAAGTCCATAACTTTTATTAGTTTCCAAAATATTTTCGCGTAATGATGAACAAATAAGTATACTAAAGCAATTAATTAGGTATCAGATCCAAAGAAAAATGCCTTAATTACTAACAGCAAAAACTTTGAAATAATAAGTATGGAAACCTTCAAACTAAAATTCATAAACAACTAGCTTTTCTACAAAACTCGTGCGAAAATGAGGTGTTGTAGTTAGTAGTCCGGTCAATTTAGACCAAAAAATGAGAGTGGAGTTACATAAAGTCCCAACAAGCTGAATTTTTGTAAAGTTGTTCAAAACATAATTATAAACAATGTCTAGAAGTTCCCCATCATTACCCTGTAAGGAAAAAATTTAATTCAAGGTCAAAGGTAAAAAAAATGAGTTTTTCGCGATTTTCAGCAAAACGGTAAGTTTTATCATAAAAATATCTGAGACAAAATTATAGATCATAAAACTGTCTACAAAAAAAATTTATACTTTTTTTTCTACGAGCCACCGTTTTTGAGATATAACGATTCAAAAAGTTGTAATCTCTTATATAAAATCGTTCGTACACTTTCGTGCTATCAACGCACAGCCTGTCGCGCTGAGCGAGCTTGTCATTACAAATCGGTAAGTGTGTACAAGCCTTTATTTGAATTTTATGACACTGGCAACACAGTATTTCAACGGTCTGTGGTATGAGGTCATTAGGCGAACAATTTTGGCGCGAGAGGCGAGAGCGGTGAGCTGGGATAGCGGTAAGGATATATAGGTGAAGAAGGGGAGAGGTCGGCAACGACTTCTTACTCCATCTCTTGGTGAGTGTTTGCACACGTTATCCTTAATAATGATATGAACCTTTAATATGGTGGTTCGGAACTATCTCTCAGCAAATAATATGAACCTTTAATATGGTGGTTCGGAACTATCTCTCAGCAAATAATATGAACCTTTAATATGGTGGTTCGGAACTATCTCTCAGCAAATAATATGAACCTTTAATATGGTGGTTCGGAACTATCTCTCAGCAAATAATATGAACCTTTAATATGGTGGTTCGGAGCTGTCTTACAGCAAATAATAATATGAACCTTTAATATGGTGGTTCGGAACTATCTCTCAGCAAATAATATGAACCTTTAATATGGTGGTTCGGAGCTGTCTTACAGCAAAGATTATGGTTTGGCGACTATATAGTCAAGTAAGACCCCTAAGGTCACGTTATTCGGACAACCAGTGTTGTGGGATCGCAGCGAGCGGTGTAGTACAATACTCAAGGGAGTGTGCCCACTGCACAGGCAGTGGGACACAATACTCAAGGGAGTGAGCCTGCTGCACATGCAGTGTAGTACAATACTCAGGGAGTGTGCACACTGCGAAAGCAGTGTAGCACAATACTCAAGGGAGTGTGCCCACTGGACAGCCAGTGGAGCACAATACTCAAGGGAGTGTACACATTGTATGGTAGTGGAGTTCAATACTCAGGGAGTGTGCACATTGCATGGGTAGTCCCACAATACTGTGAGATACAAGGCATAGTCATAGTTGACGGTCGACTATGGTGGTGGCTAGGGCAGGACTATGGGGAAGGAGGAGGTCCATGCGGAGCGCAAGCTCCAAAACCAGCATTCAGTCTGGTGACATAGTCTACCGTTGACTGGCTAAGCCTAAAACGCGAAGCAAAGATAATATTAATTAATGAGAGAAATTCCCCAAAGCATAATCTTTGTTGCGCACAGGTAATTATTGGTGATGAACCTTGGCAGGAAACCTATACGTAAGAATCCTATATTTAAAGGCGCAACAAATTTGGTGAAGATGCTGGAAACATGCGTGGAACTTGGCCGGCAGATTTTTCTAACCTACCCACTGGTAATTTTAGCATGCAATTATTCGATTATGTCGTTATTTTTTTAAGTGTTCCTTTCTAGCCTACCCACCGATAATTTTAGCATTCAATTATTCGATTATGTCGTTATTTCTCAAAGCGTTTCTATTGTAAAAAAAAAAAAAAGTCTATGGTCAGAGCTCCATGAGTAGTGTGGGGACATTCGCTTGACATAATATTCGGAAATTACCGATTTTTATTCAGACACGATTATGAAGGTCCAATTAATGATAAATCTTAAGTTTTTAGAAAAAACTTACGAATATTTTATAAATTAAAACACTTAATGATAAGTTAAGTAAGATTTGAGTGTATGGAAACGTAATTGTAGTCGGTAACTTTAATTAAAATTTTAAAAGTGAATCGGATATAATCTTTGGTTGCAAGCGATTTTCTTCAAAATAGCAACACTCTTATTTCCCGCCTTTTATGCATATCGACGAATCGGTAAACGTCAAATCTTATATGTCACTTTGGAAAACTTTAGTTTGTTTTGAATTCGAAGTAAATTCAAGTAAATTGAGAATTATTAAGATTTGTGTGAAAATTGAGCTATATACGGACATATCGTTGTGAAATTAGATAATATAAGTGTTAGTGCTACGACAGACGTATATGATCGAATCATATCACGATGGAGATGGTTTTCAAGCGTGTTCAAAGACGATGGACGCATCTGAACGAAGCGGCGGAAGGCGGGAGACAGGTCATGATAAAATACCAGGATGGAGGTGTCCCCGAAGATGAGTTTATCTTGTACCGCTTGTTACTGAAGCCGCCCTCGAAGAGGAGCACTCGAAACTTTTCGTCTAGCTGGGCGAAAAGTTCAGATTCTTTTTTGAAATTTTTGCTACATAATTTACAATGTTAATATCGTCTAAATCATAATACAAAAGGGAAATTGGTAAAGTAAAAATGATCAATATTTAAAAAAAAAAAAGAAAAAATAGTAATTATTAATTAGAAATTGAAAATTTAAATTGAATTGATTGTTTAATTTGAAATTGTAATAATATTAACGTATTTATCATAAAAACGTGGACATCATGTAACCATCCTCGAGTACAACAGCGGCAATACATGTGAAGACACAATCTTATCAATTTAATTCTAACTGGAAGAGGAAGACTCAAGAACCAGACACAGCAGTACCGCCTTACAAGAAATCAAAACATCCTTGCCTTTTCTGCAAAATAATGAATTATATAAGTGCAGACTGTCAGACCATTAAAACTGTTGAGGCACGGAAGCAGAAGCTACAAGAAGCCTGACAGCTGTGGCAGCGATAAACAATCCAACCAACCAACGCTTAGACGGCAATACGAATACTTCTTGATAGTGGCAGTCAACGTAGCTACATAACAAGACGAACTGCCAAAGCTTTTGGATTATCATCTAAAAGAGAGGATCTTTTGTTAATCTACACATTCGGTGCCAATATCCCACAAACTATGTAGCTCCTGTGGCGAAGTGACAATAGAGAGTAAATGTGAGATAAAAAAGAAAATTCAGGTGAATATTATTCCTTACATAACAGATCACATTCTAGTAGCCAATGTGACGAATGATAATGTTGACATAATGGCAGATGATAATTCCAAAGGATTTCCTTTCCTTCTTTTTGGTATTGATGTACTAATAGGCAATGATTACTACTGCTCCTTCCTGCGCGATGAGAAAATTATAATTAATAATAAATAATAATCTTTATTTGATTAACACTGACCAAGGCTGGATATTAATTTGTATGGTCATTAGAAGGTATTGGTATGACAGACACAGGCTACATTTGAAGAATTATCTATGAATATAAGAGACTGGATTTTGAATTCTGATGATGATGATGATCAAGTTATTATTTAAAAAAAAAAAATGCGATGCTGCTTTGCCTGAAAAGCTGATGTAAGAACTGACCATCATTCTAAAAGAAGTAAACTCCTTTACCACGGCTACAAATTTCTGAGAAGGGATGTGTCACATGGGAGAAAGGGACGTGGCCACCAAGCCGTCATTATGACACTCACAGAACTCTCTCTTTTTTTTTGGGGAGCCCCTGGACCCTGGGGAAGAGAGTCCAGGGGAGCTGGAGCCATATAACTGGTCACAGTTAGATGATGCCACTACAGTACCTATGGAGGTAGATATAGACAGTCTAGTGAGAGTAGATATAGACTACCTATGGGGTAGTAAGAATAATGAGATAGTGGAAAGCCCACTAAATGAGACTCAAGCAATCAAAAAACTGCAAGCAGAGCAGACTGGAGACGGTAATAAAAGAGATAGAAGCCGTAATCAACACTAGACCACTTACACGAATTGGAACTGAAGTGGAACACATCTTAAGACTCTCCGATTTCCTCAGTCTGGGATATAGGAAATGTTTGACTGCTGATACTGCAACAGTAGATCCAATCCTCGAGTTCAAGATTGAAATCAGATTTATCAGTTAGTAAAAATTCTTGACGAATTTAAGAAGATGTTCCACCAATACCTCATAAGCTTGAGAGAGAGAACACAAAATTCTCCTAAACAACCGAGAGCCATGTCTGGTCGACATCCTTAGATAGGGGACATAATCCAAATCAAATCAGATTCAAAGAACCGCATAAATTTGAAGGAGGGTAAGAATATCGAATTGATCGAAGGTGCAGATAACAAAAGCAGAGTTGCAAGAGTTCAGGTCGGAGATTCTGTATTGACACGCTCTACAGAACACCTGTATCCTCTTGAAGAGGAGATTGAGAACATGTCACAGAACGAACAAGCAGCAGAACGCATTAGAACAAGAACCGCCAGACTTAGCCCAACAGATGGTTGAAGCATCAACCTAGAATCAGATCCAAGAGGAGATCCAAACATAGACTGCTACTGATGGATGCAGTGAGGATAGAGAGAATGAGAAAGACAATGACCAGTCTCATTGAATGACGCCTCATTCCATAGGCGAGAACTCTACAGAATCTAATAGAGTAATAGCAAGACCTGTAAGAGACGCTGCCATTCAAGCTAGGAAGAAGATCCTAGAATGGACGCGTCACCTACTTATTCTATTGAAGTAGACTGCTCTCTTTGTTGGGAGTGTCGCGCTGAGCGAGCTTGTCATTACAAATCGGTAAGTGTGTACAAGCCTTTATTTGAATTTTATGACACTGGCAACACAGTATTTCAACGGTCTGTGGTATGAGGTCATTAGGCGAACAATTTTGGCGCGAGAGGCGAGAGCGGTGAGCTGGGATAGCGGTAAGGATATATAGGTGAAGAAGGGGAGAGGTCGGCAACGACTTCTTACTCCATCTCTTGGTGAGTGTTTGCACACGTTATCCTTAATAATGATATGAACCTTTAATATGGTGGTTCGGAACTATCTCTCAGCAAATAATATGAACCTTTAATATGGTGGTTCGGAACTATCTCTCAGCAAATAATATGAACCTTTAATATGGTGGTTCGGAACTATCTCTCAGCAAATAATATGAACCTTTAATATGGTGGTTCGGAACTATCTCTCAGCAAATAATATGAACCTTTAATATGGTGGTTCGGAGCTGTCTTACAGCAAATAATAATATGAACCTTTAATATGGTGGTTCGGAACTATCTCTCAGCAAATAATATGAACCTTTAATATGGTGGTTCGGAGCTGTCTTACAGCAAAGATTATGGTTTGGCGACTATATAGTCAAGTAAGACCCCTAAGGTCACGTTATTCGGACAACCAGTGTTGTGGGATCGCAGCGAGCGGTGTAGTACAATACTCAAGGGAGTGTGCCCACTGCACAGGCAGTGGGACACAATACTCAAGGGAGTGAGCCTGCTGCACATGCAGTGTAGTACAATACTCAGGGAGTGTGCACACTGCGAAAGCAGTGTAGCACAATACTCAAGGGAGTGTGCCCACTGGACAGCCAGTGGAGCACAATACTCAAGGGAGTGTACACATTGTATGGTAGTGGAGTTCAATACTCAGGGAGTGTGCACATTGCATGGGTAGTCCCACAATACTGTGAGATACAAGGCATAGTCATAGTTGACGGTCGACTATGGTGGTGGCTAGGGCAGGACTATGGGGAAGGAGGAGGTCCATGCGGAGCGCAAGCTCCAAAACCAGCATTCAGTCTGGTGACATAGTCTACCGTTGACTGGCTAAGCCTAAAACGCGAAGCAAAGATAATATTAATTAATGAGAGAAATTCCCCAAAGCATAATCTTTGTTGCGCACAGGTAATTATTGGTGATGAACCTTGGCAGGAAACCTATACGTAAGAATCCTATATTTAAAGGCGCAACACAGCCCAAACGGCCGGACGGATTGAGCTGAAATTTGGACAGCGTATTCCTTGGAAGATTTCATCGTGCAATAAGAAGCTATTTTTTGAAATTCCCTCAGGAAAAGGAATTATTCCCGAAAAACGTTTGTATGCAAATCCGTAACCGTTTACCCGATTGAGCTGAAATTTTGTAAAACGATTGTTGGGATTGTGTTGAGGAACATTGAATAGTTTTTATGACACAATTTAACTTTAAAGAGGGGGTAAGGGGGAGGTCAAAGTTTGTATGGTAAATTTAGAACCGCTGGCCCTATTGAGCTGAAATTTGGTACAAAGGTAGACCAAGTCCTAAAAAATGATATGGGATACTTTTTATTCCAAAAATCAACCTCTAAGGCGGGATAAAGGAGGTCAATGTTTGAATACGAAATCAGTAACTAATGACCCCATTAGGCTAAAATTTGGTTTAGACATAGTTTGAGCCTAATTTTTTGTAGACAATTTTATGATCTACAATTTTGTCTCAGATGTTTTTATGATAAAACTTACCGCTTTGCTGAAAATCGCGAAAAACTCATTGTTTTGACCTTTGACCTTGAATTAAATTTTTTCCTTACAGGGGAATGATGGGGAACTTCTAGACATTGTTTATAATTATGTTTTGAACAACTTCACAGAAATTCAGCTTGTTGGGACTTTATGTAACTTCGAATGTCTAAATTGACTGGACTATAGTCCTAACCTGAAGTTTGAAGGACAACGGAACTTTGCGTCGAAAAACTTTATAAAAAACATCCATAACAAATCACAAATTTATGAAATGAACACAATAAATTGTAGCACTTTAAACTTATGTTTATTTTATTAGTCGGTAGTTATCGCGTAGGTATTTAATGTTAGTTTACAAAAACATAAGTTTAAACAACAACTCAGTTAAATGAGCCGTGGTCGCGACAGGACTGGAAAGGCGACGGTCCTGCGGCTGTGCGAAGGTTGATTTACTTCTACCCTCACTCGGTCAAAAGTGTTGGCAGGGATTTCACGACGCACTACACTAACGGTATCCTCCGGTTTTCAAATAACGTTAGGACGCGAACACCTTCTTATTACCGGATTCCGGTAATAAACCTATAAACTGATCATAGAATATTATGACTATATGTAATATAATAAATACTTACCTTATAAAAAGAACTTGAAAACTCATACTGACTTTTTTAGTGTAATAGGTATATAACACATACAACACACAGAGGGCCTATTGGCTATTTCTCACCCACTACGATTGATGACAACTTCAATGTACATTGCTGCGTTTGTTATTGTACACATATTAATGAGTAGGTTTAAGCAAGTAATGTACGCAATTTTGTCTATGGATTCTAGTGTTTTTCATGTCGTTTTACGATAGCCAATAGCCCCTCTGCTCGGCAAAACTAATTTACACAAAATTTACAAACAAAAAAGTTTTACGTTCTTCTATATCCCTAATCAAGATCCAGAACATTGTAGAAAGCGTTACCTATTGATTTATAGCTTCTGCGATGCGATTATATTAAGGCAGTGTGGCGTGGCTCAGTCGTTTCGTAATTACACTAACGATTGCACTAGTCATAAGTCCCTAAACATACCTACTCTACAATTTACAAGAGGGACCCATTCGTCAAAATTTAAAAAGCCTTTTTATATTTAAGTTCCAGATTCTAAGAATCGATCGAATGATATTACAACCGAGCACGCGAACTCTTTGGCATTAAAATTGTAAAAACATTGCATTTCGCATAAAAGCATGACGTGAAAATTATGCTGTAATTATTAAAGTAACTCCATGCATGTACAATTTTACAGGTTATTGCGAGAACGTGCATGCAATTTCACTTAGAACTTCAAATTAGTGTGAAGATTTCGAGAAATCATACTAATAGTGAGTGTGTATGATTGTTACTTCTTCATGCCTAAATAGGTGGACCGATTGAGCTGAAATTTGGTATAGAGATAGCTTAGACCCTGGAATAACACATAGGCGGGTATAACCGCTGGGCGCACCTAATACATACATTATTTTCTCATACGTCCTTCTAATATTATAAACTAGATGACCCAGTGAATTTCGTGTCACCCACATCTATATCTATTAGTACCCAGCAAACAATTGATACTATATTATTAATCAAACTATAATATACATAGATTGGTGTGGTAGCCGGAAAGCCGCTGGAGAGTCGCGACAACAACGCCAATGTGGGGTGGCCTTAATCAGTCATACTTTCTTTTACATAATTATATTCAGAAGATTTCCTTAAACATAAAAAGTGTACTCATTCTCATACAAAAGATGTTATTAGGAATACCCAACATCATAAAATATACCACACATTCTCACAATAGTACGGTCCCAAATATCCGGTACAGATTCGTATCGTCTTTTATTGTAGGAGTTTACTACATCTAGATATGTTACAATCAAGTTTGAACGTGTATATGTGAACAAACGAAGCATCCACAGTAAGCCCATGATTTTTCGTTTATTTTTTAATACGAACCTCTGTCAGTGGCAGATTTTATTCTCCCTACAGCACATTGGCTAAAGTTTTTTTTATATTTGGGGAGCTATATTTCACCTTTGATTTTGAAGATATTAAAATATTAACAAGCGCATTAACATAAGGAGAGCGTCTTGCTCGTCATTTTACTTCTTCGTATAAAAAAATTGAATTTAAAAGTAAAACGTACGCGAGCATCTTGTTGCAAGCACCAAGAAATGTTTTGACATTGATTTTGTACAAAGGCATAAACTTGAAAAACTACTGAAAGTAAAACAGATTCAAATAATTTTGACGAATAGTATTTTTGGAGGGAAGTTTCAACTCACTAGCCTTCTTTGCACTTCAGAAATGGCGCAGTAATATGTGAACTGTATCTATGTGGCCGGCCCCACTGCGCTAATTGTCGTGTGAAGTATCTAATTATTATTCAACAAAACAAAATAAGTACCACAAGCACTTTTGCCTGGTAAATTGATTTTAAAGTTAAAGTAGAGCACAGTCTTTATTACTGTGCATCGGTGTATGGACAAGCGAGTGGGTTTACTAGAGATACTTCTATTCTTGTGCAACAAGCTCAATCCAGTGCTTTTTTCCTCCATGTGTGACAATCAGATTTGGATCATACGTCTCCATAATATGACTTGGTCTGGTTGTAAAAAGTTAATATGCAAGGGTAGTCGTAAGGTAATGTTGGAAGCTACTTGTGTAGTGTCATTGGAGAAACTCATTTCTTTGGTGCTTAGTTCTGTTTTGTTATGGCAAAACTAATCTTCGGTACTTACTTTCATAAAAAATAATTTGTTTTGTTTTTCTTCTTTGTTCGTTGAAACCAGTATTGAGGTAAAGGTTAGCTATACTATAATATTATTATGCAAATCGTTACTGAAAATTCGTTTGCGCGATCTGGAATTGGGTACATTTTGACAGATTTTGTAAGGGTAAAATTAAATGCATCAGCACCGCCTCGATTATATATGAGAGAGTTCGTATAAATGGATGTTTGTGACACATTCACTCTTAAACGGCTGAAATTCGGTATATAGCTTTGATTCTGGAATAATACATAGACTACTTTTTAATTTTGAGAGGGTAAAACCGATGCGCACAGATATTGATAGAAACGCTAAGAAACATGGAAGGAAAGCAAAAACCTAAAGGAGAATTATACTGAGCAGTGATTTTATTGATCACAGTAGGCAATATGTATATTATTAGATAATACTCGTAATTCATACGATACATTATTTGATATCAAGCGAAGTAAAATAAACTCTACGCCGACGTAGTCGCAGGCACCAACTAGATCTAGTTTTTGTCATCAAGTTCTGTTCAAACATTCTCCATAGCAATTAGATATAAAACTTTTTCTTTCATCGCAGGTTTCATAGCCAGACAAGGCACTCGTAATTTAATCAAACCTTTTGTAACTCTTTCTCGGAACTTTATTGCGTACAAAGAAGCCTAAAGAGTATGCCATTATCATAACGAAAATTAACTTGATATTAATATTTTGTCCTTATTGATATGAATTAATCCATCACGATATTTGATGGATCGTATCCTATAAGTTAATGAGAACGCTGCAAACCAATCACCTAAATATATTGGGTTTCTTATTAATATTATTATTAATATTAAAAAGGCGATAGTTTATGTGTGAGAAGATAATATGTGTGTATGTTTGTTCTTCAAAGCTAAACTTTTTTTTTTTGTACCATGTATTAGCCTATTATTATGATTTCGCCTGATATTAAGTCTTATATGGTAATAGAAAAAATTTAATGTGTAGATAGCTTATAAGCCCTGTAATAACATAGTAGGCTTTGTTTGGTTAAATCTTTTACCATGCGTAGCTAGATCATTATAATTGCGTAGGTATCTTTAGTTAGAGTAAAACTTAAAGACAATGTCGTTACACTTTAGTAATGTTAAGGTTCATTGCATTTTAAGACTAGTTGTAATACTTGTATACACACACACAACACACACACACATGCACGTATACACTTGTATACATTGTGTTGTTGTTGTTGTACTTGTATACTAAGGTAGAGGTAGAGAACAAAGTTGCGTACGTTTTAAGAATTGTTGGGCTTACGTGGCATTCTAGGAGTAACTACACTAGGGTCTATTACTCCTAGATAAGACGTAGTTTTAATTAATAACAACTAACAAAGTACAGCTTTTAAAAAAAAAGTTTTTTTTATTTGTTTTTATAGATATTTTTGAACTAGGTACATATCTATAATATAAAATTAAAAGTCAACTTCTTTCATTGGAATCATATATTTCTTCAAACAAGAAGATAAATCAATTAAAACATATTTCACTATAATATTATTGGAATCTAAAACCAAATGTTATACTTAGAACTCAGAAAAACATTTGGTTTAGTGTTCCAATCCAATATTCCATTCTAATTTTCTTAGATCCCATTTGCTCGTTTTCGATGAATAATGACCTAGTCGTGCCTAGCACCGCGCTATTTCTACGAATCAAAATAAACCTTTATAATTTCAGAAGCAATCAACGAAACTATCAAAAACCATAGAAAACTTACCAAATAATATCCTTTATTTACACTAATAACACACTGCGTAAAAACACATTCCTCACATTTTTGGTTTGTTTTTATTTACGTAAACATTTAGCACAGAACCAGGTGTTCCAGTTTACACAAACTGCACTTGTATCCAATTCAATAAATTTATGATTTTCTGTATATATTTGAAGTAAGAAAGTTTTGTTTATAATTGGTGCTACGGGTTCGTAGCTCGTAGCGAGTCGTAGAGGGCGCGTAGCACGTTTTAGCCGGCGGGCATACGAGAAACGACTGGCGGCGAGACGATCTACTTGACTGAAAACACCTATTTAGGTAGGTATAGTATTCGCGTGTCGAGTTCTACTGTATAACTCCGACTGGATACAATATATGCTTTCAAGCGCAGTACGACTCGTGTCTGCAAACAAAGCCGCGCGTCTGATCTTATCTCAACAATCTCCGATAAAAAAATACTTTGTGTGCTAACATTCTCTTTACATGTGTTTATGTAAAGTAATCCCTACATTGTATTATGATGTTTAACTAAGATCAAGGGTCAGTCGAGCGCACAATTCGTGTTTTGTTCGCAACCGTCGAGTTAGGAAACAAACAGGCCACAAAAGGGTTTAATTTTGAACAACGGAGTGTTATTATAAAACTACTAACCACGCGTTAATATTTAATAATGGGTGTCCATTTAGCGGCCTCATTTATAAAGCGGCGCGTGAAAAGTTTAATGTAGAAAGGTTATGTAATTTCACGAGGTGTGTAACGTTTGTCATTTTTGTCCCTTACAAATTGAGCACAAAACAGAGTGACAAAAGTACAAGTGGTAAAAGTAAAATTTCTCGTATATACTTTACATAGATAATACACCTTAAGGATTCATAATATTCCGGGGGGCACAGGGCGGTATGTGGGACTCCCCCGCCGTCGATGGACGCCGCGAGGATACCCACTAAAAATATATACGCGTCGACTTTTAAACATCCTGTGTTTTTTTTTACCCGACGACGTTTGGTCCTGACATGAGGACCCCTCCGCGGTGGAGTAAAGAGGAGTTTTACCCCACACTCGCAAGGGTTGCGCGGAAACACCGCGCGCTCCATTTCTCGCTGACTCGCTGACTACTACGACGTAGACCTTTCTTTTTTCTTTTTTTTTGACCCAGGAAAAATCCGTTACGTATCATCACCCCACGCTAGGGAGCGCGGCTGGGATACCCACTAAAAAACCTGCGGGTGTTCCTGCGGGACGCCATAATGCCGGGGCAGCGGGTACGCCGAAGCACTCATCCGCGGCACTACGACGTAGCCCTTCTCTACGACGTAGACCTCCTCTAAGGATCTTATTACGCAGGCAAAGCCTAACCGCTAGCAGTTGTATCGTCTTTGAATATCTAATGACTCTATTCTTAAGTAAATTGTATTGTGGTTTCCCAATAATTAACAGTGCGGGTGTCAATCATTATCCTCATAAAGGTAACAAAAACTAATTTTAAATTCATTAATTTAGGGTACCTCCCGTACACGTAAGATGGGGATGATTTTTTTTCTGGCTGATCCCATTATGTGGGGGGTATCGTTGAATAGGTATTTCACAATGAGGGACGGGTTGCTAAGAAACTTTTTCGATTTAGTCTTCCGTTTGAAAGATATTAAAGTATAGGTAAACATTTCTTTATTAGTTTTAAAGATTTCGTTGATGAAAGTTCGGGCTGTTAATATTCGATTTGCTAGTACGGAAGCCTACTTTGCGCGTAGCCCGACTATCACTTGGCCTATTTATTAATGCTAGTATATGAATTAGACGACGTTTGCCTGCTGATGGAGTTAATATTTTCTCTCGACAAGGTAAATGCTTAGAACGAAACAAAGCTGTACACCATTTTAAAAGTTATCACACAAATATTATAAACGCGAAAGTTTGTGAGTGTGTGACTGTGTGGGTGTGTATGTTTGTTACTTCTTCACGCCTAAACGGGTGGACCGATTGAGCTGAAATTTGCTATAGAGATAGCTTAGACCCTGAATTACACTACAGCTATTACAGTATACCGCTGGGCGCAGCTAGTGTTTTTATAAATCTATCATTATAATACGATGTAAGTGATAAGTCAAAATTAACATGAGTTTAAATCGAAAACGTTAAAAGTGTTTATTTTATTCTTACATTTTATTGCTAGTAGTAGAATGAGACGACGTTTGCATGATATTTTATTTTGGACAAGGTCTTCAATGTGTCGAACGAAAAAAAGTTAAAAAGTTATTATAAGTTTATAAGTGGTAGAGGGTGCGATATTCAATTGGCGCTAAAAGATTCATTTGTTATACATTTGATGTACCTGACACGTCCTCCCGTGGTTCTGTATTACAATGTGTTTGAGGTCGCAATTGTAATGTTGAGTACAGAATAGGAACGGTGAAAAGATAAGATACCGCCTGAAGGCAAGAGAGAAGGATAAAATGTGATGTTACATTTTATGACTGCAGGAATTTGATATCTCACCTCTGTACAGATGTTACTGTATATTGAACACCGTTAAGCCCATTACACACGGCGCTATACTATATCTTGCTATATGACTCCTGGTACCATATAGTATCGTATCGCAAGGCCTTGCTATACCTCGCTATGCCGTGCTATATTATTTTTAGTGATGGCCGGGTTACTGATCGGAACTATATTTTTTAATAGTTCATTCTTTGTGATTGAATCTTGAGTCGATCTTTGAAATAAAATCAAGTGACATTAACATTCCTTTTTTCACAAATCAAGTGATATTAATGACTACTTTTTTCCTCTTTACAAACGCACTCAAATATTTGGAATAACTTGTCAATGAATGCTTTGAGTGCATTTAGAATAGGTTTATTAATACAAAAATAAAGAAAATTTATATTATTTCAAAATAAAAACAAACAAGTGCAAGTTGGACTTGCCACATACTTGTATGAAAAAATGTTATCAACATGTTGCGTATAAAATTACGTATAAAATATTATTATTCCAGAAATCTGCCCTTAAGGGCGTTTAAATTGGAAATCTGTAACCGCTGCTCCTCTCTATCTCTCTTCTCTCTTAATATTAACGTGGTTCAGTCTTCAAAAAGGGCACAACAGTTTTTTTTTTCCTATGCGGGGTCTATTTTATGCACTTTCATATATGCACGCACGTTTGTGCTTAACAGACCACTTTTCATCAGTTAAAAGCTAGTTAATATTTTTTAGGAAGTAGGTACCAGGAGTACCAGAAGTAGGAACGGAGATTCAATCACTTGATTGCATATAGTTCCACAATGATTCCCCAACACTACTTAAACAAATGAATTTGACAATTTTTTCTACATAAAGGATGTTTCTTTTTTCCTTGATTTTGGTTTCGTTCCAGTCTGCTCCTGGTATAATTAAAAAAAAATGACGATTCAAACTACGTCAAGAAATCAAGAAAACTTTATTCGCAATTATCATCGTTTACTAAAAGTATGAGAGTTCATCGAATAAGATCGATTTGAGTTAGATTTGACCGACTTTATCAGAGAATTCTCGAGTACTTTGGCCAAATGGCATGGATGGAAATCTAGAGATGGTCATTGTTTCGGGCAAAATCAAAGGAAAGCGGTCCCAAGGCGGTCCGATGTGCTGGTCAGATCAGATCCGCACCACCCTCGAAGTTCCTGTTAAGATAAGATAAGATAAAAATATATTTTTTATCAGTTCCAAAAAGTACATATACATGAAAAATTATACACAAAATATAGTGACATGTTAGTATGAGATACGAACAGAAGATAATAAAACAACATAAACAATAGGTACCTACACTGATAAATGGAATAGGCTCAGCATAATGCTGGGCAGGGAGGTCCTGCACAGCGCTGATTTTTAGCCTGCCCCGTGCTCGACTAAGATGACGCTGTTGCTGTTGTCCTGTTGTCTCGTGGCTCCTGGCCATGAAAATCGCATCCAACCAACCCAGATAGCACTCCATCATCAGAAATCGAATCCTACAAAGGAGGGGTCATGACTCCCAGTAATAGAGAATATGACAAGGACAAGGAGAAGAACTCCAAACGATCCATTTCCGAGCATAAATGTCGAAAAAAAACTAAAAATAATGATTTGTTTTTTTTTTCTTTAGAGGTACCTACAAAACCCTTGAAACAATGTGTTTGCATTATTACAGTTTTAACTGACAATCACTTTTGTAAAAAAAAACCATGGCAAACTCCTGGTACGTACTTTTTAAAAATGTGAAAATAAAATCATGATTTTTTTCACACGTCCTGTATAAGACTCAAAATTGACATTGTCAACAGCCATGTTGCTGTAAAACCATACAATTTGGCAAATTCCATTTGAACTAGATAAAAAAAAATGCGTAGCCATTTTGTAGCATGACTTAGCCGGTTAAGCGAAAGTCTACTGCAAGGTATTCAAAGCTTTCAGTTATTCGGACAAATAATCACTATGCATAATATGAGCATCTATTACAAGTAAATAGGAGGTGAAATTTAAAATACAAATTAAATTTATTTGTTTCGAAATACTAACACAATGAACTGTAAACACAACAAAATATTTAATAAAAATAAAAAACATTTTTTTCTAATTTGTTACACAGCGGTTAAGCATTTGCTACTATTTAGTTTAATATATCGCGTAGGTAATATGAGTTTGTTTTCTTTTGTCTCCGTAATACAAAACGGCTTAGTCATTTTATCACCTAGTCAAAATGAAAAATGGCGGATTCTACACATCAACTGTAAATTATAGCGCGATATAGCGCTATATGTCATTTATAGCTACGTGTGTGACGGATGCCGATTTGTACTGAAGCTATGCCGCGCTATGTGAAGCTATATAGCGCTATATAGCGACGTGTGAAATGGGCTTTATTGTCATACGTTAGTTTCATAACTGTGACAAAATTCTATACATAAAACAACTTCAAAATGCAGACCAGGAGGTGATGATATTTTAAATTATAGCATTTAATAGATACAAATGAATTAAAAAATAAACTGACTTTAAACTTGCTGGTGAAGCGCAAATGCCTTTTTTAATTTATTTTATTTGTCTAGGAGATATAAATTCTTATATAGTCAAATAACACAATACCCTCCCTAATTTACTAGTAATGCCATTTATGCAATTTATGCGGTAAACTGGAAAATTTACGGAGCGCCGCTTGACCGACGCTTCAAGGAGTTGTCTCAGTGACGCTCCTTGCTCGATGCAGTGGTGGCGCTGGCCAAGGAATGCACGCGCCGCCCGCCGGCACTCTCACGCCGCTCCCGCTCGCCGCTGCACGCGGCTACTACTAACCTCGCCCTTACGCTAACGGCGCGCACGTCGCTCATAAAAAATCGCGCCTTGTGCAAATTCTTCTTTCTATCATCGCCTGTTTATCACAATATTTTTCGCAATCTTATTTTAACGCCGCTCCGTGTACGGCTTGCCTGAATACTCTCGCTCGGGATACCTGTGCCGTGGTTTGTGGACTTCTGGACTGTAGTGCGTGCAAAGTGCTTTCTACTGGTCGGCCTGAAGCCTAGCTGGATACCCTGGAGAGTGAAGGTAAGCGCCTGCTTCGTGACTTTCCTTGTTCACCGCAATTTAGATACATAATTTGTTTTCTTTAAACAACGCATAAAAAATAATAACCCTTCCCCGCCCCGTGTATCGGCTATTTACACGCCGAAACACCACTTGCTTTCAATAAGAGAGGGCTAGAAGCACATTTTAATATTTGACTTAGAACCACTCAACTAATCTAAATAAAATTTATATAGGAAAGTATATTGTGCCATAGTAAAGAAACGTCTTTACTATGGCACAATAAGGAGTGTTAAAAGTTACTAAACAAGTTGTTGTAAGCGACTTCAAAAAAGGGGAAGGTTCAAAATTCATCGTAATCATTTTTATGGTAGGTAACTACATATTTTTTTTACAATTTTTTGGAGACGCCTGAACCGATGGAAAATTCTAAATTTAAGATGCTCAGTCAAGCCAGGTAGGCGCGGACGAGTGCTTCGGCGTACGGCGTACCCGCTACCCCCGCATTATGGTGTTCCGCAGGAAAACCACCAGGTTTTTAGCCGCAGCCGTGCCTATCTTCGGTGGAGGAGTCCCACATGTCGCCCTGCGCCTGGGTAAAAAAAGAGATGTAGAGGGACTACTATCCGGCTGTATCAACTCACGAAACCCTCTCGCTCGCACGATATCACAATATTTGAATTATAAATTCGTAAAATTAATCTCTTGGACCTTTAATTGAGCTATTTTTTATTATTTTTAAAGGTATTTCCACTTTGATACATTAAATAATGACAGTAGGTAGGTACATAATATTTCGAACTTTGTTGTTGTTGAAGATAGTAAACCGGAAATACTTTTATAAATAATAAAAACACAACTCTAAATAACTCTAAATTTCTTTAAAAACTAAACTTCAAAAAGTAAATTCAATGAATTAATATTTCAAATATTGTGATATCGTGCGAGCGAAAGGGTTGCGCGAGTTGATACAAGCCTTAACCAACAATCTGCAATGACCGACCCTGCGTCGCCATCAGCACTGGTATTGCTCTATAATAGGAGACGGTAACCGGTTACCACGAGAAGACTAACATAAAAAATAATCCTTCAATCAAAAGAAATCATTATTCGGAAATAAAATGAGGGATCCCATTCCAAGAAACCAGCTAAGGTAAGTAGGTCATCCCCATTATCGTACCATTGGAGCATAGGTCGCCGTAACAGGGTTCCAGCCCGCACTTTATCTCAATATTCACCCCAAATTACCGTTAATTGAGTTGTTAACGGTTTTCTAACGGCATTTCCTTATATTTTCTTTTCACGCATCATATTTGTACAATCCACGTAAGTAGTAGGTATTAAGTATGTACTCGTGCGAAGGGACAAATGTGATTGTGTCACGGTAAAAAGATTATAATATATAGGTAGATAGGTACTCACTTATGTGTTTCGGAAGGTAATTGTAGCTATGGTACATAATATTATGTATTGCAGGACTTGTTGGGGACCTACCCACTAAGGTCGCACGGTAGGTACTAGGTACATAAGTTATTAGATAAGTATTAAATTAATTATCATAAGTAGGTCATTACCATTTTACTTTAGTATATATGTAGGTACCTAACTTTTAAACGGCCCTATGACTCTTCATTTTTATTAGAAAATTTAAAATTCACTAATGGCAAGCTGAGTCCTAATAGCTAATGAAGGATGAAAATAACTTTCCAATTGAATATCTAAACTCAGCAGTGCCGCGCCTGATCAACTGTTATGTTCAACAATAGCCCGCTTGTTCAACAAACTTATTACAAAGCTCCTTACTTCTGCCCGAGGGAGTTGGCATTGTTGTTGAATGTGACCCATAGAGATGTGATCCAACAGGACTCAACACATCTGATTATTATAATCCTTTCCAAATATCTCCTTTTCAATAATATTAAATTTATTTAAAACATACCTATAACAATGTACAAAATAAACTAAACTTAAAATTAACTTATATGTAGATAAAAAAAACAGCGTCCAGCGCGTCTCCTCGGGGCTCCATAGTTCCCAGCAGGCAAGCAGCGTTGCCTCGCTGTATGGCGAGGCTTAGTCTTTGGCAAAGAAAGCTGCCCGGCGGTTACCACAGGCCCCGATAAGAGCCCGAGGCCCGAGGCCGAGTTCGGTACGGGTCGGACCATTCCCTCCCCGGAGGTATTGGAGGCGCTCGCTGAGCCACTCGTGGGCGCTATGTGGGCGCAACCGAGCCGACGCCGGTCGAGAGCCGACCTGTCGCCATCTCCCTCGGTGTCATCAGCCGAGGCCGAGATGATGGGACCTCCGCCCCCCAAGGTCTTCATAGACCGCAGGGCGGAGTTCCGAAAGAAGGAAGCGGGGAAGGAGAGGGTCGAGCAGACCGTGGAGCAGATGGCTCGCGAGCTCGACGCCTCGATCTCGTCGCTAGGTGCGGTGGGCGAGCAGCCTGCTGACGTGCTGCTGGGGCAGGCACAAATGTGCCTGCGTATTAACAGGGAGGTGGCCGCGAGATCCGGCAGTCTCAAGGGAGGCTTTGTGAAAAGCCTCAACTTGACGACCCGGGTCGTCGCGGACATCGTGGAGGCTCTTGCCAGTCGGAGCTCCACGTCGGAGGTGGCAGTGCTGAGGGCGGAAAACGTCCGCCTTCGCACGGAGGTTGCGGGGCTCAGGAGTGCGGTGGAGTTGCTCCGGGTCGAGGTGGCGCGGACCCGAGAGCGCTCGGAACCCGTGCCGCCTTCGCCGCCGTCGCCACCGTCGCCGACGTCGCCGCCCTCGCCGACGCCTTCTCCGCGGAGGGCGTCTCCGATACTCCCGGAGCTGGCGTTAACCTCTGCTTTATCGCAGGAGTAGTTTGCCAGAGGCATCATGGTCCAGGTGGGGACCATGGTAAATGCCCGGCTCGGGGAGATGGAGAGCCGCCTCCTCCCGGAAAAGAGGTTGGCGCCGCCGCTCGCGGCTCGGCAGAGGGCTGCGGCTGCTGCGGCTACTACCGCTGCTCCGGAGCCGGTGCCTTCCACCTCTGCGGCCCCACCGGTGGCTGCTCAGAGGGAAAAGAAGGGAAAAGGAAAGGGGAAGGGGAAAGGTAAAGGGAAGGCGGCACCTGTCGCTGCTCCCAAGCCTGCACCCCGTCCCCTCCCGCCGGCCCCGCGGAACACGACTGCATCGTGGTCAGCGGTTGCCGATCGGGGAGCTCGTAAGGCTGCCCCACAGCCTGCGCCGACGCCGGCGGTGGATGAAGGCTGGACGGTCGTGGGCAAGCGCGGCGGCAAACGTGCTGCCGCCGCGACACCCGTCAAACGGCAGGTGAAGCTGCAGGCTCCTCGCTCGTCGGCTGTGGTGATTTCACTGCAGCCGGCGGCCGTGGAGAGCGGCGTCACTTATGCCGATGTGCTAGGTCAGGCGAGAAGGGCAGTCGACCTGGCCAGCATCGGCATAGAGCAGGGGCTTCGCAGCCGTAAAGCGGCCACAGGTGCCCGAATCTTAGAGGTGTCCGGCTCCACCAGCGGCGACAAGGCAGACTCCCTCGCTGCAAAGCTGAGGGAGGCCCTGGATCCTGAGCTGGTGAAGATCTCCAGACCCGTAAAGACCGCAGAGATGCGGATATCGGGTCTGGATGATTCCGTCACCTCTGCGGACGTGGCGGCGGCGGTGGCGAAGCGCACCGGCTGCTCTGAACAGTCGGTGCAGGTCGGCGAGGTGCGGCGCGGCATTCGGGGCACAGGTTCGGCCTTTGTGAGGTGCCCGGTTGTCGCTGCTAAGCAGCTGTCTGCAGGAGGGAGGCTCCTTGTCGGCTGGGTCTCGGCACAGGTCACTGTGCTCGAGTCCCGACCGATGAGGTGCTTCAAGTGTCTGCACACGGGGCACGTCCGTGTGCAGTGCACATGCACGGCCGACCGCAGCGACGAGTGTTACCGCTGCGGTCAGAAAGGCCACATTGCGGCCAAGTGCCCCGCCCCCGCGCCCAAGTGCTCTCTGTGCGCGGCGGCGGGAAAACCATCGGCGCATCGGATGGGTGGCAAACAATGCCACCCACCCAAACCAAAGAGGAGCACCGGAGCGGCCGCTCACATCCCGGCCGCCCGGTCTCCCCCGCGGGTAGTGGAGGACATGGAAACCGCGGGGGATTAGTATGGCCCACCAGGTTCTGCAGGCGAATATCAACCACTGTGCAGCAGCGCAGGATTTACTCCTGCAGAGCATGGCACAGTGGTCGATAGAGGTCGCGGTGGTCTCCGAACCATACTTCATCCCTCCCCGGGATAACTGGGTAGGAGATGTTGATGGTTCGGTGGCCATCGTCGCCTCGACGGCGTCCGGCGCCCCATCCCCTTCGGTTGTCGCGAGGGGGAGTGGGTACGCTGCGGTCCTCTGGCGAGAGTACCTCCTCATCGGGGTGTACTTCTCGCCCAACAGGAGTCTCGCCGAGTTTGAGTCGCTCCTGGACGTGGTAGGGACCCTCATTGGGCAGACCCTGCCTCGTCCCGCGCTCGTCATGGGGGATTTCAACGCCAAGTCCGTGGCGTGGGGATCCCCCAGGACTGATGCGCGCGGCGAGACTCTGGAGAAGTGGGCGACGATAGCCGGCCTGTCGGTACTCAACCGCGGGTCGGTGAACACGTGCGTGCGGCGGAACGGGGGGTCCATCGTGGACCTCTCATTTGCCGCCCCAGCCATCGCACGCCGTGTTCGGGACTGGAAGGTGGTGGAGGATGTGGAGACACTGTCGGATCATCTGTATATCCGATTCAGTGTCTCCACAAATTCCGGTCCCCGTCGCCCGAGGACGACGCCGTCGTCGCCGAGGTGGGCCATAAGGAGCCTGGACAAGGAGGCCATCATAGAGGCTTCCATTGTCCAGGCGTGGCTGGCCCCCTCAGAGGGGCCGGTGGATGTGGAGGATGAGGCCGAGTGGTTCCGGGAAGCGATGTCGCAAATATGCGACGCTGGCATGTCCCGGGCCAGACCTCATCCTCCGAAAACGTGTGTGTACTGGTGGTCTCAGGAGATCGCAGCCGAGCGCTCCCGCTGCGTGGAAGCGAGACGCCAGGCCACACGACGTTTTCGGGGGAGGCGCAGACTCGCCAGTCAGCAGCTGCACGACGCGTATACGGAGCGCAAAAAGGCTCTGCAGCGGCTGATTGGCGACTCCAAAGAGCGGGCTAAGGCGGAGCTCCTAGAGTCTCTGAACCGCGATCCGTGGGGGCGGCCCTACAAAATGGTCAGGGGGAAACTCCGACCATGGGCCCCCCCACTGACGGAGACTCTGGAGCCCCGCCTTCTGGAGGAGGTGGTTAGCTCGCTCTTTCCCTCCGGGGTGGAGTACGAGCCCCCGGAGATGGCGCCTCCCGAGAGGGCGCGCCAGGAGGACACTGCGGTGCCACCAGTGTCGGCGGGCGAGCTGGGATATGCCGTGTCCCGGATGCGCAGTAAGCGCAAGGCTCCGGGGCCGGATGGCATTCCCGGCGTCGCCTGGGTCCTGGCGTTGGACGCCCTCGGGGACCGCTTCCGAAGGCTCATGGATGCCTGTCTGGAGTCGGGGCGGTTCCCCTCACGGTGGAAGGCGGGCAGCCTTGTGCTCCTCCAAAAGGAGGGGCGCGCAGCAGACTCTCCCGCAGCGTACCGTCCCATCGTCTTGCTTGACGAGGCGGACAAGTTGTTTGAACGGGTGGTGGCTTGCCGCCTCGTCAAGCATATCGCCGAGGTAGGCCCGGATTTGTCCGATCGACAATTCGGCTTCCGGGTGGGCCGGTCGACGATTGACGCGATCAAGCGCGTCAAGGCCCACTCGGACATGGTGGTCGCCCGCGGCGGTGTTCTGTTGGCGGTGTCCCTGGACATCGCCAATGCGTTCAACACCATGCCGTGGGCCGTCATCAGGGAGGCACTGAAGTACCATGATGTGCCTCCCTACCTGAGCCGGATTGTCGGGGCCTACCTCTCGGATAGGTGCATCACCTATCCGGGCGACGATGGGCGGACGCTGCGGAGAAGGATGTCGTGCGGTGTTCCACAGGGCTCGGTCTTAGGACCGCTCTTGTGGAACATCGGATACGACTGGGTGCTGCGCGGGGATCTTCCCCCGGGGGCCAGCGTGACGTGTTACGCGGACGACACGCTCGTCATGGCCCCGGGGGGGACATTCCAGGAGGCTGCCCGCCTTGCCACCGTGGCGGTGGGGGAGGTGGTGGCACGGATAGGGAGATTGGGACTCCGTGTGGCCCTCGATAAAACCGAGGCCCTGTGTTTTCACGGGCCTCGGAGGGCCCCGAGTAGGGGTTCCACTATCCCTATCGGGGAGGTCTGCATCGGGGTCGAGCCCTCGATGAAATATCTTGGACTCGTCCTCGACGGGCGGTGGAACTTCCGGGAGCACTTTGCCCGGTTGGCTCCCCGCCTGATGGGTGCGGCGGCCGCTCTCAAGCGGCTGCTGCCGAACCTAGGCGGACCTCGGACCAGCTGCCGTCGCCTGTACGCGGGAGTCGTGCGGTCCATGGCTCTGTATGGAGCCCCCGTATGGGTGGATGCCCTGACGGAGCAAACCATCGCCCATCTGAGACGTCCTCAGAGGGTGATGGCCGTCGGGGTAATACGGGGTTACCGCACGGTCTCCTACGAGGCGGCGTGCCTCTTGGCAGGATCTCCCCCCTGGGACCTGGAGGCGGAGCTGTATGCGGCGCGCTACGAGTGGCGCGCCGCGCTCCGCCTCCGCGGGCTCACCGCGTCTCCCAGGGAGGTAGAGAGGTGGAAGGAGGAAGCCAAGGAGGCACTGCTCGAGAGGTGGAGTACGCGTCTGGCCCACCCTCGAGCAGGCAGCTGGTCAGTGGTGGCAGTCCGTCCACTACTCCAGCAGTGGACGGACAGAGAGCACGGGTCCTTGACCTTCCGGCTCGTGCAGGTGCTTTCCGGGCACGGATGCTTCGGAAAGTACTTGCACCACGTAGCCGGCAGGGAACCGACCCCTGCTTGCCACCACTGTGGTAGCGACGTGGATACGGCGCAGCACACACTGGAGGAGTGCCCAGCATGGGTCAGTGAGCGCCGTACCCTCGTCGCTGTTATGGGGGGCGAACTCTCGCTGGCAACCATGGTAAGAGCCATGGTTGCAAGCGAGGAGTCGTGGCAGGCCGCGGTTTCGTTCTGCGAGAGTGTCATCTCGCAGAAGGAGATCGCGGAACGCGAACGGGAGGTCACCACCGACCTCCCGATGCGTGCCCGGAGAAGGGGGCGTCGGAGGCGTATCTTCCACGCCCTTCTCCAGCCCCCATAACCTGGGTCTAGGCGGCGAGTACGGGGGTATTCGTCGCCGCAAGAACAGACCCACGAGGTGGCGCGCGCGGTGTTTCCGCGCGCCCCTTGAGAGGGTGGGGTGAAACTCCTCTTCACCCCACCGCGGAGGGGTCCTCCTGTCAGTGAGGACCAAACGCCGCCGGGGCCGCGGATGAATGCTTCGGCGTACCCGTTGCCCCGGCATTATGGCGTCCCGCAGGAACACCCCCAGGTTTTTTAGTGGGTATCCCCGCCGCTACCATCTTTGGCGGGGGAGTCCCACATACCACCTCGCGCCCCCCGGCGTGGGGTGATGATGCGTAACGCATTTTTCCTGGGTCAAAAAAAAAAAAAAAAAAAAAAAGGCCCCGATAAGACGCGCCGACAACTCCTTTATTTATAATTTTTTGGCTTCGGGACCCCAGGGCCCCATCGTCTCGAAGGCGACCGAGTCGAACGCATACCCTCTTTGCAGGTCCTGGTAGGTACTTACGCCGCTTATTAACTTTGGCCCCCGCCGCTGCAGCGCCAGCTCCGCTTGCCGACGCGCGGTCATTATAATAATATTATAATTTATAGGTACCTATAATATACTAGAGATATAGATCTGTATATGTATCTATAGGTGCTCTATGCTTTGTTATGTGTATATTACGTAAGTATATTCGCGTCTAAGTAGGTAGCCAACATAGGCGGATCCAGGATTTGGTTCTGGGGGGGGCCAAGGTGCAGACGGCCAAAAATATTATAATTTTTACTACGTAAAGTGTGTGTTTAGCTCGTTCTGAGCAGTTAGAAAGTTTAAACATCCTTAATAATATGTGCGCGAGCAACTTGCTGCGAGCGCCGAGAAAAAAAATACAATCTCTACCATGAAATATGTGCAAAATTCGTAACTCTACAATGATTCTGGGGGGGCCTTGGCCCCCCCAGAATCAAGGTGTAATGATGATGGACTGATAGTGTATACAGAAATTTAAAACTATTTTAGTCTGCTTTCATTCATTAAAATTTTTTGATTTAGTCTGTGGGCAGATACAATTTGATTTTGACATTTGCGTTTTGAAGAGGCGACGCGACGCGCCGAAGGCCGAAATATTTAATAATATTGTAATGTAACTGCGTTTTATTACAATAATAGAAACAAAATAAAGCCAAAATGGTTAAACTCACTACGGAGCTGATACAAAACTCTATGCAGTATATGAACCCTTGCAGAGACCGAGAACTGGATCTTAGAGGTTAGTTTACAAATAATAATATTTGATTGCGTTTTAGTGTAATAATCAGCCTATGAGGACATAAATCTACCTTAAATTGCAATATTCTTTGTCAGCGTTTCTATTCCTTCGTTTCTAATATACGATTGACTGCTAAATTCTTTCGTTTCTAATGTACCTACTAACCTAACCATGTAAATTTGCTTACCCTACACTTCCATTACAGGTTATAAAATTCCACAAATAGAGAATCTGGGTGCTACGTTGGATCAGTTTGATACTATAGACTTCTCAGATAATGATGTTCGCAAACTCGATGGGTTTCCTTTGCTAAAACGCCTCAAATGTTTGTTTTTGAACAACAACAGAATAGTGTAAGTAGACAAAACCTGCTTACCGGCTACTGAATAGTTTCCTATATCCTCAGATCAAGTTATTCTTATAGAATCTTTACAAGGAGCAGCAAAGTGTTTCTAATAAGGTTACTTAAAGATGGCATGTCAAGTCATTTAAGTACTGTAGCATAATGAATATAAACATGTTCATTATAAAATTTGTAAAACATTATGGCATATTTCTCAATGATTTTAAAGAGGTTTTATTCTATAGAAAGTATTCCTAATCTCAATCAAATATTCTTTCAGGAGAATCAGTGAGAACTTGGAGCAGTACCTTCCAAACTTGGAATCCCTGATTTTAACCAACAACAATATCGTGGAACTGGGTGATTTAGACCCACTCTCAACACTGACCAACCTAAAAACACTATCTCTTTTGCACAATCCTGTTGCCATCAAACAGCATTATAGGTGAGTGTGACATTACGAGACAAAATTATTTTAACAACTAGGTAACGCACACATTGACTAATCAAAATTGCTTACGCGTTTTAGGTTCTCAGTTCATCTTTTTGTCATAGACAAAAAATAAATCTATGGGCTGGAGACTAAAGCTAGCTAATTCCCTAAAAGCTTATTACCCTCAGCCCCTCAAGCACAGACGCTGCGTAGACTTGTCTTGCTGTCAAGCCAACTGTCATCAAATACATTGACAAAAGTACAATGTATGGGATGACAGTTCTTCTCTTGAAGTTTCGTCGGGATCCCATGTGTCATGCTACGACCACAGCAA
Source organism: Hemithea aestivaria (assembly GCA_947507615.1). Lineage (NCBI taxonomy): Eukaryota > Metazoa > Arthropoda > Insecta > Lepidoptera > Geometridae > Hemithea > Hemithea aestivaria. Next base: position 8,650,312 of record OX382325.1, on the reverse strand, counting down.
CTCAGCAAATCTGTGCATAGTCAAGAGACTGATTGCAAATAAATTTAATGCAACACAAAAATAAATAGTAACAACTTCTAAGTAAAGATTTCTTTTTACATGGTCACTAAGTAAAAAACACCCACAAATATTTTCTGGAATTGCAATAAGAGTTAAACAGGATATTTACTCTGAACATGTAAAACCACTCATTGCCAACTGGTTTACATTGTTAATTAATATTAGTACATTTTCATGGCTTCTCAAAAAAAATATTTTTTAGTAGATGTCTACCTTATTTTTGAATCAAAACCCAACCCAATTCGTTCAGTTCTGAGCTGTGCCTCAGTCAAATAATAAGTCACATTTACCTTTTATATTTCTAGAAAAAATTATTCCAGTTAGCGTCTGATATCTATATTTTCCAGAGCATATGTGGCATTCAAATTACCCGGGCTAAGGCTGCTAGACTTCAGAAAAATCAAGCAGAAGGAAAGGGATGAAGCCAATGCACTATTCAAAAGCAAAAAGGGCAAGGAAATTCAAAAGGAGATCTCGAGGAAAGCCAAAACATTTGTTCCTGGTGGTAACATGCCTGATCCTAAGGTCACAAGTAAGTTACTAATCATTATAATATATAACACTTTGATTTAACATAAATCAGTTTTTTTTTTTTGTGAATTTGCCATCACAGTTTCAGGAATTGACTTGATGATGTACACAGATTCATGCAAGAGGTGTGAGCGCAGTACTGATGTAACTTGATACACACTAAGACTTGTTACAAGCTTTTCTTTACTCTCACCTGACTGATGTCTGTGTGTAATCAAATCTTGCAAGTTGAATATGGTCCACTTCCTGGTTTCCGATCAAGCGGAAATTTTGCATGCATGTATAAATCGGATGACAATGCAATATTATTATGACATTGAGCTGAACTGATGATGGAGCGGGAAGGTGGCCATTTGTCCTGATGAGTACTTTAGTGTTAGATGGTAATAATAAAAAGCTTGCTTTTAAAAAGTTTTTTTTTAATGTCACTTGTGTGCACTCAATTTATCGACCTGAACGCCAGTATGTTTTGCATTGAAAAGCTTTCAGCATTACTTATTTTTTTTTACCAGACCTCACTCCTCAAGAGATTCATAAGATCCGAGAGGCCATCAAGAATGCATCATCGCTGCAAGAGGTGGAACGGCTAACGAGGATGCTCCAGTCGGGCCAGATTCCTGGACAGAAACCTCTGCAACCACCCACACAGACCAATGGGCAACGTAAGATATTTATTCATATATATTGTTTTCAAATTAATAACATTTTTATTTATTTCTAAATTATTTTATATTGGCTAATAAATGGTGGTGCTATATTATGCTGATAAAAATAATATATTATAAGTATTTATAGACAAAGAATGATTAAAATTAAGAATAATAGTCATTCGCCTGATGTTACACAATACAAAAAATAATATAGAACATCATAATCTAAACCTTTAATCATTTTAAATACATTTGAAATTTTGCACGGAAAAGTATCCAGGTTTTCATAATATATGAATAACTTAAAAAAACAAGATAGGCATACCTTTCTTATAGATGGTCAATTAATTTACTACTTATAAATTTTCGTAATCTGCTCAGAAAACGCATCTAAAATATATTTTTAAGTAATCTACAATACAAGCTATTGACGTCTTCCTTTAAAACATTTCCAGATCGTCTCGTGAATGAAGACTTCAAAAGGCTGGGATATTGTTTGACTCATTTCTCATACACTAACCGACTTTATTCTTGTGATTTCAGAGAAAGACGATGAAGAAATGGAGACCGAGCAAAACATTGGGTAACAAACACTCATTGCTACAAAAAATACCACAAAACTTCTATATTAGCTATAAGAATGGATACTACCATGCATTTTTCTTATATTTTAATTTTACTAACTTAGTATTAAGCTGATGGGAATAGAGGTACTACATTATGCGATTATACTGAGAAACAGATATTACACTGAAGATTATTATGCGAAAGAACAGATACAAGCATAATATTGAACAGTTTCTATTTTCATAACTTGTCCAAACGTCAATGTTTATGTTCCTTGAGAAATAAAACGATTTCCATCAAGTCACCATTTGTTTTATTTAATTAGTCACATCTACATCATTAAAATTTAAATTAATAATCATAAAAATAAGGCCAGCTTTATCATGTCAGGCGTTAATGTGTGGCTTTGGGATTACCCTTAAGCTTTATAATAAAGTAGTTCATCATTTCCAGCGTCTAAGAACGCAGTATAAATGGAATTTATCAATATTTTTCGCCCCATTAGCTCTTTGATAGTGGGCCTCTTTTCTGGTAAAATGGATAACATGGAGTCGATGAGATCTTGCATTCCTCTATCATATTCGTTTGTGTCGATTGGATGGACGCTGCCGCTTGTTATTGCTTTTACTAATCCAACAAGCGTCTGAAAAAAAAGAATTTGAAAAATCATCAACTGGCTTGGCCACCGGCAAATACACAAACCGTTTAACGTCTTGAAGAAAAAAAAATTAAACTAAGATAATTTTTGTAAGCTCAGTTATGTCATTATATGTCAGTGTCAAAAGTGACAGGCAGGGCTAATAAACATTTTTTGGACTAAGTATCATTGTAGATAATAACAGTGCGCGGTTTTGCCTAAAGGGATGTGAATAGTAAAGTCGGGTACACACCAGACAAACGGAGTTGATAGTTGATGCTGTGAGTGACGACTTGCCGAAGGTCAAAAACATCGAGCATGACCGGACGGACGCCTATTATTGTCATTCGTTTGATTTAACTCAATACATAATTTTTACGAACCTCTGCTTCGAAAGCCCTTTTATGAGTGCACATTTCGTATAACAAACATCCGAGAGCCCAAACATCACTTTTAGTGTCGTAAGGCTTGCCTTCGCACAGTTCAGGCGCTAAATAGTACGGGGTCCCAATAACGGTTGAAGTTTGCTTAGCACTGTAAAACAAAATTTAAGTTATTAATATGTATTGTACTTACGTATTTTACAAGTGAATTAATAGTAAGATAAACCAACTTCAAGCTCGCTTTCAATAAGCGATGGTGAGACATTTTATTCATAGCTTGAACGATTTCTGTAGAATTTAAATAGCCGGTTCGGTAGAATTTACCTGACTTTTGCGTAGGTACGTGAAAATAACTAGAAGAGTCTTTAGTGAACTAGTTTATTTTAAAATACACGGGAAATAACATTAACAGCTAAAACGCAACTTATTGTACAAAAATAACACTATCACACTTATATTATAAATGCTAAAGTTTGTGATTGAGTGTGTATGTTTGTTACTTCTTCACGCCTTAACGGGTGGACCGATTGAGCTGAAATTTGGTATATAGATAGCTTAGACCCTGGAATAACACATATGCCACAGTACAGCGGGTAAAGCCGCTGGGCACAGCTAGTTAGGTACCTATATTCTTTAAAAAAAAAAAAATCTTGAATTCAGTTCAGACGTCTTCAAGTAGGAACCTAATCATATTTGGAGTCGATTAATTATAATAATAGGAAACCTTATGCAGTATTACGTCTTAAAATTATTTTTACCTGGCTAGCATCTTCGATATACCAAAATCACCAATTTTGACCAAAACTCCGTATTTGCCAGTCAAAAGTATGTTTTCAGCTTTGAGATCTCTATGTATGACATCCAGGCTGTGAATATAGTTCACTCCGAGTAGAATTTGGGAGAAGAAGAATAGGATTTCCTGGGAGAAGAAAAGTAAACTTACTCATAAATACTACTAGAATTCTACTTCTTCTAATCTAATTAGTACAAGTAGGTACTAAGTATGTAAGTGTCTTAAGGTGAACGCAGATCTCCGACAAGAAAGCGCCGAAAGAAACGAATTTTCGCGTTAGCGGGGAAGTGTGTGAGGTTTCTTGAGACTTGAGATTTCATACAGAGAATTCGACTATTCGACTCGTGCGGCGCGTTCGGTTCGGGTCGGATAAGTGTGTGTTCAACTTTATGAAGTGAATATTGGTAGAAACTTTAAAAAGACTGCTTTAAAAAGTATCTGGGGGCACGGTAGTGCCCCCGCCAAGTCGAGCGCGAAGCAAGCACTGCCGTACCATCTTTACAGGAACCATTTCGTCGCATTTTCAGGCCCCTATTTGAGAACCTCTGGATAAGACCAGAACACAGAAATTTTCGTCATCCAGTAAGCTATAATTACATACTTAAAATCCAAAATTTCAAGTCTGTAGGTCATTAAGTTACGAAGTTAAGCGAAAGCAAAGTTTCGCATTTTCGACACTCATTCATTCACTCACTCACTCATGATCATCAAAATAGAACTAGTACTTCCCATAAACTCAGAGAGCTGAAATTTGGTACATACTTAGAATTTATTGTATAAGCCATAGGAAAACTAAAAAAACATGCAATTTCGGTCTCGTTTTCGAGATAATTCATCTGCATAAATAACTTTGTAATCTCATATAAATGTATAGGATTACAAAGTTACATTTGCAGTCAATGGTTAAAATTGTGTAATATCCAACTTATTAATTCAAAATATATTTAAGGCATAGTATATGTATATGTGAGTGTGTATATGTGTCGTAAATCGTCAGTTATGATCAGGCGATATCTAGCGTGGCCAACTAAAATAAGAGCCCAACCAAACTATTAGAAGAGATCGACATACCGCCTTTACTACAAGCTTTTATTTACTTTCACCTGTCGGTCTGTCTGTCTGTAATTAAATCTTGCAAGTTTAATTAGGCCCACTTCCCGGTATAATATTATGATGCATTGGACTAAGAGTGAACGCACACGTATCTAGATGGCGCTGACTGTATTTTAAAACGCGCTTACGGTTTGTATTTCTGATAACCTTATAATATAGCGTTTCTACAAAAATAAGTGGAATCCCACCAAAAACATTCTGTAAAAAACTAGCCAAGTCTCGATGGAGCTGCTTGTTTATCTCTAAAAAGTAATGAAATCTAGACAAAGCCGTGCCAAGTATAAGGTTCCTTACTGCGATTTCTTTATTATTATAGTTAATGTTGTGTGACTTGGCCGTTGAAGGGTACACAAGGGTATTATACCAGGTGCTCCATGACACTATTGCACCAATCTGTCCGCCACCCATTCACGATAGAAAATTTCCACTTGGAAAACGTTGATTGGATAACCAGTTAATTGTAGGCTTGATAAAGCTGCGTATTTCAATAATACTTATGTTTAGGCGATCCAAGTGTCATGGAGCATCTGGTTTTGTACCCTTGTGTACCCTTCAACGGCCAAGTCACACAACATTAACTATAATAATAAAGAAATCGCAGTAAGGAACCTTATACTTGGCACGGCTTTGTCTAGATTTCATTACTTTTTAGAGATAAACAAGCAGCTCCATCGAGACTTGGCTAGTTTTTTACAGAATGTTTTTGGTGGGATCAAATTTAGATAACTCGTGAAAAATAAACATACATGAATGTACTTTTTCATAATTTGTAGGTACTTAACATTAACACACACGGATGGTAGCATTTAAAAATAGAATATTGGTGATTGGTACCTAATAAATATATTCGTAACTTACCTGCAGTTTGATTAGTTTAGGGCATCTTTGATACATGTATTCAGCTAAATTGCCGCTGCTAGCGTATTCCATCGATATCATAACAAAATTGTCAGTATAGTAACAATCGTAAAACTTTACTACGTTTGGATGTCCCATCTTTGCTAATATTTTTACTTCATTTGCTATTTCCTAAAAAAAATGAGGTAGGAGTGTTTAAAATCACTGTTTTGAAACTGATTAAAATATATTGATAAAAAGTAAAAAGCTAAATCCACGGTCAGAGGATACCAAAGGGCACAATCACACAAATGCAAACGTAGGACTTCTAATTTATAATACAGTATTTATAATGACGGTTGTGGACTCAGCATTATGATAATAAATCACCTACCGTTTTGTGATCTTGGATTTTCACATTTAATTCAATGTCCTTTACAATGGTCAATACATTATCGTCACGTTTCTCGCACAAATAAACATTACTGTAAGAGAAAAGATCATCCTCATTATAAATTTGTTGTAAAAGAAAATAAAACTTAACAAAATAATATTTTAATGGAATTTTGAACAACGTATTCGTAACTTATACCACTTATTCACATACCCGTAAGTCCCTTTGCCTACTATTTTCAACACAGTTAAATTATTCTTTTTAAAACGTTTTTTGACGTCCATTTTAACACATTCTCGTCAGTTTATAAAACTGTAATAATAATTTAACTTCGGTTTTAAAAATATTTTAAGCGAACTAGATCTACCCTCATTACTTTTCCATTTTCCTTCTTTGTAATGAACTGATAAAGAACTTATAATTTACAGCTAACTTTAATTTGCATTTGGTATGTTGGCATCATTGGCCTAGAAAAATGTTCCGGGTTTTCATTCGTTCATGAATCAAAATTAGCATTAAATAATTTTGACAGCTGATTGGTTCTCATCTACCTTGGCTAGGTTTTCCCGAGTAGTTTGATATTTGGTGCAACAAATTTTAAGTTTTTCAGCTGGGTCGCCAAGGGCCTAAACAACAGCATTTCTGTGAGAATTATCTTTTGATCATCCCCTCGTCAAACGAGAATAACTCAAGCAAAATGGGGCAGATAATGGGTTCTTTTAACGCTCGAAATGTAAATCTTTCGATGGATGATAAACCTACTTTTGATCCTCAGGCTGGCTTTAATACTGAAAGGAAACCGAGAGGTATGTAATATAATTTATGAATTAGCTTTTATTGCTGGACTTTATTGTAGATATAAAAAAATACAATATAAAAACGTTACATAATGAATGTTTAGGTTATACATCAATAATAAACAAGTGCTTATGGTTTATTATTTGAAAAAAAAACCTACCTCAATTTAATTTGATTTGTTGAAAACTCAATCATAAACAGAAGTGCTGTACCCAGTACCTACTAAAACATTAGCTTATTATTTATTTAGTTTCAAAAGGCATAATAACATAATATTAAATTATTGTAGATCCTCCATTGTACTTACAAAATATTTAGAAGGCAGTTGTTAGGTCATGTAGAAATCATTATGAACTGAAACTCTAGCCAAAAGATTGACCACACAACATACAATTATTCGGACTATAGCAGCATAAAAGGAACAGCACAAAATGAAGCATAATAAGGCTTAGGAAAGTATAAACGCCAAACATTATTACAATTACCATAGCCAGATATTCTACCGCCTGAGTAGTGATGTGCAAAAATTACTGTGCTTCGGTAGCAGGGCATTGGAGCTAGTGTAATTACTGGGCTGTAAAGTCTTAACATCTTATGACTCTCAAGTAAGAAGCGTTGGCACAGTGCACCCAGAATTTTACCTATGTAAAATCCTGGGCAGCACTGTACTAATTATGGACAGTGTTATCTCTTACCTTAAGGAGAGTGTCTTGCTCGTCTTCTTACTTTATTGTATAAAAAAATATTTATTATATCTTTTTAGTGATGATTGCTAATGAAGCAGACCTCATCTCTGCGAAGATTCCTCCGCAGTATCGAGACTACTGTAGCCACCTCCTCCTAGACTTCCAGTCTTGCCGCTACAAGAACATGCCCATGATCTACAAGTGTGCCCATGAGAAGCATGCTTATTTGAACTGTGAACATGATGAGTATGACTATTCTTAACATTCACTACTAAGTTAACCATTTTTCTTATTAAAACTATATTTTAGAGAAAGAAATTGTTCACCAACTTTCTTCTGAATTGACATTTTCATAACATTGACAACTGCCAAAAAGCAAGATGTTGTTAAAAAAGATTACTCTACAAAAAATTTATTTAAGTGTATGGGCATCATAAATTGTGTAAAATTAAGGACATTCCTAAAATTTTTTTTTTATAAATAAGTGCCTACATAAATTGTACTAAATTAAGTTTAAATTAACATAATTTGTATGTTTTATTTATCTTTTTTCAGTTATGTCATACGCATGAAGGAGTTTGAAAGGGAACGTCGGCTCAGACTTCGTGAACAACGCCTTGTTGGAGTTGCTTAATCTTTACAATTGCAAAGTAGAAAATCATAAATTATAATAATTAATGTAAATAGAAATGAATTATATTGTTTTTCTTTATGTTTCCTCTTTTAAATATTTTTTTTAACAAAGTTACAATTTGTCCATAGGTCATCTCTCCCTACCTAAATAATTTAAGTGTTCTAGACTAGATTCTAAAGATTTCAAGAAAGAAATCAACTATGCTAAAATTCGTGCAAATTTGCTATGATTAAGCGTGCGAAAAGTACTATCGAATATAAAAACACGGTTTTTGTGTGCAGTGCGATTTTGTGCACAGATAATAGTGAATGAAGTCGCAAGTTTGTACAGCGCTTAATTTTATTTTTAATCTGTTACCTTCATAAAAAAAAATACCGTACTACCAACCTAGAAATATTAACTAGAAAATCAATAGTGTTGCCATTTTATAAAAATGCTTGTCAATAGAATTTTTGACGTATGTGGGACGTCGACAAGGATGTATTTTCTTTGCGGATTTGTGGCTATGTATTTGAAAGTTACATGGCTTTCTATAGAAATGATACGCAATAATAAACTTTATTGTTGTTAGCCATTAAAAGCTCCATGACGACTGTGACGTAGGAGCGTAAAATTTTTGTAAACACGCTTGTGGAATACTGAATACACAAATTGTATAGTGAATGAATAGTTGAATAGGCTATTTATTGCGGAAGTAATGGCTTCCTAAAATTTAATTGCAGATATTTGTTTAGTGTTAATTAAATTAAATGAAATAATTAATATTTGATGGACATGAGTGAGTTTTGTGATACACTGTATCATCCGGCGTAATTCCTTACATATTCACGAAGCCGCGTCCTGTAAAATAGCTACAAAGAAGCTCACTGAAATTAGGAATTGTTTGTATCTCTTGCAGTTACAATCCCGTTTCTGAATTATTTGCGATCAAATATTACCACTGTGGAATGAATTGTTGGTTTTATCCGAGATGAATAAATGACATTTGCAACAATGCTAATTCGTCTGAAAGGTTCCCTGCGATGCTAAAGATTCGGGGTCGGTGTTGATAGATGCGCCTGTAATCTTATAAATACAATCCTTTGCGATGGACGAAGCCGGTCGGCGGGAGTTCGCGAAGAAGAAGATGAAAGGGCGCATTGTCGACGAAGATGAGGAATCTGAAGACGAGGTGTTGGACAGCGAAGACGACGATGAGACTATAGCGAGGATACAGCGCGCTCACTACGCGCAGGCCGCCGCGATGACCTCCCGCCGGCGGTCCGCGCCGCGCGCCAAGCCCATGTCGCAGAAACGGAAAATGGAAGCGGTCAAAACCTTCCAAGATTTCACCAAGAAACTCAAGAAAGACACTGGAATATCAATCCGTGGGCTAGTCGGCAACAACTTGTTAGAGTTAAGTGAATTTTCTAGTGATGACAGTGAATCGGACAGTGATGGGTTGTCAGAGGAGGAGTTTACAGTCAATCCGACTGCCGTGGAGGAGTTGAACGATGAGAACGAGAGCTACATTGATCCTGAAACAGGGGACTTTGTAGAGGGCAAGAAAAAAGTTGAAAAAGAGGAGGAAATTGCACCCGTTATTGCAGAGCCTGCACCTAGTGAGCCCGAGGAGCCTAAAACTCTTACAATCAGTGATATTATTAATGAAGGTGACTTAGACCTGTCCAAGAATGTTGAAATCTCTGAGGTTGAGGAGAGTGACTTGTGTCCAGAGAAAACAGCTGAGGAATTGTTGAATATGAAGCAAGAAGACAGTAGTCAGGACTACAGCGAGGATATTACAGAGAAGTTGAAGGAGATGGGAGAGATCAGCGTAAAGCCAATCAAAAAGGAGGGAGAAGAAGGTGATGAACCAGAAGATGGGGAGAAAAAACCTGAAAATGAGGATGAGGTAAGTTTATCTTGAACTATAGCAAAGTCACACCAACTTAAAAGGATGGAGTTAATGGCCAACAAATATAAACAATAAAAACTTTAATGCGATAGACAAATGACATACTATTATCATCATGAGGTTATTCATTGTGCTATATTTATGCTATATTGCACCAGTCTATGCAAAGGTCAAATTATTTGCATTCTAAACTGATTGAATATTTCAAATTACTCCTATGATTAGATACCTAAGTATAATTTAATTTTTTTACAGAAAAAGCCAGTAAATCCAAATGCACTAAATGTGAGAAGAAACATAAGAGAAGTAATGGACGAAAAGAACCTGGATGCTTCAACATTGGCTGCCCAGCGACAGGAGTCTGAGCGTTTGGCTCGTGTACAGGAACAACAGAGGATTATCAGAGAGGTATGAAATAGAATTATTATTTCTTTCAATATTAGACTTAGTGCTTGTTCACGTTCAACGCGCGGGCGCGGCAGACTTTGCTTACACCGCACGTGCGTTTGTATGTGAACACTTTCATAGCACGTCGTATGTTTGATATTTCGCGCCCGCGCCCGCGCGTCAACGTGGGCCAACGCTTATAACTGTAGCCCATGTAATTCCAGGGTCTAAGCTATCTCTACAAAATTTCAGCTCAATCGCTCCACCCGTTAAGATGTGAATGAGTAACAAACATTATATCCATACATTCTTACAAACTCTAACACTTATAATATTAGTAATAAGATAATTAATAGCTGTTTAATTTTTGACATCTTATGTGAATAATATTAGTGTATTTTTTATAAATTTTTGTATGTGCAGCTGGTTAAACATGCATGCTTAGTTGTTATTCCTATCATAATAATGATGATACCATGTTTGATGCTAATAGTTTTTCTATTCTATTTTAATACTTGCCTTATTCCTCTAAAATTTGAAATGCCCTACTTTAATGTCAAATAAGAATCACTGTAAATCAAGGTTTTTAACTCAACCTTTATTTATATTATACTCCCAAATATTGCAAATGTGCTCCAACATAGCTTATTTCCTTATTTTTCTATTCCTGGTAGTGTACATGACAAATAAAAAAAATTGAATCATATTATGAACAATGTAATAGGTAATATAAATTTTTCATTTGTGTTGAACATTAATTTAAAAAGGAATTTGAGGACACATTACTGCAACTTTGCTTGTGGATCTACAGTTTGTAGTTGTTTGATAGGTTGAGGATAGGTAATTTACAACTGACCAAATTCTTTCATTCAACACTATGCTTTATTTGCTGGTTTTTAAAAGCACAAACAAAATGAATTAAATTAAATTTGCCTCAAAGATAGATATTATGACGTAGACATCAGCCAAATAAACATTTTGCTAAACAGGCATATTTACGAGCACAATCTGGTTATCATATACATAAATTGGTTTATTTCTTTCACAGGTACAAAGACAAATAACTATCAATAGACAAAATAAGATCCATCAGAAGACATTGTCTCTCTTGCAAGGTGGATCATCTCTACTCAAGAAGGGCTTACCGGGACAGAAACTTAAGTATGAAAACTAACTTTTTTTATCTTTGTGATTATCTGTGATCAGTCTTATGACTATAAGTGGATGTGTTGTAGTCAATTATTACTTTTACAGTCAATTATGGCTTTATTAAAGTACACTACATATAAAGTAAAGTTGCTTCCCGTGTCTGTCCCTATGTTTGCTTAAATCTTTAAAACTTTGCAATGGATTTTAATGCGGTTTTCATTAATAGATAGATTGATTCAAGAGGAAGGTTTATATGTATATTTACATGCACAGTATAGTAGAAAAACTGATATTTTTCTATTTAGCGCGACGAAGTGCGCGCGGGTCCTCTGGTTAATAATAAATAAAAAATTGTTTTTACAGCCTGCCCAACAGTGTCAGTGTTAAGTTACCGAGTGAAGCAAAAAAGACAACAAAACATGGACAACTGGAGGTTACAAAATTGCCAAGACCTACAACCTCAGGGGCGGGCCAGAAACCTGATCAGAAGACTGACAAAAAAGAGGTAACTTATTTCTAACATGTGAAAAACTAAAAAAACATTTACTGCGCCAGCATTTAGTTGTAAACCAAATGTCTAACTACTTATGATTCACGGCTAAACTCATGCCTGAGCTTAAATTTGGTATATAAGTCAATACTAAACATAAGACTGAGTTGATTCTAAAACTAGGGTTAGGTTCAGGAACATATTATCTACTCTAGAATAACACAACTATTTTTCAGCAGGTTAATACCAGTACATTGATATTTTTACTAATAATTTATTTGTATATTCAGGTGGTGGAAATAGTAGACAGCAGTAGTGGCGAAGAGTCATCATCTTCATCCTCAGACTCCGACGACTGCATCATGCTCTCTGACTCTGAAGTTCCACCCAGCCCTGAAGCTGAAGATGATCCTAATAATTCTGGTAACTATTACTTATATTATAATAAATAAATATCTCAGCGCCACCAAACCCCAAGCTAAACAACTTAATGCTTGTGTTATGGTGGTTAGGATAACGGATACAATACTTATATACTTTTCTTTTGTAAAATAAATTAAAAAAATAAAAATATCATTTATTGTCCAGATTACATACTACATAACATCAAAAAAAAGAGAGTAGGGTGTAATAAACAAAACAAAATTGGTACACAAAAAACAATGAGAAAAATGGACAAAAGGGGGGCATTCAGTGTATGCTCGGTGCACATAGAGATGTTCACCCAGCGCTGATTTTCAATATCTTCCTGCTCGGTCTGCGATGTTAAGCCGAGTTCACAGTGACAGCGAGTAGTAAAAAATTAAAAAAAAAAACAATTACAAGTATGCTAATTAAATTAGTTAATCCTCCAATATTTAATTAATAAGAATATCAAAATAATAAATAGAGCTAACCACGCTAAATACATACTTATAAATGCTGGAATAGTGCTGGGACTTGAAAGTTCTTTGAAACGTAACTAACTTTGTCCCTGCACAGTAACTAACTTTGAGTATCAATAATTGAGGTTCGACAGGGGGAAGATGACTGCACTACAAGAGCATACGCCTCTCATATTGTACCTGCGCATAACGCCATTTTGGGTCAAGTTTTTTAAACGGCATTACATGACTGTTCTTCTATCTTTGTAGATTTGAAGTTAATAATTTTAACCACCAATATACAATATTTTAAATTCGCCTTAAAGTCTAGGTCGTTGATTAATTATTAATATAATAGGTGGACTTATTATTTAAAGATCGATTTGGCAGGGTTACTGCCGTGCTCCCAGATAATTTCAGCCATGAGAGGAAGTCAGCGTTCTTTTTTAGTTCACTGGAGGAAGTACACAATACATAAGCTATTGCAAATGCTATTGTAGCATTAAGTTAGTCCTAAATAATAAATAAATAAGACTTTTGCTGAATAATAAATAAATAAGACTTTTGCTATTATTTTTACACAAAATTTTAATATTTATAGCATTACTTCGTATTAAACAATGTTTCCCTATAGGGCTCCATGTGAACGACGCCTACAATATTCCCGATGAACAGGGCAGGGTTCAGATCAACGTTGGTCACCCAGAGACTGAGGAGGATATATTCCTCGCGCCGCAGATTGCAAGAGTTATTAAACCTCACCAGGTAAATAAATATTATAAACAATAATACTTCTTTTACAGGGATATAATTTTTATGTCGGTTATGAAGTGTATAATGATTTTTTTTTTGTATTTTACTTCATTTCCTAACACAAGTTGACGTATCCTTACACATGTTTGTCTACTATATCTAGTAGCAGCAGTATCATCCAATAATATTTTCCAATTTGTAGCCTTTGGACAACTTTAAAAAATGTAATAAGGATAGGAACCGCCTTCTTGACTTACAACGCGTCGGAAAAAACCATCACGACAAAATCGAATGTCCGAAATTGCGTTAGCAATGTCATTGATATTGCAGACTTCTATATAGTCGATGATAACCGCTTATAATCAGGCGTTTGCCTGCGTGTCTATCTCTTAAATTAATTATGACTGCCAACTTTGCAAAAACGGAAATTTACTTTAATAACCTTTGGTAGTTAAAGTAGGCGGGTCGCCGGTCGCAAAGGGTTGAATGGCATAACATGAAGGAGGCCTATGCCCAGCAGTGGAATGTAGAGGGCTGTAGATGATGATAATAATGTTTAGCTTTTTTAGAGTCTGTTTGTAACTTGAAGTCCATTTGTAAGATTATGATAAAGTGTAATAGAATAGAATGACTCTTTATTGCATACCAAAATACAAGAAATAGTTATGAACATAATATAACAAACTTAAAACTAGAGATAAACAATCAGCAGTCAATATAATTATAATGATTTATTATTTCTAGATTGGTGGCGTGAGATTTCTATTCGACAACATAATAGAATCAACGCAGCGGTTCTCTACGTCGACTGGTTTTGGCTGCATTCTGGCTCACTCCATGGGTCTCGGAAAAACTCTGCAGATCGTCTGCTTCTGTGATATTTTCCTGCGGCATACCACTTCCAAGACTGTCCTGTGTATTATGCCTATTAATACATTGCAGAATTGGGTATGTACATCGTATTTCAAGACTTTAAATTAACTTGAAGCTTCTTTTAGAATGGAGATAAAATTGGAATAATATTCCTTGTATTGGGTAAGATATACATTATACCTACTTAAAATATGTATTTTATAACTTGGGTGGCTGCCTCATCCTAGAATCAATAAAAAACATAAGTTATCATAGTATTCAACAAATAAAACAAATAAATTAAACTTTGGTTTTGTTTTTCTCCCTCCATTAAATTTGATTGTTATGTATCATTAGCATAGATGGTTGTCTATCTACAGTGAAAATAGTATGGTGGCATAAAGAAATGAACATCGGTAGAGTATTAAAATAAAAATAAATGTAAAATTGACTTGCAAAAGTACTCCAATATTTATGTATATTTGAATAAATTAATTTTCAGTTTGAGTTTGAAACATAATTTTGATCCTAAATACTAATTACGATTGTATTACTTTGAATTCAATGAATTATAGATTATAATAAGTATGTTGCTAATAAATAAGTGTTCCAGGTGGCAGAGTTCAACATGTGGCTCCCACTGGACGCCAGTACGAGTCCATTGGCCGCGCACGGAGAAGTGCGCCCGCGACAGTTCCCTATTTACGTACTCAACGACAGCCATAAAACTCTGCAGATGCGAGCTAAAGTTGTCAAGGTAATACACTTGCTTTAAATACAAATAACTTACTGCATTTGATTATTTCAGGGATAACACACATAAAGGTAAGGTTGTGCTTTGTGTTCTCTCGTTTTGTTATTTCGGCGTTGTAATGTTGCATGTTACTTAACCAGTGCACTGAGATATATAAGTAAATGTTCACTAAAAAGTGTTCTTGTTTAACCAGAAAACCATTACATTAGTAAAGACTTCTATAAGAAAATCCTTATGATTGTTAGTGACACATTATGTGGTGACTTCTAAAAATATTGCAAAGAGAAGCAAAATAAGACTGCGATTAATAATAACATTTATTTCAGGATTGGACCACAACGGGAGGCGTGCTCATGATAGGCTACGAGTTGTATAGATTACTCAGTATGAAAAAAGACAAAAAACCTCGTAAGAAGAAAAAAGCTGAGTTGAAAGCTGAAGCCGAAAAGGAAAAAGAAGAAAAGAAAAACTTAGAAGCGGGAAATGAAGATACTCAGGTAAGCTAGAATAATATAATTAATAATTGGGGTTTATACTCCAACAGAACAGGTTTCCCTAATTACACTGTCACTCACTAGAACTCAGCTTAAGATTACACCCTACCTATACCTACCCTACCTATAGAACCACCCCCCACCTATAGAATTACCTAAAAATTGGCTTAAGAATTAACTCACTAAAAATTAGTGTGAGATGTCTAAATTAATGTTTATTTTCAGAGTTCAGACATAACGAATCAATCAAAAATGTCGGAAGAATCGAAAACGGAGGTACCCGACGGCGACTCTCAAGTCAAACCCGACGATAAAGACGAAACTAAAAAAGACAATGAAAATAACCAAACTGATGAAGACAAAAAACTTTTAGATGGTAAGAAAATTATTAAATTTTAATATAATGAGAACTTTAAAAAGAAAAACACACTTTTATATTGTGTACATGATATTTAAACATCACTAAAATTGATATAACATAAAATATAACATTTGGACTACCAAATTGAAAATCTCGTACTTTATTTGTTGGTTTGAAATTATTGTATTATAAATGGCTTTTTTTTTACAGAAATGTATGAGGCTTTAGTAAAGCCAGGGCCAGACCTAGTAATCTGCGACGAAGGGCATAGGATCAAGAATTCTCATTCCAACATCTCTTACGCTCTCAAGCAAATGAGGACTAAGCGCAGAGTCGTATTGACTGGTACGTAAAGACATACATCAAACTTAATACATAAATATCAATGTTTAAATTGTTTGGCCAGGGTATTAACCTTACGTATGGCTGCAAATGATATGAATAACATTTTGCAGCCATCATCATCATCACTGGCCTAGTCAATTTATGTATTTACCTTTGCTCTTTAAAATGTAAAAGTGTAACAAATTGTTTTTTTTTTTCAGGATATCCACTGCAAAATAATCTCCTAGAATACTGGTGTATGGTAGACTTTGTTCGCCCGAATTATCTCGGCAGCAAAACTGAGTTTTGTAACATGTTTGAAAGGCCGATTCAGAACGGTCAGTGTATTGATTCTACGCCTCAGGATATAAGGCTTATGAGATACAGAGCCCATGTACTCCATTCTTTACTCGTTGGTTTCGTGCAAAGGTGAGTTTTCTAAGAATAGTGAATACCTTCTCACAAAAGTAGTGTTCGAATAGGCAAAAATGACTTCGTAAGAATTGACTTGCAAAAGTGCCTCATCGCAGCTTATTTGAATAAAATGTATTAACTTACCATTTAATGTTTACCACTTAGAGTTAGCAAGATGTACATAAAAACGTCTTAAAATGTACATAGGGCCAATAGAAAAAAACGTGGAACTGATAACTCAAAATCGTTTCCTTTTGAAGTCAACTTCATATATTGCCATTCGAATAAAACGTTTCTTGACATAAAGAAAAGGGTAGGTTTCAAAAAAGTTTAGTAAAAACGTGTTCCAATTTCAGACGATCGCACGCAGTACTTCAATCGACTTTACCACAAAAGGAGGAATATGTGCTATTGATTCGCATGACGCCACTGCAGCGTAAATTATATGAAAGGTTCATGAACGAGGTAGTGCGGTCTACTTCAGTGCCGAATCCGCTAAAAGCTTTCGCAATTTGTTGTAAGGTGAGTAAAGCAATATGGTTTAAGAGCTCTATGCTTAGGTGTGTCCCTCTCGCTCGCACAATAATAATAATAAATAAATATTTCAGGACAATTCACACAGCGCCACCTAACCAATATGACGAATATCGAAACATAAATTCGTAGAATTTGCTCTGTAAAAATGTAACTTGAATCTAGATAATAAATTTAAAGTATTTTAAGCTTAACACCTCCGCACCCACCGCACCTCCGCACCTCTCGCTTTTGTTCCTGAAGTTTTAGAAACCACATATGTCAAATTAATATATGGTAAAACCCATAATCTTCTTTTATTCTAGATATGGAATCATCCAGATGTTCTCTACAATTTTCTTCGAAAGCGCAGTGAAATGAATGCCTTAATTGAAGAGGATTTAGATCTGGAAGAATTAGGAGGTGTAACTAAAGCGGGGCGTGCCCGAAATGGGAAAGCGCAACCGGGACGACGTGGAACGGGAAAACCACGGGTAATTTATATTTTGACATCTCCAAATTAGTCGCTCATTTATCCAATAATTTGTATTGTATGAAGTCATACGTCATTCGAAAAACGTATTGCTAGCGAGGAAATAAGAAAGTTTATTTAGTGACTAATATACTAAATGTCAATTTCAGGGGGCTCCAAAAAAACCAGCAGCTACAATACCCCCTAACACAACTACAGGTCCCATGCCACCTCGACCAGATGCCTCTGCTTACGGAAATGCTCCGTACCCTCCAAACGGTCCCTATGGTCCCGGTTATCGACCTGAACAAGGTCCCTATCCTCCTTACACCAACTATCAAAACCCGCAAGGATACTACCCGCCAAATCAAGGATACAACCAAAACTACGACAGTAATTACTACCCACAGCAACCCCCATACCCCAACTACCCCAATCAATATCCGCCTAATAATACCGAGGGGTACAATCAGAACTACTGGGGCAATAATAGCTATTACGGCAATCAGGGGTACTACAACAATCCTCAGTATCAAAATACTCAACCGCCTCAAGATTACAGAGGTGGGTCTGCGGCTCCGCCGTATCAAAATAACCAGCCTTCTCAAGATTACAGAAATAATCCTCCCAGTGATTATAATAATTCTCAGCATTATCCGCCAAACTACAACGCTCCTGCAAGCGACCAGCCATACCCTGGTAACGCGATGCAACCATATACGGGTCAGCCAGGTTATGAAAATCAAAGACCTCCACCGTATCCAGGATACCAACAACCCGGTTTTCCAGATTATAACCCGAACGCACCAGCCCCCTACCCCAATAACCCGCCTTCACAAGAATACCCCAATCAACAATTTCCGTCTACATTCGAAAATAACTCTTACGGTTCAAACGGACCGTACAATCAATACGACAATCACGCACAAAATTATCCTGGCTATTCAAACAACGTGCCGCCTAATCAAACTGGAAACGTGCCAAATACGTCAGTGAAAACTGAACAACCACAGCAAGGATTTCCGCCTAGTGAAATAAAGACTGAAACTGGCATGCCACAGAATGTGCCACCGAATATCGGACAGAATCCCGGTCCCAATATGCCACACAACAATATGCGTCCGACGATGCCTGCTAGCGTGCCACCGACGATGCATCCTAATGTACCTCCGACGATGCATCCTAATGTGCCACCGACGATGCATCCTAATGTACCTCCGACGATACATCCTAATATGCCCCCAGCAAGCCAAAATCCTCCGTACGAAAACTCTGGTTACGGGGGTTATCAAGGAAATAATCCATCGTTTGCAAATCCTCAAGAATCCGAAGGCAGCTACCAAAATTCCTTCCCTAATTACCCATCACATCTCGAAACGAAACCTCCTTTGGGTAGCGCCAGCTCAGGAAGCCCTCTCAGTTCTTGGCCTATAACAGAATTGAAGACTGAGGTCGACAAATTGAAAGCTGAAGAAAAAGCCGAAATAAAGTCTGAATCAGATGGAGAAGTAAAGATTGCCGATTTAGATACCAAAACGATCGTAAAAGATGAGTCGAAGAAAATTATCTCGAATGAGGTGCCACGACCTAAAGATATGAAGCCCGAACCAGTGAAACCAAAAGAAAAGGAAACGAAAGATGGTAATAAAACCGATGGAGAATCTGAAACCGAGGAAGAAGTTCAAAAGAAGCCTAAAAGGGGAAGGCCGAGAGCAGCGGACAGCAAAAAGGGTGATAAATCAAAAGCCAAAAGTAAAGCTAAACCTAAAGGGCGCAAAGATAGGAAAACTTCGAAAGAAAAGAATAATGACGAATCGGAGTCGGAGGAGAGTGAAAAAGAAGAGAAAATGAACCGTGAAGAGGAACTAGCTATGGTAAAGAAAGCTGAGGAAATGACGTACGATTGGGCAGCTGAACTATTAAAAGACTACATACCGGGTATCATTGAGAACTCTGCCAAGATGGAGCTCTTTTTCTACATATTGAACGAAAGTATCAAAATGGGGGACAGATTGTTGCTATTTAGTCAGAGTTTGTTTACTCTGAATCTTATTGAAGACTTCTTAGAAAGGAACTATATTCCTGGAACAAACTGTCCGTGGGAAAGGAATACAAATTACTATCGTAAGTATCTGCTGTTTTATGAAATTAAGTTATTCTAAAAAGTACTTGTGATGTGACCTAATATTTTGTGTTTTTCTATTCAAGGATTGGATGGATCAACGCATGCCCTCGAAAGAGAAAAGTTGATAAATGAATTCAATGCGAATCCTCACATTTATCTGTTTCTTGTGTCGACGCGCGCAGGCTCTCTTGGCATAAATTTGGTTGGTGCGAATCGCGTCATAGTGTTTGACGCCAGTTGGAATCCTTGCCACGACACGCAAGCCGTTTGTCGAGTTTACAGGTATGATATAAGAACTAAAACATCATTCACTGAAGATCTGTAAAATTCTTAGTCCAAATATTTATCGACGCAAGACCTGACGGTTTTTAAGCTGTAATAAATTCACATTATTCATATATTATCTGCCATATTAATTCAAAGACGCAAATAGTATTCTCTTAGACTAAAATCACTTGATGCAACGACTTGTGTTCACCTAATATGCGAAAAGTTACTGGTAATTTTTTAGGATACACATAAAGCGCGACCCTTACCGTCTCTACTTATTTTCTTATTATGTTGCCCTCGTTTACCTAGCTATCATTCTCGGCAAAAATCAAAAAAGTGTTATGAATGAAATCAATATGATGATGCTCTACATTCTTGATCATTCACTCGGCATTATAAGGTAAATGATTTTTATTTATTATTCCCAGGTATGGCCAAAGAAAGCCCTGCTTCGTGTACCGTTTCGTAATGGACTGTTGCCTCGAGAAGAAGATCTACGACCGGCAGATCAACAAGCAAGGAATGGCGGACCGAGTCGTCGACGAATGTAACCCAGACGCAGTGCTCTCTATGAAGGAAATCACCAATCTCTGTTTCGACAATGATGAAAAGGTAATTGGACCTAGAATTTAGTTTGCTTTATGACTAGCTCACTTTAGAAACATTTTCGTCAAAATTGTGTTTGTACGTTTGTTCGTATGAAAAGTAGAAATATATTGAAATATGGAAGCTTACACACATGCATTTAGACGCACTTTCCTTGGTATTCAAAATTGATTGTACAGATTCGAACATTTCCGAACAAACAAATTTCGTATTTCAACTGTCTAAGTTAGCGCGGCCTTAGCGACTGTGCTTTGATCTGATTATGCAGCTTTACAGGAGTTTTGTCAAACTTGACTCGTTAAATAAAATATCTCTGTCATTTCAGGAATCAGAAATCAAAGATCTCTCAGAACACAAAGACAAATATTTAGACGTAATGATGCAAGGCGTCATTACCTTACATGGCAAGTTGCTGAGCAAGGAGCCGTTCCAACACGAATCTTTGTTAGTAGACAGGAAGGAAAAGAAACTTTCTAGCGCTGAAAAACGACTTGCGCAGAGAGGGTAAGTTTTATTGCACATTTGCGATTTTATTTGTCATTTCCCAGATATTATGCCATTTTATGTCAATAAAATACAATTTCCGAAAATTATAATTACTCAATTATTAAAATAGCGAAATTATAATATTACACAAGTCGTTTTTGTCCCACTGTTGAACATAGGCCTACCTTCCATCGCGCTATTTTTTTCTTGTCCAGTGATTAATTGCGCCCGGTGATGCAGTGGGAGTAGAGCTCACGCCTGCCTCTGTAACATCGTTAACGTTCATCTTGACCTTTATCCCTTTCTTCTATATTATTTTTAAGCTTACCCGCTGTATGCAAATCTTAAGCCAATTTGTTTGCCGTAAATGAATACATGTAATGGTTTCAATATAGGTACGAGTTAGAAAAAAAAGCAGCCCTCGCACCAAAGCCAACACCAGCTTACCGCACGGTGCGAACAGCTGACGGCAGTATAGTCCAACGACCCGTTGCTTCCGTACGTCCCATGCAGCACGGCGCAAGATGGATCCCAGCTGACGTGTGGAGACGACAGGGCATGACTGCGCAAGAGATGACGCTGCCACTAGGTAACTAACCTTTCTTAAAATCTCTATTCCTAGTCTCCATACATATGAACGTCACTGATGAATTTTATGTTCTGAACACTTCCCAACTTCTAACAGAACATAAACGGTTCTGTAAAAAAATATGATAATTGGGATCTATGCTCCAGCAGAACAGGTTATGTTCTGAACACCTCTAAACATAACATCTTCTGTTGAAGCGTTAGGTGGTGTTATATATGTTATATGTATAGAGCTGGCCTGTCTTGGAAACCTTTATAAGAACATTCAGCCAGCTTCAAGTTATGAGAGTTGGTGGTATCAGCCAATACAGAGATTTTGCCATTTTCTGTTTTTACGCTTTCATATTTTCTTTCAGACGTCGTGATACCGACAAACTCAGCCGAAAAGACGAATATTGTCTTGAAGGCCGGTCAGCGAGTTATGGTGTTGAAATCACCTAAAGGAATCTATATGCAGCTTGAATCTGGCAAAATTATTGCCATCAAGACTTCTTTCAAAGGCTTAGCTGGTGGGAAAGGAGACAATAAGGACAGTCCCATTGGGAAGAAAAGTGAGTACCTCGTAAATTATATGCTTAGAGTATAGAATCTTTATTGAAGAATAGACGTAATTAAGTTTTAACTTCGCTTTCAGTTATAGGCGCGCGACCATCACCGGTGAATATCCCTGGATCTTTAAAAAATAATTCAGCTATTACAATCACTTCAAAGACTGGCCCTAGACCGGGCTTTCAAAGAATCCAGACGCGGCCAGGGATGATGGGCAATAAAATACGACCCATGATACCCGGGCAAAAAATTGCAGAAATCCGCAACAGACTAGGCGATTTAAAGGCCTACAACGCCATGCGCGTCAGATCGCCAATGCAAGGCAGAATCCTTAGACCCAGTCTACCTGGATCAGTCAGTATAACAAAAATACCAAAAGAGATTAAAAAATCAGAAAAAGATCCTAAAATGGAATTAGATACCGACGAAGATACTCAAATCTTAGACAGCGATGAGGAGGAAACAAATAAAAAAGTTAGCAATACTAATGAAGCCAAAGCGACGTCATCTAATGAGACCGAATCAGTCGAGGGATCAAAGAAAAATACTGAAGATGCAACTTCTGAAAACACCAATGAATCTGATAAAGATAAACAAAATCCAAGTGAAGGAACGCCTGAAGTAATAAATGAGCCGAAAAAACCTCTCGTTTTAACAACAGATGAAAAACTGCCTTCTGAAGAGGCTTTAGAGAGCAGAAGTTCAGAAGAAAATTCCATAGATTATTCCAAGCCATACAGTGCATCTCTAGCAGACAGTTCGAATAGGTCAGGAACGGATGAATCGGACAGACCGGGGGACCGAATCGAAAGAAAAATTAGTTTATTGAAAAATTACAGACACCAGCGAGCTGGAAATCGACCACCGGAATCGAGTCTCAGTCAATTAGAAAGAACGGCTAGTGTCTTAAACAAGGAGGGCTTGCCAGATTTCCGTAAGAACTTAGATGATATTACGCAATCTTACTCACCGACTAACGAGGAGAAGAGCACCAAATCTAAGAAGAAGAAGGCGCCAAAAGTGGAGGGGTTTGAATCTCAAAGCGCTGAAGGTCCGCGACAGCCGCCTATGTCTCATAGCGTATCCAGTTTGCTCGGTTCGGGGAGTGCACAGAAAATGAGACCAAACGAAACGCCACAGAACATGGCGCCTGTGGCTCCTATAGAAAACACTGGGTTGCCTAGAATGAATCGAGGGATGCCGGGAATGCCTCACGAATCCTCACCTGGTTTGCCTACCGGCCAGGCGCACTTGGGGCTTCCTCCTAATAAGGCTCATTCGGCGTTACCGCAAGCGCCCCTGAATATGAGTCAAGGTGGATTGATGACTGCAGGATCCCCGTCGCCTGTAGGCATTGATATGAGCAAATCAGCGCCCAGCAACTCCGCAAGTATGCCGCCGGGAGCAATGGCACCTGGACAAGCTTACCCTGCGCCTAACCCACCGCCTGAAGGACATTATGGCCAGTACCCACCAGGTAACCGTCACAAAACATTCTTACAGCTATTCCTAAAATAAGGGGAGCCTGAATATCTTATTTCTGAAGATCTTGTGCCATTTACAATTTAAACATTAACTTTTTAAATACAACTATGATTTAGAGTTTCACTTGATTCAGATGTGATATAAGTAAAAAATTGTCATTCACCAAGAATGGGTATGCATAATGGACATTGGTTACCACCTTTTGCTTTTATAAAACCATTCCAAGTTTAAATGTCTTTTTTGTACAGGGTACGGGATGGGTTACGGTGCGTATCCGAATCCAGCGTACTACGGCGGTTACGGCGGCGGTGCGCCCTATTACCCGCCGTACGCAGGCGCGGGCGCGCCTCCCCCCGCCTACCAGCCGCCTGCGCCCGCGCACCCGCCTGAATACATGCCGCCTAACCCGCAGTGGTAAAACTAAATGTACGCGAGTGATAATAGCGAACCACAAACTGAATGCGTAGAACGCAGTCTTAGAGAATAGCGTTAGTCAATTCTCTACTTCCCGTAATAAAGTTCAGAGAACCTTTCGAGTGAGTAGTGTGGCTTTAATTGTGATTTTCATTGCGAATTTACCCCATGTGGTCCTCCGATTGGTAGTCATTATATTATTCTTTTATATCTATCTCTTGTAACTAGATCTATTAAAGAATGTGTATTATAAAATGAAATGTACGGTTTGGTCTCAAATATCGGATTGTGTTTGTGAGCTTTTTATATTGTATTTTTTTTCTTTTACTGATACCTATTGTTATTTGACAGCACAAAACCTAGTGAAATATTATAATGATAGCTTTGATGTTGTTGAGTTGGTACTCTTTCATTATGATATTTCAACATCGTGGCATATCCAATAAGTATTATAGATATATAGCTAATCAACATTTTAGAAAGTCGGATATCTTACCAAAACTGACTGCTTGCCAATTCGTCATGTAGTCACAAAAACATAAAATTGATCTCTGAATCTGTGTGTACTTACCATAATGTATGATGTCATTGCATTACAATCAGCAGAATAACATTTGAATAGAAACCTATTTATTATATTATAATATACTCTGTAAGTGATATGAGGCCAATAGCACATCTCTGTTAGAAATTGTCCGAAGGATTCCTGGGATAAATCAAGTTGTTAACCTTTCTTGAGCAGTGCCCATAGCCGAGCATTTGTGCTTTACGGTAAATAATAAATGTACCGAGATGATAGTCATTGTGGAAAACTAATAACTATCATCCCCTTAGTTATTCACAAGCGATTGGCGCTAGACTACGGGCATTGATCAACGAGATTCGGACAAGATTATAAATAAAAGTCCATAATAAGGCTAAAGACGATTTTATTAAATAGCATGTTCACTTTTATATCATCTAGAATCTGGACAAGTCAATGTTTTCGAGATGAAGATGTGCTATAGGTCTTAAGTGTTTCTTCTCCAATATATATGTCTTCAATGCGAGGTAGATATTAAAGTACATTAAGGTGTATCGAGCGATTGGTTGTCAGTATATGCTGTGGCTATGGTACGATCAATGGATGTGATATGTTGCAATTAGAGTTAAGTCGACCATAAGTAGCCTGTATGAAGTATTTATCAGTCTTAATATTAGATAGGCGCCCATAGTTTAGTGTAGTCAGTTCTCATTTAATAAACCCAAGTGATATGTGTTTAACTTTTACATAGTAGCTATGTATTAAATAATATACTATGCATAGACTAAGCTGCTGATTTCGAATGTGAATTTTGTTATATCTTTAACGTTTTAGAGGGCTCTTTGATTTCCTTTTAAGCAGGAAGTAGTTTACATCTTTGGGATGCTTCGGCGAGCCTAATTATGCCTAGGTACGCCGAAGCATGCCGTGGTGTGACGTCAGTCAGCGGCGGCTCTAATAGTCATGCGTCGTTCCATTACAATCAGTTTTAACTTTGATAAGTCTCAAGACTCAAGTCTCATGCAATACTAAAATCATCGCTCTTCAGTCCAAAATATGACGTGCCCTTTTGTTTTTCTGGTCACTAAGAAGTAATTCACAATTCAAAATCATCAGTCTATTTTGTAGTTATATTATGTATGTTCAAATACATATTATATGTATATGATCTGCCGCTATCGAAAATATATGAGTTCCTCAGTTTTGGAAGATTTCTATTTTTTCTTTGGTGTGAATTTAAATTTACTAATATTGTATTGTTTCCCCATAAAAAAATACAGCTTAAGTCATATCTTATAACAGTATTATTTGTCAATAAACTTTTGTATATGATTTTAATGAGATTTAGTGCATAGTTTAAGTTTTAATACACATAATTGTCTTTTGAACCTATTTTAATATTATAAATAGTTATGCATGTATCTATGAAGCATAATTTAGACAATAATATCTAGATATTAGAACACGGAATTGCGTTACATACGTCTAATAATTATATTATTCTATGGAAGAATAAGGTAATAACAACAAATCAATGACTAGTCATATTAATATATTTGTTGTAATTGGACATTGGAAGATATATTATATTCATCGTAATTAATTCAGCTTCCATCACGAAACTAAAATGTGTATTATTATTTTTATTCATTGGTACATGCGTAACATATTATTTCGTATTTTGTACATGTTTTTATTAGATCTGCACACCAGATAAAAAGTAGAAAATATTGCTGTAAAATAGATGTGTTTTTTTTACATTGATAATATAATTTATTGTCTGTGTTTTCCTGTGTACAAATCTTTGGATATTTTTGAAAGTGATAATAATAAACGCATTTGAATTTGGTCAAAGTCAAATAGCAATTGTAACGGCGACATATAATAAAGAAATCAGTAAACAATATAAAAGTGGGTTTCATTTTGTTTCGCATTAATTTCATAATGATCGATTTGTTACGGTAAAGCTTGCAAGCTATGAAGGAACTCTGATGGCATGTAATAGTGAAGTTAGAAATGACCTTGCACTCCGGCTTGCATTCGGAGAAAAAAAGATTTGCTCAATAACCGATATTGTGAAGTAGAATCTATTGTGTAGCGCGTCGATTCGAGATGGTCAGCCGCGTCACCTGTTTCTGTTTACAAAGGAACATTAAAAAATCATGCACAACTATTTAGTCACGCCGCACGCCACGCGTATCTATTTTGTATTATTATAGAAATGGAAATATTGTAATTACAGCAAATATTGTTAGCACCTACAACATACTGGGTACCCTACATGGATGAAGGTAATATTATACTGGAGGGAAAACATAAGATTATAAGATGCACTCCTAGTATGACCTTCACGTGTGTACGTACATCACGGGCGTAGATATTATTTTTCAATGTATGTTCTTGTTCCCAAAGGTCCTGGCTGTTACTCTTAAATATTCATATCTTAGAGGAAACAGCTGGGACACATCGCAAAACAAAAATCCGCCCGCATCCCTTTCGAACATTTTATATGAACCTACGCACACTAGAGTGGGCATTATCCCCAAGTAATGACAAGCAAAGCAGTGTGCGAGAGTTCACAATATTATAAAATGTACGCAGGCGAATTTTTGCGATGCGATGCATTGCGGTGCGGCCCGCTGTCGTCTGCGCCAGCCTTAAAACTAAGGCTTAGCGTACACCGCGATAGACTTAGCACGATGAAGATACTGAGAATAAAATTTGTTTTACCTACATCACTCAAAGAAAAAGATATAATACGTGTACGTAGACGTTTGGTCTATCGCCTATAGAAAAAACCTATAGAACAAAAAAATAGTCCATTCAGACTTCAGACTATATGTCATCGAAACCAATGGGAATGATAATATTATGATCTAGTCCTTCAAGCTTTGGAAAAATATACAATTTACAATGATTTTATTATAATGCATAATACATTGATTATTCTTTATTATACAATTTAATGATGATCGGCCAGGAGAATCGCAATCATGTTGATTAGTCGATACTTCTATAATGAACATCACGAACTGTAATTATACGACTCGTATAACAAGTTTCCTCGTTATCTATACAAATATTAATAAACTTATTTGTCCGAAGTTTTTATAACGTAATCCTGCTTGCATTGTACTTACAACAAATACTTCCGTAAGGATATGAGTATACCAACATAATATTATGTATCACACTGAACTAGTATAACTACATATTACAGGTAAAGTTGCTTCCCGTGTCTGTCTGTCTGTCTCTATGTTTATATCTTTAAAACTCCGCAACGGATTTTGATGCGGTTTTCATTAATCGATAGTGATTTAAGAAGAAGGTTTATATGTATAATACATGCATAATATAGTAGAGAAACACTGATCATTTTCTACGGGCGACGATGTGCGCGCGGGTCCATTAGTGTTTGTATAAAATGGGCTACAGGTAGGTAAGCACCTACCCGTATTTTGGTTGCTGGTTGTGGTTTAGATTTTAGATAAATGGAAATAGGAATGTTTGTATATGTAACTTATGGGAATGTAGTTATACGTAAACGTGTAAGTAGGTAGGTATAGGTACCTAGTACCTATATTACTTAGTTAATAGGTTTTAAGTGTATGTAATTATGAAAGTCTTGTAACTTGCCTAAGTAATGTTATTCTATGGAGCATTATTATTCGGGTGGAGTTGAAGATGACCCTGTGAGTTGACCGTCAAGTTCGACACGGTCCTTCGCGGTGGCTTGTATAATTAAATGGACACAGCTGGCCAGCGGGCCTTGATAATTCATTCTAAATTATAATATATAGCTTAGAGGGCTTCTCAATTCCTAAATGGTCTGTATGTGAAACAAAATGTTCCTAACGCCTGTGGGAGCAACCTGCAATTTAAAAATGGTATATGGATTTAAATGCCAATGTGTGCGTTTATTAACTCTTCGTGAAAACGACTGAACCGATTGAGTTGAAATTTACTAAGCTTTGAAAATAGGTAACTCATAGGATATTTTTTTTTACATTGAGTAAAACCGATGTACCGCTAATTTACATGTAATTAAATTATTAAAGGGTGAATTTACCTCAAGAAAATTGATTTCAAGTTTTCTGTGGCAGTAATTAGAGTTAGCTTTAGGAACATCTAATCTGAATTGACTTTCTGTAATTCTGAAAAAGGCCAATCACGAGTCAAAATCAAATAGGTTATTTTTATTTTACCCACCTAGACAATAATTACATATAAAATTAATAATTGGTTATTGACAGAGATATGATCTAGGAGAGTGATCATTTCATGCATGAATCGCTCCGCAAAGTGTGATGTAGCTACGATTAGACTTATCTAACTTGTGTAAAACAAAACAACGTTGATTTTGAGTAAATTATATATTGTGCAGTTGAGATCGGCGATGTTATATAAAATGGGTTGGTGGTCGCCGTTCGCCGCTATTATGAACGGTAAGAAGGCGTGAGCGCAGTTCTCTTGAGGAACTCGTATCGGAAACATCGTAAAATTAAGTGCTTGTGGACAAGATATAAAATACTAGGAGTGAACTAAATACAATCGTCGATTCTTCCAAGATGTGGTTTCCAGTGGTTTTTGTAAGTGTGCTTTTGTTTTATGTAAAAATAAATGAAAATCGATCCATCTTTGACTGTACCGTCGTCGTTTAACATCGTGCTTGGTAGTGGTCAAAGGCTTAGATAATAATCCACCTCTATAGTAAATAAAAAAAATATAAGTATGTATCGAAAAATTATATAATTATCACCTGCAATTTTTAAGTGCACAACACGTGGCGGCAACTAAATTTCAGGAACAGTTTGATTACCGGGTGGGAATACTAACTTGCGTAAAATTATAATTATTGATGTACTTAGTAAAATCATCAAAGTTAACCAATGAGTACTTATAACACTAATAAATATTACCTACTTTAGTTTATAGGATAAGAACTTTAGATACTTGATATTTCAAGTAGGTATACAATATAGTATATAGGTACGAAAAGTACCTATAATATAACATAGAAACTTTTAAACTAAACGCGTACTATGGCCTTGATTGATCCATAGATATTATACTAAAATATGCGTCAATATATCACCTGCGCAGCGGTTCTACGTAAAAAATCCAATCCGCAGATTGCCTTTGACACCTCTTTGACCTCAGTTTGCACCAGAGCAAGGGCATTTCTATTTCATCCGAATTATCTCGACCAAACCGAGTTATTAGTCTCACTTTCATTTCAATATCTCCAAGGAGAGAGCTCTTTTATTCAAGTAATAGATTACGAAAATCTTACGACATCTTGCACCATAAATAAAGATAAAGCTACTGTTATCTAGGTGTTGCGAATTTAGCAAAGTAAGCTCGCCTGCTTGCCTAAGTTATAATTTTCACATCTTTATGATCAGGGTATCTGGGGCGTCTGATATCTTGCAAGTAAGCGCTTTTGTATAGGCTGTAGTGTAATGGGCTATACATAAGTAAAAACCAATGTGTATTATTAAATGTCAAGTTAACCAATATCGTGTCACTATACAGGACTATACTCAATTAAGCTCTGAGCTTTGTGTTATGTGTCATGCATGCGCTGCGCTAAGAGAGTAAGAAATGTCTAAAACACATTGATTGAAAAATCTTGAAAATGCCTTTGCCATTGTATGTAGGTACTTAATCGAGTACAACCCAAGAAAATACATTTCTTTTTGTATTTTTTTTTATAATTTATTCCTTTTACGTAACTAAATAAATTAAAGATAAAATAAAAAAATAACCTGTAGGTACTTTTGTTTGGTATACCTACATTTGTCTGTATTATGTTATTAATTAGGGCAGTGTGTAGTTTAAATTCCTATCTACTTCAATTAGGACCCCTATGCAGTTACCCCTATGATTATGCATCATAAGACGTAGCCTACGCTATATAAGATACCTAAGTAGGTACTGCATTCGATAAGAACTTGGTAAGCTTCCTCCAATCTACGTTATTAAGAACATGTTAGGGTAGCTTCGCGTCTGTTTAGATACTGCCTACCCATTACCTCTGATTCCTGTATGGTGTGTCATAGTCATGGTCATTGCAGCATAGTAAAACTATTTTATATGATTATCTAGTCTCTCTTCTCTTCTTGGTCGTTATCCATCCGTATAGGTGTTTATCACTGTCCGCCATGAATCCCTATCTTAGGCATAATGTCTGAGAGCATTATTAAATGACATTCCAGAGCTTTGTTGTATCTGGTCCGACCATCGCGTTGGTGATCGCCCCTCGGTCGCTTGCCCTCTACTTTGCCTACTAATACGACTTTCTTGATATTGTCTCCTCTAAATCAGTCTTTGACCTGTCGCTCTCTGTACAGTACAGTAATTAAGTTATATTCTGGTTCACACTCCCGAACAATAACTTAAATATACTAACTTACAAAAGCCACCCAAAATGTGGCCATTGTAATTTGTAATATATTAGAGCAGTCTCATTCTTATTGAGTACCTATCTAGTAGTTAAACTATGTCGTCCTTTAACTTGTCTTACAGAGACACTTATCTACATAAAGCAGACCATTTTGAATACTTTAGTAATTTAAATATGTAGGTGCCTAAGTTATAGCTAATTTCACAAAGGTACCTATTATGTACATCCGTAAACCAAATTTGAATCAGCCAAACAATAAAAGTTAATTAACTAAGTTTTTTGTTCAACATAATCGTCAAAACAGAGATTGTCTCATCTAAACTACCCCAATCTCAATTTGGCACCAATGTTACCCCAATAAAAACGCCGGACATTTTTGTACCTAATAGCTACCCCTACCGCGGTTCAGAATCCGCAAAGTATCGTTTACAATCGATATTGAAAGCCGCGGCTTTCTATGCGGACTGCAATCCTAGAAAGCCAATAGGTAATAAAATATCCAAGCCATTAGCCCGTGACCACAGCGCCCGTGGCCGATAAAATACACAATAAGCCATCCAGAAGCTTACCGTTCCCGCTCAAGCCTTTTGGATGGAACACACTAGGTAATAATAACTATCGATTGGGGATGGAGTTAATTCGAACAACTATTTAGGATGCTACAACATTTAAGCTTACTAAAACTAACTATACGAGTATTGTACTCGCATAATATAGTTAGATACTTGTTATTGTTTGAAATTGATAACAAAATAACTTGTTAAATTAAAAATACAAATAAATACATACGATTTTTAAAACTATCGCGAGTCTCCATAATTACAACAACAAAAACGGCACAACTCACGTCAAATATTGCCGAGAATATCTCGACCACGGTTTCGGACAATTACGATGTCCTTCATCAGGAGTTCACGCCTGCAGTCAGTGAGCGTCGGTTACTGCAGGCGTGAACTCCTGATGAAGGACATCGTAATTGTCCGAAACCGTGGTCTAAATATTCTCGCCAATATTTGACGTGAGTTGGGCCGTTTTTGTTGTTGTAAATAAATACATATTGATATATAATTTATAGGTAAACGATACGAAGATTATTATTGGTACCTACCTATATAAATACTATTTTTAACCGAATTAAAAAAGGAGAAGGAAATGAAGAAGGTTGAAATGTTGCTTATTGAAAGCGAACTTTAAGTCGTTTCATATAATTATATTTTTTTATTCATTTGTATTCCTCAGATTTAGCTAAAGATAACCGGTCTCGTAATTATTTAATATACAAAGCTACCTGCGAGTACATAGGTATAGTTTATTGTCTCGACGCTCGATGCGTCTTTTTGTAATGTGTCAATGGCCAATCTATTAACTTTCCTATCTCGGGCGCTCCACAATTGGTTGAAAGCAAAAAATTATTTCCGTGCACGGTTCATTTATTTCTCGTCAAAGTTGTTTTTTTAATGCAACAGCATAATAAGGCACTAGATAGCTTCGATAACTGGGTATTGCACAACTTTTGTGTAAACATTTATTTATGTGTGTTACGCCTTACGTTAAATTTCCTATAAGTAATTATTATGTCACATCGAGATCAATTTCCTGCTGCAATGCTTTGAAGGAACTGGATTTCCTTTTTAAGAAGCCTATTTCTGTTACGTGTTAATGGGTGGAATATTAAAACCTTGTGTATATATCACTCTGCATACGTTTAACATCTATATTTATATATGTAACTGGAATTTGTAAACGTGAATAATTTTATATGTAACTATTTTGGAACCTTTTATTTTTATTTTATTTTTATTCCTGTTTTTGAGATTAAAGCTAAAGCGTGAACTATATCGCACTGTAGATTTATGCATTGTAGATAGATTAGTATTATAGAGTTCCAAAGTTAATACACTTTATAATACTTATCCAGTGAATTCCCTGGGTAGGTCCTATTTTGCATCTTCAAACTCCGAATAGAGCAAATTACAGCCGAATATAGGACAGTTGTGTAAAATACTTCAACGACGGCTCTTGCATTGAGAAACTCAGAAGTTTATGAGCCATCAAATATTGATTACTTAAATAATTTTGCCAGAAGGTAGGTACCCATCTATTGACAAAATATAGAGATGTCGTTGTTACGCTCTGATAAATATCGTGAGGTTCAATTATTGAGTTTGCGCCCGCATTGCATTCACATCAAGTTACATTCAATCTTGCTCTTACATTCCAGCTTGTCAGCTCTAGCATTGTGATTGATCATAACAACAAATCTATCTAATTATTCGTTTATTAGCATTGAAAAATTCTACTTTTTTGTTAATAATTTGTATAAAACATCGGCTCCATCCTCACCTTTTTACTAGAGGCTGGCTCGGCCGTCATCCATTTTTTTGGTCGGTGTGACTCTGTGACACAGATTCCCGTAATTGAAGATTACCTAACCTGATCTAATAGCAAACAGAAAAGTTGAACCTCTCATTTTTTATTACCTATTTCTCATTGCCGTCGGCACTAAAAAATGCACAAAAAGTTTCAGCCTGTTTTAAAATTAGCGGTTACAAAATTTAGTTGATTAGCTTAGCGAGATAATGAGATAAATTGTGACATAAAATAAACAAGTTTAATATTTTCTCTTTTTTCAGGTGTTACCGTTAATTATTGCTGTAAGTGGTATAAAAGTACCAGTTGATCGTTCTGAAGAAGTCAGTGAAGAGGATGGACCAGACCAAGAAAATCCAACTCAAATTTCTCCTACATATTACGTATCCGACGATGCTAATGTAGACAGTTATCTAATACCCCCAGATCCCCACAAACCCGAAGACGTGTTACCAGATGTTATAGTGACACCAGCAACATACCTTTTACCACCCACACCAGGTAATCATCCTGATTATTATTATAAGTCAACTGGACCAAGCGACCAAACAGATTGGTATCCTATAGCTCAAGCGGTTCCGACACAAACACGTCAACTGATACCTAACACTGAAAATCAAAGTCAACCTGAAATCATCCAAGTAAACGAAGCCCCGAGAAAATTAGCGCCTCACGAAGCAATAATACCGATTCCATCTATTGGTCTTGAACCGCCTCAAGTAAATGCTCGTAACGACTATTTCGCACCTACATCTGCTGGAGTAATTCAATTAGAAGAACTACAGGGACCAATTAATGGGCAGCAATTGATTCCACTAGAAGAATATCAGCGACCGATAAATGTCCCAAATTTGCCTCGATATAATTTACCTATAGGAATACCCAAAAAGGAATCACTCAAGTTAAACTATCGTCCGAAACCCATAGAATCTACATTGGCGTTGCATCTCATTCCACCTCAACCTCTAAAGTATAAAATTCCAACAAAGTTATACCCCAAAAAGTTTGGCGGAGAATTTAAGCCAGTGCCGCTGCCGATAGCTCAATATACCGACGAGTCAGCGTTACAAATTCCAAGGGCGAAACCTGCGAAGTTGTTCAAACCTTTACCGAGCACAGAAATCGACTATTTGACTCCAACAGATGAAAAGATTAATTACCTTTACCGAAAAGCCGAGAACAAACGAAAGTTGAAAGGCGAGGAACTTATTCAAGTAAGCTTATAACGTATTCCTAACAATTTATGGACTTATTAAATATTTTAATAAGCTGAACAGTTAATGAAGTAAAATGTTATTTCAGGAGGCACCACCTGCATCTTCTGTAGAAGAAACATATACTAAATATAAAAAACCTGCATCGGTTGAACAAGAGCCATCGGAATCGAATCACAGGCATTCAGGACGTATGTTTTAGTAACGTTTTATTATAAAAGTTGGATAAAATACATTGATTTTGATGATGAACATTTAACATTACAGAGCGCTCTTCAATTAAAGCGATATGACTGTGGGGATCTAGAACACAATGTAATGGACATTGTGTTCTAGATCCCCACAGTGTATAACATAGATCCACAAAACACTACTCTGCGTTTTTCACTGACACTTATGACGTTAAGTTTCATAATCCATCTCCACGTATGTATTTTCCCTGATAGCAAAGAATAGATACTATTACTACGTAAAGAAGCGACACTCACCTCCCCCCGCCAAATTTTTTTCCTCCCCGCCAAGTGGTGTACGAGTTGGCTACATGCACAGGGTTGGCAGTTGGCAGTTGGCAGTAATCAATAGCGCGTATATAATAATTTTTAATTTTAAGATATAACATTACATTATAAATTGGGTTTTATCGTTCGGTGTATGAATGATATTACCAATCAGTTATTCCAACAAAAATCTGAAGTTTTTTTAGATTCTAAATGGGTCCTAAATGTATTCACAGCCCTAAATGTATTCAAATAGGTCCTAAGTGTATTCATTTTCCACAAATTAATTTTTTCAAAACTAAAAATAACATTACGTAGCTAATAATTATAATTTATGGACCCTGTCGGATATTGCAAAAAGCGCCATCTAGTCGATTTAACACGTACCACTTGCTGCAAAGTGAGTTTCGAAGCAACCCTACGTAGTTTACACACACTATGATGAGTATACGCACGTTACGTGTTCAATGTAGTAGTAGTAGGTAATTACTGGACGACAATTGTACCGAGTGTCATGGGCCTGCTGATAGTCTACCCATGTTGTAGGTAACCCACATCCAGCGCCAGTGCG
Organism: Hemithea aestivaria; assembly: GCA_947507615.1. Classification (NCBI taxonomy): domain Eukaryota; kingdom Metazoa; phylum Arthropoda; class Insecta; order Lepidoptera; family Geometridae; genus Hemithea; species Hemithea aestivaria. Next base: position 8,614,402 of record OX382325.1, on the reverse strand, counting down.
GCAGACAGCCGCTGCCACACAGCAGCAAGACCCAGCCACGGCGCCCGCGCCTGATGAGAGAACAGAGTTTCGCATGCACGGCATGAAGGGACCGCACAGCTACCAGTTTGGTTTCGATACTGGCAAAGGGTAAGGAGAATGGGACCAGCACCTGCCGGTTATTGCTGTGTAAGAGAATGAATGATATGATCGAAGCAGTATGAAAGTAAAGACGTAACTTAACAGAAAACTCCCACAGCCTAACGTAGAAAAAAATACTAACGACTTAATCTGTCTACTGATATAGTAGATTCGTTTGTGTTGCCAGTTGCCACTCTCCATCAGCTGAGTCTGTATCTAAACGCGCGTACAATAAAAGATAGAAGACCAAGAAGAAAATCTTCGCGAGAATGAGTTTCCACGAGCGAATCTCGTCGACAAATACCACAGTTTTGTGATGCTAACTCGAACCTGCCCTACTCTAAACCAGATACCTAGCTGGATGCATTCTAATTATCTCAACAATTTTGCACTTGCTTTGCATTGCAGGAAAAACAGGCAGTTCCGATTCGAAGAACGCGACAACGACGGCCAAGTCCGCGGACATTACGGCTACATGGACAAACACGGGAAGCTGCGAGTTGTGAACTACAGCGCTGACCCTAAGAATGGGTTCCATGCTGAAGCACCCGTAGATAAAGAGTGATCGGATGATGAAAAATTATGTGTAAAAAGACCTTATAGAACTTAGGTTCTTCTAAACCAAAAAAAACTTACAAAGAATCTAAAGTAGAAGATTTTTAGCTTCTTATTACAAGACACGTTAATAAAAAGTGTGTCTACATAATAATTATAGTCTAAAATAAATTAACGAATTATATTCTTACATGCAAGCCAATTGACTCAAATATGTATGCGGTTCCTGCTTAACACAAAACAATTGATCCTAGAATGGACATTATTTTAGCACAGCAAATTCTATGGATTCATACTTTTTAAAATTTGGTTAAGGGGCGCCGTCCAGAAAATTACTTATATTGTTGGCATTGTTAGGAACGATATATTGCGTTGAGTATTCGTATTACGTTTTTACAATTTGCACCAAAAACTAGCGAAATTTCAGCTGACAAATTTAATTAGTTTAATAATAATTTTGCTTAAATTTCACGCAAATGCTCCATATATGAGACATAAAATATTATTATAATATAACAGTTAAAAATGTACTATATTATAGCTTGTTATTAATTTAGGTTGTTATTGTTACCGTAAGTGTCATATAAATTTTAAGCCTAGGTACTTTAAATTATTACACTCTAAGTAAATAAAAATACATAAACAAATATTTTCTATTATTTTATTACATCATATTTATACATAATACATATAATATAGTTTCTTATAACAATAACGCTTAAATATAAATGTATAAAAATATTTTCCTTGGTACACTACTAATAAAATTATTGGAAGTTTTGAAAGTAGTAAAGGCACATAATTTTAAGTATTATATTATAATATCTAGTAAAGTAATATTTCTTATTTGTTATTAATATTAAAAATATATAACAATAAATTTTAGAAATTTTAAGGCACTATCTCAAATAACTGGATTTTCTTTGGCACTTAAGAAACAGACTAAGAACATATGTTATTTATTTAAAATTAGAATTTAAAATAATGAAATCTTAGAAAAAACCCCTAAAATTTAAATACCAAATTTTTTTTTTATTTTAATTATTTTTAGTTTTAAGGAAATCATAAGAATGCAGAAAGCAAAAGGGTTAACTAAAAGTAATTTACTTATAGCGAAACAAGTTATATTATGATAAAACATCCAGCTTTAGTCATTAGGGCGACTTGCAAATCCTTTAGAACTCATTTCTGGATGATGAACTAGAATTCCAATTTGTAGTCTTTGAGACCGCGCACTTAACATGAATATTTTTTTGTACTTATAAATAGGTACTTTTACATATTTATTTATTTATTTACCATGTCCTCGTCTGCATTATTCTCATAATAACTATAGCAAAAGTGTAATAAAACAATTTCATTCATATAACGCCTTAATTAAAGTGTCGAGCAAGCTTGAAGCCCCGATGCGGAACAATTTAGGGCTGAGCCATTCGGGGCCAAGCTCTGTGTGGACCAGCATGAGCCAATGTACTGCGTCTTGCGCTGTTTTAATACCCCCCGCTGGTTTTAGACCAACCTAGAGAAAAAGTCATAATGAGCTTGAGTAACATATCGATTTATCCATAGGTTCTGAAAAATCACTACTGAAGAAGTGAAATTTAAATATTTAACGTTTTAGTTTTTTATACTTGCATACATTTTGTCCAAAGTTTTTTAACATTTGAGTAAAACATATTATGTATTCTAAAGTCGAAAAAGTTAGGGCAGAATGTATGCAAGTAATACCTTAAATTACTCTTCTTTAAAGTAGTGATTTTTTTCAGATGGGACTTTGTAAATAGGTTGGTTTAAAATACTCATAGTTACATAATAGTAGACTTGGTATACCTAGTTATAAATGTTAGGTAAGCAGTAAGTAGGTACCAAAGAATACGTTTTCCCAATCTAATTGTTAAACTGAGGGTATTAGCCAATTAGCACTGCATCTGACTATAAGACGACAAAAATGAAATTATGTTGTGATAGATTATAGCCATAGAACAGTTTAAGATAGGCGCTTCTGAACTTTGTCGCATAACCCCAACCGTATTTTATATGACAAAATAACAAACATACATATGAGTACATACATACAAACTTTTAAAATTTTGTATTTTTGGAAGTCTTAAAGGATTGTCCTATTATATTATAAATATTTAGCAGTCACAACCAATATTACATATAAAACCTTCATTTTTGAAGTCGGTAAATAAGCAAAATGTACCTTAATTCCAGTCATATTGTAAAACTTCCTGATAGCTCGACACATGACCAGTCCCACCGGTAGAGTTGCGTTGACTGCCTCTTTGCCAGTGGACGTCTTGATGAAGTCAGCTCCAGCCAACATTGACACCATCGATGCTCTGTATACCTGTTGATAGAACCATTTTAATATAAAGAATAAACTTAGTATAAGGCCTAGACTCCACGTAAGCAGTGAAGTGCAAAGAAAACACACATTGCCGTTATCTGTGTTTCCTGATTCCCGAACAATATAATTTGGGAATCTTCAAGGTACGAGTGAAAAGGTTCCTTTCAAGGCATCTTATATTATATGATTCATTGTTGAATTATCTGCACTTTCCATTAGGTAGCATGTAGTCAAATGTATGCTTATTTAGTATAAAAAAATCTGAAGAATCAAAGAAATCCTACTAATGTAATAAATTTCAAAGTTAGTATGGATGGAGGTTTGATACTCTTTAACAAATCTGACCAATTGGACTCAAAATAAGCAGGTTTTGACAGTGTAAGTAAGGTAACTTGTTCTGTTGAGAGTATAAACCCCAATTAATAATCAAAACTTGAATTTATCCTTTTGTTAAAAAAAAAATAATTACCTACTTAGATGCTTACGTTTTCATAAGTGCCCAATTCACCAACACCCAGAATCACTTTCAAATGTGCGCCGCCACACGCTTTTTTCATAAGTTTCACTTCATTGAAAACTTCATTCCATTTGCCGGTAAGAACTAAACTACGGTCCAAGACCACATCTATTTCTGAGGCTCCACTACTAACAGCAAACTTTATTTCCTGTAGTCTTGATTCTAGTGGGAATAGACCTGAAGGGAAACCCGTAGCCACTGTAATTAAAATATATCATTAATACACAGTGTAAGGTATTCAAATAGTATGAAGTGCCACACAACACATAAATAGGTATTATCTTACTAATATTATAAATGTGAAAGTTTGCAAGAATGTATGGATGTCTGGATGTATGTTTGTTACTCTTTCACACCTATACGGGTGGACCGATTGAGCTGAAATTTGGTGTAGAAATGGCTTAGACCCTGGAATAGCACATTGGCTACAGTACATCGTGTAAAACCAATGTGCGCAGCTAGTAATAAATAAAATAGTCCACCACATAAATGTGATTTGTACCTAAAATTGTAGGATTTGAGTCTCATTTGCCAAAAAAATATGAAAATTGCTATTACAAGGTTTCATACCTCTAAAGGAAAAAAACAAAACCTTTATAGGACCATTCGTTTGTATGTCTGTCTGTCAAGACTCTTTTACTTGAGAAAAGTTATAGAGTTGAATATTTCTATATAAAATGCAATATTTTTAATGAATTGAACTTACCCGAAGCAATATTGATTTCCTTCAACAAGCCCATTCTCTTGATGGCCTCATAAGCATCTGGCACTCTATTTGGGTACACACAAACTGCTGCAGTTCTAAATTTAAATTCAAAGGCCTCCACCACATCTATAGGCAGGGGATTTGCTGCCTGTATTGTACATACAATTTTAATATTATGTATTAGTATATTTAACATATAGGTTGGCTGCCGTTGGCTACCCATCCTATAATTGTGATTAGATGCTGACAGTGTTAGTAAAGTAAGCTGTTTTTTTGGAGTATAGTATATTATATACCCCAAATATTTTATTTAAGAAATATTCATCATTGTTTTACTTAAACATAGATGTACATCTAGACATGCCTCATACTGCCACTAAGAACTTATCTTTGGACATCTTCGTGACTAGAAACTAGCTAAACTTTATTTAAAAATCCTAACATTTTGCTACCTACTACCAAACTACTAGTAAAATAGTATTTATAATACATAGTACCTACTATGTATTATAAATGCTATTTTACTCAATTAGGCCAAATAGATTACCTAAATATTATTACCTATAACAATACCTATATTTTAAGATTATTGCTCCATTTCAAAAGTACCTCTAAGAGAAGGACTGACACAAAACAACTTTTATAAAGGAAAAATAAAATGCTTACTGTATAACATAATCTAAAAACATTTGATTTTGTGTCATCGCCAGCTAGAGTAGTCAAGTCAATAACAGTCACAGCTTTCAAATACCAATAATCAGGTTCCTTAGCACTGTTAGCAGCAAGAATGGTCTTCACTTGTGCTTCCACCGCGTTTTTATTGACATGTACATTTTTGAGTATTGATGGATCTGTAACAAACATTTAATGACAGATTTTAATAAATTTGTTTAACATACAATGAGGTCCACAAAGGTTGTGTGTAGCTCCTTGATAAAATACAGCTTCTGCAGCAACAAGATGTCAAGTTTTGGTACAATGGCAGTATGGCAAGCTCACTTACAGGGCAAGCAGGGTGTGCGGGCTCTAACTCACTATTACTGTCACCCGATAAATTCTCAAAAGTAGAATGTATGGGATGACAGTTCTAGTCTTGACATTTCTGTGGGGTACTGCTAATTCCCACACACTGTGCTACAAGTTACAAGGGTTACAACAAGCTGTCGGCTTTGTGTTGTCAATGTAGAGAGTATGACATAGCTCTGAGACTCAACATATCTGTGAGCATTATTTTGGTGGCAGTTTGAAGCAGTTTTGCATGAGCCACAAATTTTCCATTTGAAGTAGGAACAAGAAAAAGCGCATATTTTTTGAGTTTAGAATCTTAGCTGAGAATATTATCAGAGATATACTACGAATAAATAATAAGTCGAGATATATAAATAAATAAATATTTAAATGTTCATTTATACTTACGAAAAGTGTCTTGAATAACATTAACCATGATAGTAAAAGTTGCTTCACTTCTTTTTAATTAATATGAAGTTAATAGATCAGCCAAAGTAAAATAAACACAATCGCCAGATAATTTTTTGTACAGACCGGATAAACTTATAGAAGTTCAAGGTCTAACTTCACTTGGTGTTTGAGATAACGTTAAAATCTATAAACATACAAAATAACGACGATAGTATTTTAATAATTTAACAGATATAAATTTTATCATTTTATAACTTCTTAATCTTATGCTTTTAACACATAACACAGTAACAACAAAGTTTATTTAAAGTAAACCAAAGTTATTCCCTCGGTCAGTGTTTAGACTCTATCTTATTAATTACTTAATTATATAATTAACGAACCGTATGTAACCGTAACTTTATAATTTCTTATCGCATGTAAATTAAATTATAAAAGAATAAAACAAAGGATAAATATTTATTTAAAATAAACATTCGAAATTATAAAAAATATTATATTGCGTTATCAGTAATCAGTTGTCAAAGATAAGAACTGTCAAAAACGTCAGTGTCAATAATATTTTTTTATTTGAGAATAGTGCCACACGCTTCATACATATTCAAGTAATCAGTTATTCTTTACCGTGTAAAGCTCTCTATCCACGGCGACATTGGCTCAATCAATGGCAACCCCAAGCCAAGCCATTAAATTAAAAAGTGAAGTGATTAATTATATAATTATATTATATTATTACATATTATAATATAATAATATCATGTACACTCTTTTGCAAAAAAAAACGGGCACCTAAGGAAACTTACTTTCTAAGGTAGATTTGTGTTAGTTTAAAAATATTTAATTGTTTGACACACTTTGTATAGTACTTATACATACATATAATATTAAAATAATCTTTTATTTGTTTTCAAAAAATAGTTCGCAATTTTGGGGGCCAAAAAGATTGTAATATAGGTACCGGCTGGGCATTTATATAAACTTACCTACCTATTACTTTAATTTGAAGATTATAATAATAATATTGTCAATTTTATTTGCAGATTACAATTAAACAACAGTTTATAATGTTATAAGTTATTAGATAAACAAAATACAGTAAGTAAAAAATAATTAATTACTATTTTTAGCGAATGTGCCACATTGTACCAACTTATCTCTACTATATAGACTATATACCTAACAATGTTAAGTAGAAAACCTTACGAAAACATAATTACCCGTCTATGTGTTGTTTTGTTTATGTTATCTGGTGAATAGAACAACGCTAATCAAATAATAAATCTCAGTAGGTAGGTACCTACGTCGGTACCAACCCCGTACAATTTATTGCGATTTGAGATTTGTTGCGTTTGTAGAGAGCATAGCCCCTACTACGAAACATAAGTAGGTAGGTAATAAAACAAGTGAAATTAAAAAAAAAGTTTATTTTATTAACCATCCAGCACCACAAAGTACTCGTCAAGACTTAAGACTCAAGACGATCAAATGAGCTCAATCTCGATGGGGTTGCGTCGTTAAATTACAAAGTTTTATGGCTACCTTCCAGCTCCATCATCAGATCAGCTCGATGTCATGATAATATTGCATTGTCATTCGATTTATTGCATTGTCATTAATTTACAGGCATGCAAATTTTCAGCTTAATACTACCTACATAAGCTGTACCTACATAAGTAACCTTATTTCTTTTTTTTATTATTAAGTATGATTTTATATCTGGGCACAGATAAAAGAATACTAGTAATCTAAGGTATTTTTCTGGGTATTTTTTTTTATGTTAGAGACAGACAAACAAGCAAACGGCCCGCCTGATGGAGAGCGGTTACCGTTGCGTCGCCTATTATGGACGTCTGCAACACCAGTGGCATTAGAGACGCGTTGTCGGTCCATTAACACCTTCTTTATCCTCCTCTTGAAGAGCCCCATATTGAAGGAAGTGGGAATTACGTCGCTTGGAAGGCTATTCCACAACCTGCAAGTGTGGGGGTATTCTTTAGGTACCTACCAGATTGTAACATTAGAGGTAAGTAAGTACCTACTCACTTTGTGTTACCAAGTACCTACCTATGGCGTTTATGGAAATACCAGTGAAAATCACGTGTTTTCATTAGATAGATATTATTTATCTACCTACTTACCATTAAATTAAGACTTATTCAAGGTGTAAATGATATTGGAAAAACACAATAGGAATAGGATACTTTCAGCTGGTAAATCCGCACAGCGAGGGCTATCCGTAAGATTAGCTCTATGTAGTTTAATTTTTCTGTGTGGTACCTTTCAATAAAGAGTTATTTATCTTTTCTATATCTTAGTATCAGGATATTTAATTCCTGGAAATTTTGAATATTTTTTTTTTGAATAAAAGGTGTTAAGGCGTAAAGTTTTTTTGGTTAAGACCAATGGTAACTTTAAGCCAGGCGCGAGGTGGCTACAAACATTTTCAAGGAACCATTACTGTAGTATAGTCTCACAAAGAAAATATCGCCTTAGTTTTTGCTTTCAAAAGTTTAAAAGGAATTACAGTTGTTTCGCTGTTTCTGGGTGCGACTAAAACGGACACCCACTTCTTTTAGCTGAGTGTACCTAATGACCTAATGAACGAAGTTGCTGCACCGCTAAGGTATATTAACTGTAGTTTGGTGAAGTTTACAAAGCTAAAAGAAAGTGACAGATTCGTTATGTATGCAGTATGTACCTACTTAATACTCGTATTATAAACGTGAAAGTTTGTAAAAATGTATGGATGTATGATTGTTACTCTTTCACGCCTAAACGGGTGGACCGATTGAGCTGAAATCTGGTAAAGAGATAGCTAAGACCCTGAAATATAGCACATAGACTATATAGTAGAGTGAGTAAAGCCGCTGGGCGCAGCTAGTTGGCTATATTTTTGAACGCAATAAAATGGAGGTTATCATTTTAATATGTAACAGGTGTCTGCAAGTAATGATATTGGAACTGTCGTGGTATTTACAGATATTTTAGATAAAAAAGTAGGTAGATACTTATACGAAATAAAATTTCAAAAGTTTATTTGGTATGATGGCCTCGAATTTCTCAAAAACAATTGGTCGGATATTTACCATTTTGACTCTATAATATGGCCTTTGATTTTTCAATGACTGTTTTGGACGGGTACGTTTGCGCTCTTTTGGAGGATTCCAGTTTAGGGCTAGCCTTAATGCATAATAATTTTATGTGATTGTAGTCCTATCGAAGAGTGCCTATCCAAAATGTGATAACCTGACTGACCTCGGTCAGTGTTAGGCTAAAACAACTGCTTGCTTCAACAATACCTAAATTTAATTCTAAAGCTTTGTTTGTTTTATTAGTATTCTGGAACATCATAATTTTTATAGGCAGTCAAAGATTGCGACCTCACACAGTAAAGTAAGTAATCTTTGTCCACTGAGTCACTAAGATAAAGTAGTAAAAGAGGGAGGAATTTTCATGTTTCAGACGTGACTAATAAAAAGGGCTGTGCGGCTCTATAAATTGCTGGACTACGGTTTTTTTAGAGATTTATATTTCTATTATGTTACCTTTGTAACAAATGATATACCCGCCCCTGTTCAGTAAAGCGTAAGTTAGAGAAGGTCAGTGTATTTGCTAATCCCACTATTACTATTCCATTTTCTAGTTTATGTGCTTCAAAAGCATTATATATTTCATTTTCTAGTTCTATGTGCTTGAAAAGCATTTCCAGTAATAAAACTTTAGATGTGTCTTTTGAAAGAGCTTCTAAAGCGTTAACCCTAAAATAGTAATACAAAGGTACTTTTCAGTAAATGAAACTGCAGGATCCAAATATTTTTTCCTGTTCAAAAAATAATTTTCTCCGGTTCACAATATTTCGTCGAAATAAGTATTTTTATGTATGGTGACCGATTATTCGAACTGATTTCAATAATTCTTATTTAGTTTCGAAGGTTATAGGTACCTACTTCCTAGGTGATCCATTCAAATTTCATCAAAATCTTGGCGCTTGGACACTGTTTTGTTCAGTGGGTGGTTATTAGTAGCCACAACCGAAGCCTACCATCACAAGTGTCGTGAAGAGAGTTATGATATATTATGTACCTACTTATACATTAGAATCCTATTAATATTATAAACGTGAAAGTTTGTATGAATGGATGTCTAGATGTTTGTTACACTTTCACGCCTAAACGGGTGGACCGAGAACCGTGAACGGGTGGATTGAGCTGAAATTTGGTATAGAGATAGGTACATTGTACATAGCTTACTCTGGAATAACACATAGGCTACAGTACTCAGTACAGCGGGTAAAACCGCTGGGCGCAGCTAGTTTTGTTATAATTAGTACAGTAACTTGTTCAATGAGTTAAATTATATTCAAGCTAGTCATTATAAGTTACTAAGAGTACCTACTCTTCTTGGTTGTTTACCTAAACAACCAAGAAAATATGGCCTATGGCAATACCTGAAGTTTAATTCGTTAGGTAGCCATTTCGTTAAGTAATTAGATTAGGTGGATCTATATAGGTATTTCACTTAGTTATAGGTAGGTATTTTCGTTTCCAGTTGAGGTTAGGCACACCTTTGTATAATTAAATATTGAATAAGGAGGTACTCACCTATAGTAGGATGGATTATAATGGATACCCATTTAAATAAATAGGGGAACAAATAAATATGTACCTACACACAAATATGTATGTACCTATTTGCACAATTGTTAGAATTCATCCCGTTACTGTCTTGGAGAAGATTTTACAAAGAAGTAGAGTGAGTAAGTAGAGCTTTTCACCAGCATGTTAAAGAATATGGCAATGAAATTATTTTTAACTACTTTCTCATGGTGCAAATATAGTAGAAATTGAAAAGTTATAATATGTAGTTATGCGTCAGAGCTGTGATACATCACAGAAATAATCTGGCTTAATCTATGGGAGCAAGGACCTATAAATCTACGGGACAGAACCTGCTGAAAAATAAATGAAGCAAGTTAGAAGGTTTTTCACGAAAGAAGTCCTCTAGACGGGGCGCCACAATCGCAATTTTAGTAACAAAATATCTACAGATTTATGATTCTTCATAATTTCTCAATTTTAAAATAGCTACATACAGTAGGTACCTAATTATGGATTAAATTTAATTCAGTTAAATTCCACGGGACTTCTTTCGTGGAAAGCACTCTAGGTCATCCTAGTAGACAGGTACGCCTGACTCATGTAGTACCTGCCTAACTACCATCGTACGCCCAATTTTGTCACAACCATAAAACTACCTTTTTTACCTTTATTTAATTCTTTTCAAGTTTAGGCAATTTGCGCTGAGTTGGAATCATAATATATTGCCCTAAGTCACATTATTTATTATTATACTATAAAAATCTTGAAGTTGTAAAGTAAGGCTGCCTAGTATTTTAATGAGAGAACGGAAAGAACCCTACGAATCTGTAATATGGCTTATGACTTATGACTATAGTCACTCTCGACTATATCACATAGTATCGACTATATCACATAGTATCGACTATAGAATCGACTATATCACATAGTAATATGACTATAATAGCTTTAGTTGCACTACAGAAACAAAAAATAAGAAAAATAACCCTTTTACAGACAATTAAAACCATTATTCAACGATCTAACGAGTTGGTTGAAATCACTTGGAGCAAAATTATCAAGTAAGCGGGGACGGCTTTAATACCACTTCCGCTAATGGAATTCATTCACTTTTCAACAATTCACTGTCCACTCTCCTTCTGAGGGCTTTAGAGGACGTAATGTTTCAGTGTTGCCATTGTTACTGGGTTTCCCATTTTTGATGTAGGTAATAAAAAAATGTAGGTGTGCCTTTTGTTACCGAATGCTTTTTGTAAATTTTTGCCTGCGTAATTTATGACTCTGTGAATAAAAGTATAGTATTATGTAGAACCTATTCGTAAATGTTTAGGTGTAAAAAGGATCATTAGACGTGGCCAACAGTATACTAGCGTATCTTTTCTTGTAGAACCTCAAAGTAAAACGTTCTCTGATTTTTCTGATCCTTGTTTTACTTAATATACGCATACTTAGACACTACCACTTCATTGCTGTTATACTGTCATTTTATTTAGAGCGACATTATATTATCCAAACAATCCAGTATCAGCGGATGTAACAAGTGAAATTAAAAAATAATATATTCAGACTTCAAGCAGGCCTGAAAGCTAGCACCTCAGTCTTTCCTATAGGTATAGTATTCATATTTTAAAAACCAGTAATCTGATTTTAATAGAACTTACACTGTAGCCTAACCCGAATGAAGCCGATAAGGAAACAAAACTGTTTCGTTCGTTTCGGCAAAATACTAGGACAAACATACATACAAACATAGGTTTCTGAAATGTTGCATAAAGCCTTAAAAGATTAAAAAGAAAAAGAGAGAGATTTGAGTAAATTTCTTGCAGTTCCAGACCTATGTATATTGAAGTCGGTTTAAATAAGCAAGTTTTGCCTTACCATCAATCAAGTCTATGTTTAAATATTATATTTTGTTCAATATTTTCGATATGGTTGGTAAAAATGTTGGGGTATTTAAGATCTTCATCCTGGCCACTCTGGTTGTTTCTGACACTTAATCAGTGCCGAGACTGAAAGTAACGCTTAAGATTATATCTACCTATAATGGATAGATTGAAGGACCTTTAAAATATATTGGTATTTATTTATTTAAAAGGATTTCCGAAGATTAGCCAATTGTTATAGAAAAAAACAATAAGTAATAAATATAAAAATTCAATCTGTGATGAGAATGAGTTTGAATGTTGGTAGGTAGGTACTCAATTAGGATTTTGTAAGAGCAAAGTGCATTAAAGCGTTAAATAACGCTGATTAGTAGGATCGGGTATTTGCGACAGTGTTTTCAATTAGTGAGAAGATCTTTCATGTGTATAACATCGACATCCTCCAATAGGTGAAAATAGGTGTCAATTTCTCAATCATAAATTGCATTTGACATTTTAGTTTTGTTAGAGAATTTTACACTTCGCGTGAACATAGACGCCAAGTGGAGCTGACCATGATAAACTTTCTTTTGAATTACTAGAAAAGCACATCTAAATTTGCATACTGTGAAATATCTAATAATCTAACTTTCTTTAATCTAAGGAAGTCATTGAAAAATGACACTCACGATAGTTTTGGGTTTAAATGTACTAAAAATCATTCAAACTCTATAAAAAGATTCATATTCTCATAGCAACGTCCAAATGAAGCTTATTAATTTTAAAGGTCAGTCCAGTGGAACCCGCAAATATTAAAGGAGACGGGTGCCCAGAAACCACCGAATGTTTTCACATACGTTTACAATTTCACACCCCGCTGGTTCTCTTAATTAACCGGTTCAGCGTATTTTAAATGAGAACATACATACAGTAGACCTACACAAACTGGGCAATTTTCAACTTGTCTTCAACATATTATTAGCCGTGTACTGACTTATGTACTGAATAGGCGGTACTATGCGAGTTTAATGAAAAAAAAGGATGATTTAATTTGAAGCTTCTATCTATCTAAAGTATTTATTGTGTTTGCTGTCTCAAAACATATCATATAACAAATTTTTAATCACACTTATCGTTTGATCCTAAATTAAACTGAGTTGAATCTTTAAAATAAAAGCCGAGTTTTTTTTAAAAAAATTATAACAAAACAGGATACACCTACGCGTAAATAAATAATAATTATTATAACTGGCATAAATAGATACTGCTACGAGCTACGATACTGCTACGATTATGAATATCGACGAAGTGAGCATAGCATAATATTATTATGTACGTACGGTAGTAAAATAATAAAATTTAGTAAACCATAAAAATATGCTTAATTTCTATTGGCGTTAATACCTATTAATAAATGAAAAAACTACTTTGTCAAAAATTGTAGAAAACCTTTAAAAACGACGGAACTGTGATGAATGAAACAAAAAAATAACTATAAGATTCAAGAACCTCCTTCTTTTCAGAGTCCTTTGAAAATCATCGTGATTATTAATTTGTCGCATTACCTTAGATTGTCATAACATTCGGTAGAAATCACAAATTGAAATGAAACGTGGGTTATTTGCTAAAAATGCAGAACCATCCACCGTTGTTTGGTCTCAAGTCGAAAAGAATTTCTTAAATTAAAATTCTCGAATCTTTCTGCTGGTAAGTATAGCAGGGATTTTACCTTCATTCCGATGCTGAATTTTCTTAGATGATATTCTTAGATTTTCCATTTAAAAATATTAATACTACCTACATAAAATAGGTATATATACCCTATATTGCTTTGACTAGCATTCGATAAAACAATTTACGGATTTGACAATAAAAGTTATCCATATACTATATCGAGTAGTATCTATTAAAGAACACTATGGTTACATAGAGGTAAAAATAACAAAAAATACATTTTTAATTCATAAATTTAAAATAACAATCGCACTAAAGTCTTTTGGTAGGGCATGATTCATAATACGTCACTGGTTACAATAATTTGGCTCGAACAATTTAAAATTAGGTGTAATGTAGCGCGTCCCAACCCAGTAACATTGCTAGAGTTAAAATTACAATACGATTGTGTGGCCAACTTAGCTGAAATTACAGGTTGCCAAGATTCTTGCACGACCTCACAACAAAACAAAAAGCAACTGGCAAATTAAACCATACTTTAATAATTGACAATCGGTGCCATAGACTCTTTGTGTATATTTTGTTTTACTAAAATGTGCAATTCAAAAATGGTTCATCTCTAGATGTTTATTTTAATATATACCCTAGGTACATGTAAACTTTACAAACATAACCTTTAAGAATTCTTATTAAAGATAACAGCAAGAACTCCTTGCTGTTTACATTAACATTTTGGTTATGAGAATTAATAATTACTTTACAATAATTATGTTAATTACCTTTTACATTATTAATTTTGTAAGTTCCAATTAATTATCTTGTTCTGTAGCTTCACACGTCTTTACGAACCGTGTAAAACAAATTTGCAAAGCTTATAATAATAGTATAATTTGTATTACGACGGTAATCCCATAAATTTTCTCCATTAAATGCTGTCTCACTGCTTGATATGCTACGTTTGGCTGCCATATTTATTATGCTGATTAGTCGTATTTAAAATGCACACTTTGTTTCCTGGGCGTTACAAAATGTAAAATATTCTAGGCGTTAATAAATAGGTAATCTGCTAGTAAGTAGTCATTTTTTTTATGTGATGAAGTAGAAGACGAGCAAGACGCTCTCCTGATGTTAAGAGATAACGGCTGCCCATAATCAGTACAGTGTTACCTAGGATTTCACAATTATGTGAAATTCTAGGAGCACTGCACCAACGCTTCTTACTCAAGAGTCATGAGATGTTAAGACTCTTTAGCCCAGTAATTTCACTGGCTACAGTGCCCTCCTACCGGAGCACAGTGATATTTGCACATCACTGCTCAGGCGGTAGAATAACTGGCACTGTTGGGGTACCCACCTAGACGACCTCCTGCAAAGGAAGTCTACCCCCGGTAAGGCGTTTTCATACTAATTGCATCATCAACTCTTATCCTCCCCTTAAAAAGTCTCATGTAGTATCGCAGAGGGCATCGATGGAAAGGCCATTCCAAATTAATTTACCTAGGTTATAAGTAAAAATCGTCGAACGAATAAAACCTGTCGCTTAAAAACAATGTAATGGGGCATTGTCCATTAGTATACCTAGAGATTGTTTAACGAAATGAACCACTCGGTTTTCAATAAGAATCTGAGTGGCGAACGTGATTCAACATAAAGTGTTGTTTGCAGCTTCAGAAACATTTAGAACACCCGGACAGTTGTGGAGAACTATTTAATGTTGGGAGTTGCACGTGCGCTACTACTGCGGTCGAGGACACACTAAGTGCCTATACCTACTGTAGAGGTAATATATATAACGTCTATAATATAGACAATGTAATATTTGTGACTATAGTTACGCTCCGTTCTAAAAGATGAGAGATACCTAATAATGTTGCCGTTTGGAAACTTTGATAGACATAGCAGTTTAAATACATATTTAAGTTCGACTACCCTCAGACTCAGTTAAAATACGCGTATGAAATTGTTCGGTCTTTGGACTCATAATGAATACTACGTTTTGCCAAAGTGCGACCAGTGCGTGTCCATAACGCAGTTGAGTTGGAGGCACGTTGTCCTCGCTCCCAATTTCTCCAAACACCCTCTCCTTAGAGGTGTACCTAGTGATTCTGTGCCGTGCATTAATAGCGATATCTGCTGAATTCTACGGTGCTCTCGCCGTGCGCGTGTTATATTTATTACCCCTCCTATTCATGACGTGAAAGTATGTGATTCTTTGGAGGTTTATTCCAAAGGAGTGCAGTGGTTGGCCAACCTGTAGGACTGCCGTGCTGGACTGCGTCTGATGCTGCTCAACGCGGCGTGGATTTAAAGGTTAGTGGTGCCTTTAATTCTATTCTACCGGAGTGTTTTGACCAGCGTGTTCCTGATATTAAATGGGGCAGTATTTTTTATTAACTTTTACGCACTTTTTTTTTACAAAATAGCTAGCCAATTAAGTAGGTACATATGTTTTGAAGTGAAGTCATGCTGGCCAAACACATGCATAAAAAATCTATTCTGTAATACATGATACTACCAAGTTAATGTAATATTAATATGTAGGTGGTTCGTATATTTTTTATTACAAATTTTATACGAGTGAACAATATTTTAGAGCTTAATTTAACAACTTAAGTGCTTTTACACACTGCGCGTATTGTATGAGTAGAGAAGGCATCAAAGTGTCTTTTTTACTTATCTTACTCGTATATATCTTATTTAAAATAACTCCGCAATACCGTCTTTAATTGTTTGTTTACAAAATATTCAATCATTAAATTCGAAAACCAGAAAATTAGAAGTATTGTTAAAACAAGAATTATCATGTGACGTCCTAGCACTTACGGAACATTGGTTAAATGCAAATGCATTGCAATGTATACATTTAGAAGGTTACGTGTTAGGATCACATTTTAGCCGATCTACTGCGTTACATGGTGGTAGTTGTATTTATATAAAATCTAACTTGAAGGCCTTGCAAGTAGACGAATTGTGTGCGTTAAGCTCAGAGAAATGCTGTGAAATATCTGCAATCCAATTAATGGAATGCAAAATAGTAATTATTTGTATATATAGAAGTAACTTGACTAAACTAAATGAATTCTTACCTATATTTGACCAATTACTTACTAAAGTAAATTTACTAAATTTGGACTGCATTATAGTTGGTGACATAAATGTGAATAGTCTGGTCCCTAGCTTGGAGCTCAAAAATTTAGCTGACATACTGATATCACACGGTTTCACCAACGAAGTAGATTTCGTAACACGCAAAACAGATTCATCGAGTACTTCTATTGATCACTTTTACACAAATATTCAGACCGGTAGGATAACTACTTCCGCAGTACACACAAACGTGAGTGATCATTATGGAGTGCGTGGTGAGATAAATTGCGCTGTAAACGGATCGCATGATCAGGTTTGGATCGGGCGTAGGTATACAACCGCTGCAAAAGCTGCATTTAATAATGCGCTGGACAGTATTGACTGGCTTGAGTTGTACTCCCGCCACTATACAGCGGAAGAACTCTCAGCCTCTATTATTAATATTATAATAAATAAATTGGACATTTGTTTTCCCATTAAGAAATATATTGATAAACCTAAGAATAACTCTTGGGTAACCAATGACATACATAATTTAAAAAATTTAATATTTGACATGACTAATTTAAATTCTAATAATAATGACATTTTTATACAAAATAAAATTGATGAATTAATTATATATTATAATAAATTATTACAGATAAGACGAACAAAGTATTATACCAACATGATTTTGCAAAGTAATACTACTATTAAGACGATGTGGAAAATTGTGAATATTGAAACTGGCAAGAAAAATTGCCCCAAGTTGGACTTTACTGACATAATTGGTAAATCACAACAATTTGACAAAGCATCCAAAACTGAAATTGCGAATCAGTTAAACATGCAATTTATATCCGCAGCCAAACAGTGTGCTGCCCCTAAACCGAACATATATATGATTACCTTAAACTTAAATCAGACTTACCCATCTAATGACCGCTCAATGCGAATAGGCTTATTCACAGCACAGGAAATTTATAAAATAATCAATTGCAAGGTAGCCAATAAACCGACGAAAGACATATACGAAATCTCTGTAGAATTGCTTAGAAACGTGTCTGGGTCTATTGCTGAACCTCTTGCTATGCTGTTCAACTGCTGCATAAGGGAAGGCAATTATCCAAAGCCTCTTAAGGAGGTACGAATATGTCCATTATATAAAGGAAAAGGCAAAAAGGACGATCCGAACTCTTATCGCCCCATCGCTATAATTCCAGCAGTTGCGAAAATATTTGAGAACGGGTTGACTACTCGAATATCTAAGTTTCTCGCTGGAACTGAAACCCTCTCCGATCGACAATATGCCTATCGCGAAGGACGTTCGACAACTATGCTCGCGAGAGAGGTCATACGCAGAGTTTTAAAAGCTAGAGAGCAGAAGAAAGAAGTTGCCGTACTGCTGTGCGACTTATCCAAAGCATTTGATGTAGCGGATCATGACGCCTTAGCTTTAAAACTCGAGCATTATGGTATAACTGGACCGGCACTTCGCCTGGTCGTTAGCTTCATGCGTGAACGGAGACAATATGTGTGCGGAGACCAGGGAAAAGTGAAATCCGTAGGACTGTCAAGCACGGTTGGAGTCCCGCAAGGATCTTCACTGTCTAACCTGGCCTTCTCTCTTCTATTGAACGATTTACCTGGCGTCATCTCAGAAGGTGAGGTGTTCATGTACGCAGATGATGTAGCAGCTGTCGTCTCTGCTTCTGACCTGGATGAGCTGGAGCAGCGACTTAACGCCGCCGCAACAGAACTCCTCGCCTGGTTCAGTAATAACGGTCTGAAATTAAATCTCACGAAAACTCAATACATTGTGCTCAACCTCTCAGGCCGCACCCGGCGGCAGCTCGTGGTGAACATCGAGGGAGCATCTGTGGAACAGGTACAGTGTGCCCCTTTCTTAGGTTTTCGCGTTGACTCCACCCTAACATGGGAGTCGCATATAGACCACTTGTGTGGCAAATTGGGGAGTGCCTGTTTCGCACTGAGTAGAGTGGCCTCAACACTTCCGAGGCGTGAGGTTATCGCGTGCTACTTCGCGAGCGTGCAGTCACTCCTGCAGTACGGAGTGGAGCTGTGGGGGCGCGCCGCCGACTGGCAGCGCGTGTTCCGCATGCAGAAGCGCGCCGTGCGAGTGATTGCACGAATCGAGCCAACTGACTCCGCGAGGCCTCACTTCTCGGAACTTGGCATACTGACCCTGCCGTGTCTCCTCATCCTCCAGGTAGCTATGTATACTCGAGAAAACCTGGAGTTATACAAGCGACGAGGAGACAAGGGACACATGCGTACAAGGTACGCACACAAATTGTCTACCGTTTCTCGAAAATTGGCTAAAACGGCCAATACGATCCATGTGATGGGGCCGGACGTTTACAATAGGCTACCTGATGATGTCACAAATGCACCAAACGTAAATAGTTTTAAAAATAAAACCAAAAAATGGCTACTTGCAAGGTCTTTCTACTCCTATAAGGAATTTCTAGATTATAAACAGCAGTAGTTGCCTTAATGTTTTATAAATTATTATAATTTATTATTTTTATATGACCTGTAATGAAATTTACCAATAAAGTTATGTCTATGTCTATGTCTATATAATAATTAATATATTTATTAACGGATGATAGCGGCAATAATCGCACACCCAAAGGAGACCTATGCCCAGCTGTGGGCAATTGGTAATGTGATAACCGTAACTATATCGGTATGATGTACCTATCTATATAATGTATAATATTATTTGTCGGATTGACGTCTATTACGAAACCAATATATTATAGAGGTACATTATGTACAATATATTATAGTAGGTGCCAAACCAATTTTCATGTATTTTTTGGCAACGAGATTAAAAATAAATTTTGTCGTCTTGTGTAAAACATATTATTCCGTCAGGTCGCATTTTCTATTTTATCACATTTTTATGAGCTTTTATTCCGACACGGTGTACGTACAGTTATTGCGTTAAAATAAGATTAAACCCAAAATGAAACCAATTCATGTTTGCAAAAGCTTGGGGTAAATTGCTTTGCAAGTATTATAGTACGAGTGTACCAATATAAAATCTGCGTAGGTAGATATCTTCCAAATTTGGAGTTCATGTACCTACTGCCTTTGATATAAATACAAGTATATATTTATATCAAAGGCAGTAGGTAGCTATAGTACCTAGTCAGGTCATAAATTCTGTCACATGTTTAATATAAAATTATTGGAACAAGTTTATTTATTATGTAACCATTTATATACCAAAATGAACTTAACAAAACATAGATTCTTATGACAATAAAGTTTATTCAAAATGACCTCCGTGATTTTGAATACAGGCCTTCAATCTGCGCGGCCAGTCGTCTATCGCAGCACGAACGAGGTCCATGTCAATATCGGCTGCTGCCTTAATCAAGGATGTCTTGAGTGACTCCAAATTGGGATGAGGCTTTGAGCACGCCTTTTCCTCCAAGTGTTGCCATATCTTGTAATCTAACGGACTCAAATCTGGACTGGAGGAGGGCCAGTCTTCGTGCCGGATGAAGTCGATTTCACGCGCCGCCAGCCAGTCTTGTGTGCTCTTCGCTCTATGAGCTGGCGCCGAATCTTGTTGGAATACCCAGTGCCTGTTATTGAACATGGTATGAGAAACAGGTTCTACAAGGTTCGTCAGGACTGTATTTTGATACACAACTGCATTCGTTTTTACACCTTTCTCACAAAAATGTACCTCTGTTAAGCCCCAATAAGAAACTCCCAACCATACCATGAGCGAGGATGGAAAATGACCTCGTTGGACACGCGGAATACGGTTGCTCGCTTCTTCACTACTGTGTGCGTACACCTTATCATTTTGTTTGTTGTAGCTCTCTTCTACGGTAAAAAATTTTTCATCCGAAAAAAGAATTTCTCGATATTTTTTTCTCGCGTACCGCTTCAACAAAGCGCGGCATCTCTTCAGTCTCAGGTCCATTAGACGAGCATTTAAACGATGTCCTGTTTTTCTTCGATATGCCCGAAGCCCTAAGTCTTCATTTAACACCCTTTTCACCGTGGTTCTGCTTAACCCCATCTGAAGGGTTTCTGTTTACGTTTGGGATTTCTTTGAATTCGCGCCTTCACAGCTTTTATCACTGCTGGAGTCCTAACAGACCGAGGGCGACCACTTCTTGACCTGTCATCTACACTAGAGTCTTCATTGTATCGTTTGATGGTACGATAAACGAATCTTTTGGTTATATTCAAATTTTTCAGTATGTCAAAAATTTGAATTGGCGCGTAACCGCAACGATGCAACGCAATAACTGCAACACGGTCTTCTTTAAGCGTCCACTCCATATTTAAAAATGAGTAAAATTCTAAAAAGTATACATTTTTATTTTCATGATCAATTCGAAATTCGAATTCAATAAACTTTTTTGTGGCCAGCATTCTAAAAGAAAAGTTTTTACTGTGTGACAATACTTATGACCTGACTAGGTAGATTCTTGTAACGAAATAGGTCCTATCATAATGGCACGTTGACGGCCTATGCCAGTAAAATAGAATGGAATGGAATGGAATAGAAGTACCCTTATTGTGGACCAACATATTTACAAAACACTTATAAAAATAAACACAAACTAATACATAATTTATATAATTAACTTAAAATTAGAGACAAAAGTTTGGTCTACAATGGGCGGCCTTATCGCTTTAAGCGATCTCTTCCAGGCAACCGCATTTTGAAAGAATATAATATGCAAGGAAGAGTAGGGTAGTAGATATATTATAACGGCTTTTTGAAAGTTTTACACTACTTATTGATATAATAAGTTTTTAGGAAAGTGTACATAAACTCAATACTTAGATATATTGTGACGTGTCTCGTTGAGAAAGTCTTAATAGAGTTCGGACTAGTAGGACACTATGAAAGAAATGGTTCTCTCGATCTAAGTCAATGACTCGAGATGTGTTCGACTTGCTAATAGGATCCCAATTCGCTACCCGATCGACTTTACTAACTACTCGAACACTAGATAACTATGTTGTAAATACATTGCAATTAAGCTCAAATTTCACACATAATATAAGGAGAAATGTAATTTAAACGACCGAAATTCCGTTTCGTTGATGAGTCCTGAGTCCTGGGATCTACAGCTCTGCGCTGCTCCGCTTCTTGTCTTATTTAGCCGCTGCAATCCACATCCTTACATACGAGAGAAACTACTTTTTTAGTTACATCATGTAACATATAATATAACAATACATCAATTGTTATTTGAATCCCTATCTTTGTTGCTTTTTCGCCACTATAAATAGGTACTAAACTACTGATCTAAAATGTTGTAGAGTCCTTTTCACGAAAGGGTCCCGCGGAATTTAGCGGAACTAAATTTAATTTCGATTATTACTGGACTTCATATCCTAAATATTTTTTATTTGTTGGATAAAATAATACCCATTTAATTGAGCAATTAAATATGATAAATTATGAGGAGTTAAAATGTTATACATATTTTAACTTTTAAAATATGCGATAGTGGCGCCCCGCAAATAGGACTACTTTCGTGAAAAGCACTCTAGCATGTAGTTATTTTATGTTTTTGCGAGTACTTACAATGCCACGTCATTTTAAATACACGCGTTCTAACTTATCTACGCAAAATGCACTTTAATTTATTTCACGTGTCTTTGATAAAAATAATATAATTAATAATTATAATAGGCTTATCTTACTGCAGCGTAGGCCAAAGGTTTTTTGCATGGATATTTTTATATCTAGGTATACCTATAGATACAAGTCGTTGATCGATCTGTGTCGATGTAAGTTTTTAATTTTTGTTCCAAAATGTTTTTCTATTCCTTTTTAACCCCCGACGCAAAAACGACGGGGTGTTATAAGTTTGACGTGTCTGTCTGTCTGTCTGAGTGTGTGTCTGTCTGTGGATATGTAGGAGGCAGTCGTCAGGTCATGTTGCAGGCCTTGTAGGAATCTCGGCGACCTGAAACTGCAACATATAGGTTGGCCACACGACCTATGATTTGTGTTTTGACTCTGACAGTGTAAGTAGGGTAACCTGTTCTGTTGGAGTATAAACCCCAATTATTATTATCGTAGCTCCCAAACGGATGAACGGATTTTGATTTAGTTTTTTTTGTTTGAAAGCAAAGTTAGTCGAGAGTGTTCTTAGCTATGTTTGGTGGAAATCGGTCCAAGATGGCCGCCGCTACAAAATGGCGGATTACTTTTTTCTTCCACGACCCCCTTAATATGGGTATCAAATGAAAGGGCTTATAATTTAATAATATAAATAAGTAAATATAAATAATAAAAATAAGTAATTATAAATAACTAATCAACTAAATCACAAATGAATTATAATTTAATTCACTTGTGATTTAGTTCATTAGTTATTTATATTTACTTTGAAAACACTTCACATATCTACATTTCAAATTAATTTAATCAAGAGAGGTAGGATACAAATAGATAGTAACTAAATAAATTAATAGTTTTGCTTTTACTTTACTTTGTCAGATATTTTCATCCGCTAAGCAGTAATGTGCAGTGTGCATTACTGTGTTCAGGGCTGAAGAGCAAAGTACCAAAGAAATTGCTGGGCATGATGAGATTCATCAGACAGGCGCAGTACACTGATGCGCAGAATAAAAAAAAAACTCAAAACACTTCATGGAACTGTGTTGAATGTGGGCAATCATGATGCACTAACATCTGACTTGCTCATCTTGTCATAAAAACAAATCATATTATATTATAATTGTAGCCCAGTCAATGAGTGCCCAAAAAGGGTATGTGGATCGAAAAACTAACTTAGTAACTTTGTTTGGACTAGTTAGGAGATAAACATACTAAAAGTCCCCACCCCTCCGAGGTGAGCCCGAGGGGGGGGAAGCCGAAGAAGGTCCCATTTTTAGGTTTTTTGCTTATATGTCAAAAACTGTGCGTTGTACGATATTTTGTTGTACTACATTATTAAACCTGATAAAATTTTCTACAACATTGGCCTTGACACTTTTTATCTATCTCTAATCGTTGTCTAGCTATGAGCTTCCAAACATAGTCTATTTTAAAGACGCTTAAATTAGTTTTCCATACAAAGCCGGTAAAAAAATCTTACAAATAAAATTTGACCAACTTCTTGTTGTCGTATCAGAATGAAACTTTGCAAATGTCTAGAAATCTGATGACAGTTTAATAATCTGGTACCACTGAGCTGATCTGATGATGGAGCCCGGAGGTGTCTAATGAAACTTCAATGGCCATTAGTAAACCCGTCGAGTTTGGGCACATTACATTCGAATTGATGAGACTTTTTCATAACACTTGCTGTCGAGGGTCTGATAATGGACCAGGAGTTGCCTACGTCTCATCAATCCGAATGTAATGAGCCTAAACTCGCCGGTTTTACTAATAGCCATTGAAGGGTTTCAGTAGACACCTCCTGGCTCCATCATCAGATCAGCTCAGTGGTACCAGATTATTAAACGGTCATCAGATATCTAGACATTCGCAAAGTTTCATTATGATACGACAACCAGAAGTTGGTCAAATTTTATTTGTAAGATTTTTTTGCCGGCTTTGTATGGAAAACTAATTTAAGCGTCTTTAAAATAGACTATGTTTGGAAGCTCATAGCTGGACAACGATTAGAGATAGATAAAAAGTGTCAAGGCCAATGTTGTAGAAAATTTTATCAGGTTTAATAATGTAGT
Organism: Hemithea aestivaria; assembly: GCA_947507615.1. NCBI lineage: Eukaryota > Metazoa > Arthropoda > Insecta > Lepidoptera > Geometridae > Hemithea > Hemithea aestivaria. Next base: position 8,589,816 of record OX382325.1, on the reverse strand, counting down.
ACAACAAAATATCGTACAACGCACAGTTTTTGACATATTAGCAAAAAACCTAAAAATGGGACCTTCTTCGGCCTCCCCCCCTCGGGCTCACCTCGAAGGGATGGGGACTTTTAGTATGTTTATCTACTAACTAGTCCAAACAAGGTTACTAAGTTAGTTTTTCTGCCTTAGACTTTTCGATCCACATTTCTTCTTTTACTGGACTATTGTATATCGGTAATTGACGTTACAGATGTAGATATTAAATAGGGCTTTATTTATTTTAAAACACATGTTTATATTTCTGTTTTTTTTTTTATTATTATTATTTTTCTGATTGTCTAGAAGAGGTCACTTTTAGTGATAAGACCGCCAATGGTTAAACTAATGTCGTGTTTTAGTTTTAATTTTTCTGTATGTTTGTAGTGTTTTAATAAAGAGTTTTCAATTCGCTCTCGGTTTTATGTAGGTACCAAAAGCAAGCTTGAAGTTAATAGGAGCCGTCTCTTTCATTAATTTAAAGGTCAGTTTATACAAGAAAGCTGTTAAGACAAGCAAAATTCTCATTTAAAATTTAATATTTAGATGTTTAAAGTTGCGCTAAGTAACTTGTTAGGCTACTTCCTCGTTATAAGACAAGGAGACGGTGTTGAAGTAAAGTTAAAAATTCAATCAGTTTGTAACGACTTGCATTCATTATTAATTTAGTCTGTAATAATGAACTTGACTTATAGTTTTTTCGTACACTTTTTTACATTATCATTATAACTCGTGACTCGTGGGTAATCGACTTTTATCAATCAGATAATATTATTTATTATACACATACATCTATGCAATCTATTTAAAGTTCAGTGGCATTTTAAATGCGTCATTAGTCTTGATTACAGAACGTAATTTCTTCGGTTTGTATCTTCCATTCTTTTCGATCACCTGTCACCTGATCAAACAGAATCCTACCTTATTTTTTAGGTAGGAATGTTTAAATCGTCAGGATTCGGCTGCCCAAGGATTTACAAATGGGTAGTTTTTAGACATGCTAGTTTTTGTACTACTTATATATTACTTATACTTGTTTTTATGGTTTCCTTTACGGTTAACTGTTTATGTACGTAACACATGTAAATAAAAACAATAATTATAATTGATTTGTATAAGGCCAGCTCAATTTGCGATACATGTGCACGAAGTGGAGCGTGAGGGTATGCATAGAATCAAAATATTTACTTAGGCCTTCATCTCTATAAATAAGTTTTATTAAGAGGTTATAAGGATTACCAATAAAACCTAAATTAACATTTTGTTAAATCAACAGCCCCATAACCAAAACTCGTTAAATTATTTAACTGGCACTTCGGATTCGTTATGAGTTCTGATGGAAAATTCTCCTTGTGCTAATAAAATTTATTTCTCGTTTTATCGTGATGTAGATAACAAGGTAACAATGGCAGTCATTGATAATAACTAAAGGTTTCTTTGCATTTCTAAAGTTTTGCTGACAAAAGAATTTATGGATTGAGTTTATAGGAATTATTTGTGAGTTCATATGCTTTCCAAAACGAATTTTCGGAAGAGTTCGATAGCTAAGATATATTCTTCTTCTTTTTGAGTCTAAAAGACTTTTTCTTAAGGATCTATAGCTGCTTGGAACAGCAGTAGGTGGAAAGACCAGCTGTGACAGTATAGTTGTGAGATTGGCCTCAATGTGATTCTGCATCGTACATATGACAGGGCAGCTAGGACATTGGAGAAGATGGTCCATCGATAAATAAGATTGAGGGTAGATGGATTGTTATCAACCACTATCATTTTAACAAATATGGGTAATCAATTAAACACTATTATCTAGCGGTCATATCGGTTATCAGGCTTTTAAATCTGCACATACGTAAATCATGCCGTAATGTATGTGATACCTTGAATATTTAATAACATGGAAGGTGGCAGGAAAATCACTGCTATGATAACATCTTATCATTTTAATACTAAGATAGGAATATAATTTGGTATTGTAAAATCGGAGGCGTGCTTATAAACGTGCGTATTTCTGGCGTAGTAATTTTTATCGCTTTTTTGTTTAGGGACACTGAGCCTGAATTAGACTAAAATACAGATTTTTGACAGCCCTAATGACACTGTTAGTAATTACGTGAGAAGCTATGTTCAACAAGTCTAAAACCTAATTTACTGCGGTTGCAATTACATGAACGGTGTTACTAATAGACCCGTTGGTAGGTTCAAAGAAGTTTCGTTACAGTTTGCCTTCTTTAAAGTGGTGTTTGTTTTATTTTGAAAGAAAAAAGGAAAATAAATTTATTGCCAAACAAAATTACTAAATTAAAAGAAAAAAAAATATATTTGGCAATAGGGATAGTTTCAGCGTGTTAACTCGCAGGGCACGATAAAAACTGAGTTTAGCACTCTGCACACACTGCAAACATCACTTCTGTCTATCCACAGAGCTGTTGTGTTATAATAAATCTAATGTCGGGAAAAACATTAATTTTTATGAATTGAAATAGAACGAAATAATAGTAATTCTATAGGCTATTTTGGTATTATAAATAGGGGTCATTTATAGTATAACTAGCTGCGCCCATGCGGTTTTACCCGCAGTAATTATGTAGCATATGTGTTATTCCAGGGTCTAATCGATTGAGCTGAAATTTTGTATAGAAATAGCCTATACAACATTTCAGCTCAATCGGTCTACCCGTTTAGGCGTGAAAGATTAAAACATCCAGACATCCATTCTTACAAACTTTCACCTTTATAATATTAGTAAGATTACAATTAAAACATTTATATATTGAACAAAATAAATAATTTATTTATTAAGATGTTCACATTAAATATATCTAACAATCTAATCAAACTAATCTACATCTATATAATACATTCTACATATTTCCTAATAATAATTGTTTTTATATTATGCACTTACAACGGCAACAATAAAATAACGACTAAACTTATTTTTATAGTTGGTTATTCAAACTATATCTTCTACCTACATAACTACGACTTATATAATTAATATAAAAGAACAGTTCTTAATCTTTCACTTTTCTATTAAAATTATTTCTATATATATGATACGTCAAATTTATCATACGAGTATTATTTTTTATATTTTGCAAATTGAAAACCTTACTAATGAATGTGTGGTCTACCACATATTATTAATTATTATATTTCCGGCTAGACTGATGTTTCTGAGTCGGAATAATTTGTAGGGTTTTCACTGGCAACGCAACAACTGATACTATCTTCATAAGACTATGGGTTTTTATTACTATCAAACAGCTTCAAATGCACTAGAATGTAAATAAATTAACAGCTCACTTCCTATTTCTTATTTTACAGCGACTTGACATTTTATTTACAGAGTCGTATTGACGATAACACGGTAATCGGAAGGATAGACTTATCATCAAAGTAGATATTTTTGATAGGACCGTAGGTAGGTATATAATTAGGTGTTATTGAGTATTAAAATTAAAAAATATGTTTTGCTTAGGTACATTAGCTACTTCAGATATTTGTTATAATAGATAAAAATAAAAACTTGCGGTAAAATATTACTATTACATTACAACTCAACTACAACTAAATTAGGTACAACTCTGAGTACATAATATATTACATAAGACCTAATATATACATAATATATACCAACTACATAAAATGGCTTTAAAATTAGATATTATGAGACTTTTGGTCATCATGCCTTTGGTAAAATCCTAGTCGCAGTTAGAGCCATTTCACGAGTTTTCGATCTGTTGATTTTACCTGATACCGTAGTCGGGAAGGAATCAACAAAGAAGATGCCACCAAAAAGTTGCTTGGTTGGAGGTAACGATTCTGAAAAATGATATCGATTACTAAAAAAGTACTATAAGGTAAGTAGTGTAGTTAGATACTAAGAGATATGGTAACAAAACTTTAACTAAATTGCTTTAGCTTGGTTTTCAAATAAAGGTTTTTTTTATTCTGGAGTGGTCGAAACCCCTTTGGGGTAAAATTGAGTAGTGATAGGTAGATTGATGGACGTCACTTCGAGCCATTCTAAAGGAGAATTATTGTTAACTTAGTACTAATAATAAGTGTAAAGATTATACATACGTTTCATGAGAGCAAAAATCTCTTCAGGGTCGACGTTGTTTCCATTCCGCTTCACAATGATTCCCACAGGAAGCTCCAAATAGTCAGGGTCCGGGATCGCGACCACGCATGCCTCCGCCACTCCAGGATGAGTCTTCATTATTGACTCCAGCTCTAATGGGGCCATCTGCACGACAAATTAAACACGGGTTTTTAAAACAGGAACAAAATGAATTACCTATTCAGATGATAAAAACATTAGTGTTGTTAAAGTATGGTATTGTATAAATACTATGGCGCCGCTGCAGCACTAACAGACGGCCAGCTAGACAGTTGCTATTAGCATTACGTGGACTATATACTTTCCGGCTGATTGCGGTTGTAATGTTAGACGTACGTTTTTATCCGCGTATAACACCGCGGCTGTCCGGCATTCAGCATGTTGTGTACGTAGCTAAATGTTTTCTGCAGCCCGATTTAGCAAGGTCGAGTCTATCTTTAAATTAAATGTTTATGTAAGTTTTGGCGGATGGCATTACGGAACCTTTGTCCCACTTGACCACAGTCATAATAGTCATAATATTTGTATAAGAGATTCCACTCACCCATGTTCCATTAGCTCTGATCACAAGCTTCTTCCTCTCTACAAAGTAGAAGAAATCACGCTTGTCCCTATAGAAGATGTCTCCAGTCATGAACCAGCCATCTTCATTAAAAATCTTTTTAGTTTCTTCGATGTTGTTGAGGTATCCCTGAGAACATAGTATATTTACGTGAATAGGTCGATAAAGTAGAAGACTTATGTAAACAATAAACTCTGTTTATTTAGCACTTTGACTGCAGAAAACACGAACGCTGTGTTTTTAAGGTCGTAACACGGATGTGAACTTTTATATCCTTTAAGTATCCAAGACTTTGATTTTCTTGTATCATGTATAATGTATAACACGGGTCAAAACAAATGGGTCTTCTCAGAAGACCTAAACATTAGTATCTCAAAACCCCTAGGTATACATAACACTGTATTCCAAGCAGAATGTATGGGTATACTACTAGCAGCCACAGCCATAGCCGACAGAAAGGTAAAACAACACTCTATAAGAATACTCTCTGACAGCATGGCAGTTCTACAAGCACTGGACAGCAATATTATGCAATCAGGGCTAATATACAACTGCTACCAAATACTTTCAAAGGTAAGCCAGCTAAACAATGTCACCCTACAGTGGATCAAAGGACATAAGGGCTCAAGAGGTAATGATGCGGCGGATGAACTGGCCAGAAGGGGCTCGGATGCTAAGGCAGTGGGCCCGGAACCCATAATCCCGATCCCCTTCAACCAGATTCGAAGCTTACTCAGGCAAAGAACCCGGAGCCAACACTCCAACTATTGGAGAGAACACAGTGAATGCCGGCAAGCGAGGGAAGCAATTCCCGAGATCAACCGTCGGCTCTCACAGGCGCTGCTTCGTATGAATAAACCCCAAATACGGATGATGACAGGTGCCATAACAGGACACGGTTCGTTCAATAAACATCTCTTTGTTCTAGGGATTACAGACAGTCCCCTATGCAGAGCATGCATGGAAGAGGAGGAAACAGCGGCTCATGTTATTCTTGAATGTACAGGAGTGGCATCATACAGGGCACAACACCTCGGATCTCCGGGGTCGCTCTCCGATGTCGTCGGTAACCCCAGAGGGCTGCTGAGATTCTTCGGAGAGCTTGGGTGGCTCGAGTGATACAGCACCCCCACCCGCACGCAAAATGGGCCAAGAGGCCTAGTTGCGGAAAATTGCCCGCGTATCAGAATCAGAATCAGAATGTATAACACCCATCGTACTATAGGTATAACATGTTGACGTGTCTTAATATGTCGATTAATTTCGATTAGTCTGTTGATTGGGTATCTTAAATTTCGTTCATAAAGATTCCAGGAGTGCGAGCGGTTGGTCTTATAAAATATATCTATTTAAAAAACTGGTAATTATTTACTTACCGTGAAGAAATCGTTTCCTTTGAGGCAAAGTTCTCCAGGTTTATTGGATTCGTTAACCGTTTTTCCATTTTCGTCGATTAGCTAAAATCAACATCATAAAATTAATAAATTATAAGTTAAAGATATAACTCTTTATTGATGCCCCATACAAAAGTGAATTAAATTATAAGACTTGGTAGAGTCGAACATATTTAAATTACAGAAAACATTACAGAACAAAAATATGTGAAACGACCGTTAGTTATTTAAGCAGTAGTCATTTAACCGCAGTTATATCGGTAGTTGAAACAACTTATAATGATACGGAATTGAAACGGCATAATATTGTTAATTTTATTCAATTTTGTAGATAAAATAATTAGTTTTAGTATGACCCAGCTATTCAAAACTTTGCCTGCTTCCTATTCATGTACTGGAAATTGCAACAATAGAAGACCGAGTCAGATGAACTCAAATTGACCGAAAGTCCATATTCACTTCAATAATTTTGCTCTGAGAACATCCGGTAAGGTAGATAAATGGGAAAGGCACTAAGGACTGTCCATTGTTATAAATAGGCGCATTCGTTCTAACGTTTTTCTGTAGAAAATTGAACTCGTGCATTTTCAAAACATAACCTAAATTTTATTATACCTCACATCTCTCATTCTTCTCATTTTATTATACTTCTTGCTTAAGGATAACAAATATAATATGATTTTATGTATTTTGAGTTACCTTATATTCGTATCTTTCCAAAGGAAGGCCAGCCGAATGTTCTGGTGTATCCTCATCGAAATAGAAGATCGGCACCATCAGTTCAGTCATTCCATAGGTCAGCTGCAGGTATGCCGGACATAATTTCTACAATAATGCGATTTATTAGTTATTTATCAGGACACTTATTTTAAACGATAGAATAATGGCATAATAATTACAGAACCACAAGCTTTTTTGCAAATATTTTTTTTTTGTAAGTATTTAATATTGGATTTCATTGGGATCGCCACACTCAGATCCATCATATTTATATCACATGCCCTGTAAGTTTTGCGAGTTAAATATGTAATATAGTTTTCAAACTTACCCTGAATCTGTCAAGTGTTGTTTTATCGATTTTTCCACCAGCTATAAGGATAGTTTTGAATGATGTCAGGTCACAACCATTTTCAGCGGCTGTGAGGAATTGACCCAACATAAATGGGGTCCAAGCAGTGGCATGGGGCTAAAATAAAATAAAAAATTAAATATACGCTACGACAAAGCATAATATAAAATAATAATAATATATCAAAATCTAATATTATGTATGAAAAGAACTGGAGATAACAGAGTTTTGTGACTTGTGGCTCGGCGTAGACTGATTGTTAAGGTGATAGTGGTTCAAGTTTCTGAAAGCTTTTGCCTCTGTGAGAAAATTGGGCAATGGAACAGTCTCAAAGTAATACACAGCAATAAAGAACACTGCTACTAATCGATCATACGCCCTCCTACAGAAAATCCAAGTGTTTTAAATCGTTGGCAATACTAATAACTAATAATTATATTATAGTACCTGTGTACTTGAACTTGATTTGTAATTGAATAATATATTATGTATACATACCCGATATTTTTGGATGATCCCAATTAGAAACGCCGGATTCAAAGGCTTTGAGCATTGCAGCCTAGTGTAGCAACGTAGTGGTGTTGACACGAAAAATATTAAAGAAGATAGCCACTGTAGGGTTGCCATGGCGAGTGTCAACTCGATTGGTTCTAAGTACTTGTCCCTGTAACAAATTGTTAATTTTAATGACTAATGAAGCTGAAGTAATTAGTGTTGCCATCACAAACATAACTTTTAAAAAATCCAAGACTCGCCACTCAGTTCATCTATCGTAAACAGTTGTGAGATCCGTGCAATACCAAATCGATTAATGTACTTATTTAATCTCTACTTCAAGGGCCTTCTGTCTTAAGTTAATACCTAATAAACTAACTTAACAAAATCTTATTGATAATTATAACCATAAATATTATCAACATACAAAATCTTTCATGTTTGAAATAAATAGATTCACTATAAATGTTAATATTAGTATGTGGAAATTAACTTACCACCAACAGCAAATAGAATTCAGCAGTGTCTTGTAAGAAACCATAGCTATTTTAGGTAGGCCTGTGGTTCCACTCGTCAATATGAGCCAGGCGATGATGCTGCTATGATCGAATAAAGCTGGTCTGAAATATATTCCATTATTTAATATTTAATGAGTATTACAACTGCTATAACTACAAATGTAACTAGCTCCCGCTTTTATATGATTAATGCTCAAATTTATTAGGTCTGTAAGAAAACATAATATATTTTCAGATTAATCGGTAGGTACGTAATATGAAATATAAAAAAAAATTACATAGAATAGCTTAGGAAAATATGTAGAAATCTTCCAAAGTAAACTAAACAAAAAATATTTACTTATTAAAATAAGAAAGTTAAGCCACTGAAACATGTCACAGACTCTGCTTCACCTCTACTCAGTGAAAGCTTCCTAACAGCTTTACATAGAAATGGTTGTGTAAGCTTATGTTGAGAAAGCCCTTTCCTATTCTAAGCCAACCAAATATAACTGGGTATTTCTTATCAAATTTCGAAATTGCAGGTATTATTAAATTTTTTTTCTGTCTGATATAAAATATTTTTTTATGCAGAAATCTAAAATGTAGCTATAAGAGTTTTATTTATGAGCAATAGTCTTCCATATTTTTGTCCACAGTCTATATAAAATGAGTTTCAAAAATAAATTAAATGAGGAAATGATTAAGGGAGTGAGGGAATGATTTTTAAATATTTATAATATTGAAACAAATAATTATATATGAAATTATGTAACTTTTATTATACTGAACATTAAAGTATCATATTCTAAACAAATGTAACTCAAAACTTTGTACTTATAGTCAAGAAAAAAAAACAAAATTAAATTCTTTTAAAGAAAAGGCCTTTGCCCTGCAGTGGGATCCTTGGGGCTCATAATAATAATAATAATAAAGAAAATAGAACAGTAGGTAACAAATGATCAAACTAAATTTTAAATAAGAGATTATTCAGTCTTAACATCATTATTAATTGCAATGTCATGTAACTCTGTAATGACGTAATTTCCCCCCTTAATTAACTTTGGCGTCTTTATTTTCTGTATAACGTTGTCCCAGCTATATAACTGTTCGTCTTTAATCGTAGGCCATCTCCAAAACTTCAGTCCTCGCTTCATGCACCTTACCATTAAACCATCTTCAAAAACAGAAAGAACCTCTCCGGGATAACTTGCCTTGCCCCATTTAACCAGGACATGATCTCCAATAGCAACAATCAGATGGCTGTCAGAAGCATCAGTAGGTTTTTGAATGCGCGAAGAAGACGGTAGAGATACTTGGTGATTCTTATTATCTATATTGATTGTGTCAATATCTTTTGACTTTTGAGGGTGTTTGTTGCGCATCTTGGTAAAACGATTGCTCTGGTTTTCTTGAAAGTATCCCAAATGATAGTGAGTACAATCTTCTTTGCAATCTATGCACGAAAGTCTTCTACACTGTAAGGTGTTATTAAAAAATACGAACTGGCGTATTTTTTGTGTTCCCCGGAATGTAGGAATAGTCCTGGACTGTTTAATGAGATTATCCATCAGTGAAATATCTTCTGAGGTAACTTCAAACAATAAAATAGAAGGACATCTGGACTGAAGGATGGGTTTCAATGAATTCAAGTCTACGATGTCATGGCCTTCTGCTACGACTTTATCAGCTGTCCTTTTTAGGGTTCCACCGACACATCTTTGCGTGCTATATCTTTTTTATCCCTATACACTTTACTATTTTTTTTCCATTATTTTCGCTTTTGTCTAAGTTCTCTAGCATTCATAGCAACGACTGATTTTACCTGACCCTTCTATTTTTTCTTTATATATTTTAACCTTTCCTTTTCCCGCAGTTTTTCCAAAGATTCCGTATTATTTTTCATTTTTTCTCGCCTTTTTCTGTCATACTCTTTCTTTTTCAATTTCTTTTCTACATCACTCAACTTCTTTTGTCGTGCCATTTTTCTTTCATATACAATACCTGTTTAAAATGAAATGCCGTGAAGCACAATCGAAAGAAAGAAATAAAATAATCTAAAAGAATACTGTATAATCATTCCCTCATACAACCGTCATTCCCTCACTCCTGAATGTAGTGAGGGAATGACCGTGAGGGAATGACGAATTTTAACTAAAGCTACAAAAACACCGGTACATAACCTCAATTTGCTTTTAACGTTTTGAGATATTATTTTACTCCCAAAAACGCATAAAAATCACAAAACATAAACACATATACTAAAATACCTTTTACATAAATGTAACGTGAGGTAATGACCGCCATAAATGTAATGCTTAACTATTTTGAACGTAATATTTTTTTTGCACAAACTCACCTATTGATGAAAAGAAATCGCCATATTGAAACGTTTGGGAGTGTTGCCAGTTTCAAAAAACTTAAGGTTGCATTCATAAATCTCTTTCGATACGATCAGAAATCGAAAATCCGTAATACGGTGAGGGAATGATTTTATTTTGCGGGACATAACTTAAAATAGTATTTTTTTTTACGTATTCGTCGTAGTGCAATGAAAGTTTATATAAACAATTACACTATCTTTCTAATATGTTCACAATATTTAATTTATAAAAGTATTGTTTTATTTGAGATGAGCAGGCTTTATAGTAAATGTTATTGGACTAAGGGACAAGTGAGGGAATGACTTTCAGGGCAACAAACTGCCCATATTTTTTTTTTCATTAGTGGTATCACGTTTTCTTTTTTAATAATAGTAGTATAGACAGTTTGCATTGAAATAAAAAAGTTACATCCATAATTAATTCATGTGACTCAGCAGCAATGACTCAGGAATCAAATTTCGAAATTTGATAAGAAATACCCAACTATGTCTGCTGACTAGACTCTGTTTAAAATTAAAAAAGTCCTAGGAATAAAGTATTGTTTGTTTATAGTTTCACTATAAGAACAAGACGGTAGGTAAAAACAATATTCTTTTTAAAAACTTTAAACCTAACTTTAAAATTTTCAGTGCATTTGTTACGCACGCAGGTAAAATAGTCTTTTAAGTAAGCAAAAAAATTCTCGCCTTGCAACGATTTTTCTCTTCTTGCAATTTCTACCTATTCTAAGATTGTTGGTTTCAACGTAATAAAATCAACAATGAGTCTAGATGTGCTAACGAAACAAAAGCACCGGCGAGAAGATTTATGTTGTTTCCGGATAGCATCAAGGACGAAACTCACTTCAGTCCTTTTGTTGGCCAATCCTTTTAGATTTTACTCGACTGGTATGAAAATCCTCTTCAAAAGAAAGTACTCGGTATGTGCATAAATATTTACATTTGATACGGTTTGCTTAACCTATTTAAGGCAAATAATTTAGGTGTCGATTTTTCATTTTATGTATCTCTTTACGTGATCATTATCGAATCAAATAATTAACTACGAGATACCTAAAATATTTCTATATATATGAACTTACCTCAAAAATAATAGTGAAAACTTTATAGTAGACACCGAAAATAGCGAAGTGCAAGTATTTAGGCCATAAATAAGTTTTCAACTTACTTAAAACCAACTTCGGTTCCCTTATGCTGGCGGACAAACGCTTCCAAATCGTTTGCCTTATCGTCAAAGGTCACGATCTCCCCCATCAAATTATTCAATTTGAACGCATCTTTCACTTTGTCGACGCATGATTTTTCACAGAACACTATCTTCGGTTTTACATCAGGGAATAATGCTTGAAGGTCGCCTGAAATAAAGATTTTCAAATATTATAATATACTTAATCTCGTGCACCTGAAATACACCTATAACAAAGTACAAAGGGTAGTAAACCTATAAAAAAGTTTTCAATATGCGATTTGGTACATTCTTGGAATGTTTGGCATAATATGTTTTATATTAAAAGTACATCGGTGACCGCGATTAGACAGGTCAATTCTACGACTCTTAGTAAAGAGCACTTCTGCATTATATCCGATCCGAATCCTATTATTCCAATCAATGAAAGGACGCACCGATTGATTGATTTGACGACCGACAGAAATCGGACAGCTGTGGTAAGCTACCATACAAAATGTTATACGACTACGCCACGCCGAGCAGTCATTTTTCAGATTCAGATCGGATGTAGTGTAAAATCGCTCTAAGTGCATAAGCATAATAACTATGCAATAGAGAGAGAGAGTCCCAACATGTAAATATAAATGAAGAAATTTGCGAGCCGAGCCGAGCCAGATAGCATTTTACTGTGACAAATGCTTGAATTTTTCTACTAACTATTCCTTTTAGCTATTTATTGATATACTATGGCTTAACCTAAGATCACGAGTTAATTGTTCTTCGACACTCAATAAAGATAGATGTAAGTTCTACTCCAATTAATCTTGGTCGAAATTGCTGAGGCTTACCTAGTCAGATGATTGGATTCCATTTCATTAACTCGTCTACATTTTAATTAATTGCCTTTGTAGGTATCGCATGATATTTATTTTATGAATAAGCATAATCTCAATGAGTTAAATTTCAAGTAATATCATTATGTTATTAGTTGTATCATGATTAAAATAGGTTAGTTCTAAATACATTTATGTAAGTAGGAACTCATGAATTAGGTAAAGAATATTCATATTAATACTAATATTACTTTGTAGAGCTTAAATTTAAATCCTCTTAGTTCGGTAGGTATTCTAAAAATATATTAGCTATAACTTTAGGATTCATTTTCTCTCTATCAGTTTTAATACGTGAATATTAATATTTACCTATGTCCTCTTCTTAAAAAACGTTTCTATATACATATAATTTAATAGTAAAATTATATTGACACAATATTATAATAATTCATAATATGATTAATAAATCACGATGTCCGATCAATCATACAGTTGATAAGGCGATTTTAATTACGTGATAGTACTTATACAATAAGTATAATGCCTATGAGGATAGATATGAGTTTTATCGGAGGCCCCTAAGGCCTGCTAGTTACTCGTAGTAGCCGATAATGTAGCGGCTAATACTCATGGATACTTAAAGAAAATGACCTCTAGACTATCGGCCTCAACGGACAGTAATTTGGGATTAAATAGAGTATATTCCTGACTGGGTTAACTTTACTTTTATACGTTTCAAATAGCATATTTAAAAACACACAAGTTTGCGTGGTTTTGTTTCTTCTCCACGCCATTTTTTTCCCCGCTTTGAATAAGCATTTTAAGTATTTGATAAGTCCTCGACCGATTTTATAAAAAATTAAGGGTAATCGGTGTACATACGACAAAATGGAATACCTAGTGGAATAGTGCGAGTTGTAGCCAATGAGACATGTTAGGCAGCAAGCTTTGCCCCCGGCGCGGGGTGATGATGCGTAACGCATTTTTCGTGGGTCAAAAAAAAAAGAAGGCAGCAATCTTTATGTACTTATTTACTTATAATCAGTGTGACGTACTTAAATTACGTTCGATTGTTATTGTATTTCTATCGCACCTGTTTATTGCTTTAGATAGGCTAATGAAGACATTTCCTCGTATAATTAAAGATAAAATTGTTGTTTTTTAATTAAAACCCATTTCAAAGTCAGAGTATAATAGTTTTTGAACATTAAAGATATTCTACAAAACATTTCCGTCGACGCAACAAACCACTGTCATCATATTATGGAAATAGGAGCTAATATAACTCGCGAAACTAAACTTGGTTTTAAACATATAGGTACCTATTGTTGCATGATGAACCTACAGTCCACAGCAGTCAGCACAGCGTCGCAGTGATGACCTACAGTTATTGTCTAGCTTAAAAATTTCGGATGTAGGTAGAAATCGTTAAGCTTTATTCGTGTCAGCATTTTATATGGACTGGGTGTACGATTTCTACTCAGCTTAAAATAACTTTTAAGTTATAATATCTATATAATTTAAACATAAAAATAATAACAAACCTGGCAATACAGTAGTATCGATGGTGTTCACAGAGTACCCATTGAAGAAGCTCGCATAGAATGGTATGACGATATTTAAATGGTTGATTCCCATGATGACCACGGAGTCTCCTGGCCTGAGGCTGTATTTGTCCATGGCACTAGCAAGCTGCATGCACCGCTTTGCTACCGATGCGTTGGTCTCCCTTTCATCCGTAGCAGCATCGATCTTTAATACAAACAAACACAAAACATGTAATACATACATTTGAATTGTCCACTAAATCTAAGATGGTGTTACGAATTTGTTTTTGGAATGAGCAAGCGTTGGGTAGTAAAGAGTAGTTTAGGACTAAAATCTAAACTACTGGCTTGAAAAATCAGAAAAAATCAAGTACTTATATGGTTTCAACCATGAACTTCCCAGGAATACTATAGCGATTAAGATATCTTTATTACTTCTAAAGATATCGTTGATGAAAGTTAAGGCTATTAATATTCGATTTGCCAGTACTACGGAAGCCTACATTGTACGTAGCCCGACTAGCGGTTGGCCTATTTATTTTATATAATTCATTTACGGTACACTTCTTTAAAATATTTTCTGGCCAAATTTTACAACTGATTAATTAATATTTTATAGTAAAGAGCACAGAGTTTATAATTGATTTTTTTTTAAAACACGCGACATCGGCAATTAACAAACTTTTAAAGAATTCTAAAATAGATCTCATGAAAATATCTTTAGGTAGGTATTAATATTTTTGCAAGTCTGACAGCCTAATCGCTAGGTTTACCTTCCAGTATCCGTTTAGGTGCACTTTTCATGGCTATGTTAACATGGAGATAAAAAGAGTACCTTTAAAACAATGAATTAGAGACACTTACCTGGTGGAGAACATCAGGCCTGTCCAGCAATCCTTGCAGAAGCACGTGTCCAAGATGGCACCTCTCCTGAGAAATCCCATATTTATGAGACGCTTGTTGTTTCAAATAGCTGACATACTGTCTAACATAATGTTTGTCAGAAGCCATTTTAATGATTTTTTTAAAACTCTCTACTCTGAACTAGAAACTAGATTTGCGAGAGCACAAGAGATAAATAGGTATGTATTCGCAAACAAGCTTTTATATACCATCAATTTTTTAATGTTATCGTTTCAGCGATACGACGGTTTTGATTTATATATTCTAAGAGATAAAAATAATAATGAGGATACAGTATGAAGTTTTGTCATACAGTACAGTATTTAAAAAGAAACTTCAATTACATATCTTACAAAGAAATTTAGAAAATAAAGAGGCCCATACTATGTGATATACTCGTATAGGTACATGACCGTTCTTAGAATTATTAAGGTAAATAAAGTAACGAATAGTATAAAATAAACCAAAATCGAGTATCGAGGAAATTATAGAATTTAGACTATAAAAATAGAGCGAGCACCTTGCTTATAACGACGAGAAAATTTGGAAATACTGGCTATGAAAGTTGCGTGAGCAACTTCTTACAAGAGAAGAGATTTAAAAAAATTCTTAGGGAAAGGTTCGAGTTAGACAACATGGTGAATCAGCAACCATATTATATGATCGTATTCCAATACATAATCTAAATTAGCAGTCATATAAATTGTGGCAATTGTCACTAAGGTATAATTTTGAACACCATATACACATAAATCAAATGACGTAAAGAA
Source organism: Hemithea aestivaria (assembly GCA_947507615.1). NCBI lineage: Eukaryota > Metazoa > Arthropoda > Insecta > Lepidoptera > Geometridae > Hemithea > Hemithea aestivaria. The sequence continues at coordinate 8,574,051 of OX382325.1, read as the reverse complement.
ATTTTAAATCACTTTATAAACAAGCATGGTGGTATGTGATAAGGATAATCAGGCTTTAAATAATATAATCTGTATATTTGTTTACTTGCAAATGCGTAATTGGTGAAATGATTATTGTGATATCTTCCAACTAGTATAATACATTAAGAACCACGCTGTTTCTACAATTAACCATATTTAATTCTGATGAAACAAAAAAACATCTAGAATTTAGATTTAGGTACTAATAGATACTAACACAAGCAAAGTTTTTGTTTCCTAAACCGGCTTGGTAGATAATAATAATTCTAGCTGAGCTCGACAATTTTACCCGCAGTTCAGTAGCCTATATGTACATACCAAATTTCAACTTAATTGGCCTACTAGTTTTGACGAGAAAGAGTAATAAACATCCTTAAATCCCTACTTATAAATACAAACGTCCGCATTTATATATAACATAAGAATAATATGAATTGATAGCGGTTTTGTCCCCTAAAATGTAGCCTTTGATTTATTCTAAGGATTAAGCTTTAGGACATTAGTAGAAAGTTTCATAATTATCATAAGATCGATTGCGCCACAACAAGTAATAACATGAAAACAATGAAAACGAGTATGTACATAAAACAAAAATGTAAGTACTTGACAGTGCCTAACTGTATTTCTATGAGCCATAATAGTCCCATTGCTGAGCAAGGGTCTCACTATTCACCATCCAAATGCTTCTTCTTGCGATCCAGTGCCTTCTCCTGCTAAACCTTACAGTTGCAGTGTATTTCGCCCTGCCATCTCTTACTGGCGCGACGTTGTATTACGTTGTGTGGGTGTCACATAGTTGTGAGTTGTGACTTTTGCCCACATTTTATCCGACATGCGGTAAACGTTCGTACAAGTGATAGTATATTGCTTTTCCTCGTCTATCCTAAAGCAACTAAATAAGCTTAGACAATATATTGGTCGTAAATGATAACTTATTAATAAACTGTTTATCTCTTTGTATATTTTATCGTATATAATATAATGGGAAGTATTATGAAGAAGTTTAACCACGGTTTTATCACTGCACTAGCCGCTTATCCACATATCGCTGACGCGTGGCAGCCGCACACTGCGATTCTCTCGCTCCTTCTTGCCACCCGCACACCTGCAGATAATGGAATTAGCTTTCATCTGCGGTATTTCCGTTGAACTCTAATATGGATCTCTTCAAAAAGAGACAACTGTTTTAAAAGGTCTGCAACGTACGGGAAGAATTCCTAGTAGGTATTGCATGTATCCAAAGGTGGCGGAAACCACTCATCATCAGGTGAACCGTCTGCTTTTGTTGATTACATAGCATAAAAAAGAAGAGTTAAGATACGGAGGGTTATTTTCCCTAGTTGCTGAATAAGCCTCTTTGGTATTTTTCGGTGCGGTCACACAATGTAGTGATAGGTTAGCTCCAAGGTGTAATCATAATTTAATTATCTAGATTCTCAAAACTATAGTCGGGCCGACCTAAAAGGCCACATTTGACAGCTGTCAGTCATAGCTAACAAGTGTTGGGACATTGTTTGTTTATTTCGATTAAAGATAATGAATCGAAACGATCTTCAAACACATAGGAATCGAATGCAGTTTTATGAAAACATTCATAAAGTCGAATAATTTCAATTCTAATAGGTTTTTGCCGTGATCATGTAATGGCGTCATGGGCTAGTTTTGCCAGAAACATCTCACGAGTTATAAAAAAACACCTGTAATAAAAAAAAATGTTATTCTCTTTACATTAACATAATTTTATTTTAATTACATGATTTTTTACTATAATATAATCACGATATCAGCCTTATATTTTATTGTAATCACATTATAGTTATTTATTTAAGCTAAATATTTCATCACAATTAATCATTGCATTCGATTCTACATTTCAAATTTCGATTGTGCGATTTTATTGGGTAGCATCCTTATTGTTTTAAAAAGAAAAAACGATTGACATGACCATGTATAGGGTGTTATTATTTATGACCATGTATAGGGTGCTATTATTTTCACCTAATGTTTTTAACTCCCACACAAAACGACGGGGTGTTATAAGTTTTACGTGCATGTATGTCTCTTTCTGTGTGTGGGTGTCTGTCTGTGGTATCGTAGCTCCCAAATGGATGAATGGATTTTGATTTAGTTTTTTTGTTTGATAAGTATATTAGTCGGGAGTGTTCTTAGTTAGGTATGTTTCGTGGAAATCGGACCAAGATGGCCGCGCTACAAAATGACGGAATATATTTTTTTTCCACAACTCCCTAAATATGGGTATCAAATGAAAAGGGGCTTGACTAGTAGAAGACCATGATTAATTTCATAAATTCCAAGAAGGCCATCAGTACTCAGTACTAAATTACGAATCGCATATTTTTATAGCGATTGGGAGTATTTTAATTTTTTTAATTTAATTCACTTGTTTGTCTAATAGTGTTTTCGCCATAACTCATTGTTCATAACATAAAGTAAGTGATCCTTATATTTAAAAGGCATATTTTTCCATAGTCATAAAAAAAATTATGGCCTATAATTATAATTGTTTGAAAAAATGTTGTTTGTTATATAATAATTTTCATTCCTATTATTAATACGAGTAACATTATAATTAATTATTAGGACATAAAATCATTACGTCCTAAGGTTTTAGGATCAACAATAATAGGGATGTTGACTAATTTTTGGAATTACTTTTATATGATAGATAGACCCATTTCATATGTATCATATTTTTATGCAAAAAATATATGAAATTTCAATATAAAAATACGTAAATAAAAATGATTTTTAAATACTTCCTAAAACGTTCCGAACTGTCATCTGACAGCGCTTGACGTCACACCACTGGCTGGTCCTTACGCTTTCTATGAAATGTTCCTGATTTCGACAAATTTTAATTATTCATAACTTAAAAACCACTGAACCGATTATGACGCAACTTATGCTGTGCCCTTCGTTGGTCCATACTTAAACCAAAAATAAAGTCAATAACCAAAATGAATCTTATATTTTCAGAGAGACATTTTAGTTATTGACTTTATTTTTGGTTTAAGTATGGACCAACTAAGGGCACAGCATAAGTTGCATAAAATCGGTTCAGTGGTTTTTAAGTTATGAATAACTAAAATGTGTCGAAATCGGGAACTTTTCATAGGAAGCGTAAGGTCCAGCCAATGGTGTGACGTCACGCGCTCTGATTGGCGTTCGCATTCGCGTAATAATAAGTAAAAAATATTGAAATTAAAATTGATTTTATTCAATTGTGGTTTGTAAATAGATCCTTAAAATGTGATTTTAGGTTTTTAAATACTGTCTTTTATGTGAAAAACATAAGTTAATGTGAATTCGTAACATGTGTCAACATCCCTATTACGGCTTAAAATATTATGACTATTAAATACGTATTATTACTGACAACATGAGGATATGTAATAAAAGGGCTTGTTATAATATTATGAGGAATAGAAATTATTAGTAACAACTTATATTAGGGCTGAATATGTTCAGATTGTTTAAATTATGTCTATAAAATAAAATAATATGTAAGTGAATAACAAGGGAATCCTTGTATGGACGTAAATTGTTTTATTTGCGGAGCGATAAATAAAGCCGAAAATATTCATATAGTGCTAGAAGAATTAAAGAATAATGGTACATCAGTAGACGTATTGTGCCTTACTGAGACATTTATTAAAAAAGGAAGTGAGTGTCTGTTGAAACTCCCCGGTTTTTCTCTAGCGTCTTCGTACTCACGTACTGACATGAAGAGGGGAGGAGCATGCATAATGCTAAGAAATCATCTAGAATTTAAAGAAATAAAATTCATTAACGACTTAGCTTGTAAATATAGTTTTGAAGGAACAGGTGTTGAAATTTTAAATTTAAATATAGTGGTAGTTTGTATATATAGGACACCAGATAGTAGTAAATTCGTATTTTTAAGTAAATTAGAACAACTGCTTATTAAATTGACATCAAAGTACAAAAATATAGTATTATGTGGGGATTGGAATATTGACATATTGAAAACAAATAGAGACAGCACTGAATTACGTAGTATTTTAGATAATGCAAACATGGATATCCATATTAAGGCACCAACGAGGAAAATGGCATGCATTGATCTCATTGTAAGTAACATAAAAAATGTCGATGGCCTTGTTCATTATCTGGCACTATCAGACCACGAGACAGGTCAAACTATTAAGTTACCTGTCAAGAAAAAACCTAAAACGGTAAGCTGGTACGAAAATAAGAGAGACTTTTGTGAAGATAACTTTAAAAAATTCTCTAACTGTCTTCAAGCTTTGTCATTTGTGGAATTAAATGACAAGCTAACAGTGAACGATGCTTTTGAATACTTTCATGACCTCTATGTATTATTCTTCAATCTGTGTTTTCCAATATATCGTTTTAAGAAAACTAATAAATATAAACAGTGCGCATGGCTTACTAAGGGCTTAAAACGGTCATGCATCAAAAAAAGATGCTTATATTTAAAACTGAAACTGAATAAAAGTAACAAAAAGACTCATGAAAGTAAATACCAAAAATACAGCAAACTGTTGAGAAAATGTATAAACAAGTCACAACAAATACAGAATACGAAATATATAAATAATAGTAACAATACATGTAAAGCGGCATGGAAAGTTATTAATGACAATATAGGTGATATAGCATCCAATAATCAAATAGATAGTATTATTGAAGATAACTTGACATATACCAATCCGCATGACATTAGTGAATTATTTAATAATTATTTTATAGACATTACTAACAATTCTAACTTTAATTTTAATACATCTGACATTTATAATAATTTGGACTTTAATCAGTTAACTTCTATTTTCTTGCAACCAACAGACCCGATAGAAGTTGCAAAAACAATTAAGAATCTTAAAAACACCAACTCAGTAGGAGTTGATGAGTTAAACACTAAAATCCTTAAACTCAGTGCTCCCCATATTTCTGAGCCACTAAGTATAATAATAAATAAATCTTTTGACGATGGTATTTTCCCTGACAAGCTAAAATTATCAATAGTTAAGCCACTATTCAAAAAAGGTATTAAGACTGACATGAATAATTATAGACCAGTAACATTAATACCCGTAATTTCAAAAATATTTGAAAAAATTATATTGTCAAGACTGAAAAAATTCGTAACGGCTCATAATATATTGAAATCAGAACAATTTGGTTTTAGGAATAACAGTACAACTTCTTTGGCATGTTTTAATCTGGTGAAACTAATAACAGAGGCTATGAACGATAAAGTTTCTGTTGTGGCTCTTCTATTAGATATGTCGAAAGCCTTTGATTTTGTAGACCATAAATTACTATTATATAAGCTTGACCAGTATGGTTTACGAGGGAAAGCTAATGACTGGATTCGAAGTTATCTTAGCGATCGGCAACAATGTGTGGAAATAGTGAAAATTGTTAGAGGAGAGAAGTTGTGTGTACGATCATCTTTTAGAGCAAACACATTTGGTGTTCCTCAAGGAAGCGTGCGTGGTCCATTCTTATTTCTCATTTACATAAATGACATCCCTAATATTAACAAAATACATAAAACCATATTATTTGCTGACGACACAACATTAATTATAAGAGGAGATAACAAACTGACATTCGAAGATGACATTAATAATTCCCTTAAAAATACAATAAAATGGATGACACAAAATAACCTAAGAATTAATATTAACAAGACTAACATTATACAATTCGGCACATATAAACAGACACGCGTAAATCTAAATTAAATCATGATAATACTCCAGTGACAATGGTTGACACAGCCAAATTTCTAGGGATTTGGCTGGATCAGCATTGCAACTGGAAGTCACATGTCCATCAGACGTGTGTGAAACTGGATAGATTCGTACATGCGCTGAGACAACTTCGACTAAGAGTGTCGCTAGAGGCAGCACTAAGCGCTTACCACGGCTATGTCTCTGCAGTGCTTGCCTATGGCTTAATTTTATGGGGCAACTCAGTTGAGGTGGAGAGAGCTTTTATACTGCAAAAAAAATGTGTGCGAGCCATATGTGGAGCTTGGAGTATGGATAGCTGCAAGCCCTTATTTAAAAAGTTCCGTATTCTTCCCTTGGCGTGTATGTACATCAAAGACGTGTGTCTATTCGTGAAGCAGTATCCAGAACACTTCAAAAGAAATTCCGAAGTTTTATCCCGGACAACGCGGCACAAGGACAGACTATTTGTGCCTCCGTGTCGTTTGACTATTGTTAAAAATAATGTTTATTTTCAGGCCATTGCAATTTTCAACAAACTTCCAATGGATTTGAAAGACAGAAATTTGACAATTTACTCATTTAAAAAGAAATTAAAATTGTGGTTGTTGGATAACTGTTTTTATACCGTTAAAGAGTATTTAGATAAAAAATATTGAATTATGATTATTTTATTCTATGACTGTTTTATATTAATCAAATTTGTATAGTGACATTTTATAATATTGACATAACGCATTTTTTTTTTAATCATTGTCTGACATAATATTATTTGCATTTTTTTGTTCCTTTTCCTTAGTGATATGATTAAAATCGATGTTTATTATGTTATATAATGGAATCTAATATTAATTAACTATGTAATTTGCCATAATTATAAATTTTGCACGCCTCAAAGAGGCAGAGTGTTTAGGCGCTAAACTAAGTTTTAAGATCTTATGTACCAACATTCTTGCAAATAAATGATTTACTTTACTTTACTTACTTTACTTTACTAGGTTAAAGTTTGTCTTTAATGATTTTAGAGTTAAATTAAATTGTCTTAAAAATTTTTCCTAAATTCATTATAACACTTATGTATTTATAAAATAAAAGCAATTTTCGAAAAATTTGTAAAATTTTTAGAACATCCTGTAAGGGAATTTTCATGAAATGTCAAATGTGGCCTTTTAGGTCGGCCCGACTATAATAGGTACCTACTTGAGTTTATATTTAAATTACCTACCGTTACGTTTCTGAGATAAAACATACGATAAAAGAACACGTAGGCACGGTTGTATTTTAAATAGGTTGCTTTATGCGAGTTAATAGCAAAATTAATGTTAAGAGTTAATCATAATCATCGGCTTTAACGAATTACACATTTTAATTCAAAGGCTCCCGACAGAACGTGGTTTCACTAGCGGAAAAGTACCTAACTAGGTATATAGATGTCCTACGTAAATTTTCAAGGACCTAAATAACGATACATGTATGTACATATTGTGTTACAAATGTTCTAGTACCAGTGTCCTGTATATACTCGACACAACACATTACATTTGTCTATGTAACAATATTTTAAGTTCTTTTTATTAACCCCCGACGCAAAAACGACGGGGTGTTATAAGTTTGACGTGTCTGTCTGTCTGTCTGTCTGTCTGTCTGTCTGTTTGTGTGTGTGTGTGTGTGTATGTGTCTGTCTGTGGCATCGTAGCTCCCAAACGGATGAACGGATTTTGATTTTGTTTTTTTTGTTTGAAAGTAGAGTTAGTCGAGAGTGTTCTTAGCCATGTTTGGTGGAAATCGGTCCAAGATGGCCGCCGCTACAAAATGGCGGATTACTTTTTTCTTCCACGACCCCCTCAATATGGGTATCAAATGAAAGGGCTTAACGAGTAGATTACAGTCCACTATATAAAATTTAAAATCCAAGATGGCCGCCATACAAAAAATGGTGAAATACGTATTGCGTTGGGGGTTTTTTAAATTTTTAATTTAATTCACTTGTTTTCATGTTGTGTTTCAATAAAGAGTTGTGTATTCTTGTAAATACTGTACAAATTCCATATCTAGCTAATATATATATATATATATATATATATATATATATATATATATATATATATATATATATATATATATATATATATATATATATATATATATATATATATATATATATATTTATTACGTATATAGCCGTGTCGATGCTTATAGTACGAAAATGTAATAAATCCATTTATTATTCTTCACTATAGATACACATCCAAACTTGGAATTCATGGGTGTGAAAATCCGCAAATAATAAAATAGTCCAAACCCCCACCGCCGTTTTACATACGTTTACAATTTCACAGTTAGCTGACTCTCTTAATTAACCAGTTCAACCTATTTAATGAGATTGTACTCTCACTAAACTGGCCTAATTTTAATCTTATATCTGCAACTAAGCCATTGGCTTGCTCGAGGCATGGGGTGTTTACTCGTAGAACTTTCGTCCTTTCTGGACTTGAAGGATGTTGATGTTTGCTTTGTTTTTGTAATTTCGAGGTCACAGAACCTAAATAATTACACGTTGCTATAATCACGTATTAAGTACTTAGTCATGATAGAGCGTAAGTCATTATAATTATCATGTTTTTATGTGATTTTGGCCCTAATAATGCATACATTGACGTCTTTTTTCCTTCGTAAGGTCTGCGATAACGAAGCACATGGTAACAACGCACGTGTATTTTGAAGAGTTTACATTCGCTACACATTATTATATAATTATAATTTATTATTTGATTAGCATCTGATCGGCGAAATGTTTTTTGATCCACCGTTTATCTATCTATCAATAATTATAATCATTAAAAAGACTCTCTGGCGAGTTTATCCGTACAAACTACCCCTAAGCTATTTTCTCCGTGGAAATGATGTTTGTGTTCTTGTGTTAGTATTACATTTTGTTTGTGTTTTACTTTCATTATTCTGATTACGAGATTGCACAGATATTTCTGTGAATTACTAGTTAATCATCTGTTACTAGTTAGTCATCTTTAATAATTATACTCATAGGTACATCTAAATATATAAAAGGAAAGAGTGACTGGCTGACTGATCTATCAACGCCTAATTAATAGCCTAAACTGCTGAACCGATTGGGTTGAAATTTGGAATACAGATATGTTTTATGACGTAGACCTCCGCTAAGAAAGAATTTGGCTACACGGGCAAAGCTGCGAGCATAAGCTAGTAATTAATATTTTTTAATAAAGAAAGTTTAAGTTATTCTAAGTGACCTAACAAATTTAGTTTCAAAATATTTTGACAATAGAGGTATAAAATATATCTGTAATATTTTACAATTTATCTGTATTATTTTATTTAGAAATTAATACTTGTCAAGTAAAAATGGATGGATATAGTGATACGATAATGAAATAAAACCGGACAACTGCAAGAGGGACATGCCCACCAAGGGTTTCATGTTAAATAAAAAATAGCAAAAAAAAAACCGGTCAAGTACGAGTAGGACTCGAGCACCGAGGGTTCCGTACAAATCTACGGGTTTTTACTTACGGAACCCTAAGGAAAAGTGGGTATAATATTATATACTGTGGGTTTTGATTCCCTTGCGAGTACTTGCGAGTTAGAATTTTTTTTTTTATACTAAATAGGCCTACGTTTGACCACATCCCACCTGATGGAAAGTGAAAATGCGGTCGACGATGGATCACGTATGATGCCTAGAAAGGTACCTATTCACTCATGCCTTGAAGATACCTAAGTTGTACCGCTCGGGAAACACAGATGACGACAAAGTGTTCCAAATGCGACCAGTTCTCATTAGAAACGACGAAGCAAAACGCTTGGTGCGGGCTGTTGGTAGCGCCACTAAGTAGGGATGCCGCATTGCCGTCTGCCGTGACGTCCGTCGATAGAATGGGCCAGGAGGAATTAGTTCGTGTAATTCCTGCGCACACTCTCCAAAATGAATCCTATAGAAGACCGATAGCGAAGCGACCATTCTACGATTTCAAGGCTCTGCAGCCGAGATTCTGTAAGCTTTTGGTCACCTATTAGCTTTTTGGCACGTCTCTCAATTGACTCCAGTGTCTGAAGCTGGTATTTGGCAGTACCATCCCAAAGATGAGAACGCAGTACTCCATACACGACCGGACTAAACCGGATATGCGGCTAAAATTGCTGTTTCTTTTGATTGCATTGACATAGATGTTTGATTTTTTTACAGCTTAAAGTTATTATAAAGCTTAGTATTTGGTATGAATTTCAATTTAATACCTGTACGCGTTCTTGAGGAAAAGGATAGTAAATACAAAATTATTAAAAATATTTTTTTATATAATGTAACAAAAAATTTACAGTTTTCGCAATTTTTCCTGTGCCTGTGATTTAAGACGTTGCTGCGTACAAAATTTCAAGATTCTGAGTTAACGGCAAGTACCTTGTAGGTTTTGATTCCCTTGAGAGTAGTCGCGAGTTAAAAAATATGGCTAAAATTGCTGTTTCTTTTGAATGCGTTGAAATAGAGGTTTGATTTTATTACAGTTAAAGGGTATAATAGACCTTAGTATTTGATATGAATTTCAGTTTAATACCTGCACGCGTTCATGAGAAATAAGGTAGTAAGTATGAAATTTTAAAAAATATTTTTTTATATGATGTAACTAAAAATGTACAATTTTCGCAATTTTTCCTTTATCTGTGCTCTAAGGAGTTGCTTTGTGCTAAATTTCAAGATTCTAAGATCACGGGAAGTACCCTGTAGGTTTTGATTTTTTGAGAGTATTTGCGAGTTTAAAATTGCGACTAAAATTGCTGTTTCTTTTGAATGCGTTGACATAGAAGTTTGATTTTATTACAGTTTAAAGGTATTATAGATTTGAGTATTTGATATAAATTTCAATTTAATACGTCTACTCGTTCATGAGAAAAGGGGTAGTATGTATAAAATTATTCAAAATATTTTTTTCATATGATGCAAATAAAAATTTATGGTTTTCGCAATTTTTCCTTTATTTGTGCTCTAAGGAGTTACTTCGTGCCAAATTTCAAGATTCTGAGTTCACGGGAAGTGCCCCGTAGGTTTTGATTTATTTGGTAATGTCGAAAATTTGCTGAAATTTGCGACATATTCGACTATATATTCTGATTGCGTCTGCCTAGAAGTTTGAAATTTTCACAGCTCTAAGAGGCAATGGACCTTAGTATTTCCTATAAATTTCAGCTTGTTACCTCCACGCGTTCCTGAGAAAAAGGGTCTTGACAGACAGACAGACAGACAGACAGACAGACAGACAGACAGACGGACGGACGGACGGACGGACAACAAAGTGATCCTATAAGGGTTCCGTTTTTTCCTTTTGAGGTACGGAACCCTAATTAAGGGCAGTCCCATCAACATTGACTTTTTTTTTACCAATTCATGGGACCATAAACTTGAGTAACTGTGGTATTAATTTCAATTCTATAACTTTAGGCTTTCCCGAGTAGGTCTTAACAGAGAGACAGTCAGACGGACGAGTGGAACGAGAGTTTCTAAAAGGGTTTCAATTTTTCTTTTAGAGGTACGAATGCCTAAAAAGACGATTTAATTATCTATTTATCACTATCCAGTTATCTTTATAGATATTTGCTTCATGTATTTACGCAAATAGAGGAAACCAGCATAATTACCAAAATTCATTAAAATTTTGTGAGGGCGAAAGTTTGGATTAACTAATTAGATATAATTACCCTGAAAAACACTTGTACCCGTAATATGAAAGTTTTGCACAGAAGCGGCTACAACGTGCGATATCTATACAAGTTGAATCTACAATCTACGTGACTTTAAAGCCGGCAACATACAGAGCCAGGACCCGTAGGAACCGGTCGCGAAAGATTTTTTTTAATATGTACCTATGATATGTATACTGACACATAAAGGTGGCGCGATCTGGCGTTTTGTATGTCAGGGTGCGTACAAATTACAAAGAAAAAAATCCGTACCTCATCGCGGCCCACTTTTCCGCGCGTCCTGGCTCTGTATATCGCCAGCTTTAAGGCGCGAAGTCGACTGTACTTTACATTAAGTTTCGGTTAACGCGGGTCTAATTATGGAAGTTTCAAGAGTTTGCTAATATTATAAATGGAGAGGAAAGAGGCCAAACGCTCCCGCGTCCAACTGTAATGACCTTTCTTCTTACAGTTAGTTGGTGCAAACCTCCCTAGTTTGTTACCAACTATTATTAACAGCTTTTGTTGCAGTTCTATTCACTTTAATAAATTTCTTAGCGGAGCAGAGTTGCTGAGTTACTTTTTGGCACGTACATCAAGGAAAAATATAATAATATTATAGGCTCTTAGAGGTCTAAAATGCCAACTATAATAACTCTCTTTTTACTACTTATTACACAAATAAAGATCTTTTTTAACAACTTTTGATAATATTGGTTGAGCGAAAAAGCTTTAACAACTTTCTTTGATTTTGGAGGTGGACACGTGTTTGCAGTGAGAAAGTCACACAGACAGCCTGTGTTACTGTATTCAAAACTTGGTAACCTTTGTTTCTCTCACTCAATAAATACAAGTGAAATTTATTATTATTATTACCATAAAGTACTCGTCAAGACGAATCAAATGAGCCCAAACTCGATGGAGTTACGTTGTTTAATAACGGAGTTCCTATAGCCACCTTCCCGCTCCATCATCTGATCATCTCCATGTCATAATAATATTGCATTGTCATCCGATTTATGCATGCATGCAAAATTTCAGCTCGATCAGACACCGGGAAGTGGGTCAAATTTAACTTGCAAGATTTGATTACAGACAGACAGACAACAGACAAGTGAAAGTAAATAAAAGCTTGTAAAAAGGGTAGGTAGCGTGACAAAAGAAGCGAGTCCCTGTTAGAAGCCACATATTTTGACTAAGGTGTACAGTTTGTAAAGCTAAAATTAGTGAGTCTCGAGTAAAAGGCTTGTCTCTATAATACGAGTATAAGATCCGATAACCTTATGATAGAGCGAGCGATATGGACTTGGGAACACTGTACATGATAATGTTTTTGGTGGGATATTATTTACTAATACCCTTTCTGTAAGAATTAAGTTTCAGTAGCCATAATTTTATCGTTAACAAGACTGATAAAAATCCAACGGAAATGGCGTTTTTAGTTTACATTATCTAGCTTGATCGAAGATTTTGTGATATTATAATATTTGTAACAATCTATAAAAAGATAACATAGTCTCATTTTTGAGGGCTTTTATCATTTAATGTTTTGAGTAGGAAAACGAATAACTCGTCGACGCGGCATGGGTAGTCCAGCAGAGCTAAGATGCGCAAGACCATATTATTATACTTAGATCTCACACGAAATGTCATATAATATTAATACTAAAGAGTCACAGATAGAGTTATATGTACTTTACTTTTTTTAAAAACGACGATGACTCTACACGATCTCTCTCTTTCCCTATACGATTTTTTCTTTTTTTGTTTTAGTTATAGTTATAATATGTATTTTTGACACATTGACAAAAATTGGTCACGCGTACTAAATCTACGATCTACATTATGTAGCTGTCTTGAAGTCGAGTTTAAACATTTGAGTAAAATATAAAAAAAAAAAACTTAAAAACTCGAATCTTTCTGAGCATTTTAATGGATGCTGACAGCATCAGGCCCTTTATTTATTACACTAGTTCTATACCATAATTATATTGTACTTATGCATATTGTCTTATCTTAGAGCGTTTCTGCACTTGGTACATCAGATCAGAATCAGCCAAATGACGGTCCCGCGTAGCCGTAGATCGTTTTGTATGGTAGCTTACGGACTACGGTCATCTGATTTGCGTCCGTCATCTCGGGTCGAATTCGAATTGGAAGTAAGGCAGAAGTACTCTGAGTCCTTTAACCATCTGAAGAAATTTACAGCACCAGTTATAAACATATTATTTTGTATCGTTTGTCATGGAGTTGACATAGAACATTAATATAATTAATAATTCGGGTTTATACTCCAATTAAACAGGTCACTTTACTATCTTACAGCTTCGTGTGTGGCAGTTTTTAGTTAAGTTATCAGTCTAATATTATATCAATAATGAACACCTGTTCGTATTAATTATATAACTCGGGACTTAACACCTGTTCGTTTAATCAAGTCATTAGCAAATGTTTAAGGTATGACTCATTGAAAAAATTATTGACTGAGAAAATTTCATCGATTACAGTATTTCTAAAACATCTGCATAATATTATCCTTCAAATCTTAATCGTATAAACCCTTATCACGAGCTCGAATACTGCGGTTTTTGTAATAATGTTATATTGGTACAGATAATGGATAGCTAATGAGCTGATAATGTGATTGGTATTTTAATTGATTTACGTAATTTGTTGAATGAAGATGCATGCACACTTGTACAGATAAATCATTTAATTACTTTAGATTATAGATTAATAAAAATGCATGGTTTTTACGACAAACGCCCGAGAAATGCTGGATTACTGGTCCCGAGAAATACTGGAAACACAGTTTAATCCTTGTTATATTACGACTTCATCATGATATAAGATAGTTTCTACTTTTTATGTTTAACACGAACCAAATAAAAATGAAATCATTTTAAATTGGTAGCTAAGAGTGTATTTTTTAGTAAATGAAGCTTTTTGCTACATCTATTTTTATAGTTAAAATTGTAGGATTCATTTTATAAAATTAAGACAATTACCTAGTTAGACAGCTTATTTGAGAATATTATTTATTAACCGCAAATGTATTTCTCACTTAGATTGAAAGAAAGCAGGCCAAAGGGCACAAAGAGCAATGATGAGCATTTTCACTCTGAAACAAAGACGATACATTCAGAAGTGAGACTATAGTGGGTAAATTATCTACCCTCTCAGGCTTCCACTCGCGTAACCCAATGACTTGCGATGTCGTTGTTCGACTTGCTAATGAGTTCTCGATTCAGCGCCATACCGCGCCGTTTGATGCTAAACATTGCTTCATACTTGCGAATTCTACTTCCTACTATTATATTATACTGAAGCAAGATGTACTCGTATGTGTGTGTGTAACTTTCTATAGTTCTCGCCTAAACGGAACTGATTATGCTGAAATTACTATATTGGTAGCTTAGTATCTGAAATAACAGATATGCCTTTTTAGATCTAAGGCACTTTTCTTCAGGTTCCGCTCGGTTACTAGTATGTCTTTTATATTGTTTTATTATGCGAAAGGTTAACAATCGGGAGGCATATGAGAAATATTGGTGGATTGAAAATTCCGCAACACAAAGCTAGTCGTAAAGATAAATATATATAATATCTTAGCTTAATAATGTAGGTACATAGTTTGGCGTAAAATTTTATCATCCAATTTTGTATTAAAAAAGATTATCGGCTAATTAACTTTGCTCCTCCTTGTACTTCCCAAAAACAATAAAAATACACTCGCGATAGTTTTAAAAATCGTAATAAAAATACAATTACAATTACAATAATTTATTTATTATCAATATTATATATTCTAATTTATTAGATGATAATTATATTGCTATTTATATTATTATTATTGCTATTTGTTATTATCATATTGCTATTGCTATTTATTAGATGATTATTATAGTAATAAGTTCTTTTGTATATTTTTGGTTTGCAATAAAGCATTATTCTATTCTATTCTATATTGCATTCTAGATACCCATTACTAGTAGTTGCACATCCTAACTCCGTAATAATAACAGTAGGAACGCTACGCTGTTCGAGAGGTTTAATACGTGCTCAAGATATGCGTTGACTTGCCATTACTCTAATTTATTATTATAGATATTACATATTATTTGATTAGATTTTAAAGATATTTTAGTGTAAAAAAATAATTAAATTGGACTTTACCAAACAATATGTTCTATAGGAATCATGTATTAGGCATAACATTCAAAAACTAATATCTTATTGCAGTTCTTATATATATAACCTATTGAAATCTTCAAAAACGGGTTGCCAGGTTTTTTTTTGTGTACGTATATTTGGTAGCTCGAGAATAGGTCCTAAGTCCTAAGTTATTTTACAACATACTTTGATAAATTTGCGTTAGTCAGTAGTTTTATATATTTTGTAAGTAGCTTTTTATTACCTTGGTTCTTTGATGATGGTACCTATCTACCTGCCAGCCTAAAAAACCCTGCCATTTATTTAATCATACAAAATTTTAATCCTGTATAATTAAGAGATACCCTTACCTAATACCATTATCTAATATACATAGATACGGATATTTTTTAAATCTTATTATTATAAAATATAAGATTAACATAGTTAATAGATATTCCAGTAAGGACCAGTTGTAATTGTGATCAATCAGAAATGTATATCTCACAGGATGTCTGGGAATATAATTTGTGCGTGATATAAAAATTGACTGACGCATAAATCGCAAATACATCCTACTGGAATCACCCTGCAACGATTGCCCTATCGAAAACAGATATCCAGATCCTGCTCAGTAAACATAATAAATATGCTTTATATACAAGGAAAATATTTCTGTATTGGGTGGCGAGACTTACGATACTGCATAAAATAAAGGCATAAAATTGTAGTGGCAGTTATCTGCATGGTTTATGTCGTAGTTATGGTGTCTACTATAATCTCAGCTGCAACAGATCTGCTCAAGTGGCCGATAAAGTAGTAGGTAGCATGGTTTAGTGATTTTAACACGAGTGGAGTTTCGGCCGACCATTTATTATTATCAGTTGCCTGAATCGGAGCGCAGGCGGTGCGCTACATTATGGCACTCCTGTGGCTTCGTAACTACAATTCCCAAGAACCGTGTGATTTACGCGCCTGAACTTTTGCTGCCCAACGACACTAAAACGGAATATGAAGATTTGTAGTATTCTCTTTAAAGTCCCCACCGGAACATTCGCCGTCTCGAGATTCTCGTTGCTTATTCAACAATAACTGTTAAGTTTTGACTTGTTACTTAGTACTAGGAAATTATAAATGAGATTTTATGAAAGGTTCTATTTTAATTAAATGTGAAACTCTGTTGAGTTCAAGACTGAAACATAACAATAATAATTATAATAATGTTTCTGTACCATAAATTTACTTATTTTGAGTAGAGTAAGCATAACAGGCTTTTGTGGCAAGCATTAAAATCTATCGACAAAAATTCCATTAACATGATAATCAAAATTTGATAAATGAATTATTCACTGTATTTTTAATGCACTACAAAGATCTCTTTCACCTCACAAAATACTGGTGTATACATATAAACATTAATAGTGTGTGTTAAAAACTGAGTTTCATGAAAATGAGCGCATGTAATAAGTAACAATGTTTTGGCAACATACTTGCAGTTGGTGCTGCAGCTTTACAAATTAGAGAAGAACTTTACTGTAGGTAGTGATACTGTTACCTATTTGAGAAATTAACGAACTTCGTTCGTTTATTCTTTATAGACATTTTGTACCTCGTTCCCTTTCTCCGGGTGAAATGGAATTTGTTTCGAATAACATGCTACAACCCTGAACCATTAAATCACTCGTTTTATCACGTGAGGGGATATGTCGTTCACTTTTCCCGACGTCCCGTTTCTAATGTGCCTCACAATTTATAGCCCGTCTTCGAGAAACCTTCACGTAAGGCTTTACAATTGATTTTCCGTTACTTAAACCTTGTTTTAAGTTTAATCGACTCTCAAATCCCCCATCCCTCCGCTCAGCTATTGTACGAAGGCAGACGAGGTTGTTAAGCATTTCCTTAACTTACGAGTACGGGTAAACAAATAGGAACGGATCCAATTATACTCGTACCTAAACGCTTATAGGATAGTGAGGAGTAAACTTTCAGTAATTGTCTCTTATTGAACCAATGTTTTCTTAGTGATAAACGCTCAGGCGGTTCTCAGCATTGAGCGTTCGCACTCCTCGATAATGGATTTAACTCTAGTCTACCTATTTGAAATCGAGCTGAGTGTGTGGTTGACGAGTTTTCAAAAACTGACACTTTGTTCGGTGACTACGTTAAAAATCGAAATCAAGAGGCAGTACACAAAAAATATACCAACAAAAGCGTTTTGCCGCATTTAAAATTGCCACTTTAACACGATATTTATCAACATTACAGTTTTACACTTAAAGCAAAGCGGCAGGACGACAACATAAACTGCTTTCGTTAGTAATGCGGCGAGCTGCGGCCTCAAGCCAAATGACCACTTTAAATGGAGCTACTGTGTAAACCCAACGTTAATGCAACCAATTTTTTACCGGGTGCACTTAACTGCCAAAATAATTACTATTTAGCAGTTCATAACACGTGTAGCTATCGCGTCGTTACGAGATAAAGGGAATTGAAAACGTACAATGGCAGTTGACCTAAAAAAATTCGGAGCGGAATTTGGTTGCCGTGTTTCTCTGCCTTGCTTTTCAGAAAGGAATGAAAAGTGTTCGAGGAAATTGGGCTTAAAATTTACCATGTTTAGTAAAGTTTTCACGTTCTCGCAGAATGTGATTGAAGGATTATAATATTTATAATACATGTTTGAAATGTCATTTCAGTACTATCATGAATATTGATGAGGTGAATTATCGACAGAAATGAAAATCAATTCACTTTGATAAATCTGACTAAACATGAACATTATTTATTCATGTTAAGCGAAATTAATTAAACACTTGCTTGTTTGGCTGACGTAGTTTCAAATCGACCTTTGTTCGGACTCACCTGTCGATGTGTATAAACGGATGAACATTTGAGCAGCATACGTAATGGAGTCACGAAAACACGTTCGGTGGCCAAGTCAGGGATGTCATAAGTCGTGTCTTAGATTTAACATGAATATTGCTTGGCAGCTCCTGTGCAATTTTATGCCTCATTTCTATTACATAGCAATATTATGCAGAACAGTCCGCAGGTCGCATCTCTCTCTCTCATCTTCATCGTATAATATTATCAAGAAAATTCAATAGTAGCTTACAAACTTTACTTCCTTTCGCTGTTCATTATGATAGGCAATTAAGTCATTTTCATTTCTTGAAGCATGAACATAGATAAAGGTAAAGCGACGATCGGAATTTTGTAAATTTTGTTCGTCAAATATCCATTGTTATTTGAAGTATTATTTATTGATGGATTGAGAAATTTTGGTAAGTTTGTAGTCGCAACCCTATTGCGGCGAAGCTGCGGAAGGCAGCATCCCGGCTGAGGCGGAAATGTTGTGACGTCAGAGTCACTCGCTGCGACTCTGCGACCGGCGACGTTCTGCGGAGTCGACACACGCATCCGGGAACCAGGGAACTGGGACACTAGTTATATTTTGGAGACCAATTTGAATAGGCCCCTGAATAATTACAAGCTTAGCTAAGAAGAGTTTAAAATTTATAGATAGATAACGCTTTATTGTACACAAAAGTTACAAAACAAACAATATCTAATATTAAATTAATAAATTTGAAAACGTGTTACAATTTGCGGTCTTATCGCTAATAGCGATCTCTTCTAGACAACCAAGCACGAAAGGAGAGTATATATTAGACTGACGGTGGTTATAAAGATATATGAGAAAAATAAACATAGAATTAATTTAATTATTATTGTAACACCTGTAAGTAATATTTTACATAATATACTATGCAGCAGAGATATTTGCACCAATGTATTTTTAAACAATTGAAACGATAGTACAACAGAAAGCTAAATGATTCAGCTTGCCTTTCATTAGAAACGATTTTATTTTGCAAAGATTTCTGTGTAAATATCTACCTGCTCAAAGATTTTCCTTTCTTGCGCTCTCTGTAATTAACCGACGTATCTAGGCGACAGTTTCATAAAAAATCTCCGTAAAATCCGCCCTGTATAATTGTTGGACTTTATAATTGTTAGAGGGAAAACGGACACATTTTCCGCACAATTTTTAAATACTCAACTGTCGGATTCTGCTGGCAATGCTTGTTCCACGTCATTATTTTGTCGTCAGTTGTAACGCGTCGCGTAGCTTTTACAATATGTGCCACTGCTGAACTAGAGCACTGTCCAACCGTGAAAAACGGCAGAATTATGACTATTCCATTATGAAATAAAACGGTTTTGTTGCAGATTTTCTCTTTTTGTCACCGTATTCATTTAAGTAGCTCTTAGTTACAAGAGCTACTAAAATTAATAAATACTTAATCATATCTGGGGGCACGGCAGTGCCCCCGCCAAGTCGACCAAAAAAAGCGGCACGGCCATACCATCCTTTTCTGGAAGCAGTTCAGACCATTTTCGACCCCCTATAACTTCGTTGTGGAAAAAACTAGAAGCTTCAATTTTTAACAACCGAGTATGCATTGTATAAACACGATTTATTCCAAATTTCATTCAATTTGAACTAGTCGTTTAAAAATTATAACTAGTCAAAGTTTTGTAATTTTGTCACTCACTCACTCACTCACTCACTGACCGATCATCAAAAGTCTAAGGCACTTCTAGCAAACATAGAAGGTTCAAACTTGGTACATACTTAGAGTTTGTTGTATAAACCATAGGAAAACTAAAAAAACATGAAATTTCGGTCTAAATAACTTTGTAATCCCATATAAATGTATAGGATTACAAAGTTACATTTGCAGTCAACGGTAAAAATTGTTTTAAATTAATAGATTGACTTGGCAATCGCACTATTATGTCGGTATATTACTTGAGAGATACATTTTTGTGTTTTCATGCGATGGCCAAGTCGATCTATTAATTTAAAACACAAAAGATTTTACCGACTTGGTAGTACATGGATCTCACAACTTTTTACGGTAGAAGAACTGCAGTTGCGAGACTTGGTAATTTTTTACAAGTTATGTTTTTGGTGGCATAATATTATTACACCCCTATACTAGTACTTATGATGTCAAACTACGAGTAGATATATTTTACGCCTATTAATCAATAGATTTTCTGTAGTACAAAATCGTTTCAAGGATCGAATAAAAGAAACCTGGGATCTGTTACAATAACGACGTACTCGTAGCAATTCCCTACAGATCAACCTTTTTCAGGCTATCAAGTAAAGGTGGGTGGATTTACTATCGTTTGGCTGAATAGCACGGTGTATAAACCGGTGCTTACGCTTCGTTAGGTTCGCTTCCCATACGTTTGCTGCAGCGTGGCAATTAATCCCAAGCTTTCCATTAATCAGGGCCAAGCCCGACTCCTGACTGTTGCGAGAGGAATGTGTCTAATTATACCTTAGGCTGCGATAAATCTGCGCAAATCACCAAAAAATATTGCTTATTGCTGTTGTTACTTCTACAGAAAACATTTAGCTATTATAATAAAATAAATAAAGGCAAAGCCCTATGTTATATTTTCTGTATATTTTACTTTTATTGCAGACACTTGTAGTTTGCAAATTGTTGTCGCTAAGTGCAAACAGAGCTAATGAGGTACCTAGTGCCTACACCGGTAATTCACCCTTTTCAGCTTCCCAGGGATTGATTAGAAGACTCGGCTCTGTAATTAATTAGACGGATCCGGCAAGTTCCGTTTTACTTTTTGTTTCGTCTGTTCAATGCTGTAAATGAAATGAAATTACAGTCGATTGCTCCAACTAACGATGCCGGAACCCGTAAGGTTTTCAATACGAAAATAAATAATAAACTCAAAACTTGCTAATGGCCAAAATAAACGGCAACGCCGGTTGTTTGGCTTACTTTACCTACTCTTAATAACTTTACCTTTTTGAATGAACGAGAGGAATAACTAACGTTGTTGTTTACATTAATGGACGTTAATTTATTGTATTAGATAGCATAGCTGGAGGCGAGAGAGTAACTCAAAACAGTAAAGTAAAACTACTGAGCAATTACTATTCCTGGCACACTTTCTTTAAAAAGCTTTCGCAGCGCCGTTGACAGTGATAAATTTAGGGAATAGGCCAGGTAGGTCGACGACTGTTCGATCAATGTAAATTTGAAAGTGATGCTTCGTGAGACGAACTCAGCCGCTCCGCGTCTATCAAAGCCCATTTAATTGAGAAACCTCTATTATAATAATGATCCTGCTTCATCTGCAAGACTCTCTGTTGTATAGTTACTTGCATCACAAGCATATTATAAGATAATTTAATTAGTCTTGCCGCATACACGTTTAATAGGTATTACGAGTATTATTAAGTTCTCTATTCAGAAAATCATTAGTATAACGAAATTTGACGTGTATACTGTATAGGTAACTGTACCTATATTATTATTTTAAACAGCTAATTACGATCTTAGATATATTATAAGTATATAAGAATTATTTCCATTAATCTTTTACATACTACAAACTCACCACCTACCCATGTAAATATCAGTATTTCTCTCCCTGCAAGGTTGTCTGGAAGAGATCGCTAAGACCACCAATTGTTACACTTATGTCGTGATTTTGTGTTATAGTTCTAAGTTTTCTGTATGTTTGTAGTGTTTCAATAAAGAGTTTTTCTATTCTATTCTATTCTATCTTAGCTGGTTCTTTATATAATTTTTAAATAGGTCTGTACCTTTATATAGGTACTTATCATATTTAATTTGTATCTCTAAATTGACTAGTATAATATTTCTTAGTACCGATGTGGATATTTCCTCGTTGGTACCGATGAAATATTCTGTACTTCTATGACAAATTATAACTTTCTGTGTGATAAATGACAAGTCTTATATATACTAAAAGGAAACAAGGATTAATTTGAAGCATTTTTTATTTGAAATTATTTCTTTGATGATATTCTGGGCGTGGTCATGGCGAGGTCTCGTACTTTAACTCGGTGTATTTTTCCTGAGGGCGTGACAGGGAAAGAGTCCACGAAGAAAAGGCCACCGCGAAGCTGTTTGATGTCAGGCAAGGATTCTGTAAATATTGTTTTATCTATTTACCTTGTTCTATAATTTAGTCATAAAGAAAATATTTTAACATGGATTTTGAAAAGCCCTGCTAATTAAAATGTGAGAATTGGCCCAGCACTAAAAGAAATCCTTTTGAATTAGTTATTTTTATAGTTGCCGTAAATAAAATAAAAAGTAAACAACTTAACGTCAACAAAAATATTTTGTTTCGAAATAATGTTTCGAAAGTGGGTGACGGAAACAAAGGCAGGTGTTTCATTGGCTGACAATCTGGCAACTGACACGCAATAAATTAACAGGCTTTAATCAACCTTAGTTTGATTGAAATGTCAAAGTTATTAGCACGGCTTATTGACAGATCTAGATATCGTGGTGTATAAAACAAAAAAAAAATTAATATAGAAACAAAACTCTATCATTGAGAACCTTTGAGCCCCTCTTGTATCGCATGTGAGCTCATGAGTGCTATTAGTTTTTGACATTACGAGTATTATGAGTAACAACAGGA